>CM057449.1:1846610000-1847847500 GCA_016271365.2 Neoceratodus forsteri
ATACTGGGGCTTCCAGAAAGAGAAGAAGGGGTTAACCCTATTTCATTTATACAAAACTTCTGCACTAAAATAGCTGGGCCATATCCTAATGGACCAACATACATCGCAGAGCTGGTGCATAGGGCCCTGAGACCCACACCTCCAATTGGATCATCCCTATGGCCTTTGATATTTCATTTATTAAATTACCTGGATAAACAGGTAATTCTGAATAAGCTGAGGGAGTCCAAGGAAGTCCAGTCGGACAAGAAAAAATAAGGGTGGCACAAAATCTTCCTTTTACAGTGCAGTAGAAATGCACAGAACTGCATCCATTAGTCACAAAGTTGATAGCCGCGGGAATCAAATTTCATATGAGATACCCAGCCACTCTCCAAATTAATAAAGAAGGACAATGGATTTTGTTCAATTCACTCAGTGTAGCAACTACAGAACTTAAAAAATTGTATCCGGATCTGTTTAAGTGAACAAAGGGTGAATCAAGCAAGCAATCTTCAACAGATAATTAATAAATGCAATGAAGGATAATGCAGAATAGTAGTCAACCTCTTGATACATCACAAGAACTATCATACAACTGAGATAAAGGACATGTCTAAAGGGATAAGAGAGCAAGAGAGAAGCCACACAGATTACCGAAGAGCTCGGTGCTTTATTTAAGCATTTTATTTTTGTTCTTCCCTTTTATTCTCTTTTCTAGTACTATTACATTTTTATAGTGAGACATATATTTAGAGAGACAACAGAATGACAATGAAGCCTCATAGAAACCCAGAGTGCTTTGTGCACTATTTAAGAATGTTACTGCTGTCCTCTTGCTTTTGTTAACTTTACTACTAGGCTGTCCATATGGAAATTAAACAGTAGAAGAACTTACTGTACTTCAGGGCAGACCAGTTCCTGTTGCTACATCATGTTAGACTACTTATCTAGTACAAATTGTAGTGACTTAAAGAAATGTAGCATTTGTTACAAACCTGTATTACAAATCCTATTGTTAACAAAATAGAAATGGAGCTATGGGATCAACATTATAACTGTGGGGTTATCCATAAAGTGGGGAGGTGGAGGGGGTCAAACTGTCTGGAGTGATTGCAGCTGAATAAATAAAAGGTGTACAGTCATTAGGACTGGGGATTTGTTTCATAGTTGGGATGGGAATAGTTTTGTTCTTTGATTTAGTGTTATTGCACCACGTTAGCGATGTTTACCAGAGGGAACCTTCAAGAACAGGAACCACTGAGAAGGAAGCAAGTTGGAATTCCAGTCAAAATAGCAACAACCAAATTTTTTCTATAAGTGGAATGACCTGAGGCACCCCAATTCCAAACTAGACACATGCACCATACCTAAGTACTGAGTACCTTTTCCATGTCATGTAAGGCTAATTTAATATGACAGTAAGATTTGTATCTTGGAATGTTAAAGGATCTCATAATCGAATTAAGAGATACCAAATTTTAAAACATCTAGAAACCCTGCATTGTACTGTAGCATTTCTTTAAGAAACCCACCTACTAGAAAACAAGAGCAACCTTTTTAGATGAAGACAAATGGGATAGGTATATGCCGCTGGTAATGCAACAGCATAGAGGGGAGTGGTGATCCTTATTGCCAGGGCAACTCAATTTAGGCTCCAACAAAACCAAATTGATGGACATGGTAGATTTATATTCCTACAGGGCTTATTGAACCATGTCAAAGTGATATTGGAATCAGCATATAGGTCCAACATAGAATAGCCCAAATTTTTCACTTCACTCACGACTGCACTGAATTCCTTTCCCTGCTTACCCATTATTATAGTGGGAGATTTGAACTTAATGTTCTTGCCAGAGCTAGATAAAACCACCTTTAAAGGTATTAACCTTTCGCCAGCCCGGAGAGCTCTGAAAGAATTTATGACAAACTATAGCCTTACTGATCCATGGAGATTACTATATCCAAATGTCAGGGTATATACTTTCTATTCTTCAGTACACAAAACATTATCCTGGATTGATTATTTTCTAGTAAATAATATAATTTTGGAAGGTCTGATAGGTAGCAGCATGGCTCTACAAACTATCTCAGACCACGCACCTATTTGGATGGAGGGTATGGTTACTGCTCAAAAAACCAAAAACACCATATGGAAACTGAATGTCCAGCTTCTTCAAGATGAACAAACAGTAGATGCCCTTAAGAACACAATCGAGCAGTTTCTTTTACACAATCAGGGCACCATAAATCAAATTGACAAATTGTGGTGTGCCTTGAAATGCGTGGTGCGAGGGGAGTGTATTCAACTTTCTTCAATTCGGAAAAAAAAGAGAGAAGCAAATTTGACTTCACTTCTTTCCCAAATTAAAATCCTAGAAGATCAACTACTATCCACTCATAGCGAAGATACAGTTGAAAGCTTGGCTAAGTTAAAACACCAATATATGAAGAACCTGAGAGAACAGTCCCAATATGCCATATTTAAAACCCATGCTAGATATATTGATCAGGGAGAAAAAGTTAGTCACTTACTTGACCTTAGACTAAGAAAACAAGAAGAATCCAGAATAGTGGTAGCACATAACTCCCTTAAAGACAATTATCTTCTTACCACGCCAAAAGAAATTGCAAAACAATTTGAAACTTATTACAGGTCCCTATTTTACCCCCAAGTGCCATCTCCTCAGAAAATAGATATACAGGCATATCTAAACAAACTCCCACTCCCTTCTCTTTCACAACCACAGGCAGATGTCCTCATAAATTCTATTACCCAACAAGAATTAATGGAAGCCATTAACTCATTACCAGAAGATAAAGCTCCAGGCCTGGATGGCTTTCCTCCCCATTTCTACAAAGTATTTAAAGACCTGATTTCACTCCTGTTATTACAAATGTTCAACTACCTGTGTGAATTCAGACTTTCTGATTCTTCTTTTTTGGAAGCCCTAATTATAGTACTTCCTAAAGCAAATAAATCTCCACAACTAGTTACCAACTACCATCCAATTTCTCTCATGAATTATGATAGCAAACATTTCGCCAAAATATTGGCCACTCAGTTAACAAGAGTTTGGATAAAGTTTTGTTGCAGGACAATCCTCAGCTGATCACCTTAGAAAATTGTTCCATATCTTCTCTGTGTCTAGGTTGGCACCCCACCCTATGCCTATGGTGTCCCTGGATGCTGAGAAGGCGTTCAACAGAGTTGGCTGGACATTTTTATTTGAAGTTTTAAAGAAGTTCAGATTTCCTCAAAAATTTATCAGATGGAAACAAACACTTTATACCTCCCCTACAGCTAAAGTTTATTGCAATGGAGTCTTCTCAGATTTATTTTCCTTATATTCTGGAACACACCAGGGCTGTCCTCTCTTGCCGCTACTTTTTAATTTATACCTTGAACCACTTTTATATCATCTAAAATATTGTCCTTTAATTAAAGGAATTCAGATAGGTGAATGGGACCTACATCTGCATGAGCATAGGCGGATGACATAATGTTACATGTTACTGATCCCTCGACTTCTCTTCAAGCAGCAATTGCAATAATAGAGTCATATGGAACTTTATCTAATTACAAACTGAATATAGAAAAATCTACAGTAATGCCATTAAGCTCTCACACCCATAAATCACAGATGGTCGGCCTACAATTAAACTGGGATACTACTTTTAAATATTTATGCCTAACTATTATACCAAACTTGTCATGAATCTTGATGTTTTATTAGGAATTATACAACAAGATTTAGACAGGTGAACTCCCATATATTTCTCTCTACAAGGACGAATGAACATAATCAAAATATGCGTGCTTCCCAGAATATTCTTTCTCATGAACATGCTTAACTTCTATCTTCCACAATCGTGGTTCCAAAAGATATAACAAATTATTTCCAAATTCCTATGGAAGTCTAAACCACCAAGAAGATCATACATTAAGTTAGGAGCAACTAAACAGAGAGAAGGACTCAAAATTCAAAACTTTTTTCATTACTATTTGACAAGTCATGTGGTAAAATATCTCCAATGGTTTCCCCAGAACCATAATATGACATATCAGCATTATATACCACTATGGCTACAAACTGAATGCCACAATTTTAAGCAAACTGGTATTTCCCCAACTAGTTTACTATATATTACCCTTAAAAAGGGTCAGACCATCCTGAAAAATGCTCTAATTCACATGCCATTGAAAGTGCATGCCCAACTGTGTAAAGCTCTTAAATATAATAATGTAAAATATATATCTCAACTTCTATACTTAAATCCAAATTTTGTGCTAGATGGCAAATATTTAGACTCTAAGAAAGATTCCCCTGACAGGGAAATTAAAATATCGGACTTGTTATAATCTGGTAAAATTAGATCCACCTCTGCATTATTACTCTCATTACACCTTCCCTCTAACCAAGTATTTAAAGGTTATCAAATTAGACACTTACTGATTAGTAAGTTGGGAACAAGAATTTGGAATATAGACCAAACAGATCTATTTAACATACTCAACACCTTGGCATGGAGCCTGCATGCCATTTCTAAGATAGCAGCAATATTATATCCAGCAATTTATCAGGATATCTTGGACACATCATCATACTGGGAGGCTCAATTTCCAAACTTAGAGCTAAGTTAGGATAGAATATGGAAAGCAGTATGTTCCTATACTTCTAACGATAACCTTTGTCTCATGAAATTGTATATACTGCACAATATTTATTATACCCTAGCAAAGCTGGCAGCCATGGGTAAGCTGATAGACTCAAAATGTACTAGGTGTGGTATAAATAAGGGTACTATCTTTCATGTTCTATGGGACTGCCCTTCAATAACACCTCTATGGCAAACAATCAAAAACAAAATTGACCCTCTACTTGGTTTGGAAAACCTTTTTAGCCCAGAAATATGTGTTCTGGGTGATTATTCCCTAATTTCGATCCAAGAAAGAAGATATGCTATGTCATTAATTTCTGTTCCAGTAAAAAGATTAGTATTAAAGCACTGGAAAGATTCTCATCTTATTTCCTATTCTGAATGGTTAAATGAACTCCTGTTTAACTTAAGAACATAAAAAATGATTGCGAGCCTCAGACATTCCCCATTGCTTTTTGACAAAAAATGGGGCAAATTATACACTTTGACCTCAACAATCCAACACTAAGGTCTGAAATAAGAATGGCTAATTAACAATTGACCCAATAGCCTTACAAAGGAAGAATTAATCTAAATATTTATACTAATTACAGATCTACATGTTATCCTTTCTGGAATGCAACTAACTCCTTACTCTAACAAACCATGCTGATCCTGTGTATAGATAAGAACTGATAAATTTGATGATCACCTGATTAATGAGGTATGGGGGGGAGAAGGGAGGAGGTAATAGAATAAAAATAGCTGTAGATGTTATGGTAATTGTTATACTTGAGCTGTTGTTACCTAAAGGCTTAAATAGCATGTTCTGTTGATTGTAATCTATATTACATGCCTGATATCAAATGTGTACAACTTAAAAATGAATAAAGTATATTGAATTTCACAAAAAAAGAGTTGCTGTGTTTGCATTCACATCTTTGGTGATTTCCTCAAATGACTGGAGGAGTAAAATTACAAATTCCAGCATGGCCCACTGTGGTGGAGTGATATAGACATCTGCATCACCAATTTTATTTTCTAAGGTGTTCAGATTGACAGATTTATTTTGTTCCAGCAATCTCTGGAACATAAAAAAGGCTGAATGTCACCTAGTAGGTATGTCTTGGGTCCATCTGTGCAAAGGTAATTTATGCCCCTCCTGCATTTTTTAAAACATGTGTGGGCTTTGCTTGAGTGATTGAAATGAGTGCAGATTCTTTTAAAGGTGCTAACAAGAGACTCAATGTCCCTGTCCTCATCAAGAAAACTGTGAACTATTAAATTTGAACAGTGCACAAAGCAGCAGATCTGAACAAAGTCCCTGTGATATAAATAATTTCTGTATTCCTTGTTTGAGCTCCTCATTGATATTGTATGAGTTACTGTATGTTCAGATGGAAAATAAAACATTCTTAGAACAAAAAAACTATGTTTCACTGTCCCCCACAAGAATTATTATCAGAACATGCCTAATATACACTGACAGACATGAAGGTACTTACATAGTACAGTGCTCATTCACAGCTCAGTCAGTGGCCAGCCATGGTGGTGAGAAGAGAGCTGTACTGGTCGCTGGCTGGGGGTCAGGTTGGGGGGTGGCGGGTTACTACCTGCCAGGGTGTGGGGGTCATAATGTAGTTTGTTGCAAATAATATACATTACATTTAATATGCAGTATGTTGTCTACAGTTGCAGCAGTCTCAGTAAATTAATGAATGTCGAAAACACCATGTATAGCTTTCATTTTCTTCTTTTGTTGCCAAACCTGTATATTTATTTTTTTTCAGCCTGCTGGCAGGCACAGCAGACATCACTGTGCTTCTTTATTTTTGGATGCCAGACACAGGCTTGTTTGGTAGATGTTTGCTTGCTTTTTATGCCCCCTTAGGCCTCCTTCAGACCAATCTCCTCTGCCTTGCTTTTTCTCTCTGACTCCATCATCCTTAGCAGCCAGAATCCCCTTTTATTTTAATGGGCATATTTTTGTAAATTAATGACAACTTTTTTATAAGTTATTTTTTATAATAAGATCCAGACACAACTTCACCATCTGATCTATTTTCCGCTCTCACACTCAGTCTCTTATCTTTTTTCTTTCCTTTAATGGCCGTCCTTTTTCTTTTTGTAGTGCTGCCTTTAAATTCACACTGATCTTATAAATTGATTAAAAATTAATATGTGAAGTCTGTCTGTCTCTATGTACTGTAGTCTCTCTGTGCTGCCTCTGTTGTCTGTGCTTATTCTGTTGTTAAGCTTTGCTTTTTTTTGTAGTTTTTTTTCTTTTTTCCATCTTATTTATCTTCCTCGGTGGGCCACTACCTTGCATCGGCCAATCTACCAGACTCCGAGGGTAGTTTGGAATCTTGTAATGCTCTATGTGTCCTGGCAGACCCCTGAGAGCTGGCCTGGAGGCTTCATCCTGCTCTGGCCCCCGCATTCCCACATTTTCTCCCCATTACCCTGAGGCCCCAGAACATGGTAGCACATGCATGTGGAGGTGTGCATGTGCACTGCAGCTCTGGTGATGGCCCCTTCTGCCCTCCCCCAGCTTAGCACCAGGCCTCCTCATGCATGGCACTGCTACCCAACCTCTACCAGGAGGCAGCCAAGTGCAGAGAAGACCCTCAGATCCCTCCTGAGGAAGAGAGCTGTCAGCCAGCAGCTCAAATGGCTCCTTCCCCTCCCTCTGGCTGATCCGCAGTGCTCTGAGCTCAAGCCCGAACCCAGATCACCAGCGTGGTGCTAGGTGTGACATCCAGTGCCTCAACCCTCAGCACCACCAATCTGGCCTGCTTTTTCACAGTTGAATAAATCCTTTTTTTTTTTTTTGAAGCAGCAGGATAGCAGATTGCTTGATGCTTGTTTGCTTGCTTTGTTTTCCCCTAGGCCTTCCCCCCCTACAGCCAGCATCACTGCATCACCTATCAGTGGCATTCACTGACTAATTTTATTTGGTATTTTTTTTCTTACTTTTTTTTTAAATTGTAGAACAGTATGTGTTCTTGTCCTCCTTGTAATAATTTCATTTTATAACTACTGTCTGCTGGCCCTGCCAAATGCCTAGTCTCTCTCTCTCTCTCTTGTCTGACATGTCCATCTCACTGCCAACTTGCTCACTCTCCTCTGCACCTCTGCAGCAGCATTACACACTTACCAAGGTTATATACCCTGAGTATCTGTGTCTCATGACACCCATTTCTGCTGTGCTTCCTGATTGGAGGCTGCTGGCCATTTGTGCTGACACTCTGTGTGGAACTTGGTGTACTGACGGCATCTCAGATGGCATTTTCATTAGCAAGTCAGCATTGGATGCAGCCAGATGGGAAGGAGACAAGTCAATATGCTGCAGTGGGGTTTACCTAGCATGACACCACCCACCCAACCCAATGTTAACCCTGCTGTAGACTGAGGAGGACATAGTGCACAGCCAGAGACCTGGAGAAAACACTGAAAAACAGCCATTGCCAGTAATCTGGCAGTATTGTTTACCCACAGACCTAAAGCAGAACTTACTTAACAAAGTACATATTTATTTATGTCCATGAGTAATTCCAGGATCTTCGGGAATTCTGATTTGTGGTAGAACAGTCTGCCAAGCCCTACTCCCCACATTTCTGCTTCAGCACTGCCATCATTCTCCTTTTCAATTCTGTCTTTTGGTACATTATTAATGCTCTTTGTGCATTGCTGCTTTATTTGAACTTGTAATGCATCGTATTGTACTTTGACTGCACTTTATTTGAACTGATTAACCTTACTGTGTATGTTTTTATTGTATCTCCTCTTCCTTTCCCCCAGTGTCACACCTGGAAATGAGCCTTAGCTCAGTGTGCCTTTGCCAATTAATAGTTTTCAAATAAATAAATAAAATATCTCTTCCAATTCCCTATCTGCTGGTATCTATGAGTACTACACTTCCGGTGTTTAGGTATGTATTGCTTGCACATTTTGTCATAATCAAAAATACCTAGTCATAAATGACTCAGTTCTTGGTTATCCTATTAATATAATAAGCAGTCGGTAGAATTCTGTTGGAGGCAGAGAGACAGCAGATGGATCTTTGACACATGCTGCACAGCTGAGAGAACAGTTGCAGCAGGAGTTAACAAATGCTTTATTTTTTATTAGAACAGGTATGCCATCATTGCCTCACAATAAGAATTGACTTGCTAACCTTGCTGAACTTTCTTTGGTGTCACCAGACTGAGAAATAGAAAACACCGAGAGACAGGGCAAGGCCTCTGGACATCTCCCTGGGAAGTGGAGTCTCCTGTGGTGGTAAGAGCCCTCCCCTTTGTGAGAAGGTTTCAGTAAAACCCATGGGGGCTTATAGGCCTGCTCCATGGTAGCTTTTGCTAGCTGCCATTAAAGCCATCAAAACTGATTAAATTGTTAAATCCCTCATTACTGTGAGCAAATAGAACAAGCTAAACTGAAGAGTTTTTTTTTTGGTTTAATTTACAAACTTTCACTAGACCCGGATTTTAAGAAAGACAACTGTCTGTCTGACTTTGAAGTTCTACTCTACAAACTCTGCCACATACTTGAAGGACAAATGGTCAATAGTTCTTTCTTTCTTTTCTAAATTTGTTCATGTTTGTGATTGTTCACATTGTTCTTTTAATACACAAAAGCTTATTTAGGTTTAAAGGAGAACCTCAAGAATAAGGGAGTGACTGCTGATGATAGTGTCAAAGAGTTTAAAGCATCAGCATCTCCCCCTTTTATGTCTTGTAGTTTGACAGACTGTCAGAGTGCTGTTATATCAATTATAAAAGCAAAAAATGACTCAACCCCTGATATGGTAAGTATGGAAAAAAGACTTGGGTAGCTTAACAATGAAACAATCAGAGGAAAATAATGCTTGTAAATTGACAACTAATAATGGTAATAGCAATGATCAAGGCATATTGACACCTGGCAAAACAATTAATAATAAGTCAGTTTTACAAAACACACAGGATTAATAGAATTAGTGAACAATGAGGTAAGCAAAACAGTAGAAAGCATAAAAGAAACAATTCAAATTAATAACAGGATAGTACAAAAGATCAGGGAATTTAATAAAATGAAACAGGGCTCAAGTGGTTCTTACTATGATACTATAAACTCTCATAAACAAGGGAATAGGTTAAAGCTAATGGGAGACTCTGAAGTAGAAACAATGGAATCCATCTGGTCTGCAGAAGTAGGAACACAATGTATGAGCCCTATGGAATTGAGAACCCCTCGTTTGGAAACCTTCACAAGGGAATGTGTTAATGCTTTCAGAGACCCCCTGTTGGCCAATGCAATGATATACAAATAATTGGTAATGACAAGGCAGGACTTGTCATTTATTAAGGGGGCAGTTATTGAAAATAAAAAAAGATTGATCGATTTCTGAAAAACTGATACAGAGGGAATCATCTGTATCTGATCAGAGTACCATAGCAAGTTATATTAGAAAAGATCCAGAAACAATTCCTGTAGAGGAGGGAGTGATTACATCTAGACTGATTGAGGTGGATACTAATACAGCTGATATTCTACACTCAACAGTTATAGAGACTGATAAAAGCACAGAATTAGACTGTGAATTAATAATGTTACAGGGGGATATGATGAGCAAAATAGTGTTATGGAAGAGTTAAGGGCCAGAAACCCAGAAATATGGAACAAGGGAGTAGGGCAAGAAAGAAAAAGAAGGGAAAGAGTTATAATCAGAGATGAATCTTATACTAAAATTATACAACAGAAGGCAAAGAAGGGTGCTACAGAACAGACGACAATGGATAAAAATAAACTTTCAGAAAAAAAGTGTCCAATAGAAGATGAAAAAGACAAACTCCCCACTACCAAAGAAGAGAAAACTTCACATAGAGAAAAAAGAGAGGGAAAAGAGAATAAAAAAGAGTTAGGTGCAAAAAGCAAAATGAAACCAAACAATAAAAAATACTTATAGAAATTAGTAATCAGATAAAGTGACAGACAGATGGAAAAAGGGGTAAAGATAAAAAGGAAAACAAATAAGAACAACAAAAATAGAGCCAAAATAATTGAAAAACAGAAAAATAATCCTAAAGAAGAACAAGAACAACATAGGGCAAAAGGGGAAGTAGAATTAGTATAAAAAGGGGAGAAGAACAGGAGTTGGAGGAAAAGGAGGGAAGTAAGAAAATATTAATATAAGTAACCTCTAAGATATCTTAAAAAGAACCCTGGAAACTGATTTTGTATTACCTTTATTTAAAGTCCCAACAATGCCAGAGGAAACAGAGCTTAAATTAAACATACATTTAAAACAATTTCTAGGATCCATCTTTCAAGGGAACTGAAGATATGATAATCTGCTGAATAAACTGAGTGTAATAAGATCACTTTTATATGTGGAATTGGTATTATTACTCTTGGACCAATATTATGCTCATAAAGTAATTGAAAATTAAAAGGAAAAGATGAGAGACCTAGGTTTCGAGGTGGACAGTGTTGTTAGCATAGGAACACTATTTTCTGAATATTATGAAGAGACCAAGAGTCAGAAAGATAAATGAATGGATTTTCTGATATCAATTTATGTTATTGGCAATTTTCTAACTGAAACAAAGTACGATTTAAGGATGAAAGTGGTGGATCTATTACTAAATCGCTCCAAGGACAGTACTTTACACAAGAAAAAAAGAGTTAAAAGATGGGATAGGGATGGCCAGGTGACAACCTGGACCTGGAATGAAACAGAATACCATAACATTCTGATGAAATCAGAATTGATGGATACATTTGACAATATGTATGGTGAGGCAGAAATTAAGGTAAAGAAGCAGTATGATCAAGGCAATAATCAGTGTGGAATCTAATAAAGACAGCTAATAAATTTCAAGCACTTCAGGACATTAATAATTGACAGTCAGATGGAAAATGTAAATGCCCTCCAAGTCTCACAGACACAAAACACAATTTAATATGCTGTCCTGAAATGTGTCTGGAATTAAGAAACAATTGGTGGATTCCTCTTTTTGAATTACTTGACACAATTTAATTGCATATGTTTACAAGAAACATGGAACAAAAAGGAAATAAATCTAGATGGATATAAAATGTTCCCCAAAAAGGCCAGTAGTTCAAAACAATATGGTAGCATGCCAGGTGGGTTAATAAGGTGGTGTAAGATATTTGATCAAGTAGAGCAAAATGAAATATATATCAATTCAGAACCCATTTTTCCAATTTGCTTGACATCAAAAAAAAAAAATTCTATCATTATCAACGTGTATGTCCCCCTGATGGGATGTAGGTATGTTGATCAGGGAGATATGAGTAAGCTCATAAAGATCCAGAGTGTGGAATAATAATCATAGGAGATTTCAATTCCAGGGTGGGGCACATCCTGGAGCCTTCAATTGAAATAATCAGCATGTGTGCAGCTCTGAGTCCTCGGGTCTTAACCATGGAAAGTAGGTTCAAAGATCAAAAGGAATGCACAAGAAGCAAACAATTGGTTAGAGAATTGGAAGATAATAATCTTTTTCTAATTAATGGGTGGTCAAAAGGTGATCCATGTGGGGAATATACCTACATGGGCCCAAGGAGTGCTTCTATAATAGACCACTGCTGGAATTTGATAAACATAATTACACAATTATTAAACTTTCAAATAGGTGCAAGTTCAGAGAATGAACACAACCCTTTAGAGATTAAAATAGAACTCTGGCCATTAATAATTAAAAGGACCAAAGATAAAAAGAACATTATTAGGTGAAAAAAGGGGTAAGGTGGGACTTGCTAGAAAACTACAACTCTATCCAGCTGTTAGCTGAATACAGAGTGAGGGAAAAAATATTGGACCTAGCACATCAGAAAACACCAGATTATTGTATATGGACCTTTGAAAAAAATCATGAAAGCATATCTTCAATAATTCTTAAAGTTACAATAAGTAAGGTAAAGAAAGGGAGTAAGTTATACTATTGGGAGTGCAGAAGATATATAATGGAGGTAAATAATTGTGCCAGAAATGCACAAAGATGGCCATCAAAGGGCAATAAAATTATGTTGAATAAAATCAGGAAAATTATAAAAAGTTATTAAAGATTAAAAAAAAATAACTATAGAAAGGTTTTTTGGGAGGATTTTAAAAAGACAGTAAGGGAAAAAAATAATAAAAAAATTCTAGAAAGTGATAGCCTATGGATGGGATTATGTTCCTGAAACAATTGAAAGCCACATAGATCCCCATATGTTGGAATTCCACTTTAGAATCCTTTTTTATGACTCAAGTTCAACTGATGATAAACAGATAGTTGCAGAATAGAAACGTATCAGTCAAAAAATAATAGAAGAGGAACTGAATCTAGCCATTAATACAGCAAAAAAAAAAAAAAAAAAACATAAGGCTCCAGGACCAGATGGTATCCCTGTTGATATAATAATAGATGATCCAGAGTTATGGATACCAGCTTTAAAACTTCTATTCAATAACATAATTCAGTTTGGAAAAATACCCCAAACTTAGAAAGAGAATATCATTATTCCAATTCATAAAAAAGGAGACAAGGCAGACCCCAACAACTAAAGGCCAATAAGCCTATTAGATACATCCCAAAAATGTTTCACAAAAATTCTACACAGTAGAATAATGATATGGTTAACTAAAGGTAACATACTGAATGAGGCACATGCATGTTTTATGCCTAAAAACTCTGCAATCGACCAATGTTTTCTATTATCTCACCTTGTACTTAAATAAATTCACATTAAAAAACAGAAACTATATTGTGTTTTTATAGATTTAAAAGCAGCATTTGACAGGGGCAAGAGGGAAAAATTGTGGGAAATACTGGAAAGCTATAAGCTAGAATCAGCAGCCCTTAATATGTTGAAAGTCCTCTATAAAGATAATTACACATTCCTACGATATAACAAAGAAGGAAATAGTACACCTAAATTTCCATCTAATATTGGTGTGAGGCAGGGTTGTGTGCTCTCTCCAATATTATTCAATATATTCCTTAATAAGGTCTTGAACATAATGAGTGACTAAGAGCTGCACATGCCAAGTTTAGGCTCCAGGCACTGCCCCTAACTGGCATACAGGGATGATGTCGTTCTAATTGCAACAAGCTATCTGGGAATCAGGAGAAGCTTAAGTAAATTTTATGAAGAATGTACTAGGGTATTCCTTGAGATAAATGTTGTGAAAACAAAATATATGATTTTTAATATATATTTTTAATATATACTTTGTTAATCAGGGTAAAACTATTACTTTAAAGTGTAATCAATATAAAATAGACTATGTAAAAAGGTTCACTTATTTGGGGACTGAATTTACACACAATTTAAAATGGCAGGAGAATATCCAATCCAAAAAAGTGAGCTACTCTACCACCTTGGCAATTTCCTAAACAGGGACTTGTGGCTAGTTACTGCTACTCTACTTCCTCTTCTGCAATACAGCACTCCTATTTTGCTATTCCTGAGGTGCTCTGAGTTCCTAAGCTTAGAGTACTGTATGGAAAAATTGGTTGTTTTGCCTCCAGAGCCCCAACCAGAGAGCATCATTGTGATGTGCTGCATTTACTGAACTAGCCTTCATTTAAGGGCCGATTGGAGTACTCTCTCCTGTGCCTGGCATTTAAGCCTGTCAAGGGTCCCTCCCTTCCCCTCCCCTCCCCTTAGTCTACATGACAGCTTAACTATTAAATCCTCAAGTAGGATCCTGCATTCTTCTGGCAATACCCTACTAGAGGTACCTAGAGTTAGAGCCTGTTTGGGAAAGAGGTCCACTGCAACCTCAGCACCTAACCTCTGGAACTCCCTTCCTTCTATCCTTCAGGACTATTTCTCACTTGATGGATTTAAGAAAGGGCTCAAAGTTGTTCTGCTGGAGCACAGCCTCTGCTCCTGTAATCAGTGACTCTTACTTGTGTTACTGTAACTGCCTCTGTTTGCCTAGCCCAGTCCATGTTGATACCCCTATTGTTCTGTTTTCCCTGCCTTGTGTAGTCAAAGATTGTTATTAATATTTTGTCATATACTGGTACTCCAAGTTTTGCCATATGTATTTCTTCTCTGATCGTGTATTTTGGCTATGTCATATCTGATTGTTATCTGATCATGAATGTGGTGCCTGATTGTTATTTGTCATTAATTCTGGGTCACCCCTGAAAATGGGGCTGCTATGTCTCAGCGAGCCTACCAGGTTAACAAAACTAATAAATAAAAATAAATAAAATTTACTATATAACTACAAAGTAAAAAAGTCACACCCCAAAATGTTTCACATAAACACACTTACTTGTACGATGGAGCAAAGCAGAAAGAATCACATTCAGTATGTAGTGCTCACATACATGAAGTACAACAGTTCTTTAACAGAAAGTCCAGACACATACCATGTCACATAAAAACATTGTATGCTAGCCAAAATTTCAGTTGAATAATGTTATTTAATAAAGTGCAATGACTGACACGCAGAGTGGAGGGAAACAACTTGCATGATGTAGCCCCAAAATCAACACATAACACAATAATGAATGTCAGACAAATATCACATTTTGGCCATTTAACACTCACTGAAACACTTCATGCCAAGCTCTTTCATAAGACATACACCAAAGTCTAACACCCAGAATGTATTCATATTTTACATTAAACTTCTGTGTACAACATTAGACATGTAGCAATAGTACATACAAAATCAAACCCCAAACTAACTACCCTGAGAAGCATCTCACATACACTGTACAAAAATAAGACATTTGCTTTATGTTTTACTGCTGTACAACTACAAAGTAAAACATCAAAACACATAAAATGTTTCAAATAAGTCCAGATAAACATACAAAACTACTGTAGTCATTGGTACCATTCTGCACTGAAATGCACTCCTAACATTACCGTAAAGCTCAGACACATATTACATTTTGGCCCTCTAACACTCACTAGAAAAAATATGCTTACCTATTTCATATTTAACATAAAAAGCTAACACCACACACCATTAGCACACAAATATTTAAGCCCTAAAAAAACTCAGTGTCTCACATGCAAAAATATTATACCACAAATTTTGCTGTATGGTATCCCGTGAGGTGGGCACATGAGGAAGGGTGCCATCCATAATGGTGACTCATTCCAGGCGCAATCCCTCATGGTGATGGGAGGGTAGGGTAACCGGATGAGGGTAGGTGAACTGGGTGACAGGATGTCGCTGTGTGTGCGCATGTGGCAGGGAATGATCATGCGAGCGTGGGCTGGGAGGGGGTGGAGGGGCTGTAGGGGATGGCGCTGCGGTGGATGGCTGAGCTGTGTCATGGCATCGGGAGTTGGCTAGTGGTTGGGGTGGGTGAGGTACCGGGTTCAGGTCCGGGCGCTGGTGCAATTTTATTGTGCCCGGCCCAAACTTTTTTTTTGTGAATGCTTTCACACACCCCCGACATGCACCCCCTCAGAGTTGAGAATCCTTAAGTAGGGGGTGTGGGGGGTGAATCCCCCTGTAAGGGCAGTGTTGAAGTGCAGCCCCCCCAACAGAAAACATTAAAAAACTGTCCTGGCGCCATTGTCCTCTGCGCCAGGGTTGTCAGAGTGCTGAAAATGTTTTCGGCACTCTGACTGTGTGATAATGGTGATCACCTTTAGGCGTTCGCCATTATCACATAGACCCTTGCTGCATAGCTGTAAAGCAAAACATGACAGACACATGAAATGTTTAAAATATGTAGAGAAAAAAATAACAAAAAATAAGAACACTTATGGTTATGCTTTGTCATCCAAATCTATAGCCAGCACCATTATAAAAGTCACACATTCCATTTTGACCCCCCAGCACTCACTGGTACATCTCATGCCAACCTGTTTCATAAGCCACACTAAAATCTAAAATGTAGAATTCTTTCATATGTTACCCTAAATCTTAATGTACATCATGTGACACATATAGAATCACTGCAAAAAACTTTGTTAATTTCACAAGTTGGGGTTAAAGTGACACAAGTAGGGAAAAGTGGCATTAGTATTTCCAATCCTAACACCCTACCCCAACCCTGCAGGCTGCAACAGGAAAAAGCATTACAGTTTCACTTCTCTTGCCTCTTCACAAATCAGGCATCAGGTGTTCCTTGGGGTTGTCAACCCTAACACTCACCCCATTCCATCAGTAAATAAGCTGAGATGGGTAAAGTATATGAGAATAGGGTGAGCATTAGGACTGACAACCCCAAGGTACACCTCACTCCTGATTTGTGAAGAGGCAAGAGAGGTGAAACCTAATGCCACATTTCCCTACTTTTGTCACTTTAATCATTACTAGTACATTAACAATGTTTTTTGCAATAAACTTCCTTACTTTTTGAGATAGTATAATCATATCCTTACTTACCTGTGGGAGCACAGGGCACTCTGAGCTCTGACTCATAGATGCATATATATATATATATATATATATATATATATATATATATTAGAGCCAAAAACTCTGTTTAATGCATCCCGAGGGAAATTCAGTGTTAGGGTTGAGAAGCCTCTTGGACCCCTCACCCACCCCAACTGACAGCCGGGTGCGCATTGGGGTCATCAGCCTTAACTCTCACCACATCACATGTGTAAAGAAGCAGAGGTATAGGAGAATGGGGTGAGAGTTAGGACCGATGACCCAATACGCACCTCGATGCCAGTTAAGGGGTGGGCTGGGGGTTCAGGGGCTTTCAACCCACACCAAATTTCCTCACTTTTGTTGCGGTGGAACAATGCTAACTGATGCTTTAAACAGAGTTTTTTTGCCTCTAATTTCCCTTCTTTTTGAGAATGATAACGAGAAATAGTGAATGTAATGCAGTGGTGGGATGTCTTGCCACATAGAAACACGGTGCCCGCAAATGCAAATGGTAATGTGCATGGTGATGCAAAGCAAAGCAGAAAGAGAAACAGTACTGTAGACACAAATGGTAAAAATAACGCAGTCACGAGCACAAATGAAAACGCAAAGGGTAATGCACATGGTGACGTAGACGGGAACGGTAAGTGAAGCAGGCACGGAACCACAAGCAGAAGCAGTAACTGTAACAGTAATGTAAGCGCACAGGCTGGTTTTCCCCAAAAGCTGCATAGAGAAAGACAGTGAGTGCAAAGAATGTATGCATAATAATGGGTCTCGGAGCAGAAAATGAGGAGTTGGAATACTAAATTGCTTATATCTCAGGAACCGTATGATGTGGAAAAAAAATTTAAAAGTCATATGATGTATGACTTTCCTGGCTAGCTTTGGGGCTAAGCATTTTTCTGATGAAAAGTCTGTATCTCGCACTATTTCCAAGATATGGGCCCTGAAAGGCGCAGCGAATGCCGCAATGTTATCATATGGGAAAAAAAGATACGTTCGGAATGCCGTAACTTTGCCGCCCTGTAATATTTTTTCACCAAACCACCAAAAGGCACATCTGTGAGATGTTGGCTTTCTTTCCTCCAAATTTCAGTGTAAAAGACCAAAACATTATTTTGCAGCAGGTGGCAAAGAATTCCTGTCATGCAGCGGATGCCGCAATGTTAGTCTATGGGAAAAATGGTCAGCTTTGGAGTAACTTAACTTTGCATCCATGCAATATGTTGTCACCAAACCACCACAAGGCACATCTGTGAGATGTTGGCTGCCTTTCCTCCAAATTTGAGCCCAAAAGACCAAACCGTTCATTTGCAGTAGGGTGGCAAATGATTCCTGCTATTTTGGCCATAGTGTTGCAAAGTAGTGTCATGATTTGCGACAGCTTTCGCAAGCATTTGCTACACTTTCATGAGTGCAACACTACTTTGCGACACTACTTTTTCCAGAAATTGAAAAAACATATTTCTAGGGTGTTTAACCTCAAAATAAAGGCATGCCTAGCATCTTCAGGGTCCGACTAGGTACACACAAAATAATTGCATTACTAGAGGGTCCCAAATTTAAATGCCAAGCATTTTTCTGATCACTAACTGAAAACAAAATGTTGGATTTGCGACACTACTAGGGCCATTTACGACACTAAAAAGTGCATTTGCGACACTGTCAAACTTTTTGTTAACTTTTTCCATTGACTTATAATGGGAAATAACTTTTGAACCATTTAATATTTTTTCACAAAATCTTCAAAAGGCACATCGGGGACCCCAGCCGCACATTCCCTGAAGTTTTTGGACTGGTTGCACACACCAAGCGAACTGTAGGGATGAGAAAGAATACAAAAAAAACACAAATGTGCACGCAGATCACGCTTAATAACTCTGCAGCTGTATATCCGAACAGTACGAAAGTTGGCATATCCCAAGATGTATGATGCTTGATCATGTATTTCAAATTTCAGGCAAATATGTTGAACAGTTGCAAAGTTATTAAGGTGCAACATTTTAGATTTAACATGTAAATGGCTCCTCAACCCTAACTATGGTAGCACTACCATGCTACCATAACATATACAATAATATATATATATATATATATATATATATATATATATATATATATATGTATATTTGGGTAACCCTTGCCTCAGTGTTTGTGCACAGAGGTTCTTTGTCATATATATATATATATATATATATATATATATATATATATATGTAAATATGTTATGGAAGCCCAGGACCCTCTAGGTCCTGCATGGCCATTTGTAGGACAACAGAAACCAAACTGTCAGCATAGCTTTCTTATTACCCCACCTCATGTACCCAGTGCAGTAAATTTTGAAATCCCCACCAAAATGTGATTTTGTGCCACCACTACCTCATTCCATGCCACAGGTGCAAAAACATAATTTATTTATTCATTTATATATGACTTTGTTAACCGGGTAGGTGCACTGATAGCAGGGAGCATTTTCAGGCACGACCTGGGCCACATAAGGTGGCACAGAGCAGAAACATCAGAGTAACAAGAACATAACAAGAGCAGGTAATACATAGTGAAAGGTTATAGTTGTTACATTTGGCAATAAATGGTGGCAGTAATTGAGGGACAACAAATAACAAAGCAAAGTAAGCCTCATGGTGGTACAGTTTCAGTAAATAAGGGAACCTATTTGGCCCTAGCCCTGGAATCTATCTGAAGGGGGGGCTAGTCCTTAAAGCAGTGTCAGGTGGATGCCAACAAGAGCCAGTCTTTGACGCGAGTCTTGAACTGGTGTTGAGTGTTTATGGTGTGCAGTTCAGTGGGCAGCTTGTTCCATAGTGTGGGTGCTGCTACAGACATGGATCTAGCACCCATGTTCATGGCTACCATAGGGATTTTCA
Source organism: Neoceratodus forsteri (assembly GCA_016271365.2). Lineage (NCBI taxonomy): Eukaryota > Metazoa > Chordata > Ceratodontiformes > Ceratodontidae > Neoceratodus > Neoceratodus forsteri. The sequence continues at coordinate 1,846,629,864 of CM057449.1, forward strand.
GGAAGGGGATACTGGAGGAGCATACAGTAGGCAGTGGTGTGAGGTTTAACGGTAAGAAGGGGAGCAAGAGGGGATTTCTGGACAATATGGATGGCAGAATCAATAAAACTGCACAATGCAAGGTCAAAGCGTGCTTGTTGTGGGAGGCACCCCAGTGTAGTGTAGAGTGCACAGTGGTGTTTGGAGACAGGGGCCAGCAGGGAGAAGCAGCAGGCACTGTTGTATACTACTGATAGTTTTGCCATGGTGGGTGCAAAGTTCCTGGAGTAGATGCAAGAGCAGTAGTCTAGAATAGGTAGCAGGTTTCCCAGGATGATGGCATGGCTGGCATCAGGGGTGAGATATTGTCAGTTTCTGTAGGCAGTCCCTATTTTTTGGTGAAATCTTAGAACCAGGGAGTTTATGTGCTCTGTAAAGGAAAGGGAGAGGTCAAGCACAACTCCTAGATATTTGAAATGTTTGATGTCCTCTAGGGCATGGCCATCAGGGGATGTGATGATTAAGGGTGGGTTAGATTTGCATTTCGTTAGGAAGGGCTTAGATCTGAACAACAATGTTTTTTTTTTTGTTTGTTTGGCATTGACCAGAAGGAGGTTGTCAGAGAACCAGATGTGGGCTGCTTAAAATTTGGGTTCAAAATGTAATTTGGCCAGGATTTGAAAAATGACAGCTGTAACATTCATGAGGTGGTATGAAAAATGGCTATGTTGAAAATCTGAGGTAAACATTTTTAAACTTACCAAAGTTACTGGTGAGTGTAGCAAAATTTCAACAAATATGCATAACATTTCCATTTTTACATATTTTGAACCCATATTTTAAGCATATAGCCTTCTTATGACCCCACCTCATGAACAGGGCAGTGAAAATGTTCAAATTCGACCCAAAAGGAGATTTCACCATGCAACCATGAAATTGCCATTTGGACTTAATTTGTGGAATTCTACCACATTTGGTAATGAGGCGGGGTCCCAAAAAGGCCATATTGAAAATTTGGGCTCAAAATATACAAAAATGGAAAAGTTGTGCATCAAAGTTGAAAACCCCACTGAAATACATTGAACCTCATTTACCTTAGTTTCTCAGAATGCAGTCAGCAGTTACAGCAGCAATGAGTGGCTCTTCACCCTGGTACCTGTTCAGGTGAATATGAAAAAAAAACACATTTGGGAGTCAGTTTTCCAACAGTTAAGTGCAGAATCTACCAAAGTCCCTGTGAGCAAGATACATGTCTTGCTTTCTGCAAAGTATCTTCTTCGTGGAGGGTTTGAATTTTTTTTTTTTGTGAAAAAAAGGAAAACAAGATGGCAGCAACCAAAAAAAGGATTTTTCCCTCATGAAAAATGATTGGTCCCAAATCATGGGGCCTCTATCTGCAGAACACACTGTGTGACATATAGACACAGGAGTGGACTTAGATACAAATCCTTGAAGGTAGCACACCAGAGTTTTATGTGATAAGGGCGAGCTTGAAAGACCACTGATCACATAAAATGACTACAAAACAGCCTGTTGTTGAGTTTTGGTGTTAAATTTTTATGGTAGAAACAGCTGTGGTCATAAAACTCTCCTGCATTTCTTTGGTGAAAAAATATTAATCTGTTTCAAAGTTTTTGCTTTTTTATTTTCAATGGGAATTTCATTTTTCAGGATAGAGGAATGGAACAAAGAAGGATTTTGTTCTGATGAAAACAAGACCTTTTTCTTGAGGGGGCCAATCCTTTTTCATTAGAAAAACATCCTTTTTCATGAGCAGCCATCTTGCTTTTTTCACACAATAGAGTGTCATAACTTTGTTCAGGGATGATTTCTACAGACATGCTAATATGCATTTTACTCTTCGGGAGCTGTTGAGCTCTATTGTGTACATTTGTTTTTTTGTGGGGGGGGGGTTATGCCCCAGGAAAGGTTTTTAATTGTTAAAATCCTTTTTTGGCATTCGCTACATTCCTTTTCTGCCATCCTTTTTCATCATGGTGAAAAAGGAATTCATCTGGAGAAAATGGATTAAGGACTTAGATTTTTTTCAGTCCTTTTTCCTCAGATGAGTTCCTTTTTCACCATGATGAAAAAGGATGATGAAAAAGGAATTTGGTGAAAATTCCTTTTTCACCACCATGGTAAAGGATTGGCAAAAAAGGATTCCTGATGTCTAAAAAGGATTTTTTTCTTAACATGGATTCTCAGTGGAATCCCTCCTTAAAAGCACATCCCTGGTTTTTAGTGACATCCCCACCCCAGTACCAATATGTTTATATATATACTGTATATATATATATATATATATATATAGAGAGAGAGAGAGAGAGAGAGAGAGAGAGAGAGATACATATATTTTTTATACCCACACAGCCCCCTTTGGTTTTTAGTGGCAGTCCCCAACTGTTCTGACTTTATCCATGGTGTCTAGTGGCATCCCCACCCTCAGATACCTATTTTTTTTATGTTTTTGTTGGTAGTTATTGGCATCCCCCCCCCAGCCTCCCAGGTCTGTTTTGTGTTAAAAGAAGAAAACCATCCCTCAATTACTTTTTTTCTATTGTTTTTAATCTGTAAAAAAAAAGCCCATCGCAGATCACAACCACACCCCCACCTGACCTCCCACTATGCACTCACCACCCCACACCCCTTGGACACCCCTATGCACCCTCATTCCCCTGAAGAGGTCCCAAGTTTAAGATCAACTCTCCTGATCAAAGACACATCTTGCTGTTGGAAACGACAACTGCAATATGATAAACTTGAGGTAAATATAGTTCCATGTATTTCAAAGGGGGTTTTAACTTTTATGTATAACTCAGCCATTTTTCGAGATTTTGACCCCAGATTTTCAACATGGCCTTTTGGGGACCCCACCTCATGAACAATATCACAGTCATTATGCAATTCCTGCCAAAAGGTGATTTTGCAGTCATTTTGTGAATTTACATTTTGGGAAGGATCTCTCTGAAATGACAGTCATATTGTTCATGAGGTGGGGTCCTCAAAAGGTCATGCTGAAAATCTGAGGTCAAAATCTCAAAAAATGGCTGAGTTATGCCCATTCATTGGAATTTTACTTTGCACACTTGTCATTTTGTCAATTTTAAATATTTTGATCACAAATTTTCAAAGTAGACTTGTTATTACCCCACCAGATGTATGTCATACCTGTCATATTTCATATCCTGGCCAAAATGTGTTTCACTCCTGTGGTGTGGAATGGCATTCTTGTTGCATAGAATTACCTTTTGACAGGGATTCAAACATATTCTTTACAGAATACATCAGGTGGGCTAATAACATGGCTATGCTGACAATTTGGTCACTCTTGCCCTATAAATCTAAGTGTCAGGCCCTCTGGGACCTGTGCTTCCACATCTACACACATATATGCATGTATGGAGAGATGAGAGTGCAGGGCTTAGAGGGTCCTGTGCTCCTACAGGCAAATAAGGATAAAATTATACTGTCTCAAAACGTAAGAAAATAAATGGAAAAACTTTGTTAATGCATCAGTTAGGGTTGCTGTGACAAAAGTAGGGAAATGTGGCATTAGGGTTTCCAACCCTAACACCCCACCTCTACTGTGCACATCCCAACAAGCATCAGGGGTGTGCTTTGGGATCATCAGCCCTAGTGCTCACCACATTCCATTAGAAAATAAGTTGACATGGGTACAGTATAGGAGAATGGGGTGAGCATTAGGGCTGATGACCCCAAGGCACACCTCTGATTTCTGTTGGTCTGTGCACAGGGGAAGTGGGGTGTTAAGGTTGGAATCCCTAATGCCACATTTCCCTACTTTTGTTGCCACAACCCTAACTGATGTATTAACAAACTTTTTTGTAAAAAAAATATATATATGCAGTTGTACCCCTACAGTTAGGAATGAGTAGGTGAGTCAATGTTAAACTCAAAATTTTGCACTTTGAAAACTTTGCAACCCTTCAACAGATTTGCATTCAAATTGGCCAGCACTGTCATCCAGGGTAGATCTCTGGATGTGGCAAGTTGAGTTCTGGTCAGGTGTGCAATTTCCAAGTTCTAGAACGGAGAAAAAAGCATTTTTTCATTCACTGACTTTGCTGGAATTTTTCTTTGAACTTGCCTACACTCTAGACAGTTTGGAATCTTGGTCTGAAATTTTCAGGGCAGAAAGGGACTAGCCCACAGATATGCCTTTTGCTAGTCTGGTGAAAAAAATGATAAGCTTTTTTAAGTTATTGCATTTTTAAAATTTGAAAAAAATTATTTCTGAGCATGTTCACTAAGCACTAAAAGATACAGTAGCTGTATGAAATGAAAAAGGAATGCTGTTTCATATGGCAAAATTCCTTTTTTATTTTCCTCCATCTTGTGTCAGTTTAAAAAAAAGCTATAAAAATGGCATCATTGAGAGACACTGACACATCTGTCTGGATGATTGAGACCCCCTTAGGTGCAATATGCACTTCACATTGTCAGACATGCCCTAGAAATGCTTTTTTGTTACTGTTATGAATCCTTTTGTGTGATCGTGTGATACAAAACTGAATCTTTTTCGTATCACGAGTCACAAAAAAAGATCCTGTTTTCGTGAAGGGATTCTATTAAACTTACAATTCCTTGGCAAAAAAAATATATTTTTGTCTGTGGGGGGGTTCATGCAAAATCAGCTGAAGGGATGGGATGGGGGAAACAGTCTATGCCTCTATATGCAGCGTAGTAAAAACAAGTCAAATGTTTTTTAATTGCACAGAGTAGAGAGAGCCTTAGCCGCTCTATGTTCCAGGACATCAGAGATAATTGGTGAGCTACTGCCACTAGCCCTATAGCCCTAAACCTCAGGTCTCTGACCACTGCTTGAGCTGAGAACTGAACTGGAGAGACTAGAGAGAAGAACTGACAGTGAGCCGGGAGTCTAGAGAAGGATAAGACAGAGACAGAGTTGTAGAGTTGGGACTGAACTTTCTTTGTGAGTTCTGAGAAGAAAAAGAAAAAAAAAAGAAAACACACAGCAACTGCAGCCCCAGAGCTCATCACATAACTTGCATCAGACACAGCATCAGACCGGGGGCAGTGATAAAGCCTTAGAAGCAGGAGGGAGAGAAAAGAATATCCGATTGTCTATTGCACTACCACTGCCAAGTACAGCATGCATGGTCCAAGTCAGTTTTGTAATTCATTATTAAACAGTATCTGAACAATCACAGTGGATGCCACTACAAGAAACCCCTTTTGTTGTTTGTGGTGGTGGTGTGGGGGGGGGGACAAAATGTTCGCCTGGATAAATAAAGTCTTGATTGATTGATTGACTGATTGATTGATCGATGTTCATGCTGAACCCGTCCTTCTTTGGGGTAAAGGTTGTGTGTGTATTTCAAGAGGCTAAGAGAAGATCATTGACAGATGGCAGCATGCTTTGTAGCTGAGAGACCCAACCCAACTCCCTAAGCAGCTGACTAGCTAAACAGTAAGCAGTAAGCTAGCTAAGCCCAGAAAGGTTCTTGTCACCAGCCACCCCCCCACCCCAGCACAACTTAAGCCAAGGCCAAGCCAACTATTGTATGCCAGTTTGTAGGACCCTTATTTTCCTTCTGACCCTCTGCAGTTTAATTTCTTTTGCCTGCCTAGTAGTAGAATTGGCTGTTTTAGTCATATTTTCCCCCTCTCTTGGCTGCCTGCTATGATGTTAATTAACTTTTGGGACTCTGCATTTTTTTTTGCCCTACCTGTTTTCCTGCCCTTACTGCCCTATGTGTTTTCCTAGTGCTTAGCCCCATCATTCTTTTGGCCCATGGAGGGCTCCTTTCTGTATTCTGCTATGCTGTCACTCTCCAAAGAAGTCTTCCACTGCTGATTCTGGTGGGATTCTCAGCCTGGACTGTGGTACTCAGCCAAAGCCATCCTCCGGTCCTCGATCCCCCGCTGTTAAATTTAAATGCTTTGCTCAGAGATAGTGAGCAAGGGTTGGATTGGAAAAGTACACCATACAGGCCCCCTTTAGTTAATAAATAAAGATACAGTTTGTTACAAAAGAGAGAAAAAGGATTGGTGGGGGGCATGCAGACAGAAAAAATGTGCATAGGCAACTTGTATTCAAATTAGGATAGCTGCGATATAAAGTAACTGCAAAACAGTTGCCTGAATAGAGGGAATATAGCAGACTGGAGTGCTTTCCAGCAGTTGCTTCTCATAAGGCATCTTACTGAGTGCTCCTTCACTCAGTGGCCTGCCACAAACATCACCTTCTGTGGCTGTACCTCTGGGGCAAATTGCAACTTGCTCCCAATGCTGACCATGCAGATGTCTACTCCATACACTGCCCCTGTGCTCCTTCCTGCAATGGCTTCTGGAGACTGCTTCTACTCAAACCATTACAGACCTTATGACCTTACGGGACCTTCCTAGTTTACATTTTAAAGGGGATTGTTCACACATTGTAGTCCTTTGTATGCATAACCATATATCACTATAAGAATTACATCATTGTCTTCAGTAAAAAAATGTTCTAGCTTCTGTGAAATTCCATTTTTACTCACCTTTATGAACTACTGCCATTTTTCTCTGCTTGTGGGTATCATGAATTAGAAATTATATTTGTGATGGTCAGCCTGCTGTAGGGACACGGTATCTTCAAATACTGCTGTTGTACTACAAGTCAGTAGGTTTATGCATTTGTTCTAAACAGGTCAGCCTCCACCATAGTATACATGTTCATATGCACTATTAATTGACATATGAAAGCTCAGGTGCACTTCAATTACCATTGAAAGACAATTTGCTGCAGAGCCTGGTGCTCAATTTTCACAAGGGGTTGCTCTATTTGCAAAGATACATTAAAACAATGTAGCCACTCAGAAAGGGGCACAGGTGTGGGAGGGTGTATGTGAGGGGTGCAGTTGTGGGGGGTGTGGGGTGGTGGGTGCTCAGTGGGAGGTCAGGGTGAGGGTCTGAATGGCGAGGGACCATAAGACATAGCATCAACAGGTTTCCTTTATTTCAGATGGGGAAGGGGATTGAGGGATGCCACTAGACACTGTATGCCGACACCACTGTAACATTTCAATAACGAAGTACAATACAGTGGCAAGTCACTGTTGCCACTGGGTTCCATGTCATAAGGGCAAGTGCCAAACGGCGATCGTCCTTATGGCGACTGCCCATCGCCAAGATTGAATTTTGGTGATGTGCAACTGCAGCGCAAGCAATACCAGTGCAAAATATAGGATGTTTTCTTTTATGTGGGGGACTGTGCCCCTGCACCCCACAATGGAGGGCTTCACCACCGCACACCCCTAACTTTAGATTCTCAACTCCAGGGGGGGTGCATGTTGGATGGGGTGCATCCCTGCAGACAAAATAAAATTTCCTGTCTTGAGCTGGGCATAACAAAAAGCACCAGTGCCTGATCCCAAACCATACACCCCCAGCACCCCAGGCCAGCACCCACCCCACCACACCATGACAACAGCTCGATGGCAACCTGTGGCACCACCCCTCACAAACCCTCCCACCCCCCTCTTGGCATGCTAGCTCCCACCCCCCCGTGTGCGTATACATGCGTGATATCTTGTTGCCGTGTCATGAACCCTCCCCATCCGTCACCCTCCCTACATCCCCACCATCAGGGCCATCACCACAAGTGGGTCGCCATTTTGGTCAGCACCCACTTGCGGTGCACCCCCATCACAGGATATCGTTGCCACTGTAATGTACCCACAGGATCCTGGCCCTGCTTTCTCTGGGGTTTGCCCCACTCCCCAAATCAACTCTGACCTGGAGTTGATAAACCTTAGTTACAGGGTGTGCGGGGGCTCTGCCCCCCCATGGGGGTTCAGGGGCGGAGCTCCCTCCCACAAAAAAACAAACAGTTTCCCGATGGATTTATGCCAACTGCAACTTGTGGTCAACATAAATCCACCACTGTAGTGTTGCGTCATAAAAAAGTTGTTGCCATCGTGTCATGGATCCCTAGACACCAGGGATACTTTAAAAACTACAGGCATGATGATGATCAGAGACAGGGGTGTAGGCAGGAATTTTAAAAATTTACACAGTTGTCCATACTGCTACCCCCACCACCTCTCCCCCCATGGCTTCCTTTTAAAAAGTTTCTAATTATGTGTTTTCACAATTATGTTCTGAATTGTGCAAGGGTCTCATTAACTTACAAAGCATGTTGAAACCATTTGAAAAATCAGTATCATCTTTTCTGGCTAGGAAGCATCACATTTCCTACATGTTTGCATCCCTTTTTTTCCCTGATGTACAAGGATTGCATCTGTTTACAGTCAAAAGCAACCGAAACAGCTTTAATGCAATTAACTGTGAATAAAAAAATGCATAGCCTGTAATTATTTTGTTGATTGTTTTGTTTTGTTTTGACATATACATCACTTTATCATGTCTTTCAGTTGTTCTTGTTAGCCATATAGGAGTTACTAACATGCTATGTATTGTTTTGCTGTCCAAGCAAGCAAGCATATGTCAGAGCCAAACATGTTTGCTTTCATGTTGTTGCAAGTTAGAACAACAGTATCTTGAGGCTATGGGCAGGCCTTTCTTACCCCCATTAGCCATTGTTTCATGGACTTTTTGTTCCACTGGGCTAAGGAGTGTAGCCCTCATATTCAGAGCTGGCCATGTGTGGTCTGTGGCAGTTTGTGCACAGCCTGCCTGGGGGGCAATATTCAGACAGTTAGCTCACTGTAACTGGAGAGTGCAAACAGTCTATATATGGGGCCATGTTGGTATATCACATAATGACTTTGCACAATGCTGACACAGGCCCAGACCGAATATGACTGACAGGAGCACAATGGAGGTACTGTAGCGCAGATCAAATGGGATCACAGCAGCACTCCTGTAGGCAATATTTAGCCCTAACATGCTAATGACCCCGTTGGGCACGGAAGGCACTATAGCCCATTTGTATGCCCATTAAGGGCCCATTAACACGTGTGCATGGCCCCTCATTCTATAGCTGTCTGACATATTCCTTGTGGTCTAGTGCTCCTCCCATCCCCCTATTCACCTGTCCTGTAGCTGTCTCAAATATTCCTGGTGGTTTTGTGGCTCCTGTACCCCAAACTGGCTGTCCTGGAGCTGTCTTGAATATTCCTGGCAGTTTAGTGGTCTCCCACTCCCTGATCACCTGTCCTGTAGCTGTCTCGAATATTCCTGGTGGTGTGGTGTGGTGGTTCCTGCTCCCCCAATTGACCATCCAGTAACTGTCTTGAATATTCTTAGTAGTCTAGTGGTCTCTCCCCTTCCAAGTGCAGTTGATCCTCTGTCAACCCACCTGCCCAAGACCCTCCTCCTCACAACCAGCCCTCCCCCACTCAGGTCAATTAAGCTGATGTACGGTAATAGTGACAGTGACTTACATAGCCCTCTGCTCACCACCTTTGCTGGCCACTGTCTGATAGCCAGTGAATGATCATGAGTACAGTAGATGCAGGTGCTTGTATAATACTTTCAATTGCACAGAGACCATCAGATTGAAACTAGTTGAGGTGGTGAGCAGAGGGATGTGCTAGTCATTATTATTGCTGCAGTTTGCATTATGTAACCAGGACTGGGGGGGCTGAGAGGGTGAGTCAGGAGGGGGTCAGATGCCCTTATGGGGGAACCACTAGACCACCAGGAATATGCCATACAGGTACAAGACGGGTTATCTGGATGCTTTTACAATGTATTTTCCCAGGACAGATCAGCTTACATGCAATATCTGCTTTTCAGCTGGGTTCTGCTGTAGAGTCCTGCTTTTACAGTTTTACAATATATTTATTTATTTAACTGAGTTTTGGTAACTGGGTAAGTCCACTGAGACAATTACAGTCCCTTTTTCAGGGTCAACCCAGGGTCCGTCTTTCGGATGAGACGATAAACCGAGTTCCCATCTGCCTGGATTGGTGGTAGTTCAGGGGGATGTTAAAAATCCCATGGCTCTTATCAAAAAGAGTAGGGGAGTTTATTGAAGAAAAATCATACAAAATGACAATGAAAAATCAATACAAGAACAAAAAAAGAGAAATACAATAAACACAAAACCAAGGCATATTTATACATTCACAGAAGAAAAGAAACATAAGTAAAAAACGTAATCATGGAGAAAAAAGGAGACCTCATGTTGTCATATAACAAAAATATAAAACAAAATCAGCTAGCCCACAGCCCCCTCATTCAAGTAACAGGAACATCTGAATCCGTTATCCAAGGCATGTTTCTCCACACAGCCCGTAATGTTTTGGAATGCAAAATTTTTGAATCTTCCCCATATTGTGATTTCAAATCCTTAATAATTTTACCAAGCAGTTCATTGTGAGAAACAAATTTCTGCTGTAAAGAGAATAGACATCTGCTATTCCAGATATGCCATTTAATAACCAACAGAATTCTATTCAAAGTTTCCATGTGCCAATCTTCAACCCCTATATAGTTACCCCACATCAAAGCCTCCATAGAAATAGAATGAAACCATGGAGTTTTCCAAATAATAGCTAAAAAGGCCAGAAGGGCATAATATACACACAAGTCAAAAAAGGTGGTCTGTAGTTTCCAACTGTTGGATGCATCTCGGCCTAACACATAACCGTTCAGCCAGTTGTTTATGTTTTTGATTTGCTTTAATATTAATCCTATCATGGCAGCTCAACCAGTGAAAATCATGAAATTTCTCCAGAATCCTAGGTGTGTTCAACAAACTTAAAATTGCCTTTCTGTAAGGAAAAGGACAGCGGGGAAAAGTTTCTGCTTCAGTAAATTGAGTCTGTATAACCCAATTATAAAGCCCTTTACGTTGTTTCGATATTAAAAGGTGGCTAGTTAATTTCCAATATTTAATATGTATAAAAGTTTCTCTAATATAAGATGGGATATTCAAGGATCTGTACAGTACCCCTAAATCTCCCCGACCCCATTGTCTAAGTCATTGACCACAATTTGATTCAAACACAGATACCCAGGGTTTATCAGAAAAAATTAAAAAAGGACGGATATTAGCATAAAGAAAAATAGAATAAAAAAATAAAATTGGGTTTACCATTTCTAAACCCCCCTGTTGAATTGGTAAGTATAGAATGTTTCATTTTATCAGGTTCAGCCGGCTACCCCATACAACTTGAAAAAATTGACTAGGGGGAGGAAAAATATAACTAACATAAAGGAATATTGGAATAAGAAAGGTTTTAATCAAATAAACTCGTTTCCATTTACTAAATTTCCACCGATTCCAATTCGCAACTAATAATTTTCCTCGAGTAATGCAAGGATCCCAATTCAGTAAACACATATCCCCTAGACCAAAAACGATCCCCAAAATAGTCAAATGGGTAGCTGAAAAATCAATACCAGAAATTTTTAAATTAGGTGAAACAACAGAACCAAGCTGCAAACCCATTCATTTATCTAGATTTAAACCAGTACCTGAATATGAATTATATATGAAACAAATGTCAAGGGCACACTGAACAGAAACTTTGTCCTCTACTGAGATACACAAATCATCAGCATAAGCTAAAACTTTAAATGATAAAGGGGTAGAAACTATAGTGATAGGTTTTAAAAGTGCTGAATTATTAATGAGTTTGAGTAAGGGATCTATACAAAAAGCATATAATAAAGGACTAAAAGGACATCCCTGATGTACCCCCCGCTTTACAGGCAACATAGATCCCTTCCAGCCCCTAATGGTGACCATTGCTGTATTATAGAGACATTTAACCCATTGTACAAATTGCAAAGGCAAACCATATCTTCGTAAAACTGCCCATAGGAAGGTATGACTAACAGAATCAAAAGCTTGTTTTTGATCCAGAAGGAGCACCAAACCATCTGCTCTAGACCAAAAATTATGCTCAAAGAGCTCTCGCAATAAAATGAGATGTTCCAAAATATTTCTGCCAGGCAAAGAACATGTTTGAACTGGGGATAAAATATGAGTTGCAACTAATAGGAGATGAGTATGAAGAATTTTAGCTAGGATCTTAAAATCCATATTAAGTAGAGGAATTGGTCTCCAGTTCTGTATGTACCTTTTGTCACCTTTTTGTTTAAAAAGATAAATCAGAATAACTCCAGTCATGCGCAAAGAGGGGGCACCAGAAGTAAGAATTGCCGTAAAAACAGCCGCTAACTCCATCCAAACATGTGGACCAATGAATTTATACAATTCACTAGTCAAGCCATCACCACCAGGGGCTTTATTCATCTTCAAAGCCATGACATCTCTTTCAACTTCAGAAGGTAAAATGTTAGCTATTAAAGGGGTTAATAGTTGATCTGTAAGCTGAATGATAGGAACCAAGTCAAGAAAAAATTCTAAAGCATCAGAATTAATTGAAGGTGGAATAAAAGTTTGAGATGTGTACTATGAAACAATATTGAGCATTTGTCTAGTGTCTGTACAAAAAGTACCCTGAGTGTCAAATAAACCGTCTATAGTTCAGTTTATATTCCGAGCAGTATACCCCTCATATGGGCAAACACAGCCATTTTTCCCCTGCGTACAATGTAATTGTTGGTATTGCAAATGTTGTTCCTGTAATAAATGAAATTGAACCATTTGTTGCTTAATAGTTTGGATTTGCACAGAAAAATCATGTTTCACCGTAGAGGCTAGAGATAGAAGTTTTTAAAGGTGTAACCTATTATTAAGATAAATCCTATATTCTTCATCCCGAATCAGCTTTCCATAGGATTTTAGAAAAGCCATTAAATCCCTCACCATGTCTTCCCACCAATTGCAGGGGTCTGTATATATATCAAAAACAGATTTCCTGGCTTGAATAAAATACGTCAAGTCCTGTTGAACAATTGTTTTGGCCAATAACAGAGAATTTAATTTCCAATAACCCGGCCCAAAGGAAAATGCACAGGAATTTCCTAGTAACCAAAAAAGAATTTTATGATTGGAAAATTCCACCAGAAGAGTTTTTGCCAATGCAATTTCTAATAGAGGGGAATCAAAAAAATAATCAATCCTTGTAGCAGAGGTAGATCTAAAAAAGATGGGATCTGCTTTACCCACTGTCTCAAAATAGGCATCCCTCAAATTTGCATTCTGAATCATAGTAGATAAGTAGGTCATATCACAAAAAATGTTTGTGGTTATAGTCTGCTTTCCTCTGTCTCGTAGCTTAAGACCACAATTAAAATCACCCCTTAAAACAATATGGTGGGCAGAATTCAAAAAGAAAGCTTTTGATTCTGTTAGTCATACCTTCCTATCGGCAGTTTTACGAAGATATGGTTTGACCCGCATATATATTGATAAAAAAGAACGGTATGTTAGATATCCTGACATCTAAGATTAAGGCACGACCAGGAATAAGGTCAATTAATTTAACCAAATGCACATCTAAATTATGAAACAGGATAGCTAACCCAGAGCAGGTTTCTTCCCCTAGGGACCAAAAAGATGGGCCCGAATTCCAGAACTTTATGGCATCTTTTAATTCAGAAATGACATGTAACCTGGTATCCTGTAAGAAAAAAATACCATCAGAGAAAGATCTTAAACAGGAAAATACAGCCTGTTTTTTCTGAATACTCTTAATACTATTCACATTAATAGAGTAAATAGATAAAGAAGGCATCAGAGTCATATAAGAAGGGGAAAAACAACCTTAGGCAGAGTTCATATTCAAGGAGGCTTTTTAGAAGAAGCTCTGGTGGTCCGAATATGTTTAGTTTTCCCAGTGCACTTCCCAGAGAGAGGAGGGACCACATCAGAAGGGGGATCTTCTAATTCAGATCCTAAATCCAAAACAGATGAAATAACAAAGGACCCTTCAGAGTCACTCCCTGAGAGGTCCCCTTCAATGGGCAAGGCCGCAAATCTATTTTTGACAGAAATATCAGACGTCTTAGGCATTTTAGCCGCTGGCTGTAACCAATGCTGCCTTCGTCTAGAAGCCTTAAGTAGAGGTGGTAAGGGAGTTTGGGAAACTACCGTAGGAGGCACGGGGGGCTGACTCAACCTCAGCAACAATAGGGTCAACTATGACAGGAAGGGAAACCGCCAGCTGAGTAACCATGGGGGTACCCTGTATAGCACTATGCACTGGGCGGGCATATCAGAAGGTTGCAAAGAACCCTCAACAGTAGTAGAAACAGTTTCAGGTGGGTTCAGAGACTTATCACCAGGTTTAGGGGCCAAACACTGAGTCTGGGCCCATTGAGCTACAGCAATAGATACTTGTTGTGCATCCCAATCAGCTTGTTCACCCTGGGTATGGGCAGCAGAGGGACAAGAGTGATAGGTATGACCTTTTTCTTCACATAAATTACACACCTGATCATTCCGACATGTAGCAGCACTATGACCAAATTCAGTGCAAGTAGTACATTTAAGGTGGTCACACATACTACTAAGGTGGCCTATGGTTCCGCAATGGTAACAGGCCTTGGGCTGACCAGCATAAAATAAAACCCCTCTATCCCTACCCAAGAAAAAACTGTTTGATAAGTGAATTAAACCTGAATCAGATGTGTTCAAAACAACCTGTACTTTCCAACCCCCATTCCAAATATGATCTTCATCAAAAATGGGCTCAGGATTATCCTGAACTGTACACCTCTGTTTAAGCCAGAATAAAAGATCTGTAACATGCACCCTTTCATTACGAAAAAGAACTGTAATCATGCAAAGTGCAGGTTTTGTCAAAGGCACAACTTCAAAGGGAACCCATAATGCAGAGGTTTTTAAAAGCAAACATTGAGACCAAAACTTTTGTAGCCCACTACCTTGTTTAAAGCTTATATCAAACACAGGCTCTCCTGAAACATGTATTAATGCGTATATTTCAGGAGGAGAAAAAAACATAGAGCCCATTAACAAATTCCTGGCTACATGTTTTCGGTCAGGAAATACTGTACATCCACGCCCCCGTTATAAAGAAGCCTAATAGCATTGTGTCGTTTTGCAGAAAAAACAGGAGCTCTAAACAAAGATGCAAATGTTTTTACAGGCTTAGATTGTCCAGGAGAGGGTTGTTCAGTAGGTGCTTCCGAAGGAGCAGGCCCACACTGTTTCACGGCACCATCTTAAAAAAGAGGCAGAACTGGGTTCTGAGTAAGTTCTAAGCCTTCAGGTACCTGTAAAGGCGAAACAACATCCATCACAGAATCCTAATCTTTAGATTTATCAGAAACCATAGGGGAACAGTCTTAAAAATTTACAGTAGTTTTGCAAGGGAATACTGAAATGGGAGAGGGGCCCGAGACCCACACACCAGTTCTAGATTTCTCCCACCCGGCTGCTTGCAAAGCCGTATTTACCAACCACTCATTTGAGTCTGTTGAGCCCTCCTGCAGCAGAACTGAGGGAATCTCAGTATTACATTGATAAACAGTACTTGGGATTAAAGGACTTGTTGACATTCCAGCAGAACCTTGAAAAAGATTCCCTTTAAAGACAAATAAAGGCATCTGCCTGGTACCTGAAGTGAAGGAGCAAGTGTCCGTAGCAGCGTCCAGACTTGTTGATTGCTTCTCATCTAGAACATCTGATGCCTGCTGCCTAGGAATCTGTAAGGTAATCATCGTATCAGCAGCTAAAGCAGTGCTTTGCACAGACCTCACTGCAGGTTGCTCACACACAGAGCACAAATCCACAGCCCCAATTGCAGCTCTCAATTCCGTTTGGCGAGATTGAAAACAAGCTCCTTCTTCATGCAGCTGCTGCTGCAAAGCAGGCAAATTGTAGGCAGGTTCATTTTGTAAAGTTGAAAAGGGAGCAACATCCATGTTATCCAATGGTGAAGCATGTAAGCCATCCTTATTTCCAGAAGTTGTTACAATAGACTCAGGCTCCATATCCGTACTAGAAGCGTCAAAGAAAACCTCCGAATCTAGAACATCAGACCGAGTAACAGCAGCCGGTCCCACACCCAGCGAGACATCCAACTCCTTCTCCATCCTAAACCGAAATGACAAACTCACCGACCAGCGGTCCCCCTACTGGCCAAGAGTAGGGGAATTTCCCCAGTGTCCTGGCCAAATTTCCCTCATTTACTATAAATACCACCAACAGCTTAATCTGGTTCAAGGTCAGTTGGCATTCATCTGTATCCCCCTCCCCCGGGTCATGCCTGAAAATAGGCAGGATTTCTCTAGTGCACTTACCCAGTCAACAAAAACGAAATAAATAAAAATAAAAAAATAAAAAGAATCGACCACGAAGGTATAAGTGCAACAAGCAATTCAGTTCTCATGGTACAAGGATGGCACTAGGCAGAGTACAGGTCAAGACACAATGTCTGCAAGTACACAAGCAATTGACAACAGATTTGACAAGTAGTGCATGAAATTGAATGCCTGATGGGCTACATACAGGGCAGTTATAGTACAATACTTTATAGTAAGCACACTAATAACATACATGGAGTGGCTAGACCAGAGACTTTTACACATGTTAGTCTCCCATTATGATAGGTGCAGTAGTAGTGGAGAGGGAGAAGAGTAAGGCAGGATGAGGCAGCCGTAGGTAAGGTGGGGGATTTTCTGGGTAGGGACCCTTCAGTAAAAGCAGGAACAGGTGGCAGAGGAAGACAAAAAGGCAGACAGTTGGGACTGAAATTGTGAAAGGGAGGAGCAGGATAGAATTGAGGGAGGGAGGGAGTTCCAGTCAGTTAGGGCGTCATAAGAAAAGGAGAGTCTGTATACGGCAAGACACATTTTGGGGACAATGAGAAGGGGGAGAGAGGTAGAGCAGAGTGTGCGTGGTGCTGGTTTGAGGCGGATAAGTTCCCTGAGGCAGGGAGGAGTGAGGCTCAGGGTGGAGTACCTCAGTTTTACCCCATATGAGGGCCACCCCAGCAAGGCAAGAACATCACAGTGGTGAGAAGGGGTAGGTGCCCCCACAGCAAAATGACCTATCCTGTGGTATGCTTGAAAGAGGAGGGACATGGAGGAGGAGTTAGTGTAGAGGAGGAGGGGTGCAGCATAAGATAGTATGGGAAGGAGGCACGCAGAAGCAATTTTTTGTCAAGAGGCAAGAGTGAAGTGCGGGCACATATGATATAGGAGTCCAAGTTTCTGATTGAGATTTTTGATAGTGCTAGAGACATGGGAGTTGAATGATAGAGCAGGGTCCAAGGTAACACCCAGGTATTTGAAGGAGTGAACTACCGCTAGCGGGTCACCCTTGTTAGTATAAATACTAAGGGTAGGTGGGTTAGGCTTTTTTGCATGCCAATGGGTGAAGACCATGCATTTGTTTTCTTTGAGTTGAGAACAAGATGATTCCATTGGAACCATGCTTCCAGGGAGGCAAAGTTGGAGGCTAGGATCCGACTGATTTGGTCAATGTCTGGAGAAGAGTGGTAGATGATGGCATTGTCTGCATATAGATAAACTGTGGCACTCCCGCAGAAGTTGGGGAGGTCATTGATAAAGAGCGAAAATAACATGGGGTCCAGAATTGAGCCTTGCGGGACACCATGGGAAACTGGTTTCTGTTCTGACTGGGAGCCATCCCACTTAACTTTCTGGGATGGATCAGACAGATAGCTCTTCATCCAATGCAATGCATTGTAGTCCAGGCCAAGTAGATGTAGCTGGTGGAGCAGCAGCCCATGGTTCACAAGGTCAAATGTCTTTGTGAGATCCACAAGTATGGCCCCAGTGGATTGGCCCCTATCCAAAGCATGGAAGATGTCAGATGCTACTTTTATGAGTGCAGTGAGGGTACTATGCTTCTTTCTAAAGCTGTGTTGGCAGGGTGATAGTAGCTTGTAGGAGTCAAGGTAGTCTTGGAGATGATTATAGACTATACGCTCTTGGATTTTTGCCAGGCGAGAAAGTAGGGATATAGGTCAAAAGTTTTCTATGATGGAGTTTGTTCCTTTTTTGTGGACCGGGACTACTACTGCCACCTTCCACTTATCTGGCACAGTATTAGAGAGGAAGGACCAGTTGAACAAGTTGCGGATGAGGTGAGCTAGGCAGAGGCACCCAGCTTAAGAAATTTTGGTTCCAACGAGTCATTTCCAGGGGAGCCCTCAGGTTTTTGATTAAATACAAGTTGCTGCACCTCTTTGAGCGTGGCTAGCTTCAAGTGGAATTCAGGACTACCCCTAGATTGGGCATGGGAGTTGTAGGAAGAGAGGGAGCCTTATGAAAGATAGAGGTGTATTTTTGGAGGTCAGTGAAGAAATTGTTAAATCCAGTGGCTATGGATAATCGGTCATCAAGGGTGGTGCCATTGACAGAAATAGAGTTTGGGTTTTCTGCAGTCTTTCCTTTTACTAAGGCATTAACTTGTCTCCAGAATTCCTTTGGGTGATTTAGATGCTCTGTTTGAAGAGATTTGAGATGGTATCTCTTAGCTTTTTGTACAGAGTTTTTACACTGATTCCTGAGCTGTCGGTAGATAAGCCAGTCTGATTGGAGTCCACTATGCTTGTACATTTTCCATGCTTTGTCCCGGAGGGCCATGAGAAATCTGATATCCCTGGAGAGCCATGGAGCTTTAACACCCTTAGATCAGTTTTCTTCTGAGAGGCATGCTGGTTGATTATTTAGGTGAGAGTGGAGATTAGAAAGTCCAGGGCTAGGTTTATATCAGGAAGTGTATTAATGGGGCCCCAGTCTGCAGAGTTAATGGATGATAGGAACCTGTTTACATTGAACTTGGTCACATCCCGGACCAGGGAAATCTTAGGAGGAGGGTTGGTATAGCTGTTACTCCACACACAGAAAGTGGGAGAGTGATCACTTATGCAGTCAGAGAGTGTGCCTGTAGATCTGATTTTAAGTGGGCAGTTAGTGACTATCCAGTCTAGCAGGGTATGATTGCCAGATTTTGAATTGACTCGTGTATGATCATGGATTAACTGAGTGAGGTTGCCATCAGCAAGTGAAGCGCGGACATTACCCATATTGAGGTGCAGCCAGTCAATGTTGAAGTCCTCACATAAGATGAGGTCACGCTTTGGGAAGCTGCCTAAAGATTCAAGGAGAGGAGGCAGGCCAGCGGTGGCATGGTTGGTGGGCATATAGATATACCCTATGATTTTTTTAACGTTTCCAAGCCTAAGGATGACATAAATGGACTCAACGAGAGCTGGTGAGGAGGCAGGCATGGGGAGTACAGTGATGTTGAAGCCTGTCCTATAGTAGATCAGTAACCTTCCACCCCTTTTGCCTATCCTATCATGTCTAAAGATGCCATAGCCTTGAAGGGACACCTCATGTTGTTTGATAGCAAGTTTGAGCCAGGATTCAGTTATGCACAGGATGTCAGGAGACATTCGTATGGTCCAGGCTTCCAATTCAGCCATTTTGGGGTGTAGGCTGCGAATGTTAATGTGTACTATTTTCAGTCCTTTCATAGTAGGTAAATACGCTGCAGATTGGGTAGGGGGAGAGTAAAGAGCAGGTCCAGGGTTGGTTTCAATGTCCCCAGCCTGGAGCAGCAGGAGGAGAGTAGAGACAGTTACCCAGGGCAAGGTGCCAGAAGACTGGATACCATTGGCAGAGGTAGCATTGGGAGCAAGGAGATGTTTGTGTAGCCAGTAACCAAGCTGAGCTGTATCTTGTTTAGGCAGACAGAGGATGTAGAGAAGTATTGTCCTGGATTCTGGTACAATGTGGACTTGGGGGTGAACTTTCACCTGCAGGGTGTTGGAGTGCCCCAGTTATCACCCAGTCCATATACCAGCTTAATGCAATAAGCCAAGCCAGGGAGACTGACCAATATAGGCTGCCCATTATTGCAAGTTGAGCAGACTCCATTTACTCAGGATAGCCTAGATGAGTTGTTATATCTTGTTTGCAATGGGGTTTTGTTTGATCCAGTTTTTATACTGTATTTACCTAGCATAGAACAGCGGAGATGCAAGATCTTTTTTTTCCGATGCGGTCCTCCTTTTACCTATTTTTATAATGCATTTACCCAGGATAGCCCAAGTAAGAGGCAATTTCTCATTTTCAGTGGGATCCAGCTTTTACTATGTATTTGTTCAAGACAGAGCAGTATAGTGGACTTATTTATTTTATTAACATATTTAATGTGGCAAAACAGTAGTGCATTGTTTAAATGTCTTCACCATGAAGGATTAGTAACTTAATAACCTGGCAGCAATAACTTTGTTCTCGTCTTGAAGTTGGCATTATAGTTCATGTGAGAGATAGATCTGCAATCTGGGGAATGCCCTACAGAAATCCTCTAACCCAGTGAGTGGCTAGCTGTACCTGTGTGATTGGAGGTACAGCTGGTACTATGCAGAGTGCTAGCGGGGAGCAACTAACTAGTCGCACAATATAAGCCTGTGATGGATTAATTCTCACAAGTTGGGAGTTGGGACTTGGCTGGGACTGAATGAATTAGATGGTCGGTGCCAAAAAACAATATGAATTTATTAACCAGCCTGGCTTTATTATAAAAGGAACAGTGAGGCAAGTGTGCTGTTTTGTATTAATAATTCTGTATGTCTTGAATGGCCTTATCTGATGGTGAGGGGCTGGGCTGTGTCCAGTGACCTGAGTGATCTCTCTTTCCCCCAGTTTGCCCCTTGCCACCAGTCTCCCATGTCCTGCTGTGAGCAAGCATGGAACTCATGAAGTAAAGTCCACATGCATCTGATGGTGGATGGCAATTATTCAGCATTAAAACCTGCACTGCATTCGGATGAGGCATTAGGTCATGTGTGTTTTTAGGTGTTGATGTCTGAGATGACTTCTAAGTGGGTGTTTAGGGTGGAATGAGCCTACCACTGGCATTGCCCCAGACCTTGCCTTGTGACTGGGCTGTGTACATGCCACAGGAGGTGCTTGGCATTAGGTCATTATATGTTACAATTGTCTTTGCACCCTTGCAGGTTGGCTGTCATGTGTGGGTTATGCTAGAGTGCTTGATGATGTTGTGGTTCTGGTGTTTGACATATGGGGATTTGGGTGTTCACTGCCATGTACTGGATATGAATGGGAAACATCATCCTGCTGTAGAGCAGAGATAATTATGGTCATGCCATTGTCTGAGGTCTCACACAGGTTGCGGAACCCTTGCTGCATGTCAAGTCTGTGAGCTGTGATGTCACTGTATATGCCCTGTATTTCATGCAGCTGTCCCTGGTGAGATTTACCCTCCCTGCTCCAACCATCTCAGATCAGGGTACATGCAGATTAAGTATTCATGACCTGGTATACATCCGGTGTCAGTGTTGGGCCATGATGGACCCTCCAGTGGGTCCATGTATCAGTTCCATTCTCTGGCATGGATGGTCTGTGTATGTGTCTGTTATGTGACAGACACATACACCTCCAGGCTGGTGTTTTGTGTGCTCTTCTTGCTGCTTTGTATTTCTGACTATGTGGTGCACTGTTGGGGGCAGAGTCTTCTGTTCAGGTTGCAAGGTAACAAGTGCAATGCCTGCTGCAGTGATAGCTGACTGTACTCAAGAGAAGTGGTATATAGTTAGATGTTTGACAGGCTGGCTCTAGTGGGATTTTTTGCTTTAGTTTTTAAAATTTGTTTTTCAAGAAAATAAAAAATAGTTATTTTGGTAGTTATATTGGTTGTTTGTAACAAGTCAAAGAAGGCTTTAAAAGCAGCCAGATGGTCTCAAAATGACCCTCAAAATGTACCAGAACATATCTAAAACCTGATAGCTTCTGGGGCCTAGGCAGTCCCAGACCCCCAGCCTGTGGAGGGTTGGGAACATCGTAGTTTATGGAGACCCCACATTTGAAAATTTAGCACTATGACACTGCCTGTTGGTCAAAACTGAGTTTGTAATGAAACTGCATTGCTCTATCAGAGAGACAGATGACACTTATCTCCCTCTCCCTCTCTCGCTCCCCCCCCCCCAGCTATGGTGTGTCTGGCAGTGTACAATGATTTACTGCAGTCTGTAGGGTTTATTAACTCTTTCTAGACCAATCTAAGACTAAATGATAGAGCTCCACCATTCCAACTCCCCCCTTTTTTTCTGTCTCTCTGTCTCTCTCTCTCTCTCTGAACCAAACTTATACAGGGAAATGTTGCAAGGTGAAACTGACCAAATGTGATACTGTAATTTACATGACTTTTTTGTCAACTTAAACTTTTAAATTATTTTCCAGCCTTTTACCAATAAAGCTTACTAAATGCACTGAATGGAGGCTGATGGCTTGGATACAAAAATTATATATTTCTGAAATCACTGACTGTAACCTACAGAATATGTATTAGGATATACCACCTGCTACTGTATCAACCTGTGGCTACAGATGGGACCATTTCCTAGAGATAGGTGACATCAAGGATTCTTTGTTCCTTCCCATGACAACCCTTTCCCAGTTGGGTACTACCTGTGTACAGTACCTTACCTCCCAAACTGGAGTAACTAAGAGCTGCCAATAGTAGGGCATGCTGCACTGGACTGGCCTGGAGACCTGCAGGACTGTGAGACACTGGGATGGCAAGTAAGGAATCTGACACTTGGGTTGTTGAGCAAAACGGTAAAATTTTACTGAAATTGTGAAAGTAAATATCTGCAATAATAGCCATGAATGGCACAGTTCAGCTTCAGAAATAATGACAGTTCAAAACACATAAAACATTCCATACTTTACTCATATTTTTATCCTAGCAGTGTAACACCAACCCATGAATCACATTGTATTCTCTCCTCTGGAGACTGCAGGCACTCAGCACCCACAAGCCCTCCAGGTATCACACTGTCCCAGGATATGCACCAACTCTGGCCTTGATCCTCAAGCTTTATTCACTTTAGAACCAAGGAATACAGTGACTACTGGAACATATCTCTGAGCAGTCAGTCAACTGACCCCTTCTGCCAGATACCCTCCCTGCTATACAATTACTGTGTACACTCTATATTGCACTAATTAATACAGTGACTAGTGGGCCATACCTCCAAGCAGTCAGTTCACTGACGCCTTCTGCCAGATATCCTACCTGGTATCTAATTTCTGTTACCCAGCATTAGACTTTACCTCAGACACCAATGCCATACACTTCACTTGCCTTAAGGGCACACAGTGACTACTAGGCCTTATCTACCTCTGTCAGCCTGCTGACTCCTTCTGCCAGATACCCACCTAGGTATCCAGTTACACAGTTACTGTATTTTATCTTTATTCTCTAAATTATTAAGAAATCAGTTGACATTTCTACACATTCATTACTGTAAAATATTTAAAATAGGCAGTGGCATTAAATGGTTCCATGTCAGAATGGCGACTGTGGAACGGCGACCATGAAGAGGGCGCAAACTCGTGAGAACAATGATTTGGGACAAAGTCTTTTTGTGGGGATTTGCTTCTACCTCCCCTTGTCGGGGACTTTGCCATCCTACACCCTCCCTTTATTTAATATACTAACTCCAGGGGGGCATACCTCAGGGATGGGGAGAACCACCGGTCACACAAAAGTGTTGCATTGTGGTTCCGTCGCCTTCTTCACGGGTCACTGTTCCGCAGTCACCATTTTGATGTCCTACTGCACTAAACATGTTGCATACTGGTACACTAAAAGTTGTGACACAATCCCCCCTCAGTCCCTTCGGGTTCAGTCCTTTACTTGACAAAAG
Source organism: Neoceratodus forsteri (assembly GCA_016271365.2). Taxonomy (NCBI): domain Eukaryota; kingdom Metazoa; phylum Chordata; order Ceratodontiformes; family Ceratodontidae; genus Neoceratodus; species Neoceratodus forsteri. Next base: position 1,846,653,368 of record CM057449.1, read on the forward strand.
TCTCTTTAAATCAGAAGGACTGAGGTAAATTCTCTATAAAACTGTGGCTTTTAAAATAGTCCCCAAGCTGTACCAACAAGGTTTTTACTATACCTCACTCCTTTGGGTTTGCTGAAGAAATTCTGTGTCAAGTTGTTGTAGCTTGGTGTTGTCGGAAGGTCCCCTTTGAGTCGGCAGGTTGATGATGTTGTGAGGAGAAGTGATGATTTCTTCAGGTTTGCAGCTTTTCTTCTTCTGTGAGGAAAACTTGTCACACAGGATCCTCAGGCACTTAAAGTAACAGGCTTTCTATTTTTACCCTGTTCTCACTTACTGTCCTATCTTATCCTACTCTGGGATTCAGGTGATGCCCTAATCCTGCACTTGTATTTAAATTAAACTGTCTCTGTCAGGCTTTTTCACTGCATCAGGCCTCTTCAGACAAGACACCCCTTTGGCATGGGCACCTTCCTTCTTGGTTGCTCTCTGTGCTCAGGCTGACTATACTCTGGGTGTACAGCTACTTTTGTAGGCAAAAACTCATTAGCACATTTAAATTAGTGGTCACTGAGTGGACACACTGACCGGTCCAGAGGTTCAGCACCAACCAAAATCTTCACTGCAGCAGCACAAGTCACAATGGAATTCTCAGATTTGAAACTCAGCTGCCCCTCTCAACATTTTAAGGCTCATCCATTTTTATAACTTGAGTTCATTTTAGGGTTGCCACCTTTGGATGAGATGAAAACCGAATACTAAACCACACCCCAAACTCCACCCCTAACCCCACCCCTTTTATGATTAATGAGGGAATCGCTTGGACTCTGATTCGCTTGATTTATTCAGAATTGCTGCTGATATAACATTGTGTACAACTTCTTTAAATTACATCACGATTATTATTTTTGGTTTGTTTGATTTAGATTTAAATATTTTAAATGTCAGTGTGTGTTAACATTTGGTGGGGTTAGAGAGGGGGTCCAGGAGACTTTCCATCCTGTGTACACAGCTTAGCTGACAAATCGAGTGACTACAAGGACACCTTTGACAACCGGCTATTTTGGATCAGGTAGCCTTTTCTGTTAAAACTCTTTCAATAAATAAATAAATAAATACACTACACCAGTAATGGTGGATGAGATGTAATTACAAATATCATCTGCCATTTTAAGATGTACTACTGTCCCTCCCATTGCTCCTACTCTAAAGTTACTTGTAATGTCAGAGAAGTTTTTAAAAGTGGTAGGAACTAGTATATGCTGTTAAATACCCTATTTTTATTCCATGTCAGTCATACATAGCAGATAGCATGATATGTGATATGTAGTGTAGAGGCAGTATACTCGCCAGTGGTTTAAAGCTCTGAGCTGCAATTCTGGACACCAGGGTTTGAATCCTACAGCCCAAACTTGCATACTGTGTGACCCTACACAAATCACTTAATTCCCTTCTGCTCCTAGGTTGCACCTATAAACATGCTTTAGCTTAGGGTGTCTCTTCTGGTAAAAAAAATAATGTTTTGAGAAATTTTTGATAAATTGCCTAAATTTGCAGTGCCATCAAATCTAGATTGTGTTCCTGTCACCTCATCAGTTATTGTTATCTCTCTCTCTCTTGCTTCCTTTTCTCATTTCTGTGGCTTAGCATGACATTAGCCACATTATTCTGTGCTGTTCATCTGAGAGGCCTGGAATGGTCTTCCTGGAATATCCAGGTAGTATGAAAACTGACAGCAATAACTACTAAGGAGAGAGAGGTATAGTATTGCTAGAAATGAAATAAAATATTAGATTATTAATTTAACAACAAAAGGGGTAACAAATATTAAAATATAGGACAGACCCTAAAGAAATGGTGAGCATTTAAAGGTATAAAAGTGTTCCTTATTACAGCAAAGACCATACTCACAATGCAGCCTGGAAAGGATTAGGTTGATTTGCTGCTAATGGTCTTAATAGCCCTACTTTACACCTTTCAGACTGACTGGTATACAAACAAAAGTCTGCATGACATCAGAATTTGTTTGTTTGTAATCTGAACATGCAAGTAAAATAGTGAAGGATTTAACATAATCTGTTTTACAAGTATGTGAGCATTCAAAATGACTGAAAAAGTACTACCTCTGAATAAAACTGGATCAGCAGGTAAAGTTTCTGAAACACATTGTACAGTCCATACTGGGACAGGAAGTTACCCTAATGTGGTGCCTGTCTGGTTTCAGAAAAATGAAGGTGTTAATTAAGGTGCCATTGTTTACCCTTCCCATGAATAATCTTCCAATTTGCTGGTGTGAAGTTAGAGGGGACAGTTGACAGACAGGGACACATTTGGCTCTTTAAGTGTCCTGCTCTTGAAGGCACTTCCTGATTAGCATACACTGCAAGCAAGCAAGCACACTGAAATGTCAGACACTTGCTTACAGTCAGATGAGAAAAAAATGAAACAAGTTAGTAGGGAATCTCACAGGTGCTGCTTGACCCACCATAAAAACCGAATTTGCACTAGTGAAAACAGGAGGACCGAATCTGAACCTAGAAAACCGAATCATTCAGTCAAAAACCGAATAGGTGGTAACCTTAGTTCATTTTAAAATACATTTCCTTTGTCACACAAAATGAACATTTTCCCAAAGGTTAAGCATTTTTCTTTATAATGACTGGGCAGCTGCCTTCCAAAGCTCTCTGCTGAATTTGTTCTGTACACAATAGCCCCTTGGAGAGCAGAGTCACTAAGACAATTGTTCTTTTATCATTAAAATGCATAAATAATCACTTCCAAGCACTTTACTATTTATTTGTCAGTCAAAATAGTTGTTTCCCCCTTTAACTGTGCTGATCACAACAGTATTGTCACTCAGGAGTTACGTATTCATTTTCCCATGCTAAGCCCCACCTCCAGTGTAACTGCCTACATGGATTTGCTTCAGTCAGGATCCACTCTCCCTAAAAAGGTTAGTGATTCCTCTGTTTTACATATTATGCACTTAAAACAATTTTTCCTGTGTGTAGGACACTCTACTGTATGTGTTTGCCAAGTTTGGTTCATTTCTGTAAAATATCGGCTCGGTAACATTATACTGAATTTAACAAATGTGTTGTGACTTGAACAGCTTGACTTGTGACAGAGCCTGCCTTTAAAGTACTCAGTTTTTGCTTCTGTGCTTTTGTTAAACAGTCCAGTATTTCTATGTTATGCCCAGGACTTCACTAGCGCCCACATGCCTTTAATGTTGTTTATTGTTTTTATATGTAATTTTCATGCATATAAAGTTATGAGTTCCCCTGTGCAGTCACACCTTGACATGCACTGGAAGACAGGAGAAAGAGGGGGACATGATTGGGACCTTCAAGTACTTGAAAGGGATAAATAAGGTTGATAAAGAGAGTCTCTTTAAGCTGAGTGGCAACCATAACATGAGGGGGCACAGTCTTAAGCTAGAGGGTGGTAGGTTTAGGAGGGAGGTCAGGAAGCACTTCTTCACAGAGAGTGTAGTGGACACTTGGAATGAGCTTCTGGAAGAGGTCATCTTGTTGAAGACAGTGGGCAGAGGCTGGGACATGCTGGGACAGGCATGGGGGAAGGTAAGGATAATTGGTAGGGAGGATGGGAATAGCGGGGAGGGATGGTAGCTAAAGTTGTGGACCCTGCAATATGAGCAGACTTGATAGACCAATTGGCCTTCTTCTGCTGGCTTCTTCGTATGTTCGTATGTATCCACAGAATGGCTCCCTGTGAGCTCCTTTATACGCTATGGCCCAGATATTCAAAAGAGTTGAGCCATGCGCAATAAGGTTGCACCTGTGCAAGTACGAAAATGCGCCATTCTGCGATATTCAGCAGGAGGCAGTTGCTCCCCCCAAATCATGCTGAGCAATAGCGCAATGATAATGAAGGCATGCACAACTGAAGGGGGAGGAACCATGCATAATGGTGCAGTGCGATATTCAACAACTTGCGCTATGTGCAATAGGGGAGCAAGCAGAAGTTGTGCCATAGTGGAAATGAGCAAAAATAAAAGGGAGCAAGGCAGAGGCGCAAGAATGCTACAGGGAAGCCACATGAGAGCAAAATACAGCAGGACACACTGGGAAGCAGGGACACACAGAGCCAGGCAGGAAAGGGCACCTGGAAGCAATAGCCACAGGGGAAGGTGTGTTGAGACATTGCAGAAGGGGGAGGTATACCACACAGCAGTGAGGCAAGCACAGGCAGGTGTTCCCGGTGCAGGGGAAGTAGCAGTGAGGACAGCGGAGGTACAGTAACAGCTGCGGGGGGGGTGAACACAAGCCAGGGACATGGCCAGTGCCACCTTCCAGATGGAGGCCGTTATGAGGGGGTGAGAAGGCGGGCAGCAGGGGGTTTGGCTGTGGAAGGGCCCGTCGGAGGTATGCCCCCAACAGGCAGTACCGAGCCCGCACCAGCTTCGAGCTATACAGTGATACCGAGATTGTGGGCCGGTACCACCTGAATTGGGCAATTCTGAGGCAGCTCTGTGAGCTGTGCAGTGATGTGATGCAGGCACCCACACGACGGAGCCATGCCCTGTCAGTGGAGACCAAAGTGACAGCTTGCATGTGCTTGCTCGCCACGGGTACCTTCCAGAGACCAAATGGGGACACCACAGGCATAACCCAATCAGCCATGTCACGCCACCTCACCCAATTCCTCAGTGCACTGCTGCCACATGCTGCGGAGTACATCCATTTCCCCAGCACACCGGCGGAGCGCACAGCAAACATACAGGAGTTCCACAGGGTGGCATGTATGCCTAGCATACTAGGGGCAATAGAATGCACCCATGTGGCCATCCACACACCACTTGGCCCCGAGGAGGCCACATACATCAATCGCAAGGGCTAAGCCAGCATCAACTGCCAGGTGGTGTGCGATGCCAGGGGGTGCATAATCAATGTCTGTGCCACCAACCCTGGGGGAGCACACGATGCCTTCATCTGGCACCAGTCAGCATGGTGCCACAGATTCAAGAGTGGGGATATCCCCACTGGCCACATAGTGGGTGAGTATGCAAACCACATGGACAATCATAGGGCCTGGAGGGGGCATGGTCAGAGGTGACATGGGTAGTGGCCTACATGGCCCGGGGCAGGGTGATGCTGATCACCAAACTAACCTTCACCCTCTACACACAGGTGACAGTGGATACCCACTCTGTCCCTGGCTGCTCACACCCTACAGGTGGCCCGCAACCCCATCGCAGCAATGCTACAATGAGGCTCACGCCACCACATGTGATGTCATCGAGCGGGTGTTCGGGATGCTGAAGGCATGTTTCCGTTGCCTGGACACCTCCGGCGGTGCCCTACAGTACAGCCCCTCAAAGGCCTGTGGGCTATTCCTGACCTGTTGCATACTGCACAACATGGCCAATGAATGTGGGTTAGCCGTACAGGTCGAAGAGGGGGACAGCAATGGGGACAATGAGGACTCTGGTGACGATGGTGATGGGAACCCCCCCTTGGCTGATGGGACCCCCGACTGCTCCGGCTGGCACAGCTGCACCGGGACACCATCACGGAGGAGCACTTCAGCCAACCCAGGTAAGTCATGGGGCCATGTGCAGCCAACAGTGGCTAAGGCACAACCCACAAACACACACATGGACACACACCAGGGGTGCATGCTGTCAAGAGAAGTGGCAGGGCATGGAACCACACACCCAACCAGGGATGGGTGAGGTCTAACATGCCACGTGGACAGACACGCACACACACAATGCACCAAACATGCACAAAGGGTAGGAGGCACACCGACCCAGAACGCCACCCCTAGCCACACACATGTCCACAGACCACCACACCCACTGCCTGTCCATGTGCATGTGTCAGATGCTGAGCACCATTGCACATTGGTGTAGAGCACAATGCAGGCATCACCATGCACACACCACTGCGGACAGCAGCCAGGAGGGTGTGCAGATGGACTGTGTCTCCATGCAGGGCTGGGTACCCACCCATACACTGCCCACTGAAAGACACAATGCACACAGGGCAGCACCAGACAGTAGCTGCGTTAGGAGACAGGTCAGTCATGCGACACAGTTCCCTGGCCACCAGGGATGCATGGGCGGCCCTGCCAAGACCCGCCAGCACTGACAGGCCAACCACTGGCCTCATGGAATGGCACTGATGGTCCCCCAGGGATTCCACTGCATGAACGCGACCATGCTAGTGCAGGGGTCTGCAGCACACCGAACATGCCTGCACCAGGCGTGCTCGGGATGCCCACAGCTGAACCCGGTGTTGACAGGAAGGGTGTCGCATGATGCTGGGAATGGGGGCTGGACTGCGCACTGCCTGGTGTCCGCTATGCATGGGCACATGACTGTGTGCCCATTGTGGCCATGACAGCAGTGAATGCCTATGCATGCCTGTCAATGGCAGTGGTCACATCCTCCCGCAACTGGTCCATCCCTGCCAGGATCAGAGCGGTGTCTCTGCTGCGACACTCGTCTGCCAGCTCCAGAGCCACACACAGTGCATCCGCTGACGTCACAAGCCACATCTGCTGCTGGACTGATGCTTGCAGTAGGTGGGTGTGCTCGTCCAAGAGGTCATTTGCCTCCTCGGCATCCTGTCCCTCAGGGTGTGCACGGCCCTGATGCTCAGCACCCCTTGATGGTGGGCACTGCACACCAGGACCAGGTCTGGGCATGTCCACAGGCGGTGCACAGATGCCGCTGCTTGACCCTGTACCCCAAAGCCCATTGGCCGACTGCTGATTCTGCCCCTCTGGCTGCCACTCCCCAGGGCTCAGTGGTGCTGCCGCAGTGGCCGCAACAGTCCCACTGTCCTGAACACACACCAGTGCTGCCCCACTGGTGCTGACAGGCACAGGCTGGAACTGTGCTGACATGCAGACCTCCACAGCAGCACCACCCACAGCCATGGCCACGATGTTACCTGCTGTGTGGCCATCCTGTGGCACACACGTGTCACTGCCCATGCCGTTAGCGACATCATCAGCGGTGATGGACTCGGCACCGGCCCGAGTCACAGCATGCTGGCATGCATGGACGCTGGCACGCTGGAACACGGGCAGGGCTTCCTCCGCACCTGTTACAACAACATCAGTGTAGACAGCCTGGTGGGCCCACTGTCACACTGAGCCACGTATACCTGTGGAGGTAGATGAGCCCTCCTCCATCTCCAGCTGACTGTCCTCAGTGGACAGGCCCACCACCACTGACCCATGCAGATGCTCAGGATCTGTAAGGGAAAACAAAGTTGCATTACTGCATGTGACCTACCCTGTCCCTCCATAGACAGACCATGACTTACCATGCAGTGATGGGCCACCACCCGTCTGGAAGCCACCACCCGGAACACCCTCAATGGCACAACGTTGCATGCTTCCAGCATTCCTCTCCTCCTCTGGGGTCAGGTGTACCACCTCCGGCTGTCCCCACCTGTCGCAGCTCGTGCTGCCCTGATGGCAGCCACCTTCTCCTTTATCCTCCTCCTGTCTGTGCCCATCTTCTTCTTGCACTCCTGCATAGAGTGCTGGTGGCTGCCATGCAGGTTCACAGCACATGCCACCTCCTCCCATGCAGCAGCACGGGCTTGAGGTGTTCCCTGCTGTCCACTGAGAAGCAGCTCCTGATCCAGGTAGGCCTCAAACAGGGCATCGGTCTCGGCCTTGGTAAAATTAGGCCTCCTCTCCCACAACTTGCTCAGTCATTTTTTAGCCTGTAAGAATGACAGTTGTTACCTGTGACTGTGCAGTCCCATGCATGTCCCTAAATCCACAGTCCACACTCCCAAACTGCATGTAACTCACCAATAGACTGTGTTGCACTTTTATAGAGCAACCCATGCAAATGAGGCAAGGTGCAACTTTAAGTGGATGCAAATTGCAGTACTGCGCCATTGCATGGCTGATTAGCTGTTTTGCATATGATGACTGAATATCGCACTGATGCGCTTTGCGCAATTGTGTTGAACGTGCTGAGCCAAGGGCGCAGTTCTTTGACATGTATAGTATACACCTCACTGCACATGCCCTGGTTGCTGACGCAGGCATCTGCCACACTGCTGACGTGCTGTGCATAGGAAGCAATGCAGGGCACAGCCATCATTGTGCCAGTGGCGCTATAGCGATGTTCACCTACATGGCACTGTGGCACTCGGCCATCATAGGCACACTGAGGCAACAGCGCGGTAGGCCGCTACTGGAGGTAGCACACAGGCAGCCAATCACGCTACACGTATTGGGTTCCAATGGCGCTGTGCGTGTCCATGGTCCAGAGACCCTTGACCCTGTGCCCGACCTTTGTCCCCTAGGCTCCATGCATCAGGCATGAGTGCACCACTATCGTGCTGTTCGGTGACAGCATGATAGGGAATGGCAGCGCTGTACAGGGCAGCATCTGCACGTGGGAGCTGTGCTGCAGAGCACCATTTTTGCAGACCGAGCTGTGAGAATGGCGCACAGGAGGGCTGCTCAATGGAGCCAGGTTGAACTGGCCAACCTAGTGGCCATAGTGGTGCCACACCATTGACCACTGTTCAGGGAGGCACCCCTGGACAGGTCAAGGAGCCAGGTGTGGGAGGAGGTGGCCACTGCACTGGAGGAGGCCACTGGATGGGGCGGACAGCAGAGGAGTGCCGCCACAGGTATGGGGACCTGCGGCGGAGGGAGCCAGACCTGCTAGCCCACCTGCTGGCATGGGCAAGGAGAGGCATGGTGCCACAGCCAGGTAGGTGTTATGTCAACACACTGTTATCTTCCATATGGGTATCACAGTTGTATGTGTCCAGCACATGGGGGAGGGACCATCTGGTGTTGGCTGTGGTGGTGTTATCAGGGTGTGGGATGGGTGGGTCTGGCTGGGTGGGTGGGCACACATCTGGGGGCAGGGGGGCTTTGCTATGGGATTGTATTGATGTTCCTCTCTCCATGTTAGCACCACAGGGCCAGGGAAGTGGCACCTGGCACATGAGCTGCGGTGCAATGAAGAGGACAGGGAGACAAGGCGGGGCAAGGGTCCACAGCGCCCAAGGGACCGGCCCGATGATGGTGCATGCCATACCTCCATGATTACTATTGCATGCTGTGTAACAGGGTGGGCAGTGAGGCATGGCCACCATCCATTGACACCACTGCCATGCACACAACTTGTTACAGTCAGCACTGTCCAGTGGCAATGCATGTCTGGGAGTGCATCGATGGTGGTCCATGCGTGCACCAGGTACATGGCTGTGCCACTGCCTTTGCACCACATAGCCATGTCACTAAACAGCCACAGTGGTGCTGTGCGTGACTTGGCCGGTGGGTGTGTGCAGCATTCCACATGGCTGTATGCGCCTGGGTGGGCAGGCCATGTGGATGTGATCAATGTGGGTGGTCACACACCATCACAGAGGTATATCCCATGGCCGTATGCCATGCACAGTGGGTGGGCTGTATGAAGCTGTGCATTCACACCTATTGACTGTGCTCCCTTGTCCTAGGTGTCCGCCAGCTGAATGACATCTGGGAGGCATTGCGGGAGATCCTGCATGTGGCAAGGGTGTCCCTGGAAATCCTTCACCGCATAGATCAGATTGGGGTCTGCAGGAGGCACCAGCAGAGGAGAAGCCAGAGCAGGGGAGCAGGGCTCCCGTTGAAAGTCCCTCTGCCCCTGATATCCCCTACCCCCCTGGACCCACCCTCACACCCCTCCTTTCCTGTCCCATTTGTCCACCCCTGCCCCTTACCCACCTCACCTTGTTTGTGGCCCTCCCACCCACCTTGTATATATTATTGTATATAGTTAACTTTTATATTTTTTTAATACAGATCTTTTGATATGAATACTGTGGTGTCCTGTGATTTTCAGTGGGCTATAGGTTCTCAGCTGCAATGGTATGCATGGCGTCAGGGGTGGTGCAGTCATGGGTATGTGTGTGTGTCCGTGGGGAGGTGACAATGGTGTGGGGGTAGCTATTAGTCAGTGTCTGTGGTGTGTGTGTTGTGCCCTGTGCACTGGATGACTGTGCAGTGGTCCATGGTGCATGCTGTGTGTCCATGGTGCCCCTGTCAGCCTGTCCATGGCCTGTGCAGCTGACACCCATGCATGTCTGTGACCTGCACGGTCTGCTGGCATGTCAGTGGTGGCTGTCCATGCAGGCAGCCACTGTACCCATACAATGCTGGGTTGCCTCCTGTCACTGGTGTGGTGCATGTCTGCTCTGGTGACACTGTGGCCACGACAGTTGTTGACCGACCTCCATGCTGTGGCTTGTGTGTGTTGCATGTGATGTGCACCACTGTCTGTGACTTGTGCTCTGGGCAAATGCTGGTGGCGTACAGGTCCACAGTGCCTGCGCAGGGTGGCTGGCACTCCTGTGCTATGGAGGACTGCAGGTTGTGTGTACACAGTTTACATGGGCCCACGCTGGGGGCTTGGTGGCCCCGCTACTGCATCCCTGTGTTGTTGTGCCCTTGGGTATGGGTGGGTGTCTGTCCATGCACTGTGGCATCCAGTGTGGTGCATGTTTCCACGCACCACTGTGGTGTCTGCGCTGGCTGTTGTGGCCAGTGTTGGGTCGGGGTGTGTCATTGGGAGAGTGTGCAGGGTGCTGTACCACTGGTGGTGGGGTCTGGGGCATGCCCTGTCCCGTGTGGGGTACCTTGTGTCGATGCATGGTTGGTCTCTCAGCAGTACTTCAGGGGGGCTGTGCATGATGGCACTGTGTATGCCGTCATTGCATCACTGTGTGCTGCCACCCGCTGATGGGTGCTCATGGTGGGGCTGCCTTGCATGGTTCTGTGGTGCACAGGGTTGTATTGTCACAGTAGTGCATTGTGCATCTCTCTCTCTCTCTCTCTCTCTCAGTACTGTGAGAAGCAGGAGAGTTCTCTAGTCCAGATGCCTAGCTTCTGACTGCCTACAGAGTGAGATGGTCATCCGTGGCAGACCCAAGGATTCCTTTGCTGAGCGCAGAGCACTCTGCTATGGGACCAACACACACTCCCTCTGACTCAGTTTTTGGCACCTGAAGTGCCCGCAGTTATTAACCGCAAGAGTGATTTGTAAAACACAAAATCATTACTTTTCTACAAAAAATTACCACAGGCACTCAGGCAGACTGAATTATACACTGGGCTACCAGGGCTTGTGTAACTAGCCAGGGCGATCAGTTACTAGCCCACTGGCCACCAATATTATCATTTACTTACCTGTATTTTACTATATATACTATATTTTTACAATAGAAATAATGCTAATCTCTATAACTCTGTGCAAAACTGCATGTGTGTGTGAGAAATGCCAAGGCCAGGAGTCCATTCCACTCCCCACCCGTGCTGCATCCCACTGTCTTTGAATTAATGACATGCTCACAGTGTTTTCTGTAACCAATCCTATTTAAAACTGCTAATACTGTATGTAGTAGTAGTAGAGTTTATTTATTTTGGGTGCCTTTCCCTGTAGGTTCAGGGCCCCCTTACAATAATACAACACAGACAACAATTTAGAACAGTTGTCTAAAATATTGTATAAAAGCAATAAATAGTCCTGGTAATATCATAAACACATTCTCATGCTATCAGATCATTCTAAAAATATCAGCATCAGTTCCCAAAGGCTTGTTCGAAGAGGAAAGTTTTAAGATATTTTTTAAAGATCTCTATGGAGTACGCCTCCTGGAGGTGCCCAGGCAGAAAATTCCAGAGAACCAAAGCAGCCACCTCAAAAGCCTGGTCCCCAGAAAATTTTAACCTTTCCCTGGGGACCTCCAGGAGGGACTTTCCAGCCAGCCCAAGGGAGTGAGATGGAGTGTAAGGATGCAGGAGTTCCTTCAGGTAGCCCAGACGCAACCCATACAGGGCCTTATAGGACAAAAGACCTACCTTAAAGATGATGCACCAATGCACTGGCAGCCAATGCAGTTCATGCAGCACCGGTGTGATGCGATTGAACCTTAAGTGGCCAGTCAATAACTGGGCCACAGCATTCTGCAGAGGCTGTAGGTGCCATATCGTGCCACCTCTAACCCTGAGGTAGAGCGCATTACAGTAGTCGAGCTTCGAGGTGATGAACGCATGTACCAGCATGGCCTGGTCATCTGGGGGAATAAGGGATTTAATTTGGGCAATGTTCCAGAGATGGCAAAAACCAGATTGGACAACAGACAACACCTGAAGCTCAAGAGTGAGCTCACTGTCCAAAACAATGCCCAAATTCTTCACCTTAGGGGAGGCCACCAGTTCGGCTGGGCAAATAAAAAGCCCCAGCCTACCACCAGAGGCCCCCATTCCTCCCCATTGACCCAGCTCCACCACCAGCACTTCGGTCTTCCCTTATGTGGTACAATTATGAACTGCAGGTGCCACCCTTTATTTATCTGGCAGCTCCTACTTATTCTGGATCTCGAACCTGCGTCTTTGACTAATTATTTTTTGAATACAGTAAAACTACATAGCTGTCCCTATTCTCTTGGCAGTACAGTCTCTCAAGAATGTTACAGTCTCCCCCCCCCCGGAAGGGAAACAACATTGTCCAAGACCTATCTTATTTAGAAAGCCTTGTTACTTTAAGTTTACACATATGAAATGACTTTAGCACATTTACTATATACACATTATATACATATTAGACTTTTCCTGTTTTCCTGATGTACCTTGGTGGGAATAGCTGACCCACTACGACTGAGTACCCTCAGAATGTAGGATTCTATAGTCAACGCACTTTCTAGGCCTAAAACTATAACTCTGTATACTATGGCTTTCAGGAATTTGCTCTCCTTCAGGCTCTTCCAAAGAAGTTTGCACATCTGGTGCACCCCCAGAATTCATGCCGCTGTAGTCTGTCCTATCTCTACTTCTGAACTTCCTAAGGTTACTAATGTGGTGCACCCCCTGTCTAGACCAGTAGATGGGTCTCTCAGAAGGTACGTGTCCTCTGAACATTTTCTGGCAACCACATATGGTCCTTCCCATCTTCTTGCAAGTTTTGCCAAAAATGTATTATCCTTATCTGATTGCGGATGGTTTCTTAACAGTACCATCTCTCCACAGTCCATAGCTACATCTCTTTAGTTTTGGTCATAGTACTGTTTCTGGTACTGTTTCTGGTGCCTCTGGGCATTGTCCATGTTGCGCTTAGCAATTTCCCAGCACTTTTTTGTATTGTCTGTTAAATTCTTTGTATACTGTGGTATGTCTTCCATGAATTCTGGTTTGCCTGACAACTCTCTATCGATGGGTAGCAATACTTTTCTTCCATATATTAGTAAAGTTGGACTACGTCCAGTCAAGTCTTGGACTGCACTACGTAAGGCCATTAACATTCTTGGTAAATACTGATCCCATCTTGGTTGATTGTCATGCGCATATGCTTATAACCAGGTTTTGATATTTCTGTTAGTTCTCTCAGTCCAGTTACTTTGCAGATGGTATGGCATCATGTAGATAGGCTTGACTCCGCAAGCTTTGCAAAATTGTTCCCATTGTTCAGACCTGAACTGCGGTCCGTTGTTGGTTACTATATGCTTTGGGATTCCCCATCTGCAAAATATTTCCATTCTTCACACTAACACATCTGTATTGGTTCTGCATAAAGAAAAAGCTTCCACCCACTTGGTGACTTGATCCACAACTACTGTGAGATATTCATTTCCTTTATTTGTCTTTGGAAAAAGTCCAACTAAGTCTGTGGCAATTGTTGTCAACTGTCCACTGGGATGATTTACAATAATTGTCCCCATCATTTTTTGGTTGCTTGCCTTTGTCTCTTGACACATACTACATGAATGTACATATAGGCCCAGATATTCAAAAGGGTTGCGCATGGTGCAAGCAGTATTTTCATACACGCAACCCACTGATGAACTCCTGGCATGATATTCAAACGGGATTGTGCCTGGCACAAATTCAGCTGCGCGAGCACATCAGTAATGTATGCGGCGCAGGTGGGGGCATGCCCATGGATACTCCGCATCCCATCCATGCATGCGCAACCCCTACTTGCACTGCACACAGGTGAGCCAAAAAAAGGAACAATGGCTGGCCACCCACAGGTGAGCTGCCATATTGCAGTGTGCAACACGGCAGCTGCCACCTGTGGGTGGCCACCCGAGCTCTGGCTGCACCTCCGAGGCGGCGCCCTCCCATGACCAATCGTGGGCATCTGTTTAAATATAAAATGCCCTACATCCCTGGTGTTCCAGTGGACTGCTGTCAGCCCGATCATGGGCATCCATTGAAATAAATAACGTCCAATATCCCTGGTTGTCCAGTGGACCACTGTCAGCCTGATCATGGGCTTCTGTATAAAATAAATAGTGTGCAATATCCCTGGTGGTCCAGCGGTACTCCCCACCCACCCACTGAGTCCCTCCGCCCCTCCCCCGGCCAGCGGCAGCACCCCCGCCTGCGCCCGCTGCTCGCCGACTGACACCGTAGGTAGGGCTGTATGCCCATTGGTCCAGCGTGAGCCAATGGGCATGCAGCCCATACTGTACCACACCCAGAGTGTGAATGGGCTGCACACCCATTGGCTCATGCTGTGGACCAATGGACATACAGCCCTACCTACGGTGTCAGTCGGCCGGCAGCGGGTGGCAGGTGGTGGTGCTGCCACCCGTCACTGACTGGGGGAGCGGGGTGGGCTCAGGGAGGGTGGGGTACCGCATGACCACCAGGAATATTGATGCTATTTATATATTAAAGCCCGCTTATCGAGCTGCGAAAGGTCCACTGGACCACCAGGGATATTGGACATTATTTATTTCAGAAGCCCACAATCAGGCTGACAGTGGTCCACTGGACCACCGGGGTATAGGACATTATTTATTTCATACTGAAGCCCGCAATCGGGCTGACAGCGGTCCACTAGACCACCAGGGATATTGGATGTTTTTTATTTCAACATATGCCCGCGATCGGGCTGACAGCAGTCCACTGGACCACCAGGGATATTGGACGTTTCTTGACATCAACATATGCCCACGATCAGGCAGTGGGGCACATTGCCTCACTGTGCAGGGGGCGGCAGTCCCCGATGGCTGCTGCCTGGCAGGGCGCCAGGTGCAAGTCACTGGTGATCGGTGCACCTGCATGCAAATGGGGCCATAATGACATGCAAATGGCCCCATTTGTGCCTTGCATACACTGTGGCCCCATTTGCGTGTGCACTTTTGAATATAGCAGTTGTTGCGCATAGCGCAACGGAACTTGCACTAGCGCATCCCTCGGCTCCACTCTGGCCACTTGTGCTGGCACAGTTTCACTGCGCTATGCACACTGCGGGTGGCAAGGGTGCGATATTCAATGATGCTGTGCCATGGTGCAGCTCCACTGAATATCGCCAAGTCAACACCCCAGTGCAGCTAAGTTGCGCTGCGCCCAGGCTTGCGCCACAGCCTGGCACAGTTTGAATATCCGGGCCATTATATCACATCTTGATGCATTTTTGGCCAGTAAAATTGTGCTCTCAATTTGTCTAGTGTTTACTTCCTGCCATATGTCCTGATATGGTGCAATTGTACATTAGTCGCATGTCTTTCTCTTTCAGTTTCTCGGGCAAAATCACTTTTCATTTCTCTGGACTTTTAAAGTGTAGCATCAAGATGTTGTTTACCAGTTTGTATTGATGCTCTTGATTTGGCACTCTCCATTTAGCAGGTAAACTTTCCATGTCTTCTCCTTTCTGGATTATCTCGATCAGTCTCGTTAACTTGGTATCACTTCTTTGTGTTCTTCTGACTTCCTTTTGGTTGAATGGTAGCAGTTGCTCTTCATCCTCTATAATGGACTCAACTCGTGTTGTCAAGACACTACAGCCTAAGTCAGGGATTATTCTGTCCATGTCTGTAACATCTGGTTCAACTTCTTCTTCCTCCTCACTTTCTGTGCTTCGAGATAAATAATCTGCCATCATAGTCACACTTCCTTTGCATGTTGAATTTTGAATGCTTACTCCTGTAAGAGTAGTGGTCATCGTCCCAACTTTCTGTTAGCATCTTTCATTGTGAACAACCAGGTCAAAGCATTATGATCTGTGTACAATGTGAATGGTTTGCTGTCGAAGTATCCTCTGTACTTTATTATGGCCCACACAGTTGCCAAGCATTCTTTCTCCGATGTGTGATACTGTCTTTCAGTTGTGGTTAAAGTTCTGCTAGCATATGAGATCACCTTTTTCTTTTCATCATTCTCTTGGTATATTGTAGCACTGCACCAAGTCCCTTGTCACTTGCATCTGTAGCTAGATAAAATGGCTTGTAGAAATCTGGAAAATACAATTTCTTAGCTTCCTCCATCTTTTCTTTGATAATCTGAAATGCTTTTTCCTGGACAGGTGTCCATTCCCATTTGGTTCTTTTCCTTCTTAACTGGTTCAGAGGTTCTGCAATATCTGCCATCTTTTGGATAACTAGACTGTACCAAGTATATAGTCCTAGAAATCGTTGAATGTCTTTTACTTTCTCTGGCTTTGGGAAATCTTGGATGACTTGCACAGTAGCTGGTTCAAGCAATATTCTTCCGTCAGTTACTATGTGACCCAAAAACTTTATCTCTGACAGTAAGAAGTTGCAGTTCTCTCTTTCTATGGTAAGTCTATGACTCTTGAGCCTTTGTGATACTGCTCTCAAATGCTCCCAATTCTCTTCCATTGTTCTCAAATAGATGATCACATCATCCATATATGCAAAACAGAATTGGTATTGAATTCCTCTTACACTTCATCCATCATCCCTCTGAAAAGTGGTTGGTGCATTCTTTAGTCCGAACAGTCATACATTGAACTCATACAGTCCTTCATGTGTGAGAAAGGCTGTCTTACACCAGTCTATAGGTCCTACAGGTATCTGCCAATATCCACTCCTGAGATCAATAGTCGTGAATATCTGTTCTCTGGTAAGCGTATCGAACACCTCTCTCATATTCTTCATAGGATAGGTGTTTCCTGTTGTAACAGCATTTACTTTCTGGTAGTCAACACAGAATCATGTGGTCCCATCCTTCTTCAGTACCAACATTATTGGTGATGATCAGGCTGACAAAGATGGCTGGATAATTCCTTCCTGCAACACCTCTTTATCTGTTCCCAAATAATTTCTCTTTTGGCAGGTGAATATGCATATGGTCTACTTCTTAGTGGTTGTGCATTTCCAGTTTCCATGGTGTGCTGATTAAGATCTGTACAGTCAACTCTTTCCAAAACTACCTCTGGGAATTTGCTTAGTACTGTCTTGAGCTGCTCCTCTCAATTGACTTCTGGTTCCATCAACCTTTCTAGACATGGACTTGGAAATATCTTGATATCTTGCAGGATAGCCTCATGTTCCACTATAATTACAGTTGCAATCTGGTGCTCCTCAGACATACTTTCTACTATGGATTCCTTTACTGTTTCAATTTCTTCTTCCATTACTGTCTCTTCTTGAGGTTTGTCGTCAGTCGGTTTAGGACTAATCACTATCTTGTTTGCTATATCGATCACCATCTGTAGATCTTTGAGGATATTGGTTACAATGATCACTTCAGACATGGCTGTGTCAAAGATTGTGACTCTCCCCTTCCATGGGATGTCTTGTATACGGAGAGTCCCTTCTCCCTGTCCCCATGGGTTATTAGATTTTTCTGACTCCAATGTGAGCTCCATCTTCGGTTTTCTCTGGAACCACATCCATGAGTTGGTACTTTGCATTAGCATTGGCCTTGAAATTATTGAAGAAGTTGTTCCGGTATCCATCAAACCTTGAGTGACCATGTCTCCCAACTTGACTTTCAAGTACAGCAAATTTGATCTCATGATTGACATTACTATTTCTGGGATACTCTTTTCTTTAGTTATTTCTTATGGGTTAGCCTTTAGCTTCTCTTCGTCTCGAATGAGAGTGATTGCTGCTTTGTTAGTATTCACATGTGGCTTTTCTTTTGGACAATCAGACCTTTTATGACCTAGTTTGTTACATCCAAAAACATCTCAGTTCTGATGGCTTAGTCCTAGTTTGATAACTCTGCTGTGTCGGTTTGACTGAACTATCATGCATTGCATTCACTTGAGCTTTGGGTCCTCTCTCCTGTAACCTCTCTCTTTTCTCATAACTATGATTCTCAACAGGTTTTGTTTGACTCAAATTATCTTGCAGTGTTCTCCCCTTTTGAATCAACTCCTTGATAGTTCTCGGCATTGCACGCATTAACAAGTTTTGTAGTTCAGGTTGAAGAGTTCTGATGATAAACTCCACAATCTCTGTCTCTTGTCAGCACATGGATACAGTTGCTTGTACATTTCACATATCAAGTTGATCTCTGTATATCTGTGAATGATCTAACTATCTTCTTAAGTGCTGTCTACTATGAGCCATGTCAAAATATTCTGAGAATTGTACTCTACTCTACACTGTCTCCAATCTTGTATTTGGTCCTGCTTGTATCTCCATTTACTTGCGACACCTTGAACAGATCCTTCAAAATGTTGTACACACATTTCTTCTGGCACTTGAGTTTGGCGTAAAATACATTCAAAATTCTTGAGAAATTCGGAAGCACCTGCCTTTCTTTCTCCACTGAACACTAGAAGATTTCCACCAATCCATGGCGTAACTATGGGAAGGTTTACTTATGCCAAACACAACAACAATATTGTCAACATTTAGCATAGTGACATCCCCGATGACAACAGGCAAAATTTTGCCTGTCAGACATCTGTTTGTTTTTCTAGTCCCCCATGTAGAGGGTTAAGCCCCCGTGCCCCCCTTCTATAGATTGTTAACTCCAAGTTGGAGTTAACTCAAAGTACCTTTGAACCCTTGTACTCTCAGGAGATTTTACAAAAAATACATCTCATTAGTGTATAGCGTAACACTAAGGTTCCTAAGCCAGAAAACATTTTCAGGGTCTCCTCCAAATTCAAAGCAAAAAGCAATTTAGAATATTCCATGGTTATGCATAACCTGGAATTGGTCAGTCTTGCTATTGTGTTAACCTCACACAAAGCAATAGAACATATTTGCAGTGCTGACTGCATGTTTGGGTACCCAGTACTGTATTAACCTCTGGCCACAGATGGCAACATTCCATATAGAGATAGGTGACATCAAAGATTCTTTGCTCCTTCCCCTGTGACAACAGTACCTTACCTCCCCAACTGGAGAAGCTAAGAACTGCCAAGCATAGGGAATGCTGCACTGGACTGATCTATAGAGCTGCAGGAATGTGAGACACTGGCACTGTAAGCATGGACCACAACACTTGGATTGTTGAGCGAAATGGTAAAATTTTACTGAAATTGTGAAAGAAAATACCTGCAATAAAGTCACGAATGGCACAGTTCAGCTTCACAAATAATGACAGTTCAAAAACACATAAAATATAATATACTTCCATACTCCTATTTTTATCCTAGCTAGTTAACACCATCCCATCAATCACCTTGTATTCTCACCCCCGGAGACTGCAGGCACTCACCACCCACCAGCCCTCCACATATCACACTGTTCAGGATAAGCACCTACCTTGGCCTTGATCCCCAAGCTTTATTCATTTTAGAACTAAGGAATGCAGTGACAACGGCCATACCTCTGAGCAGTCAGTCCTATAACCCCCTTCTGCCAGATACCCTTCCAGGTATCCAGTTTCTGTGTACTCTCTATATAGAACTAAGGAATACCTTACTACTAGGCCATACCTCCAAGCAGTCAGTCCACTGACCCCTTCTGCCAGATATACTCCCTGGTATCCAATTTCTGTTAACCAGCACTAGACTTTACCTCAGACCCCAATGCCATACACATCACTTGCCTTAAGGGTATACAGTGACTACTAGGCCTTATCTACCTCAGTTAGCCCACTGACCCCTTCTGCCAGAAACCCACCCAGGTATCCAATTGCATAATTACTGTATTTTATCTCTATACTCTAAATCATTAGGAAATCAGCTGACATTTCTACACATTCATTAGCATAAAACATTTAAAATAGGCAGTGGCATTAAACATGTTGCATACTGGTACATTAAAAGTTGTGACACAATTTCCCCCTCAGTCCCTTCAGGTTCAGTCCTTCACTTGACAAAAGTCTCTTTAAATCAATCAATCAATCAATCAATCAATCAAGTCTTTATTTAACCAGGCGTTCATCATTTAGCAGAAGCTCATTTGCAAGATGGACCTGGGTGGAGCATGAACAATTGTATATACAGGTCAACACAGGTATTTACAAGGCAATACAGATAATACTCTTTACAGAGAGGAAGAAAAAAGTTCATATGTACATAGAATTATACAGATATTGTACAGATTACACGGTATTTACATACATAGAAGTGTCTATAGGAAGATAAAGCAGGTTATCTAAGGTTGCAGGAGGAAGTGACGAAGAAAAATAAAAATTAAAATATACACCAGGTAGACGTGAAGGTAGGGGGGAGAGGAGGGAAGTAAGGGGAGAAAGGCTAGGAGGGCACGGTGCACAGAAAGGAGTTGGTAAAGCTGGATGTAGAAGGTGGATGGAGAAACGAGTATGTGGAGCCCCGGATTGAATGCTATAAAGTATGGGGCATGGTAGGATGTCACAACCCAGGGTAGTGAGCTCCTATCCGAGGTTGGGAAGGAAGAATAAGGGATGGATGGGCCTAGTGTTGATAAGACAGGGGATAAGAGAGAACAATTAGGCTGGTGAGGAGCGCTGGGGGTCAGTACTTAAAATTGGGTCTAGGCGTGGCTATATACCAGTGCAGACACGATTTGCTGGGTCTGAGTGGGTGAAGCAGTTACATACTTCTCTGATTGTACTGAAATAAAGCATCTTGAAAGCATTTATACTGATTAGAGTGCTTAATTTGAGGTTTTTGTAGATCGTTCCATAAGGTAGGTAGCAGAACATGGCTGCCCTGCCGGGCCGGGATTTTGGTTTGGGTATTTTAAGTGTAATAGCTGAGTAACTTAACGCGATTTCCCAATTATACTCAGGGAAGACAGCAGGAGATATAGTAAGGCAGCTTATTAGAGATGGCTTTATAGGTCCAGAGAGCAGCGTTTCTGTGGCACCTGAACTTTAATGATGTCCATCCCACTGCCGCATATAGGGTGCAGTGATGTGTGTCGAAGGGGAGTCCCGTTATAAACCTCAGTGCTCGATGGTAGAATGTGTCCAGTTTAGCCATGTAAAAGTTGGGGCATTGGCTGTAAAGGAAGTCAGCGTAATCAACCAATGATAGGAAAATGGATTGGACCAGTTGTTTCTTGGCATCTCTGGTGAGAAATTGGTTGATTCTAAAAGCAGTCCAAGCCTTTGCCGAAGTCGTTTAGCAAGTCCTCGATATGTTCAATGAAGGAGTCTCTTGGTCTATCCAAACTCCCAGATACTTGAATTTTGTAACAAATTCTAGTTTTCACCTAGAACTGTGGTAATTTGGGAACTGTCCCACTGGACACAGGGTTAGCTATACGGATAAAAGGAGAAAGGACCATCGCTTTAGTTTTTGGCATTAAGGAAGTAGCTTTTTGGAGGAGTTGGCTTTGCAAAGGTTGAATTCTGACTGTAGGTCATTGCAGGCAGCTTCAGGTGTTGGGCGACTCCACGTGAGAACTGTATCATCTGCAAACAGATGGATGTTGGCTTCTTTTATACAGTAGTCGATGTTATTAATGTAGATTGCAAAAAGTAAGGGTCCTAATATAGAACCTTGAGGTACCCCTCTTGCAGAGTTTTAAGGGGACAGGCCTCCTTCAGCTTTAACTTGTTGAAGGCGCCCTGTAAGATAGTCAGTGAAACAACACAGAGAGGAGGGGTCCACACCAATGGTTTGAAGGGCGGAGAGGAGCAGACTATGGTCGACGGTGTTGAAAGCCTTGCTTAGATCAAGGAAAACAGCGCAAATAAAGTTTTTGCTCTCAAGATTTCACTGCCAGTCATTAGTAACTTTGGCGAGGGCTGAGATAGTGCTATGTTTAGCTCTGAATCCGGACTGCATAGGATTTAGCAGTTCCCTAGACTAAAGGTGAGTCCTCAGCTGTGCATTTACAATTTTCTCTAGGAGCTTGGACAGGACCGGAAGGAGGAAAATAGGCCTGTAGTTATTGAGATCGCCACGATCACCTGATTTGAACAGTGGTATGACATGTGCTGTCTTCCATATAGGTGGTAAGGTGCCCTGAGACAGGGATAAGTTGTGCGTAAGTGACGGTATTGCTAGTACATGGTAGGCAATTTTTAGGGAAGCAGGTCAAGGGAGTCGGCCTCAGCACTTTTTCTAGTATCCAACTGAAGCAAGAGGTCCCTCTACCCTTTCAGTGTGGCAGGTTGAAGTGAGAAAGGCGGTGAAGCTATCGGAGTTTCAGGCAGTTGGCTGGCAGTCTGGGAGCGAAGTATGTTTGCAGGGGAGTTATCAAATGCCATGCCTGCAGTAGCAAAGTGGTTATTGAATGCTTCAAGTATATCCATCTTTTAGGTTATAGTCAAGTTGCCAG
This sequence comes from Neoceratodus forsteri, assembly GCA_016271365.2. Lineage (NCBI taxonomy): Eukaryota > Metazoa > Chordata > Ceratodontiformes > Ceratodontidae > Neoceratodus > Neoceratodus forsteri. Next base: position 1,846,675,771 of record CM057449.1, read on the forward strand.
AGGTAATCTTGGTCGGGAGTGAATTTCCTGGGGAGTGGCCTAGCAGATCACTGATTGTGTTCCAGAGGCTGATTGGGCTCTTTGTGGCAGAGTCGAGTTCGGATTTGAAGAAGGTGGCCTTCGATTCTCTGATTGTTTTGGTACATAAATTTCGTAGTCTCCTGAACTGGTTCCAATCCTCTGCAGTGCTCAGTCCTTCAATCAGAAGGACTGAGGTAAATTCTCTGTAAAACAGTGTCACTGTGGCTTTTAAAATATTCCCCATGCTGTACCAACAAGGTTTTTACTATACCTCACTCCTTTGGGTTTGCTGAAGAAATTCTGTGTAAAGTTGTTGTAGCTTGGTGTTGTTGGAAGGTCCCCTTTGAGTCAGCAGGTTGATGATGTTGTGAGAAGAAGCAATGATTTCTTCAGGTTTGCAGCTTTTCTTCTTCTGTGAGGATAACTTGTCACACAGGATCATCAGGCACTTGAAGGAATAGGCTTTCTATTCTTACTCTGTTATCACTAACTACCCTCTCTGACCCTACTCTGGGATTCAAGTAATTCCCTAATCTTACACTTGCAATTAAATTAGACTGTCTCTATCAGGCTCTTTCACTGCATCAGGCCTCTTCAGACAAGACACCCCTTTGGCATGGGCACCTTCCTTCTTGGTCACTCTCCCTGCTCAGACTGACTACACACTGGCTGTGCAGCTCATTTTATTGGCAACAACTAATTAGCATATTTAAATTAGTGGTCGCTGAGTGGACACTGACCTGTCCTGATGCTCAGCACCAATCAAAATCCTTCCTGCAGCAGCATAACTCACAATAGAATTCTCAGATTGCAAGCGCAGCTACACCTCTCGACATTCTAAGGCTCCCCTTTTTTATAAATTGAGTTCATTTTAAAATACACAAAATGAGCATTTTCCCAAAGGTTAAGCATTTTTCTTTGTAACGACTGGACTTCCACCTTCCTAAGCTCTTTGCTGAATTATTTCTGTACACAGTAGCCTCTTGGAAAGCAGAGTAGCTAAGACTAGTGTTATTTTATCATTAAAATGCATAAATAATCACTTCCAAGCACTTTCGTATTCATTTTTCAGTCAGAATAGTAGTATCCTCTTGAACTGTGCTGACCACACCAGTTTTTTCACTCAGGAATTATGTATTCATTTTCCCACGCTAAGCCCCACCTCTAGTGTAATGGCCTGCATGGATTTGTTTCACTCAGGGCCCATTTTCCCTAAAAAGGATAACAACTCCTCTATTTTACATAATATCCACTTAAAACTATTTTTTCCTGTGGGTAGGACACTCTACTGTATGTGTTTGCCAAGTTTGGTTCATTTCTGTAAAATATCATCTTGGCAACATGATGCTGAATTTCACAAATGTGTTGTGGCTTGAACAGCTTGACTTGTGACAGAGCCTGCCATCAAAGTACTCCATTTTTGCTTCTGTGCTTTTGTTAGACTTTCCAGTATTTCTATGTTGTGCACAGGACTTCACTAGCACCCACATGCCTTTAATTTTATTTATTGTTTAAATTGTATTTTCCATGCATGTAAAGCCAAGAGTTCCCCTGTGCAATCACATCTTGAGATGCTCAAAATGGCTTCCTGCGAGCTTCTTTATACAGGATGTGCAATTTTTTTGTGGGACTTCAAGAGGACTAATTCTAGACTGTGCTACCCTTTATTATTTATTTATTTATTGAGAAACAGTCCCTAAATTCAGTATTCCCTGGTGCTTTTCACCTGCCAACTATTCAGCAGGGAATTATTTATCTGGTTGACCCTGCCGCGAGAGGAGCTCATCGTGAGTCTCTCTCTCAGTACTGCCAGAAGCAGGAGATTCCATTAGGCCTGAAGCCTAGCTTCTGACCAGCTGCAGACTGAGGTGACCACTTGTGGCAGACCCAATGATTTCCTTACTGAGCATAGAGCACTCTGCTCTGGAACAAATGTGCCGTCTCTCACACTCCCTCTCGCTCAGTTTTTGGTGTATAGTTTAACCACAGAGCAGCTATTTACCACAGGAGCGATTTGTAAAATACAAAATAATTAATTTTCTAAAAAAATTACCACAGGCACTCAGGCAGACTGAATTATACACTTGGCTAGCAGCACTTGTGTAACTAGCCAGGAACGAACAGTTACTAGCCCACTGGACACCAATATTGCCATTTACATATTTTACTATAAACACCATATTTTTACAACAAAAATAATGCCAATCTCTATAACTATATGCAAAACTGTGTGTGTGTGAGAAATGCCGGGGCCAGGAGTCCATTCCTATTCCCTTCGTGCTGCATCCCAGTAAATTTGAATTAATGATATGCTTACAGCATTTTCTGTAACTAATCCTATTTAAAACTGCTAATTTCTTATGTGGTACCGTTACGAACTCTGAATCTATGTTTTTTATCACTGCAGGGGCCACCTTTTATCTATCTGGCAGTTCCTACCTACTCTTGGTCTCTAACCTGTGTCCTTGACTAATTAATTTTTGAATACAGTAAAACTACATAGCTGTCCATATTCTCTTGGTGGAACAGTCTCTCTAGCCTGTTACAGTGTGTAATGTTCATCACTGCTGGGCTTGATGGAGTGCATAGTACTATATGGCACAGGTATTTAATTTATTTTGTTTTTAGTTTTGTTTAATCCTTAAGCCCGCATCTCCTTACCCTTCCCCTCAACAGCCACCACACACATTTGCATCTAAACTAGCTGCGTAAACCAGCTGCATGAGTACAAAAGTGTAACCGCTGTGTGCCTTATCGATTTGAATTACATAATCTGTCATACATATAAATGTTGCCCTCTCTTCTCATGTCTAGGGGTATGGATGGAATACAGAAAAAGGGGTCAGTCACCTTAATTTTTCTTCATTACTTGGAGGGACCCCTGTCTGACTCAGAAATACCTCTGGTTTGAGGTTTAGGATTTTATTAAACTTCTTTATATATGTCCTGTAATCCACAGCCCCCAAGGTATCTCCACCATGCTGGCTCTACCCATGTGTATTATTTTAAGTGAGGATGGAGTGGAGTGAGAGAATGGTATGTCTTTCCCACAGAAACCTTTCAATGCCCTTATAGCTATTTCTCTTCTTCTAGATAGCAGGGTATAGGGCCAAAAATACCAAATTTGTCATATTTTGGGACATTAGGGGTTTCATTTTTTGGCTTCTCATAAAACATTTTCCTGTCCCTGAAACCTCAGGAACTTCACATATTTGTAAATTACCATCATGTATTTAAAACTTGGCTTGGCTCTAGCTGTACTGCTATGGGTTCTGTTTAATTCTACTTTCTTCTCTAGATATGTTCTCCCTATGAGCTCGGTGAGCCATTTTTCAAAGAAATTTAAAAAAGCCAAGCCTATTGTTCTTTCTGGTGGCCGTAGTATTTTTTAATTTGCCCCTTCTTGAGCTTCACTCTAGATTCCTCAGCTTCCTCTGACATAATTTAATCTCTTTTTGTTGTTATTTTAATTTTTACAGTTTTAAATTCTTTATTTTTAAACAGGTGGTGAACTGGGCATAGCCCTTTTTGAGTCACACCTAACATATAATGACAATACCAGACAAACACAATAAATATCAAATCAAGTACAATTACTGTAAAAGAGTACATGAGAACATTTTATACCAAGTACCGAAACAGGAGCATTTTATTGAAATAGTTTCTCTTCAAGAGATATCTTAATTGTTGTAAACTATGTACAACAGGAATTGTGGCTAGCAAACCATTTTAGATTTATTTTATTGATTTTATTTATTTTATTTGAATTTTGTTGACCCAGTAGGCCAACTGAGAATAGAAGTTCCTTTTTCAGGGTTGATCGAGGGTAGGGGAATACAGATGGTAACCAACTGAAATTGAACCAGATTAAGTTGTTGGTGGTATTTCTAGTGACATGGAACTAGCATACCAGTAAATGTACTTTTGACAGAATTAACTTGGGAATTTTTACAGAAAAAAAGAGATAGAATATGTTTCTGTGTAAAATGAACTGCAGATTGATGTATACATTTTGAAGAGAGAATATTTGGTGTTAAGTTACAGTACATCAAATTCTGTAAGGAAAAGCAGCTATTTCGAAGTTTATGCTCATTCAATATGGTAGCATTCCCATATTCAAATACAAACAACAATGGTGGGTACAATTGGAAGCCCTCAATGCAAAGCAGCAGATATTGTTCAGAATCATGTGGTACTGTTGCATAAATTCTCCACTTTGATTTACAAACAAGGCATTGCCATAATTAAGTAGGTGTATTAGTAGCTGGCAATCAATATCTGAGCTTCATTCAATCAATTAACTTCTGTGGTAGTATAAAAAAAAACACATACAGGGTTCTTTTTTCCAGTGCTATCTAGGTGTGTCAGCACAGCAAAGTCAAGCAGGAATTAAGATAGACACAGAGATTCTTGAAAGTATTTTCTGTGGAAAGTAGATGACTATTATCGCCATATTTTAGCTGGTCATCCCCAACTCAGGCCAGTCTCTGTGCCATTCCAAACAGTATTACTTTGGATTTAGTTTTGTTCGCCCTTAATTTATTTTTTGTTAACCAGGCAGTTAGATTGTCATAAACTGCCTTTAATTGGCTTTGTATCTCAGCTAGAGAGGGGCCCTAGTCAAGGGAGACTGTATTTTCAACATACCACAATCTTTTCACACCAGTGAGGGTCTTGGGCAAATCATTGATGAATATTGAGAACAACAATGGTCCCTATAGCCAAACCCTTGGGGACTCCAGCAAACACCTCCAGTGGTTTAGATAGGGCATTCCATAGTTTCACATGCCACACTCAGTTTTTTAGATAACTGCAAACCATGCCAGGACAATGTCTCATATTTCAATTTGATCCATTTTGTCTAATAATATCCTGCAATCCACTACTCTTAAGACCCTGTTAAGGTCAACAAGTACCACACCTGTCATTGACCCTGCCTCACATGCTTGTGATCCTACAGTACATCAGTTTTTACTTTGGCCAACTTGTACTCCAGACTAAAATGCCTGTCCTCAAACTGTGCCATTCTGCTGTTTAGAACCGGTAGTTCTGTCTTTACTTCCCTTACTTCCTCCTGCAACCCCTCCATCTTGGACTCCACTCTCTTGAATCCTGGCCACACTTTATTTAAAATACCTGTCAGAAAATCCCTTGTCCCACCATCGTGTCTCTCTCCCATGTTTTGTGAGTTTGAGGAAGAGTCTTAAAATGGATATGTATCCTTTCTCTTCTCAACATGATCTGCATTTGTATTTACCTGAGTGCTGGCATGGGACTCTTATCTTTGAGATTGATCTGTTTTTTTCCACAACTGTAGTGTCCTGTTGGGACCAGCTATTTGCTTTTCTTCCTATGCTGAAAGGAACCTTTTCAACTTGGGGTTATTATTATCTCCACCTGGTTTATGTGAGCCCAGATTCCCCAGGTCTGGCTTGCCATTAAAATACTTTCCCTGCCATAAGCTCCCTTCATTTTTTTTGCAATTGTAAAGGGCTTGCTTGACTGAGGCTGTACCCTGGTTATATTGATGTGTTGGAACTTCAGTGGTTTCTCCCACTGTATTAGTATTTGTTACTGTCATATCAGCTGTATTTCTGGCCAGCTGTTGAGCCCTGTGGCTCTTGCTGACAACCTGCTGCTCCTTGGAGCCTATAAGGTCACTCATCACTTTCATTATGGCTGCAGCTACATTACTTGTCAGTCTCTCCTCTGTGCTCCTTGTGCCAGTGGTCACTATAACTTGTGCAGCATCCGGGCCTCCATCAAATTTGTTTATGAAAGTCCTGGGGCCTGATTTTCAGAGAGTTGTGGGACTACGTTCCACTCTACAACTGCCAGTGTGGGAAAAAATCTTAGCATGAGCAGCATTTTCTATTTTCTGCACAAGCAGTTGAACAGCTACGGGGGCTTCAACAAGCCCTAGGGACACCCTGGATAACCCCATTGGGCACATTCCATGTGCAATGTGAGCATACCCGGGGCCAGTGTCCATTTCTGATGTCTGCATTGGATTCACATGGATGATTTGTGAGATTCAGCAGCACCCATGGGACTTGTTTCCTTCTATTGGGGGATGCTATGCCTGATACTGCCAGGTGTTGCATTTTGGTGCAACTGCACCAAAAAATGACTACAAGCTGCCATAACTTGTAGCTTTGTGATGGAAAATACCATGCATATGGAATAATCTTGTGGACCCACAAAGTTTTTCTGTGTGTACACATTCAATAATGTATACATTATGTGTCATGCTGTCTTATGATTTGTACATCTCAAGATCATTTTAAGGATGGCAGTTCAGTGAACAGTGGAGGGAAAGGAAATATTGCTCACAGAAAATGCCATAATATGTACAGTAGAGAAAGGTTCTGTAAATTGATAGTGAGCCTAGTTCTCTGTTTGTAAAATTGTAGTAAGAATTGGAATGACATGATTGGCTAAACTACATAATGTGGCCAGGCAGGATAATTTGCCTTACTATATGGCTTGCTGTCAAGCCAATTTGCAGTTGTCTTTTAAACACGTCTCATTTAGACATTTCTCTGCCTAAACAAGCCATTTTATAAGCTCAAGAACTCACTCCATGGTATACACTGAGTCAGAACTTACAGCTCTTTCCACTGCATTGTTTACTTGAGTAGCTTTATTAATATGAATTCTAGCCTTCTCTAAGTGTAAAGGTTTTCTTTAGCAGATACAAATTTCTTTTCTTTTTTTAATTTAAGAAACTTTATTAACATTTTCAACTTTTATACACTAAACACACAAAAAAAAAAGAAACAGAAGAAGACAAAACATGCCACTATGAAGGACTACTAGCTACCAATAACAGAACACAATGCACTATAATAAATGGAACATCCTAACCACCCCCAAAAACCCTCACAGACCAACCCCACCCTATCCACTCTCCCAGAGCACAGAGGCTTGAATACCCAACACTAACCCTCAACAAAAGAGAGAACATATAAAATTTGCAGAGGGAAAAGAAAAACCCAATTTTTAAGTAACTACAGAGGTCACGGCTAACCTCAGGCACCAAAAAGGAACTCTCACCCAATTCCTCATCCAAAAGGCTGCATAGAAAAAAACATTCTCTACACATTAAATGAAGGATAGTCCCCCATCTTCAGCCCAACACCAACTAAGATTCCCACAACAGCAACAGAAGCATCTGGAAAACATCCCACCTGTGTCGAAAAGAATCCAGCCTCTGATGCATTCTCGCAATTTGCTTCTCAATCATTAAAGCTTGTGATATGTCATTATACCACTCTCTGTGGGATGAAGGTGACTCCTCCAGCCAGTGACATAATAATACCACCTTAGCTGTTATTGAAATTAATGCCATAAAGGCCTTACATTGACCAATCACCTATGAGACATATACCAGGGGTGAAGGAGCCCTCCAGTCCCAACAGGGGTCCGAGTTTTTTTATACTATACCAAAGTGGCTGGATTTTGGCACAGTCCCATAAAACATGTTTCAGAGTATTGTTCCATGAACTGCAGTGGTGAAAGGCTGGAGATGCAGACCTGCCCATTCTAAATAACTTAACAGGAGTATAGTACATATTATGTAAAATCCAGACTTGGGTTCATCGATACCTGTCATGTTTTACATATTTAAATAAAATGCACCAAATAGTTTGCCATTGGGTGGGATCAGAATTCAGATCAAGTGCTTGTTGCCAATAAAAACAGTCCCCTGACAATAGACTATGATCAATTGGCTGGAAATAGGTATATAATCCCGAAACAGAATGGGGCTAGGCAGCTAAGGACAGCAAGTGCAACAAGACACCATCATCTGATACTGGCCAAGGGCCCGGCCTATAATGAGAAATCAAGGGCATTGTCAGCTGTAAATTTTTAAACCTGCAAAAAACAGGAATATCATAATAATCCTGAATCTCATCATGTGTGATAAACTTTCCTTCCTTCAAAAGGGACTCCATAGTCACCTCACATAATTGTGGACAGAATGCTACTGGTATAGAACTACCATTAATCTTAATGTTAGGATTGCCCAACACCAGCTGGGTTGAAGCCCGAGTTCACTCCAACCTAAGATAAATCCTAAGCTGCCCACAAACCTTTAATGACCAGAGAAGAGGGGAACATCTGAGGACAGATGGCAAACTAAATGGCATACAAAATAAATGAACTAGAAAGTTGGATACCCACTGACTTACAGAGTTGCTCTTCTAAGTGCAGCCAAAGGGGTTGGTATTCCTCTTTCAAGGAATGAATACCCCATTGTACAAATGTTGCACTATGTTGAGCTAAGTAATATAGAAAGCAATTGGGAAGTCAGAGGCCCCACTCTCCCTTGGAGATGAGAGTTTAGAATAAGCTTGATGAACTGCTTCCCCTTTCCATAAAAAATGATTAATTAAATGATGTATTTGCATAAACCATGTTTTCGGTAGAAATACCCCTAACATCCCTAGAGGGTATAACAATCTTGGAAGGATATTATTTTTTATAATAATCACTGTCCCCCAGAGAGAGAGATGGGCAATGTCATCCATCTCTGCAAATCCAGTTTAATAGACTGTAATAAAGAGGGGAGATTCATTTTAATCAAGCCCAAGAGAAAGCAAGGCAGCTGAATTCCCAAATAAAGAAGCCCCTTTAGTTCCCAAGCTAACCCTAGATCCTGTTTGCCCTATTTAGACAGCAAACTATTTAAAGGCATTATCTATATTATTTCAACATTATTTATACCCTGTTAGCAAAGAAAATTCTTGGATCTCAGACAACAAAGCAGGAATGGAGGTGGCCCGGTCCTCAATATGTAACAACATATCATCGGCATATGCCAAGATTTTGTACCCCCTCCACCAAAATACCTTTGATACAGGGATTATTCTGTATTTTGAATAGAAAGGGTTCCAAATATAAATTAAATAAAAGGGGGGAGAGGGGACAGCCCTGCCGGGTGCTCCTTTGAAGTGAAATGATACTGAGGAGAGGTCATTACACCAGATTTGAGCTGAAAGAGAACTATACAATACCTTGACCCTGACATAAAACATGTCAGGCAAACCAAAATTCCTCAATATTGCAAACAAATATAGCTAGGATACACAATCAAAAGCCGTCTCTGCATCCAGGGAGGCCAAGGCTGCAGGAACCCTGCTCTCCCCGAATGCGGAGACCAAATGAAGGAGCTTGCGCAAATGGATGCTGGAAAGGTGACTGGCCATAAAGCCAGCCTGTGGAGGAGAAATCAAACCCTCTCAGACTGATTGTAGCCTGTTTGCTAAAATCTTTGTCAACAACTTATGGTTTGAATTTAATAGGATGATCGGTCGATAACTCACAGGCAGCAACTCATCCATACCTGGCTTGTGAAAGAGAGATATTCAAGCTTTGGTAAGGAAGAGGTCAGTCAACCCTCCACCAGTGAATAATTGAATAGTTGAGTGAGGAAGGGAGATAATGCTGCAGCAAATGCCACATAAAAGTGGGCACAGAGCCTTGTTGAGAGGTAGTTGACCAATCTCCTCCCCCATCTCTGAAACCTGTATTGGAGCCACCAAATATTCCTGTTGTTGGGGTGTGAGACATTGAAGAGGAAGACCTTCTAGAAATGCCAAGATCTGAGCATATAGCTCTGCAGTCTCAGGGTCCTCTGTATATAATCTACTATAGTAGTCCCAGAAAGCCTCCATGATCTCCTGAGGATGAGTAAGAGGATCCTCCCCATGCTTAGGTTGTGGCCTCAGAATTACCCTAGCCAACTCTAGGCTGCCTAAGCCTCCATGCCAATAGCCTTCCTGATCTTTCCCCTGATTCTAAATATCTAGTTTTCATGCGGAACAGGGTCAAATCTGTATTTTCAGCTAATAATGTGAAAATACCACACTCGAAACAAAGACAATTGCCTCCAAAGATCCTGGGGGGGGGAACTTGGCTTACAAGCAACCCTCAAGCTGATGAATTTCGGACAATAGGTAGTCCTCCTGTCACATATGAGTTTTCTTCTGCTTGGAAGTCAGTCGTATGCATTCTCCCTGGACCCCACATTTCACTGCTCCCCACAAAACATAGAGGATTGTGTATGATCACTCATAGACAACAAGGGTATTTTTCACTCGAGTGGTTTCCATGGTAACTGGAGACCCTGAGAGTTGAAAAATACCCTAGTTGTGTATGAGCGATCATACACAATCTTTTATAGTGTATGATAGCTCGTAAAAAGTTTGCTCTTACTTTACTTTAGATTCTGGTGTGGTTTTCTGTTCCTCCAGCCCATTTCACCACCGCGGCCATTGTTAGTGCATCACCGGTCACCCAATCACGCATGTGCACCCTGCTTCCACACATGCGCATACGCCGTCTCGGTGTTATGCTGCACTAGCTATGTAGCTAGTGCAGCACAACAGCTATGATGACGTAGCTAGTGCAGCACAACAATGCTGTTGGGAGCATGGATTTCCATGCTCAACAGCATTCTACCATACACTATATCTGATTTCTGTACCAAACCCTCATTCTCCTCTAAGAATCTGATCAAAAACTGCATAAGATGTTGGACAGATTGGGGATCTTTAAGTAATTGGGAATTTAACCTCCAAACACCATCATTTTCCTCAACCCCACTCAATTGCAGCACTAAAGAGACAGGTGCATGTTCGGATATGACCAAAGATAAGATCTCACAAGAAATAAGGCCACTGAGAGAGTCCTTCCTAATAAGAAATAATAAATACCGGACGGCAGCCCATGTCAGGAAGAATAAAAGGTGCATTGCCTCAATGTTGGGTATAATAGCTGCTATGGGTCTACTAGGCCCAACTGATCCAACAACCCCTTGAGCACCCTCTGAGTCAGTGATAGGCCCTTCCTCTGGAAATCCAACTTTTTTTTTAATTCAATATACTTTATTATTATTTTCACAATATAACAAAAAACAAGAAGAAATGAACAATAAAAGGAGAAACAAAGGTTACAAAAAGCACAAACATACAAAATTAGGAAACCAAAACAAACCATTACATACAAAAAGAAAATCCCCCCTCATCTCCCCATGACCCTCCCTTCACAGATCTGCACATTGACAAAGAATAAGAAAAAATGGGGAAAAGACAGAATAAACTAAAACTAGAGTACCATATGGTTAAAGTAGGGACATTAAGAAACCATTATGGTTTCCATAGGGAAAGCAAGGTCATAAGGGGCTCCCAAGTTGTCTGGTAATATTGGGGTCTATGCCTCAAAGTTGCGATATGCTTGTCTAACTGGATAGCAAGGAGGATTTCATGGTATCATTCAAGTATCATGGGGAGTGAGTCTTCTTTCCAGTGTCAAATCATAGTTAGCTTCACAATGGAGGCAACTAAGGTCAAATGGGTCTGATGCAGTAATGGTGTCCTTTGAGGATATATAGCCAACAGGCAAGATTTGGGGGTAAATAAGGAGTCTAACCCTAGGATGGGATCTAATACTTGTTGAATTGCTTTCCAGAAACTCTGAGAGCAGGAACACTCCCATAGCATGTGGTAGAGGGAGCCTGGATCCTGATTGCATCGGAAGCAATCTGGGAAGGATACAAGTCCCGCCCTGCACAATTTTAGTGGGGTATAGTACATATTGTACATAATTTAAAATTGAGCGAGACGTAATCTGTCTTGTTTAATATATTTGTAATTCGTGCTCCAGACTTTAGTCCACAATTCTGCTTCTGCCGGTAAGGAAAGTTCCTGCACCTAGTAATAACAGATTCCGGTTGGATGACCGTGGTCCAAAACTTGAAGTTGTTTATATATCCTTGAAACTGTGTGAGTATTATCTGCTCCCTGAAAGATTTGTTGCTGCCCATGAGACGATTGATTGAACTAGTCCTGTTTATTATTAAAGGATACTTTGCATTCCTGATTTGCATGTATTTAAATATGTCTTTGGTGCCCAGCTGGAAAAAAGTCTGTAAAGTCTGAAAAGGAGCCACAGTGTTTTCTTGCAGAAGATCTGCTAGAGTACTGTGCGTAAGCTGTGGAAGAAATGAGGATGGGATGGGACGATGGTCAATTTGGAAATGTAAATTACGGAAGAGGGGTTGAGCAGATGATAAGTGCCAACTCACTGAAAGATACTGAAGAATTTGCTGCAGAGCTTTGAGTGACCAGGCCATTGGGGTAGTTTTGAGTGGGTGAGAGAGTCTGGAAGGTTTCGTATATACCACGGCAACCAGGGAACTAGCTGCACTATGTGCTAATTCATGTTCAATATTCAACCATGCAGGGACACAAGCACTGCCTGTTCCTAAAGAGTCTGTCTTGTACCACAGGACTATTCTACTAAGGTGTTGAGCCCCATAATAAGAAAAAAGGGATGGGAGGGCAAGCTCTCCCTTCAATTTGGGGGCTGTTAATTTAAGGTACACCCTTCTAGCTGGTTTATTTTTCTAGAGAAAATTATTGAACATTCTCTGCAACTTTACAAACTACAGTTTGGAAATATGAAGACCAAGCATACCAAGTGGGTAAAAAAGCCTTGGCAAAACATTCATTTTAAGAACGTTGATACAACCCCACAGTGACATTGGCAAAACACTCCATCTGTTCAAGTCCGCTTGCAGAATTTGTACTAGGGCAGTTAAGTTGTCTTTAAACATGGAGGGAATGCTCTGGGAGACCTTAATCCCCAGATAGGTATGGGTTTGATATTCCCAGGATAAACCCAATGCATTACAGTTGGTTCTGTTAGCCCAGTGATTCAGAGGAAACACTTTAGTTTTGGAAAGATTTAGCTTATATGTGGAGACTATAGAGAATTTGTCAATTTCATCTAAAAGAGCGGGAAGGGAGATCTCTGGCTCCTCAAAATGTAGCAGTAGATCATCTGCATAGGCTGATAACACATACCAGTCCCCACGAAGTTGTATACCCCTCAGAGAGGGGGAGGAGATGAGCTTACAGATTAGTGGTTCCAGGTAACAGTTAAAAAGAAGAGGGGACAGGGGGCATACTTGACAGGTGCCTCTTTCAAGGATAAATGGTTGAGATAGATGCCCATTACACCACACCCAAGAGGTAGGGGTAGTGTATAGGATTTTGACCCATATAAGGAAGGTGTCAGGCATGCCAAGATGTTTGAGGGTGGCAAACAAGAAACACCAAGAGACCCAATAAAAAGCTTTCTCGGCATCAAGAGAGATGAGGACTGAAGGGACTCCTGACTCTCTCAGCTCTATGATCAAATGCATAAGCTTTCTCGTGTGATCTCCAGATAAGCGTCCTGCCATAAATCCCACTTGATCACTGCCAATAATCTCTCCTAGGATTGGGGCTAAGCAGCTAGCTAGAATTTTTGCCAAAATTTTAATATCCAAGTTTAATAAAGAAATTGGACAATAGTTTCCAGGGCATAATGGATCCTTATCCAGTTTAGGGATAAGAGTGATAATTGCCTCTAGGAAACTAGGGCCCCTTATCCCCTGATGAAACCACAGATTGAACACATTCAGCAGCAAAGAGGAAATTTGAGGCAGAAAGGCCTAGTATGAATTGTTGGGTAAACCATCCTGGAAAGGGGTTTTATCCTGAGGTAGCTGTGTGATAGCCTTATCCACTTCAATTTAAGTAATTGAAGTGCCAAACTGTTCTGCCACATGTGGAGATAGGGTGGGAAGGTTAGCAGAATGAAGATAATCTGTGATATCTTGATCAGTCACAGCTGTGGGATCATCAGAAGAGTAAAGACCCTTATAAAAGTCACCAAAGGCTGCTGCAATATCTTGGGGGTGAGAAATAATGTGACCATCTAGGGAGGATCTTAACCCTGGAATAGATTTAGACATTTCAGCTTGCTTTAATATAAGGGCAAGAAGTTTCTCTGCCCTCTCACTAGATTCCAAGTATTTCAATTTGGTGTGGTGAATGGCCAACACAGCTTTCTGCACCATTACATCATAATAGGATGCTTGAAGGTGATGAAGTCTTGCCCAATCTTCTTGTGGTGGTCTCATGTATTGTGTGTTCTAATTTCTGTATCTCATCTAATAGAGAATCTAGCACTAGTCTATTTTTCTGGGTTCGGGTGGCAGCAATGAGTATAAAGTTGCTCCTTAGGGCACATTTAAGAGCAGCCCAGACTATGTCAATCCTCTCCACAGAGTCCATATTGGAGTCTCAGAAACCTACTACAAATTCTTGTGTGAAGGTTAGGGTCTCTGGATACTTCAGTAGTTGTGTATTAAGTCAGCAGAGAAAGTTTCTCTGAATCCCAGGCCCCAGAACAAAGGAGATGCCAACTGGAGAGTGATCTGAGAGCACTCTGGGGTAAATAGGGGCATCGAGAATGCCTGGGAGGCAAAAAAAGCTAACCAGCCAATAATCTATCCAGGAAAAAGTGGCATGCAGGGGGGGATAGTATGTAAATTGTCTTTCCTCTGGGTTTATGGTCCTCCATACATCCACCACACCAGCTCCGGATAGGAGGTCCCTAAGGGCACACTATGCAGAGGACAGTCCAATCTTTTTACTATCTGAGCAATCCAAATCTATCCTTGGAACAAGGTTCCAATCCTCACCCAAAAAAGTCAAGATAGGTGGGCCTAACATCACCTGGGTTAGCAGCTGTGTGAAGAAAAGGGTGAGTCCACGTTTGGGCCATATATAGAGCCAATCAAAATTGGGGTAGATTCCAAGGTGCCCTGTATTATACTATAGCATCCTTCTGGGTCATACCAGTCCTGTGATTTAATGAATGGTACATTTTTGGCAATCATGATAATAGTGCCTGCTCGCTTAGTGGAATTGCCAGAGCTGAAGACTTGTCCCACTCAGCTTCATTTAAAGAGTGGGATATCGTCCTTGAGTAAATGGGTCTCCTGTAAACAGGCAATCCCTGTCCCTAGGTGTGCAAGATGTTTGAGAATCATGCATCACTTTTGTTTACATTGTGCTCCTTTTATATTCCAGCTCACAAATTTGTAGGGTCCACCCATTAACAACAATCAGGTGGTGGATAACCTAATAACCTGCCAAATTCAGCTATCATACAGTAAATAAAGCCACATAAAGCCTGTATGTACATATCTATCCCCCCCCCCCAGTTTAAGGTTAACACAGCTATTGAAAGGAAATATAGGGGACACCCATGTCCCTTGAAAATGAGTGACGAAAAACCCTCCCTCCACCCTCCCACACAAATATATAATATTTTAAACTACCCCGGTTCTAATAACCGAACTCCAATTGAACAGTGCGGTACGTGATAAAAGTTTTTCGCCACCTGAACAAAATCATATCCCCTTCCCCCAACCCACAAAGAATATACAATTGGAAAAGTGTTCCCAAGAAACAAACAAAGGTTTCATCATTATTCTCTCCAGAGAGCAATTAAATCGCTCTACCACTAACCATATGCGAGGTAACAAAGTACTGGGCAGGGTAGCTCGAGAAACATTAGTTATCTGTGCAGCAGTACTTTATCTGCTCTTTGATTATGCCACCCTGCCTATTAATAACTTCAGAAAGACACAAAAAAATTAAAGTCCAAACTCCAATATCACTCTCTTATTTACCCAGAGTTACCCCACAAATAAACAAACCATCATAGTCCATGACCTTTAAACTGATCATGTTGACTACTTGATCGTATATGGAGAATCTTGATCTTCAAAGGAAGCCCTTCCACAAATGCAGAAGTGAAGTTTTAAATGAACTGCAAAACCAACAACACAGAAAAAGGAGAAAGGAGGTCTAGTGACTGTCCATTGATGATTGCATTGCACCAGACACAGTCCGCTATAAATATCGATTACCATTCCCCATATTGACAACCTGGAGTCTCCCAATCCATAACAGCAAGAGAAAGGCTTTTTAGGTCCCATGCCATGTGTATTGTTAGCCAGATTGGCAAAGTCCCGGAAAAGCCCTAGCCCAAACAGCCTAAAACTTACAATCATTATTAGCCAGTTCACTTTACCAAATCAGGAAGGCCCTTTTCACTTGAAAAGGTCTGGAAATATAGTGCAGAGTTCCTCCGTGGCCTGCTTAGGTGATTCCAGAGTGATCCACTTGTCATTATGCTTGACTTGTAGGATTGCAGGATACTTAATCCAAAAGGCTTTCCCAGCAGCTATCAAGCGGCATACAAGGGGATGGAATTCTTGCCACTTCAGTCTCACCAATTGGGGTAAATCCTGAGACAATCTGAGCTTATGCCCTTCCCACTGAATCTCTTGCACTTCTTTAACTTTGGCCAAAATGTGCTGCTTATCAAGAAAGTTAAGCAGCTTAAACACTAAGGGCTGAGGGGGGCTGTGGGGAGGGGAGGCGCAGAGATCGATGTGCTCTTTCGACCACATAAATGATATTATTAGGCAAGGGCCCGGCTATTTTCTCACAGAGCTTTTGAATGAGCAGAATGGGATTATTGCCCTCTTCTTTCTCAGGCAGGCCAAAAAGAATGAGATTGTTGCGCCAACTGCGCCCCTCTAAATCCTCCAATTTGTCCTCCATTCTCTGGATCCTCTGTCTTAACATGGAGGAGTCTAGATCAGCTTTCTCCCTCCATTTTTCCACAGAGGTCACTCACACATCTATGTCTTCCACCAGGGAAGTGAGTGACTCAAGGTTGACACGGATTCACTGCACGTTGCTTGAAATTGCAGCAATCTAATCCTGAAGGGGCTGCATGATCTCCATAAAACGTTTCTCTGATAAGGCTGTGGCAGCCACGGCAGGCCAAGCAACTGTGGTCATCTGTGCTTTAGGCCGTTTTGCAGCCTTGTCTTTCTCAGGTGAGGGCGGTGGTGTATGGCGTTGCGGAGTTTTCCACAAGTCCACTTCCATCCTGATCCACCTGCAGTCATCTCCAGAGAGTTTCCCACACTGAAATCAATTGTAAGTAGAAATCTGCGATACAGGGCAAAAACTGTGGGTTTAGTGGTTGCGACTCACAGCCAGGCAGCCATCACGTGACCCGCCTGGAAATCCAACCTATCAAAGTCATATTGATAAACCAGGCTCCAATCACTGCCCAGAATAGTTAGTGCCCTTGGTAGGGAGGCCAATTACACTGCTAACTCTGAAAAAATTTGGGGTTTTTAATATTAGGGCCATACACTGATCCCTAAATAACCTCAGAAATTCCCAACTGACCATAAACAAATAGGAATCTCCCCTCCCTGTCCCAGCATTCTCGCAGAAGTTGAAATGGAACACCCCTTGCAACCAGAATGACCCCACCTTTTTTTGTACTCACCCCAGCCCCAAAAGCCTGTCATACCCATCTCCTCCAAACAAGAAGGGCATCCTCCCTTTTCATGTGAGACTCCTGAATCAAACCTACATTTGCCTGAAGTTTCTTAAGATGGGTTAGCACCATAGTCTGTTTTTGCTTACTCTGAGCCCTCTTCACATTCGACACAAAGTTATGTACCACACTACTTATCATATGCTTCAAACAGCAGAACTATACTCAATCCCATAATATAAGCCCCTGCCACCTTGTGTTTTGGGAGACCCACCCCAATCCCCAAATCCCAGAAAAGACAAATCCCAACACAAAGGATCCCCACCATCCACCCTCCCATTCTCCCCTTACCCAGACCTCACCACCTTCCCTCTGCAAAAAGAAACCAAACAAACCCCCCACCACCCCCGGTCCATCCGACCGCACACCAACTTTATCCTGAACCATGAAGTGTCAAGGAGGAAATGCCCTCACCCTTCTCAAACCCTGAACACCCCCCTTTACAAATATTACGGTCAAGTAAACTCATAGAGTACCCAAAAAGAGAAAAGCAAGACCCCACCGATTATTAACCATGAAGTAAACCCACCCCCCAGGTTAGAAATGTTTGGGCTTCTTTCAGAACTAGACCCAGGGTGAAACTGTCCACAAAAAATAACAAAGACTCTGCCTGTTAAAGAGAGAAGATTCAATTTGACCCTTATTTCGTACTCAGTTAAAAAGCTGGTGCTAAAGCACTGGAAGGATTCCATAACAATCACCAATACTGAATGGCTAAACGAGCTACTATTTAATCTTCGGATAGTAAGGATGATTGCGTCTCTAAGGCATAACCTTAAAAACTTTGCTAAAAATTGGGGGAAGCTATATGCATTGTATTTACCTACCTAAAGTAATTAGCTAATTATATACACAATTTTAAATGAGTGAGTATACTAAATGGTTGGATCTTTGCCCTGAACTGGCCCTTTTTATAGGATACTGACGATTACTCCTCTATGGAGTACTCCTTCATTTATTTGCCTCATTTTAGTAAATATGTCCTTGAATGGTAGTAGGGGTTGTTACTTTATTTCAAAGTCTATTTCAAGATAGGGTGAGTATGATGGGTGGGGAAGGGGGAGATTTGGGGCTTATTTGAGCTGGTGTAACCTACAGGCTCTTAGTTTACCATGTATTGTACATGGATAATGAATAGCCTATATTGTCTTAGGTGCTTTATTGTATTTTCTTTAAAATGCTTAATAAAGTATATAGAATTAAAAAAAAAAATAACAAAGACCCTTATCTAAACTATAAAACACTTTTAAGAAGTCATCTCATCTTGGCATATAAAACTAAGTGACTAACAAATTCTAAAAGAGCTAACCATATGTGATACAAATAGCATATATCCAGTGGTCCCCCCCAAAGTCCCAAAAATAAGTCCATGCAATTTGCATCCTCCACCAGAAGAAACTCCAAGAAACTTGAACTTGTAAACCTGCAGGAACCAAATGACTACCGGCCAGTCAAGAAACACCAGGAGCCTCCAAGGAAGTAAATGTGAGCTTTCTCCAACACAAAATCATCCTCCAGAGACTGGGCATCAATAAGAAAGGACCATGTCATCCCATGGGTGGATTGGGACCACTCTGAGTAAAACAACATAGAATGTCCCAATACTGTATCCATGAAAGAAAACATAGAGAATTCTAGAAGGCACCACCAGACTTAAAGAGTCTCTCTTCATTTACAATAAGTCTTTGCAGTTGCTGATCCTCCTGCTAACTGAATGGGGGGGGGGACCAAAACCCACCCACATATTCAACCAGGAAAGTCCTGTCCAGTAGACACAACTTTTGTCCAAGACCAGGGGAGCCAATGAATAATGCCTCAGTCCCTCAGTCAATATGGGCAAGATCCACCCCAAGCAAAGTGAAGAATTTCCTGAATCAAAAGAACTTCATGAAAAAAACAAAAGAAACCTGCACATGGTCCAAATGCAGGTAAAGTGGAAACATAACAGGGATCATAAATGACAATTGTTAGTCTCATCTGTATCCATAATGTCCATGAACCATCCAAACATTAGAAAATACTGAAAAATGCTCACAAGAATCCAGACTCCCTGTCACTTAGTAGACCTCGCTGTCTGAGAGTCTCAGGAACCCAATCAGCCGTGTTTAAACAGAGCAGGCAACATATTCACCAAGTCTCTTCCAGCTTGCTCTGTCATATCAAATGAATGCCAGCTACAATTATTCTGAACGTGTAGTTGGTTGGGCTGGATACCTCATCCTGAATCTTATACTGACTGCAAGGAGTTTAGACACAATAGGGTGATAGGCCACCCGTTTCTTCCTTACTTTGAAAGGCAAATCCTGAGCCACCCTGATTCTCACCCCTTCCCAGAAAATGGACTGCAATTCTTCAAGTTTTCCTACAAGATACTGTCGATCTAAATAATTAATGAATTTAGTCAGGAAAGGTCAAGGGAGAGCTCCGTCTGGCAGCATTGCCGTCAACGAGCATTGAGCCCGCTCCACAGCATAAGCTGGGCCATTTGGAGAGGGACCTGCCAGCTTCTCACACAGCTTTTGTGCAAAAAGATTGGCATTGGTCCCCTCCATCTTTTCTGGAAGGCCCATCACCACCACATTATTGCGGTGGCTTCTCCCCTCTAAATCTACTATCCTTTCCTCTAGTTTGGGCACCCTTTGCCAGACTGATACAATCTCCTGGTCTGCCTCCTGTCGACAAGTATCCAGGGAGCTTATTTGAGCCTCTGAATTCCCCACTCTCTAGGCCAGAGATTCTGTCACGGTACATAGGGCCCTCAACTATTCTGTAATAGTTTTCAGAGTAGCCTTTACCGGGGAGAACGCTAACAAGAAACTCTCTTCTGTCAAACCACAGCAGAGAAAATTAGATTTGGCCATCACAGAAACCTTGGCCTTAGCCCTGTTTGATCCTTTCTCTAGTGCCAGTGGTGGAGTATGCCATGGTGGCGCAATCTGCATTTCAGTCTCCATCTTTCACACCAATTGCAAATTGCGGGATTAGACCAGGAGGGTATCTAAAGGGATGTAGGTGCTGAATTTAAAACTTTAAGATTGAAAGAACTGAAAACAATTGAAATTTGTGATGATCAGGGACAGAGAAGGCAAGAGGTGCGTCCACACTTAACCGCACATCATGTGATCGCCCATCTATAGTTTTCTATATGAAATGAGTCCTTCAGCCACAAGATGCTGTTATTTTTGCAATTACACCATTCAGCATAATCTCCATGATTTTTTCCCCTTAGGCTCTGCCATTTTGTAACAGTTTAATCTTGACACTGTAGCTCTTTACTCATCTTCATTCTGTCTTAATTCAACAGTTCCATTCCTAGATCTTCACAACAACTTACTGAAAATTATTTGGAACTGAGCCCATCTTTTTGTTAGACTGTTCAGCCCTTACTGCCTTACTGATAATGGTCTCAGGACAGTTATCTCTTTCTGCTCTTTATATTTTTTTGTTTATTGTTTATGCTCCTCTTCACATCCCACCCCTTAAGCCATGTGGACACCTCATAGCCCCAGCACACCAGTTAACCTGTACTGCAGAGCCCAGAACCAACCTCAAACTGATTGTGCACAAACACAGTAAATCAGGAGCTGTCTCAAACAGCCAAACTGGAGACAGCACGCAATTGTCACACTTGGGCCACAAACAATAGCTGAGGCAGGTAAAATCAGCTCTGGCACTTTGTCTTTCAGCACCCACTGATAAAGCCTCCTGCTTGAGATGCATGGCACTGCTGTTGTTTTTTTCTTGCCTCAGTTTGTAAATAAACTTTCATTTCTTATTTATTTATTTATTGATTGATTGATTTATTAAGTTATTTATTTATTTTTTATGAACCAGGCAAGTTCGCTGGGCACAAATGCCCATCTGCAAGAATGACTCATGTGCATGACACAACTAGAAAACAGAATGCATAATATAAAATGCAAATCAAAGCATATGTAGAGCATATCATCTCATCTAACAGTCACAAATGTAAGCACTCACATTTATGCAAAGAAACTCAGTGAGTTTTTTTATAAATACTTAAAATTAGTTACAGAACTTGAACTCAAGATGGAAACTGGTAACTGATTGTTCATGGTTACTTTGGGATCAAGTTATTATTTTTGCTCCCAGGTGCAGCTATTGTGTTCTCTATAAATCTGCAGCCCCCCCCCAGTTAGCTCACCCCACATGGTAGGACCTAGGAACACTCCAAACGAGGGCAGGCAATGTGAGAAGGCAGTAAGGAAGGTTGGGGGGATACTGGGATGCATAGGGAGAGGTATCAACAGTAGAAAACAGGAAGTTGTTATTCCTCTGTACAGACAGTTGGTGAGACCCCATTTGGAGTACTGTGTACAGTTCTGGAGACCCCATCTCTGCAAAAACATAGACAGAGTGGAGGCTGTCCAGAGGAGGGCAACCAAAATGGTGCAGGATCTGCGCCAGAAGACATACGAAGACCGACTAAAGAGCTTAATATGTATACCCTTGAGGAAAGAAGGGAGATGGGGGACATGATAGAAACATTAAAGTACCTCAAGGGAATCAACAAAGTCCAAGAGGGTTGTATCTTTCAGAAAAAGAGATGTGCAAGAACAAGGGGGCACAATTTGAAGATAGAGGGAGGACGGCTCAGAGGTAATGTGAGGAAGTATTTTTTCATGGAGAGGGTTGTGGATGCATGGAACAGCCTTCCTGAGGAGGTCATGGAGTCAAGAACAGTGGGGGAATTCAAGAATGCATGGGACAGACATAAGGCAGTCCTAGTGGGGGTAGGAGGAAGTAGGCTGTTGGTTAACTAGGATATGCAACTTATCTGTTTGGTAGGAAAATGGGCAGACTAGGTTGGCCAAATGGTCCTTATCTGCCATCAAATTCTATGTTTCTGTGTAACTCCTCAGGACAATCCACCCAGTGCTCTTTCTACTGTAAGTTCCTCCAGTTGCCCATTAAAAATGAATATTCAGGATCATATGCTGGGTCTGGATGTTTTCCTTATTCACACCTCCTACTAGGATGACAATGGTTAAGCCTTGGAAATACCAAGGGAAACTTGGAGGGAGCAAACAATGAGCTGTGCATGGTTGTGTTTTGCCTTGGTGTGGCATTGAAGCCAGAAGGGTGCTCTGGCTCAGGATGTCTCAGGGGTCCTGGGCCCGGTGGACATAGGGTCAACTGGCAATGGCCCCAAGTACCCCTGTCCAAAGGTGTGACTTAGTGGCTATAGCTGTGACTGTGTTGCCAGAAAAGTGTCCTGGGTGTGCCCTGCTGGTGCACAAGATGTTGTAGTTGTGACTGTGTGACCACTCACATTGTTCCAATTAAAATCCTAGCCATTGAGATGGTCTGTCTCATCCAATTCAGATTTGGAGTGTTTTCAATTCATAACTTTAATTTCATGATTTTAAAAAATATGACTATATGTATCGTTCTCTGTTCTTAAATTCAGGACTGTCTTAAAATGCCCCAATTTCAGTCTGGATTTTTTGTTTCTGAATATAAGCACCACACAGCTGCCTGGTAGAAACTGGGAATGATAGAACGACATCATACAGTAACAAACGATGCTTCATTTCGCGGCTGCCAAGCTTCCTCAGGCGAAAGCTAAAGCAGCGTTATGTCAAGTGAAACATCAGTTTTTTCAGTGTGCGTATTGGTCTGCAATAAAATTTTGGATTTCTGTCTACCAGACGCTGTTATTGAGCTATGTAGGTGCTTATATTTAAAGTCTTTTGCTGTTTGATTCGTATGCAGCACCGCACTATTCCTGGTGCTCTTTGTTTTCTTTTCTCCATGTTTATTGTTTGTTTCTCCTCTTGTGTTTTTGTATAGCTCCTCTTGTCTTTGTTTAAAAGCATTTGTACAAGCTTAATGGAGCATGCCTGAATGATCCCTTCCCACTCATTTTTGAGAAAAGGTTTACAAGACTTCATGTAGGATGCTTATCAAGCCTTAGTCCAACTGGAACTATCCTTTTCACATACTTCTCAAGACTTGCAATGTTGTAAAGAATGATAATTTTGCTAAGCATCTGCCTCTCAAGTATAACACACTGATTTTTTAAATCACAATTTTCTAGTAAGGTGGAATTATCTGAGGCAAAGAAGATTAGATGTATACAAGAAAAAAGAAAAAAGGGAGGAATAGTTAGTCTCAAGGAGGGTGACAGGATAGTGGAGAAGGACAGGCAGAAAGCCACTGTTCTGGACAACATTTTTTGCTCAGTGCACACAAAGGCCCAGTACCAGACAGTGGCATCAAGGCTGCTGACAAAGGAGTTCCACAAATGGAAGCACCATCAATCACCAACAGTAGGGTTAGAGAGGCCCTGGATCAACTCAGGGAAGACAAGTCACCAAGGCCTGATGGAATACACTGAAGGGTGCTAAAAGAGCTAGCAAGTAAATTGGAAGGTCCCTTAGCACATTTATTCAGCAGATCACTTCAGATAGGGGTAGTGTCGGGAGACTGGAGAAGAACTGATGTGGTACCTCTTCACAAGGGAGTTAGGGGGAAGCAGGCAACTACTGACCAGTCAGCCTTACATCGCTAGTGGGGAAACTGATGGAAACCTTAATAAAACAAGACTTGGTAGAGTACCTAGATAAGAACAGTCTGCAGGATGACAGACAACATGGGCCTGTGGCAGGAAGGTTATGCCAAATGAACCTAATCACATTTTTTGACTGGGTCACTAGGGAACAAGACAGAGGCCACCCATTGGACCTCCTCTACTTCGATTTCAGTAAGACCTTTAATTTGGTGCTGCACAACCACCTGCTGAAAAAGTTGGAGGATGTGGGTGCCGCCAAATGCATAGCCAGTTGGGTAGATACTTGGCTTAGGGACAGAAAACAGAGAGTAGTGGTCAGTGGCGTGACGTCTGATGGTCACTAGTGGTGTGCCCCAAGGCTCAGTGTTGGGACCAGTCCTGTTTAATGCCTTTATCAGTGACATTGGCATAGGTATATGGGGCAAAAATTTCCTATTTGTGGATGATACCAAGCTAGGAGGAAGGGCTGACAGTGAGGAGGTGATTAAGAACCTATGAAAAGACTAACAGAGGCTGGAAAGATGGTCCAACATCTGGCAGCTGAAGTTCAACGCAAAAAAATGTAAGGTGATGCATTTGGGTACCCAAGGACAGAGTACCACCTCAACAGTGTCCAGTTCAGTGCCAAACAGGAAGAACAGGACCTAGGTGTCATCATAAACAGCACCCTTAAACAGACAAGCCAGTGCAACAAAGCTTATAGCAAGGCCAGCAAAATGCTGGGGTGCATCAGGAGGGGATTCGACAGCAGGAGGAAGGAGCTAATACTGCCACTCTGCAGGTCCCTGGTAAGACTCCATCTTGAGTATTGTGTTCAGTTGTGGAGTCCACATCTGAAGAAGGATATAAACATGTAGGAGGCTGTTCAGAGAAGAGTGACTAAACTGATCCAGGGCCTTCAAGGGCACTCGTATGAGGAGAGTCTTGAAGCAATAATATGTTCTCACTGGAGACAAGGAGGGAAAGGGAAGATATGATTGAAACATACAAGTTCCTGAGAGGAATAAATAAGGTGACATCCTCAGACCTGTTCAATTGAGTATCCAACTCTAACACTAGAGGGCACGAGTAGAAGATGAGAGATAAGTTAACAAATCTCATACTGTCAAACTAATCTCATAAA
Source organism: Neoceratodus forsteri (assembly GCA_016271365.2). Lineage (NCBI taxonomy): Eukaryota > Metazoa > Chordata > Ceratodontiformes > Ceratodontidae > Neoceratodus > Neoceratodus forsteri. Next base: position 1,846,700,721 of record CM057449.1, read on the forward strand.
TTTCTTTGACTGGGTAACCAGAGTGGTGGACCAAGGGGGGGCAGTTGATGTCATCTACCTTGACTTCAGCAAAGCTTTTGATACTGTTCCACATAGAAGACTGATTAATAAGCTGGGTAGGCTCAAGGTGGGTCAGACGTTGGTCACCTGGGTGGGAACTGGTTGACTGGCAGAAAACAGAGAGTGGTGGTAAATGGTATACAGTCAGAAGAGATGCAAATCACAAGTGGGGTACCTCAGGGATCAGTCCTGGGGCCAGTTCTCTTCAATATCTTCATCAGTGACATTGCAGATGGACTGTTGGGTAAGGTTTGTCTGTTTGCAGATGACACCAAGATGTGCAACAGAGTAGATGATCCAGATGGGGTGGGCAGAATGAGAAGAGATCTGGATAAACTGGCAAAATGGTCGGAAGAGTGGCAACTGGGGTTTAATGCAAAGAAGTGCAAGATCATGCACATAGGGAAGAGAAACCCTGAAACCACCTATAGGCTGGGAGGGGAGTTGCTGGCAGTCACAAGGGAAGAAAGAACCTTAGGCATCATCATCACAGATGACCTGAAATCATCCAAGCAGACCACTAAAGCAGTAGATAAGGCTAGGGAGATGTTGGGGTGTATTAGTAGGGGTATCACAAGTCGTTAGAGGGAGGTAATAATCCCCCTTTACAAGACACTGTTTAGGCCACATCTGGAGTACTGCATGCAGTACTGGAGGCCACACCTTCACAAGGACGTTAACCAAATTTAGGCAGTCCAGAGAAGGGCAACCAAAATGGTACAGGGACTGCATCAGAAAACATATGAGGACAGATTAATGGAGCTCAATATGTATACACTACAGCAAAGGAGGGAGAGAGGTGATATGATCAAAACATTCAAACACCTTAAAAGCATTAACAAGGTGAAAAAGTCTAACATGTTTCAATATAAGAAAAACAGCAGGACAAGAGGACACAGCATGAGATTAGAGAGAGGCCGATTAAGGGGTAATGTGAGGAAGTTCTTTTTCACAGAAAGGGTGGTGGATGCACGGAACTGCCTACCTCAGAAAGTGGTGGATATGAAGACAGTGTAGGGCTTCAAACAGGCATGGGATAGGCATAAGGGAGCAATACGGATGAGTATGAATAGATAGGCCATTGACAGAGCAAAGGCTGATGGCACATTCATAAGGTAGAAAAAGAAATGGGCAGACTGGATGGGCCTTGCAGTCCTTATCTGCCATCGACTTCTATGTTTCTATATGTTTCTATGGGGGAGGGACTTCAAGAGGGAGCTTGGGAAACAATATTTTATAGAAAGAGTTGTGGAGCCATGGAATAAACTGCCAGCTGAGGTAGTGGAAGCAAAGTCTGTGACATCATTCAAGCTGGGATGGGACAAGGCTAAAGCACAATCAAAAGCAAAAGGAGCAGTAGAAGGCATTAGGCAGAAGGGGGGAGGTTAGGTCCTGGGATCTAAGAAGGTCCAGGAAATACATGGGCAGACTAGACGGACCATTGGTCTCCTTCTTCTGTCTTGTTTTCTATGTTTCTATGTTGCCATCTTCTTTGTAACACCTCTGTGATCTCAAGAAAGCCTTGAAAGACCACCTGGCTGATCCATAGTCTTGGTATAGCTGTCTTCCAAAAAATATATCAGTGTTCATTGACTATTTTCTACAACCATTGGTTATAAATTTCACATCTTAAACTTGAGATTCTATAGATTTATTATTCAAACTTTTACATGTTAACTGGCATGATGATTTCAAATTAGTCAGCATCAATGTTTCTACCATATATACATGTTTATACAATAGGGGTCTTCTGATAACCCACTAAGTAAATATTAGTATTATCACTGTTTTCTGATATCAGCAAGCTGACATGTACACAGTGAGAAAATGCACCAGATAAATATACTGGCCCAGATATTCAAACTGCGCCAGTCTGAGGCGCAAGCCCCTGCGCCGCTCAAAATAGTTGCGCAGGGGTGTGGCCGGGGTGATATTCAAAGGAGTTGCACTGTTGAGAAACTCCTTTGAATATCACCCCGAGCCACAGCACTTGCGCATGGCACAGTGGAACTTGCGCCACCGCAAGTTGCCAGAGTTGAGCATAAATCTTGGTGGCGCAAGTACCATTGCGCCATGCGCAAATTTCCGATATTCAAAAGGTGACATGCAAATGGGGCCATAATTTATGCAAGGCGCAGGGGGGGCCATTTGCATCTATTTATGGCCCCATTTGCATGCCATTTGCATGTAGGTGCGCCGATCCCCGAGGACTTGCTCCTGGCCACCCTGCCAGGCAGCAGCCGTCGGGGACCGACGCACAATGCAGCCCGATCGCGGGCATCACAGTTACATGACACCCCCACACTCTCCCACAGCCCGATCGTGGCAGACACGCATATGTCGCCCCACACATCTCCACAGCCCGATCGCGGGCAGAACACGACATGTCCGCCCCCACATCTCCACAGCCCGATCGCTGGCAGAACACGACATGTCGCCTCACACACATCTCCACAGCCCGATCGCCGCAGAACTCTGTATGACTTTCCCAGTGCCCGAGAAGGCGGCAGAATGTAACCTCCTCCCCAACCCGAATAACTCCTGGTGGTCCAGTGGATCAGAACTTGATCGCTGGCAGAATGTCACAGCACACCCCCAAACATCTCCCTGGTGTCTAGTGTCCCCCCACCCACCCACAAAGCCCTCCACCTCGCCTCCCCGCAGCCGGGCGGGCGACAGCATCCCACCGCCTGCCGCCCGCCGCCGACCGACTGTCCGGTAGGCTGCACGCCCATTGGTGCAGAGCTACAGCCAATGGGCATGCAGCCCATACCGTACATGACAGTCCAGATTTGTGAATGGATGCTGCCCGCCGGCTGCGGGGGAGCGGGGTGGAGGGGCTCGTGGGTGGGTGGGGGGACACTAGACACCAGAGAGATGTTTGGGGAGGTTGTGTTGTGACATTCTGCCCGCGATCGGGCTTTACGGTCCACTGACCACCAGGGAGTTATTCGAGCTGGGGAGGGTTATATCTTCTGCCCGCGACGGGCACTGGGGGTCTATAGTGTTCTGCCCGCACCGGGCTGTGGGAGATGTGTGTGTGGGGGGGTTCATGTACTTGTACTGCCCGCGATCGGGCTGTGGGAGATGTGTGGGGGGTTTCATGTAACTGTGATGCCCGCGATCGGGCTGGTGGGGGGGCACAGGGACCGAGTTGGGGGCCAGCCAGGGGTGGCAGCTGCTGTGTTGCGCCCTGCAATACAGCAGCTCACCTGTGGGTGGCCCTCAACTTGATCCTTTTTTTTTTGGCTCAAGGTTGTGCAGGCGCAGGTTGGGGGTTGCGCATGCACAACTCTGCACAACCCGACTGAATATCAGGTTGCGCAGGTTATGCATGGTTCCTCCCCCTCCTGTTGAGCATGCATTCATTTGCATTGCTCTTTTGCGCAACCTGTTGCCAGTGGAGCAACTGCCTCCTGCTGAATATCACAGAATGGTGCAATGTAGGACTTGCGCATGCGCAACCCTGTTGCGCATGGAGCAACCCTTTTGAATATCTGGGCCACTGTGTACATGTCAGCACAAAACATCAGTACTCTCTCTATGTCAGCTACTCTAGCAGCTGAATACTGCCGAAGAAGACCTGGAGGAAGAAAACACAGGTACCACAAAAACTCTACAAGATAAGTTAACAAATACGAACATAACTAAAAGGCCCCTATTGTATAAAATGGATATGTGACGGTAAGGGGCTTGATATGTGCCATATCACAACTCATGACAAGTCAGCTCTGGAAAAATCACTTGTGATAATCCCAGAGCTCACTTGCTACTCTTTGAGATATTACACATATCAAGCCCCTTACCATCACATATCCCCTTAATAACACATTTTAAGGGCACTGATGCACTCTTTCTCTCATTTATATATGTGTACTAGTGAACCCCACCAGACTTTATTGCACATTCAGTTGGATATGTGCTCTTGCACAATTTCTATTACCTTTTAATGGAAATTGTTATTTGCAATGGTGCAGTATAGCAATCGAAGCCACAACAGCCTTGTCTTATGCAACTTTGTATGTTGGTGGGAACATTATTTCATTTTCAGTCAGATGGTCAAGGATTTTTTTAATAATATTATGCACTGGTACAGGTATATCGACAATTTACTTAATATTTAGAAGGATTTATCAGTTAATCGAGAACTTTGTCACATGGATTAACAACAATTACCTTAATTGAAAGGGACATATTTATGGCCAGTGCCATCATAGTTTGGGAGCCCATTAAAAGCTCTATTAAAGAAGGTATTGGGCCTACCTGTAGCTAGCAGTAGTCCAGAGAGATCAATAAATGCAGTATGTTTGCCCCATACTGATACTAACTTGGCACAATGTTTAGAACCCTGTGATGTTATAGACAATTAAGCTGTGGTTTACCACACTGTAGTCAGGCACAACTTATTTGTAAATTACGTCAAAAATGTTCTAAACATGGAGGCAATGTAGTCTCAACATCTCTGCACTGTTGACAGCTACAGAGGAGCCCAATTCCTCATTTAATGAGCTTCTCATGGACTTTCAAACAATGATGGACATGGTTCATAAATGTTGCCCTTCAAGTTTTTACTTCTCAAATGCATGAATGTTCTATTGATTTTTTTTGTACTTGCATTTGTATGTCTTAGAAGGGAAATTGCAAGTATGGGGTTTTGTAAACCTACTCCTGGAAATTCAATTTTACATGCAGAGTGCTCATCCACCTTCACTTATTTTCTCTGTTTCCTATGAGCAGTTCATCTGCCTTTGAAAGAACAGCTCTACAGAACCAAAATATGTAAAACACACCAAGGAACCTTATAATAATTTGATCAATCACAGTTATGATACATCAGTAATGGACAATGCATTTCAGTGTACCACTGCCCGAAACAGGGACTTGCTTTCTGTACAAAAAAACAAGAAATGCAGGGAACCAGTCACTTGCATTTGAATTACAATGTTAATCATTTAGCAGCCAAAATTAAAAGTATTGTACAAAAGAACTGGCAGCTTTTAAAACTTTGTGATGGTCCAAATTTATTTCAGGGCTCTCCACTTATTTCATTAAGTCATGCCAAAAACATCAAAGACACCCTTGTTCATTTGAAAGTGCCCATTCTTGAAATGTGTCTGATGCTGGTTGGATTACAGCCTTTTTTGGCTTGTTGTGCCATTAAGCATTATTTTCCTTCCTCCACTGACATTGTGCACAGATTTAAAATTCGGAGTTCATCCCCTTGGGACCTTTGGAGCTAAGGATAATGTGATCATTTTTCCCTTGTTCACAACCATTTTGGAAAAGAAAAAAAACATATTTTTTAACTTGGTTGCCATCTAAACCCTTGAGGTTTTTTATTTGTAGTAATTGCTTTACATGCAAATTTGGGAAAACCAGTAACTGTTTTAACCACCCTGAGCTGGATATTTCAGTGGAGATTTGACAATTTATTTTATGCTCCACTGATTTCATTATGTACATCATAGTTTGTCCCTCTAATTACTTCTATGTACAGTAGGGCACATGGTTGGGCTTCTCAAAGAGATCATGCAGGAGAACTTATGTGATAATAAAAATGTCAAATCTTTTTCTGTCACAGATTCTTACATTGATGCCAGCCACAACAGAGACCCTACTCTTCTCATTTTGTTTGGTATTGAACATGTTTCTGTGCCTCCATGTGAAGATGTTAGAGTGAAAAGAATTCTGCAGGAAGAGTCTAAATAGATTGTTACCTTCAAAGCACTCAGACCACCCTGACTTACTGAAAAGTATGACTTTTCAGTTTTTACAGCTCCTAGAGGCCTTCCCATGCTTTTTTCATATATATTCTTACATACAGAGATATAGGGCCCAGTATTCAAACATTAGCATACCTGCAAACCTGGGTCTACACTGGCACTTCCTGCCAGCCCATATTCAGAAGCTCATGGAGTGCCCCATGAATCTGGCAGCACCAAACTGCTAATATACTGCTGTGCCTATGCAAATGAAGGGGTCCCTCCGTGCATGCCAGCACAGTGGTATATTGAAACATTTGCAGTGGTAAACAGCCCCTAAAGTTGTGTTCTTTACTATTGCAGAAAACCACCTCTAAACAGGGTGTTAAGCCCACACTCCCACCCAGCAAAGGCATACTGGCTATACTGCAGCCACCCACCCCTAATCAGACAGTCAGACACTGAAAAACATTCCTGGTGGTCTAGAGTGACCACCCATTCCCAGTCACTCTTTCAAACCCTGTAATAAAATTCCTGGTGGTCTACTGTGACTGCCCATCCCCGGTCACCTGTTCTTACACAGAAAAACATCTCTGGTTGTCTAGTGTGACCGCCTGCTCCCCAATCACCCAGTCAAACACAGGAAAACATCTCTGGTATCCAGTGGTACTTCCCCCTCTGATCATCCATTCACGCACAGTAAAAGAAAACCTGCTGTCCAGTGGTACCCTTCCAATCACCCTTTCAAACTCTGTAAAACAGTCCCTGGTGTCTAGTGGTACCCCACTCATCACATGTTCAAATATTTAATAGGTTTCAGTGGTGGTCCAATGTTCCCCCACCTCTCCATCTGTTCACATACCACCTTCTCTCGCTTACCCAGCTGGCCGGCAATCACCAAATCTCAATACAGTGACCACCACAGCCGTCCTCTCACCTCCTCAGCTGGCTGCCATATGAACTATTAGTGAGCGTGCATACAATATATAATAAATTTCCCTCTTTTTAAACTGGGTTGGTGCATACATAAATATTGCACTTCAGCAACTGGCCATTCTGTGGTATGGTGGGTCCCAAAATTATGTCTTTAGTCATGCCATTTAACAATATTTTTGGCTTTCAGTCATTAATTTGCATTTACTGTATATCACATTCAAGTGCAGATCCCCTAAGTAATAAGCAAATTTGACATCAAATTATTTAGCTTCTTTGAACTGAGTCACGTAAATTTCTGGAGTCCATGGCTTATTCTATAAATTCCATATTAAATGGAATAAATATTTACAGTTGTTTTAATGATTCTGTTTGCATGTACCATTAAGGCACCTACCTACACTATATAGAGGGTGGCTCTGTGCACTCACAAGACCCCCTGCTAAAGAGGTACACCCCTTTAATATGCTGGTATGCTGGTCTACTGATTTTGGCATGTGATCCATAAATTGAACTGTGATTTATCATACTGTAGTGTGTGCTCCTCTTTGTTTGTACCAGGACCAAACCTCTCTCCTGCCTGCAGAGTTTTTTTTATTTTCTGTCAGCTTCTAAGTTTCTACCGACAAAGTAAAGGGGGGAGCTAGTGGGATGCTGGGATGTATAGGTAGGGGTATTACCAGTAGGAAGAGGGAAATGGTGTTGCCATCATATACAGTAGGTCTTTATTAAGACCCCACCTGGAGCACTGTGTCCAGTTTTGTAGGCCACGTCTCAGGAAGGACATAGACAGGATGGAGGCCATCCAAAGAGGGCTACCAGGATGATACAGGGTCTACCTCAAATATCCTATGAGGAGAGGCTAAAGGAACTAAACATGTACACCCTGGAAGGGGAGTATGATAGAGAACTTCAAATACCTCACTGGGGTGAATAAGGTACAAGTGGGAGGTATTTTTTTCAGAGGAAAGGGTTCTTCAGAACAAGGGACCATGATATGGAGTGGGCTAGGTTTAGGAGAGATGTGAGGAAATACTTGTTCACAGAAAGGGTGGTGGATGCCTGGAATGGTCTTCCAGCAGAGGCTGTGGGGGCAAAAACAGTGGTGGGATTCAAAAAAATCCTGGGATAAGCACAGAGTCATAAGGGACAGGTAAGGGGGTGACAGAGAAAGTACCATAGACCTAGAGGGGTTTACAGTGTAAGCAATGCAACAAAACAGGACAGACTGGATGGGTCATATGGCCCTTATCAGTAATCAGTCAGCTTCTATTTGGGAGGTAAAACTGTTGATGCTTGATATACTGTGGCTATTGCACACATATGGATGTTAAAAAAAGGACTGTCCTGGGTTCTAATGAACTGGCTGGGCTAACTTTGCAAGTAGGCATTAATTAATTGAATTGGTTTTGGACTTTTTGGTGTTTTCAGTTTTGTCATGTGTGTGACCTTCTCCAGGACACCACCCAAGTTTGTAGATCAAGAGCATGTTTAGTCTAGGCTGTAGGCATTGCTAGTCCCTGGCAATAAATGTACAGCATAGTTGAGTCTGCATGAAATGCTGTGTCTAAGCTTGTTACAATCAAGAGCAGTTTGCTGGAAGATTCATGGAGCAGAAATGAGTGAGAACTGTCATTCACCTTGCACACAAATGGAACATGGAGTTGTAAGGAGCATTAAAGTAACAGTGTTCACCAAAGGTTCCACAATGTCTCATCATGTTGTTCCATCAACGCAGCAACTAAATGAACACCCTGGTCTGGCCAGCCTCATCATTTTGGGGAGTCCATCTGAGAAGGAGCCAGATTATACATATATAAATGCATAGTACCAAAATTAAATTTTATATACCAAGGAGTTCAATATACTACCTGTACTTACTGTAGTAAGAAAAAAAACTGCTATGATTAAAATTACATATTGTTGCACCAATGGATAAATGACTCTGAGAACTCAAGACATAAGAAGTAATTACAAAATCACAATTTAGTGAAGCTAACTTAAAGCACATGTTATATTTGCCATGATCTTTAAAAAACAGTTCACACACTTCATTTAGCCCCTTTTGTGCAGTATTAGGTGTTTCCACCCATTATAGAAGTTAAATTGTTTTTGTAAGTCAATCAAGGGGAAATGGTTTTTGAGATAAAAGGTGTATATTATACTGTTGAGGTAGTCTTAGGGCATCCAGTATTTGATACAAACTAGGAATAAAGATCTTAAGCAATTCTGAGTGTGTCTTTACTTCAAGGTGGGGATTTTCAAGTGCGGGAGATTAAATTTGCTTTTCTAAGCATACAGTAGCTTCAGGCTATATCATGTCTGACATGAACCACTATGATACAGATTCTCTTGCAAAATCTCCAGTGCAACAGACATATTTATAATATGACCTGTCTGTGTATACATGGCAGGTGGAAGCTGGGTGGCCTAACGGGGATAGGACTGCCTGTCACTTCTGCAGATCAGGGTTTGAACTTTGATGTCATAAGTTAAATGAATTTGGTTGTTTCAGCTTAGATTCTAGTGGATGTGAGTCACCTATATGGACCATTCTCTGCCTTAGGAAAGCTCTCCTTCTCATTTCACCTCTAAAGCTAAAATCTTTATTTTTCCCTTTAGTCAGATGCTATCCCAGAGTCCATGTTTTCGCTCTCTTGATAAGCACTTCTCATGTCACTGGCACATTTAAAAACAGAAATGTATAGGTAGAAGTTAGAGGTGACTGTAGCAGAAATGGGCCATGAAGGACAACCTCAGTATTTTGAATTCAGAAGCTGGTGTATACAGCACAGTTGGCCTGCAACTTGAGCAGCCAATTTACAACATATTATCTTTATTTGATTGCAATGAGTTGTCAACTAGGTGTTTTGTTTTTCTCCACTCAGTTGCAGAATGTGGCTTTCAGCTGAAAATATATTTAGGTAGATTCAGTCAAAGCTGAGCACAAACCATGACATTTTCACCCTTCACTTTATCTTCTCCTCTGTAGGTCACATTAATGCACACTTAAATTTTGAACTCCATAACATTCACAGCTAGGTAGTAGAAAACACATGTTTCCTCAACTCCTACAAAACAAAGGATATGCCCTTTGGCTCAAAGATTAAACTTAAATCTTGTCCAGATTCCTTTGCATTCTCACGTAATGAAGGTACTAAACTCACCTTGGTCCAAACATTTAAGTATCTGGCCATCTCATTTGATCTGGCATTGGGATCTCTCCTCATATCACCTCAGTTTGTAAATCTGTAACCACAAAGCTTGGTCTATCCTGCAGGCTTAGGCACATCCTCAGTCTGAAGGCTAAACTAGACATACTGTAAGGTATCTTCTTACCCAACTTATATTATGGTCACCTAGCCTTTCTCAAGGCTTCCAAATCTGTCCTACATAAATGGGATGTGACCTACAATAATGTATGTCATTTTGCTCTGTCCTCACTCCGTGTCACTCACCACTGCAACCTCCACTCTTCTCTGGGGTGGCTTCCTCCATCAGCTGTTCACTTCTTCTCACTAGGCTGATTTCCTGGATAACATTTTTAGATCTCCCTGTTCAGCCTTGACTATGTGACTCTTCATAACCCTCATCAGACTTACTCACTATGATCATCTGACTTGTCCCTTCTTCAGGTTTATAAGTGCTCTACAAAAATGGATGAACAGGCATTCTTCCCATTTGCTCACAGGTTCTGGAACTCCCTGCTTTAATCAGTGTGGAACTCTCACACTCACCACTGATTTAAGGGATTCTTCAAGTACACATGCACTGGCATCCTCAGTCTGTAATTGCTCCTAAGCCTTATGATAGGAAGTTACAGTACTTGCCTCCCCAAAGTTTCTTGTCATATTATACCACTGATGAACTCATTTTTTGGCATGACAGCTTCACAGGTAATAGGGGTTCCCTACTTCTGTCTACTGGTCATAACTATTGTATTTGTATTCCACACACTGCTGATGCTGCTTGTTTTATCTTTAACTGTTTAGTATTCTGTTGTCCTGTAAATACTGTGATACTGTGCTATACTTTGTACATTTTAATGTCCACATTCCTGATTATATAGTCTTAGATACTGAATGTACAGTATTTATACTGTTTGGTATTGGTGAACCAATTTATGATGTGCTGAATGAGTTTTGATCAAAAGATCTGTATGGTGTGTAATGTATACTTGCTTATTGTCACTTTAAATTTGCTCCTGCTTTGTTTGTTACTATTCAGGTACTGGTACTCTTTTGTACACTTCTTGAGTATACCTGTAAATGGGCATTCCATTGGTTAGTGTACCTACCTGGTAAACAACAACTAATTAATAAAAATAAAAACAGATAACAGTGATTAAGAAACTTTCTGTACAAAGCCTAAATAGTTCAGATGTTGTAGGCTGTTAACTGGTAGCCCAATAAGTTTAACGTGAACAGTAGTATATGTGTAAAAGCAATCTGTGACAAGCAGCAACATCTACAGTGGTAGGCAGAGATACATCCCAGTAAATATTTTGATGTATCTAGATATATCACAGGAAATACCATAGAAATGAATGGAGATCTCTTGTGATTAATCTGGATCTAGTATACGGAGGCATGCTCTATCTCTGGCTAACACTGGAATGTGAGAGGTGCAAATGACAGAATTATGTTATAATTCATAGCCATCATGTGTATTTGGTGTTTCTAAAATGCTGTTCTCTATACTTTAGGACATGAAGAACAACATTTCTCAGCTGCAGCAATCATTCTCACAGTCTTATCAAATAAGTACTGTAGAGTGTAAGCTGAGCTGCAATCAGTCGTACCTGCAAAAAACATTACTTCATGTGCTGATTAAAACTGCCATTCACCTCTCAAAAACAGCTCTCAAAAATAATTTGCTCAGTGTGTTATCAAGCTTGTTCAGAAAGAAAAACATAAAACTCAACTGTAGAAATGGCTTCCTTTGCCCTTTGGTTTGACCATCATTTTATAAAACATGTTACCCATTTTTTCATTTTTATTTATTTATTTAGTTAGTTTTTGTTGACCGGGAAAGGAGAACGAGACAATTCTGTCTATTTTCAGCCTCATCCCAGGGAGGGGGATACAGATAGATACCAACTGACATTGAACAAGATTAAGCTGTTAGTGGTATTTTTAGTGATTGGGGGAAATTTGGCCAGGACACTAACAACTGCCACAGTAAGACATCCTCTCGTAGTGATGCCTACTGTGGTGCATATCTTGCAACACTCACCAGGAGATCCAGGATGGTCAGCAGAGGATGCACTATCAAATGCTGGGTAGATGAAAAACCCAGATGGCACTTGGGCCATAGATTCTGAATTTGAAGCTCACCAGAGCTTGCTGCCGCAGGCCCATATGGTTACAGGACCAGACATCGCTGGGGTGCTCCTGGAGAACTCTACATTTCCCCTAAAGAGGATTATCGATGGGGGAAATGGAACTGATTTGCCAGGTACTTTTTCCAACCTTCCATCTTCGGATAGGAACATAGATAGACATGGTTGATGTTGTTACTGCAGATAATTTGGGCCCTGGACTGTCTGATATTTCTACGGAAAATGGATTGTCTGGGCAGGATGGTTCTGAGGCCCATCCAGATGTACACCTGGGAAAAAAAAAACATTTGCTGCTCTCTTTCACAAACCTGTGGAGCAAGCGAAGAGACAAAATGCTATCCACCTTAGATATCTTGGTGGGATGCCAGAACTTCTAGACATGTTTTTTGTTGGCTGAGTTTTATTAAAACAATCGTTAGGTTCCCCCCTCAGAGATTTATGCTCTGATCCATGCACCAGGTGAGCATACCTTTGATATTAGTTTTAGGACACAGGGTATTTTGGAAAGGTTCTGGACTAAGTATGTTTTGTTAAAAACAAATCTGCTCTGAGACCCATTTCAGGTCATTCCTCTGATGAAACAGTCATTTTACATTACTATCATACTATTTAGAAATGAGGGAGTGAATGTGACAGATATTTTATGGTGCATGGAAAAGAAATGTGATGTACAGGGCTCCCCTGGACCCAGTTTAAATTCTGAGGGGTTCTGGAATGGAGGATGGAGACTGAAGGTAAAATTGTTTCAAGTTTTCAATGAATTTCAGCATTTACTAAATTGTTTCTTCACTGGCCGGGATAAGGGGCTTATTTTTTATTCTGGTCGGGTTAGACGCTGCTACAAGTGTGGGCCCCCAGACACATTAGTATGCCATGCGATAAGGTGGTTTGTTTTAGATTTAGGGAAGTAGGCCACCCGGGATTGGAATGTGATAATGCACCCCTCTGCAACTTTTGTGATGAACCTGGCCATACTTTTACCGAATGTCCATTAGCATCACACAACAACGATGATGCAGACATCACTGTCCAGGATATTTATATTAATATGGCCCATTCTGGAAGAACTGTAATGGATCCTACACCCCTGAGAACTCATAGGCCCAATCCCCCCATTTCTGAAGTGGATCTTGATTCAAGTACCCCATTACCCATCCCGGTACCCAATCTGGAACAGAATATTGTTTTATCACTTTTTTTTTTTAAACTTTATTTATAGAAGAGCCATCGGAGCGAGGAGAGCTCTATATAGTCAGATAATCAATGACATCTCATTCAGTTACAATATAATACATCTACACATAGCTTGGGTACAATTCATGATCCAATTAATGAAAACACCATTTTATACAGTGAAACTAGCCAACTGTTGTCATTGTGTTTTTACCATTAACTTCTATTCCTGGAATTCCCTCCTTTTTATATGAGGATGCTAATGTAACCCCTCCTTTTATTTTAGACCCCTGCTCAGTCCAGTGCCAGAGGAACTCCCTTCCACCTTCTATAAACAGTGCCCTCAGTACATGTGGTTACCTAAAAGAGCGGAAAGCATCCTTTCCCCAAGGTCCTTTCCAAGGAGGACCAGATCTTATCATATTTGTCCAATCATCCCAGAACTTTATATTGGATATGTTCTAGCTTCATGTTGCTTAGGAGGGTATTTGCCCACTGAGCGATAGTAGGCATGGCCTGAGCCATCCAATTTTGCGCTAAAACCTGCTTGCCCACTACTATTGCCAGTCTTTTCAAAGGATGTGAGGCTACTGACTGACCCCCTCCATTTCTTGATACTCTGAGTAAAATGTCCACAGGGTCTAATTGAATCTTACTCTCCAAAACCTTATTTAAGATATGATTTATCTCATTCCAGTACGTTCCCACTTTTGGGCACGCCCAAACCATGTGGTAAAAGGTACATCTCTGAGCACAGCATTTAGGGCATTGGTCTGAAATTTGGAGGTTAATCTTATGTGCCAAAGCAGGAGTATGATAAATCCTATGCACAATATAATAATTAATTATTCGCAGTCTGTTGTTTACAGAAACAGCCTTGCTGCTCTGCAGGGCCAAATTCCAGTCCCGTCCTGTTAATATGTCCACACCCAAGTCCCTTTCCTAGCTGTCTTTTAACTTATGCAGCTTATCTGGCTGTGCTCCCAACAAAGCTTTGTATAACAAGGACAGTGGTTTAACACCCCCGTGTTTTTTACAGTGTTGAAAAATTTCCTCCAAAGATGTTCTACTCAAGGAAGGTTCCCCCACTTTACCCCAGTTTACTTAATCATCCTGGATCTTATCACCACATAAGTAAGGTAGTGTGATGGATGAATGTCAAATGTTTGTCTCAACTCAGAGAAACAAGAAAAGGTCCCATCACTGAATAAGTGGGATAGGAGAAAGAGACCCTTCCCCTGCCACTGCCTCAGAGCCTGTTTGATCGAGGGGGAGCCCCTGCATCCCTCCACAAACTAAACAAGATGGACCCTTCTGTGACATACCACCCTTGTCCCCCATCAGCAGTGAAGCCCTCCCCCAGGCTTTAAGCATACATTTGGTGAATGAATTCTTAGGCTTCTCTCCATCTCCTTTCCTCAGTCCTGATGGGAGGAGACATAAGGCATAGGGGAAGCACATCCTAGACTGTGACTCCATAGTAACCCAGGCTCTCGCTCTTCCTCCTATTTCCTAGCAATCCATGATAAATGTTAGTTGAGCCGCTAAAGCATATAACTTCAAATTGGGGAGTGTCAGGCCCCCTCTGTGCATTGGCTGCCAGAACACCGCCTTCCTGATCCTAGGTATCTGATTTGCCCAAATTAAGGAAGTAATAGATCCCTCAAGGGACTTGAGGCAGCCCAGTGGAGGCATAATAGGAAGGGTCTGAAAAAGTTAAAGGCACTGAGGTAGAATTTGCATTTTTACTAAGTTTACTCTTCCCAACAAAGACAAAGGTAGCGACTTCCATCTACTACATTGTTCCTTAATTTTTGTTGCTAATGGACTGTAATTTATCTATCCCACATCCGCTATTCTACACAGTAGCAGTATTCCCAAATATTTAATTACTGTTCTAGGAGTAATGTCTATGCCACTTATTTGTATGGACTCTCCACCGTCCGCCAGAGGGAGCCATTCACTCTTGTTCCAGTTGATCTTTTGACCTGAAATGGGACCATATTCCCTGAAAAGGGAAGTCAAGGCAGGCATTGCTCTCACTGGATCAGCTAAGAATAAGAGCATATCATCTGTAAAAAGAGAGATAACATGCTCCTCTCCGTTAATCCTATAACCTTCTATTTCCCGATGATGTCTAATGACTGACACCAAGACCTCAATAGTCAACACATATATCAGTGGCGTAAGGGGGCACACCTGTCTCGTCCCTCTATGGAGTCGAAAGGGGGGGTGAAAAAGTATTATTTGTAAGAATTTGAGCCCACGGGGATTGATACAACCACTCCACCCACTGTCTAAAGACCGGATGCAGACCAAACTTTCTTAGTACTGCAAACATAAATGGCCATTTGACCCTGTCAAAGGCCTTTTCTGCATCTAATGTGAGGAGGCCTCCACACGTTTTCTTTCCTCTGGACCCTTGCCAAATAATATTCATTACCCATCTTAAGTTATGCCTTGCTTGCCTCCCCCTAACAAAGCCCCTGTTTGTGATGGATGATCTGTGTTAAGACCCCTTCCAACCTCATTGCCAATATTTTTGCTATGTTCTTATAGTCAGCATTTAATAAAGAGATTGGGTGATATGAGCCACATTTTTTTGGATCCTTGTCCGGTTTGGGTAAAACTGTTATAATAGCTAACTGCTGAGATGGTGTCAGCCCCCTTCCCCCAATACTTCCCTCACCATATACTGGAAAAGCTGGCCCAGATCATTCCAAAATTTCTTGTAGAATTCCATTGGCAGACCATCAGGCCCCAGAGCTCTCCCTGACCTAGATGCCCAGATTGCCTCCTTAATCTCCTGCACTTTAAGTTCTTGTCCCAGCCTCTCATTTATCTGAGCGAGTATCTCAGGGAGGGGTATATTTTTTAGGAAACTATCTAAATTTGTCCCTTGAGGGAATTCAGATGTATACAACTTTTCATAGAAGGATTTGAAAATTGTATTTATCTCTTGAGCAGAAGAAGTACCTTCCCCATTCTTATTTTCTATTGTTAAGATTGTTCTTTCTGCTCTTTGTTTTTTAATTAGCCAGGCCATCCATCTCCCTGACTTGTCCCCCTCGAAATACTGTCCTGCTTTTGACATTAAGGTATCCCTTTCTATACACTTACAGCACAATTGATTGTATTCCCCCTTCATACTCTTCAATTTCACCAGATCCTCAGGTGACTGGCTGCCCATAATCTGCTTTTCTAACCTCAGTATATTAGCTTCTAGTTCATTCTCCCTTAGTTTTTCTTTTTTGCCTTTAAAGGCTGCATATGAGATCGTCTCCCCCCTTACAAAAGCTTTCAGGGCCTCCCAAGTAGTTCTTGCTGAGGTGTCTTCCACTTTATTGTTTTCAAGGAACTCCTTTAGCTTCCTGTTCATTTGTTGCACGTATTGGGGATTTATCAGTAATGTGGGATCCATTCCCCATTGTCGCATCCCTCCCTCATCTGTCTCTTTCTCCATCTCTAAGTATAATGGATCATGGTCTGATACTATGATAGGACCATGTTCTGTCTCCATTATGTACCCCAAGAAGGCAGTAGAAGCCAGAAAATAGTCTAGTCTTGTACAGACCTTATGAGCACAGGAGTAAAAGGAAAATTCCTCTGTATCTGGGTGTTTAAATCTCCACAATTCCTGTAAGGCCCTTTCCTCCGCCAATCTCAGGAGGGCTCCCCCACTCCTGGGGGAACACCTGAATCTGGGTTTAGAGTTGTCAAGAAGTGGATCCCAATAGGTATTGTAATCACCCCCTATGATCAATTTATCTGGGAACACTGCCAGCACGATCGCCAGGTGCTCAAAAAATTCTGGACAATCAAATGTAGGCCCATACAAGGATCCCAAGACTAGCAATTCCTCCTCCACCGTAGCCTTCACTATAACATACCTTCCCTGACTGTCTCTTTGAGTTGCATGAATTTGAACCCTGACCCCCGGTCTGAACCACACACATGTTCCTCTGGCCTTGGACGTGAAATAAGATGCTATCATCGTACCTTCCCATTTTCTTTCTATTCGCTTAATCTCATCACATGTTAAATGCAATTCTTGTAGCGTCACAATATCTGCATTCTTTTTCTTAATATATGCCCATACACATTTCTGTTTCACTGCAGTTTTTAAGCCATTTACATTCCAGGATAACATTTTTAAACTAGCCATTCGGTGGCATCAGATATATTCCTAGATCTAGGATCTCCCAAGCACATTGCATTACAACTACCCCGAGCCCCCTCACAGCACCTGACTCTTGTCCTTTTTTACTTTTTCTCCCAATTAACAGATCTCCTTCTCCCCCGCCCCCTCTCATCTGTAACATTTCAGAGGTCCCCACAAAAAAGACCGGAAAAGATAAAGAAAGAAAGAAAGAAAAGAGAAAGACAAGGCCTCTTAGCAGGCGCTTACTTAGCCTACTAGAAAAACTAAGCCCCTAGTGTCAGGAATCTAGCCAGGTGGTATCAGATTTTTTAATTCATCACCTAGCTTCCCTCTTCCCCCCAGGTGTACCTCTAATTAAAACCCCCTTTACTATTGTGGAATGGCCTGCTGGCCAAACCATCATTTTCTTCTCCATAAAGCCAGGTGTGGTGGTGCCAGCGGCCCCCGACCAGGACCCCCCCAACTGCAAAGCATAAAATGTAATCTCCCACAACCTCATTGTCTAGATAAAGTAAATATATAAGTCTGGGCTAATCGGGAACACTTAGGGTTCATCCCCCACAGGGAACCTCCAGAATGAGGAGCCCAACAGGAGTGGGCAGGCCCCCACACATAATTTAGCATACAGTCCTTTATTGCTTATATGCCCTGTCATTCTCCAAGTGTTCCATTTCACTTTTAATCCCAGGGTCATGTGAAAACACCTCCTGCCTCATCTGGAGGGGGTGACCAGCTTAAAACTGGTCTCCTGTGCCAGCCCATGCCCACCCTACCTGGAACACATACAAAAATAAAAACAACTGAATCCCGTCTTCCCCTTCCCGGGACATATGTTGTGTCCATATATTCAAGGAAAACCCATTCACTAGTTAAAATCTGGCACACATTCCCTACCCACATCATCTCCCTGCAGACAAAAATGAAGCAAGAGGATAGGTTTACATCTCCTTATTAATTTGATTAAACTTGTCCTTGATTCTGTATTCTAATGTAAATAAAGCAGAAAATATGACAGCCTCT
This sequence comes from Neoceratodus forsteri, assembly GCA_016271365.2. Classification (NCBI taxonomy): domain Eukaryota; kingdom Metazoa; phylum Chordata; order Ceratodontiformes; family Ceratodontidae; genus Neoceratodus; species Neoceratodus forsteri. Next base: position 1,846,719,112 of record CM057449.1, read on the forward strand.
GGGACCCAAGTATAATAACCAAAACAAAATTCGGTAGCTACAGGTGGAGCATTATGGAGACCCTCTAGGCCCCGTAGCTGATATCAGGGGAGGTGGGGAATACCGGCCGCTCCAGCCATTGTAGGCCTCATAAGAGTTATGGAACAGACCGAGCAAAAGCTCCTTGCCCCCCGTACCCTCGTCCTACCTTGATGCTGCCCTGTACATACGTAGATCAACTCCCTGCACAATTAGTGTGCAGAGATAGGCAGGACAGATTTTCAGCTCCCCATTGACCACATTCTGTTAATCAGACCACTAATGTAGTGTGGTGCTGTAAAAGTATAAATAAATGAACTAAAGATTTGTCCCAGCATATAACAGAGAGTCAAATAGGTATCACTTAGGTCTCTGTAATGTCACTCTGGTTCACCTCCATAGAGGAAAAGAAACAAAAAGGTCCTGCATGGAGCTAGAGCAAGAGGGAAACAGGGAAGGCCACCCGCTCCAGCCTTGATAGGCCTCCTAGGAGTTACGGAGCAGACCGAGAAATAAACTCCACTCCCCCCCCAATCCCACTCCCTCTATACGCATCCTGCATATTATTGGGTGACAAGGATAAAAGTACTAATGAGTTAGCCCAGATCCAAAGTAAAGTTCACTCATCTGCATCTTCTTGTTGCTTCAATTCATGTTCAGTATAATGCATTGCCGTGTCCGGGTTTGTAAACACCTTCAGTGTAGCGCCTTTTCTCCTCATGATCAATCGAGCAGGGTAGACAAGTGCAAAAGGCCACTCCAATTGATGTAACCTCCTCTTCACAGGCATAAATGCATTCCGATCTGTTTGTACCGACTGTGAAAAGTCCTGGAATATACTAACAGTTTGAGAGCCTTCTCTAATGGCACCCGCCTTTCGTGCTGCCTTCAATACCGCCATTCTGTCCTGATATCTCAGAAATTTTACAATAATGTGGCGAGGCCTTTCATTTGGGGGTGGTCGTTGACCAGGAGTTCTATGTGCCTGCTGTATCTCCAAGGAGCATTCCACTGGCAGATCCAACTTTGCTCTTAACCATGTCTGCAAAAAGTTACACAGTCTCTGCCTTCCACCCCTTCAGCCATGCCCACTATTCGTACATTTGTTCACCTCTCCCTATTTTCATGGTCATCTAATACTGTTTTTAATTTCTCTTTTTCAGTCATTGCTGCTTGCAATTGGGGGCTCCACTGATTATAACGGTCTTCTTGTATACTAACCCTTTCTTCCACCTCCGTTAAACAAGCCGAGTGTTGTTCAACTGTCTCCCCAAAGTTGTTTACTGTTGTTTGCAGGAGAACCAACTGTGCAGATACATTTTCAAATCCAGCATTCATTTTACTAGTCAGGTCATATTTTAAATTGTTGAATAACTTTTCTAGTACCAGAAATTGAGGGCTATGCACGTTGTCTTCCACAGTCCCTGCGGAAGTTGTTGCAGCCCCATTTCCAGCATTCTCTCCTCGTGGTGGCAGAGCCTTCAAGCCCAGATCTTTTAGCCCATTGTTGGTGCTTTTAATTGGAAGTTGCCCCTGTTTTTTTGACATTTTTGGTGGCATAACTGTTTTCCCTACCAAGTCCCACAATTTTTTTCCTCATTACCTCCTGGGGTAGCGGGTAAAAGGGAGATTCCTGATGGTTTAGGCTCAGAGCTCCAAAACTAAGCAGCCATTCTGGATGCTGGCTTGGCCACACCCCCCGTTTTACCACTTGAAGCACAGGACATTGTAGTTCCTATTACAGTAAAACCCCCACTTTTGGTTGTTACACCCCCTGCAGGAATTATGGCCCCTCCACCTCCCCCAGAATTTCCTATGGTTCCTGATTGTCATCCCTTTGACCTCCCAAGTACCCCTACAGGTGTGGATCTGCCTGTTGCTCTCAGTGTCCTGACCTGTAACAAGTTCGAGGGCCTGCCTGTGGAAGGCAGTATAGAAGAAGGGGATTCCAGTACAGCTTCTTGGTCCTCCTCTCAGATTGAACATGTTTCTGAAGGGGACCAAGTGGTGGCTTTGAATAGCTCACAAAAACCTGTAAAGAGAAAAATGATGAGTTCTAGACCTGGTCTTAGAAAGAGTGCCTGTAAGAAATAGCCTGTCATTTCATTATTCCAATGAAGTTACCTTGTTCTGGGTATGATCTCACTGTAGTCACCCTAAATGTAAATAGTATTTGTTCCATAAAAAGAAAACTGGCTACTTTTAATTTTTTTCTTGGTAGAGAAATCGATTTGGTTTTCTTCCAAGATACCCGGCTTTACACTATGGAAGATTTTGATGCTGCTTCAGCAGCATGGCTCTGGGGCCCCTGTTATTGGTCTGGGGAGGGAGGGGTGGTATGTTCTGGGGTGGGCATTTGCTTTTGCAACCCTGATGTTCAGGTCACAGATATCATTGAAACAGAAGCATGGAGATGCTTATTACTAGATGTCTCAGTTCATGCTTCAGATTTTCGATTAATTAATGTGTATAATCCCCAATTAAAATCTGAAAGGATAGATTTGTTAGTGAAAATCCAATCTTACCTTTTCACTAGATGGAATATATTATTTGGGGGTGATATGAATATTTCCAGAACCAACCAAGATAGAAGAGCTCATGGCACCAAGCTCTACTGTGATTCGAACTTTTTAAATGAAATGCTTCGTCTGACAGGATTGAGGGATGTTTTTGATACTGCAGCAAAAGGGGGGCATATACTTATTTTTCTGGGACAAGATGTTCTAGAAATGATTACTGGTTTGTTTCTTCCAACCTGCAGTATCGATCCCAAAAACTACTACCAGTAGTGACTTCAGATCATGTGCTGTTACAAGTCACATTTTCTGATTATCCTGCCACACCGAAAGGCACCATGTATTGGAAATTGAATATATCACTATTGGCCATTCCAACAGTAAAGCAGGGTTTTCTTTCCCTCCTTCAAGCATGGAAGTTGGTATACTTTTTGTATGACTTGGCACAACTATGGTGGGAAGAGACAAAATTTGACATTAGGCAGTATTTTCAGGAAATCGGAAAATTATTGGGGAAACATAAATGTGCTTCATATCAGAATCTCAGACAAAAACTTCAACTGGCATATTCCAGACTAAATAACGGAGAGTATGTTGACCCTGCTGAAGTGCGTGATACCAAACTACAATTAGCTCAGGTTCATTATGAGAGGAGACAGGCATTGGAAATTGAGCAGCACTTTGGGATCCAGGGTGGGCAGGAGGCTATAAATCATTTTGAAAGTTGTGTGCAACGTAGACTTAAAAAAGATATGAGGACACTGATGACATCATCTAGTGAAAAGGTAATGTCACAGAAAGAAATTTTGTTAGAACTAGATAAATATTTGGCACAGTTGTACAAAGTGGACCAAACACTCTCAGTGGACAAAATGAATACCTGGTTGTCTTCTTGTACATTGCCTCAAATACCAAAATGTTTTATTGCTACTCTTGCCCAGCCACTCACTTTGAAGGAATTAGAAAATGTTGTAAAGGCTTTGCCTAAAGGGAAGTCAACAGGTAACGATGGTCTTCTGTATGAAATTTATCCTGCTATTTTGGAAATACTAGGACCAGAACTCCTACAAATGCATATTTTAAGTTTGGAACAAGGGACTTTTCCCCATAGTTTTAATCAAGGGTTGGTTATTTTTCTTTATAAAGCAGGTAACAGGGAAGACATCCAGGGAAATGGATGCCAATTACATTGTTGAAGTCTGATAGTAACATTTTAACCAAATTGTTAAGTATTCAGATTTCATTGGTTTTAAGTTCTGCTACTCATGATTCCCAATTTTGTTCTGTGCCTGGCAAGATGATTACGGTTGCCCTGATTCTGATTAGAGATAAGTTTGATTGGAGCCGGTTGGGTGAGGTTATGGGTTTTTTGCTCAGCCACAACAAATTGGAAGCTTTTGATAGGATGTGTCACCTATACTTAAGGAAATGTTTAAGCTTGTTTGGCTTTCCAGACTCCTTTTTGTCTTGGATCAAGGGGATTTATGATCAGGCTGAAGTAGCTCCCTATGTAAATGTGTGGACTGGAAAATTTCAGAGACATACCAGGGGAGTGTGCTAAGGCAGTCCTCTCAGCCCGTTACTGTACATTCTAGCTTTAGATCCCCTTTTAGTGTAGCTAAGCTCATCGGAGGAAATTTGAGGGCTTTCTTTTAATAGTACATCCTCTGAGGTTTGTATGGTGACATATGCTGATGATCTTTGCCTCTTTTTGGCAGATATTCCCTCTAGCAAAGCTGCAGAAGCAGTGACAACAGCATTTATGGAAGGAACGGGAGCAAAAATCAATCGGTAAAAAAGTAAGTGTCTAATTCTTGGTGGGGATGATTATCAATGTGACATGGTAATGGGTATTCTGGTTGTGACTTCTGAAGTGAAAATCCTGGGTATCTATTTTGGCTTTGACAATGTCAATATTTTTAATTGGGAAAAGCTTATTAAAGAAGCCATGGCTAAGGAACATCTCTGGAATCAGTGGAGAATGTCAAAACTGAAACAGGTTTTTATGATTAAAACATTTTGGTTTGGGTTCTTTTTGCATTTGACTGCCATCTATTCCCTACCTAAGAATTTGAAGACTTCTCTACTCAGCTTGTTTTTTCAGGCTGTGTGGGGAAGTAGATTGAATCTGATAAAAAAGGGGTATATTGTATCTACCTAAAGAACAGGGAGGCTTACATATGGTGAATCCTGTTGTTTTCTTTTTTTTTTTCAATCTTTTTATATGTTAATATTTGACCTTTACTGAATAATTCCCCTCACCTTTGGTCTCCTTGGGTTTCTGACATCCTCCCCCCATGGCTGGAGGATTGGGGCCTGGACACACCCATTGCAAAACAAAAACATATCCAAAATCTTCCTCATTATTTTTACTCCATTTTTGGAAAATTAAAACTATGGAGAGTGACAAAATTGACAATTTTGCACACCAAAAAAAAAAAGATTTTTACACTGCCATCCAACTTTCTTTTTTCAAACCCCTGACTTTGTGGATTGTCCACAAAGAAATTGGTATGATATCAAGGCCATGTTACTTCATTCCATGATGCCTAGGTGCATGTGGGATGTCACTTGGTTGGGTGTTCATGGCAAACTCAACATTAAGGGCAACTTTAAGCATAAAAGGATAGAAGAAAGGGCATGTCCACATATGAATATGTGTTAAGAACCTGTAGAAACTATGGTGCATTTGTTTTTTTCTGTCCCTATACCCAGCAGTTTTGGGTGATACTTTCTATTCATTGGGTCTCTTCTCCCTTTACTAATTTACAACCTGACACTTTATTTTTGGGTATAATTCCCCTTTCAGAGACACACTATGATGTGGGCATTTTCCATGGCATCTTGGGATGCATCAAGTACCATATTTGGCAGGCCAGATGTAAATAGACCCTACAACAAAATTTTGTAACTCCGGATCAATTATTCTGGATGATCAGAGATGCAGTTTTAAATATTCAGAGAGAGGAACAAGAGAAGCTTCCTCCTCATGTATATGGGGAAAAATGGAAACTCCTATCATGACTTGATACAGAATAAGAGTCTTCTAGTGTTCTTGTCTAAATTTTTTATTCCCATTTTTTTAATGTAATCAATATATTTAGGTGTTTCTCCTTCCAGAAAATGGTCTGTTGTTGGAATACATCATGCTTTATTTTATTCAATTTTTCAAATTTGGTGTTTTCTTGTGTTTTTCTTTTCTTCTCTTATTATGTTTCTGATTTACTTTCATACTTTTATCTACCTACTGGTTTCTGCTCATGTATGATGAAATACTTAAACTTTCTGTTTTTGTTATTCTTATGATTTTGTATACTACAATACACTTTGGATTCTTTCTGTACTGAGTTTAGGAAGACAACTTTCCATATTCTTTTAGAGGCAGTAGAGAAGAGGTTTTCTATCAATATGTTTATTACGATTTAAGGTTACCATATGCTGTCATTTTTTTTTTATTTTTCCATGTTTGACATTTTTATGTGTTGTATTACTTATGTTTTTTTCTTTCCTTATGAATTTATATGCTGCAATACATTTCTGTATATTTTGTTTTGAAGTTTCTGAATAAAAAATTCCTCTACTCTGCCTGCTCCAATATTGCAAGGGAAACAAATGATTTGGGTTGCCTTGCTACAACACTGTTGTGCTTATTTTTTGCAAAAATGGGAAGCCCCACAATGGGGGGCTTTTCCGGCACTGCCACCTGGGATGGCTTCATATTTAATATATTTCTTTAAAAAACTTAAACAATGGCAAATTTCTGAACCCGAATTCCTTTCTAATACCAGAAAAGTGCTGGCTCAACAGGTACTTCATAAACACTTCTTGGTTCCCTCTTGTTTTAGTTGTCCAGTAAATATTGATGAAAATAATTTGCAGAGACAACTGATGGAGACAAGGTATCACAAAAAATGTGGGATACCTTTTGATTGTGTTGTCACAACAAATTGAATGTACAGGGAAATCATCACCACAAAACCATACAAGATAGGCTTTCTTTTCAGCCAGAGTGCCAAAATATGGTAGAGACTATGACTCATCTTTTTTTTGAATGTTCTTATATACAGAACTTTTGGACAGAATTGGCACAGATATGAGCCTTTCCACAGCTGCCTTATATATCTTATGAAGTACTGATTTATGGTCAGTTTAATATAGTATGGAAGGATTTTAACATAAGTATGCTAAGGGTCTTGATGGCAATTATTAAATGGTCAACCTGGCAGGTTTGTTGCCAAAACACCCTACAGCAAAAATGTATTCCCCTTGAAGGTCTAATAAAGAAAATAACAAAGGAAATACAAAATGTCTATAATAAAGAAAATTCGACTTTGCCAGCTCCAATCATGTCCACTTGGTGGAGAAATATTCTGGCTAGAGTAACATGGGATTTTGGATAGATCAAGCTGCCTACTTTTTATATTTTATATTAGCTTAAATTGTGGTATAGTTAGTTATTTTGCTTAAGGAGTAATTTTAGGTTTTTGTTTTAGGAGAGTGGGGACAAGGAGTCTGTGATTGTGGTCTGTATTAATACACACAGGCACCACAGGTACATTGTAGCACTTTGGGATCAGAATTGATGGTGTTCTTTCTTTATACTGTAATTTGGAATTCGTTATTTTTTCAAATGTTTTCTTTATTTCATGTGTTCTTCCTTTTATATTTTCTGCAAATACAAAAATTCCCCTACTCTGCCTACAGGGGTGCTGTCACTTCCTGTAGGCAGAATGAAGAAGGAAGTATACAAAATGAGCTGACAGAAAATCTGAGTATGGATGTTCTGTAGGCTAGGGAGCAGGTCTCCTCCACAGCCTCAGCATTGCTAGAGGCTGAAGAATTTTTTGATGCTGATGCAGAAGTGGATATACGGGAAGCCAATTCGGATGGTATAGAAAAATCTGATGTACTTTGTTGTGAAGCTGAAACTCTGAGTCCTGTGAGTACTCCAAATGTTATGGTCAAAAATGCTCCTATTTCTCTTTCTAAAGCTGAGCTAGAGTTAGAAAAACAGAGCTTGGCTAACAGGCAAAAAAAGTGCCTGTCCTGGGAGTACTAATGGCAAACTAGCCACTGAGAATCCCATACCCAGGATGTCCGAGACTGCCATTCCCCTGATGCACTATCAAACTACTGCCACAGACCACACTAATGCCACTGTGTTTTCCTTTACTGCCAGAGCTGACCCACTGAAATCGGCAGGAACGTGTTAAATCAAAAAGGGCTTCACTGATCTTCAGTAAATGAAATATTGCTACAGACCTGCCAACATCAGACAAAGAATTAATGGTTGATCACCCTCACTCCTCCGGGACATCCAAGCCTCAACATACAGCTGTGGCAGCTATTCAAACCACTTTTTCAAATGCTCCTCCTCTAGAGGACACTGCTGTATGGTCACTGGAAAAAGCTTTAAAAGAAGCTGGATAGAAGCAAATGCCAAATATGATATGGTATCTGGATCTGTCTTGGGATGCATATCAACTGTCTCAGCATTCTTCTGAATGGAAAGTAATAGCAGAAAACCAAGTACCACTTCCTTCTACTGATGGCATTGCTGCAGCAATTCTGCAAGGGGTAAACGCTATTGACTTGGCCCATCAAGGTGAAGTCTGTAAGGAAACTAATACCCTTCCCCTAAGAATAAATAACACTAAACCTCAAGCAATACAAAGCCACAACCTTAAAGCCACTAAAAATACAAAACCCAGGATAGATAGTTCAGGAATTGCCCCCCCCCCCCACACACACCTTTCAGAGCAAAAGGTGGACAGTGTGCAGGGGCCTGAACAGTCCAAAGATCAATCTCTAGGGGATCCTGACCCAGTTTCAAGACCTTTATTGTCTGATCTCTTTTCCAAAATTAAAAAAGAGGCCACCCCCAGAAGGAATGCAGTGCACATTCGCTACAAAGAGGGGCTAGAGCAGAGACCAGACAGGAGGTATGTAGGTAAAAATCTACTAAAGGATTCACTGCATGTATCACCAGCAGAGGTATTTGCCTTCATTAATGTGTCAGGCGAGGACAATTACGATATCAGTTTCAGGTCTCCCCATGCTTTACAGCTCTTTTGGCAGAGCTATAATAGAGTGAAGTTTTCACCACTGTGGTCCCCTTTTTAAGTTATCCCCCTCACCAAACCCCTCATAAAGTTTGTCATCATAATGTTTCAAAATGAGGGTGTACATATAGAAGACATTATTTACTGGCTAAACCAAAAGTGTGAAGTTTTCAGTTCTCCAGAAGCAATACTTGATGAGGAAATGTTCTTGACTGGTGGCTGGAAATTTAAGGTAAAGCTGCTCCAAACTACAGAGGGCATATGTGGAGGCTTAATACCTCAACATTATTAGACCCCATTGTTATATCTGAAATAACAAAACTGTTATGGGCAAGAACCGCAGTTTATGATTTATATGATGAAATAAGGACTCTGTGGTCTGACACCAAGAATGATATAAAATCTTGGTTTCAGAATTGCAGGAAAAATAAAGAAAGAATAATTTTTTTCATTACATAAGGCTACGCACCTAACTCCAATATTTATTTTCTTTGGTGTCTTATTCTAGATATGACTACTCAAATCAAATAAATAACATTAAGTCCCAAATGAAACAGTTCCAATACAACAGAGCTCAAACAATAACTGCAGAATTAAATTATGGTACCCAGAAAATACTACTGGTGATCTGTATGAAGCTTGCAAAAAAAAAAGAAAGGAAGCCATGACTTTCTCTTGTTTAAAAGTCAAAAAAGGAAACTTATTATATTCACAAAATCAATTAGATGGTATCATCACTGATCACCTAAATGGGTTTAATAACCCCCACCCCCATCAGATAGAGATATTTCCTCCTATCTAAAAACAATCAAGAATTCATTACCACTACATAATTCAAATGAACTAGAAGCCCCTATAATGGCTGATGAAATAAAAGCTGTTATTAAAAAACAAAAACTCAGTACCTCTCCTGGCATAGACGGACTACCATATGAATTTTATAAAACTTTTTTCAGGTGTTTATCTATCTGTGTATACTTCTATTCTAAAGCAGGAGTCTCCACCTACAGATATTTTTACAGGCCTAATAATGTTTCTATATAAAGCTAGGGATAGACAGTAAATTCAGAGCTGGAGACCAATAAGCATCCTAAATTCAGACTACAAAATGTTAATACAATTGGTAAATATTCGATTAAGGAAAGTATCAAATATTATTATACACCCCCAGTAGTTTTGTGGTCTTCCAAATCACAAAAATACAATATCCTCTTATGATAATCTGGGAAATTATAGAATATTACAATACAAATAAAAAAGCTGGCCTAATAGTATCACTAGACCAAAACAAAGCTTTTGACAGAGTCAATCACTCCTTTCTATTGAGTTCCCTCCATGCATATGGGGTTTCTTCAGTATTTATTAAATGGCTCTATACTTTATATTCTTCAGCAGTGGTTCAGCCCGTTATTTTAGGTCAACTTACTCAAAAAATACAATTTACAGTAGGAGTACAACAAGGCTGCCCACTCAGCCCCCTTCTCTATATTTTTTCATTAGACCCACTAATTTGGATTTTGGTAAACAACCCCAAATGGTCAGGCCTTCTTGGCACCAATAAGGTAGAGGAGATTAAGGTTTTAGCATATGCAGATGACCTATGCCTCTTCCAAGCAGATTTACAATGCTGGTTCGACAACTATGTTGTCAACTGACATCACAGTGACAGATTTATGTCAACCAAAAGTTGCAGATGAGATAAATCCAACAGGAGACCCCAGTTGCTTTTCTAATGGAGGGCTTCACCCCCCTGAACCCCCCATGTGAGGTGATCTGCATCCCGCACCTCCCGTACTAAAGGATTTCAACGCTGAGTTGGAGTTGATTTGAGGAGGGGTGCAGGATGGGAGGCAGAGTGCCAGGGTCTTGGGCAGACCATTGCAACAAACTGTCGATGTTGTTGGCATCAATGTATTTGCTGCATAGTGGAGGTAAGGTGGCCCCGGTCCATACCAGTTAGAGTGGTGTCAGTAGCTGTAAGAAGGGGTGATATGGTGGAGGTTTTTTCCCTGAAGCCAGACTGATATGAGGACAGGAAGTTAGTGGAATTGAGGAAGTTTGTGAGTCTGGTAATGACAAGGGATTCTTGGCCATACCTTTAGCCATACCTTTAATGAAACCCCTGTTTAAATTTGTAACAGTCATGTTTAGAAATTAAGGGGTACATGTAGAGGATATTCGGCATTGGTGGAATCAATGGTGTGAAATGTTCAGCATCTCAGATGCTATAATGGACGCTGAGCAATTCTGGACTGGTAACTGGAAATTCAAGATAAAACTGGGGACAAAATGTGGAGGGTCTATACCATCTACCAAACAGTTTTTTTCTAGGGTGTGGCCGGGGAGTTTGTTTTTACTCTGGCCAACCTCGAGCATGCTATAAATGTGGAGCCATGCCCCATTTATCTAATGTGTGTGAAAAAGCCAGGTGTGACATTTGTAATGAAGCTGGATATATTAGCATGCAATGTGCCAATCACACATGTTGTAATCTGTGTGAAGAGACAGGGCACCTTTTTTCACGAGTGCCCATGGCTGCACAAAATAAATCAGATACCATCAACCTGTATGATTTAATCTAGAAAGCCCAAGCCGAGGCAGTGTTTTTGATTATAATCCCCCTCCTCCTCCTGCACCTAATGGAAAGCAGGAGGTTCCAATGGATCCAGGACAAACAAACCCCAGAGAGTAGGACACAGCTAAGGACTCTTCAACCAACAATTCTAGGTCTATCACACCATTACTTACTCCAATATGCTATTCAGACAAAATAACAGAGGACCCTCTGGAAGGACCTGCCAAAATGCCACCCCCACAACTTTGGGTCACCCGTCAAACTAAACATCAGTCTACGAGGAAAAATAAATCAACACTAGAAAAAAAATCACTGACCTGGATACCGACAGTCCTTTTATTGTATTAGACAATACAGACTGGGGGACTGTGAAATGAAGGAAGGATCAGATACCTCCTCCATTTATGATCAACCAAAAACTGATGACTACAAGTATGATGGCAAGAAGAAAAGGAGGAAAAAGAATTAATGACTGGTCATTTATAACACATAAATGTATTGCTTTGCTTCTGTAAATGTCTGTAACATACAGATGTATAGGAAAAGACAGGTAGTTTTTCAATTTGCATACAATTCAGGATTTGTTGTTTTTTTACAGGAAACCTGGATGTCTTCTGTGTCTCAACTTCACCTTTATAAGGCAGAATGGTTTTAGCACCCATTCTATTGGTCTTTTGGCCCAGAAAGAGCTGATGGGGTAGGGATATTATATAAAGGAGACAGACAGCAACTCTCTAAAATAATTGACTTCATCCTGGGGAAGGTATTAATCATAGATGGGTTATGGTGCAAAGAACCCAGTCAATTTATTAATGTGTAAGGGCCCCAGGTAAAAGCCAATAAGGTGAAACTGTTTAAAACAATACAACCTTATCTTATGACTGCTAAAGTTCTCTACTTAGGAGGTGATTTTCATTGTTGGATTAAAAAAATACAAAAAAAAAAGGAAAAAATCTATTGTGATTCTTTTGCTTTTCAAAAATGTATATCTATGGCAGATTTGATAAATTGTGCAGATTATCAAACTAAGGGGCCAAAATACACATATAGAATAGGCAAGCTAACCACAAATACTGATTTTTTTTCTTTGTTTCTAAAAACCTGCAAGTCAAAAACATGGAACATATTCCAGTTGAATTTTCAGATCACCTACTTCTAAAAATATGCATCCAAAGGGACCCTAATATAACCATCAAACAAAATAGCTGGAAACTTAATTACTCTGCTCTCCTTGACGCTTCTTTAGTTATGGGAGTTTGCTGCCTTTTATACACCAGAGTATCAGTTTTTGAGCTCTCTGAAGATGTAGAGGACTGCAGGAGTGACACAAAACAGGATCTTAAAACCTTGTTTCAGAATTTTGGGGTTACATCCACCAGGAAAGATTTTTTCTAAGTATCTAAAGCTAAGGTGCCAATTACAACACCTGTTTTCCCTAGTTCCACTCTCCAAGGTAGATTTAGAATCACAAATAGAAGTTCTTAAACAAGAGATGCTCAAACTACAATATGACAGGGCATGCTCAGTTAAAGCTTACTTAAGATTTGGCACACAAAAAAACTCCTCATGGGGAACCATTTGAAGCCTGTAAATCTAGAAAAGAGGCCTCCTCCTTCACTACACTCATAAATGATAATGGATATATAGTATTTTCCCCTATGTAATTAAAAGCATTTTTTTCTCAACACTCATGGTCTTACAAAGTAGTAAATCCTCCAGAGGAAAGTAACATCCTTAACTACTCAAAAGGATGTTCTAACATCCCAAAACATTGTCAGTATCCTCACCAGCTGTGTTGGTGACATAATTGAGTCATCTACTGTGACAGAAGGTGGCTATTTCTGTTTCCTTATGTGACTAAGTTATGATTTGAAATAATAACTTGTTTATTATGAATGCATTCTCCATTTGAAATCAGTTTGGTCAGAAAGTGTTTTTAATGTGCAATACTGTTTTTGCTTTGTGTTGACATCTAATATAGGAGATGACAGTTGCTGTCTGCAGCAACACGTTTTGACATTTTTTTTTCAAATTGACAGAAGTACACCCCCTTACATTTCTTTGTGTTGTTCCCTTGAGATTTAACTATGCTGTAAGCTTATGCTGCAGCTAGTATCATCATATTCCCTCACTTATTAAATCTCTGTCCACCCTTAGTAGATTCTTGCCATTTATGGTTCCATAGTATTTCTCATATTCTGCATAATAGCTGTCTACATCGTCTTATATTAATAATCTCTATTACCTTAGTGCGTGTTTTGTCGAGAGTAATTTCATTTAATTTCATTTTGGGCTATGCTGAATGTGAAGTAAAATATGTGATTTGCCCTTTTTTTGGTGTTTTTCATAGTGTGTGCTAATTTTTTTTTTCTGTCAGTACATATTTCAAGCAAGCCTTTTCTTTATTTTGGCCCCTTTAATTGAAATGGACTACTATCGAATTGAGAGCTGACTAGAATTAATGTGGGTCACAGGTTATCTCAGCACGTCAGTCGATGCACAACGATGCTCAACTGCATCAACTTCTTTCTGTCTGCTGCATAATGGATCTATGGACAGTCAGGTCATGTTATTTTATCATTCTTTCTTTGTGTTTCAAATGGGATTGGTTAAAGAATAAAGTTTTTAGCATACATTTGCTCTCATTTTTTTTTGGTGTGGATGGATCATCGGGATCATGAAATGATGGCAATAGTACGGTGAACACTTGCTCCATTTGGGTAAGGGAGGGATCTAGAAGATGCTACATGTAGCAGAGTCACAGAGAGAAATTAGCGCCAGACCAAAAAACAATTGAACATTTCATTTTTCCCCTGCAGTGTGGCGCATCTCCTAGAACCCTCCCTTCCCCAATGGAGCAAGTCGTTGAGCAGCATGTCAGGTCTCCTCATACAAGTCCACATAATTTGCAAGCCCCTTGGGCATCTCCTGGATCCCTCCCTTCCCCAACGGAGCAAGACATCGAGCAGCTTGGCAGGGGATACACTTTAAGAACTTCTCTCTGAAGCAAATTCGTCCATGCCATGTTAGCGAACCTGCTCATCATGGCTTCTAAAACCCCGAGAAAGACAGTTATTGCTCCCAAGGAGGAGGCCGAGGATGATCCGACTGCTGGCGGGGGGGGGGGTGCCAGGGAATTTAGTCCCTCTCCAACTTCAGCCTCAGCTGGGAGATAAGAGAGACTTGTAAACCCAGAGCAGCTTTTCTCAGGTATTGACTGTCTTTGGGTTCGTCACATAGTGGAAAACTTGAGCAGCTACTGCTAAGCTGTAGAAACAGTTATACAGAGAAAATAATTTGATTGTCTACTTGGAAGTTAGGTTCTGTCTCATTACAGTTTATTTTTTGTATGAGATGAGGTTGTCTAGTTAAAAGGAAATCTGGGTTTTGGTTCAGAGGTTTAACTGCTATGCTTTTCTCAAATACATTTACCCTTTCTCCATGAAGATACACTGACATCCCTAAAAACCTAGTGCTATTTCTGGATACACAGAAAGCTATCAAAATATTTACATTGAGTCTTTTCCTTATATGTATTCATTTTTAAAATCAAAAAGTCTGGCATTTTGAATGCAAGTGCAATATAGTTTTAATATTGGAAGGTATAGTTAGCTTGTGTACCCTAACTGTGGCTGCCAGTTTTTTGGGTTGCTGGCTTGCTGCAACCTGTTTTGATATGATCAGGACAATCCTGGAATAGGAGAGAGAGAGAAACAGGAGTAATTAAAGGTGTCTTGTCCAAAGGCTAGGTGAAACTCCTTGATTTGTACTTAATTAAAAAGGTGAGGAACTAGCTGGCCAGATTGAGTTGTAGAGCTGCCACTTGCAATGAGTGACCTGTGTTTGTGCTTCAAGCCTGGAGAGTTGGAGGGCCATCAGGAGAGGACTGAGCGTCCCCCATAGGACTCTGTCATCTGGGGAGTGAGATTTGTGAGCTCGGTTACACGACCCCTACCTGCTTGACCAGAGGTTACTGTGTGGGCTGAAGTGGCAGTGGGTGGGCAGGCACTTCCTGATGGTGATGTGAGCACAGTAGCATGCTGAGGTCACATACTGTCATAGCCTACTCAGGTGTTCCCTGCCTAATCAGCCTATGGAGACCCTACCTGGAAACTCCCCTTCCTCCCTGCCTGTTTAATAATTTACTCCTGTGTCTGTCTGATGCATGCTTGATATCCCCCCTCCCCACTGAACCCAGGCAGTACAGTAGTTGTGGCAAGTGGCAGTGCTACTGCTGTGTGCCAGCAGACTAGCTTGACCTCCATCACCTCTGCTGGCAGTTTGTCCTCACATCTCTCTTAAATTCCAACCTGCCCCTCCAATTTCATTGCATGCTCCATGGTCCTGATGCTCTTCCTCATTCAAAGGAGACTCCCTTCTTGCACCCTGTTAACCCTTCACTCTGCCCTAATCCCACAGGTCACTAAGGGATTTGGAAAAATGGAATACAGTAAAAGGTCACCTAGGAACAATAATAAGGTGCCCCCCCAGTGTCCACTACAGGGGCAACCTGATGGCCAGGGCTGGGGAGCAGAAAACTGGAAAAACCTTCTGCCATTTTGGCTAATTACTACTGGACACATCACCAAATGACAAAACTCTTTGGCAGACATTACAAAATCACTGAACTTGGATTTGCATTATGTGGATTTGTAGCAGCAGTTTGACTATTTGAATAGTACTATTTGTAGCTAAATATGGAAATAATCAGTAAAACGATTTTTGGCCAGTGGCAGCCTAAACACTTAGAGAGCCTGCGGTATGTTGGGCGCCATCTCTGTAGTGAACCAATGTAGAGTGGCAGGGAGTCAGTTCCCATATTAGGAGATGGACTGTGTTTGTGAAGCCTCAGTGAAGTTATGGGGAGCCAGGGGAGTTGAAAACCTTGTTTATCAGCTGCAATAATAGGTACAGGGATACAATGCCTCTTGTGATGTCAGGATGATGGCATTGGTGCACTTGTGTCCCACACTGGTGGAGGTAAGCACGCTGTTCTTGAAGACACTGCCTTGGGGGGTGGGGCAAGCTATGTAGTACCTAGGAGCCTAAAGAGATTGTCATTTTTAAATGGCAGTTTTTTAAAAACTCTTCAGTGCTATTACAGAGAGTTGATCTGACCTGTCAATGTACCAAAAATATATATTTTGGCAAAGATGTTGCAGCAAAAAAAAAGCTAGAGCTAGCCATGCAGGAGGATGGTGTTTGAGTTTGCTGGTCACCAACTGAATGTCAGATTGCAGGGGCCAATTTAGACCTGTCACAAAAGGGTGGTCTGATATGTTTTAGTGGGATACATTCAGAGAGAAGAACCATATCATTTTGTAGAAATTGAGTTGGCAATATGGCTTAGAGGTTAGAGTAATAAGATGTGAATGATCTTGGTGCATGCAGCAGACCTGGATTCTTATTTATTTATTTAGTTTTTGTTTACCAGTTAGGTGCAGTAGCCATATCCATGACTATTTTCAGGCACGACCAAGGGGTTTCATTCCCACAATCTTCTCTTGCATATTGTATAACTGAACAAGTCACTTAACCTCCCCAGTGCTTCCTGGTCTCCCTTAAAAACAGGCACTTGTGCCTAGTGTGCCTTACCTGGTTACGAAAGAGTAAAAAGAACACAAAACTAAAAAATTCGGATGGGGGCCAAAAAAACAAAGAATAAAAAACAAGCAATTATAAGGCCAAGGTTTTCCCCTCCATAAAGTGGGTGATCCCTCCGCTCCTGGCAACCTCTGCCCTACCTCCCTTCTCTTGTGTAGCTGCGGGAGAAACTAGTCTACTCACAGATTTCCTCCATTTCTCCAGCTTCATCTCCCCTTTCCAGTCTGGCTTAAGGAAAAATGATTCCACCATCCCCTCCCTACATAGGGTCACAGACTCTATCCTGTCAGTGACGGATCGGGGGAACATTACAGTGTACATTTTCATTGATTTGGACAAAACGTTTAATGCTGTGTCTCACTTACTCCTGGATAATCTGAGATCTAGCAGTGTCACAGTCCCCGCTGTTGACTAATTCTGTTCCTGCCTCTCAGACAGTCAGCAGTCGTTACAGTTGGAAGGTGTCATCTGCCAACACCTCCCTGTTCAAGCTGGGGGTCCCACATGGCTCCATTCTGAGTCCAGTCCTCTTTTCCATCTTCCTAACGACCTCTCTACCTGTGCCAAATCGCATATTCACATGTGTGCAGATGACACAGTTCTCTGTGCCTCCAATCCTCAATGGCATCTCTGGCAGTCTCGCTTCAGCAAGACTTTCACAGTGTTTTGCACTGATTCTAGTCCAACCAGCTTTGGGTCAAAACACACACACACACACACACACACACACGCACACACACACACAGTGTCTATGGTCTTTGATACCAGCCAGAAGCTGGCCTGGTTCACCCCCTCTCCCTGACTTCTTCATGCTGGATGGCACATGCATGAAGTAGTCCCAACGTTTAAGAACGTCAGAGTGTGGCTAGATAAGCTTGACTTCTCTACTCACATTGATGCCGTCCATACCAAAGGGAGGCAGCATAGTACAGTGGTTTAAGGCTCTGAGCTGCAAATCTGGTGACATTCAACAGACGAGACCTGGGTTTGAATCCCACAGCTTCCACTTGCATACTGTGTGACCCTGAGCAAGTCACTTAACTTCCCTGTGCTCCCAGGTCACACCTGTAAAAAAGCTTTCAGCTTAGTGTGCTACTCCTGGTTAAATAAATAAAAAAAAAAAACTGCAGCCCAGACTTGGTGCCCTGTACCACAGTAATGACTACTTTTCTCCCCGGGTCTGCCAGGAGCTGGACAACAAAGTGGTTCTTCTAGTTATCAGCTATGTGGATGTGGTTTATGGTACTACCCCCTCCACCTCCATTGCCAGATTGGACATCCTCTGCAATGCCTTCTGCTATTTTGTCACCAGCTCACCCTCTTGTATTCACCCTTGCTTCCTTTATTTCTCCCTATCCATTCCCTCTCCACTCATGTCATCAGTCCCACTGTGCTTCCCTCATTTCTAAATATTGGTATGGGTACCTTCCCTCATATGTATCCCATATCCTCTTACCCCATCTCCTCCTCCACCTATTACTCCCTGCATTCAAGAGACCCATATACATTCTCCCTTCCCCACCCACACTTCTCAGTCAGGAAGTCTGCTTTCTCATACTTACCCCCCTTTCCCCCTCCCCCATAGAACCAGCTTTCCCTCCTCCATCTGCCTTCATCTCTAAATTCTGGTTTGGGTCTCTTCCATCCTATCTCATCTCCCTTCTCTCTCCCCTGCTACTCCTTCCCTTACCCCTTGTACTCCAGTTACCCTGCACTTTCACCCTCCCTTGTCCCCACATTTAGGCCGGCCAATTGGTGTTCTCCTCTTGCCTCCCTCTGCTCTGGAATCAACTTCATATTTCCATTCAGTTCGCCCTTTTGCTCCCTGCCCTTAAGCATCTGCTCAGAGATATGCCTGTCACTACTTGCAGTTGCTCCCAGTCCTCCTAACCATTTTTCTCTCCTCTGGCCCTGCAGTAGTGTGTAAGTGACCTCTGTCTTTCCTGTTTGCTTGCCTGCTTTTCTTGTTTTGGTATTCTGTTTACCTTGTCATGTATATTTACTTGTTTATATAAAAATGTTAACCATTTGCATTGAAACCTAACTTGTTCTTCTACTCTTACCAACTGTACTAGATAACTTTGTGTTTGTCTCTCTCTCTCTAGATATATGTATGTTGTCACCCTTTCCCCCGGGTTGCACCTGGAAATGAGCCTTGGCTCAGTGCGCCTTTACCATTTACCAAATTGTTAAATAAGTCTGTCTCTTCCTATTTCTTCCTTCCATTAGACACCAGTTAAAACTCCTCCTGATCACCCTCTTCTTGAACACTTCCTAACCTTTGTCTGGTTTTTGATCACACCTTACTTTTCTTAAACTCATAATTCTGGCAACTTCATTGAAGTTTATCAACCTGTTTTGACTCTTACTTTCAGCACCAGCTCAGTCTCCCTTCAGTCTGGTACTATGCTGTTTGAGTTTGCCCAATTTGCACAGATGATTTGTATGCTAAATGCATTTGTGCTCCATATGCAGTGTTTTGCCATTTGTCTGTACTGCACTCAACTTATGTTCATGTCTTCCTCATTTTATCCACATCACCTGACTGGCTCTACCACGTTTGTAATTCTGCTTCTCCCCTTCCTCCTGGGTCACACCTGGACACGAGCCTCAGCTCAGTGTGCCGCTCCCTGTTACCAATTTTAAATCAATCAATCATTTATTCAATAAAGTGCCTTGATGTTAACCAGTGCCTTATTATAAAATGGTTAAGGGAAATCCTGTGTTCTGATTGGCTAGGACCAGTGCATGGTAGGAGCATAATGCGTTGTAGACAAGATCTTCCAAACAAGACATAGTACCTAGGAGAAGTCCTTTGCTAGACTTTAAAATTCTCGGTTAAAAACAGCAGGCTTTTTTTTTGCTTTTATTTAGCAACATTGGGTCAGAAAAAGTGCAAAATAATTTTAACCCCAACATTTCCCACATTTATAAGCAACCAAAAATCATGTGTACATAATCAATATAATTTTAATTTGTTTTTTTATTGAGTACTAGAGTATTGTTATCAGAACTTGCTACTGCAGATGGTAGCACGCTGCCAATGAGACCTAAACTCATTTGTGGTATCTCCAGTTCAGCAAACAGCAATGCCGATCAGTTCCACTCTTGCCTTCTCCATGATTCCTCCATCAAATACCGATACAAGTCAAAATGTTAAATAAGTAAAACGTGTAATGGGGGAGGATGTAAGGTGGGTGTGGGGAGAGTGAACAACATGCTATCATTTTCAGCAGCATTACCAGGCTCCTTCTCCCTTATACCATCATGTTTGTTTGGCAAATGTTACTGTGGGAGGTGGGTTGGGAGGGAAGACAGATGACTGAGCAGCTTCGGTAATTAAAACAAATCTTATTTCAATAAGGTCTGGGACTCCCATGGCTCTCCCCCAGGTTAATGCCAAGGTTAAAAAATCACCACAACCCGTGGATCTCCAGCACATTAATTGCCCTCTCTAAAGTTCATGACAAGGCTTTGTCCTTGTTCAAAACCACATAACCCCACCCCCCAATCTAGACAAGACTACAACCTTGCTAGAAATGCCCGCACCAAGGCTATAAGACAAGCCAAAGCTGAATACTTTATCCTGTTTAAACACTGCCCATCCTTCCTCCTGCATCCCTCCATATTACATCCAGTCCGTGAACATTGATGTTATTGGTATACTTTTTTAAGTGATTTGTATATATTGTATTGAATGTATTGAAATAACATGTTGTCTTTTTATTACTAGAACAAGCATCAGATAATGAAGGTACCAGTTTAGATGTCTCTTTTGCAACTGACGCAAAATTTATGACAACTGTACAGGCAAGTGTCATGTGCTCTAGATATATATAGTTAAGTAAGCAATAATACCAAACATTGTGCAATGCCAGACCGCCTGTATTTGGAGCTGCCGTCCTATTGTTACATGGGGTTTGCAACGTCAACATCCTGTAAGCTTTCAGGTAATAACACTGTACAGCATAATGTGTTGGTAGGCTACATACTATCCAAGTGTAAAAACTGGTAGAGCTGATAAAGGTTTGTTCTTGAAATGTTAAAGAGCTAGGCAGCATGGCTCAACTCTGTGAGCAAGGGCACGTGTGCATCATTTTAAAGGAATTTTTTTAAACAAAGAAGTAGATTGGGGGAATAAAAAATTATTAATGAACAGATGTGCAGGTGGGGTGAAGGAACAAACAGAACTGCTCAACTATCTAATGCATGTGAGTGTGCAGCAGTTTTGAATAATTTTCAAAACAAGGCTACAGTTCTGTGCAAGATGGAATTTTTTTAATGGCTCAGTTTGCTTTACACTGTACTGCAGTTCATTTGAAATGCTGTGTTGGTGAGGGGGGGCTTTTCTGTCAGTCTGTTTTGGGTACGAAATGTGTTTCTGTCAGGCTGCTGTTTCACATACTTTGTGCATTCTGTTTTGTTAAATATGAACATTCCAGCAGAAACTGACCTCCTGGTCTGTCAACGTCTGCTTGAGTGTGCAGCTAGTGCCCATAGGTTACAGTTGCCCCATCACCATCCTCTTTTGTCTTGATATCCAGCCTCAGGTATGGGTTCCAGAACTGCACATAGAACATCAAGTGCATTCTGGCCAGTGACATGTAGAGGGGACCTGCAACACCCCACTCTTCACTGGTTTAGGTTTTAAATCACCATCCATCCACACAAACACTGGTTTTATCCTCCCATGCATCCAATTTATAATCCAGTTTGCCATCCTTGCCTACACTCCAAAGCCAGTCAGCCCCCTGCCCCCAACTATCACAACCCCATGAGACACTGAATCAAACGCACTGATGAAATCATAGTAGAGGACATACACTGTATGGCCCTTATCCCCACCACCGGGTCACCCATGAAAAGGGACTTCTAGTCTCAGTGGGCTTATCCAGTCTACAAAATTCAGTAAATAAATATAGAGAAAACTGGATGGGCAACTAAGCACAACCATTGTGTTCTGCCACATAGGGGCTTTGATTTCCATAACAGCACATGTTATGTCAAGCATTATTTCTTAATTATATATTACCTCTGGAAAAAACTTGTGCTTATTTTACTTACTGTATACCATTAATGTTCACTGTCATCAGCAGATATATACAATTATGCAATTATTTAAAGATGAATGTAATGATTGTTCATATTCATTCAGTGAATTAACATATATTTTATTTTACACTTACTCTTTAGATCAGCAGGTGGTCCCACAAGAGACTTCAGGGTTGACCTCATATGAAGAGGATTATAATGCATCTCTATACTGTGAGTTACCATTATTTTATTTTTTTTTATTGTTTTTGATGCAACCAATGAACATGCAAATGTGCTGGCATATGTAGTTCATATAGTATGTCCTGGTTTTCTACCCCCCTTCCCACCTCAGTTGTAGGGAAATGTCATGACTGGTGTAAGACCATTACCAACATCTTCCTGTCTAAAGATTGAGAATAAAAAACTGCAAAAAAACAAAAAAATAGCATATATGATATGGTGATACCACTGACAGATAGTAATACTGCGTGCATAGTGTTCATGAAGTTCAGTAAATGACACCCATAAGATAACGGCAGATACGGACTATGTGACCCAACTAGGCTGTCCCTTTCTCATACATAATGCATTACTGTAGTCCATAGGACCACAGGACTCCAGACCCCCCAGTGGCAGGATTCCCCACTGAGCTCCCTCTAGGAGCAGACACCACGTGGGCCTGCAGAGAGGTAATAAACTACCTCCGGCTGCAGCACCCTTGTGAGGGGGGTTTCTTGTATCTGTTTCTCACCAGACTTCTGCTCGCAAGAAAATAGGCATGCAATTGGGCATATCAGTAGTATGCTGGGCTCTGTACTGACTGCATGGTTGTCTAAAGCTTGTAAAGTGCTGCTGTGTTACATCTACAGGTTCAGGGAGGGGACGCATTTACTAGCGACCGATGCTCCCGATACCTAGGTGCTCCTTACTGGGTTACTGGCTTACAGTTTTTAGATTTCTGCTTATAGTTTTAGATTTCTGCTTGTTACCTGCACCATACTGTTGCTCGCTTGTTTCTCCCAACTGCCAGAATTGGGATAATAGCTGCGCGTGCGCAGAAAAGCGACCTGGTCTTCCACTGCATACTAATTGGGCTCCCTTTGTTTTCCTCTCACAGTATAGGCCTACGACACTGTTACCGAGCCAGACCACAGGACTCCCTACCCCCTGATGGCAGGATTCCCCACCGAGCTCCCTCCAGGAGCGGACACCACGCAGACCTGCAAAGGGGTAATAAACTACCTCCAGCTGCAGCACCTTTGTGAGGGGGGTTAGGCAGTCAACACAGCCCCACCCACCCACCGTCATCACTACCTATATATGTGCTGTCTTATGACATCATTTCCCCTCTATTGTTTTACAAAGTCCCCACTCTTCCATTTGCAGGATATACCTGCTGGCCACTAGAGGGACCCTCTGACCTTTCCACCTCAGTCTCCCAACCTGAATCCCCTCATATTTCCAGTAACCTCTCTACCTGATTAGGCTACTTCTCTCCCTACTCCCACCTCTGTCCACACCTCACCCTTGACCTGCCATCTGGCTAGCTCTATTCACTAACCCCTGCCCTATCACCTGACACACACCCAGCCTGTTACTAACCCCAGTGACCACTAGGAGTCGCTATTTCAACCCTGTTTTCTGGCCCAAACCCAGCCCGCTTTAAATCACCTAGAACCTGGATCCCTGCTAGCAGGCAGGTCCTTTCCCAACTGCGCTGCCAGGGTCTTGAACCTTGTACCCTGTCGACCAGAGTCCGTGACAGTACCACTACTCCAAAGTGGTATCTACGCTTTCTGAGGGGCAACCAAGATACTTAAAACTCACCACCCTGCTATTACCAAGGCACTATGTTTGGGCACCTCTTCCCCAAATCTGGTAAAATGTCCCCATCAATAACCCTTGTACTTCTGATCTCCATAATTTTACTGTCCCTTCCCATTTTAACTCCCCCTCTAAGCGCCTACCCAGCACTCCCCCCCACCGGCTATTCTGACTCATCCTACAAATACCCCCTATAAGTCCACTTCATCCCTCTCAGCTATCTCCTGGTCCCATTTCCCCACACCCCCCTCCTCCTCAGTCTATTCCTTTGGCTGCCTTCTGGCCTCTCTCTCTCCTACACCAGTACCTACTCCCTCCGCTCAGCCCATCCCACTGGGGCCTCCAGCCGGCACATGGCAAAATTCCGGTCTCTCCATGTTCTACGCTGCCACCTAACCATTGTTCTACTCCTTCTGGCTGCAGAGGATATATACCCGAACCCTGGCCCAACCCCAACATCAGGCCCAGACCACCTCATACCTAACCTCTCAGCCAAGGCCACCACCGACACTCGTTCTGGCTACCTCCCTCGAGGCTTACATCTTCTCCATCTAAATATTCATAGCCTAGCCCCTAAGCTCGATCAGCTGCAGGTCCTAGCCGCCCACCATGCCCCTGACATAATCATCCTATCTGAGACCTGGCTAAACCCCAGCCTAACAGATAATACCATCACTATTCCAGGGTTCACCATCACACGGCAAGACTGGCCCTCCAGAAACAGAGGGGTGGCTATCAACATCAGATTAGTACTACACTTCACTGTCTCTCTTACAAAAACTGAACCCAAGGCTAAGAGCTTCTTAAGTTAAAACTGTACCCTGCCTCCTCATTACCTATCTTTGTGGCTGGTATTTATTGCTGCCCAGGCATATCAACCATAACAATCACTGACCTTCTGTGCCAACTCTCATCTCTTGCCCAGTCGGGTGAACTATATGTCATGGGTGACTTTAATCACAACTGGCTAGCACCCACTTTTAACAAAACCCAAACTGAGATAACTGCTCTCAACCTTAGCCAAACCATTACGGAACCCACATGCTCAAACCATAAGTCCGGTAATCACTCCTTCCTAGACTGGGCGCTTACATCCCACCCACACTGCATCATCAGTTCAGGCCTCCTCCCTGATTCCATTAGTGACCACCACCTAATCTACTTGGTCCGCAAAATCCACAGAGTTAAATCCCCTCCCAAATTTATATTCCAACGGTCATACAAATCCCTCAATCTCTCCCCCCTCCTGGAAGATCTATCTCATTCTAATTGGGTCCCGAGCTCAAGCTGATCTAACATGGATTCGGCCCTTACAGACTTTCGGAACACCTTCCTCACCGCCTAGGACAAATAAGCCCCCCTGCACTGGGCTAGAGTTCGTGGGTCTCACCTACCCTGGATATCCCCTGAGCTGATAGCTTGCCAACAAGCACATGACAAGGCCTGGCGAAACTACAAATCCACGCTTCTCCTAAGCAACTATATCACCTACTGCATGCTCCGCAACAAGTGTACAAAGGCCATCCACTTAGCTAAGGCTGAATATTTTAACAACACCCTAAATGCAAATCTTGGGAGACCTTCTAAATTCTGGAAAGTCATTAACTCCCTTTTCTCCCCCCCAAACAGCAAGCCCGCCATCTCTCCTCCTCACCCAAGAGACTCTCCTCTCTGACCCCCTGAAGGTAGCCTCCGAGTTTAATTCCTATTTCACTACTTGCATCCTGGCCCTACTCGATTCCTTACGTCCTGCAACTACACCTGCCCCCCAGACATCTATCCCCCAACTGTCTGGTAGGAATTCCTTTTCCTTCAGACACATCTCCCTCACTGAAACCCTAGATGCTCTTAACTCCCTGAACCCCTCCAAAGGCAAATCCCCTCATGGTCTCGATAACAAACTCCTCTTCCTATCTGCCCCCGCCATCACTACTCCCCTAGTGGCCCTACTAAATCTTTCTTTCACCACTGAGTCACTCCTCTCTGAATGAAAGCATGCCACTGTCCTACCCCTTCCAAAAGGTGGTGATCCTTCCTCCACTACTAACTACCGTCCCATCTCCCTCCTCCCTGCCCTCACCAAACTCCAGGAACACCTAGTGCTATCCCAACTCTCCCACTTTCTCTCAGAAACTAACTTCTTCACCCCATTTCAGTCTGGTTTCAGAAAACACCACTCTACCACCACCACCTCCCTACTAAGACTCATGGACTCCATCCTCACTGGGATGGACAAAGGGCTAATCACTACTACTATTTTCATTGACCTAGCAAAAACCTTCAACACGGTATCCCATTCTCTCCTACTATCCTGCCTATCAGGGGCTGGGTTAGCAGCATCCGCCACAAACTGGTTCAGTGCCTACCTACTAAATAGAACCCAATCCACTAAAATAGCTGACCACACCGCCCCCCTATCCCTATCACCACTGGCACCCCACAAGGCTCAGTTCTTGGCCCTATCCTCTTCTCCCTCCTTCTACATGATCTGCCTAACTTTTGCTCCACTACTGCAATCCACATGTATGCAGACAACACGGTCCTCTTTACCTCCTGCTGGACCCATGAAGAACTCACTTCCAAACTTCAAACCGAATTCAACAAAATCCAACAGTGGTTCAAAACCAACCAACTCTTCCTAAATGCCAAGAAAACTGTCTCTGTCTTTTGGCACTAGACAGCATCTATCCAAACTCACCCCCCCTCTGATCTTTCATACCCTAAATAACACCATCCTTGATGAAGTGCCCTCCTTCAGGTATTTAGGGGTTTGGCTTGATTGCCACCTCTCCTTTTCCACACACATGGATGCCATCATTTCAAAACTGCACCCAAAACTTGGTGTCCTCTATAGAAACTGCACTAGTCTCCCACTGTCTGTCAGACATGAATTAGTCCAGAAAATGATTCTACCCTCCTTCGACTACTGTGATGTCATTTACAGCTCCACCTCTAAGACCACACTAGCCAGACTTGACCCCCTCTTTAATGCTTTCTGCCGCTTTGCCCTCGATGTCTCCCCACTCACATCACTGCAAGCTCTACCATTCACTGGCTCTGCCATCCCTGAGTAACTGGCACCTAATTCATAGTGTTAAATTTGCTTCCAACTTCTGGCTCGGCTCTCTCCCACCCTACCTCATATCCTCCCTATCTTCCCCACCTACCCCCACCCATGCCTTCAGGTCTACTGACGCTAGGCTATTAGTCATCCCTCACCGAAGGACCACCGCCGGCCAATCGGCCTTTTCTTACCTCTTCCCTAAACTCTGGAATCGCCTGCTGGCTCAGATCCACCATTCTTCATGCAAACACTTCCTATCCTCTGCCCTCACTAACTTCCTTGCACCAAATTGCAACTGCCCCTGACTTCCCCCTCCGATAGCCTCTCTTCCTCCATCCCCCCTTAGTGCCTGACCAGCGGCTCGGCCTTCACCTAATTGTCTGGCATATACACTGCCCTACGCACTTACTCTCTCACTCTTACTCACTCTTATTCACTCCTAATATCTCCCTTCCCTCCCTCCCTCCTTCCTAAATAACCTACGCTCTTCAGCCTTACTCACAGCTACTAACTCCCCCTTTCCTTCCCCCCACCACACCTACACTATCCCCCTACACACCTAGTGTTTACTAGTCCACTCCTCCTCTACCCCTATCTTCTCTCTCCAACTCCTACTGTCAGCTTGGTACATCTCACTTCAGCTCAAGTTCTGTTACTGGCACTCAAGTTCTGTTACTGGCACTTATGTAATCATGTATTGCCCTCGATGTGTACCCATGATATGTATACCCTGTCCTTGAAGATCATGTTCTGTACTGTTCTCCTTATGTAACAAGTTCAAATGTAATCCCACCCTACTATGTACATTATCTGTATTGCTCTACTTCTAAATTCAACTTTTGTATGTATACCTGCCTCCTCTGTAACCCCTCCCATCAGGTCACACTGTGAGACGAGCATCTTTTCGCTCAGTGTGCCTTTCCTGTTGAAACATTTTCAATAATATAATATAACATGTGCTTTTTGTGACTACATCTCATGAACAGTGACACAGTTGTTTCGTTAATCAATCCCGATAGATGATTCCGTGCAGTGACCGCAAAATCACCTTTTGGTCCGAGTAATGAGATGACAGTGAATTTGTTTATAAGATGCTTTTCCAATAACCCCATATTGAAAATATGGATCCAAAATTCAAATAAATAGATATCAACCTAAGATGAAACCCTGCATTGATATCATTATGAAGCTTGTTGTTATTTTATTCATTTTGCAATCGACTTTTGAAGAGTCATGATGCATTCCAAGGCTACAGAAGATCGCAGCATCAGACACCCAGATGTAAGTATGTGGTGGGGTGTGGTGTGGGGGGGGTGGTGTGCGCAGAGTGTAGGTGTGGGTTGGAGTAGGTGGTGGTCCATGAACAAGTGACAGTTTACTTTTTTACAGGTACATTTTCTCACTGTTGATCTCACTTTCTCACAGCTGACAACGGAAGACTTTTTTTTAATATCATGTTAGATAACAAAATATATTGGGACCAATGTGGTGTGCTCTCATTTTACCCCATGAGTTTGGTGGGAGGGTATGGCACCAGGTATCTGTTGGCTAAGAAACTGTTTCTTTGTGGGTATTGTGTGTAGTAGCTGCAGTAGCCATCATATTTAATAAGATGTTTCACCAGGAAAAGCACGATAAAGAGACTTGTCATCTGACGCTCCAATGAGGTAACTGCACCTCATTGAAGCGGCAAATTTTTTTCAAAGTTTTGGTTGTCATATATGTCAATATATACATTACATTTACAGTTTCTATTGTTATATTCTCTCTAGGCCCAGGAATGGAGACATCATCAATGACACCAACTGGTAAGGGACAAAAGAGGCAGCATGCACCTGACCTATATTTGGAAATATTGAATCTAGAGAAAACAAACCTTCTACTAGAAAATAAGAAGCTAAATATAGAAATAAAAAAGTTAATGCTAGAAACTGATAAATTGTAGTTTGAGTTTAAAAGAATGAAAAGTGATCAATATTGACATAATATGTTAAATTACATAGTTAGTTATGTCTTATGAATATGGTTGTTGTTATTATGATTTTTTTTTGATAAGAGTAATGAAATGTTATAGAAAGTGTAAGATTATTGAACAGTAATTGAATCTCTTTCGGAAAGTATGATGAACTTATATCTTTAGTTGGTAAAAAAAAGTTTTATTTATGTAGTATTTATTAATATTGTGTTATATGTATTTATTCTGATATTCTCATATTCAATCAACTGAAAATGTTAACATAAATTGGTTGCTAATATAAATTTGATTAAAATTTAATTGTTTTGTTAGACATAGTGAAACTTGTGTGCATCTCTTTATGTCTTTGAATTCAATAGATTAGTAAAAATCATGTTATGATTATTTATATGTAAATTTTAAGTGTGAAATTATTTCATATTATATAGAGAAAGATTGATAGGCAATATGTATTAAGGATTTTGCACACCCGAGGTGGAGGATGACAAATAAGTATTGAGAGTGAATCAATCAATACATGCTTGCATACTGTTTATTTTGTCATTTCCGGTGTTAGGTTTCAGTTTCTTTCACTATCGCTAATGACTGTGGTATGACCGGGCTATGTACGGTCATCTAGAAAATACTGATCAACTGTTATGGTGAGGTAACAGTTTAGTATGAAAACATGTTAGTTTTTTTTCCAGCTTAATTTTAGAAGTTTTGTGAAAAAGCCACAGAGTGCAGAGTGAGAAGAGCAAGTTAAAAGATAGTTTCAAGAGAACAGATATCAATGCTTGCTAATGTTAGCGTTGAATCTTCTGAAGTCGATTCACTCACTTTACAATCATATGATTAGTCATCTGTAAATTGTGAAAAGAATGCTGGAAAAAAGCTGACGTGTTTTTATATTAAACAGTGCTCTCTAGGAGGAGTTGGTGCTGCACTTGTGACAGAAGGCTGTGGGTTAGCAAGGAAAAGAAGATGGTGGCTTGAAGATTTTCATTTTTGGGGTCAGATTCATTCTCTTTGGATATGCAGCTGACTGGCACCTTTTCCCATTGGTAATGCAAGGATTTCCCACGGGTAAAAAGTGCCAGTCAGCCAATGAGGTTGCAGGATTTCTGAAGCCATCATATAATCTAATTTTGAACCAGCATTCTTAAACTGCTGGTGGAAGAACTTTTTTTTATTAAAAATCTCCCTCTAGATATGGAAAACAGTAAAAAAATAAAATAAGGGAGTTTGTGCGCAAAAGTCATCCACATGGGGGTGTGCATGGAGAAGTCACACAGCAGAAAACACTTCAAGGTCTGACAGATGAAATGTTGTCTGCATTGTATGTTATGCTATGATGGTTCTTCTATAACTTTTTTGCTGACAGAGACTTGGTGGAAGTGTCTTTATAACAGGGGTTTCAGAAATGTTGCAATCAGAACAGCTGTTGTGATTCAAACAGCCTTACAAAACTCTCTGTTACGCAGTAGAGGGGAGAAAAGAGATCAACAGGTCATCTGCCAAACGGGGTCTGACCTACACCTCACACCTACTGACATCAGGTAAACTATCTCATAATTAATCAAGGGTGTTTACAGTATCATTTAACAACAGGAAGTCATTATTTTCATATATTTGTCAGTGACCCAGTTAAGGTTCAGTTTAGAATTTATTAACAGTTTATACAGTATCATCAAAAGTAATTTAAAAATCAGCATAACAACTTAAAAGACTGGGTAAGCTAAATGTAACTACAAATATCATTAATATCCAATGCATTTGCTACCCACTAATAGCAATATGATCAATTATTCAATAAATTCAAATGATATATATATATATATATATATACAAAATTAAAATAGTGAGATAGAGGGATGAATTATTGTGTTCATATATGGCTACTACACAAACTGTCCAAAATTTCAAGAAAAATATGTATTGGTGACCATTGTCCTCGTTGTGGAGCTCTCCTCTGATTGGATTGCATGGCTGTCGTTGTGCATACTGTCTTCCAATTAGACACAGTCATCTGGATCTAGTAATTTTTTTTCTTGTTTGATGAAAAAATAAATACAATAAGCATGTGTAGAACACTGGCCAGACACATTGTACTGCTAATTAGATTTGTTACATAGCATTGGCTGATAACAGGTAATTCTCTAAAACACTCCTTTACAGAAGCATTACACTCATCATGAAAGCACTGTATGAACAACTGTCAACCATGATGATTGTATATGGTGCAGCTCATGTGAACGACCACCCGTTGGTTTTCATTAATGGTCAGGGAATTGGATATACAAGACTGGACTACAGGTGGAGGAGGGGGGAGGTACATTGTGTTTATTTAAGTTAATGGACTTTTAATGTTTTATGTGCCTAGTTGTATTTTTGTTATAGATGAGTAAAGACTGTAACCATGTTTGTGATGGAAACTAGGCTATAGATGACTTATGAATTCTGTGAGTTGCCCTGGTTGACAGGGACTTCTTTTAGCCCGTGGTGGCACTCTCTTACTGCAATGGCTAGAACCAAGTCTCAGACATTTAGCACACTGAGATTTCTTTGCCCATTTTATGTTTAAGAAATAAGCCACTCCAGAGTGAGGGCTATGCTTGAATTTACCACAGCTGGTGTGGTGGCATCATGGCCAAATCTGAGCCAGCCGTGGTATATCCCAGCATAACTCACACCCTGGAGTGGTTCATTGCTATTGTGCAATGTCCACTGTTTGTTTTTTTTTGTGACAAAAAAAAAAAAAAGGAAAATTATTTGTTTTGTATTTTACAATCATTTTTTTCATGGCAGTATACAGGGACTGGGATGCAAAAGCTTTTGAAAGGGAGTCGGGAGGAATTCAGTGTTGCAGCACCAAGCAGTGTAATGGAGGGGTACAGCATGATGGGAGCTGATAGATAATGACTGGGTTGGGAACATCTGATTGGGTCAACTGATAGCCACAGTCCTAAGTCACTAAAAAAGGTTTTTGGGCATTTGAAGTGAGTTTGGGGACAGGTGGGAGCTGTTACTTTTGAAGGTCGAATTTCATGCCTTTTGCAGTTGTGCTTAATGAATGCAGCAAACAGCAGAAGAAGGAATGGGATAGTTATGCATGCACAAACAGATCCAAGGTGATATTTTTTATAGAAAAAGAGGGATAATGTATAGTTGGCAAGAACTGATCCGAGACTTCACTGGGACATACAGTGCTTCACAGGAAGAGAAACAGTCAAGCTGATAAACCGACAGCAAGAAAATGGTTCAGGAAGTAAAATGAAAATATACATGCCGACTGTTACTTTGAAGCCATCAACAGTGTTTTATGGACCAGAGTTAGGTCTGTATTGCACTGTTGATTGCCGGGACAGTCTTGTGATGTCCTATGGGCATAGGCTCCAAAAGTGGAATTTTTCAGGGTGACCATCAGCATGCATTATCTCTAGCAGCTTTTGGTGTACTTTCAATTACTGTATGGGATTGTTTTGCAATGTGTCTCTCAATTCACACCTAGCTTCAAGTTATGCATGTTGATGGTTACTCTGAAGCAATAAATAGTGTTGTATGGACCAGATTTAGGTCTGTATCACACTATTGATCACCTGGACAGTCTTGTGATGTCCTATAGCATAGGTTGCAATGGTGGAATTTTTCAGAGTGACCATAGGCATGCATTACCTCTATCTGCTGGTGGTGTACTTTCAAGTACTATATGGGATTTTTTTCTAATTTGTCTCTCAATTCATTCTTAGCTTCAGGTTATGCATACTGATGGTTACTCTGAAGCAATCAACAGTGTTGTATGGTCCAGAGTTAGGACTGTATCACACAGTTTGCAACAGTGGAATGTTTCAGGGTGACCGTCAGCATGCATTACCTCTATCGGCTGGTGGAGTACTTTCAAGTACTGTATGGGATTTATTTTGCAATTTGTCTCTCAATTCACACCTAGCTTCAGGTTATGCATGCTGATGGTTACTCTGAAGCAATCAATGGTGTTGTACGGACCAGAGTTTGGTCTGCATCACACCACTGATTGCTGGGACAGTCTTGTGATGTCTTATGGGCATTGGTGACCACTGAAGGTAGGTGTACCCCAAGAGATGCTAACGGTGACCGCAGAAGACAGGAATATTACAAGAGATAGTGCAAGTGGATGAACTATTTTATAACTAAAAAAAAAAAAAAATTTAAATGCGCACTTAAGAATGGTTTATTCATTTTTATAAGTCTGATTAATTTTTCATGATGGAAACATTGTCCGTGATTGGTTGTAACGCTGGTCGAAAATCTATTTAAAGTGACCAGCGTGTCACCCGCTCTGCTCTTATTTCTGTTGTGCTCCGACTACCACCACAGAAAAAGTAAATAAATGTTGTAAAAAAAAAAAAAATACATATATTGCGATTAGGCTTCAAATCGCAAGAATGACCTCAGAGCAGGTCATTTTCTTGAGATTAACAACCGGCTGGGTGGAAGTGGTCCTCGACTGTGCCTCAGGACACCCTTCCCCCACCCCTCACAATGGTCGTTAATCTCTAGGAAATTACCAGCTATCTGGTTATTATTTTTCTGCACCTACCAGACCGGGCATACTTCAGGCTAGCTCACTCAATGACTGCTTCTAACCGCCCACCTGAACCATTCTACTTACAGGACTTTGGTTTCAGGATCCCCACCTCTCGCGGCCCCAGAAGAGATGGCCAAAGATCCCCAGGGGTATTGCTTGATTTCTGCATTGCACATTTTTAAATTGCAATAATACCATCCTGGACATACAATATTAAGAAATGGATGGCGTAACAGATAATGTGGTGTCATGCCTCATTACGCCCTGTGTAGTCAGGTATTTTTTCAATACTGCCAACCATGTTTAGTATTATTGCTTATATAAACCACGAGACACAAAATTAAATATAGAGAATACTGGATGGACAACTATGCACAACCAGTGTGTTCTGCAACAAAGTACAATACAAATGTGCAACAGCATGAAATTCAGAAAAAGTCTCTGCAAAACAGCAGTGCCCTCTACTGGCTAGTGATTGGTATACCAGTGAACGACTACTTTGCAAGATACTGAGTTTATATTCTTTTTAAATTAATATTAAAGAGCTTTGTTTCTTAATTTATTTTATGAAAAATCTTACCCATAACCCATTTTCTAAACACAACAATACCCTCCAGGGTGGGCAGTATTTGTACTGTACTGGATCTTACAGAGGCTATAAGGCTCTCAGCCTGTGACATCGGGCCTCATTACGCCCCTGGGCTGCCCGGTATAGCCAAGTACTGCACACATAGTTGGGTATTACTGCTTACCTAATATACGCTGTAAATAATTACCTAGCAAAGTTATGTAGAGTGGCGCACCTACATTTTATATTACAAAACTCTCTCAGCTGACATCCTGCATTCTCCATGAAGGACATGAAACCTGTGTTTCAATACACCAATACACCGTTCAACAGTGTTCCTAGTCTTTATATGAGCTTGATTATATCTTTCTTGTGAGCATGTGCGTGGATTTAGAGAAGGCATCAACAGCCATGGCTTTGATAGATATCTACTGTCACCAAGAAGAAAGCCTTGACATTCTCCACTTTCAAATGTTCTGCTGATAGCACTGTTATGCAGTATTCTTGAGTCATGGGTACTCTCAGACCGCCGTGCCACAATATTAGTTATGAGTAGGTCAGCATCACATATAATCTGTATATTAATAGAATGGTATCCTTTTCTATTCACATAAATGCTATCCTGCATGTGTGGTGCCTGTATCCTAACATGCGTGACATCTATGGCCCCTATTACATTGGGGAACCCTGCAATTTCTAAAAATGAAGCTTTCGTCTGGTGCAGTTTTCCATGATTTGAGGGAAAAATAATAAAATTATCCATCTTACGAGACATTGCAGACGCAACACAGAAACACAGAAACAGAAGTTAATGGCAGATAAGGACCGCAAGGCCCATCCAGTCTGCCCATTTCTTTTTTTACCTTATAAATGTGCCATCGGCCTTTGCTCTGTCAATGGCTATCTATTCATACTCATCTGTATTGCTCCCTTATGCCTGTCTCATGCCTATTTGAAGCCCTGTACTGTATTCGTATCCACCACTTCCTGAGGTAGGCCATTCCATGCATCCACCACCCTTTCTGTGAAAAAGAACTTCCTTACATTACCCCTTAATCAGCCTCCCTCTAATCTCATGCTGTGTCCTCTTGTCCTGCTATGTTTCTTACATTGAAACATGTTATACTCTTTCACCTTGTTAATGCTTTTAAGGTGTTTGAATGTTTCGATCATATAACCTCTCTCCCTCCTTTGCTCAAGGGTATACATATTGCGATCTGTTAATCTGTCCTCATATGTTTTCTGATGCAGTCCCTGCACCATTTTGGTTGCCCTTCTCTGGACTGCCTCAGTTTGGTTAATGTCCTTGTGAAGGTGTGGCCTCCAGTACTGCATGCAGTACTCCAGATGGGGACTAACCAGTGTCTTGTAAAGAGGGATTATTACCTCCCTCTTCCGATTTGTGATACCCCTACTAATACACCCCAACATCCCTCTAGCCTTACCTACTGCTTTAGTGGTCTGCTTGGATGATTTCAGGTCATCGGTGATGATGATGTCAAGTCTCTTTCTTCCTTGTGACTTCCAGCAACTCCTCCCAGCCTATAGGTGGCTTCAGGGTTTCTCTTCCCTATGTGCATGATCTTGCACTTCTTTGCATTAAACCCCAGTTGCCACTCTTCCGACTATTTTGCTAGTTTATCCAGATCTCTTCTCATTCTGCCCACCCCGTCTGGATCATCTACTCTGTTGCACATCTTGGTGTCATCTGCAAACAGACAAACCTTACCCTCCAGTACATCTGCAATGTCACTGATGAAGATATTGAAGAGGGCTGGCACCAGGACTGATCCCTGAGGTACCCCACTTGTTACTTGCATCTCTTCTAACTGTATACCATTTACCACCACTCTCTGTTTTCTGCCTGTCAACCAGTTTGCCACACAGTTGACCAACTTCTGACCCACCCCAAGCCTACCCAGCTTATTAATTACTCTTCTATGTAGAACAGTATCAAAAGCTTTGCTGAAGTCGAGGTAGGTGACATCAACTTCTCCCCCTTGGTCCACCACTCTCATTGCCCAGTCAAATAAATCTGTGAGATTAGTTTGACAAGACCTTCCTTTTGTAAACCCATGCTGTCTTGGATCCTGTGATCCTATGGATTCCAGGTGTTGCACTATCCTTTCCTTAAGGAGTGCCTCCATAATCTTGCCCACTACTGAGGTAAGACTGACTGGTCTGTAGTTCCCTGTCTCCTCCCTGCTACCACTCTTGTGGAGTGGGATCACATGAGCCCTTCTTCAGTCTTATGGGCCCTCTCCTATGCTCAGAGGCTCACTAAACAGTTCTGATAATGGCTCTGCTAGTTCCACCCTTAGCTCCTTTAGTACCCTGGGAAGTATGCCATCAGGTACCATTTCCTTATCCACCCTTAGTTTAGCGAGCTTTTGTAGGAGTTTTTCTTTTGTGAAGGGACTAGTGCACACCTCCCTCCCCCCGTGTCCATGTTGCTGAGCTGTGGGCTCTGCCCTACCTTTTTTTCAGTAAATACTTAGCAGAAGTATTTATTTAGGATAGATGCTTTTACATGGTCCTCCTCCTCACACACACCTTATCTCCTTTGATCTTAGCAATACCCCCTCTGGACTTTCTTCTTTCGCTAATATATCTATAGAAAGTCTTGTCACCTTCTTTTACTGTTTGTGCTAGTGTTTCCTTGGTTTGGGCCTTTGCCTGCCTTACTGCCTTCCCTGCTTCCCTTACGGAAGTTTGGTATGCCTCCCTATCTTCATCCTGCTGCATTCCTTTATATTTCCTGAAGGCCAGCCTTTTGGCTCTGACCTTTTCTGCTACTGTTTTTGAGAACGAAAGTGGTTTCCTTCTTCTTTTGCACTTCCTTTTCTCTCTAACACAATGGGATGTTGCTTCAAGTATTGCATCCTTAATACTTGCCCACTTTGCATGTACCCCCTCACCTGTATTTCTTTTTGCCTGAGCTAGCTTACGCTGTTGGCCATCTTATCAAAGTCAGCTCCTCTGAAGTCCCATATTTTTGCCTTGGAATAGGATGATTTACTTCCAGTGGCTAAATTGAACCATACCATGTGATGGTCACCCCAGGTGACCTTCTACCTGGAGATATGTGATCCTTTCCCTATTAGTCAATACTAGTCTAGGATAGCCCTGTCTCTTGTCTAATAATTAACTATCCTGCTAGCAGATGATTTGTGTATCCCTATGAAACCACCAACAAGTTTAAGAAATGATCCTGTTGCAAAAAAATGCAGGACTAGGCAGACCTGGTACAGTGCAGGTATACTGTGGCTTCTCTTAGTAGGTGGTTCGATTTCTTGCTCAAACAAATCTACAATTTACAGTATATCAGATTTTTTGAATCTTAGTCTTTCATACACAGCAGTGTCAGAGTAGTTTTCAAGTGGATTACACTTGTCCATGAATACCCTTTCCCTTCTCATTGATCTCTGCATCAAAAAATCTCCTGTCACTAACATTTGAGATGCCGATTTTAATAATATACAGTTGCATTCACATGGCAACAAAATCAGCCTTCTAGACAGCAGTCTTACACGTTAACCTGCTTTTAAGACTAGAAAAAAATTAGACTTTTTTTTGTGCAATGGGCTTAAATTATGTAAGACAGAAATGTCAGGCTAAGTCAAAAAACAGGTCTTAAATAAAGACTTAGCTCCTTTGTGCAATCAGCTGCTGGAGACCGATTACTTTACTTAATTCGGATTTTAAAATATTGTCTCAGATTTTGAACTTACAGTTAAGATTAGTGGCTGCTTCTTTAATACACCCATCTCAATTATGTGGGTTACCAGATAGGAAAAATTCAGCATGGTCTTATTATTTTAAGGGAACTTTTTGAATTCCATAAAAAAAACAGTTAAAATCAGGCTTTCTTATTCCCTTGGATCAAAGCAAAGCATTCAACTGAGTGAATCATACTTTCTTCTTTCATGTTCTGCGAGTTTATGGAATACCAGAAGAACTCATAAGATGGCTAAAGTTATTATACACTTCAGCAACTCTTAACCCTATAGTAGCTGGTCAGATAGGCCCGGAAATTATGGTCTCAGAAAGTGTTAGATAAGGCTGTCCCTTAAGCCCCCCCTGCTTAATATTTTTTCTCTTGATCCACTACTTAGAAGACTTGTAAGTAACCATAACATAAAATGGTTAATTGGACATCAGCCTTTAGATAAAATCAGTGTCTTAGGATATGCAGATGTTATCTGCTAGATGGTGCAGGATGAACACAGCATAAAAGCTGCCATTCTGGAAATGCAAGCCTATTCCTCTGTCTTAAATGCTAAATTGAATTTAGACAAATGTAAGGGGTTCCACATGGGTACCTGCACTTCTAGTAATCAAACAGTGGTAGGAATCTCCATCTCTCAAGAACCTATAAAAATCTGGAGCATTACTTATGGGTCTCAGGATATGGCCAAACTTAATTGTGAAGCAGCTCAAAATGTGTGTGATAACAAAGTCCAATGATGGAAAGGCTGGAAACATTTGGAAATTAAGGAAAGTTCAGATTATTAAAAATGTTTAATTCCCTGTTTATTATACATGGGCATGATTTTCCCAGTACTCTTTCAACCGGAAACCCGTATTTACAGCATTTTTTTCCAAATGCTGTGGGGAAGATGACTGAATCCCATTAAAAGAATGTTCACATGCTTACCAATAGAGAAAGGGGGGGGTTAGGGATGATAGATGGAATACATTATGCATATCCCAAACTATAAAACTAGGTTTGTCAAACTCCAAACCTCTTTCACAGAAATGGATTATAAATAACCTAGATAAGTTATTTTTTAAAATGGGAGGCATTCCCCCCCAAGAACTCAAAGCCATTCACATTCCTGACCACATGAAGTCAACAGTTCAGAAACTACATAAATGGAAATTATCTGAAAATCAGATAATTCAAAGCTCTAGTACACAATTGTAAAAAACTGTAATGGACAAAACTGGTCCTAGTGCTCCCAATTTCAAGAATTTCAAGAATTGTGCACCCCAAAACAGGAGTAAAGTATTGGAAATCTTAATAAACAAATGGATACCCGGGGGGGGCACATGCATGGGCTCGAGAGAAGAATGGCAGCTTGAATGCAAGCTCCTGGATTCAAGCATTTAATTATCTGGAAAAAACTATAGGTCGCAGGCTGGGTGGCAAACAAACATCTGTACAGATCAGTAAAAACCCACCCTAACGAAAGAAACAAACCCAGTTACGATTGAGTGTCTTGTTCGCAAGTTATACCCAAAAAACAGCGCCGGGCACTGAGAGCAGCGTGGCAGTGAACGGGCAATGGCAGGCATTAAAACTTCATCAGAAGTGGCTCCGATCTCCTCAGTGGAGTTCAATGAATTTAAAAGCATGATGCAGCAGGTTATAATGGAGATATCCACATGTAAGTCCGCGGTGGCAACCTTGGAGGACAACTTTAAAGCCCTGCATCACAGAACTTTAGATGCTGAGATATATCTGAGCTATATCGACAAGAAGGATTCCAGGCACAAATCTAGAACACAGGAGCTGGAATGCATGGTCCAGCTGCTGTGGAACAGAGCAGAAGATACAGAGAATAGAAATAGGTGCAATAATCTCCTTTTTGTGGGGTTCCCAGAAGGTGCTGAAAGAGGGAACCCCACAGCCTTCCTAAAAAATGAGCTGTCAAAATTGCTTGGCCACATATGGTGACCATTAGTGGAGGTGGAGAGGGCACATAAGTCACTAGCACTAGTACCAAAACAAGGTGACTGACCCCAATTGATAATTGTGAAATTTCTACAATTTCCTGAGACAGAGAACATTCTGTAGCTAGCCAGGGACAAGGAGTGCTTTACCGGCAAGGACACAGAGTATACATATTCAACGATTATTCTGCTCAGTTGGTGGGCAAGTGGAAAGCCTTTAAGGAGACTAGGAAATCCCTTCAGGAGCATCAAGTACAGTACAGGCTGATATACCCTGCTAAACTGAAGATAAGCAAGAATTAGGTCATTAACACCTTTGAGTCCCTGGAAGAAGCGAGGGACTATATCAACCACAACTGGCCTGGAAACTCCTCTCAACAACAGCACCCACCAAGGCA
The DNA here is from genome assembly GCA_016271365.2 of Neoceratodus forsteri. Classification (NCBI taxonomy): domain Eukaryota; kingdom Metazoa; phylum Chordata; order Ceratodontiformes; family Ceratodontidae; genus Neoceratodus; species Neoceratodus forsteri. The sequence goes on from CM057449.1 coordinate 1,846,758,972, forward strand.
AACTAATTCTAATGGTCAAGGACTGGGAATGGGCTGAAACCAATGAGAGCACAACAGCCAGAATAGATTTGCTCCACTTGCAGCCCTGCAGACAAATTAGGGAATGAAATGGCAGATCTCGAAATCCAAGAGGAAACAAAGGACCAAGGAAAAGGGGGGCACAGAGGACTCCTCAACAATAAGGGCTCTGGGATAGAAGCAGGACCCCCTCCACCACCAGTACAGAATCAGCAGGGGAACCAGCACCAAAGCGCCAAGACTCAGTACTGAACCCCCAGCAGTGGCAGCCCCTGGAATCAATTCTGCAGGCTGGTGATAAAGGACAGTCACAGAAGTCGGTCCAACAATCATAGGCAGAAGTGGCTGAAGTTGTGACTGCAGAAGAAGAGACTCCCCTGCCACCCGATGACCCCACATATGTTGAGACTTCTGGGTCAGGCAACTCGCAGAAGTTAAATCCAACATGAGACTTTCCTTGAAGCTAAGGTTCTGTTTTCTTGTCTCTTGTTGTATGTCTGGGTACAAGGTGAATATTAATGAGGTTGGGTTAGGTAAGGTTTTTTTTTTTTCTAGGGAAGGGGGGTCACAGAAGGAGCTGGGAGGGATACGAACGGGAGGGGGCAATAGAGGTTAGTACACTCAATCTCCTCCTTTTGTCTGAACAGATGGAGGGATGGGAGCTCTCCTCCCCTTCGGGTTTGGAGGCACTGGTGTGCCTAGTCTTTGGTGTGTCAACCCTCTGCTGGTCCCAGGCCTGGGTGGGCAGCTCCAGGACCCCTTCCCAACTCATCCCCCTCTGTGTTTCCCTTTGTCCCACAGTGATTCCAATGCTCCCAGTCTGACCATGAGATGTTTCTCCCTATGTGGCCCTTTATGATAGAATAGGACAAAGAAGTGGAGGAGCACAGGCTGGGAAGCACCCCCTCTTTCAACTCTAACTTGCCCCATCCTGCCTTTCAGAACACACTCATGGCAGCTGCTCACATTCCATTTCCTAATCTCTAGCAGCTGACCCAGTTGACTGAGGGCTGTACAAGGAGTCGAAATGATGTAGAGCACAGAGGAAGTGACATTGCAGTGGCAGAAGCCCATAGCCGGGTGAATGACACTCCTGTATGTTCTCCAATCATAATTGATGTGATGCCCCTCCACATAGAGACATGGCAGAGTCAAGCATACTTTTTGCTGGTTACAGCTCCCATCCATACCTGTAATTTCCTAGTTATTAGGGAACCTCCGCTGGGCAGATGGCAGTTGGAGCTGTCTGTCCCCCAGAGAACCACATAGTTACAAATGTTTGGAACGTGGCCAGAGGAGCAGCAAGGAGCTGATGTTAGAGCTCTGCAGCTCCTCAGCAGTGCACACTACTCAGCATGAGCCAAAGGGCAGAGTTTTTAACAATGAGGGGAAAGCGGACAGGTGCCGACTGCAGGGCAACACCTCTCTCCTTCCACTTCCAGTGGCAATTCTTCACAAGTTTTGCTACCTGGATTGAGGTGGGCCTGATAGCAGGAATAAGGGGAAACAATTTAAAAAACAATGAGAGACATGCTTACCCCCACCCCCCATGAAGCTGCAGCATGAACCCTTTTGAATATGGTGCTGAAGTTCCTGAAGTATTCAGGAATGCATGGCAGGGGAGTGGCTAGGGGAAGAACACACACATCCATGGGGAGAATGGGGTAGTTAATTCTGGCAGACATTAAAGAAAGAATCCCTTAATAATGTAGACCCCAAACAATAGAACTATCACTGTGGGGAATCCGCCATAGATGAGGGAATGGAAAATCAAGTCCGACTGCACTGCCTACTGCTGTATAAGAGGCTTTTGGACCCCCCTACCCTTTGTGCTTCTTTCCCATGCACCTCACTACAGGATCCCCTCGGTATATAGCAGTCTGGAGAAATAGCAAACGTGGTCGTCAAGGGCGCAAGGGAGCACAGCAATGGGCTGAGACGGGCTGCTATTGGTGTCTCTCATCTACTCCTGCACCCCCCCCCAGCAGTGAACATTGGCATTACTTTAACTGCCCCCAATCCTTCTCTCACTAGGTCTACATCAGTCATCTAGCTGCTTCCAGACTTAGGATAGCCATTTGGGCACACCATACTGAGGGTGACCTTGCTCCCACTCCCCCACCCCCAGCTGGATTGCTGGTCTGAGCTGACTTGAGAAACACTGTGCTTGAAAAGGAACTTACTAAGAACAGCTAGTGTTCTCAGCATGTGCAAGGGCATTAGGTGTGGACACGAGGTTCCCCCTCCCATCCAAGATACCCTAATCACCCTAAGAAAGTTAGAAGAAGTGAGAAAAAACAAATTTCTACTGCTTATGGTACTAAAATGTTATTATTGTTTAACTGAGTTTGAATATAATAACAAAACAGGCTATGTCACTCTACTTAATGTCGTGATTTTGACAGGCCCACTTTTGGCACTTATCTGTATGGGGACTCTGGCAAGGTCGTTGGGGCTTTCTGCATTATAATGGCTCCCCCTCAATTTGGATCCTTGCAGAGGAAAAACAATTTGTATCAGCATTTACCCTCTTTATTCATTTTTGAAACCTCCCGAAATATAGAAATGGTGACTCAAGACCTGAAATGTGTGTCCTGAAATGTAAAGAGAATTTACACACCAGTTAAGAGATAGAAAATCCTAGATTACTTGAGGAAGGAGAGAGATGGAATAATTTTCCTACAGGAAATACATTTAGTTAAAAAAAAGGCCCTGAAGTTGGTTAGAGGATGGATTTCCCAGGTGTTTTTCTCCTCTTACAACTCCAAAAGCAGAGGGGTAGCCATTCTTATAAGCAGGGATACCCCTTCCTCCTCAGCAATGAATATAAAGACCCAGAGGGACATTTTGTCATTGTGGTGGGCTCCATCTTGAACCAGGTAATCACTTTATGCAATGTATATGGCCCCAACACTGCAGGAACTATCTTATTTAGAGAACTGTCCCAAAAGCTGGTGGAAGTGCAGGCAAGAGAGCTAACTGTAGGAGGAGATATGAATTGCCTGATGGACCTAATCCTAGATAAAAGTAAACCTCCAATAAACATATTCCAGCCAGATACAGAGACTCTACAGCAAATGACTACAGAGCTGGACCTCACAGACATTAGGAGACTAATTCATCCCACTGAGAGGGTTTACTCTTTCTTCTCCAACCCTCTTCAATTCTTTTCCAGAACTGACATGTGGCTTCCACCAGGCAGCTGGACAACAAATATTCTAGAAGCTACAATAGGGGCAATAATAATTTCAGACCATGCACCAATAACCTTTACTTGGAGACCTCCACTGGGACACAACAACAGAAAAGGGAATTGGAGATTTAATGTCTCCACTCTGAAGGATCAGGCCTTCTTTGTACACTTGAGGGAGGACACAGAAACCTTTCTAGAAATTAACAAGGTGGGAGATACCTTGCCGGTATCTGGTGGGACTCCCTTAAGGCATACATCAGGAGTAGGCATATCAGCCACGTAGCATATAAGAAAAAAACTCTGAAAAGGAGCTTACTGACTCCCTCTCTCAACTTAAAGAGATGGAAATAAGGTTTAGATACAGCTGCCCCAACCTCTGAAGGGCCTTCTAGTGGAGTTAACAGGCCTGAAATATAAGATTAATACCTTCTACCACAAGAAAGCCGAATATGCCGTGTTCAGGCTTAGACAATCCTTTTGGGAATCCGGAGAGAAGCCAGGTAGGCTTCTGGCCTTTCAACTGAAAAAAAGACAGAAGAGATCACAGATTCTGTCTATAAAGAAGAGGGATGGACAGATGACTAGGAATAAAGGAGAAATCACTGGGAAATTCTGGGCCTTTTTTGGGAAACTGTACACAAGTGATGTGCACCAGACTGACAAAGAAATCCAACAGTTCCTGGAGAAACTACAACTGCCCAAACTCTCACAGAAGCAATTACAGTGGCTTGATAGACCAGTGGAAAAGGTAGAGGTAGTCCAAGCACTAAAATCAATGCCCAACCGGAGGACCCCAGGGGCAGATGGTCTACCAGCTGACTTCCTTAAGACTTTCAAAGATGTGCTCGTAGACCCTCTACACAACACATTAGTTGAGTCCAAGTCCACAGGGACCCTACCTGGCTCCATGCTGACTGCCAGAATATCCTTGCTTCCTAAACCATGGAAAGACCATGCCATGTGTGGTAGCTATAGACCTATTTCACTGATCCCTGCAGACTGTAAAGTATTTGCTAAACTGTTGTCAACTAGACTGAAAACCTTTATTTCAAAATTAGTTGAAGGGGACCAGATGGGGTTTGTCCCTAGCAGGCGGGGAACCGACAACACAATTAGGCTGATAAACCTAATCTGGACGGTCAGACAGACAAAAAAACCCCTCAGTACTTCTGTCACTGGATGCCTAAAAGGCCTTCAACAGGGTTGAATGGAAATTCCTCCTGGCAGCTTTCAAGGCCTTTAATATTGGTCGTGAGTTTAAGGAGTGGGTGCAGGTTATTTACAACAAGGCCTCTGCAAAAGTTTTTACCAATGGCTGAACCTCTCCACTTTTCTGGCTCCATAGAGGCACATGACAAGTCTCCACTACTATTTATATTAGCATTAAAGCCGCTGTTACAAACTATCAGACAGGATGGGGAGATTAAGGGGGTACAGTGGGGTGGAAAACACAAGACAGTAGCTTATGCAGATGACATACTGCTACTGATCACTGACCCAGTGCAATCAGCACCCCGTCTGCTAGCCATCATAGATCATTACAGCTCCCTATATGGCTACAAATTAAATGCATCTAAATCCCAGTTTCTAGCATAATAGGAGGTGGTAGGTGGAATGCAAGGCTATCCTTGGGGACTGCAGCCTGCGCTAAAGTCCTTGGATTACCTGGGTATTAAATTCCAATGGGACCTATCACACCTGGGGAAAGCCAATCTGATTCCAGTACTAGAGGACATAGACAAGGACTATCAGAGGTGGAGGCTGCTGCACCTCTCTCACTGGGGTAGAACACAGGGCTTCAGGATGATGGCAGCACCAAAAATTCAGTACACCTTAGACAACCTCCCAATCCACATTCATAACAAATTAATTGATTTTGCACATACCAAAATCAGGTCTTTCTTCTGGGATGGAGGCCCCAAGAGGATTGCATTGGGGAAGTTAAAAGGAGACTTCTGCAAAAGGGTCCTTAAACTTCCGTATCTTAACCTTCACATCATGGTCCACAATTTGGTACAACTGGCTGGTGCAGCTCCCTGGGCCCAGGACATGGAACCACCTAAATGAGCAGTCTGTGAGGCACAGGTAACAGGCAGGACTCTAGCAGAAGCAATTCTTTTCCCCTACACTTCCAAGTTTTTGACTATGCCCCCCACAACCAAACATTCATTTTAAGCTTGGCGTAATACCTTGCAGCTCATCAAATGGGTACCAGAAAAGGCCAAATATTTCCCATTATGGGACAACCAGGGACTCATGATAGGGAAAAAACAATTAAGTGGGAACTCTGGAGGACAGCAGGGTTTACTCTCCTCTCAGACATCATGGATAAGGCCACTAACACCCTTATAAATTTCCAACAGATAAAAAACAAATTTGACATCCCCAATCAATAGCACTGGAGATATCTACAGCTAAGACATACTATACAGGGCCTACTAGGATAGAGTCTGGCTGGGAAATAATCCAACCATCTGGACTCTCTCCGATGGCTCGGGGGGGGGACAAGCATGCCATGAGCAGTGACATTTGTGCTTACTTAGTGGACTCTGGTCCTGATGAGTCAGTTAAGATTAGGTGCAAGTGGTTGGAAGATCTCCAGACAGAAATAATTAAGGATCAGTGGAAGAGTGGATGGAGGATGCTTCAGGCAGCAGTTAAAGATGCAAAGACAGATTTACTCAAATGAAAATAGTACACAGGTGGCATAGAACACCTTCTCAGTTGGTGGCTTGTGGACTTTTCCCAAGGGATGAGTGCTGGAGATGCAGTGAGCATGAAGGGGGACATTACTAACATATTATGGCATTGTGTGAGCATCAAAGGCTACTGGCTAGATGTAGAAACCATAAGGTAAGCCTAACCCCTCTTTTGGTAATGCTAGGAGTAAGCCAGGGTAACCCCATAGTGGAGAACCTCTCCAAAGCCAATAGAAGCTGGTTGATGGGAGCCCTGATAACAGGAGAATCTCATTGCAACATTGGAGAGCTCCCCTCCCCTTTACAGAATGGCTAGAGGAAATGGGCAAAGCTGCCAGTTTCAAAAGGGTGATGTTCAACACACAAAATAGACTTCACTGGTCTCATGAAGTTTGGAGCCCTTTCCTCAACTCCAACTACTGCAAGCTCCCCCCTCCAGCTCTATACCCCCTCCCAGAGAGCAATATCAACATAGACATGAAGAGCTCACTTGGTTTGCATTAGCTAATAAGCTTATAGCCCCTACTGGTCCCTTTTTGAGCACGAGCACAGATAGTTGGCACTGCCACCACCATGGGAATGCCATTAACTGTAGGAGCCACTTCAAAGGTAGTAGGGCCTAGCTGATAATATAGGCCAAACTCACCCAACAGTACTGAGGGCATAGGTGTAGCCCTGGTTTTCTTCCATATCTCAACCCAGCGGTTTCAAGGGCATGAATTCATGAGTCGGTTACTAAATACTTAATATAGCTGTTAATGTTTAGATAGACTATCAATAACGTTATCTAAGCACACTGAATACTGTTGTATGTTCAATACTCTGTTTCTTTAGGTAAATCTGAATTGTTAGAATTGTTTTAGTCTGTTCATCTGTGGGCTTACCACCCGGCCAGGGATTGTTCCTATTATTATTATTTCTTTACTCAGTTTGTACAATAGTTGTATAACTGTATATGACACTGTTTTGTTGTGAAATACAAATCTGAATGAAAAATAGATTTCACAAACAAATGGATACCCAAACATGTGAGAAATAGTGTGGTTGAGTTCATATGGGGGATAAAATGTAAGAACGATAATGGCCCTACACAGATTGTTTAGCCCCTGGAGAAACTATGGAACAGTTTTTGTTGAATTGTCCCTATGCCAAAGCACAATGGTCCTTTTTATCCCCAAACTGGAAAATACATTGATTAATTAATTTGACATATGAAATTATTATTCTGGGATTGTACCCTTTTTCATGAAGGGATTGTCATGCTGGAACTTTAACAGTTTTTTATTTGCTTGCTTAAAGTATTATCTCTGGCATGCCAGATGTCAATGGGTGTTAAAACAGAAGCGTATGCCATATACAAAATTTAGTAGAGTCTGTGAAACTGCCTTATTGACTATTTTTGAATCAGATTGTTCTTTTCATCCCCTAGTTAAAGTAAAAACATGGTGGAAAGGGTTTTCTTTCTTTTTGAAATAGAAATAGAGTCTGTTAGAGTCACTTGAACTTGATTATATATAGCACATGTATTTACCTGCTGTTGGTGGGTGTGTGATGTTTGGTTTTGCTGTAAAATTTATTGATTTTTTTTTTTTGACATGTTATTCTGTGTTTTTCAATATAATTCCCCTACTCTTTTCTAGAAATGCTATGGGATCTTTAATATCCACCTGAGCTACCACCAGAACAGGCAGATGAGACTTCAGTTTAATATCTCATCTGAAAGACAGCACCTCAGGAGTGCAGCACCCCCACCTCATGCTGCACTACAGTGTCAGTACTGGGATTTAATCCAAGTGCCTGGTGTGGGGGTTGAACCCACAGCCTTCTGATCCTCAAGCCTTAGAGGTGAGTGTGCAACCTGTTGAGCCACTAATTCTGCTATTCTAGTTTATAAATTAAAAAAAAAACACCCAAGTGTTAAAAACTCACAGGTTCACACACCTCATCAGTGTGCTGACATTATAAAGGCATTTGAGCGTCACTCTCATGGCAGTGTTGTCATCACATTAACTGGGTGTGTGTACCAACTTGTTCTTAACTAATAGGTGTTCGTTATTTTCTATATGGGAAGCAGCTCAGCATGGTGGTTAAAGAATAGATCTGGGAATTGAAGGACCAAGGATTTTTGTACCCAACGTCCGACTGACTCCCATGTCACCCTAAGAAAGCCACTTCACTGATCTGTGCTTAAACACCTCTTTATCTCTCTCAGCTCTGTCTTTGTGCTGTATGAATGTCACAGTCCACCTATAGTAATGTCAGGAACATAAACTCCCCTCTCTTCCTACTTCACTCTCCTGGATTGCAAAGTGCTTTGATGTATACTTTCTATGTTACTTTGCTGTACTTTTCTCCAGTGCTGCAAAATATGATCAGCAGAGTGACCTTCGTTGCTGCTTATTGAGACTGCAATGCATGAATTCAAAAAGGTTCAGGCTGGCATCCCAGTGCATGCTCTGGGGAATTTCTCACTAGCTGAATAGTTACTGTCCTCTGTCCTCTGGATTCAGAGGTTCAGGTTTGACAGCAAACAATGGCTGAAGATGCATCTGCCCAAATGGAAATGACTGACAAACATCATGGTCTGATTGGAGTCTTTCCCAGTCAAAGCATGATGAAATCTAAGTAACTGCATTCTTGGGTCCTATTGGACAACCTGACATCTTCTTTTGAGGAATCAGTTAAGCCAAAGCAAAGTAGATGTTTGAGAAAAGCTTGATAGCTCTTGTCACCAGCCCACTCCCATGTGACGGGATTCTCTGTGTCACAGTGAATCCCCCTTGTGATGGGGGGGTCAGGGATAACCTTCCTCTGTCCTTTTAGCACACTCGTTGTCTCTCAACTTAACATACACCAGAGGATCCCAGGTTACCCTCTGTCCATGTGAGGGGGTACAAATACAGTCTTAAGCCTGTGTTCCTGGGATAGAACCCTCTCAGCCACTGGACATGAACCAGTAAAGACATAGGCTTGTATAGGCTTTGATGGAGGCCCTATGCACCTTATTATGAATCTTTCCACTGAAATGCAGAGCTTGGTTCAAACCCTCACAGATTCCTTCTGAGACCCTTCATATTTCCTCCCCTCCTTTCATCACACAGAGTCCATAGAGGTTCTTTCCTTTGGTAGTGTTTTGGCCCTTAAGCGTAGTGTAGTTTGAACAACCCTCCTCCAATGCAACAACACAAACAACACTGGCAGAATTATCTTAAAAGTAAGTCAAATGCTTTACTAATTCATTAATAAATGCAGTAAATACATATAGACAAATAATTTTAGACACTGGTTGCAGGATATTGAAAATAAAATGGAAAATATACATAAAAACCTACGCTTTAAAACTCTAAGATTAAAGTTCTACCTAAAGTCCTTAGTTCCTGAATTTTGAAGTACAAAGTGTTCTTAGAAATGGAATTTGAAATCTTAGCACTGGTGGTCCAGCAGAAATTGTTTCTGCTTTCCTAAGCAGGCAGGGTCCCCAAAATGCAAAAAGGCTTAAGACACTGATACAGTCTTTGCACCCTGGTTTTATGGGCTTCTCAAAGGGAAGATCCTGAGGATAGTGCCTTAACCCACATTTGGCTAGCATTCCATATCTATGGCTGCACAACCAATCAGCTTTTAGTATTTTATTACAAAACAGCAAATGTGCATTTCTTAATATGAGAGGAAAAAAGGCTCAGAGGTCAGCTAACCTAAACCAGAATTCTAGGGGAAAATCCAGCCTTCTTCCTTGGAAATGGCTGTAATTAAGCTACCCTCAGTACAGCCATTTACTGAAATGGTAGCCTATTCAACTGTAATGAGATTATCTCAGGGCAGACTTGCAGAGACAAAAGGAGCCCGGACCAAATGGCACCACTGGATGCTAAGGGCCATTGAAACAAATGAATGCACCTGCTTCCAGCTCTGCTTAATTATTCTTTTGTTTCCTTTTAAATAATTTAAACTCCAGTCCCTGGCTAGCAAATGACAGATTCTCTGCCCAGTAACAGGAGTTATAACATCATTCCCCAGGGCCCATGTCTTTGTACCCATGTTTCCTTGCAACTTACATTGGGCCACCATGGACATCTCTGATGCATTTCTCACATAGAATACCATGAAATTTGATTAGAACAATAAGGTATGGCCTTATCTCGCCACAGCTCTGTCTTGCACAAAGAAACAGTAGCATAGACAAAACCAGCCACTAGAAAGAATCTACAAATCTGACATTGATTGATCCTACAAAAGACGTCAGGTTGTAATAAAATAATTACAAGGTTTAAATACTTTTTAAGTGTGTCTAATATTCCCAGTTGTCTCTGGGCACCAGAGGTTTTTTTTTTTGAAAGCAGAGCAGACTCCTCCATGTGATTTGTTTCATTCTAAGGAAGGTGGCCACATTGGACTCTGAATCCATTGGTCCTATAGGACAGATAGACACCTATTCTGGTCTGCCACTCTACATCGTCAATAGAAAAATATGGTAAAAAAAATCTGTCTTTAGTATACTTATCAAAGCAATCCTTTAACTGATCCATTCATGTGCAGCTTTGAGTAGTGTCCTAAAAGTCAATTTATTAACACAAACATATTCTGCTGCCAAATACTGTATCTACAAAAGAAGGGGACTATAGTTACATTATCAAACTAGCATACCAAGGACATCAGGAATGGGAACTCAGTTCAGAGAACTTCCTACACACAGAAAACGTCAATCTAATGGTGACATTTGTACAGTGGCAGTCAGTGATATGATTCAGAATATCATGATATATCACAATATACCACAGGAAATCCTATTCATTTCAATTGGACTTCTTTGATATTCCCTTGTAGATCCAGATACATAGGCCCACATTTTCAAAGGAGATGCGCAGCGCATCTCTGCCCAAATCAGAGATGCATGGTGCTTCACAGAAAATGTACCAATGAATGATATTCAAATGGGTGAGATGCACCACGCATCTCTGAATGCAACATCATGTAGAATTAATGCATGTGGTGCAAAAACAGGGGGCAGTTCCATGAATATGCCAAGCACTGCAATAGTCAGCCAAAACTGTGCTGCGCATCTGTCGCCGCAACCCAAAAATGACCCTCCCAAAGTTAGGCATGGAAAAGGCATGCCTAAATTGGCCAGCCACCCACCCACAGGCAAGCTGTGGAAGTGCAATCAGGCACACAGCAGCCTGCCAGCCCTGGTAGTCTAATGGTACCCCCTCCTGTCCCCGAGTCACAATTGCAATAAAAATCATCCCTGATCCCATTTCCATAGTGTTGGTTCTCCTCCTCCCATGCCCAATCCCTGTTCAAAAATCAATCATCTCTGACCCCTTTTCCATAGTGCAGCATCCCCCCTTACATTCCTGATCCCTGTTTGAAAAACAATCATCCCCTGACTTTTTTTCCATAGTGCAGTGTCCACCTCTTCCATGCCTGCTCCTCATTTGAAAAACAATCATCTCTGACCTCTTTTCCATAGTTCAGAGTCCCCCCCTCCCCATGCCTGATACCTGATTGAATTAGAATTATGCCCTAATCCCTTTTCCATTGTGTAGTGGTACACCCCACCCTTCCACAATCAAAATAAAAATGCACAGTACCCTTTCATTGACAGTTCAGTCAGTGGCTGGCCATGGTGGTGTGCAGAGTGCTGAGCCAGTCACTGGCTCCAGTTGGGTTGGGGGTGGGGTTTGGGGGTCTGGTCCTGATGGGGTGGGGAGCCACAAATCAGGGATCAGGGATCAGGGACAGGTGGTGGTACCACTACACTATGGAAAAGAGATTGGGGCATACTTCTAATTTGATTGGGGATTGGGCATGGTCGGGGGTGATCCTACACTAAAGAAAAGGGTTCAGTGTTGGTTTCCAGTTCAGTTGGGGATTGAGGCTGGGGTTGGGGGTACCACTACTGTACACTATGGCAAATGAACAATGTGATATTTACATTTGATCAAGGAGGGAAGGGGAGTGCCACAGGTCCACAGGGGCTGCCACAGGTTTGTTTATCTTTCCTTTCACTCAGGGCTGGGAGAAGGCTGTCCCGGTGTATTCAGCTAGGTGCAGCCCACTAATGAGCTCAAAATGAGCTTACTTTGGGCCCGGTTGTGCCATGCATGCCAAATGAGCTCATTAGCATATTTCAGCTGAATATTGTCCTTGGGGGGATGGCGCATCCACATATGAACTGCTCATTCCCCCATTGGCAGTCTTCAGCCCTGCACCCTGGATGCGCTGTGCCAAATATTGCGGCCACCTGCTTTGTGCAGTGCATCCAGGGTCTAATATTGAAACAGGATGCTTGATCTGTTGTGATTGTGCATTCTGTTTGAATATGCCATCAGGGCCAGCTGGCACATTTTTTTTTTGTGCAGCGCATCTCTTTGCTCCGCTCATCCAGCCAGCTCTGAATATGAGGGCCATAGTGAACCTTGTCACTGGCTACTGCTGTAAGATTTTTCCACAACAGAAAAATAAGACAAGTTAGCGAGGGGCCAGTAATAAAGATTATATAGCTTTTAAAATGTTATTTTAAAATAGATCAAGGAAGGTGCTGGTAACAGGTGCCCTGTTATGAAAGGTCTTCCTCTGTCTACAGTTTGACAAAAACATGTGTATCCCCTTACTTACTCTGTCCTGTCATCTATAACTTATTCTGTAACTGTCCTTTTACTTTTCTTTGGCAGGGTGGCCAACCTAACAAAACACTCTTCTAGCTTTGCTATCCCTTGTATGTTAGTTTTTTCTTTGTAGTACACATGGTTACAGAAACTGTCCCCGAGTTGAAAAGGATGTTCCCATTTAATACAGTACAAGTAGCCATTAAAGATTAACCCAGGAACTCTCCTGGGCACTTAAGGAGAGTAAACACAAACTTACTGGTGCCCCAAAGCTCTTCCCAAAGAGAAGAAGTCATGTTAAAAGCTCCCTCAAGCGCTTCTAGTTGTGAGCGCCACAAAAGCTGCCACAGGTCACAGAGTGCAACCGACTGCTGCAGAGTGGCATAGAATGACTAGAGACAGACGTATTTGGAGATGGAAAGGAGCGGGTTTAGCTCCTAAAATGTTTCTAAGTGTTTCAAAGCCAGCTTATGCTCTGACTATTGGAAAGTATGGCTGTTATATCTGTAAGCTCCTAGATTGGAGCAGGACTCAGCCGAACTCCGGTGCAGCTCCAAAAGTAGGAGCAGCAGCATGAAAATAGTGCAAAAGGGCACATTGAATTGGGAAAAGGACCCTGCAAAGTGAGGTGGGGTTTAGTTTCCCCGAGAAGGACCTGCTAATAATGAAATAGGGAAAATTGTATGGGACAGACCCAGGAATGTTGTAACTGGGCTTTCCAAGTGTAAAAGTAAGAAAAAAGGGCCCAAATGAAATAGAAAGCCAACGGCTAATATTTCAGCCATCAAAATAAAGAGACGTCTCGAGGACTGTGCAGTCTCTTTAGTTATTACTGAAGGTTGAAGCCCAAACTGTTACACAGTGAGAAAAATGAAGTATTAAAACTGCAAAAGCCAGAAATAAGTTACAAACATGTGTGAGCAATTAAACCACAGAGATGAGTCCCTGGTGGTTTAGCTTGCCCAAACATATTTTAGAAGCTCCCAGTCAGTTTATTTTAAAAGCCATACAATTATAGTAGAAGGTATCTACCCGGTTTAAGTGCTCCAGTATGTTCTACAGGGCAGGGTGGCATCAGAATGACTATAGTAATAGTGACAGAAGATGGATGATGTTACAAAAGGGGCAGAGCTTGTATTATTAATGAGCCTCATTAAGCTGCTATATACATATATATTAAGAAGGGCTGCATGAAAAGAGGATAGACATATGGTAGGTAAAGGAGCAAAAGTATATCATTTAGCATATGTCTATGCCATTCCGACTGTCATTCTCTTTACAGCTAAAAAGCTTAATAAGGTTATTGCCTAGGTCACGTTTGTGATGTCTTGCTCTGGGAGGGATAAAAAAGCCCAAGGCCTAAGGACAAGAGAGAGAGGCCAGTATGTTGCTGGTAGTAGAGGCGATAGGTGGTGTGCTAGGATTCACACCAGCAATATATTGTTCACTAAGAAAGGGGTCAAGCGGTATTTGTAAGAATTTTCTTTTGTTTTAGGTGTGATAATTAACACCAGTTTATTTTTGATTTCTGTACATACTGATTTTGTGGAATAAAGATTATAAACGCAAGTTGCTTTTATTTTATGCAATTTTACTCCTGTCTGAGTGTCTGTTTGATCCCACCCTGTTACAGTGGTGTGAGAAGTGGGATCACTGATAGTGCCTAGGCTGCTTGGGAGGCACTATCAGAGGTACTGGATTTAGTACCCAACAGATGCAGAAGGGACAGGAGGGCATACATCTGACCAGATCGATGGCAGAGAAAACAGGGATAACTCCTGGACCAGGACTGGACTTCAGAGTGAAGCCAAAGAAGAAGATGGAGAAGGACATCGAAGAAGACAACAAGGAAGATACCCAGGAGCCATGGAAAATGGAGGTACCAGAGGACATGAATGAACTGTTGCACTGGCTGTGTATTCACCAACAGGAAATGGACCAGCAACAGCAGGAGGATAGGCGACAGCAAGAAGAGGACCGATGACAACAGGAGGAAGATCATCAATGCCTGGAGGATAAATGGGCTGACACTATCCATCTGCTTCAGGCATTGATACCAGCACAACCTAACCTGTCAGTACCCAGAGACATTAAATTAACAAAATTAACTGATGGGGATGATATCAAAGCATATTTAACAACATTTGAAAGGATAGTGGAGACATGTACATGGTCAAGAGATCAGTAGGTCATAAGACTAGTACCTTATCTGTCAGGACAGACCCAGCTGGTTTACAGCCAAATGAGTGGGGTGGATGCCACTAATTATGAGAGGGTCAAAGAGGAAATCTTACGGAGATATGACATTAATACCAAAACTTATTGGCAACGTTTTTGGCTATTGAAAATGTCTTATACAGATGACCCCCAGAGAAGTTTATGCTAAACTTAAGGACTATTGTTGTAAATAGCTACAACCTTCCACTAAGATGGTTGCACAATTAACCGAGCAGGTGGTTATCGAGCAATTCATACAGGTTCTTCCCCAAGAGGAGCAGGTTTGGGTTAAAGAGCACAAACCAGATACAGAAGAATAGACTATTAAACTTGTGGAGGATTACCTAGCAGCATGGTCTTCCCAACCGGGAGGACAAAAAGGGGTATCCCAACCTCCTGAGGTGGTAAGACCTCTTTATTATAACACCCAGAGACAATCTACATATGTACGATGGAACAGAGGTGGAAGGGTTGCCATGGCTGACGTCGTGTGCCATGGATGTTTAGGGAACGGGCATATGGTCCGAAACTGTCCAAATAAACATGTAAAACACTCACATTTAGCCCTGGCCAATATTGGTTATGTGACCTCAGTGGGGATAGGACAATATTAGACTTTGGGACTACTAGACTCTGGGAGTTGCCAGACTTTGATGAGGCAGATATTTTCCCTACTGATAACTGTGTTCTTAAAGACACTACTGTCATTTTTGTACATGGTGATCTTCATAAATATCAAACAGCAGAGGTGGAGGTCACTGTTGAAAATCATAAGCATTGTTTAAATGTAGGTTTGGTTCCCAAACTGCCAGTTCTAATTATTACTGGACAAGATTATCATGAATTTTCTAAACTGTTACAAAATCATGCAGCCATAGGCAACTTGGGACCAGTGATTACTTGCTCTCAGGCAGAGGTGGCACAGATATTTAATGTTTTCCCTTTTAAGATGAACTTTTTGATACACCAGAGAAAGATCAGAAATCCAGAAAACAGAAGAAAAAAGAGAAGAGGGGATGGATTGAGAGTCACCAGCCTGATGTAGCTGTAATCTCTAACACTGAGTTAAAAAAGAACAGTTGTCTGATGAGTCCCTAAAACCTTTTTTCTTTCAGGTGCAAGATGCTAAAGTAACAGGACAGCCTTATTATGTGTTAAAGAAAGGGGTGTTATATAGAGAATGTATGAACTCAATAACACAAATTAATGTTGAGCAATTGATGATTCCACCAATATATAGAAGTAAACTAATGGCATTAGCCCATGATCTACCAATGGCTGGCCATGAAGGGAGAGACAGGACTTTGGGTAGGCTAACGTTAAGCTTTTTTTGGCCTGGTATTCATGAGGATGTAGCCCAATATTGTCGTGCTTGCCCAAAAAGCCAGTTAGTTGCCCCAGGTGGGAAGAAGGACAAGGTACCTCTCCAACCCATACCCCATGTTACGATTCCTTTTGAATGTATAGCTATGAACATTGTGGGACCTTTAACCTCAACCAAAAAAGGGAACTGGTATATCCTAGTAATCTGTGATTATGCCACTAGGTACCCTGAGGCTATACCTTTATGGACTGCAAAGGCCCCTCGAATTGCCAAGGAATTGACAAAAATGTTTAGTCATGTAGGTATACCCCAGGAATTTCTGACAGACAGGGGAAGTATTTTTAATTCCCAGATGTTGAAGGAATTGTATAGATTACTTGGTGTATCTGCAATTCACACCTCCCCCTACCATCCCCAGACAGAGGGCCTTGTAGAAAGGTTTAACAAGACATTAAAAGAGATGTTGAAAAAATATGTGGAGGATGAAGGGCGAACCTGGGATAAATTTCTCCCTTATTTAATGTTTGCATATCAGGAAGCACACCAGGCAACTACTGTTTTTTCACCTTTCATGTTATTATACTGCAGGAATCCCAGGGGCCTCCTAGACATAATGAAGGAACACTGGGAAGGGGGAAAATGGAGGTATTTGTTAACATCTTAGATTACATGACCTCTTTAAGGCAACAACTGGTTACGTTTGTAAACCTGGCTCATAAAAATGTGATTGATGTTCAAAAAGAGCAGAAAATGTTGTATGATGATGGTTTAAAAGAAATGTTTTTTCCTGGGGAAAAGGTTTTATTGTTGTTACCTACTGTGGAAAATAAATTCTTGATGAGGTGGCAGGGTCCCTTTAAAATTCTTCATAGAACAGGGGTGGTGAATTATGAAATCAAACTACCAGGTAGAAGAAATCCAAAAGGTATTTACCATGCCAACCTTTTGAGAAAGTGGGTAGAGAAATCAGAACTCTTGCCTACCTTATTCATACATCCAGAAGAACAAGAGACATAATTAGAGACTATCCATGATAGGTTATGTCCTCAGGAAGAGAAAGAGACAGCTCACATCAACCCTGAATTAACTCCAAAGCAGAAGGAAGATATAGACTAACTATTACATCACTACCAGCATACATTTACTCACATACCAGGACGAGCAAAAGGGGTTGTACACCAGACTGCTATTACACAGGACAAGCCTATCTATCAAAAACCTTACAGACGGGGGGGGGGGTGGCTAACCAGCAACTAAGATGGTGGCTTGATCTCGGAGGTCCACATGCCTAAGAGCCCAGAACCCAAATAAATATATATATCTGCATCTCCCGATGGGGGAAAACTAACTCACTGGGGATCTGAAGGTACCTGTTCAAGGCTGGCAAAAAATCAGGAAGATTTCATCCAGGTACAACTCAGTAAAATGACCCCGAAGCTGTAACTGCTCGTACAGTAGGTCATATGGTGCACTCGGCACCGGAGAGGGAAAAACCCTCAGTCAGACATATGTTCACCTCTATCATGACCAGTATAAATGCCCTAACATTAGCGGCGAATAGTACAGCAGTTTCTATGCAGCAAATGGATGCATAGTGGATCACCTGGAACAAAAAACAACAGCCCAAGATGATGTACTCCAAGGTCACTGTGCTACTATGCGGGAACAGGCAGCCCAAATTTGTCTTTTTCAAGACAAGTTGGAAACTTAAGAAAACAGAAGTTGTCGTAACAACTTGCGACTCCTTGGTTTCCCTGAAGGTTGCGAAAATGGGAAAGCGTTAACCTTCCTGCAGCAAACGCTATCAGAGATTCTACTAATTCCTAAAGGCATAAGAATCACGATCAAGAGGGCGCATCGTTCCTTACAGCCCAGACCTACGCAGGGGGACAGGCCTCGACCATTCATTGCAAGAATCTTAAATTATGCTGAGAAAGAAGCTATTCATGCTAGGGCCAGGGAATTGGGGTAATTATGTTGAAGAGAGTACACAATCATGATTTTTCAAGACTATTCTAAAGATTTAGCTGCCAAACAGAAAGCCTTTTCTGAAGTGTGACGCAAACTCCACACTTTGCAAGTTCCCTTCACCTTGCGATACCCTGCTAACCTTCAGATCTCAGTAAATGGTATAGCACATCAGTTTGCCTCCCCAGACACAGCTGTGGACTTTATTGCAAAAATGTGGCTGGCTGGCTCTGGTTCTTCATCTCTTAATCTGGACGAAGGCCGAGCTCAATGACATTTATCGAGAGAAAATTCACCTGAAATCATAGCGGTGGCACCTCCAACATCTCTTCCTAATGGCCTGGACCCTCGTAACTCCAAAGTTAGGAAGCGATCGCAGAACTCCTCTCACTCTAAATGCAGCCATCCTAGGATAGAAAATACTCCCCAGAAAAGCAGGCCCAGCACTCAAGCGTAGTGAGTACAGTACAGCAGGAATTTTTCAGCCCATACTTTACAAGCGTTTGCAAGCGTTAGAATTGTCAGACACCGATCGGGGATGAGATGGACACGAACTCAGTGGACCCTATTCACAATGACTCTGAGGATAAGCACACCTCCTGAGCCTATGCTGCAGGCACTGCGCTGCCCATGCAGGACCTAGAAACACAAACCCAGGATCCCGGTTCACCCTCAGGTCGCAGTACAGAAAAGGATCCTGCAGACCCATCATGATCTTCTGTGCAGACTATGTGCAAGTTAAATAAGTACCTAGGAACAGATGTCTCGGGGAACAGGTAAATGGAAGTAGGGGGATAACTGAGGCCTTAGTGGCTTCTAGCAGCCTGGAGTATACATTTTGCTCGATTGTAAAAGCCAGCATTCAGGGCCTCCTCCTGACAGGGTAAACTCCATTGGCTTAAGCATACCTGTCTGTCCAACACAGGTTTATTAATGTTCCCAGATGCCTACCCAGAGGTACTAACAGCGGGGGGGGTAGTATAGCAAGGTTAAGAGGGCAGTCACATAAAATATGTAGCAGAACTGTATGGTGCAAGGTTAATCCTTCCAGAAAGGTAGGGGAAAATGAATCCTGACTGTTTTTCTCTTCGATCATTTCAGAACCTCTTCCCCTTCTCCCCCCCGACTTCTTACTAAGTTACCAAGAAAGAGTGTGGGGCCAGGTCTGTGTTGACCATAACAGAGTGACCGGTACTTTGTGTATATAATCCTAATAGACCCCATTGTCTGCATGGCCTTCCAGCCTCTAAGAGCAGATGATGCAGTGAAGAATTCTGCTATGCTGCCGTGTAGTACTCACATCCAAGATGTGGGCTTGGCATAGAGCGTTATGTATCTGCTTCTATTTGATTTAACAGACACTGACTGCTGGAGGTCTTTTGGAAAAACAGAGAGATAGGGAAGGGTGGATAGCAAACGAGAGTATGTACTGCTCAAGACTTTTGGGTTTTGCTCAAGACTGTATACTTCTGATAGGCCCCTCTTACAGTTACTTCCACCCCCCATTACCTGCCCTAACAGAAGATACATCCATGGAAGGATGCATCCTACAGGGAAGGCATAACAAAATTAAAGATAAGAAGTTTAGATGTAGATCTGGTACAAGATACTTGTTCAGTGTGTTTGATTAGATGTTACTATTGTTAACTAGATCTAGTTTAGAACGTAGTTAAGGAGTCCCCCCCCCCTTTATATTGCCCTGAGGAGATACAAGATTGGGAATTATGTGAAAGATGCTAGGCGTACACAATATGACAGCCAACAATCTACATTTCACTAATATTTGTGATTCCTGGTAATAATTCCATAGTCCCTCTATCTTATTTCTCAGGACAGTGCTACTGTGATGTTGATAAATTTCCTGTTTTGATGTTTCTTTTCCGGGAGGACATCTGGACCTTTCGGTTAGCCAGCAGCCCGGCTATTAATCAAAGATCACCAAAGTGTTCCCTCTTCCCCTCTTAGTGGAGGCTCATTTATGGCTCGGTACACTTGGGCAAGGCTCTGGGCAATGGATTACCATATTACTCTCATTTGTGATATTATAAGTAGTGTACTGGATAAGTCATTTTGAACTTAGAGTGCAAAAGAAGCTCCCCTTTCTATTGGAGCTTAATTACCACACGTCCCCCAAGGATGATAGGGCATACCATTGGCTGGGGCTACAGCCGCTTTAGTCTCATCGCACCTTTTCTTGTTGTTCTGTTTGATAAGTTAAGCAATTTAAACCTTCAGCTAGCACATAGGTACGGTGTCTAAATGTAAGCTTTGTACATTGTTATTTCCAATGTGTGTTCGAAGGGAGAGGACAGAAACAATTAACCCACCTGGTATAGAGGTTGGGGTGTACTGTACCTTTTACTGAGTTTGCTCCAGTTCCCCTTGGAGTGTCCTTAAGCCATAATGACAGACATTGTACTTCACACTTGGAATGTCAGGGGGCTGAATTCCCCGGTGAAGCGCAAGAAAGTCCTGGCACATCTGAAAAGGTTACACTCCAAAGTGGCTTTCCTCCAAGAGTCCAAACTCTCAGGGGATGATCACACTTGAATGAACAAGGACTGGGTGGGTCAACAGGTACACTCCAATGCCCCAACTAGGAAGGATGGTGTTCTTATTCTTGTGCATAAATCTCTTAACTGGACATTAGTCCAGACGCTTTCAGATCAAGAAGGCAGATGGGCAATTGCCACAGATAACACACCCACAGGACCACTTACTCTATGTACTGTAATATATATGCCCTGATTGTGGACTCCCCCCAGTCCTTTCATAATTTGGCAGAGGTGATTTTGGAGTTTAACCTCCCCAGATTGCCCCCTGCTTATTGGCAGGGATTTCAACCTAATGCTGGTGCCCTCCCTAGATAGAAATGACCAGGGCAAAGAGGCACACACTAGAAGTGGGAAGGCCTTTCAGCAAATGATCCTGGATCAGGGGCTCACTGACTTATGGAGATTGTTTCACCCTAGAATGAGAGACTACACTTTCCATTCAGAAGCTAATGACTTGTACAGTAGGCTAGATTTTTGGTTAGGCTATCCCATCCCCACAGCCAAAATTCTTAAGGTCACAATACTGCCACGTGCTATTTCTGATCATGACCCAGTCCAACTCCTCATACAGTGGCATCCCGTAGCCCCCCCCAGACATTGGAGATTAGACCCTCTCCTAATGAAAGACCTGGACTTTATCCCCTGGGCTAGGAATGAGGCCTCTTTATTCCTGGCTGAAAATACTATAGCAGACACCTCTGCTGGTACCACATGGGAAGCCTTTAAAGCCACGATACGGGACAGCATCATGGGCTTTGCTGCAGCTAAACACAGAGAAAGAGAACAACAGTTAGTCACAATGGAACAGAAATTAGCCGAAGTGGAAGGTGTATTTTAGGTCTTCGATTTGAAATCAATCAACTTCTAAATAGGAAAGCTGAAATAGCCATTCTTCGACTCAGGCATACCTTCTGGGAGGGAGAAGACAAAGGGGGCAAAGTACTTGCCCATCAAATCCATAAACAGCAAGCCAGTAGATATATCCCGGGGCTGAAGAACACACAAGGGGCATTAGGTACTTCCCCGAAGGACAATAATTCTACTGTGTCTTCTTTCTATAAATCGCTATATACCACCACACACACAGGATGGAGATATTCCATTTTTTTTTAGATTCTCTACAACTTCCCAAGCTGCAGAAACAACAAGAGCAATGCCTGGACCTTCCAATCACTAGTGAGGAAATGGCAGTAGCCATTTGGGATCTGAAGAAGGGAAAATCTCCAGGTAGTGATGGCTACACAGCAGATTTTTACCAGGCATTAGCACCGGTTGTTCTACCTCTCTTAACTCAGGTATTCCAACAGACTGAAATTAAGGGTACCTTACCTCCATCTGTGCACGAGGCAACCATTGTTGTTATTTCCAAAAAGGGTAAAGACCCCACCAACCCCGGAAGTTACCACCTGATATCACTTATTAATTTAGACAGCAAAATGTATGCCAAAATTCAAGCTACTAGACTCAGTCCCCTACTGCCTGGTCTTATTCACCCATCCTAAGCAGGCTTTGTACCTGGATGTCACAGCTCAGACTACCTGAAAACCCTTATGAGTTTATTACCAATTTCGAAGACAATCCCTACACAGGTAGCGGCCATTGCTGTAGACTTCAAAAAAGCATTCGACTCAGTCAAATGGGGATATTTATACATGGTCTTAAAGCAATTTGGACTGGGAGAAAAGTTTCTAGCTAGGATACAAGCTATGTATGAGAGCCCCTTGGCCAGAGTTAATACAAATTCGGTACTTTCTCCCCCATTTGCACTAGGAAGAGGTACGAGGCAAGGCTGCCCTCTTCCCCCCTTTTGTTCGTACTGGCAGTTGAACCCCTGGCGGCTGCAATCCGTAGTCACCCTGATATACAGGGTTTGAAAATGGGAAGTATAACCTATACAACCTTTATGTATGCTGACGATCTCCTTCTGCTTTTAGAGAATGTCCACTATGCCATCCCCCCCTCCCCGCTTAGTCTCTTAACAGCCTTCTTTAGTTACTCAGGCCTATGACTGAACCAGAACATAACTGAGGTACTCCCTCTTAACTCCCACTGCTCACAGCAACTGGTGGATGCAGCCGATCTCCTATGGGCTCCCAATGGTCTTACATACTTGGGTATTAATTTGACTCCATCTTTGGAGGATATATAGTGGGCTAATATACAGCCCCTCCTCTCCTCCATTAAGACAGATTTTGACAGATGGAGATTATTAAAACTCACTTTAGCAGGGAAAATTGGGGCCGTAAAAATGGCAACAGCCCCTAAACTTTTTAACCTTCTTATGCACTTGCCTATCCCTTTGCCTAAACACTGGCACCAGCAAATAGATATATTATTTGGAGACTTCCTATGGGAAGGTTTTAAACCTAGATTCAGTTGGTTCAAACTTAGATCTCACTGGAAGCAAGGAGGCTGGAATCTTCCATGGCCAGAGGGATACTGACGGGCTTTCCTACTAGCCCAGATGGTTAAGTGGGCATGTCCACTCTCCTCTCTTTCTCCACAATGGCAACAACTTGAACTGGACATTATGGGAATCATTCACCCTTCCTCCCTTTTCGTACAAAGCCTTAGTCCCCAAACTGGCTCACGGCATATGTCAAATGCAGACCCTATCTCACCTACAGTGGTCACATCCAGAGCTAATTGGATTAATACACACCTGAAAATGAAAATGGATCCTATCCCTCTTTCCCAGGTGCCTCTCTGGCAAAACCCCACTACCACCATAGGAGGTTCTGAGGTAAGATGGAAAAAATGGGCTGATCTGGGCATTTCCAAAATGGAAGATATACTGACCCCTAGCCATAAAGCTGTTCATGCAGTCCAATCTCTGAGGCAGATGTGGGGCATGCCACATTCTGATTTTTGGAGATATCTCCAACTTAGAGATGCTACTCAACATCTGTTACCCCTAAACTGATATATGACAAACCCTCTGGCCTTCTCTCATGGAAACTGCACCCTCAGAGACTGGCAGGTTGGCTATACACCACTATCAGAGACACTCTCCCTTCCCAATCAGACAATGCTAGATGTAAATTGGAGAAGATGCTGCAAATCCACATTTTACCTGAGGCTTGGGACAAGAGCTGGAAGGACACACACAGCTGGTTTAAAGATGCCAAGTCCAGATTAATTCAGAATAAAATTGCCCACTCATTGTATAGAACCCCTGCTATTCTCTATAAAGCCAACTACTAGAGTCTGATAGTTGTTGGAGATGCCAGTTACCAGGGGGAGATTTACTGCATATTCTATGGTCCTGTACAAGGATCCAACCTATATGGCAGGAAATACAGAAGGTAGCCTCAAAGGTGATACATCAACAGATTCCTCTTAGCCATCTTTTTTGTCTTTTGGGGATAAATAGTGATATACCAAAGTTACCCCCACAACAATATAGATGGCTAGCGATGCTTACTCTGTAAACTAAGAGATCTATTCTATGTAAATGGATATCCCCTCTGGTCCCCACAGTAACTGAAATAATGACATCCCTTATGGCCCTGGTGAAGCTAGATAGAATTTCCCACCTTCAAACATCTCAAATGTCCACATTTAGACTCTGATGGGCACCCTATCTTAATTACCTTAAAGGTGTCCATCCACAGACAGGCATAGGATGAACCCCCCCTTGAACCATCTGTCTGATATGAGTTGCTTGACTGGGAATGTTAGCAGTTGACCTAGTATCATGCAAAGTGATTATTGTTCCCCCTTTCTCTCCCCCCTTCTCCCCTCCTTGGGAATCTGGCTCGATAAGAACACCAAGCTATCAACAGGTTAAACTGGCTGTACTCTGCATATGATACTTCTACTATAATGTATTTAAGTTAAGAACTTAACCTTTGGGATTCATCTGTTTTTTGTCCCAGGGTATACCCGGATTTTGCAGAGCATATACACACTTGGTCCAACTTCTCTCCTGAAGCCGTGAAAAGGACTGAATGGGCCAATCTAAATCTATAGAATCAGGTGGGTATGTTTATGTCCAGCAAAGCTGATAGACCGGGAAGGACTCATACATTGGTATTATATCTGTCACTTACCTGGAAGTAGAATAAGGACAAAACAGTGTGCTCTTTCCCTAGCCCCCCCCCCCCAAGTTCAGTACCCTTTTCTTAATTCATCAAACTTTAGTCAGTGTACAGTTTCAGTGGTTACAAGAGTGATAGCAATCTGCTTACAAAAGGATATCGGACAGTTTTTTCTAACTTGATGTCTGACCTTTCTTCCTGTGTGCTGTATGTATAATTAAATGTCTGCACACCTTCTGAGAGAATAATAATTGATGTCTGTATTATTCCCTAACCCTCTTTTTTCCAAACTTTATATTCCCCCCCACCTGTCCTTTTCTTCCATCTTTTACCCAGCTACATTTTCCTTCCCTTTGCTTCATGGAAGTTTGCACATGTATATTGCTAGCTGAATGATTAATTATATGGAACAAAATCTCTGGATGTATACTGTATCTTGTACACCTTTTATCTGAAAATAAAACATTTTCAACACAAAAAAACCTTATAGACTACCAGAGAGGATAAGATCAGAGGTCATTAAGGAGGTCAGAAAAATGAAACAAATGGGGGTAATTGTTCCTTCCCGAAGTTCCTGGTCATCACCGTTGGTAGTGGTCCCAAAAAAGGAAGGGGGACGGCATTTATGTCTCAGTTTTTGAAAACTGAATGCTACCTCCTCCTTTGATGGGTACTCTATGCCTTATATTGATGACTTGCTAGATAAAATAGATACAGCAAAATATATTAGCACCCTAGACTTAACCAAAGGGTACTGGAAGATTCCCTTGGCCATTCAAGCACAGGAGTTGACTGCTTTCTGCACCTCCTTATGATTTTTCCAGTTCAAAAAAATGCCTTTTGGGTTACATGGGACCCCTGCAACATTTCAGCATTACATGGACCACATCCTCAGACCTCACACAGCACAGTATACCTGGATGACATGGTCATTTTAGTCAGAACTGGCAAACCCATGTAGAACAACTAAGGGCAGTCATCCAGGCTATAACTGAAGCAGGGTTAACCATTAATCCAAAAAGGAGTAAGGCCATCAGGAAATGGAGGGTAATGAGTACCAATGTCCGTAGTCTGGGCAACAAGCTCCCTGAGCTGGTGGCCTTGATGGAAGAGGGATGCCTGGATATCATAGCAGTCACAGAAACATGGTACACAGAGAACTATGACTGGGATGTTAACATACCAGGGTACATAACCTACAGGAGAGACAGGCAGGAGAGAAGAGGGGGGGGAGGAGTAGCTCTCTATGTAAAGGAAAGGATATAAGCAACTGAACGAAAGAGTAAACAGGGAGGAGAGGAGGCACTGTGGGTCACCTTGGAGACTGGAAAGGGCACCACAATCCACACAGGGGTTGTGTACAGACCCCCATGTCAGGGGGAGGGAATGGACAAGGATATGATAGAAGGCAGTCTTAGAATGGCAGAGAAAGGGGAGATACTGTTGATGGGAGACCTGAATATGCCAAATGTTAACTGGAGCACATTTTCTGCAGCCACATCCAAGAGCAGGGCCATTCCTGATGCCCTACAGGTGGCAGGCCTCAGACAGCTAGTTTCAGAACCCACTCGTGAGGGAGCAATCTTAGACCTCGTACTATCAAACAGGGGCAGTGAGAGGATCTCAGATCTAGAAGTGGGTTGCCATCTGGGAACAAATGACCATCAAACAGTGTGGTTCACGTTAAACTCAGCTACAGAGTCAAGTCATACAAAAGTGATGGTACTGGACTTTAGGAGGGCTGACTTTGGCAAGATGGAAGAGTGCCTCAGAAAAGTACTAGCAAACAGGCTAGAAGGAGGTGTGGAGCAACAATGGGAATCATCAAAACTGCCATCACAGAGGCAACAAGCCTTTGTGTGAAGCAAATAAACAAATCAAAATGAAAGAAAAAGCCACTATGGTTCTCAAAAGAGGTGGCTGTGAAAGTCAGGAAGAAAAAGATAGCATTCCGGTAGTATAAAGAAACACAGAAGGAGCAGGACAGAAAGCTGTACCAGTTAAGGCAGAAGGAAGCAGGGAGGGAAGTCAGAATAGCAAAGGCCCAAACTGAGGAAAAGATAGCCAACTTGGTTAAGAAGGGGGATAAAACCTTTTATAGGTACATCAGCGAGCGTAGAAAGACAAAGGGAGGGATAGTGAGGCTGAATAGAATGAACAGCGGGTGGGCAGAGAGGGACAGTGAAAGAGCAGGGCTACTGAATGAATATTTCTGCTCAGTATTCACAAAAGAGGAAGGGAAAGTGCCTAATCCAATTGATAGAAGCACTCTTGATAGGGGGGTCAATCCCAGTCCTTTCACAGAAGAAAGGGTTCTGCAAGAACTCCTAAAACTGAAGGTGGACAAAGCAATGGGGCCTGATGGAATTCACCACAGAATTCTAAAAGAATTAAGGGAGGAACTAGTGAAATCACTGGCTACTCTTTTTAATAAATCATTGGAGGATAGTGTGGTACCCGAGGACTGAAGGAAGGCGGATGTGATTTCCCTTCACAAAAGTGGGACCAAGACAGAGGCAGGAAACTACAGACCTGTCAGTCTGACCTCTGTGGTAAGGAAAGTGATGGAGTCACTTCTGAAGGAAAGAATCATTGAGTACCTAGAGGCCAGTGGGGCAGAGGACCCAAGGCAGCATGGGTTCACAGCGGGAAGGTCATGTCAGACGAATCTAATAGATTTCTTTGACTCATGACCAAAGTAGTAGACAAGGGAGGGACTGTGGTCATGGCCTACCTAGACTTTAGCAAGGCATTTGACATAGTCCCACACAAAAGATTAATAGTCAAATTAACCAGCCTGGGAGTGGGTCCCAGGGTGGTAGCCTGGGTAAAA
The DNA here is from genome assembly GCA_016271365.2 of Neoceratodus forsteri. Classification (NCBI taxonomy): domain Eukaryota; kingdom Metazoa; phylum Chordata; order Ceratodontiformes; family Ceratodontidae; genus Neoceratodus; species Neoceratodus forsteri. The sequence goes on from CM057449.1 coordinate 1,846,786,427, forward strand.
CATTAGCTGCATAACAGGACACAGAAGGTAATTGTAAATGGAGTCCATTCTGAAGAAAGAGGGGTTACTAGTGGGGTACTGCAGGGTTCAGTATGGGTCCATTCCTTTTTAATGTCTTCATCAGTGACATTGCAGAGGGACTTGAAGGAAAAGTATGCCTTTTTGCAGATGAAACAAAGATCTGCAACAGGGTTGATACACAAGGAGGTGTGGAAAGGATGAGAATGGACTTGGCAAGGTTGGAAGAATGGTCAGAAGTATGGCAGCTAGGATTCAATGCAAAGAAGTGCAAAATAATGCACCTGGGAAACAAGAACCCAGGGGAAGAATACACAATGGGGGAGGTAGTAACAACAACAAAAAAGGAAAGGAACCTGGGGGTAATCATATCAGATGACCTTAAGGTTAGCAAGCTATGTGAGAAGGCAGTAGGGAGGGCTGGGGGTATACTGGGATGCATAGGGAGAGGCATCAGCAGCAGAAAACAGGAAGTTGTTATCCCTCTGTACAGACAGCTGGTGAGAACCCATCTGGAGAACTGCATCCAGTTCTGGAGACCCCATCTCTGCAAGGACATAGACAGGATAGAGGCAGTCCAGAGAAGGACAACTAAAATGGTGCAGGGTCTGCAAGAGAAGCCGTATGAGGAGAGACTAAAGGAGCTTAATACGTATACCCTTGAGGAAAGAAGGGAGAGGGGGACATGATAGAAACTTTTAAGTACCTCAGTGGAATCAACAATGTCCAAGAGGGTAGCATCTTTTAGAAAAGAGATGTGCACGAACAAGGGACACAATTTAAAGATAGAGGGGCGGTTCAGAGGCAATGTGAGGAAGTATTATTTCATAGAGAGGTAGTGGATGCTGGAACAGCCTTCTGAGGAGGTTGTGGGGTCTAAAACTGTGGGAGAATTCAAGAATGCATGGGACAGACATAAGGCAATTCTTGTGGGGGGTAGAAAGAAATAGGCTGTTGGTTAACTAGGATCTGCGGCCTATCCTGTAGGTAGGGAAATGGGCAGACTAGATGGGCCAAGCGGTCCTTTTCTACCATCAAAGTCTATGTTTCTATGTTTCTAAATGTGCATTGGCCAATACAAAAACAAACTATCTTGGATTTGTAGTTGGTAATGGAATCGTTCAGCCTGAACGGAGTAAGGTAGAAGCAGTGGCTACTAGCCCAAGACCCTTGACCAAGAAACACATACGTTCCTTTTTAGGTTTAGCTGGTTATTATCAGCGGTTTATCCCCAACTTTGCTACCCTGGCCACTCCCTTAACAGAACTGATGAAGAACAGACACCCCAATAAAGTCACATGGAGCCCAGGATGTGAGAAAGCATTTACCAAATTAAAGTCGGTATTGTGCTCTGCCCCTGTACTCATCAGTCCTAATGTCTCCCTCCCTTTTGAGGTACATACAGATGCATCAGACACTGGAATTGGGGCTGTATTTATATAATACGATAAAAAAGGTGAACATCCAGTCATATATGTAAGTCAGAAGTTAAATGAGAGGGAGAGGAAATACTGCACAATTGAAAAAGAATGCTTGGCTATGAAATGGGCCATGGAAGCCGTGAAGTATTATCTGTGGGGGACTGAATTCACAGTAGTAACAGATCACAACCCGTTAGTATGGTTGAATCAAATGAAGGAAAAAAATACCAGGATAATGCAATGGCATTTGGCTTTACAGCCGTACCATTTCACAGTAAAACATAGGTCTGGTACTTTACACCAGAATGCAGATTTCCTGTCTAGATTTGGGGCTAGTGGAATGGACATACATGTTGATTTTAAACCTCAGAGAAAGTATGAGAGAAATAGTATATAAGGATGATTGTAGTTATCTCATTCTTGTTTTTCTGAAAAGGGTCCCTGAGGGGAAATTCTAGAGTGGGTGGGCAGAAGTTCCAACCCTTCCTAGGGTGAAAGGTCTAGACAACAAGATCTATTTGCCATTTTGGGTAGGGAGGAGTGTAACAGGTGCCCTGTTATGAAAGGTCTTCCCTTGCCTACAGTTTAATGAAAACATGTGTATCCCCTTACATATTTCCTTCACTCTGTCCTGTCATCTATCACTTATTCTGTAACTGTCCTTTTACTTTTCTTTGGCGGGGTGGCCAACCTGATAAAACACTCTTCTAGCTTTGATATCCCTTGCATGTTAGTTTTTTCTCCATAGTACATATGGTTACTGAAACTGTCCTTGAGTTGAAAAGGATGTTCCCATTTAATACAGTACAAGTAAAGATTAACCCAGGAACTCTCCTGCATGCTTAAGGAGAGTAAACACAAACTTACTGGTGCCCCAAAGCTTTTCCCAAAGGGAAGAAAAAGTGTTAAAAGCGTCCACAAGCACTTCTATTTGCGAGAGCTGCAGAGTGGCATAGAATGAATAGAGGAAGAAGTATTTGGAGATGGACAGGAGTGGGTTTAGCTCCTAAAATGCTTCTAAATGGTTCAGAGCCATCTTATGCTCTGACTATTGGAAAGTATGGGTGTTACGTCTGTAAGCTCCTAGACTGGAGCAGGAATCAGCTGAACTCCGGTGCAGTTCCAAAAGTGGGAGTGGCAGCATGGAAATAGTGCAAAAGGGCACAATTAGTTGAGAAAAGGACCCTGCAAAGTGAGGTTGGGTTTAATTTCCCCGAAAAGGACCTGCTAATAAATAAAATAGGGAAAACTATATTGGACAGACCCAGGAATGTTGTAACTGGGCTGTTGAAGTGTAAAAGTAAGAAAAAAGGGCCCAATGGCCTGTTGGCACAGCGTTGGGATTTCCGCTCGTGACACCGCCGACCCGGTTCAGGAATGGACCCGGATCGCTGAGTGGCTGGCTGGGAGAAGGATGGAGCGTCCCCAAGGACTGCTCTCCTTCTCCGGGGAGGGTGGGGAAGCGACGGGCGCACTGAGGACTCCTGGAAGAGGGCGGGGGATCTCAGGTGACTGATGCTCACAGCTCTGGGAGGTGGGGCAGACGCTGGCGTCATTGCACGTCCCCGCTTCCATAAGGACAAACGGCAGAAAATCGAGTCAAGCAAGGACCACCGTCTACATGAAGACCTCCAGGAAGACCTGATTCACCACCTTCACTGCAGGTCCCCTGGCTAGATACTGGTTCCGTGGTCAGCGAAGAAGGTGGCCGTGGCCCCGCCCTCCAGAGGGCAAGCCGGGGGTGACTGGGGGACCTCGGCATCCATAGATGGTGGTGGTTTCAAGGGGCCATGTCCAGGGCCGATCAATGACGGGATCCTGCCATGGAAAAAGATAAAATAAAAAAAAATAAAAATAAGAAAAAAGGGCCCAAATGAAACAGAAAGCCAACGGCTAATATTTCTGCAGTCAAAAATAAAGAGAAGTCTCTCGGTCTGTGCAATCTCTTTAGTTATTACTCAAGGTTGAGCCCCAAACTGTTTTTTTGAATTTGGAAATGCACAAAAACATGTTACACAGTGAGAAAAATGAAGTATTAAAACTGCAAAAGCCAGAAGTAAGTTAAAAATGTGTGTGAGCAACTAAACCACAGAGATGAGTCCCTGGTGGTTTAGCTTGCCCAAACATATTTTAGAAGATCCCAGTCAGTTTATTTTAAAAGCCATACAATTACAGTAGAAGGTATCTACCTGGTTTAAGTGCTCCAGTATGTTCTACAGGGCAGGGTGGCCTCAGAATGACTAGTGTTATAGTGACAGAGATGGATGATGTTACAAAAGGGGCAGAGCTTGTATTATTAATGAGCCTCATTAAGCTGCTATATATATATATATATATATATATATATTAAGAAGGGCTGCATGAAAAGAGGATAGGTAGGTAAAGGAGCAAAAGTGTATCATCTAGCATATGCCTATGCCATTCCTACTGTCATTCTCTTTACAGCTAAAAAGCTTATTGCCTAGGTCACATGTTTGTGATGTCATGCTCTGGGGGAATAAAAAGTCCAGGACCTAGGGACAAGTGAGAGAGAGAGACAGAGTGGCCATTAGGTTGCTGGTAATAGAGGAGACAGGTGGTGTGCTAGGATTCACACCAGCAGTAAATTGTTCACTTAAAAAAGAGTGAAGCTGCATTTGTAAGAAACATAGAAACACAGACTTTGATGGCAGATAAGGACCGCTTGGCCCGCCTAGTCTGCCCATTTCCCTACCTAGAGGATAAGCTGCAGATCCTATTTAACCAACAGCCTATTTCTTTCTACCCACCCCCCCACAAAAATTGCCTTATGTCTGTCTCATGCATTCTTGAATTCTCCCACAGTTTTAGACCCCACAACCTCCTCAGGAAGACTGTTCCATGCATCCACTACCCTCTCTGTGAAAAAATACTTCCTCATATTGCCCTGAGCCGTCCCACCTCTATCTTCAAATTGTGTCCCCTTGTTTTTGCACATCCCTTTTTCTAAAAGATGCTACCCTCTTGGACATTGTTGATTCCACTGAGGTACTTAAAAGTTTCTATCATGCCCCCCCTCTCCCTTTCCTCAAGATTATACATAATTAGCTCCTTTAGTCTCTTCTCATATGGCTTCTCTTGCAGACCCTGCACCATTTTAGTTGCCCTCCTCTGAACTGCCTCCATCCTGTCTATGTCCTTGCGGAGATGAGGTCTCCAGAACTGGATGCAGTACTCCAGATGGGGTCTCACCAACTGTCTGTACAGGGGGATAATAACTTCCTGTTTTCTGCTGGTGATGCCTCTCCCTATACATCCCAGTATCCCCCCAGCCCTCCCTACTGCCTTCTCACATTGCTCGCCAACCTTAAGGTCATCTGATATGATTACCCCTAGGTCCCTTTCCTTTTTTGTTGTTGTTACTACCTCCCCCATTGTGTAATCTTCTCCTTGGTTTTTGTTTCCCAGGTGCATTATTTTGTACTTCTTTGCATTGAATCCAAGCTGCAATACTTCTGACCATTCCTCCAACCTTGTCAAGTCCCTTCTCATCCTTTCCATGCCTCCTTGTGTATTAACCCTGTTGCAGATCTTTATGTCATCTGCAAAGAGGCATACTTTTCCTTCCAGTCCCTCTGCAATGTCACTTATAAAGACATTAAAAAGGACTGGACCCAGTACTGAACCCTGTGGTACCCCACTAGTAACCCCTCTTTCTTCAGAGTGGACTACATTTACAATTACTTTCTGTGTCCTGTTATCCAGTCAATGTTTTACCTAGACTACCACCCTGGGACCCACTCCCAGGCTGGTTAATTTGACTATTAATCTTTTGTGTGGGGCTGTGTCAAATGCCTTGCTAAAGTCTAGGTAGGCCATGTCCACAGCCCCTCCCTGGTCTACTACTTTGGTCACCCAGTCAAAAAATCAATTAGATTCGTCTGACATGACCTTCCCGCTGTGAACCCATGCTGCCTTGGGTCCTGTGCCTCACTGGCCTCTAGATACTTAACAGTTCTTTCCTTCAGAAGTGATTCCATCACTTTCCCTTCCACAGAGGTCAAACTGACAGGTCTGTAGTTTCCTGCCTCTGTCTTGTTCCCACTTTTGTGAAGGGGAATCACATTTGCCTTTCTCCAGTCCTCAGGTACCACACCATCCTCCAATGATTTGTTAAAAAGGGTAGTCAGTGGTGTCATTAGTTCTCTGCTTAATTCTTTTAGAATTCTGGGGTGAATTCCATCTGGCCTCATTGCTTTGTCCACCTTCAGTTTTAGGAGCTATTTCAGAACCCTTTCTTCTGTGAAAGGACTGGGATCGATCCCCCTATCCAGAGTGCTTCTGTTAATTAGATTAGGCACCTCCCCCACCTCCTCTTTTGTGAATACTGAACAGAAGCATTCATTCAGTATACCTGCTTTTTCACTGTCCCTCTCTGCCCACCCACCATCTATTCTATTCAGCCTTACTATCCCTCTCTTTGTCTTTCTACGCTCCCTGACATACCTATAAAAGGTTTTATCCCCCTTCTTAACTGAGTTGGCCATCTTTTCCTCAGTTTGGGCCTTTGCTATTCTGACTACCCTCCCTGCTTCCTTCCGCCTTAACTGGTACAAGTTCTCTGTCCTGCTCCTTCTGTGTTTCCTTATACTTCCTAAATGCTATCTTTTTCTCCCCAACCTTCACAGCCACCTTTTTTGAGAACCATAGTGGCTTTTCTTTTGTTTTGATTTGTTTATTTGCTTCACACAAAGGCTTATTGCCACTGTGATGGCAGTTTTTATATTTTCCCGTTGTTTCTCCACCCCTCCTTCTAGCCTGTTTGCTAGTGCTTTTCTAAGGCACTCCCCCATCTTGCCAAAGTCAGCCCTCCTGAAGTCCAGAACCCCCACTTCTGAATGGCTTGACTCTGTAGCTGAGTTTATCGTGAACCACACTGTTTGGTGGTAGCTTGTTCCCAAATGGCTACCCACTTCTAGATTCTTTTGTTTTAGGTGTGATGATTAACACCAGTTTATTTTTGATTTCTGTACATATTGATTTTGTGGAATGAAGATTATAAAAGCAAGTTGCATTTATTTTATGCAGTTTTACTCCTGTTTGAGTGTCTGTTTAATCCCACCCTATTACAGTGCTCCTTTGTGTTGTTTCCTTTATTGGAGTTTGACTACATCCATTTGCCTACCTCACCAACTTCTTCCCCAGCACCTTTTATGTCACCACTGTTGTCTTCATGATGCCACTTCCTTGTGTATCTATGCCACCAGGGCACTGTTATTCAAATGTTTGCACCAGCACTAAAGGATCTTTAATCTATGCAAATGGGGGGTTGTGCTGAAGCTCCTCATTAAAAAGGGACTTTTGTGCAGGCAAGGAGGGTTAGTGTCTGTATAAAATGTAATGTATGTCTGCATGTAAGGGGAGGGGTGTGGCCATAAATATGTGCACAACCCCATATTCAGTGGTTTTGAGCTGCACAAAAGGATTTAGCATGGTCTATTTGCACAGCGCAAATACTGCTGAATAAAACCCTGACTTAACTCTGGGTAATCCTAGTGGCTGCCAGAAGTAATGCACCAACCTTGTTGGTTGATCGCTGGGGGAACACACCCACCACCTGTAGTCCCTGGCACTCCCCCCCCCCACTGATCACTGGCCCATTTTGTACATTAGAATTATCACTGGTTCTAGTGGTCCTCCCATGCCAATCACCGGCCTGATCTTCACTGTATCTGTCTTCACCATTCATCACTGGTGGGTACTATGCCAGAGGCACTAGGATCCCATGGGAAACTTTCTAGTTTAGAAAAGTTTTCTCCCTCCTAGGAGGAGGGGCTGATGTCAAGTACGGCACTGCCCTAGAGGCTGACGTATTTTGTGGTGCTCACAGGTTGGCCAGTAACTGACGCCAGCCCTTCCAATACCTCAGTTCTGCTTTTCCCGCTGTCAAGGTGCAATGACTGTGGAACAGCAAGAAAAACATCTGCATCATTCCCAGATCTGCTGGTTCTGCTCATTCAGATTGAACACTCAGCACCCTACTAGTTCAAAGCCATGTTGGCACTGTTTTCTTTTTTTTCTTCCTAAAAGGTTTTCATTCAGCGTTGAGTCTTTCCCTTTTATTTTTGTTTAGTTGTTGCAATCAGATCATGTTGGGTTTGGAGCAAAAACATTGAAAGGCGAGAACTTTCCCAGTGCATCGGTACCCCTATAGAAGTCAGTTTTCCATAACGGATCCACATGACTGATGCTTTACTTTCCAAGGGCCAAACCACAACATGGATTGTTGTGATGCCTTTTTCAGCATGGTTCACCACATCTTGGAGATCCACACGGCAAAGTTGTGCTGCGTCCCCTGAACCTTCCGTGATTGGTGTCACATGAGGGCTGCTAGGGTAAGGTCCTTGGATCTGTCCTCCAGGTCTCATCCCACTGCTGCATGCACCAGGGGAGACCAGGCCTCTACTGGCTCAGGTTTTGCTGAGCCTGAGCACCTGAGTGAGTGGCCAGGGGAACAGTTGGCCTCCTCCGGGGGGATGGCTGTGGATGGGAACTGGCCAGCCCTGGTATCAAGGCCTCAGCTATATGTGGTGCCTGCATCAGTGATGCCATTGAGGGCTTCAGGGAATGTGGCCTCAGCTCCTGGCACTGATTCAAGTGTCAGTGAGTGAGGCCAAACCCCACAGCTGTGGAGTCCTCACCCAACACCGTTCTCGATGCCAGGATGGGTAGAGTGACCAGGGTTGCCACTCTTGGGATCACCTTGCTCTCCTCCTTGGATTTGGAGGATTATCAGGCTGATCTGGATTGGCAAACAAGCTCTCTGGAGTGACAGTCACTTCCTGGGATCCAAACGAGGTCATCATCCACGAGTTCTGTTCACAGGGTCAACACTGTATGTGACACTGCACGTTTCTCTGTCTGTGCCGCACTCAGTGCTGCTGAGGACTCTAGTTCCATCTCCGGTTCTGTCTTGAGTGATTGCATTGTTTGCGGCACTGTGCCCAATGACGGTGCCATGGTTAGAGTCAAAGTCAATTACGGTGCCACGGTCGGTGCTGCTCTTGGTGTCATTGCCATGGTTAGCGCCACTTTGGGGGTCATTGCCATAGTCGGTGCCACATTTGAGGCTGACACCACAGCCAGCAACAGTGCTGCTTCAGATGATGTCGCCAATGTTGGCACCACAGCTGCTCTCAGTGCCACAGTCTGTGCCACCCTGGGTGATGGCGCCACCTTGGGGGCTGTTCCCTTGGGCAACACCGGTTTTGGTGTCAAGTTGGTCTTCGGTGCCAACACGGAGCTCGAGGGGAATCAGAGGCCGACCCTGGTGATGGCTCCCCTTCCTGAGAGCATTTGTTATGTTGGGACCTCTCTCAAGGGGCAGGTCTTGGTCCTCTGGGCTGGGTGGGCTGGGTGCCCGGTCAGCCTTTGGCTCTACCCCAGTGACCTCAGTCACCCTGGGGCAAAGTCTGAGTGCTGGGATGAGCACCACTCGCCATCTAGGGTTTGTAGTACTGCAATGGGTGGGGACAGGGACTGCCATTTTGGGCCTGCTCGGCTCTGGTCTCCTCACCAGGGGACTTCTCCCCTACGGCTTTCTCCTGCTGGTTCAGGGAGGTTTTAGCAGCAGGTGGGCTCTGGACAGTGCACCCCCTGACTGCAGATCGATCCCCCACTTGTCCCCATAGCCCTGGCAGTGGGGTTCTGGTCTCTCAGGACCATGCTGCCCAGCTTTCAACCCCTCAGCATCCTTCCCCCCCTTCTCCTAGGTCTTTCTGGTCTCTTGGGTCCTCTCACTTGAGAGCAGTATAGAACGACAGTGAGTGCTTTCCCCATCTATTACTGGCCACAGATGAGATGGTGTTTGCATCTTTTCTTCCTGCACTGTCAATCCCTATGCAGAGCCCTTCAACTTCATCAGCTTCCTCCTCCGAGGAAGAGGACACCACCTTATACCGATTTTCTGATGCTGACTTCATGGAGCATCAGCCATACCTGGTAACGATGATGGAAGAGCTCAGTCTCTCCCCTACAGTTCAACGCAATCCTGCAGATGCGGCGATGTTGTTTCTGGAAGAGTTCAGCCAGGAATCGATGGTTAATCCTCCATGGCCTTCTTTGATGGAGGAGTCGCAGTGTCTGGCAGTCTGCCGCCTTCACTTTCCCCACCCCTGGGGACTGCCAGCATAGGTATTGTGCTCCATTGGGGTCTCCAGGGTCTTTGCCCCACCCCTATTTGGGCTAGGAGAGGCTGGACACCCCTTCTGGGTGTCTGCGCCTAACAAGAGACAGTCTACCAGAAGCAGACTCTGTGGAGTTCAACTGCTGGGCAGGAGAGTTTTTGCTTCTGCGCATCTCCTGTTATCCACAGCTGATCATCAGGCATACATGTTAGCCTATGAAAGGCACCTGTTGGCTTCGTTAGGACAAATCCTGGTGGGCATGCCTGATATTGAGGCAACCAGGTGGACCATCACCATTTCCATGTGGGGCCTGGAGTTAGTGAGACACCAGGCGTGAGCATCTTATGATGCCAATGTGGTAGCCTCCAGGACTGTGGGATCTGCGGTCTGCATTAGGTGGATGGCATGGCTTCACTTCTGCCAGCTGTCACCCTTGGTCTTGTGTAGGGTGACTGACTCACCTTTCTGGGTGGCCCTGTTTTTCTCCCGCAGGGTCAGGCAAGAACTGTCGGGGGCGCCCTACTTCTTCTGCAGGTCAGAAGACTTGTCCTGGCTCTGAACTATAGTGGGTCTGGCCAGACCTGTGATTGGCCCTCTCCTCTCATGAGTCCTCCATGGGAGGCTGAACCTATGTAAGCATTTAGCCAAATCCCAGAAACAGGCCTATTTCCATAACCTCCAAAAGGTAAACCTTGGAGACATTAGGAAATTTTGGGAATACATCGGCTCCCTTCTCAAACCCCACTCCAGTAAGATAACCATGCAACTGAACTCTCCCACTGGCCTCATCCCGGACCCTCTGGAGGTGGCCCAGGCTTTCAATGATGACTTCACTGACCTATTCATATATCTAAATAAGCTCCCGGGTAGCCAGCCTAGCAGCTCGGACCACTTCCCCAACTCCATAATTACTTCCCCCAGCCATCCCCCCTTTCTATTTTAAAGCAATATCAGCCACCAATATTTCTAAGCTCCTCAAATGCATCCCAAATCATGGCTCCCTGGGTCAGATGACCTCTCTGCAGTCTTCCTCAGGCATATCTCTCCTGCCATCGTTGAACCCCTCACTTTTATTTTTATTTATTTATTAGCTTTTGTTTACTGGGTAAGCACACTAGACAAGGAATGCCTATTTTCAGGTGTGATCCAGGAGGTTATAAAGATAGGTTTTACAAGCAGTATAATAAATAGAGTAAACAGCATAAACAAAATAGCAGGCAAACAGTAAGACAATATTACAATGAAGGTGATACATTGGCTGTGAGCATTGAGAACAAATAAACATACTCATATTGAGCAGGTAAGCAAATGCATAAAGGCAAGGACAATTGACACAGTAAAGGATAATATACAATTAGTGGAAGAATACATTAGCAGTGAGGTTGGGCTTGGTATCATTGCCCTACTTTCAGGATAAGGATGGCAAGTGCTTAGGTGCATGGGCAAGTAAAGGCTAAAGGTGGCTTTTTATGGACCTGATGGGTAGGGCTAGGGGCCTTGGGACTGGGAGAGTGGGTGGAGCACATCATGTTGGGCAAGGAGATACTTCATGGTCTGGGGACAGTGGCAGGCTGAGGCTGACTTCAAGTGAGACCAATGGAAGCTCTTAAACAATGGGTGGGTGAAATCACTTCTGGTGAGTGCAGGTAGGGTATTCCAGAATCTGGGGGTACAGACTGCAAAGGCACAGTTGTCAGCCAGTGTACAAGTTTTAGGGACAGGGAGGGGATGGTAGTCAGCAGATCGGAGCTGATAGGATGATAGTGCCAGTTGAAGGAGTTTTAACAGGGCAGGTGGGGTGACATTGTGGATACATTTGTCTGTGAAGCAGCCCAGGACAAATGAGCGATAGTTACTTGGGGACAACCAGTGTAGCTGGTCATATAGTTCACAGTGGTGATTAAGCTGAGGGATGGCAAGAGACGAAGCAGCAGATATTATTGTAGGCCACATCCCATTTTGCAAGGATAGTTTTAGTGGTGAGGGTATAGGTTATCAGCCTATAGCTGAGTGAGGGGAGGAGTAAGCCTTTGTCAAATGCAAGTCATGCAGCCACTGTAAGGTACCCATGGGCCCTATAAGCAAGTCCAAGTTTGACGTTTGTTGCCCTGCTTGTGTTTTGAATATGTAAAGATAGGTCTAACTGGGTATCAAGTGTGACCCCCAGGTATTTAAAGGAGTAAGTAGTGCCAACTGGTCACCATCATGGTCCAAGACATTTAGGGGGACCAGGCACTGCCTGAGTTTAGTTGAGGAGCCAAAGAGCAAGAGTTGGGTTTTCTTTAGATTCAGAATAAGCTTGCTTGTCAAGATCCAGGTTTGCAGCTTATTGAAGTCGGCCTGTAGATTATGATTTATAACATTGACATCACTCGAACTGAATAGGAGGATCATATTGTCGGCATAGAGGGTCATGGCACTATGGGTGGGGTCTATCGGGAAGTCATAAATGAAGAGAGAAAATAGGATAGGGCCTAAAATGTATCCCTGGGGGACACCAACCATGATGGGAACTGGATCTGAGAGAGCTTTATTAAACCTTACAAGCTGTAGCCTGCCTGTCAGATAGTTGGAAAACTAGTTTAGAGCTGGACCTGACACGCTGAGGGAGAGAAGCTTGTCGTGGAGTAAGGTGTGATCCACTAGATCAAAGGCCTTGCAGAGGTCTACAAAGATTGTCTCAGACAACTTGCCATGGTCCATGGCAGTCCTTATTTCGAATGTAACCTTAGCGAGGGCTGTGCCAGTGCTATGACCTTTACGGAATCCATGCTGTTCAGGGGATAGTAGGGCATAGTTAGTCAGGTAGTCCGTTAGCTGTACCTCCACCACCTTTTTCAATATCTTGCTGACAGTGGACAGAGTAGCTGTAGGATGATAGTTTTCAATACATTTTCGGTCACCCTGCTTGAAGATAGGGACAACCCTGGCTACCTTCCAGATAGGTAGAACAATTCCAGTGGTGAGGGACAGGTTCAGAATATGGGAGATAGGGAGGAAGAGCAAAGGAGCACCAGTCTTTAGTAGTTTAGATTCCAGGACATTGTGACCAGCTTTCTTGTGAGGGGATAGTCTGGTGAGTAGTTTGTAGGCTACCCTTGCTGTGACTGATTTGAGTAGTAGTAGTAGTAGTAAAAAGTTTATTTCTGATATCAGAAACAGGATAAACCCAATTTAGCAACAGCTAATTTACAGCGGGGTCTTACTGTACAAAAATATCAGCTTCATTCTAAAATACTCTACATACATACAAACATACAACAAAATACATACATAAACAGAATTTTAGATAGAAGGGTGGGCAAGACAGAGGCTCCATTATGGAGGTGATGTTAGATATGGGTGACTTGGCATTATCAGTAGTAAACAAAATATTGCTTTTTACCTCCTCTATGCCAGACCCCCGTTAGACTACTAAAGTGATTCCCAATTTCAAAGCTGGTGACCCCCAGTCTGCAGACAACTATTGGCCAATCTCAGTCCTCTCCCACCTTAGTAAGCTACTCAAGAAAGTTATCCACCAGCAGCTTACCAAACATATTGACAAGTATAATCTCCTTATGCAGCAAACAACATGGCTTTCACAAGCACCATAGTACCTCTACTGCCCTTGCACTGCTGACCAACCACATCCTTATTAACATGGACTATGGTAATGCCACCAGAGTCATTTTCTTTGACTTCTCCAAGGTAGTCAACATGGTCAGCCATGCCCTCCTCCTCCATAAGCTACGTCTCCTTGGCTGTTTGCAAGAGGTATCTGACCAGCTGAGGAGCTACCTCACTGATCACTCCCAATATGTGTGTATAGGACCCACTTGCTCCCCTACCTTGTCTGTTTCAACCTAGGTCCCACAGGGCTCTATTCTGGGCCCCCTTCTATTCTCCTTATTTATAAACTCCCTTCCCTCGGATGGTCTCAGCTGTAACTGTCTCCTCTATGCTGACGACCTTGTACTTTTCTTCAGTGATAGATCCCTCACCAGCATTTCCTCTGTTCTCACCGGTAACAATGCAGCTGCCCACAATTGGTTTGCAGTGAACCTCCTCATGATAAATGCCAAGAAAACAAATCCATGTTGTTCGGATCCAAGCCCTTCCTAGCCAAGTCCAATTCCTCCTCCACTCTAAACATTGCCTCCCCTAATGGCCAGGTCCTTGAAAATTTTTATACCTTCAAATACCTAGGTGTCTTGCTCAATCCCTCCCTTTCCTTCTCTGACCATATTAACTCTGTGGTTCACAGGATACACCAAAAGCTAGGTGCTGCCTACAGATTCAGACACTATCTCACCCTTGAGGCCCTACTTGTCATTGTCCAGGGGAACCTACTCCCTACACTCGACTACTGCTCTTCCATTTATGCTAGATCATTCACAACCCTCATGGCCAAACTCTTGACTGTTTACAACAGTGTCTATCGCTTTGCCTTATTGGCCCCTTTTCTCCACCCACCACTGTGCTCTCTACCAGTCACTCAGATGGCTCCCACTACAAGGCCACTTTGACTTTGTCCTTTGCTGTATAGTTGATAATGGCATCCAAACTTGCCAGGAATCATCCCTTGCAGCCCTCCTCAAAGTCCGAACACTACACCGTGGTCTTTACTTCAGCTTCCCCCCTCTTAAAGTTCCCAGCGTATATACCAATATGGGTGGGAGAGCCTTGTCAGCTATGGCCTCCTCACTATGGAATAGGCTACCTGCTGAGCTACAACCCCTGGACACCTACCGCCTATTAATATCCCTCCTCAGGGGACTGGCTCCTTGCTGAATCCCTTTGCTGTTGCTTTGCTAGGTAGTCCCCCCCCTTCCTGTCTAACTTCCTGGAGATTAACCTGGCTCCATCTGTCCTTTTGTGCTTACTTCTCCAATCCCTCCCTGCACCTCCCCCCTGTCTTCCCCAAACTTATGGTTTCCTTTCCCCGATCCTGGGGTTTCTTTGCCTGCACTTATCGTGTTAGTCTAATTTACTCTTATTGTATTTCGCTTATTTGACTGCTATAAAAAACTTACACCTAGTCTTGCTGTATGGATTTACTAGCTGTATATGTATGCTCTGTGTATTTTTACTACCTACATTCATATTTACTGTTGTGTCTTTCACTTGTACCATTGTTAAATTGCTCAACTATTCAATGTACTTGGCTCAAGTTTACTCCTGTGCCACTGTCTGTTTCCTGGGTCGTGCCTGAAAACGGTCCCTGTGATCAGTGCACCTTCCCAGTTATCAAAGTCATAAATAAAATAAATAAATAAATGTAGCCTTCAGGGAGGTACCAGTTCCACGTTGTGGGCTTGGTACTCACCAGTGATGAATGGTGAAGACTGATACAGTAAAGATATGAAAATTATGTACCTACAGTAATTCTTGATTTTACTATATAGCTTCACCATTCATCACTGCTTCCTGCCCACCATCTCCCTTGGGCCTCAACGTCTGGGTAGTGGCTCCTCCCTGCTTGCCTTCCACTCCAATTTAGGCCAACTGTGGGCAAAGTCCCACTGATACCTCTGGGTTCCCTGCCACATCTTTGAAGCATCAGGGGCCCACTCAGAGGGGGAGGGAAAGCAAGAGTTCTTGCCCTCTTTTCATTGGCTCCCTAGGGCCCTGTTGACAGTAGGAGGGCTCATAAGGTTTTCTTTTTAGGAGTCCTGCCTCAGACTTCTTCGGCGGGATACCTGCTTCTAGCTAGGGCCTCTCTTCTAAAACTAGCATACCGGGGATCCTCCTGTCCTTTTAATTAACTTCTTTTCTACATTGCAAGAAACCCTTGGCTGGGTCTCTTGGCAACACACAGTCTCCTCAGACTCCCAGGAATTAGGAACCTTATTGAGGTTTCCTCCTCTGTTTAAAATCACCTCCCCAGTGAGCTAAATATAGGAATTTTTATCCTTTTACACACTTGGATTTTTCCCTTGGGCACCAAGGCGATGTTTGGGTTGAATATGTGTTTCCCCCACCTTTCAGCCTCAAAGGAAGGGGGAGAAGGAGCATTTTGGGATCAGGTTTCTCCTCCCTGGTGGACTCTCCTGGTCTGTCAATCAATTTGCCTGCCAAGACTCTCTTGTGGGTGAGGGTTTACTATTTTTCTCTTTTTGTGGGATGATCCAGTTCTCTGGATTCAGTAGTCTCGTCTTAAGGCCTGCTCCCAGTAATAAAAAAAATTATTCATTCACAATAGAGTGAAGGATAGAGGAGCTAAGTCTACCTCCTTGTCCACAGTGACTTCTGCAGTAAGTTGGGTGGATGTCCATCATCCCCCTCCGTCGTCATCTCCTCTTCCTCCTCCTCCTCCTTTTCCTTCTTCTTCTTTCTCCTCTTCTTCTTCTGCTTCTTCTTCTTCTCTTCACTTCTACTCCCTCTCTAGCCTGCCCAGAGGTTGGGACCCATCTTTCAGAACCTGTTAGGCGCCAATCTCTACTTCTCTGGTTGGTTTATTCCTTTTTCAGTTTATATCCTTTCCTTTTTCTGTCCCTTGGACTCTCTTGCCCCACCCTCCTGCCTTTGTTTTCTCTATATCTGTTTTCCTCTCCAATGAGCAGAACTGAGGTATTGGAGGGTCCAGTGTCAGTTACTGGCTAACCCACAAGCGCCACACAATGTATCAGCCTTGAGGGCAATGCCGTCCTCGATACTGGCCCCTCCTCCTTGGAAGGAGAAAGCTTTTCTAAGCTAACAAAACTTCCCATGGGGTCCTACCACTTCCAGTGTAGTACATACCAGTGATGAATGGTGAACATATACAGTAAGATCAAGAATTACGGTAGGTACGTAATTTTCATTTCTGTATATTAGAATTATCCCTGGTGCTAGTGGTCCCTCTAAGTGATTGCCGGCCCATTCTGTATATTGGAATTATCCCTGGTGCTAGTGGTCCCCCTGCCCCACTGATCATAGGCCCATTCTGTAACTTAAAATTATCCCTGGTGTTAGTGGTAACCTCCCCTCCCTCGGATCCCAGCTCCTGCTTCAATAAGTCTATCCCTGGTGCTAGTGGTAACCTCCCTCGCTCCAATCCCATCTCCAGCTTCAATAAGTCTATACCTGGTGCTAATGGTAACCCTCCTTCCCTCCAATCAAAGCCCCAGCTTCAATAATGATATCCCTGGTGCTAGTGATAACCCTCTCCCTCCAACTGCCAGCTCTGAAGTTCAAACAATCCCTCCCTGGTATTTAGTGGTTCCTCCCTATGGCATCGCTCCCTCCACTCATCGTCTTACATGAGGTGGTGCCACAGGTGCATAGACTACTGGCATAGCCCTACTCATACCTCCTTGGCTGGCCACCATATGTACAGCCAGGGAGCATGCCTCTTATTTATAGGACAGAGTGACACACCCTGTCCTATAAATAAGAGGCAAGCTCCTTGGCTGTACATATGGCAGCCAGCTGAGAAGATGTGAGGAGGGCTGTGCTGATTGCTGTATGCACCTGTGGCACCACTGCTGAGAATACAGTGAATGGGGAGGTGCCCGGTGCTGCAGGGGGAACAACTGGACACCAGAGAGGGGTTGTTTGAACTTTAGGGCTTGCGATCGGGGGGGGTTACCACTACCACCAGGGATATACTTATTGAAGCTGGGGCTGGGATCAGATGGTGGGAGATTACCACTACCACCAGGGATATACTTATTGAAGCTGGGGTTGGGATCAGATGGTGGAGATTACCACTACCACCAGGGATATATATATGAAGCTGGGCTGGGATCAGATGGTGGGAGATTACCACTACCACCAGGGATATACTTATTGAAGCTGGGGCTGGGATCAGATGGTGGGAGATTACCACTACCACCAGGGATATACTTATTGAAGCTGGGGCTGGGATCAGATGGTGGGAGATTACCACTACCACCAGGGATATACTTATTGAAGCTGGGGCTGGGATCAGATGGTGGGAGATTACCACTACCACCAGGGATATACTTATTGAAGCTGGGTTGATCTAGATGGTGGGAGATTACCACTACCACCAAGGATATACTTATTGAAGCAAGGGCTGGGTTGGGGAAGGCACAACTGGCACTAGGGATATACTTACTGAGGCCGGGGATAGGATTGGGGTGTTTACCACTAGCACCAGGGATATGTATACATGGCTGGGACTGGGCATTTGGGGGCGCAGTGCTGTGCTAACTTGCCTCACTACCCATGCAAATGAGCCCATAATGGGCATGCAAATGGCCCCTTAGCACCTCAGCCAATGGGCCCATTTGCGTGGATCCCTTTGAAAATCAGAAATAGTGCTCCAGTGCTATACATTCTGGTGGTATACTTCAGGATCCTTGTCAGGAAAGCATTAAGTGGCTTAGCACAGGGCCGACATAGCCCTATAGTCAGTGGAATAGCGCTGGTGCTCTATTCCACTGAATATAGTATCTTCTGGCACCCAGGCAAGCACATGCTACAGTGCAAATTTTTGCACTGTGCTTTGTGCATATTTGCATATCCGGCCCCAGATGTTTTGTTTGTATTTTTTTTCATATGTACACACATGTAATAATTTGTTTGAACTTGCAGTTTGAGCAGATGTGTTCCCATGCTATTTACCTGTAACTGCTATGTAAAGATCAGTACATGTTTCTTTCTGGGCCTGCTATAAATTAAACAGACCATGTGGGGGGCGAACACACCTTTGATAAAGCACTACATCGATATTGTAAAACATTAGGCATTGTGGATATCGAGTTTGGTGTCTTTCGCAGCTGTTATTTTTCCTAAAACTATTACAGAATGATTGCACTTTGTCTTCAGTGTTCTCTCACAGTAAACTGGAGAGTTTGACACATCTTCAAATTTATTGCATGTGACCTTTTTGTTGAGTGGTAGTTTTAGTTGGTTCATAGGTGTGCATCTCCCCTACCCTGACTGCTTCCTTTTCTGTGCAGCACTGTGGTTTCCCCTAAGGAAGCTCACTTTACTTTTTATTTCTCTTTTTTCTTCCTTTTTAGGTTAGTGTAGGTTCAGTTTATCTCTTAAACCAGTATATCCACCTGCCACCATTAGGGACAGATCTAGAAATTTTGCAAAAGGGTAGCAATTTTGTCAAGGGGGTAGTACATCCTCAGAAAAATGAAGAATGTTCAGTTAACTTAGATTAGGCTAAAACAACTACTATTTGCTGGCTCAGAATGGTAATGGGTGTTTAGGAGTTACCGCGCTAAGTTGCTGGATCCACTAGTGGCCGCCACCAGTAGCATTGTGCTAATCATCATGCTTACAGTATTAAGTGTTCAAAACTAACTTTATTAAAGTTTTAGTCATATGCACTCGGTACAACAACTAAATGGAGGCATTGAAAAGAGGCAAACATACATATATATCATAAGGGCATATTCATTAAAGGTATAAACCTCAAACATTATACTATCAATTGTATCATATCATAATAGGCCCTGCCTGCTTGGGCAACAAGGCCCAAGAAATATCTAACTAAACATCAGTGGCCATGACAAGTTTTGGGGCCAGGATAATAATACTAACCCACTAAACTAACTACAAACTATACATAATAAAAGTTGCATGTCACAAATTGGGCACAAAGATGGGAGAATCAGGGGTAAAATGGAAGTAAAACCATTTTAAACTGTAAAGACCTGATATGAGGGCTCAGGGTCATGATGGTAAAACCTGGATTCTAGAAAGGCCTGCCAACAGTGTGGAAATTTGTCTGTTGAACCGCATGTGAAATGGGACATCCTCTCATATGTGGCAAGGAGGCCTACAGCTGGAAGGCACTTCTGGGAAGAGGGACATTGAATTGTGTACTAGCTGGTGAGTAAAAGACGTTTGGCAGCAGCACCAACTGATGTAACCCATTGGGATTGAGAGTCGTGTTTAGGGGTGTCTTTAGGGCAACACCCCAACAAAAGGAGATGGGTGTCCACCTTAAACTAGGGACCCACTACTTGTTGGCAGATTGTTATAACATCCAACCAGAAGGGTTGTATATTGGGGGGGGGGGTCATGGTCAGCAACCGAGCTGTGAACAGCATATCTGCACAGCTCTAGAGAGTTAAGTTGTTCTTCTGAAATAACCATTATAAAATATCTACAAACCACATTTTAACTATCACTTTATAGAACTCTATAATAGCTACTGAATATACTAAAATTCTTGAAGGTGGAGTGCACCGGAATGCTACAATGGGGCAGGGAAATAAAGTGGCATCAAATGAAAAGGGAGCCCACCCAAAGGAACCCAAGGCCGGCACCAGCAGAGACCAACAGCCTGTAGTCGGGGAGCAAGATGTGGCCCAACCTTCTAACGCTGCATTGCTCTGGGCCATATGAGGGCTAGACCGCAAATTGGAAGACTGTAACACCGAAGTGAATCAACTGAATGCTAAAGTGGGTAACTTATCTGAAGATGTAAAAGAAGCGACAAAAACTGGAGATAAAGCTTTGGCAATTACAATGGGGCTGACTAAACAAAATTCCTTGGTCCGTCATCAGCTTGAAACCTTACAGAATACAACTTGTGCAATGCACATTAGATTTTTAGGTCTTCCTGAAGAAATGGAGGGGGGTAACTTAAAAACCATCTTGTAACCCTGGCTGCAGCAGCTGCTGAATCTTGAGGAGGATTTTGAAATGATGAAGGCATACCGCATATCCCCATGTGGTGGTAGGCTGCAAGCAGCCACAGGAGATCCTACTCCATGCACCAACTTGGTGGTGCTTTGTACCATGGGAGAGAGAGATCTGATCTTGCAGCATGCCAAAAACCTCAGTTCTCTTACCTGGCAGGATTCAAGAGTCCTGTTTCCAGACCTCAGCTACACCACTTGTATGAGGAGGAAAGGTTTTGATGGCATCCAAGTAAGTCTCAATTCTCTCGGGGGTTCATCATATTCTATTGATGCTGGCCAGTCTAAAGATTCTTTATGGTGGCAAAGCTTATCAATTTTTCAACACTCAGGAAGCAGCAAAAGTCCTCGCAAAGATAGAGCCTTAATTCTTATTCCGAGGATAGTAATCCAAATCCAAAGGAGAGGAGGTAGCCTAACCATGAGAACTTTGTTTGAAAGTAATGCTGATGGGAGGGGGTCAGACGGTGGGAGCTGGATATCTTTAGGTGGCTGATGTGGGGGCTGCTTAGTTCCTGAAATACTATTCTATGACGTGGTAATGTAATAGAATGACTTTTATTTTGGGGTCTGATCAGGATAGTATTTAGATTACCGGGTCCATTTTAATGCAAGCACCTCAAGGCAAATCTGGACTGCCTCCCATAGAATCATAGAAATATGTCTGCAGAAAAGGACACCAGTGGCCCATCGAGTCTGCCCTCCCCTCGTTCACATGTCCACTCTGCCTTGCCCCACCCTCCTCTTTTCTCCTACAAAACCACTGTATCTGTCCCATGTCCTCTTGAACCACTCCCACCATTTCAGCTCCCACCACCTCCTCCAGCAGTTGGTTCCATAGGTTCACCACCCTTTCAGTGAAATAATGTGCCCTTATATTGCCCCTGAATCTTCCTCCCTCAAGACCCAGACTGTAGCCTTTTGCTATTTGTACCTTTCCTCTTGAAGAGGCTCTCTTTTGCTGCATTGTTGATCCCTTTCACATACCTGAATGTCTCAATCATGTCCTCCATCTCCCTCCAAGTCTCCAATGAATAAAAGAGTAAATGAGGACCTTATGCCCCCCATACATCAAGAGGTTGGACTCTCGACTAAACATAAAAATGTTTAGCAGCGTGATCATTGCTGAGTAGTCTGGTGCTCCAAAGCACAAAGTTCAGCACCTGTTGTACTATATTGTAATTAACATGATCAATCTCCATATTTCCTGCTTGTTAGAGCTTAGGAGAGTTTACCGACTGATGATCACTTTCACTGATCTTTGGTATATTAAAATATACAATTAATGGTTGTTCTTATTGTAAAGTCCTGCATTACAAGTAGGACAGTTTGTTTATATAATGTTTAGAAACTACAATCTGTGTGAAATGTGCAGAATAATATTGTGCTAACTTTATCTTTATCCCAATGTGCATAGGAATGGGACACTGCACCCCCTCTGATAGGGTGCACAATATTGTTCTGGACCTTTTCCATAGTCCCTGCTTTTGGCTACATTGGTCATCATTGGACACTTTTACTTTGTACATACCATATTGGGAAAGGGTGAATTACCCTAGTTATATGTTTAGTAACTTTACTTGTTGTTAATATCTGGACACCCCCCAAGTGGTGTAACATCTTACAGGGGTGCTTTTGGTCTGATACTGTTAAAATGTTGTGCTTGCTAAATATCAAGCATTTTAATATGAAATACCTGCCAGCTGATACAAATGTATAATGCTCTTAAATGTAATTAAAAAAATAAAGTTAAAAAAAAGAAGTGTTATATATTGGCACCCCAAAGAATATGGTAAAGCTGGGCACCAACCTATCTGCATCTCCAGCATCGGTCATGGGACATGGCACCTTTTAATTCAGTTTGTGGGGAGTCATAAACCATCTAAGTGGAGTCATGTTCATGATACAGTGACTTCTACCATCTCTGCATGCCGAATGAATTCTGTACCAACAGTGAGACCCCTGGGAGTCTGTAATCTCCTGTCCAAGTTCCTGCTCCTATTGAGTTTCTGCAGGGGTGGAATGTGTCACAAACACACTCAGCAGGTCTGACCCTCTGCTCCCACAGTGCCAAACTCGGAGTGCAGTATTGTGAATAGGTAAAAGAACAGGGTAACCCTTCTGTCTGCTTGTTGGTCTGAACCACTTTTAGTCTCAAATTCTGGGGGGATTCAAACTGTGAACCTTTTGCTAGCATACCCAAATGTACATGCTAAGATAATCTGCTCTTCAGGGGATGCCGGGTATCTCTTGCCTAAGGGCACCTAACCAGATATCCAAAATTAACCCTTAAAAATCTATAAAAGACCTTAGGTATATTCTTACCTTTTCCCAGTTTGGTAATACCATCAAGCTTATGAACAGTTTTGTCAGTCTTAATCCTCAATATGTCATCGGCAAATGAAAGAACTTGGAAGACACACCCAGTCAGTCTCTTTCAAATGAAAGGTTTACTTAAAAATAGATAAAATTATGTAAAATATAAATACAGAACACTATATCACAAAGCATACAATCATTTAAAAAAAACAAGGAAAAGTGCAAACTAAAACTCCTACCACAATACAACTAGACTTTTGAATTGTTAAGTACCTAGAGTCCAGTGGGGCACAGGACAAAGGCAACTTGGGTTCACAGTGGGAAGGTCATGTCAAATGAATCTAATCGATTTCTTTGACTGAGTGACCAAAGTAGTAGACCAGGGAGGGGCTGTGGACATGGTCTACCTAGACTTTAGCAAGGCATTTGACACAGTCTCACAGAAAAGATTAATAGTCACATTAACCAGCCTAGGAGTGGGTCCCAGGGTGGTAGACTGGGTAAAACATTGGCTAGACAACAGGACACAGAAGGTAATTGTAAATGGAGTCCACTCTGAAGAAAGAGGGATTACTAGTTGGGTACCACAGGGTTCAGTACTGGGTCCAGTCCTTTTTAATGTCTTTATAAGTGGCATTGCAGAGGGACTGGAAGGAAAAGTATGCCTCTTTGCAGGTGACACAAAGATCTGCAACAGGGTTGATATGCAAGGATGTGTGGAAAGGATGAGAAGGGACTTGGCAAGGTTGGAGGAATGGTTGGAAGTATGGCAGCTAGGATTCAATGCAAAGAAGTGCAAAATAATGCAGCTGGGAAACAAAAACCCAGGGGAGGATTACACAGTGGGTGGAGGTAGTAACAACAACAAAAATGGAAAGGGACCTGGGGGTAATCACATCAGATGACCTTAAGGTTAGCAAGAAATGTGAGAAGGCAGTAGGGAGGGCTGGGGGTATACTTGGATGCATAGGGAGAGGCATCACCAGCAGAAAACAGGAAGCTGTTATCCCTCTGTACAGACAGTTGGTGAGACTCCATCTGGAGTACTGCACCCAGTTCTGGAGACCCCATCTCCACAAGGACATAGACAGAATAGAGGCAGTCCAGAGAAGGGCAACTAAAATGGTGCATGGTCTGCAAGAGAAGCCATACGAGAAGAGACTAAAGGAGCTTAATATGTATACCCTTGAGGAAATGAAGGAGAGGGGAGACATGATAGAAACTTTTAAGTATCTCAGTGGAATCAACAAAGTCCGAGAGGGTAGCATCTTTCAGAAAAAGAGATGTGCAAGAACAAGAGGACACAATTTAAAGATGGGGGAGCAGTTCACAGGCAATGTGAGGAAGTATTTTTTTCACCGAGAGGGTAGTGGATGCATGGAACAGCCTTCCTGAGGAGGTTGTGGGGTCTAAAACTGTGGGAGAATTCAAGAATACATGGGACAGACATAAGGCAATTCTTGTGGAGGGTAGGAAGAAATAGGCTGTTGATTAACTAGGATCTGTGACTTATCCTGGAGGTAGGGAAATGGGCAGACTAGGTGGTCCAAGCTGTCCTTATCTGCCGTCAAAGTCTATGTTTCTATGTTTTTCTATCTAATGTATTACCTCTATACAGTGCTTATAGTTAGGTCTTGTTTCTTAAGAGTCCAAAGAAAAATGTCACACAGATCAGACACAGTATTCAGTTTAAACTGTGTCTGTCTCACATGTCCCTTCCATGATGTCATCTAGCTCCTCCTTTCAGAATATAAAAAATATACAAAACAGGATGTCCTATCAGGAGGTATATTAAATACTGTGACTTCAGCAAAAACTAATTTCCCAAATTATGACAGTCTTTAAATCAAGCCTTTCCTTTGCTCTTGTGTGGTCTCCTGCTCCCAAGGTATCAAAGGTTTTTATAACTTTAGCACCATGGTGGGAACATGTTTTTCCTCTAAGATGTCATAAATGTTTAAGAGCCCTATATCCTGGCAGCTGGGTCAGTTCTAATTAAACCTATCTGGTCTTTTAATTACCTCCTGGTTTCAGGTTAATATATCCTGTAGCTGAAACCTTGGGGTGCGGAGCACTAATGGAAGCCCTGACAATCACACACTATATTTTTAGAATACAAATATCATAGAGCAATCATAACCAGCTGGTCAAGCGTCACAATCCTCCCCATCTAGACTGAATTTGGGGGCTCTGTCCCCTACATGGGATAAGCTTCCCAAATCAGTTCACTCCTCATACAGACACGATAGGCCATCACTGTTCTGATTGGTCGCTCCAGCCATATGTAAGATTGTCACGTCATACCCTTGCAAAGCAAGACTCCATCTTAGCAGTCTACCAATAGTTTTTCCCATTTGTGTCAGCCAAACCAGGGGGTTGTGGTCTGTTTGTACCTTAAAATACTGCCCATGTAAGTATGGCTGTAACTTCTTTAGGTCCCACACTATGGCAAGACACTCTTTTTCCACAGTAGAGTAAGCCTGCTCCCTGGGAAGTAACTTTTTACTCAGGTACACTACCGGGTGATCTTTCCTTTGGTTGGATGTCTGACTCAGTACTGCCCCAATACCCATGTCTGAGGTGTCAGTCTGAAATATAAAGGGTCTGCTATAGTCAGGATTTGTCAATACAGGAGCACTGCACAGTGCATCTTCCAGTCCCTTAAAGGCTTTTTTACAAGCTGGTTCCCAGGTAATTTTCTTAGGGATCCTTTTCTTTACCAGGTCAGATAGAGGAGCAGCCAGGGCACTGTAATGGGGTACACATTTCTTATAGTATCATGCTGTCCCTAGAAAACTCCTGACCTGCTTCTGTGTTTCTGGACTGGGCCATGCCTTGATCACCTCTATTTTTACTTGGTTAAGACAAAGCTGTCCCCGGCCTACAACATGTCTGAGGTATGCCACTTCAGCCATAGCCACCTGGCACTTCTCAGCTTTGACAGTGAGCCAGGCCCTCTGTATCCTGTCCAGTACTTCCCTAAGGAGGGACAAGTGTTCCTCCCAGCTGGCACTAAAGATGGCGATGTCATCCAGGTACACCACGGCGTACTCCTCAGCACCATTTAACACCTGGTTCACCAACCTTTGGAAAGTGGCTGGGGCATTCTTCATTCTGAAAGGCATTACTTTAAATTCAAATAAGCCTATCAGAGTGATGAAGGCTGCCCTCCCCCTAGCTCTGTCTATTAACTCTACCTGCTAATACCCCTTTGTCAGGTCAATAGCTGTAAGGTAGGTTGCCCTTCTGACTTGTTCAGGAGTTCATCAGTCTGGGGCATCGGGTGGGCTTCTGACTTTGTGACTGCATTCAGTCCATGATAGTCCACACAGAAACAAGTAGAGCCATCTGGCTTGGGCACAAGGACTACAGGTGTGGCCCAGGGGCTGTGAGATCTCTGGCTTACTCCTAAATCCAGCATCTCCTCCACCTCCCTCCTAATGTCCTTTTGGACAGCCTCTGACATCAATATGCTGTCCACTGTATGGGCATCTGTGTCCCTGTCTCTACATTGTGTGTCACTAAGGGGGTTAGTCCAGGCATGGTGCTAAACAGTGGGGAAAGTCTGCTAAAACCTCCCTTACTTCCTGGATCTTGTGTGGGGCCAGCTGGGGAAACAATTTTACTGCCTCCACAGAGGATTCCCACTTGTTTTCTTCCATTAAGTCCAGAAGGGGATCTCCTTCACCCACCCCCCCCAGGACTACATACTGCGAACACCATGTCAGCCCTATTAGCACATGGCTTCATCATGTTGACATGGTACATTCTTTCTGTCTGTCATGTATCAAGTAACTCTGTGATATAGTTCTCATCACTTACCTTCCTAACTATTTTGTGCAGTCTTGCCCACTCAGCATGCAGCTTGTCTTCATAGACCGGAATAAGGACCATGACTTCCTGACCCACCACGTATGAGTGAGCTCTGGCTCTGTGGTCATAACACACTTTTTGTTTCTGTTGGGCAGCTGCCAGGTTGCTCTGGGCTGTTCCCATAAGCTCCTTCAGCCTTTCCCTAAACCTAAGGATGTAATCCACTAGGGGAGTTCCCTGGGTGGCATGCTTGCCTTCCCAGTCCTCCTGGATCAAGTCTAGGGGTCCACATACCCGGCGTCCATATAAGAGCTTGAAGGGGGAAAATCCTGTCAACTCTTGGGGCACCTTCCTGTACGCAAACAACTGGTGGGGAAGGTATTTCTTCTAGTCCCTCCCATGCTGTTTAGCAAACACATTTCATCAGGTCCGACATGAAGGAACCTCCTGCGGAAATCCAACACAGGAGAAAATCTGAAGTAAGGCTTCTGCCACTTTGTCTGTCCTCAGTGAGGATAGGGTGACTGCCTCAGGGTACCAGGTGGCATAATCCACCACAGTCAGGATGAACCTCTTCTCTGAGGAGCTGGGAGTATTCAAAGGCCCCACAATATCCATTCTCACCCTCTAGAATGGCTCATCTGCTATGGGGAAGGGAATTAGGGAGGCTTTGGTTTTCTTACCTGCCTTCCCTATTTCTTGTCACCCATGACAAGACCTGCAATACTCCTTCAACTGCTGGGTGAAGTTGGACCAATAGAAATTCTGGGCTAACCGCTGCATAGTGTACATGATTCCCAAATGACCAGACAAGGGAATATCATGTGCAATCTTGAGCAACTGCTCATGATACCCCTGAGGAATGACAAGCTGCCTGCCTATGACCCCTCCCTCTGTCTGCACAACCTGAGTATACATCAGTCCATTTTCACAATAAACATTATGTTTACCATCACCTCCCTGTACTCCTTCAGAGTCTGCCCAAGCCCTCAGCTTCTCTAGTCTAGGGTCTCTTTTCTGAGCAGCTGCAAACTCCTTACACATTCCCAAGGTATGGGACAGCTCCCCTTCAGTCTCTAAACTAGGGTCTCTAGCACTAGCATCAGGGCACTCAGGATCACTGTCATCCCTCACCCTCTGACAATGGGTCACCCCTCCTTTTTCAGAGTAACCCTCGGTAGCTGTGTGGTTAACTGCTACTGGGGAAATTTCTACCCCCTTTTCATTATTCTCTCCATCAGGAGACACATGCTGAGGAACCATCTTCCCAGTGGTTTCCACAATAGCTTTTGTGGGGTACAGGGGACTACAATTTTTCCTTACCACTTGACTACATGTAACTGCACACACCATCCCCTGTTTGAAATTGTTGCCAAGGATGTCATCCATTGCTAAAGTTTTGGCTACAGTCACCTGTTGCACAGTTCCTTCTGTTTCACCCCAGTCTAGGAGAACACTAGCAAGTAGCAATGTTTTCTCCTCACCAATGAAGTCTTGTACGGTGACATATTTATTGGGTATAAACTGACCAGGCTCTACCAGATCCTCTTTTATTTATCAATGTCAGGGATGCCCCTGTGTCCCTCAACCTTTCTGTCTATACACCATTCACCATGACTGGGTGCATGTGTTCCCTCATGTTCTCAGGTATGCTTCCAGTGACACACAAACAACCCACTTCTTTCCTAGCCCCATGTTGCGTATTGCTCATCCTTTTGGGACACTGTCGGGCAATATGCCCATTTTCTTTACAAACCCAACATTCATTTCTTTTCTCAGAGAAATCATTTCTCTGAAACCTGGGGATAACTGGTTTCAGTGGAGGCAGTGAGGGTTTTAGCTGCCCTGAAGGTGCGCTTTTCCCTTTCTGCACTGCTACGCCTGTCCCACTTGCTCTCAGAGCAGGTCTGCTCTTGGCATAGCGGTTTGAGAGTTCAGCAGCCTCTTGTACTGTTTTGGGATCTTGGTCCTCCAGCCAGGTTTTCAGCTCTGCTGGACATGCCCAAAAAACTGTTCTAACAAAATAGCATTTTCAATTTTATCTACAGAGTTTGCTTCAATTCCTTCACACCAATGTTTAAAACACTGATGTTGTTTCGTGGCTAGCTCCTCATTGTTCATATCAGGGCTTCTCCTGAGCTTACAGAATTTAGCTCTGTATGCTTCAGCAGTTAAATCAAACTTTTTTAAAAGTGCAGCTTTAAGTTTGCTGTAATCATTATTGTCCTCATTGTCCATTTGACCCAATGCATCCTGAGCTTTTCCGGTAAGTAGCAGGGATAGCTGGAAGCTCCAGGACCCTCTAGGAATTTTAGCCTGAATACAAACTTTTTCAAAGGAATTTAAAAAGGCATCCATATCCTCTCCTTCTTTAAATTCAGCTATCAATCTGGAATTCAATTTGTAACCCAGTCCTGTAGTTCCAGTTAAACCCTAGCCACTTACCTGCTCTGGTGCTGGTGGTTGGAGTCATAGCTTCTCCAGTTCATGTTGCCTCTGTCACTCTCGCTCCTCTCAGTCTGCCTCCCACTATTCCCGGTCAGCCTCTCGCTGTTCTCGCTCCCTCTTCTCCTCTGCAGCTCACTTCTCTCACTCCACTTCTTTCTGTTCTCGCTCTGCTTCTCGATGTTCTTGCTCCACTTCTCGCCGTTCTCACTCAGCCTCCCTCTGGAACTCCAGCTCCATTCTGAGAAAATCAATCTGCATCCTGACTGCTTCTGGCTCCAGAATGCTGGTGACCTTCCCCTGCTGCTGTGGCCCTTTGCTGGCATTGGCCCTGCTGTTATCCTCACCGGATCTGGACACTGCACTGGCCGCTGGCCCCTCCACACTCAAGGTTTGGTCCCTTACAGTCACAGTTAGTGACTTGATGCTCTAGGCATCTGCTGCCATCAGGACATCCATGAGGTTCTGCTTGGTGGCTCTCCCCTCATACAGGACTCCTCTGTCCTGGCACAACTGCCTTAAGTAGTCTACAGTGTGCCCACTGTAGTTGGAAGCCATCTTCTTCCCTAACTATGGCTACTCTAACTTGCACTTTAGAAAAAAAAACAGGTAGGAACTTGACTGTAAGCAAAATGATATAGTTCTGTTTTCTTTTTAAAAATAAATCAGTCTTTTTTTGCAAGTAAGTTGTACAGTATTCAGCTGACACACTGAACAGTTAAAGCTTGTGTTACCAAATTTATCTGCACCACTGCCAACCAATCTGACACAAACGCACTCAGCAGGTCCAGCCCTCTGCTCCCACAGTGCCAACCTCTGAGTGCAGTATTGTGAACAGGTAACAGAACAGGGTAAACCTCCTGTCTGCTTGTGGGTCCAAATCACCTTTAGTCTCAAGTACTGGGGGATTCAAACTGTGAAACTTATGCTGGCGTACCCAAATGTACAGGCTTAGATAATCTGCTCTTCGGGGGGATGCCAGATATCTCTTGCCTAAGGGCACCAAACCAGGTATCCAAAATGAACCCTTAAAACTCTATAAAATACCTTAGGTATATTCTTACCTTTTCCCAGTTTGGTAACACCATCAAGCTTATGAATGGTTTTGTCAGTCTTAATCCTCTATACGTCACAGGTAAAAGAAATAACTTGGAAGAAACACCCAGGCAGTCTCTTTCAAATGAAAGGTTTACTTAAAAATAGATAAAATTATGTAAAATGTAAATACAGAACACTATATCACAAAGTATACAGTCACGTAAAAGAAAACAAGGAAAAGTATCAAACTAAAACTCCTACCACAATACAATTAGACTTTTTCTATCTGATATATTACCTCTATACAATGCTTATGGTTAGGTCTTGTTTCTTAAGAGTCCAAAGAAAAATGTCACACAGATCAGACACAGTATTCAGTTTAAACTGTGTCTGTCTCACACACCCCTTCCATGATGTCATCTAGCTCTTCCTTTCAGAATATAAAAAATA
Source organism: Neoceratodus forsteri (assembly GCA_016271365.2). Classification (NCBI taxonomy): domain Eukaryota; kingdom Metazoa; phylum Chordata; order Ceratodontiformes; family Ceratodontidae; genus Neoceratodus; species Neoceratodus forsteri. The sequence continues at coordinate 1,846,816,667 of CM057449.1, forward strand.
TACAAAACAGAATGTCCTATCAGGAGGTATATTAAATACTGTGACTTCATCAAAAACTAATTTCCCAAATTATGACAGTCTTTAAATCAAGCCTTTCCTTTGATCTTGTGTGGTTTCCTGCTCCCAAGGCATCTAAGGTTTTTTTATAACTTTAGTACCATGGTGGGAACATGTTTTCCCTCTAAGATGTCATAAAAGTTTAGGAGGCCTATATTCTGGCAGCTGGGTCAGTTCTAATTAAGCCTCTGTGGTCTTTTAATTACTTCCTGGTTTCAGGTTAATATATCCAGTAGCTAAAACCTTGGCGGGGGGGGGGGGACACACTAATGGAAGCCCTGACAATCACACACTATATTTTTATATTACAAATATCATAGAGCAAACATAACCAGCTGGCCAAGTGTCTCAGAGTGGTCCACCCCACTCTCTTGCATAGCTTTGTATATGGAGCTGGCTCAACCCTTTCTATGTTTGGCCCACAGAAGTACTGGGGGAGTCACCTCCTGGAAGTCATGGACTGGGGATGATTTTTTCAACTACAACACTGTATCCATGATCTGTAGGTATTTACAGAAGTTATTCTATGAGAGTTGATAGTGGTCTTTAAATGCACTGAAAGAGTCTAGGACAGGGAGTCGGGTATCAGGAGATCCTTGATTTGTTGGATGCCTTGTGCTGCCCAAAGGGGCCAGTAGAACTGGGAACCACCTATAGTCAACATAGGATTGTTCCATAATGGCATGGTCATCCAAGGGGTGGTAGGTTTGGACAGGCTCTTATGGACTGACTTCCAATAGGTGATAGACACTGTAATGGTTGGGGACAAAGGGCTGGGATGACATCGGGTGAAGTAGAGCAGAACTGCAAGTGAAGAGGTTTTGTTTAGAGCTGCTTCCAATTGCAGCCATCTAAAGTGGTGGAGTATCAGGATGGAGAACCACTATACTGTCAGAGCTGACATGTACGCCATATGATAGCTCAGGAACCACAGAAGTCCCCAACCTCCCCTGCTCCAGTGTTGTTGGAGCTTCAGCCTACAGTACAGTGGAGGTTTCCCTTCCCACAAAAAATGGTCGACCATGGAATCTGTATTTTGGAACCATTTCCTGGGTATATGGATGAGTAAATGAGTCAGTATATGGAAAAATTGAGGGGCCATCGTAAGTTTAATCACCTCAATCTTCCCCATGAGGGACAGATGTGAAGCCTTCAACCTGACTAAGTCTGACCTGGACAACTGAATTAGTGGGAACAAATTTAGGGAACACAGTTTGAACAGGTCTGAGTGGAGCTTAATGCCCAGATAAGTAATGCCCTCTGGTGTCTACTTAAAATGCAGTCCCTGGAATACCTCCTCAGCAAAAAGTTTATTTAATGGCATGACCTCAGTCTTGGACTGGTTAATCCTCAGCCCAGAGACTGAGGTGAAGGAAGAGAGAATTTGGATTATGCACTTGGTGGAGAGGTTGGCCTGGGTTATGGTAAGAAGACAGTCATCTATTTACAGATGGGTCTTATAGGACTCCTGACCGATCTGGATACCGGGGATATCCTGCCTTTCCCAAGTGACAATGGCTGGCGATTCAACATCCTGAATGAACAGTAAGAGGGACAGCGGGCGTGTTTGGTGGTCCCTTTCTGTAAATTAAAGACGGGTGACAATATGTTGTTAGTTAATACTTTCGCTGTCAGGGATGTTTAGATCAGGCCCACCTAATTCCTGAAGGCTGGCCTGATGCCCATTTTTCCCAGCTTGGCCAATAGATATGGTTATTTGACTGAATTGAAGGCCTTTTCAAAGTCGATAGCAATGACTGCCACTGGGCTTGAGAGAAAATTGGAGTGGTGGATCAGGGAGATCAAGGTATGCAGGTGGTCAGAGCTAAGTTGTCTTTTAAAAAACCCTACCCTCCTTTATCATTGAAGCAGCAGAGAGACCTGATTTGTGAATTCTTTTTTTCTCTCCCTCAGCCTGTTTGGGCCTTTGTTCTTCTTTTTTGCTATTGGATAAGATAACTCATATGTAGCAGGAAACATAATGGAGGGGAGTGATCATGCAACAAATTCTGGAATTAATTTATGGCCTAATTAATGAAGCTTCAGTTATTCAGTTTGCTAAAGGTCTAAAGAAAACCAAGCCCAGAAAACAAATTCCACTGGACCTGGGGTGCTCAAACTAAGGAGTGCACCAATACCCCAGAGTTGAGAAATGCACAAAATAAAAACGAAAATACAGGGGTCAGCACTAAATAGTAAAAATACAAAAACTTTTAATGGCACATTATCAAAGTACACACATAAAAAACTGATCTCACCCAAAGCAGGTGTGTAGAGAACCAATTGTTCTAAAACTCTCTTCCCTTATTCAATCCACAATATGCTGGCAAAGGTGACTTCAAAATATAGTAAATTAGCCACAACACAACCCGAATCGCAACAAATGCAAAAAATATACGGATGCAAGGCTAAACAACAAAAAGTAGAACAAATGCCAAACGGCTGATAGAACAAAAGGAGCACTTACGTATCAACCCGAAAAGGCGGTCTTCTTCAGAGCATCCCTTTTCCCATAGGAGGATCCCTTTTAAAACCATTCACCCAGTGCAACTTAAAGTGCCAGAGAAAATAATTCACCATAGCTGTGAAGCTAATACTCAAATATAGAATCCATGTGAATGCAACTAAATAATTAAAAGAGAGAAGTGGGGATGGGGGGGAGAACAAGAAAAAGAAAAAATTGTACTCTAATAAAACAACACACACATTCAAATCCATAAATGCAGCCAGCAAGTCAATCTCCTCTCATACAAATTATAATACTAAATCAAAATTGATAATAAAAGAGCAGAGCCAACAAGTCTTCCCGGTTATTTGTTGCTACATACTATTTATTGTTCTTTGCCCAGATGTAATTTTTGCCATAGTGGCAATGTACTGAGCATTACGTTAAGTGGTTTTGGTCAGGGAGAGGATATGACTTGCTGGCTCTGCCCTTGCCGGTTATTTGTTGCCACTTAGTCTCCTTTTGTGTATTCCCTTTGCTTGTGCAATCATTTAGAGCAAGACTTGCTGGCTCTGCTGTTTTATAATCAATTTAGATTTAGTATTATAATTTGTATGAGAGGAGTTTGACTTGCTGGCTTCATTTATGGATTTATGGATTCGAATGTGTGTGTTGTTTTATTAGAGTACATTTTTTCTTTCCCTTGTTCTCCTCCCCCCCCCCACAATCCCTACTTCTCTCTTTTAATTATTTAGTTGCATTCGCATGGATTCTATATTTGTGTATTAGATAGAAATGGAGCTTCACAGCTTTGGTGAGTTATTTTCTCTGTCATTTTAAGTTGCACTGGGTGAATGGTTTTAAAAGGGATCATCAGTAGTATTGGTGTATACTAAGTGACAAAATGATTGATGGGTTTTTAATGACCCCCAGGATATGACGTAGCCCCCATCCCACATCATGTCCACTTCCAGCATTGCAGAATATGATGTAGCCCCACCCCCTACACCACATCTACTTCCGGTGGAACAGGAAATGACGTAGCGCCACCCCGTGTGCCAATGATGCAGTTCTGACTGCGCCAGATGTTACATAGTGTTTCCACCCTGGATATAATGCACCCCCCTTTTCTGGCACGGGGCTATGATGCACTTATGGGTTGGGCAAATCTGGGCTTGTTCAGGCTTGTCAGAGCATGTCAGAGGGTCCAAACCAGACCTGATGTTGATAAAGCCACACACTATTGAGTAACCATAGTCTGCCTGCACCATGTTTTGCTCATGTATGTGTAGAGTTCCTGAGGAGAGCAGCAATGAGGATAACAATGATTCAGCCACTGGATGTGCTATGATGGATGAACCTAGCCGATGTTATCCTACACCTTCTGCTAGTGTCACACCAGAGGAGCTCAATTTGGTGGATTCTGGTATGCCCGATTTGATAGAACAATTCATGAACCTCCATTTGCAAGATACTCATGAGCTTGTTAATACAGAAGAGCAGCGGGAGAGCCAGATGTGCTGGACACTGAGAAATGCTCTGACTAAAACTGCTGTGACTGGGATCATGAAGTTATGCACCACCTGAAAAGTCTATCATGTTGGGCCTGGTTAAGGGCATCTTAATAAACTACTGCAAGACCTGATGGCACAGGACTTGAAGATAAAGTGAGGGCTGTGCAATTGACCACCCATCACAGTTAAGACATAGCTGTATATACAGACCTGAGGAGGGGTACTGGGAGCTTGTTTTTCCTGAACTCTGTGAGAGATTGCGCCCTCGACGGATCAAGCTACTAGTGGAATCTACAGCATGGAAGCTTGGGTGCACAGCATCCTATTTTGATACAGTACAAGCTGTTAATGATGCGTTGACAGAATTTAAAGCGTTGCCTAGTATTGCTAAAGGCCTTGACGAACTATATGACCACTTGAGTATAACACTACAGAAAGCTGTTGAAGAAGCTGTTTCTTCAGGAAGTCGTAAAAAATATTTTAAAAGCCCTCTGCAAAAAGGAAGCCCTGTGCCCTATTACATGTACTTGTATGATATTGGAAGTTCTGATGAGGAACACATGGCCACGTGGTGAGAGCCATTAAGATGGGTAACCTGTGGGGAAACCACCAAAGAAACTTTGAAAAGCAGAAAATGAAAGATATTTTACAGACATTGATAATCATACAAATCCCAGACTATGCTTCTCACCACCAATGCAGTCCCATAAATGGTGATAAACTTCGGTTTATCCAGATTTTAATGAATGACATTAAAAAAGACTCACATTGGTGTGAAATAATGAAAATGACTGTGTGTATAAACAATAATGTGTTAGAAACTGTTCAAAATGTGCTACCACTAATATTTGAAAAACAGGAGTCTGTTTCTCATGGTGGTGTATTGGTTACTATGGCCTACAGTGTTGAGATCTGCTGTTCTTTTTTAAAATGTCAAAGACAGCAAGATGTTAGAGATGTGATTGAATTCACATCAGATTTTCTTGTAACGCAGCAAAACAAGGCCTGCCTTTTCCTGTTGTGATGTTTTACACTATCATGTAGTGTAATTTTAGCACAGCTGCTATCGCGTGTTTTGTGTTATATAATGTATGTGTACAATGTGTGTGCTTTCATAATAAAAAAATATTAAGACTGGAAAAAACACATGTGTCTTTTTTGTGCTGTTTAAGAAAAATCATGGCTAAGAAATCCTTGAAAAAAATTTACTATGATCCTGTTTTGCCAGGTAGCTTAGGAGGCATTCAAAGACTACATGACACTGCAAAATAAGAGAAAAGGCTTACCCGCACACAAGTAATACAGTGGCTGTCATTACAAGATGCCTACACTATGCACAAGCCTGCAAGGAAACGATTTCTTAGAAACATGGTAGTTGTTAACAACATTGATGCACAATGGCAATCCAATTTGGTGGAGATGAGTAGCCTTTCCAAGGAAAATGATGGATTCTGGTTTATTCTGACAGTTATTGATGTTCTGTCAAAATATGCATGGACTAAAGTGTTAAAAAATAAATCAGGAACAGAGGTGACAGAGGCTTTCAAAACGATACTACAAGCCTGAAAAATTACAAACAGATGAAGGGACTGAATTTCTTAATGCTAAATTTCAATTATTTTTAAAATCACAAAGTATACACCATTTTACAACATCAAATGATGTTAAGGCATGCATTGTAGAAAGATTTAACTGCACATTGAAAACAAAAATGTGGAGATATTTTACAGCATTTAATACATATAGGTACATAGATGTCCTTCAATCTTTAACAAGGTCCTACAATTATAGTTATCACTGGTCCATCAAAATGAGGCCTGTCGATGTTACAAATGACAATTCTTTAATTACCTGGAAAAATCTATATAAAGATCTTGCACCAAAAGTGAAAAGACCTTTCAAATTTCCCGTGGGTGATCATGTGCGTGTTTCTAGAGTTAAAAAAAATTTGAAAAAGGCTATGAACAAAACTTTACCAGTTAGATATTCATTATTTCTGAATGTATACCAAAGCCTATACCAGTGTACAAATTAAAAGATTATGATGGTGATGAAATAAGAGGTACATTTTATGATCAAGAATTGATAAAAGTCGCAGACACAACAAACCGTGTATACAGGGTGGAGAAAATAGTCTCACAGAAAACACAAGGGAAGAAACAATTTGTTTTAGTGAAATGGCTTGGCTGGCCATCAAAATTTAACAGTTGGATAGAATCCAAACAGCTGAGATATTTTAAATTATAGAGATGAATTCATGTTTTACATGATGGCAGTTGCATGAAGGCGTTAGTGGTAAAACAATGTCTGAGAATGTTTTTATGTTACATTGCCCAGCAATGCCTCTTTTTGAAATGTTTCCCAACAACACAATATCGGATTATACTGTGAAACTAGCAAAACCTATCAATTTAGTGGGTTTATGGGAAGTTGGTCTGTCGGAAATACAGTACCCAAGGACATGGGACAATATTACATCACACAATGGGAAATTTTATGCTGGTGAAACTTCTAGGCTAATATTAACATTATCAATCCCCAGAGGTTATTATCAAAATGTTGAAGATGTCACAGCAGCCATCAATGAGACGCTGAAAGTGCAAAGCTAGAATTGTGGCTAGAATATGACAGTCAGGCCCGGAAAATAAAATTCCACAACATTAGTGGTAAACTTTATAGCTCGAATAAGCTTGCTCGTATTTTGGGGTACCACCTGGCATCCCACAAGTGCAGTCAAGCATTGTACCATATTATGCAGACATCAATGGTGGCTTTTATACACTGTTTGTATATTCTGATATTGTTGAGCACCAAAGAGTCGGAGACAGCCATGTCCCACTACTTCGTTGTGTGGAAATATCTGGTAAGAATAATGACATCATAACCATATGCTATGATAAGCCAGATTATACACCAATCAGCAAACATCAGTTTGACACTATAACTACTGTAATAAAGAATGATCAAGACAAAAATGTGTTATTCTTGTTTGGCAAAGTGATCATGAAGCTTCATTCTCGCCCTGTTAAAGGAGCCTTCTGAATGCCTACAACATCACAGAGGTTGTACAGTGACCCTAGCCTTTATGTGGCCTATTACAAAGCACAGGCTGGTCATGGCTTGTCTGGTTTTCATGGAGTCCCTGTTATGTATGGTGTGGGCATAGTTGGTATATTTAGAGGCTTATTTAGAAAAGCTGTTCCACTATTACAAAAAGGTTTCCAGATAGTGAAAGCCCACCTTAAATCAGCAGCTAAAAATATTGTAAAAGATGTAGTGGGGAATGTTGTGAGTTCCTTTACATCACATGATCCAGAGAAGCCACAAGATGGGTCAGGAATGGTTGCTTACAAGAGAACCAATAAGAAAAGGAGAATAGCCCTCCCAGGTATCCGTGAAAGCACTATTAAAGGCTCATGGTTCAAAAGAAAAGAACAGTTGTGAAACGTAAGCACAAGGAGGGAAAACATCGTAAAAGCAACAGACAAAGGGACTTATTTTAAATCATGTCTCTGGTACACTGCATGTCTCAAGAATGTGGAAAATCAGAACTAGACCTCTTCATGTTACCACTGACCCAAACCAGTATAGAGAAAAACCTTTATGTTGAAATCCCACCCTTGTCAGCCTTAAGTGATAGCGCCCCTCTGGAGTTTTATGTGGTGGGTAATGGTGAAGACTACGCTGACCTAAACAATACCTTGTTATACCTTTTGTGCAAGATCACTAAGGCTGATGGTAGTGACATTGATGATCAGGCTAGAGTGAGCCTAATTAACTACCCTTTAGCAACAATCTTTAGCCAGGTGGATATAGTGGTGGGTGATAGTCTAATTAGCCAAAGTAATAACAGTTACCCCTACAGAGCAGTTATTGAATCACTGCTTAATTACAGCGAAGCCACCCTGTCTACACAATTTTCATCTGGATTATTTTATAAAGATACACCAGGGCAGCATGAAAATACAGCTCTTAATGGGCCCAACGAGGGTTTTAAAAAGCGAGCAGCTTTTACAGCAGTCAGTCACATGGTAGAACTGGCTGGACCGATTCACACGGACCTTTTTTTCCAGGAAAAATTGCTCTTGAATAGAGTGGATGTTAAAATTAAACTTGTTCGTAACAAGAATGAATCTTGTTTAATAAGCGGTGATGCAAATGAAGAATATAAATTACAAATAAAGTCGGCATCGCTATATGTAAAAAGGGTAAAAATTTCACCAGCTGTACGTGACGGCCATGCTCAGGCTTTACAGTCTGCTAATGCAAAGTACCCCATTGATCGTGTTAGCATGAAAGTGTTCAGTATATCAGGTGGGAGCTGTGTATGTAACCAAGATAATCTGTTTCTGGGTCAGATACCTAAATTATTGGTGATGGGATTTGTTGATAATGATGCTTTCAGTGGTGTGTATAATAAAAACCCATTCAATTTTAAGCATTTTAACATTAACTTTATAGCCCTCTATGTGGATGGTGAATAAGTCCCTGCTAAACCACTGCAGCCTAACTTTACAAGTGGTAATGCTGTCAGAGAATATATCAACCTGATCCACGCAAGTGGAAAACATATGAAAGACAGCCCCCTGCTGATAGACCGTGCAGGTTTTTGTCAGGGGTACACACTTTTTGCTTTTGATCTAAGTCCTGACCAAGACTGTAGTGACCATTATTCGCTAATCTGCTCAGGAAACCTGAGAGCTGAAATATGGTTTGCTGACCCACTACCAGCTACTGTGAATATGGTGGTGTATGCTGTTTTTGATAATGTTGTGGAGATTAATCAAAGAAGAAACGTTGTGTTTGACTTTAATTAAACATGAATACTCAACAACTGGACACATTTCTCCACAACAACTCTTCTACCAGAAATAGCTTTTTGGGGGTCTTTGCAAGTGACGTTCAGAGAGACTTACATGCATGCCAGCCTCTTTAGTTGCGAATACACAGCCCCAGTCTATGCCTGGTGAACATTGGTTAGCTATTTATTTACCTGACCACACCACTGGTGAATTTTTTGACTCTTATGGATTTCCTCCAGACTTTACATTTTTTCCACCATCAGTTGTTACGTTTTTCAGGAAAAATGTGAGAGAAACACTGTTTAACTCTAAACAGGTTCAAGATGTAACATCTATGACCTGCGGACACCATTGCATATTTTTCTTACATCATAGATGCAAAGGTGTTTCCTTTAATAATGTGATTAGTCTGTATTCTGATAATTTAATAATGAATGATCAGAAAGTTTATAAATTTGTCAAGCAATGTAGAATTGTTAGAAGGCTGAAGCCTTCTTTTTCTTTAAGCCCTCAGACAGTAATGTCATGTTATGATTATAACCAGCGATATTACTGTTGATAGATCCACGAGCAATGCATGCTGTATTTTCTAAACAACATTGTAGCTTGTTTTTATAGTGTATAATTAATAAAGGTTCTGTTGTGAGGAGACAATAAACACAACTATTTGTGAATTGCATCATAGTGTTGGTTTATTTTTACAATATGATAAAATAAAAGACAGCACATAGTTTAATTAATAAAATGTACAAACACACAATTAGGAGAACTGTGTAGGACATGGCATAGGTGTTAAAACATTAACCATTGTGGTTTCTTAAAAGGGGTTTTTCTTATCCTTGTCACTGGTGATGCTGTGTGGGATTCAGATGCTGTCATTGCAGAAGTATCTGTCAGAACCTCTGACAGCTGTTTTTTAGAACTCTGAATCAAATACCTGTTTTGTATGTTGGGTACCACTGATTCAGGAGCATTAATTTCTGCTAAAGCATTGATAAATTTATCCCACCCCCTAGGTTTTTTAGCATCAGTTATATATCTTTGCGAAGTAACAGCTCTGACTAAATCATATATGTGAGACCCTTTAATAGGTACGCCATGATATATAAATTCACCACGATCATTCCAATCTGTAACACCAGCAGACCTTTTAGTTTGTTTAACAACATTTCAGTGTTTTTCGGCATGCACAGAAACACCTTGTAATATGTCACTGTATATATTATCAGTGCCAGGTAGCAGTGTGTTGTCATCTTGTGGTTGGCTTAGTGGCATGTGGTGTCAAAGATAATGACAAGTTTGCAACATCTTTTTCACCCTGGCATACAACTGTGAGATAGCGTTGTAGCACATTCCCATATACTTTAGCCTTCTCATATTCAGAGAGGTCAGTCCTTTGAAGAACAGCCTGCATCTCAGCATCCAGCTGGCATTCCACATTCTTTCTTGGTAGTTCTTCAGGCTGTGGCTGACCTCTTAGCATGTCCAGCTGATGTTTAGGTACCAAATACATTTTTTGTGCATAAGCCATGCCTGACTCATCTGATTGATAGAAGGCTGGTTAAAAATAGTATAGCCACACTGAGCAAGGTACCTATGAAACCCCCAGACTGTGTTACAAGATGCTTCTTATGTTTAACAGACAGTTTTTTATTACTTAATTTTTTAACAATGTTGCATCTCCTCTTTAGCTTCCTAATCTGTCGAGTTGTGAGAAGTATATTCCCTTTAATAGCATTGAGTGCCACCTCTGCAATAGCTGCTATTAAATCATCAGAGGCTGAACAAAGAATAGCTTTTTGCTGTCGTGGTGGCCTCTTCACCAGCAGCTTAAGCACTGCAAGGTTTCTTTTCAGACGTGATGACATGTCCCAGGGCTATGACTATCTGCTACAATGAACAAATGAGGCAGTTCTTATTTTTGTGGTGCATTCTGTTTCATTATGTATGCAACAGGTAAAGCAGGTGGAAACAAACCAGACCTTAAGCGGTATGTTTCTGGTGTAGTGGGTTTTAAATCCACCAGAAGATAACCTATAGGCCTCACGAGTACATCTTCAAAGACCTCTTCAAAAAATCTGGCCCTTCCAGGATACATCTGCGTGGGCCAGTGTACTGACCTGCAGCTTATCTCTGGATTTTAAATAAAACTATATAATTAGCATTTAAATTTATGGTCCTGCTTTTTTACCCTGACAAACAAATTTTGTTGACATACAGGATACTAACATTTCTGTGGTGGCAGTACTGTGTGAAACATTTCTGAATTTCACAGTTTTCAGATGCTGTTTCCATTAAGTCATCTACTATTAAAAGATTTACTTTTTGAGGTGGTAATAGTTCATCATCTTGTAGAGTGCTAGGAATACCTTCTATAAATCTCAGCTGAGGAAATTTACTATGCAATTCTGTATACAAAGGTTGCCAACAGCTATAACACCAGATAACATTTTCTGAAATCTTGTTAAAGCACTGAGACCAGCTTCCAGCATGCTTTTATAAAAATAACTTTTCCCACAGTTTGATGGTCCAGCCAAAATACAGGAAAAGGGTGCTGCAAATGTATATCCATACCCATACTCATATCAGAAGTCATAAGGCAATGTTTTAAACTCCTCAGTCAAAATCCTTTGTTGTGGAGCAACCCTGAAGGTTTTCTTTTCTGGCATGTTTTCAATAGTGATGCTCTTTTTGTTTCTCACAATTTTTTTCAGTCCAATAGTAACTGATTGTACCCCAACACCTTCTTCTGCACCACCGTCCTTGACAAAATGCTGTACTAGTGATTTGAGACAGCTGTAGTTAACCTTTTCACTAGTAGACATATTTAGTGTTATGCCTTTTGCCTTCATGCAAATTTTACCATTGGTCAGTTTGTAGCCATAGGTTTTAGGACCACCAGACACAAACTCACAATGTGTTCACCTATGGTAATTCACTGGTCAGATCACCCAAATAGTCACCCAGTGGTGGATCCCAGTCACCAGTCTGCTGACAAATATGACCGAGTCTGTATTGGTATAAACAGCGGTCCTGCAGGCTTTCAACTCAAACTGTACAATTTAAGTTGAGCATAAGGTGGTAAAGGCAGCAATAACAACATTAATGTTTGTAGCGCTTATGAGTGGTTTCGTGTATTTCCATTGTACTGAGGCTGTATCATCATTGATGAAATACAGACTAGATACATGGTAGCAATCCGTGAAAAGGTACTGAAAGAGTTCTTCAGCATCCTTGACAAGAGCTGTGTTCATCAAGTTAGGTGCTGGCCAAATTTTCCCCACAAAGAATTCAAAAAGAGCTTTGAAATCTGTCTTTGTGCTGGATTATTTGCTATATTTTCTGCTTCTAAAACAACACCTTCCTTAGCATAGTACTGCCTGATGTAAGCTTTATGTTCTACATCAGATGCACACCAGTTTGATACCCTGAAGCTTCCTGTTTCTTTAGGTGTAATTTAATATAGTCTGTAAAAAGACTGTCTGACCTGTCTTGGTAGTGCCAGACTTCATACACCTTGGCCACCTTATAACCTTTCTCTAAAGCCAGCTTTAGCTCTTCAGTACACCATGTGCCCACCAGAGATCGTTGTTCATCTGAATGGATGCATGGTTGTGACTGCTGAACTGTCTCAGCACATGAGCGACACAGTGTGAACACTAACTTTCCACCTATCCTGCTGGGCAGAACAGGCAAAAAGAGACCATGGGGCGGATACACTTTAGTTTTCATAATCCCAAAATATTGTCTGAGATCCTTGAAATTGTCATATATAACCACTGGGTGACCTATGGGGTATGTCTTGGTCTTGTTCACATAGGGATACAAACTGCTAAAATCATAATAGTGGATTTTCTCACCAGGCTGTGCACTGTAATATAAACGCAGAGCATTTGTACGCCTCCATAAAGTGATTCACGGGATCCATGGGCTCAGGAAAATCAGCTACTTTCAAAAGGCCTGCAACTGAGGATTCTCACACACCAGCTGTTTCCATTCATGCTCCCACATAACCCTTTACATTCATACCTCTTTTCACGCCTGAGAAGTTTAATTTCTTGATAGTCATGTAATATAGGTGTTTGTAGGTTGTGCCAAGCATTGGGTTAAACAAATCTTCAAAGAAACACTTCCTGCAGCCATGATAAAGCAACCTAAAACTTAAATGCTGTAGGGACACCGCCTATTACAACATAACCATCAAGAAAGTAATTACCACCTGCACTTTGCCACCATTCAAAGCATGCTGTATGGAATGTTTTCTTGTTTACTTATGTACATAAGCCACTGTATGGTGGTGTGTGGAGTAACCTCTTGCACTGGTGGTGATAGTTGTCGAGGTATAATCCTATGGTGTCTGGATCTAAAAATGTAAATCGATACATGGCCATGCATACTGATGCTATAGTGATGTACTGAAAGGTCAATTTGCCCCTCACCTCTGCAATGTCTTCAAACATTTCCTCTACACCATCTTGAAACATTTCACATGCCTGTTTTAGAATCTCACATCTGACTTGCAGTAGCGGTGTAATTCCTTTTAAAATGAAATATATCTTTTTATGCAATTCATGCCACTCAAAACTGTTTTTTTTCATCTGCCATCATGTAATCTATACCATAATCTTTGGGGTCAGGCATAGGCCCTACATAATTTTGATTTTCTGGTTTGTTAAAAAGTGTGGAAGAACCCTTTACTCTTCAAAGCCCATCGCATGTGGGTATAGCAGCTAGTCTCATAGGTAGGAAATTTAAACTGTCAATAAAACTGATTTTAGCCATGTTACAGTTACAGACATCAGTTTACTTCCCTGAGTCAATAACTCCACCTCCATTTTCTCTTTTACAAACTGGTTTAAGATGAAGTGACTGTCATACCCTTTGCATTATGAGCTATAAAAGTGTACCCCTTAAACCCTTTTTGAATAAACTTTTTACAACTGCAACACAGTCACTGCTTCAAATTCCCACCTGTGACCTTCTTTCAATGGCGTGAGATATAATTAGGAATATGTCTAGAGTCACCAGCACTGACATCTTGCATGCATTCAAAATCATAAAATATATAGCTGCTTGAACATGGCGTGTGTCTTTAATGGCTGAATATAGCATAAGTGGGGTTCAAAGGATGTACATCTGTAAGACAGTTATGACACTTTGCTGAAAACAAGTATGCACACCCTCCTTAGGTTTTCCACATGATTTGCATACTTTAGTTAAATGACAATTGGGGAATGTCAATTTATGCTGCCTGTAACAGTCTGTGGAGTTACAGTGTTTATTGCAATCAGGGCACTGTACCACCTCACTTTGCACTTCACTGCAGTCAAAGGATCTGCATGCATGGCACATGTTATGGCATGTGTGTGAACCTTTGTGATCAAAAAGGGCATGACAATGCTCACACACATTTCTGGCACCAAAAAAGCCTCTAAGATTTTTAATACCATAATATTGGTTTTCGTGTAAAAGCATAAAAACTGTATTAGCCGCTTATTAGAGAACTCACAAACTTCTGCCATGTCCCAGCTTTGTTCATAAAGTAAACAAGGATGGTCACATTTAGCTCTGTCTCAAATAGGTGTATGTGACTCAAATCTACAAGTGTGTGTTCTGACAAATGCCTACCCTGTTGTGTAAATCTTTAGCTTTGCTCATCTGAACATCAACTAGTTGCTTGTGTAAAGCAATTAAACTAGCAGCAAAGCATGATGTGTTACTTTGATTTACAATATTAACTAGGTGTCTTGTTTTTGCTTTACAATGGGTTAGATAAGATGCTTCTGACATCCATGAAATGCCCCCATGCACATTTCGCATAATTGTCACAACCAGCATTAATGTCTCATTAGCACACACCTCCATCTTGCTGTTTAATAAATTGGCAATATGTTCTAAAAATTCATCTGCATTTAATTCATTGGGGTCCACGAATGAGTACACAGGATCATTAAGCTATCAAAACTCAGGTGTAGCTGTACAAAATCTATTACCCAAAGTGGGCTTTATTCTGTCCAACAACTGTTGCACAGCTGTGTGGATTGCAGAATAGTATTGGTCTATGGATGTTATTTGGTCTAGGTTAGAGAAGCGAAACTGCTGGTGATACTCAGTACCATTAAAATTATTTCTGGGTACTTCATATTCATTTATTAATTCTAAATACACAGGTTCTGGTACAGCATCTTCCCTCACCTGTGGGACCTCCTGACTACACATGTCTTCTTCATCTTCTTCATGGTCTGTGGTACCACCACCCCCTATCTGCATGTGTTCAGGTGTGTTGCTTTGAGAAGGCCCCATACATTCCTCACAACTGGACAGTTCCATAAGAATATCAGAATTATCACTCTGCACACATTCACAGTTTTCACTCATGCAACACACTGTTTCACAACCACTATTTTCTTGACCCACAGGAGACTGCTGGCTTGATAAACACACAGAGCAAGCACACAAACAATCACAAACACAACTGTCAGAATTATCAATTGTGTTGTTTTGAGAAGGCATCATACATACCTCGCTGTCTGTCAGACCCCTACAAATATCAGAATTATCACTCTGTGTACATTCACAGTTTTCACTCATACAACACGTTGTTCCACAGTCACTATTTTCTTGGCACTCAGGAGACTGCTGGCTTGATAAACACACGAGGCAATCATTCAAACAAGCATAAACACAACATGATGTGTAAGACCCCGGTTCCCCATGATTATGTTGTTGTGGCTTGTGTCTGTGCCAAGGACTCTGCTGTTTTTTCATTCTGCTACAGTCAACCAATATTTTTTTAGACCTTCGAATTCTACTGCTAATATACTGGCTTACTATATTACGCCTAGTGTTTCTGATGATCCGCCCTTGTTGAATAATTCTATTAATAATTTTATTACACTGGTTTTGAATAGTACACATTTTTACATCTCCTACAGCTAATTTTTGAATTAGTTTCCTAGTACCCATCATTTTTGGTATACCAGTCACACCTAACAGAATTATTTAAAATTGACTTTATGACTATGATTCTGCAAGGCTAACCACCTTAATTGTGTTATTAGAAATTCCAAATATTAGATTGCAACCAGCGGGTATTTGCATATGTGAAGAGTCTGTCACAGGTATGCCAAAAGGTTCTAAATTGTAACTATATGTATACACAAGTGTACCACTACTTGGGCCTTTAACATGTGGTGACACTTTTTCAGGTATCAGTGTCCCAGGCATAATTATAGGGTCAGCCTTACTTACACACACAGCTGATGATTTAATGCACGGCTGCTCTGCAGTTATACTATCAGTGGCACAGTCTATTGTAACAGGTGTTTGTGTTTGTTTATTATTATGTTTGCAGCACCTCTTACCCCCAATCCCTGTATGACAACGGTGTTCACGTTTTGCACTTTTGTTGGTAGAAGGTGTATGGCCAGCTCTTAAAGACAAGCAAGAGGGCCTGAAGAAAGTTTCAAAATGTCATTATGCTTTTGGGCTGCTGCCGTGGTTGCAGGCACTGTGTGTGAGGATGGTCCAGCCTTGTTAATAGGGTGCTTTTTCTGTCTGGATAGCCTTGAATATGCGTGATGCCTTCTTGCAGACTTTTGAAATACAGCTTCTATATGATTAAATTCAGTATCACCTAGTAACAAAAAATTAGAGAACATAAATATATCAGCACTATACACCAAATTGACTACATCCTGGATTCAAACATGCAATATACCAACATATTAAATAGTTTGCTACAATGAGTCACACATAATTAAAACTATAAAATCAGAAAAACTATGTGATTTAAAAACTTAGCCATGCCCAAAACTTCTTAACAAATATTGTACAAACACATGGCAATATATTACAATTTTTGTTACAAGAAAGCATGCTAAATTTATAAAAAATAAAATATTTGCAAATACCACCACAGCAGCCACTTATCCATCTGCAGCACTGTAAAATAAGTCATTAGTTTTCAGTTCATGCCCACACTATTAAAACTTTAACACATACCCTCTGTTTTGTCTTCATTAATCAATGTTGTTTTATTTTCAGATGTGGACTCTGGCTGACCAGTTTCTGTTAAAAATCAATGCAGTATATATGTCACCACTGACCAGATAGCGTTTTCCAAGCATACTGTGTGTAGTCAAACAGCTATTACTTCTCTACACTTTAAAAACAGTATTTAGCTGGTTTTAAACTTCAGCAGTTTGTTTCATCTATCTACAAAGTGTAGGGGTCAATAAATCAGTTTGCTAGAGGGTTTAGAACCATGTGTAGACATTAATTGAAACAAATTACCAAAATGTATATTAACAAACCTTTATATTATTGCTAACCTCGCAGTTGTCAATGAATTAAACTAAGGCTCACAGTGCAGCAATGTGCTACAACACTATCAAATAAATTACTATACAATACACCATAATGTAAGCAACACAGGCAGAAAATCACTTATGCATATGTTCTCATGCAACACAGTTATAACAGAACAGGGCAGAGGGTTTTATGATCTTGTCTGGACTTGTCCACATAATTAAGACATTGGTACATTTAATTGGACATAACGTATGATGATGATGTGTACCTGCAGAAGAGTTGCTTGTATACAAGGGCGTGCAAACCTGAATTACTAAAACTTAGTTATAGTCTTATAAGCATGATTTTAAGCAATCAAAATATTACAAACAATTAAAAAGAGCACTCCCAACAGCTCCTTGTGGGTCTTCTGAGTCTAGAACAAGATCATGAAAGCCAATCTGAGAAAACTGTTTTGCAAAATAATTTGCCATTTTAATGTCAAAATAACAACAATAGGTTACAGGCTACAACTTTCAAAAGCTTACCAAAGGTTGCTCAGAGTGGCAGAGACTCAAAGCAGTCTAAAACAACTCCTTTTATATTGTCCAAGGTGCTGTGACACGCCCCAAGCATTGTAACAAAGATACTTGAAAAGTTAAAAAATAAGTATCCAACTATTAAGCTGTAAATAAATAGTATTTTTCATACACTTTCCCAGGCATATCAATCAGCTATAGCATTTTAAAGTTAAAAAGGTATTTTGTTTTTAGGGTGGTGCCTTCTGTAGCTACCCATTTTAGAAGTATAGTAAAAGACAAAAGTTAAAGATTAGGTATCTAGCTATTGAACTGTAAGTAAATAGCATTTTCCTAAATGTTCCCAAGCTTGTTGACCATTATCTTTTAAGGTCAAACTCAGACCACTGTGGCCATTGCACAGAGGCTGCACATATACCATCAACATAAATTTCTGCTCTGAGAAAAGGTCAAGGTCTTTTGTTTTTGGGGTGGTACCTTCTGTGACTGCCCATTTTAGAAGAATGGTAAAAGATAAAAGTTAAAAATTAGGTATCTAGCTATGGAACTGTAAGTAAATAGCATTTTCCTAAACTTTCCCAAGCTTGTTGACCATTATCTTTTAAGGTCAAACTCAGACCACTGTGGCCATTGCACAGAGACTGCACATATACCATCAACATAAATTTCTGCTCGGAGCCTGAAACACACACACATTTGCAAACCAGCTTCCAGCCCAGCAGCTTCTGTTCATTTTGGGTAACACTAAAAACATTTTGTAGAGTTTTAGATAACATTAAGCTTTTAGATACATACACAAAACAATATTTGATACAGGGATATGACTTTTGATAATCTGTAAACATTTTGCAGCAGGACAGAATTTTTGTAAACCAGATTCAAGGGCATGATAACAGAAACAAAATAAGTTGTTTTTATGATTCAGGTGACAACAAATTTTAAAAGTATTGTGTATGTGGGGACAGAATTCTTATTTGCAGAAAGAAGCACTGCTCCATTTACAAAATCAAACTAAAAATATAGGGTACATTTGAAATATTAAATCCCACTTTAGACTGACAAAAAGAAAAAGAAAATTATAAAACCAGTGAGGAAAAACCAACTGTTTAATTTGACTGCTACTATACTCACTCCCAAAATTTGAAAAACAGCATTTTAAAAATACATGCATTTACTACAAAATCATTTTAATCAATGTGTTAGTTTCACACAATCAGTGTTTTTGCTTTTTTATTTATTTATCTATTCACAGAAAATATGTACCAAGTCTGGTTTGGACCCTCTGACATGCCCTCAAAAGCCTGAACAAGCCCAGATTTGCCCAACCCATAAGTGCGTCATAGCCCCGTGCCAGAAAAGGGGGGTGCATTATATCCAGGGTGGGAACACTATGTAACATCCGGCGCAGTCAGAACTGCATCATTGGCAGACGGGGTGGCGCTATGTCATTTCCTGTGCCACCGGAAGTGGATGTGGCGTAGGGTGTGGGGCTACGTCACATTCTGCACCGCTGGAAGCGGATGTGACGTGGGATGGGGGCTACATCATATCCTGGGGGCGTCATTAAAAACCCATCAATCATTTTGTCACTTAGTATACACCAATACTACTATCGTCCTATGGGAAAAGGGACGCTCTGAAGAAGACCGCCTTTCAGGTAGATACGCAAGCGCTCCCTTTGTTCTATCAGCCATTTGTGTTGGTGTCTTTGTTGCACCACAAGTGTTTATTTGATGTTTGTTCAACTTTTTGGCATTTAGCCTTGCACCTGTACATTTTCTGCATTTGTTGCGATTCGGGTTGCCTTGTGGCTAATTTACTATATTTTGAAGTCACCTTTGACAGCATATCATAGATTGCATAAGGGTTTTAGAACAATTGGTTCTATGCACACCTGCTTTGGGAGAGATCAGTTTTTTATGTGTGTACTTTGATAATGTGCCATTAAATGTTTTTGTATTTTTGCTATTTATTGCTGACCCCTGTAGTTTCGTTTTTATATAGTCTGCTAAAGGTATTTTGATTGCTTTTTGTTTTTGTGAAAGAAGATCTTTTCTGTCCTCCTGTTATGGATTTGAAATATCTTTCTATGCTTGCATATAGAGATGAAAGAGTTTTTTTTTTGCTCTTATATATATTGTATAAAAAAATTGAAAATCTGAATAAAATATAATAACAAAAAAACAAAACTACCTGAGTTGGATGAACCAGTCTGGAAAGGACAGTCTCCAGCTGGGTGGCTAGTACTTTTGCAAGGACTTTTGCATCAGCATTTATCAGGGATATGGGATGGCAACTGCCAGGGAGGGCTGGATTTTTATCTTTTTTGGGGAGTACAGAAATCACTACTTTATGCATTGTACTAGACAGTGCGCCTTTATTTAGGAAATCTTGAAAGGCAGGGAGGAGATATGCTGAGATGCCTTCCTCTAATGATTGTTAAAAATTAATGGGGAAACCATCTCTTCCAGGGACTTTGTGTGAGGTCATGGTTTTGATGGCAATCAAAACTTCCACCTCAAAGATGGGGGCATCGAGGACTTTGGCCTGCTGTTTAGGAATAAAAGGGATGGGGACACTGTAGGAAGGCATCAATAGTATGTTTATCTGGGGGTGCAGGAGAGGCATAAAGGGTCTGGTAGAACTGCACCATAATCTTGCTTATCCCTTCTTGTGTTAAGTCTATGGTACCAAAGGGATCATTAAGCCCAAAAATTGTTTTGGGTGCCTGTTATTTTTTTAGCTTATACACAATAGTTTATTAGATTTCTCCACTCCCTCCCAATACGCATGCTTCATCTTTCATATGGTAAACTTAGCTTGCCTCATAAGGTGAGCATTTAGCTTGTCCCAAGTGTTGATTAGCTAGGCCAATAGTTTCGGAGGTGCCTGCCCAGAATGAACAGCTTTGCATTCTTTTCCTGGTCAGGCCAGCTCTTTTTCAAGAGCAGCCTGCTCAGCCCTTCTCTTCAGCCATCTATTGGTGGCATAGGAGATAATTTTGCCTTGGATGGTGACTTTTTATGCCTCCCAGAGGCAACTATCAGATACATACCCAGTGTCATTGAGGGACCAGAACTGTTGGATCTCTGCCTTAATCCATTGTAAAAAGTGTTTGTCTTTTAGCAGCAATGTGTCAAGCCACTAGGTAGAATGTTTGGGGGTAGAAGGTCCCCACATTAGGTGGAGTTCGAAGGGAGCATGATCCAAGATAATAAGGGGATGAATTAGCGAACTGGAAATACAATCGCAGATGAAGCTTGATACCAGCCAAAGGTCTAGTCTGCTGGAGGTACCATGGGAGGCTGAGAAGCAGGTATGATCATGTATCCTGGGATGCTGGGTACACCATGTATCCAGTAGGATGTGCTCTGAAATAAGTTTGTGGACAGCCATGGCCATCTACATGTGAGACTAGGCAGTACCTTTGCTTTTATTGATATTATTGTCCAGGGTGAGATTAAAATCACCCCCCATCAGCATGCTTATAATTAGAGTATGTCACTGCTTGATTCAGGGCATGGGAAAATTCTGGATTGTCCTCACTGGTATTAGGTCTATCTGCCATATGTAATATGGCATAGTCAAAATCATGCACCACACACAGCATGGGGGGATAGAGTGACAGAGTACAAAACAACATAAGGAAGAAATGTTGCAATCTTGGTTTTGTACCCTGTCATGCATGGCTGGAAGGCAGTGTCACAGAGGATAAGACCCCTGCTGAGGAGGTGTTCTTCTGAGCAGCCACTGTGGCTCAAAGGGATTAGATATGGCACTGGAGGGAAGCTATGCATCTGTGGACTGGGGTTTGAGACCTGGTCCCAAACGACTTATTTTAACTGTTTTTTTTTTCTAAAAGTGTGCATGATTTTTCCCCACCTGTGTTTCTCCCCATCCCCATGTTGTACCCCCTGGAGTTAATTATATAAATAGGGGGTTGGGGTGCAGCCCCATAACTGATGGTGCAGGGGTGGAGACCCCTACAAAAAATAAAGATGTTAGTGCTTTTTTTGCTGAATTTACTATTCAGCTTTTTGTGCGAGTGCTAGCAATGTACTTGCTGTATTGACAGCTGTTTTTGTTTTAGTCACATTGACCCCATGCCATCATCATTGGGGGCATGTAGATTAGCTAGAACCACAGATCCTTCTGGTGTAGCCATATGGGCTAGTAGCCACTGACATTCCTTATCTGCTAGTGAATTGACCATTGTCCAATAAGTTTTGTAAGTTTTTGCTTGCAAACTCAATAAACAAAAAGTACAAAAATAAATAGTCACTCCTGGGGCCACTCCCCTCTTTATTTTAACTGCTGCACTGTGCAATTCCACCTCCATCCAAGCCTGCTTAAGTTTTGCAGCCTTCACAGAGGACAGCTTGGTTTCTTGCAAGAAAATTATGTGGGATTGTACTTTTTTTAGATGGGTGAGTATTTTTTTACATTTAATGTGAGAATTTAGACCCTTGACATTCCACATGATCCAGTTAACTGTGCAACCCTCTGCACCATTCCTTTACTCCACCTCCTGGCCTCAGCATAAGAGTACACAATAGACATAAAACAGAGGGAGACATAATGTACCTCTAACAGCTGTGAAATGGAGTAAAGTCAGTTTGAAACAATACAGCCTCACACATTTATAGTCAGACTGAGAGTCCCCCTGTGGAGAAAACAGTTATGCTCTTTTATTTTTAGTTGTGTTTAACCAGGATTAGCACACTAAGCTGAAAACTTTTTTACAGGCACGACCTGGGAGCACAGGGAAGTTAAGTGACTTGCTCAGGGTCACACAGTATGTAAGTGGAAGCTGTGGGATTCAAACCCAGGTCTGGTCTGCTGAATGTCACCAGATTTGCAGCTCAGAGCCTTAAACCACTGTGCTATACTGCCTTCCATTTATGTTGGGCAAGAGCCACAAGCCCTATGAATCATTAGGTAAATGATATCAACTGCTTGCTCCACAGGCAGTAGTGTCTACTTGCTGCAGCTGCTACCATGTTAGTAGTCAAATCTGGGGCATCATAGGAAGGCAGGGCTGCAGCCATGACCAAGGTTTTAGTTACAAAAGGACTGGCAGGAGGAAGCCTGGGGATCATGGCTGATGAGGAGAGCGAGGGAAAGTGGGTTGAATACAGGTGGGGCTTTTAATGAGTTCTGATTGTTTATTTGTCTATGCTCATTCCTCTACTACCTCCTCTATTGTCTCTCCTGTCTCCCCACCCCCCTTTAACCCCCCCTACTATTTACCCTCTTTAACCCTCTAAGACTGCATTCACAACTAGTTAACCTGATGGGTCTTGTCACTCTCTCCCACCTTTCTTCTGCGACACACCCTACTTATACCCAGGCTCATTCCTACTGCCACTGCCACTACCTACTCACTATTATTCAGTTCCTGTACCTTTCTGAATTTGCACTTTTCCTCCTCATTGTGGGTGAGATCCCTTATAATCTGGTGTCCCAAATTTTTGTGAACTCTGTAATATTGTTGACATTACTGTGATACTGTATACTCTATGTATTTAATACTGCTTATTTTGACAATGCCGCACAGCTGCATATGTTCCCACCTGACTTGTCTCACCCTCCTTTTTTTTTTTATTGTGAGACAAGGATCCTTCATAAAGGAGATTTTAGCTCAAAGGATGTACTTCCAACTTTCCTTATAAAGTAAAAATAAACTAAAAAAGTCCTTAGGTAGGTCACGGAGATCATAAAAAATGGTTGGAACTGGTCCCTAGGTTGAAGTTATCAAATGAGGGATGGGATTCAGGGCTGCGGCTCCTACTCCAGGATCGGGCCTGAGGAAACTGCTCCCTGTGCCTGCTTTCTCCACTTTTCTTCTTAGTGTTTCTGTGGTGAGCCTTCTAGGCTGGGATCCAGAGGTCTGCATCAGCTGGTGATGAGGGTAGTGGTGGGCCCACCCTCTGCGGGCTGGTGCAGTCTCTGAAGGCCTCAACTTTGGACAGAGTTTAGCAAGGTTCAGATGAGGGGTTGAGCAGGTCTGGAAGTCCTCTGCCACCTCAGGGGAGCTGAAGTCTCTGGACACCCCATTGGAAGTGACACCAAGGACTGTAGGGTATCTTAGAGAATAAGTTAGACCCAACTCTACAGAGGCTCTCCAAGCTGTTGTAAAAGCTCTCTGGCAATCAGATAGTTCAACTGAGTAATCAGTGACTATTTGCATTTTGTGACCTCTTCAATTAATTTGGTTTTGCTCCCTTACAGCTGACATGATGCCTTCCTGTCCATGTAAAATAAAAAGCTGACCAGGATAGGGAAAGAACAGGAGCCAGGACTGGGCTTGGATGCCAGGGAGCAGTGGGCCCCATCAATTTCGATTGGCTCAGACCAGTTTTGGCCTAGTAGCTCCAGAATGGTTTTCTGGATGAAGGCCAGTATATTAGGGCCTTCACTCCCTTCTGGAAACACCACAAACCTCAGGTTGTTCCACCTTCTCCCATTGTCTAGGTCTTACACTCTCTGCCAGAGTAGGTGGTTTGTCCAGTCTTGATCATTGCTGAAGCTCATGATGCAAACTGTGTGGTCCTTCATGTCAGCGATTCACTGCTCTGTAATGTTGGTCCTCTGTGAGAGGGAGATTATGTCTGCTGCTGTGTGTTGAGCAGCAGTCTTCAGCTTGTCCATTTGTGCTATCATTTGTTCAAACATTTGTTTAATTTCTTGCAGGCTGGAGTCTGGTGACAGGTTACAGGAGGACAACATGGCCAGGGAGATACACCTTAAGAGGCCCCAACCAGAAAAGCAGACATGGTGACATGGCACTCGTTAGGCTACCCTGATCAAGAAAACAATGCTGGATTTCAAAAGCTCAGGTAATTCACCAACACTTGTCATAGAATGCCAGCAAGAGGGGTGGTTAAAAAGTTGGATTGCTGAGGATTCTAAGAAAGCAAGGACAGAGCTCTTAGATTAGGTGGCCATCTTCTAGTTAGGCAAGTCATGCCCTCCATGCATACAGTATTACTCAGATTGTTACTCACATGAATCTGATTTCTGGATCAGTGAGTAGCATGGAATTGGGAGTTGTTGGTTTTGCAGAGACAATTTCAATTTTTCTAGCATCAAGAACCTGCTCAGCTGTGATGACAGCCTGCCACAAATTTTATTGCATGTGGTAGCGGGACTGTTTTTTGTAAAATGGATCATGTTGTTACAGATCCAGAGATATCTTCTGACAGAAGATGACCTTCAAGGCTCATCTTGAGGTCAGATGTGTACCTCAGAGCCTCTATACAGTATCTTGAAACAGAATGCCTTTGGCAGGGAGGAACAAGAATTGATGGCAACATGGTGTGCTATTATGAAAGAAGCAATGAAATAAATTAAATACATTTTACAGACACAAAGCATGTTATAGTGGAGGTGGCAGCTGAAATATAGGAGAGATAATGTGTATTGGCATAATTAACCACCTCCTTGAATTTGATCATTATGAAACACTTTTAAAAGAAAAAAATCACAAGACGCCATAAACAAATAAAAGTGCTAAACAAAAAAAGTTTGAAAAGGCTGCATATGATTAGAAATATTTGTTGCAAAAAAACCTTTGTTAATGCATCAGTCAGGGTTCCAGCAACAAAAGATAGGAAATGTGATGTTAGAGTTTTCAACCCTAATACCCCATCCCCACCCTGCATGCATCAAGAGGTGTCAGGGGGTGTGCCTTGGGGTTGTCAGCCCTAACATTCACCCCATTCCATGAATAAATAAGCTGAGAAGGGTACAGTATTGGAGAATGGGATGAGCGATAGGTCTGACAACCCCAAGGACTCTGTAAAACTCACATTACAATGTTATCCTATGGGAAACAAAGTAAAATTTAAAGCTGCAGAACTCCACAGGAAAGTAATATGTTTTCAGCAAACCAGCAAAAGGCACATCTGTGGGGCAAGCCATTTGTACCCTAAACATTCAGACCAAAATCAACAACTCCTTGTGAATTGCAGTGACAAAGAAACAGCTGTCTTAAAATTCCTTTTTCGTAAATTGAGAAAAATAATCCATTTCAGTAGTTGTTTTTTTTTTTGCAATTTGAGGGAAAAGAAAATCCTTTTTTGCTAATTGCAAAAAAGATCCTGTTTCACAATTCATTTTTCATGATTTGTGGAAATGGAAAATCCTGATGGCGCATGCAGATTTCATGCAAATCGCTTGAATGGTTGTGAAGTTATTAAAGAGCAAACTTTTGAGTTTAACATCGAAGTGAAGATGGAATCTTAATGCACTGTCAGTAATTAGGGTGAACACTGCAGTCCACCACATCAAATTCCCATGCCAGTCCTTAAAAGGTCAGATTGGACCATTATTGACTCTGAGAGCTTCTGCTGTTGTCTATTAGAGTCATACCCAAAACTGACTCAGTCTTCCTTGTTAGAGCAACAGAAAAAGTAATTTCCATAAACGATCAGTACAGCAGGGTGAAAGAGGATAAGAAAGGGGATTAAATGGAAAAGAAGACAGTGGCAGAGGATACAGCTGAAGGGGAGAGAATTCCATCAGGGAGAATCTGTGGTGATTACTACGTCCACATATCAGCCCACTACAGAGGAAGAACCTCTTTTAAATAAAGGTTTATCCTTTGTACCATCTAGACATCATTCTTTTGTGAAACAGTGACTGACTTGCACAAATCTGAAAGGCCATTTACCCATAAAATGCATTATGAAAAGATACAGCCAGAAGTGAAACTAGCAGGGGGCATAATCTGATGACATGGACCAATTACCAGTGAAGATGGAGGCAAGAGAGGTGGTGAAGTGGAAACTGCAAATGAAATCCACATTCTGTTCTTCATCGTTACCAGTTCTGATTAAGTCTGCCAGAACCTGTAAACAGGACATAGAGTGTCTTTGCAGCACAGTAGTCCGGTCCCTGACAGTTTTTCATAATAAGAGAAATCTGCTCCAAATAATTTACAGAGCAATGTTTCTATCATGATTAAGCTAGCTGATAAGTGTGGGGGCATTGTCATGATATATTCTAACAAATATGTTGCTGAGATTAAAAGACAGTTAACAGATGCAAGATTTTATAAAAAACATGAACATCTAATGTGACTAGCCATTGAAGGTAGTGATAGATGAGTAACTGCTACAAGAGTTTGGTGAGGGTATCATCTCAGAGAGTACATGGAAGTTCCTTACTGTGCAGTATCTGAAAACTTCCATCACCTGCACCCTGCCTTATGTCCACAAAGGATTTTCATGATAGATCCAGTTGGCTTACTGTTTTTAGTATGGAGTGGATCATAGAAAGTTTATTACAATTTGTGGATATTTATCTTAAGTCCCCGGATTGCTGGTCTGCCATATTTCATCACAGATATGGCAAATATACTTCAAAAAATCAAGGGCTTAGAGATGGCTAATGATCAATGCCCTTTACACAAACATACCCCATGGGGGGTATTGAGATTGTATGCCATTTGCTTGAACTTAAAAATATTGGTGTCTATGCATGAATGGGTGGAAAGTACACTCCAGATGTGTGTATCCTGCCTGCGTAGCTATGCACCAGTGGACAGGTGCGAACATGCTGGTATGCACTAATGCTGGCCACCTGTCTGTGGCCACAACCCCCCAGTGTGCAGGTGAGAGGAGGGCAGATGGGATTGGAGTAGCAGACACAGGTGGGCAACCAATTGGATATCTGTCTTGAGTCCCAGAGTGGATCCCTTGCATGGGTAGGTGCAGGTCTGAGCATGTGAATAGCCTCCACAGGCACCCAGGGCAAACACAGCCAGTCCACATTGTCCAGTGGTTCCCCCTGCCCAATACCAGCCCTGTGGCAGCATGCCTGGCCTGGTGCACAGCTGGACTCCCACCCTGCAGACTCCTGCCCCATCCTGTATGACAGCCCACCCCAAACCCCACACATCATAGCCCCATCCCCATAATAGTAGGTGAGCACACAGACACACACACACATATCATGGCCTTTCCCTTATCACCATGTCAGTGTCACACCCCCAACCCCCGAACCTGGCTCCCCTGCCCCTATATTGGTGGTCAGTCACCTCCCCCACCCTCCGCAGCACTGACAACACTACCCCCATATCCTATATGATAGTGCTAAGACAAGGATTTAAACAACACAATACAATAACCTTTATTTACAGACCAGAGCCCTAAATGGAGAAAGAGGGGGCTAGCAGTGCAGTGAGGTTGGCAGATGAGAAGAGACTGATCTTCAGTTGCATTATGTAGGACCAATCCAATCACTGTTTGGCTGCTGTTCTTGTGAGCTGGCTCAGTCAGAACAAATGGTTTCTCTGGGATGTATTTATAACTTCCCACTAAGGCACAGCCCATCAATGCAGCCAACCCCCATGCCACAGTGCACAGTACAGCACTTTGGTGGCAGGCCAGTAGGATGGCTGTCTCAGACCCAGACAGCATGCACTGGACAACATGATAATGGTGCTGAAGGGCTGATGAGACAGGAGAGGACTGAACAGGCAACAGGTCCACCATCACCCAACTAGTACTAGGGACTAGGACAAGGACTGTTGTTGGCCTGTGGATTACTGAACAGGGCCCACCAGAATGGGGCACTGGTTGGGGGGGTGTCACAGATATGCAGACCAGGGCAGGGGTACAGCTGTAGACTGAGGGGGTGTACACTATTACTGAATTGGGGACTATTGTCAGCGGTGTGTTGGGGGGTGGCCTGGCAAAAGGGGAGTGGGGTGTTTGTTGTGGAGGGTCACATCCTGCTGCCAGGACATTGCAGGGGCACAGGTGTGTTCAGAGGGGGTACACGTTACTGTCAGACTGGGCAAGGGTTCTGTGTGCACAGGGCAGCGTGCATATGGGAGTTGTGGCAGGGTCCCTGCTCCCATAACCAGTGCCCTCCCACACCCCCCCTGTGTGCAGCACTACATGCCTTTGTGCATGTACACACCTGTCCCTCCCCAGACCATCCTGGCATGTAGCTGCATAGACGGCAGGAGAATAGGGTGAGCACCTGGCCTGCGTATCTTTGGTGAATGCCACCGGTGATCCATGGCACCCTGCTGTGTAGCATACCCGTGTTTTTATGCCTATGCTCCCGGTGTACATGGCACGTTGGCATAGTGCATAGGACCCACTGGTAGTAATCCTTCCATTGATTTCTTGATTGATCTGGCTGGTATGGTCCTGAAAAGAAACATGTTTGTTTTTCTGCACAAGTACTATATGCAAATCAATGAACCAGCAATGGAGGCTACTTTTGCCCACAGTTTTGCAAATTTCTTTCTTAGTAAGCTGTAGTCAGAATAGGTTTGTAACAGCAACACAAATCCATACTGTTGTAAGATGAATTTGTGACACTGCTATATTGAAGATATCTTCATCAAATGGTAGGGCAAATAGGTGGAATTTGAAGAATCTGTCTGATATTTGGAGTTCACTAATGATCAAGCATCTGATATTTAAAACCCATATATCCAGAGACAGGATATGGTTCCAGGATATATCTACTTACAAAATGGGAGGGGGTCAAAGTTGGCATAGATATGTGTATCAAGCCCACCACGGCAACAGCCTACTCCTAGTGAACAGTTGCCACCAGCCTCACCTTGTCATAAATATCCCCCACTGCCAGTTCATAAAAATTAAAAAAAAAATGTAGGTATAATTCTGAGTATGAAAAACAGAAACAGCAACAGACTATTAGGTTCAAAGGCAGAGGACAGGTTTTGCAAAGGTTGATGCAGGTCTTGCATTAACCCTGTGTCAAATACTTGCACCCACCCAGCTGTGGCATTGCCAATTGCCACAACTGCACCCAATTTTATTATCTCTGTCACAGTTGCAGCAGTTGACCCAGTTTACCCAGCTTGTGCCAAACCTTGGCCGCAAGCTCCTTGTAAATGATCCCCATTATTGATGTAAGCTATGCCACAAAAAGGTGACATGAGCCAGAGAGACAGTAGTTCTCTGGGTGTAATTGCACTGTGTGTGTGTGGGTGTGTGTGTGTGTGTGTGTATTTCTGTAAAATAATGAAATGCTTCTTTTAAAGTGACTTCAGCTCTTGCTAGCGCCATCTTTCTGGATTTGTGTTCCAGGAGTGCTTGAATTTGCTTGTGTTTCTTCATTGAACTGTTTGACACCTAGCACTGAGGCTAAGTGCTGCTCAGTACACCTTTTTCTTTTTTTGTGGAACCAAAAAAAGGTGGTCTAGTGAGTGTCACTTTGCTGCAAGGGATACAAAATCCTTTTAGATTGCTACAAGCCTGATGTGACATATCTTTGACACACCCAAGGCTTGTGGTAAAAAGTCCTGTCTGGAAATCTGGCT
The DNA here is from genome assembly GCA_016271365.2 of Neoceratodus forsteri. Taxonomy (NCBI): domain Eukaryota; kingdom Metazoa; phylum Chordata; order Ceratodontiformes; family Ceratodontidae; genus Neoceratodus; species Neoceratodus forsteri. Next base: position 1,846,846,627 of record CM057449.1, read on the forward strand.
TGCAGTGTATGCTTTTAAAGCTGTCATTGATAATGTGGAAAATGGTAATAAACTGGACAGGAACTCCTTGATCCTTCCCTCTGAATGCCATGGTGTAGACAAGAATAAAGGCTCAAAGATTACGGTCTGCAACTTTGTGACCCCAAATACTGTAGAAATAGAGTAAGGGTCATTAGGGACATTCTCAAGAAGAACTGGGGGATATTAATATCTGAGCCACTCCTTAGGGATCAAAATGTCTGTGTTGGCTTAATCCCCCCCCCAGGTCTGTCTAAACTTATCAGCACAGCCACCCCTCCTGCCCACACTCATAACTCCACCAAGCCCCTACTAATAGACCTCAGGGTTAGGATGTCCCTCGCTCAGAAATCCTTTTCCTATGGGGCACCCTTCTGGTTCAACACCCTCCCTCCTGGTACCTCATCTGAGCTCAGAATTGGCCCGTTCAAATCATCCATGCGTAGCCTCCTTCTCAGCTTCCGCCATTGCAATTGCAAATAATTGCACCCCTACTGCTCCCCATCCTACCATCTGACCCAACCCACCCACCCACCTCTGCTTATTTGTTCAGTGTGTTAGCTCACGATTGCTGAGCCACAAGCATGTTTGGGCCTGTTCCTGCAATTCTGAGTTTTTTTTCTCCACATCCCTGCTGTCTACCCCTACTGTATGGAAGGTCTTCGAAGTATATATGCCCAATTTTCACTCCTTCTTGTTTAGCTACCATCATGTATAGGCCTGTCTCCTGCAGGAAGGGGCCTTTCTCTCGCTGGCATGGCCCTCCCCACCTGTATTTTAATTGGACAAATTTATATTGTAAATATTATTGCCATACTACTGTTCCTGCACTACTGTCTGTTTTCCTCTCACTGTATGTTTCTCTTGCCCCATCCTATTCTGTGTATGATGATGAGCCTTTGTAAATGAGTCCTTGACTCAAAGGGTTACAATTCTGATAATATAATAAATAAAATAAAATAAATAAATATTGTGTGTGATGGCCCAAGGATACTATAGGCTCTACAGGAGGGTTAAAACATTTGTGACTGTGTAGTTCATAGCCACCAACAAACTCCAAATCTGCAATCAAAGATGTGGCTAGCAATGCCTCATCTGACCAGAAGCTACCATTGTGATCATTGTGAACACACTGACCAGACACACACAATACCATGTCTTTTGTCAATACAAGTACTGGCAGGAAGAGCATGATAAATAATCTTATTGCATGTGACACTGGGGATATTGAATATCTTCTGAATTGCTCCTGTAGAACTTTTTACATTGCAAGGATGCAGCATAAGTATAAACTTCACTTAGTGGAACATGGCTGTGCCACCCGCATGGAGATAATGACTATGATAAGACAGCAAAAAATCAGGCTGAGCATCAGCTTAAATTCCTCAGACTCAAGAATGTTACAGTGAGCCTTAGGGATGAAAACTCTGAAACTACCCTGTGTAGATGTGAAGTATTCTGGAAATTTAAGTAGGTAGCAAAGAAATGACCCAGCCTTAATGATGCAGCTGAGACTGCACCTTTCTTGCACAACACTCTGTGTATCAGGATATTTATTTTTATTTATTTATTTGATATTTGGAAAATAACCTTTGAGCTAAAGCTCTTTTACAAAGGTCCCACATCATGTGAACAGAGTATAGACATTCAATCAAGAAGGTTACAGAGTTTTAGGACATTTGAGACACTAAACAGCATAACAATCAGGAAAAGGTTACAGAGTTTCTTAGACATTTAAAACACTATACAGCATATGGACATCAACGTTAGTTGATTACAAGTGCAGGTAAGGTGCAGAGGCACTAACGGTTAGGTTAGTCTGGGCAGAGGGTCGGTAAGAACAGGAGTTAGGTAGGGGAGGAGGAGGCCTCTAGTAAAATGGTCAAGGAGGCAGGGCTGAGACCAGGGAGTCAGAGACTCATCCTAGCATGGAGACAGGGAAGGGGGAGAGGGGGGAGGGGTGTTCAGAAGCAACTACTTAGAGTGATTCAGAGGCATTGTCAAGGAGCATGTGGGAGGGTGGCTTCTGTTTTGTGCTGATATAGATATAGATATATAGAGAATAAATGACAAGTGTTGTATATAAGGAAATAATATCTTGGGGTTGAACAAGCCATAAAGCCACAAGCCTGAAGGGCGAGTGGCCTTTAAGAACTTGTTCAACTCCTTGGGCCCTCAGTGAGCCTACCCGGTCACCAAAATTTAATAAACAAAAAATTTAATAAAAATAGTATCATCTCCTCACATAGAACTTTGCCCTCTTTTATTTTATATATTACATTAGGTTGGTTGATTTTGGTTAGGTTGGTCGGTTTTGCTTTAACAGAAAGTGTGCTGTTTTTTTTTTGTGTAGCTTGTTTAGATTATTTGCTTAAGTTAGAGTGATTTTGTAGTTCTCTAGTGTTCCCTCTAGTGTTTCTTGGTAGTATCATTTGTATTATAAGGCATTTGAAGTGCTGCATAGTGTTGTCCCTCTAAGGTTTCCATGGTGCATTGTCTGTGTATACAAGGAAGGCTGATTCAACCATTTTTCCTTTAGTGTATTTGAAGACTGCATCATGGAAGAAAGCAGGTAAAATGTTTAGTGAGTGTTTCAGTAGGCCTGTTGTACACATGGAAATGGAGCACAGCATGTGAAATGTTTGGTGAGTGTTTCAGTAGGCCTGTTTTACACAGTCAGGAAGAAAGAGTACAGCATGTGAAATGTTTGGTGGTGAGTGAGTAGGTCTGTTTTACACAATTAGGGAAATGGGGCACAACCTGTCAACTTTTTGAGTGTTTCAGTAGGCCTGTTTTACACAATTAGGAAAATGGATCACAGCATGTGAAATGTTTGGAAAGTGTTTCAGGAGGCTTTTGTTTTATACAGTTTAACTTTGATTTCTATAAGTGGTTGTTAGTTTGGCAAGTGATATGGAGGAAGCAGTAAAAGAAGTTTGTATAGCTTTTGGGGGGCTGTAGTTGGAGAGGCTTTTATGACTGCAATATGGGTAGTTAGTAGGTTGTTACATGTGTTCAGGTGGTTGTTACACATATTAATAGTTCTATAATAACGTATATTGTTTGCCTACACTTGTAATAGTAATAGAGTATTAATAGTGTGTTAATTGTACTGCAATACAGTGTTGTAATTGCATAATGTTAGTTAATTGCCATCATATATGTGGAAATATATGTTTTTTTTATAATGGGAAGTTCCAATCATGTTTTATATATATATATATATATATATATATATATATATATATAGATATATATATCTATATCATATATATATATATATATATATATATATATATGTTTATACTGTATATTATGGTAGCATGGTAGTGCTACCATAGTTAGGGTTTAGTACCCCATTTAAGGTTAAATGGTGGCATTTTGCACCTTAATAACTTTGCCACCATTCAATGGATTTACCTGAAAATTGGCAGGCCTGGGGCATAATCATAGGTCTTGGGATCTGCCAACTGTTGTACTGGTCGGGTATACAGCTGCGGAGTTATTAAGCAACATTCTGGAGCACAGTTATGCTTTTTTGCACATTTTTTGCTCGCACCTACAAGTCGCATGGTTTGTGCGACCAGTCTGAAAACTTCAGGGAACATGCGGCCAGGGTCCCTGATGTGCCTTTTGAAAATTTCGTAAAAAAATATTGAACAGTTCAAAAGTTATTCAGAAAACAAGTTTCCCATCATAGTCAATGGGAAAAGTTAACAAAAAGTTTGACAGTGTTGCAAATGAAGTTTTTAGTATTGCAAATAACCCCTGTAGTGTTGGGAGTCAACCATTTTTTTTTAGTTACTGATCACAGAAATGCTTGGCATTTAAAATTGGGACCATCTAGGGACACAATTCTTTTTGTGTTTACCTAGTCGAGCCCTGAGGATGCTAGGCATGTCTTTATTTGGGGGGGTTAAACACCCCAGAAATAAGTTTTTAAATTTTTTGAAAAGTAGCGTTGCAAAGTAGTATCACATCTGTAACACTTTAGTGATTTTTTTTGCAAAAGTGCCACAAATCACGACACTGGGGTTGTCTACAGGCCCGCAGACCAGGGGGAGGACATAGACACATTACTGTTAGAAGATATACAAAACATGACAGCCTAAAGGGAAGGTTCTGATAATGGGATACTTCAACATGCTGGATACAGATTGGTCAATACCAGCAGGAACATCTGCCAGAACTAGATACATGGTGGATTCCCTGCAAGGGGAGGGCCTCAAACAACTGGTACAACAACCCACAAGAGACAGGGCTATCCTAGATCTAGTACTGACTAACAGGGAAGGGATCACAGATCTCCAGGTAGAAGGTCACCTGGGGGGTCAGTGACCATCACATGGTTTGGTTCAATTTGGCCACTACATCTAAATCATCCCATTCCAAGGCAAAAATATGGGACTTCAGAGGAGCTGACTTTGATAAGATGGCCAACAGAATTAAGCTAGCCCTGGCAAAAAGAAACACAGGTGAGAGGGTACAGGCAAAATGGGCAAGCATTAAGGATGCAATACTTGAAGCAACATCCCATTGTGTTAGACAGAAAAAGAAGTGCAAAAGAAGAAGAAAACCGCTTTGGTTCTCAAATATGGTAGCAGAAAAGGTCAGAGCCAAAAGGCTGGCCTTCAGGAAATATAAGGGAACACAGCAGTATGAAGATAGGGAGGCATAGCAAACTGCCCTAAGTGAAGCAAAGAAGGCAGTAAGGCAGGCAAAGTCCCAAACTGAGAAAACACTAGCACGGACAGTAAAAGAAGGTGAAAAGACTTTCTATAGATACATTAGTGAAAGGAGAAAGTCCAGAGGGGATATTGCTAAGCTCAAAGGAGAAAACGGGGCATATGAAGAGGAGGACCCTGTAAAGGCATATATCCTAAATAGATACTTTTGCTCAGTATTTACTGAAGAGAAGGTAGGGCAGGGCCCACAGCTCAGCACCATGGACACAGCGGGGAGGGAGGTGAGCACCACTCACTTCACAAAAGAAAGGGTCCTACAAGAGCTCGCTAAGCTCAGAGTGGACAAGGTAATGGGACCTGATGACATACATCCAGGGTACTTAAGGAGCTAAGGGTGGAACTAGCAGAGCAATTAGCAGAACTGTTTAGTGAGTCTCTAAGCACAAGAGATGTCCCAGAAGACTGGAGAAGGGCTCATGTGATCTCGCTCCACAAGAGTGGTAGCAGGAAGGAGGTAGGGAACTACAGACCAGTCAGTCTTACCTCAATAGTGGGCACGATTATGGAGGAACTCCTTAAGGAAAGGATAGTGCAACACCTGGAATCCATAGGGGCACAGGATCCAAGACAGCAAGGGTTTACAAATGGAAGGTCCTGTCAAACTAATCTCATAGTTTTCTTTGACTGGGTAACCAGAGTGATGGACCAAGCGGGAGCAGCTGGTGTCGCCTACCTTGAATTCAGCAAAGCTTTCGACACTGTTCCACATAGAAGCTTGATAAATAAGCTGGGTAGGCTCGGGGTGAGTCAGAAGTTGGTCAACTCAGTGGCAAACTGGTCGACAGGCAGAAAACAGAGAGTGGTGGTAAATGGTATACAGTCAGAAGAGATGCAAGTCACAAGTAGAGTACTTTAGGGATCAGTCCTGTGGCCAGTCCTCTTCAATATCTTCATTAGTGATATTGCAAATGGACTAGAGGGTAAGGCTTGTCTGTTTGCAGATGGCACCAAGATCTGCAACAGAGTAGATGATCCAGATGGGGTGGGCAGAATGAGAATAGATCTGGATAAACTAGCAAAATGGTCAGAAGAGTGGCAACTAGGATTTAATGCAAAGAAGTGCCAGATCATGCACATAGGGAAGAGAAACCCCAAAGCCACCTATAGGCTGGGAGGGAGTTGCTGGCAGTCACAAAGGAAGAGAGAGACTTGGACATCATCATCACCGATGACCTGAAATCATCCAAGCAGACCTCTAAAGCAGTAGGTAAAGCTAGGGGGATGTTAGGGTGTATTAGTAGGGGTATCACAAGTCATAAGAGGGAGGTAATAATCCCTCTTTACAAGACACTGGTTAGGCTCCATCTGGAGTACTGCATGCAGTACTGGAGGCCACACCTTCACAAGGACATTAACCAAATTGAGGCAGTCCAGAGAAGGGAAACCAAAATGGTGCAGGGATTGCATCAGGAGACATATGAGGACAGATTAAAGGAGCTCAACATGTATACCCTTGAACAAAGGACGGAGAGAGGTGATGTGATCGAAACATTCAAACACCTTAAGGGCATTAACAAGGTGAAAGAGTCTAATATGTTTAAATATTAGAAAAATAGCAGGACAAGAGGACACATCATGAGATTAGAGGAAGGCCAATTAAGGGGGCATGTGAGGAAATTCTTTTTCACAGAAAGAGTGGTGAATGCATGGAACGGCCTACCTCAGGAAGTGGTGGCTATGAATACAGTGCAGGGCTTCAAACAGGCATGGGATAGGCATAAGGGAGCAATACAGATGAGTAAGAATAGATAGGCCACTGACAGAGCAAAGGTCAATGGCACATTTATAAGGTAGAAAAAGAAATGGGCAGACTGGATGAGCCTTGCAGTCCTTATCTGCCGTCAACCTCTATGTTTCTATGTTTCTGTGTTTCTATGTTTTGGGCTGAAATTTGGAGTGAAGAAAGCCAACATCTCACAGATGTTCTTTTTGGTGGTTTGGTGAAAAAAATATTGCAGGTATGCAAAGTTATGGTTCTCCGAAGTTGACGCTTTTTCCCATAGACTAACATTGCGGCGTCCGCCACGCCTTTCGGGACCCATATCTCAGATATGGTGCGAGATACAGACTTTTTATTGGAAAATTGCTTAGTCACCCAAATAGTAGCTAAGTGCAAAACTAGCCAGGAAGGTCATAATTCATACAAATTTTTTTTTTCTACGTCGCACGGTTCCTGAGATATAAGCAATGTCGTATTCCAACTCCTCATTTTCTGCTCCGAGACCCATTATTATGCATACATTCTTTGTACTCACTGTGTTTGTCTATGCAGCTGTTGGGGAAAATTAGGGTGTGAGCTCCAGTTAGTGTTACACGTAGCATTTCCACTTGCGTTTCTGTATCCATTTGCATTAGCGTTCCCGTGTACGCCACTGTGTGCATTATTCTTTGCGTTTCTGCTTGCGCTTACGTTTGAGTTACTCTTACAATTTGTGTCTACAGTACTGTTTCTGTTTGTGTTTCACTTTGCATCACCATGTGCATTACCATTTGTGTTTGTGGCCGCCCTTCCGTTTGTGTTTGTCTTTCATTTTGCATCATCATTGTTTTTACCGTTACCATTTGCATTTCCAATTGCGTTCCCATGCCCATGCGCATTACGGTTTGCATTTCCATATGCGACTGTGTTTGCATTTGCGTTTCTGTTTCCTTTGGTGTTATTGTTGCCATTATCATTACCATTTGCATTTCCAATTGCGGTACCATGACCGTGCGCATTACGGTTTGCGTTTCCATACGTGCTTACATTTGCATTTCCGTTTCCGTTTCCTTTGGCATTATTATTGCTGTTACCATTACCATTAGCGTTTACAGTTGCGGTACCATGACTGTGCGCATTATGGTTTGCATTTCTGTACGCGCTTGCATTTGCATTCCTCTTTCCTTTGGCGTTATTGTTGCTGTTACCATTACCATTTGGATTTACAATTGCGGTACCATGACCGTGCATGCAACGGTTTGCATTTCTGTATGCGCTTGAATTCATGTTTCTGTTTCTGTTTCCTTTGGCATTATTTTAGCTGTTACCATTACCATTTGTATTTCCAATTGCGGTACCATGACCGTGCGCATTACGGTTTGCGTTTCCATACGTGCTTGCATTTGCATTTCTGTTTCTGTTCCCTTTGGCATTATTGTTGCTGTAACAGTTAACATTTACATTTACAATAGCGGTACCATGACCGTGCACATTACCAGTTGCATTTCCGTACATGCTTGCATCTCCATTTGCATCACTGTTCGCTTTGGCATCACTTTGTGCTTGTGTTTCTATTAACGCTTGCTTTACCATTTACGTTTGCATTACCACGTGCATATCCATTAACGCTTGTGTTTACATTGCAGTTACAGTTACTATGTGACAAGACATCATGGGGTGAGTGCAGGGGGTCCTGAAGGGCCCACACTACAGCCACCGCATTCCATTCACTATTTATAGTCCTCATTCTCAAAAAGAAGGGAAATTCATGGCAAAAAACTCCATTTAATGCATCAGTTAGGGTTGTTCCATGTGACAAAAGCGAGGAAATTTGGTGTTAGGGTTGAAAGCCCCCTTGCACCCCCCAGCACATCCTCCCCAACTGGCATCAGGGTGTGCGTTGGGGTCGTTGGTCCTAACTCTCACCCCATTCTCCTATACCTCAGCTTGTTTACACATGTGATGGGGTGAGAGTTAGGGCCGAGTTAGGGCCGATGACCCCAATGCACACCCCGATGCTGGCTGGATGCCGCATGTCGTGCCACGCTGGCAACCTGAGTTCAGGAGCAAGCTTGGGTCACTGGGGGTTGGCTGGGGGAGGGCTGGGAAGCTAATTATAGTGGCCAAAGGACTGATCTCAGCTCCCAGATCTGGGAGAATCAGTCTCTCACTGTTGGCTGACACCCAGTTGAGGCTGGCTGTCAGAGCAGAGTCGAGGGCTGATGTATGGAGGGTTGAGGAAGTACTTGCTTCTGGGAACATGCCTGTGCCTCCAAGTGCACGTGCTTGCCAAGCCCCGGTGCTTCAGGGGGGAGAGGGAAGAAAACTACAAAATGTATGTCTCCCCATGACTGTTTGTGATGGCTCCCAAAGCCTGATGAAGGAGTAGGTGGCCATGGGGAAAAAGCAGCTGTATGAAAAAAAGTGAAAAAAAGGTGGTGGAGCTGATTATAGAAATACTGTAAATGGGTGAATAGTGTCATAAAGGTACATACTATGGCTGATGGCCTGCTGTAACTTGAGAAAGGTGACAGTTCGGCTCACAGCAAATGGAGATCTAATTGTAAGCGCTCCATTACAAAGCCAGATACATAGTTCAGGACATGCCATTTATCAGAAGAAGAAAGCAATCCTTGAAATTATGGACCAGATCCCATTTAGCATCACACCCCTGCAAATATGATAGCCAGATATAAAAATAGTCTCCAGTCCCGTTCTGTAAACAGTGTGAAACAATAAAATCTTATACCAAATCCCCAGAAGGAAGAGATTCAAACAATGCCTGGAAATGCATCATGCAACCTTCAAATACCAAGTTTAAACTTTACAAATATAATACAACAACACTATAGTATACAAACATAGCAACTCAAACAGCTTTGTTGAAACAGAATGTAGGCACCATCACAGTTCTGTTAGTATGGACCAAAGTATGTCTAAAGCTAAATTAAAGGGGCATCCCTGATAGCAATGACATTACCAATTAGGTGACACTTTGAGTTATAAGAAGAAACTAAATTATGAATGAACAACAATTGCATATGATGGGAACAGCTATTATCATAAATGAATGTCACCAGTATAACATAGCTACATAGACAGTGTTGGCAGATAAGGGACTATGGCCCACCCAGTCTGCCTACTTGAGCTTGTAAGTCTGTTGCCCCTCACCCCTGACCTCCAGAATTCCTTTATGTCTATCCCATGCATTCCTAAATCCCGTGATTCTTTCAGCCCCCACCACTTCCTCTGGCAGGGTGTTCCACTTGTCCACAACTTGTGCTGTGAAGAAATTCTTCCTCACGTTTCCTCTGAATAGTCTTCCCTCCAGCTTCATCATATGCCCTCTAGTCCTGGAACATCTTTTTCATTTAAAAATAGTGTTTTCCTGCACCCTGATCCTCCCTGTAAGATACTTGTATGTCTCTATCATATCCCCTCTCTCCCTCCTCTCCTCCAGGGAGTACATGTTCAGTTCCTTCAACCTGTCCTCATAGGACTTGTGATGCAATCCATGTACCATATTTGTTGACCTCCTCTGAACCTTCTCTACCCTGTCTATGTCCTTAGGTAGGTAAGGTCTCCAGAACTGTACAGTGTACTCCAGGTGGGGCCTCACTAGTGTCTTGTATAGTGGAATTATGACTTCCCTTTGACATAACATAACATAACATAACATAACATAAAATAACATAACATAACATAACATAACATAACATAACATAACATAACATAACAGGCTAAACCATTAAATGTGCCAGGCCACCAACAGTTGGCAATAAACAATTGGCTAAATAATGGGCTAAAGAGTTACATGCCATGGCATCAGTATCTAACCACCTGTTCCCTATTCTCAATGAAAATTTTGGGACCTATTACAAGAATGGTGAAAATAAAAAAATGACATCAAGACAGAATTCATACTACAGCAGGCAGCATGTGATAAATTAAAAGAGACTGCACATGTTCAGTATGTGCTGCACAAAGAAATCTAGGTCTGGCAGCACCATACCTGATCTGTCAACTCACTAAGTCAGTGGTGCATGGCACCATGCAATTCTGCTTAAAGTTGGACCAGCATAACATTCTGTGGTGATTTGCATATGTAGCCCATGATGCTTTGCATTGTGGGGGCATGTGTGATTTTGTATACTCTAGATTGTACTACAGTCGTTTCTGTTTTCAAACTATGCTAACATCAAAATGGATTTAAGCAGTGACAATGAGTTGAGGAATCCTTGTTAATGACTGAAACTTTGTTTATTATGTGCATATCTACTTGTTGCAGTTTTGGCAGGCTCTGCAATGCAGGTTCGACAAGAAAAACATCGACCGGCATCACAGAGCCAGGCTCCATGTTGACAGGGAATTGCAGTCAGCATGGAGCCACACATCGATATGTGTTTTTTCTTTGAAGACTTTGCTGAACCTCACTTGGGAGCTCTGGCCCTGCATCTGCTGTACTTTAGGATTCTAACTACAGGTCAGAGTTAGTTCAGGGAGGGGGTGCCGGTTGGGGGAAGGAGTTGCCCGCTCCCAGTGGCATTTCTATGGCTACATGGCGCTGCTGTTGATATTGACACATGTTGCCGTAGAAATGTTGCTGTTCAGGGGTCATACCATCACGGCAAACATCAAATCAATGCTGGTAGCCTGGTCTGTTAGCCGCAAATCAGATTTTGTGATTTTCTTTTCTTACATGGGTTATGCTTTACAGTCTTTTATAATAAAATTACTATTGCTGTTTGAAAAAAAGACTATAATCTTGCTGTAGCTGCAATATTTCCCTGTTTGCATTTATTTCACTCTGCCACCCCCCCCATCCCCCACATAGCCAACATACATTCACAATGGGCTTCATTGTTATGCAAAAAAAATCCAGACCATTTACAAAGTCAGTTCTTACTACCACTTCTGCAAGCAACAAAATTACTTTTTTAAACAATAGCTACATTGTCTTCTGACCATCCCTTCTAAAATTACTCAATGTCCAAACATGTTTTTTGATGCATGAATGGCAAATTATTTATTTACAACACATTACATATTTACCACATTCTAGCCATTCAATTATTCTTTCATGAAAGTTATACTGATATTTATTGTCCATAAATTCAATCTTGCATTGAATTTTCCTTCCATTCCAATGTAGGTCTTCCTCCTTTGATCTTCTTTCCTTCTCAGGGTTCAGATGCGTAATTCAACCCCCCCCCCCCATACCATCACTATACCAAAGCTACCTACGGCTTTCCTAAATTGCTAGGCCTGGATGCAGAGACCCAACCCTAGTCCTTCTATACCCCTCCCCACCCCCCCAGTCACGCCCAGGTGCTAATGACCCTGGCCCGAGTTGCTTACCTCCTCGCCCCAGCTGTCCACCCTTTTTCCTCTAGGCTCTCCCCTTATTAACTTTCTCCTTTCTTCACTCTTCACCATCAAATGCTCTTGCAGCAACCTTTTCTTTCTGCAGGTACTGTCCACCTGCCCCAAACCACCAGTCTGCCTTTTCTCAGGGTGCAGCCATCATACACACCCCTTTTCCTCCTGCCAACTTCCTATCCTGTCATCACTGGGAGGGTGGGTAAGAAAATGAAAGATCCCAGCAGAAAGAGAGAGAGAGCACCTTGAGGTATGGGCTTATAAACACCCTAAGGACCCCTTCCTGGCTCCACTCACAGATCAATCCTATCCCCCCCCCCAGGGAGTACACATTCACTTTGAGCCTGTAACTCATGACATCACCTAGCTCCTCCCCTTTCCTACCTGCTGTCACTCATGACCTCATCTAACTCCTCCCCTCCCCTTCCATCACCTTCCACCCACCCTCTCCCTATTCAGACCTTCATTTCTTCAGGAATGTCATCAGACATTTCAGGTTGCCTTTTAATGACAACCCTATTTGCCTTCTGACCATTCCTTCCAAAATGACTCAATGTGTAGGCACGTTCTTGGATGCATGAATGGCAAATTATTTATTTACACCACATAACATATTTACAACACTCCAACCATTCAATTATTCTTTCATGAAAATTATACTGATATTTATTGTTCATAAATTCAATCTTGCATCGAATTTTTCTTCCATTCTGGTCCAGGTCTTCCTCTTTTGATCTTCTTTCTTTCTTGGGGTCTGGATGTGTAATCTGAACCCCCAATACCATCATCATTCCAAAACTACCTACAGCTTTCCTAAATTCCTAGGCCCAGATGCAGAGGCCTAACTCCTAGTCTTTCTATGCCACACTCCCCACCCCCTCTAGTCAAGCCCAGGTGCTAATGACCCTGGCCCACATTGCCTACCCCCAACCCCCAACTGTCCCACTTTTCTCTATAGGCCTTCCCCCTTATTAACTTTCTCCCTCTCCACTAGCCCCACCACCAGCTTGTGTTGAAAGATGGCTTCCTCTCTTGGGGAACCCTGGCCAGCTTTAACTCTCTTATCCACCAACGCAGAATGAAAATGCTAGGTCCCACCTCTGACAGGTGAACCTCATCACTCCGGTATAATCCAGGCCTGTCAAAGGTTATATCCTTATGCCGAACATAGTTCCCTCGCATTGCTGTCAGTAGCCCCGCCATCCTCCTGTTCAGCCTTTTTCTGGCCTTCTTCACTGCTCTTATATCTCTGGCCTGCCGCTAGACCCACTGGGATATGATCTCCGACCAGACTATGTCCACCCATGGCCAGCAACCTTTATTGGTTTCAAAATCTGCCTTAATGGCCTGAAATAATGCTCCCAAGGGGTTTTCCCCAAAACTGTTCCCCCCAAGGTGTATTACCAACAGGTTAGGACTGCCCCATGTCAATTTTAAGTCCTCCATCAATGGGAGCAACACATATCCTGGACCCCTTTCCAGCAGACTTGTGTGGAGTTGAGTCCCCATCTCACATGCCTCCCTCCTGAAGTGGCTGTGGCATATCTCCCTGCCCAACAGACAAATGGAGTGTCCCACTATCCATATGCTCTGCTTCCTGTGGCCACCTGTCAAATTAGAAAAGAGAAGAAAAAGAGGGTCATATTAGGTCCTGACATATCTTTTGTAGTAGGCAGAGTGCCATCTGCTGAGGCTCTTTTTTAATTTTTTATGGAAGTATTTTTCCTCCTCGACCTGCCGACACATATCTACCCTTTCTCCAGCTACCCCTCGGTCATCGCCTTGCATCTAGACTTTCTCCAGGCTCTGTATCCCCCATGGCTTAACCCCCCATGGCAGGGTGGAAGGGCCACTCCCCCCCGAGCACAATCCAGAGTGGGCACAGGAGTTCCTCAAGGTGGCGATGCCAGAGCATTGGAGGTGCTTCTCTAAGTTGGTGGTCATTTTTCCCTGGTTTTCTTGATCCCTCCCCTTTGTGGCCATGAATATGCACACATGGAGGCACGTACAAATCATGAAGCCATGTTCCTGGCCTCCCTTACTCTGGCACTACCCCCCATCCTCCACTGGGGGGCAGCCAGGGAGTGGAATGATGTACCCACCCTTCCCCGGGAGAGGAGAGCAGTCATCGGACGTTCGATCCACTCCCTCCACTGCTGACCCTTTGTGGCCCATGCTTGTTCCTGAACATGGGTCACTAGCATGGCACAAGGTGTGGTGTCCAATGCCTCAACCTGTAGCATCACCTGGCCGGCTATCTACCAAGGCTCTTGATCTCTTCTTCGGACCCTCCGCCTTGGCAGCCATACTGGTTACAGCCCTAATCCTGAAGGAATGGGGGGAATCCTTAGGGTCCCAACCCAAGAAGCTCAGTGCCTTTTTCAAAACCCCACCCACCTGATAGCCTGTCACTGTCACTTCATTGCTATAGCAGAACTATGCTCCTGTGCCTCTCAGCCAGATGCCCCGATAGTTCTCCATGGCTCTTACTGCACAAGTGTCAACCTCAACCTCCTGTCTTATCACCACTTCTGCCCCCCCTGCCCAGCTAGTTGGTCTTTGACTGCTACAGCCAGATAACCACCTTGTCCTTGTGGAATGTGATGTCCTTGTCTTGCAGCTCCCCCCTACCCGAGTCTGGTCACCCTTATTTTTGGCTACTACTTCACCAACCCTGAAAGCCCTGTTTAACATGAGTGTGAATACTGCCCAGAAAAAGCCTACTTTGTTCGTCCAGATGTGTACCATTCCCAGGGCTGTTAGCAGCTGAGCCAGTTCACTTGTGATGGGTTTCCTGACATCCACCTGTAACCCCTGCCCGTTTTGCCAGCCCAGGAGCATGCACCTTACCCTTTTGGCCCTGTTGGGCTCCAGTCACCTTCTGGACCTGCATGTCCAACCTATGCCCGCAAGCTGCACCCCTATGGTGGAATATGCCATCCCTCTCTTCCACCTGTCCACCATGTACCACATTACCTGCTCTTCCATGGTGGGCAAACTTACCACCATGCCCTGCTGCCACCAAAACACCTGGAAGGCTTCCCATGCACCTTCGTAAGCCTTCAGAGTGTTGGCAGACAATGAGTTCCAGTGCAACATTTGGGGTCTTGCCACTTATTCTCCCAAAGATGTTCAGGCAACTGGGTTCCCGCCACTGCTGCTTGGGGTGCCAGCGTCCAAAACCTGCCCAACTGAAGATGGGAAAGGCTGTCAGTAATTTCATTTGTAGCCCCATCCACATGCCTAGCCTTGAATGTGAGGTTCAACCTGAGCCCCACTAGAACTAGCTGCCACATAACCCTGGTCACTGTGTTGGTGGACTTCTTTCTCTTGTTAGTGACTTCCACCACTCCTTTGTTGTCACACCAAAACAGTACCCTTTTGTCCCCCCATACCTTCAGAGCTACCCATATGGGGAATATCTCCAAAAGGATGATATCTTTCAACACGCCCGTGTCCCTCCATCTGTTCAGCCATGCCTCTGACATCCACTGCCACTTGAAGTAGGCCCCCAACCCCAAGGCTTCTGATACGTCCATGAAAAGGTCTCAGTCAGCCCTAGCCACCCAATCCTCCTGTCAGAAGGTCACTCCATTATAGTCTGATAAGAACGTGATCCAAACTGCCAGATTCTGCTTTATGCCCTTTGAAATATCGACCCAGTAGTGCAGCTGTTTGGTTTTCCCCATGGCCCTCACCAGCTGCCTTGTGAACACTCACCCCGGCTTATGGCTTTACATGCAAAATTGAGGTGCCCCAGCAGTTGTACTATTACCAGTGGCACCCTTCTCCTACCCATATCCTAGCCCAGCAATCCCTTGAGCTTTTGGACCTTGGTGTTAGGCAGCCAAAAACACTCCTGCACCATGTCCACTTCAATCCCTAAGAATTACAATGCCCTAGCTGGACCTTCTGTTTTTCCTGCCACCAGTGGAATGCCAGTCTCCTGGCACATGTCCTTAAAGTCCTTCAGAATCACCTTGACCTCCCTTCAGCTTTCCCCAATCAGCAATAAATCATCCAGATAATGTACCACCCTCCTATGGCCACACCTGTGTCCAAATACCCATTGCACCCAGGTGCTGGAAGCCTCAAAAGTGGAACAGGCCACTGAACATTCCATGGGCATGGCTTTGTCAAAATAGACCACCCCCGAACTAGAAGCCCAACAGGTCCCAGTCTCTGGCTTAACTGGTAACAGCCTGAAGGCGGATTTGATATTAGTCTTTGCCAGCCACGCCCCATTCACTGCCCATATTAGGATGACTGCCATGTCCAGGAAGGTGTAGGAAACTGCACTAACGTCCTCTGGAATGCCATCATTGACCAATACCCCTTCCAAGTATGACAGGTGGTGAATCAAATGACACCCACCTGGCTGCTTTTTGGGGACTACTCCCAGGGGTGAAACCCAAAATCCTTTGCATGGAGATTCTTTGAAGGGTCCCTCCACCCTGCCTGCTTCCCTTTCTTTCACAATTTTTCGGCGAACTATGTCTTCCTTCCTTTTCACAGAAGACAAATTTTTGGCTCTCATCCCATTTCTGGCCTCTGAAAAGCCAATGAAAATCGGTGCCTGAATCCTGCCCTCAACATCACTCCCTTTGCCCTATCAAGGGGAAGGTCTAAGTCCAGGCCTTGACCACCCTGGCCTTGTTGGGGTTTTGGCCAGCAGAAACCTCCATCTCTGTCTGCATCTGCGTTGCCCCTCAATTCCACCTGTAGCTGGGATTGTAGCCTCCTCTATTGCCAGACCTCTTCCCCATACCTCTGTAACCAGTGTGTTTCTCCTTTCCCCTTGCCCCCCATCAAAAGGACTGCTCAGAGCTATATTGCCCAGTGGTCCACTCTGCGTTCCCTCTACATTTTGACAAAGGGTGTTGTCCCCCACATTTTGAGCAAACATGCTGAAATTTGGAGTTGTTTCAAGTGCATGAGGCCCTGATGTAAGCCCAGCATGACTTTGCAATGGGACTCCCCCATTCTACTTGTTCCCTTCTACCATGTTCCCAAATTGGCCAGACAGGGTTTAGTCCCACAGCTCCGAATGCATGCAGTCCCACCTCAGATCCTCCTTGGCCAATGTCCTTTGGCAGAAGGCCTCATCATACTCCAGCCACCGGTACCTCTTTTGTGCCTTGTATGCATCTCGACTAATGGCTGTGTACGTTAATAGCAGAATGGTCTGTTCCGGTTATTTTTCCAGGAGGATGGTACTGTATATTAGAAAATCTGCCTGCCAGATGTCCAGGTTTTCCCTTTATAGGTGGCCTCCTCCTCCTTGTGCCCCATGACAGCCGGAGTTATTGCCTTCTCAGACTTCCCAACTGACTCCTTCTGCTCATATTTCTTGGCAGTCATTTAATCTAACAAGCCGAAGATGTCCATATACTCCTCTTTCCATATCTTTTCTTTAATGGACCTGGGAATGTTGTTGCCCAGAGAGAAACCTGGGGGAGCATCATAAAGCTTCTTTCCTCCCTCCACCCCTTGCCTTACACCTCCTTCTCCCCCTTTACCCCATTTGTCTTTCTTTAATTCCCCCAAGACCATCTCCATAGTGTTGAGCCCTTTATCTCTCATATCACCAAGAAGACCCACCAAATAGTCCTTTAAGTTGCCTTCATCTGTGAGATCACCTGGACCCTTACCCAGTCCTGTGTCTGGGTCCACCAGCTTGGGGGGGTGGGTTCTGGCAGGAGCACCAGTTCAGGCTCCAGGTCCACTCCTTTTGGGAGCTTCCCTCCCCTGCCCTTGCCACTTGGGCCAGGCGTCTCCTTCCTCTTCCTTTCTGCTTCCTCCTCCTCTTCCCTCTTCTGTACCTTCTTGATGAGCTCTATCATCTTCCCCATCAAGGCCACTGCTTCCTCACTGAACTGCACACTGGAGGTTGGTGTCGTAGGCTTCCTGGGTACCATGATGCTCTAAAAGTTGCTAAGAGGGAAGAAAAGAGAGTTGTTTAGTGACCCAGTCCTAGTCTCACACCACGGTGGGGCTGGAAGCCCCTACCCCCCCCTTTTACAACCCCCTCTGAGACTTCCCGATTGCATCAAGACTGCCAGCCTAGCATGTTGCATCATGCATAAGTGTATCAAAAAGCTCTGGTACGGTGCCATCTGCAACTGAGGCTGCACCTCCTATCCATATGTTAGCCTAATAAAATAGGTTGAGGGGATAGGAAAAGAGGTGAGGCTGTGACCAACCATCCCGGCCTATCCCCCCACGGAAGGCTCTGAGCATTGCTCTCCAGCATATTGCTCCTCCATATTCCTCTTTTTCTCCTTTTCCCCTTGTTTCTTTTTTTGTTTGTTTGTTTTTATTTTAATTTGAGCTTGCGGACGGATGGGCCCAAGTCCCACTCCTTCTGCCCCGTGGCCATCCCTTGCCCAAAGATGGTGGCTGTACTCTGACCTCGTGTTGCTACCAAGCCCTGCGGCTTCTCATACTTTGACCCCGAGAGCCCAGGGTGGCACCCACCCTGCTCCCCACTTCTCTTTTTTAATTTAATTTATTTTTTTTAATTGACCAATGTGCTGCATACTGGTCTTTCCCAGTCAGCCAACTGCCCTCCCATCAGGCATTTTGCCTCTTCAAGGCCCCAGAATGTCCCCCTGCAACCCCTTAAGATGGCAACCAGCTATTTCAAGGCCACACTGCAAGATGCCACCACCAGACCTTCCTTTCTTCTCACCCCCCCGGAGAAAGTATGCCATGTAGGGGGCCCTTTTGCGCCAACGTCTGGCTGCCCTGACCTCCGGGATTCCTTAATGAGGACCGATGGCCACTCTGCTGGTCCCCAAGTCCCCCTCAAATGTTGGCCTTTCACACCCCTTGTCTGGCTTTGAACTTCACCTCTGGCAGCACATTGCAGCCCCTGCCGCATTCACTCTGACTCCTGTGCCCCAGTTCCCCTTCGACCTTGCAGAACTGCTTGAAACCACCCAATGTGGCTCCAAGGCCCTGACCATCAGTGACCTTGCCAGCAACAGCCCTCTTGGCCCTTTTTTTCAGGCCCAGTCACCCCTGCCTCCTCCCAGCAGCCCCCCCCCCGGTATCTCATGAAAGCCTTCACCCACTTAGCACCCACCACATGGCTGCATACATATTCTGTTCCTAGGTTCTCTTTCTTCATCAACCAGAACTCCTGATCCCCTCAATACACAGAATCCCCCATCCATTTTCCAACATGGGGCCCTCCCAAAGCCTAGAAACATCACCTCAACCAAACAAAGGTCAGACTTGTAGTATGCCCAGTGACCACATGGTGATGATGTCAGACACCATCCCACATAACCATGCAGCCCATGCTCCCTGACTCCCTGTGCATGGCCCAGCCCAGGAGACAGGCCACTTGGTGGGCAGACAACAAAAGGTCCCTTCCAATAGTTCCTTTTCTTTTTTTGTATTTACCCCCCCTTATGAGGAGACCCAGAGCAGGGGAAGCTCCCTCGACCCACTGTTTAGAGAAGGTAACCCTGCCAATGCCTTCCTGGAAATTTTTGTGCCACACTTAACCCGCCAACAAACTTCTTGCACCAAAACTGCACTAGCACTTAAAAACAAAATAAAAAACCAGGAAATGTCTCAGGGCTCATATTGCAAAGTCCCCCCGAAAGGCCGGATGCTCCAGCCCCAGAGACCACATCCTTAGCCATCCTGCCCAAGCCAGCTCCTATCCCAGCAGCATCATAACAAAAGGGGGGAGAGAAAAAAAATTGCATTTTTAACCAGACAAAAAAGTGACAGACTTCTCCTGGTGCTAGGCAAACTGGCCCCAATACCATTAAAAATTAGTAAAACATTTGAAACCCATAAACTGCCATGAAGGGCTCCCTACTTAAATGAAAACCTCAAATATATTTTCAGTGGGCTAATATTATTCCTGCATTGTCTCAAGATTTTTTGGCTGTTCTGCCAAGAAAAAGGCCAAGCTGCTTCTCCACTACATGGCCATTAGGCCCACACAGATGCTAGGCCCCTTGCTTTAAAAAAAAAAGAAAAAAGGGAAAGGGGGCGAATCACAACAAATTACAAAAATACTCCCCTAAAGGGAGGCCCACTTTGGGCCCTATGCCTATCAAACTTACAGAAACAACAAAATATTTACCAGCAAATCACCAAACAAAAACTACCAGAGAGAACCCTCAGGGGCCTGGAGGCCCAGGCCTCATACTTGCCATACCTTACCAAGTGGTGCAAAATTAATCAGGAAACTTGCCATACACTGTGCTGAGATGAACTCAAAATGAAAGATCCCAGCAGAAAGAGGGAGAGCACCTTGAGGCATGGGCATGTAAACCCCCTAAAGACCCCTACAAGGACTCCTCTGGCTCCACCAACAGATCAATCCTATCCTCCCTAGGGAGTGCGAATCATTCACTTTGAGCCTGATACTCATGACCTCTCCTAGCTCCTCCCCCTTTCCAACCTGCTGTCACTCATGACCTCACCTACCTCCTCCACCTTCCCTTCTGTTCCCCCCACCTCCTCCCTATTCAGACCTCCATTTCTTCAGGAATGCCATCAGACAAATCAGGTTGCCTTTTAATGGCAACCCCATGAATGGAATTGATGAAAATAAAATTAGACAGAGTCTTTCTCTCTTTTTTAACCTCACCCAATATTATGAACGAAACATGAATTGGCTTGACAAGAAGAGGGGCAAATTGATAAACTGTGTGTGACAGAGAATCTGTGTCACATAGTAGAAGTGAGTGCATTTACAATAACAATAGGATCAGGCATAGGTCATGCTTGCACATTCATGACCAAAACTGTCAGCACCTGCTGAACATGCAAACTTGAGCACTTGACCTTGGGATTTGTGGCAACCCACACCTAACAATTTAGAGAAAATGGAATTACTACAGCAAGAGGGTTAAAATAAAAAAAATGTAGAAACACAAATATGACACAGAGGCACCATTAAGAGCATAAATTAGTTTATTCACAAACATATAAATTACCAGTTAAAACTGAAGGGGGCCACTAAACACCAGGGATATACTACTGGGGGGTCCTTTTTATATGAACAAAAAAGGCCATACAAAAAAGTGAAAGTGAGTCATGAAAAAGGATTACAAATGTAAAACAAAACAAAACAAAAACATTTGGGACTCTTTTTTCCAAACAGTTAAGTGCAGAATCCATGTAACGGAGTCCCAATGAGCAAGATACATATCCTGCTTTCTGTGCAGTTTCTCATTTTAGGGTTTTTTGAAATTTCTTTTTTTAAAAAAAAAAAAAAAAAACAAGATGTCAGCAAATGAGAAAGGATTGTCCCCAAAAGGATTGGCCCCAAATGAAAAAGGATCCTTTTTCATTTGGACCAGATTCGTTTTTCATTCCAAACCTCTATCCAAAAGACTGTTCTGAGCATGCTCAGAACCTGAAATTTCCAAATTAAATAACTTGGAATGGATTAAAATGTTTTCATCAAACAACAAAAAGCACATCTAAAAATTGCAGACCAATATTCCAGTCCATCTGTGCACAAAGCAATGAGAAAAAAACCCAGCAAAAATGAGCACTTTTTAAATGATTTTTTACTATCTGCATCTCAAAATCCGCACATGTGACTGGAACAAAACTTGCCATGTCAAGAAATCTACCTCACAAGACTGCACATGCAAAATTTCACATAAATCTGTTAAACAATTGCAAGGATATTAAAGTGCAAAATTTGAGGTTAAACATAGAAACTCCTGCTTAACCTTAAATATAGGGAAGCTTCCATGCCCCAGTAATATACACACAGTATTACATGTTTTGGTCCTTGTCCCCATAGAAAAAGCTATTGTATATTTCCCCATATACTGCCATAACCAATTAGGGTATGTGAAAATAAAACAATGCGGGTATATAAAAAAAAAAACAATTAGCATATATGAAACCAGCCAGCTAATTGCACTATATCAATGTGTTATTAACATCTTAATAATGCATTAACACTTAATGCTCTACAAAACACCCTATTCCACACATAATGACACATGTAACAAGCACCATAATAACACATATAACAAACACTTTGACAACATGTAACAATTACATTAATAACACATGTAGCAAGAACCTTAGTAACACACCTTAAAAAGCCTTCACACAAACCATGTCAAAGAACTAACAGTCCGAAAAACAGCAGCTCACAAACTGGGAACCACAAGGACCTAAACCACACTACAGCAGCTCCCTCCCACATTCCCTCCCAATCTTCAATCAGCCAGCTCCCTTTATACCTGCCCTCCATACTGCTGCCTCCTTCAAGCTGCTCCAGGCCAAATCTGCCACTGCATGATGCTCCTGACCCCAGACTGCCAGTCTGGACCATTCAGTTCCACTCCAAGTACTGCCACTTCTGACCACATGCTAAAGCTGCTCATGCCATCCTGACTTAAAACTCCTGCCATGTGCTAAACCACCACTCCCAACCACACCCTCAACTCCTCTCATGCCATCCTGGAAAAGAAATCCCACCAAACCCCTACCCCTTTTATTGGGAACATCCTAAAATGGGCATGTGCATGCATAAATGTGCATGCCCACCCTACACTATGAATAAAAACTAGTTTACTAAGCAACTCCACTACCACGCAACACCACTACACTATGGAAAAACCCTACACTAGGGAAAACAATGAGGAATACACTAAGGCCCTATAAAAAAAATAGCACCAGTACAAAAAGCACACAAAGACAAAGGTAACCAGGCCAGCCCAGTGGTGCTGAGGGTGGAGGCACTGGGTGCTACACCTTGTACTATGCTGGCGACCCAGGTTCAGGAATGACCTTGGGTCATCGGGGTGCCAGCATGGGGGGCAGAGCAGGATTGAGCATGCTGATGGGCAGCTCTCCTCTCCTGAGGGTGGTGAGGGTGGGTTGATGCTCCCCCATAGTTTCACTCCCACTGGATGGGGGTCTGGTGGATAGAGTAGGTGGAGAGGGGGTGACAAAACAGGAGGTGGAAGTGGCTGAGCTGGTGCCACAGGGTGCGTAGCATGCCTCCACATACTCACACAGCCATGTGCCAGGGCCTCAGGGTCAGGGGAGAAAACCAAGTAAAATACCTGTGTGTCCTCATCGCCAGTTGGTGGGAGGAGGCAACAGGGACCAAATAGCTATATTAAAAAAAAGTAACCAAACTTACGCATTATGTAAAATAAATCCTGGCAAAATCCACTATACTCTTGAAATAGTACCATCTTAAGGTAGAACAAGCTCATAAATACCACTTGCCCTTTGGACTGGTGGCTTTATGGATTGTTCGACCTTTCTAAGGTACTATTTCCTCATATACCACACTTTGCCATCAATTATTCTCTCTCTCCTTCTCTTTCTCTCTCTTTTGCACACTCTCTCTCTCTCTATATATATATACATATATATATTAAAGCACATATTATAGGGGCATGGTTGCACCTCTATAGTTAGGATTGAGTAGGTACTTCAATGTAAAATCCCAAATTTTGCACTTTAATAACTTTGCAATCGTGCAACAGATTTGTATGAAACTTCTCATGCACCATTGCTCAGGAAAGATCTCTGTACATGGCAAGTTAAGTTCCAGATGGATGTGTAGTTTCTGAGTTCCAGAGAGATGAAAAAAGCATTTTTTTGCTCAGTGACTTTGCAGGGTTTTTTCTTTGAACTTGCCTACAGCCTAGATGGTTTGGAATCTGGGTCTGAAATTTTCAGGGCAGAAAGGGACTAGCCCATGTATGTGCATTTTGCTAGTCTAGTGAAAAAATAATAATCTGTTCCAAAGTTATTGCATTTTTAACATTTGAAAAAATCATTTCTGAGCATGCTCGGAAAGCACTTCAAGATAGCTGTATGAAATGAAAAAGGAATCCTGTTTTGCATTGGAATATTCCTTTTTTGTTTGCCACCATCTTGTTTCCATTTTTTCTTAAAATTTCTTTTTTAAAAGACACAAAAATTACATCCTAGAGAGAGAGACCAACATAGCTAGCTGGTTGCACTTCAGTTTTAGAGATATGCCCTTGAAATGCTGCTGTTTTTTAATATTATGAATCTTTTTTTCGTGACTGCATAATATGAAAAAAGAATCCTTTTTCATATCATTAGTTACCAAAAAAGATCCTTTTTCATGAAGGGAGACTCTTTGATTATGATTCTCTTTGCCGTCCCCAGTAGTGTTGTGTACTTTCCTGGTGTCCAGTGGCACCTCCACTTTCTGATTGTAGTCCCACTCACAAATATTTATTTCCCTGGTGACTAGTGACATCCCCCACCCACTGACTGTCCTCTGCCTTCAAAAAATGTATTTACCTGGTGTCTAGTGGCACCCCTTACCCGCTAATCGCTGTCCCCCTCACAAATATTTATTTCATTGCTGTCTAGTGGCACCACCCACCCACCTATCATCTTCTCTTTCAAAATAAATTATTTCCCTAGTATCTAGTGGCATCACCCACCCGCTGACCACTGTCCCCCTAGTGGAACTATGTACCATTATTACCTGAAATCATGAAAACTGTCATCGATGTTTGTTTTTCTTCACATACAATGGTCCCTTGTTGACCAGCCCCTCCACCACCACCCACTTAGCACCCACCACCCCACACTCTCCAGTATGCCCCCACACACCCTCACTCACCTGAACAGGTCCCAGGTTCGAGATTCACTATCCGATCGAAGACATGTCTTATTGCTGGAACCAGCAACTGCAATATGAGAAACTAATTGATGTGTTACTAGAAGAGAAGGAGGTCCTGGAGCTAATTTTGCAAAAAGCTCCTATGTTGGATGAGTCTAGTATTCATATTATTGAAAGCTCTTTATTAGAGAGTTCATCGAACTTTGGTAATTATACAGATGTGTTTACTGAAAAAGGAACAAAAAAACTGCCCTTTTCTGTGTTTGGACCAAAGAGGTTTCCTAAGGAGAATAACATAAAACTTTAATATATAATTACAGATATATTTGACCAAATTTTAAACATAACCACACTTAATGATAGAACTTTTTTGTTAAATGTCTGGGAAGAGACCCAGATTGTGAGCAAATCCTGATTTCAATGGAGTCTAGAGAGCTTTATAGCAAAATATTGGCAAGTTTTAGTACTCTGGATAGGATGGGTATTTACATCAGGGCAGACACTCTGGAGTATGAAACCCCCTCCACAGAACCTGATTCCAACATATCTACAAATATTTCAAGTAGGCATCAGTTTTCTCAGGTGTACAAACAACTACAGACAATAGCAGTATCCAAAAGATGTTCAGTGTTCCTGTAAGTAACAGATACACTGAACTAGCAAACCTGGATGGTTGACTAAATACTAACAAAGTTTCCTAAGTTGCTAACCATTTAAAAACTAAATATAAATTAATTTCCTGGAATATTTGCAGATCCAGAATGGTGTGCCTTCTTCTGTGAACATTATATTACCTGCTTGCAGGAAACTTGGGCACACCTATGAAATGGATATTTCTATTAATGGTTATAACTGTTTTCATATTCCAGGAAAAAATTGGGTAAACTCAGTAGACCATCAGGGGGTCTGACCACTTGTTTCAAGATTGATAAAAATCTATCTGCTACATTAATTTACTGCACTTTATTGGCACAATCATTCATAGTTCATTTCCAGAATGACAGATTTTGTTTAATCAATGTGTGCATTCCCCCCATCCAATTCAAAATATGTTAATACAACATTACAGGAAGAGTTGGAGCAAATAATTGAGAAAACACAGACGCACACACTCCTAGTGCTACCATATTAATGTGTGGTGATTATAATGCAAGAATTGGCTCTTTTGATGATTATGTGGACAATAATATACATAACTTGGCACAGCCCAGTGGCACTGAGGGTTAAGGCACTTGACACCTCACCTTGCTCCACACTGGCAACCCAGGTTCGGGAACGAGCCCAGCCATCAGGGGTCGACAGGGGTGGGGAGGGACTGAGCATCCAGTAGACAACTTTCTCTTCCAGGGGAAGGTGTAGGGCTTCATGTCACTCCTGAGCAACCTCTGGTGGCAGTCGGGGGGTAGCCTGGAACCTGCATCGCTGCCGTATGGCACTGAGGGGGTGGAACTCAGCGGAAGCTGGCTATCATTGCACACTGAGCTCCATGGGGGGGTACAAAAAGTGGAAAATCCCTGGCTCTGGGAGGTGAAGATGGAGCTCTGTGGCCGTGCCCACATGCTCAATGCTGACCCAAGTCAGATATGGCTCTCCATGGTCCTCTGCCTCTCTCATGGGCCAGGAAAGAGGAGGGGACCCAGCATGTCCAATTTCCCAATCAGGCAAGGGTTCAGGCAGGTGGTGGAGGCATGAGACCTCATGACTCCACTGAAGAGATGCCCTGGGAGTCCAGAGTTCAGCGGTAGTAAAAAGAGTTAAAAAAATATATACATAACTGGCTCTTTACTGATGCTATAAAACTAACAAGGATCTCATTGGATAAAAAAATAAATCTGATGGGGAATAAATTGAGATTATAACAACCCATAACCTTGCACCTATCAATGGTAGACTCATAGGAGGTCAAATGGGCAGTTATACGCATTACAACACACATGAGGTTTTTCAGTGCTAGACTACTTCTTTTGGAGTGGTGACATGTCATACTGGGACTCCTGCCCTGTCCAAGTCAGAAGTGAAAGTGATCATTTCTCTCTTGTTCTTGCTTGGTTTGATCACTTGTATTCAGAACCAGCAACTGTTCCCCATAATTCCATACAAAACATGGAAATTAGAAACACAAGTAAAATTAAATGGCATCTAGAATGGGACAGAATCATTAATGTTTTTTTTTTCACAGAATATGTTCTCTGCGAATCTCTCCTACTTGATAAGACACCCTTTACTTTTACAATATTTGCTTGTTAATTGCTTTGATGAGATTTGTACTATTTTATATAAACCACATAAGTCAAACCTTAGGCCAAAAAACAATCTTTCATGGTTTGATTCTGAGTTCTGCAGGGCAAAGAAAGACCTGTCCAGGCTAATTAGATATATTAAGAATTCTGGTGAGAAGAATAGATTTAAAAAGTTAAACAAGGCATGGGAAGAATACAAAAAACTTCTCAAGGGGAAACAAAGAGCTTTTCAGTTAAAACAATGGCAGCACATGCTTGATATTATTGATATTAGAGACCAACAGTCATACTGGTTAAATGGTAGCGAAGGGTACAAATAATAGCAAATTTACACTAGATAGTTATAGACCAGTGGAGACTTAGATTACCCATTATACCAACATTTTCTATGATCCAAAAATTGTGGAAGTAATACCAAAATGGGAAGATAGAGCTAATAGATTTAATTTCAAACTCATCTCATCACATGAACTTTACCTATCGACTGCTTCTTTAAAGAGGAAAAAAGCACCAGGCCCCAATTCAATTCCACCAGAAGTCTACTTGTGTGCATCATCTTTGTGGTCCAAAGTTTTATTACCCTATTTCAATAACTGTATACTTAATAGAGCAATTCCCTCAGAATGGAAAGGGGCCACTATAATTTCAATTCACAAAAAAGGACATAAAAAAGATCCCAAAATGTAATGACCCATCTCATTTCTGGATATAATTGGTAAATTTTCTCAAAAATAATTCTCAGCAGACTAGTTGAACAAATTAACCATATTGGTGGGCTTTCAGAACTACAAACTCATTTTCGTTCAGGCTACTGTACAGTAGACGATACATTCATATTATTACACCTATATGAAAAGTATGTTCAATTAAGAAGACAGACACCGTATGTTGCCTTCATTGATTATAGCTTGGCCTTCAACACCATTTCTAGGGCTGTCCTCTGACAAACCATGTGGGAATGGGGGACTGATCTGTTTTTGATAAGTATCACAAGGGAATTATACACTGAAACTTGGGCCCAATTTAGACTGGGGCAACAGGCCCAACTTTCTTCCTCCTTCTGTACTAACAAGGGAGTCAGACAGGGGTCTGTGCTTCACCCCTATTATTTAATATCTATATAAACAACTTGTTAGTACAACTTACACAAAATACTTCGGATTCACCACAAATTGAAAATTTCTGTTGTCCGGCTTTGGCTTATGCTGATGACTTGACGCTTATATTGCTCACATACTTAGGTTAGCAACACAAATTAAACAGTCTGAATAAATCTGCAGGGGAATAGAAACTCAAGATTACCAAATAGAAGAGTCAGATAATGGTATTTGGGTCTAAAAATCAAAACTTGGAATGGAAAATAGGCAAAAAAAGGCTTAAAACAGTAAGCGAATATGTACACTTGGGTTTAACCCTCTCTGCAAATGGAAACTGGTCTATGCATGTTAATAGTACCAGGATAAAACTTAAGCAAACAGCTGGATCCTTAATAAAGTTCAATTATAAGTATGAAGGAAATATCATAAAACCATTATTGACAACTATAAAAGCTAAATATTTTTCACAACTAGTGTACCAGAGCGAGGTCTGGGAGTCAGGGAAAGTTGATATGTTGGAAGTTTAATTAAATAAATTACACAAATCAGCTTTGGGACTGGGATCTTCAGTGCTGGCTGCACTGCATAGAGGAGAATTGGGAATGTACAGTCCTAAAACACTGACAGAGGTAAAGAAAGTTAATTATCGGCTAAGAGTGCAAAGGATGGATAGTCAGAGATTGCCAAAAATGTGCCTAATTGAAAAATTAACTTGGAATGAATTGGGTTGCAAAAAATCAAATTGGTTGGAAAAGAGTGATCATCTTCTTGGTCTATGTGGCCTGGAATTTTAAAGTACTGTGTAAGCAGGGGGATTTCAATTAGTCTAAAGTACAAGTATATTTCATGCAGAATTATCAATACTTACATATCAAATTATCTGATTAAGATATCAACTCTAAAAATGTTATCATGGCTGGTGCACAGTGATGTCAGACATGACTATAGATATTATCTGAATGTACTAACAGATTTAGAAAAACGGAAGTTATATACAAAATATAGACTGGAATTATTCCAAAGTAAAATTCTAAAGGTCAGATATTTAAAACTAACTGAGGAAGCAGAAAGATACTGTAACTGTACTAATGCTGATCTAGAAGTTTTGTCACGTTATGTTTTCTTGTAAGTGGTACATTAAACCCAGGAACTACTGTCTCCAACCAGTTTTGAAAGCATTACAAACAACAGACAAAGATGTGTTATTAAATATGTTTATGGTACAAGATGATCTAATAATAGATAAAGTAGCCTCCTATGTGAAGGCTTTTTCCATAATTTGCCAGAAATATGGAAATTAAAAACATCCTATTCCAACCTGACTGTACATATCTTAAATGTAATATTTGTATAGGTATTATACAACTGTGGATTTCTATTTTGTACTTTTATCTGATGCACAAGTGTGTTTTATTTGATGATTATGTGTGTTTTTTTCGTGAATCACACAAATGTGGTTTTTTTATGTTATATTACCAAATTGATGTATATTAGTGCATTTTTAAAGAATTTATTTGTAAAGGACTTTGACCAAATAATAAACTTGAACTTGGGGTGAAGGTAAATGTGGTTCAATGCATTTCAATGGGGGTTTTATCTTATATTCCTAACTCATCCATTTCTGGACATTTTGACACCAAATTTTCAACATAGCCTTCTGGGGACACCACTTCATGAATAATATGACTGTCATTTGTTCAAGACTTCCTCCAACTGAAGAATTCATTGGGCTTCTTCTGTGACCCATAATTGTGGTCACTCATTGGATCTGGTGTTCCTGCTGGGGATGGAGATATCCAATCTGGTGGTGGAACTGGTCAGATGATCTGACCATCACACTATAGGGTTCAGTTTTGAGGCTCCCCCCAATAGACCTGCCCCTACAGAGATGGTCTGGTACCACTCTTTAAGGGATTTGACCCGAGGGTCTTATGGCAAGGCTGGACCTATCAAGTATGCAAAGGGAAATCATGGAACCAGAAGATCTAGTGCTTGCTTATAATAAGACAGTGTTGGGGGCCCTGGATTCTATAGCTCCTGTCCACACTCACCCACTCACTCTTCATCCTCAGTCCCCTTGGTTTGATGGGACCTTGAAAGAGTTGAAGCGAGTGGGGTTAAGGTTGGAATGACGCTGGCAGAAATCCGACTTGGCTGATGACAGACTTAGATTGATGGCCCATTATAAGGACTACCAATCTGCAATTTCCCATAAGAAGGCAGAGTTCCTGTCCAGGGAGATTGCTGCTGCAAGAAATCGACTGGTTCAGCTCTTCCGGACTGTTGACGGGTTATGCAATCCAGCCTGTCTTCAGAATCAGGGATCATTTTCATCTGAAGTGTGAAGAGTTTGCTTGATTTTTCACAGATAAGGTTGTCACCATCAGATCAGAAATCAGTACAGCACATTCTAATGAGTGTGCTGGTGGTCCATTGGAGGTTACAAGCAACAGTTTTTCTGGTCTGACTTTGACCGGTTGGCATCATGGACATCCTGAAGATTATCCAGGGTATGCAACTGACTTACTATGGTTTGGATCCTGTCCTAACCCGCCTCCTTGTGAGGAGTGTGGAGGTCATTGGACCAGTCCTAGAAGAGATAGTTTGGTGTTCATTGGAGACAGGGGTGTTTCTGGACCCCCTGAAGGAAGTGATGGTGACACCTCTTCTATAAAAAAATTCCCTCAACTCTGACTGTCTCATCAACTACAGACCTGTCTCTAGCTTGCCTTTTGTTAGCAAGGTTATTGAGAAGGTAGTCTCATT
Source organism: Neoceratodus forsteri (assembly GCA_016271365.2). Taxonomy (NCBI): domain Eukaryota; kingdom Metazoa; phylum Chordata; order Ceratodontiformes; family Ceratodontidae; genus Neoceratodus; species Neoceratodus forsteri. Next base: position 1,846,877,190 of record CM057449.1, read on the forward strand.
ACAACTGGAGGATCATCATACCCCCCGCACGATGTCTATAATCCTCTCCAGTTGGGATTCAGGAAGAGACATAGTACCGAGATGGCACCAGTTTGTGTACTTATTTATTTTATTCTTTTTTTTAGTTTTTTAACCAGGAGTAGCACACTAAGCCAAAAGATTTCTTACAGGTGTGACCTGGGAGCACAGGGAAGTTAAGTGACTTGCTTAGGGTCACACAGTATGCAAGTGGAAGCTGTGGGATTCAAACCCAGGTCTGGTCTGCTGAATGTTACCAGATTTGCAGCTCAGAGCCTTAAACTACTGTGCTATACTGTCTTAATCATCTCCTGATAGCGAGAAATTGGAAGAGCCATTTGATCTTGGTTCTTCTTGATCTGTCTGCAGCATTTGACACCGTGGACCATAGAGTGTTACTGGAGCACCTGCAGCATATCTGTGGACTGTCTGGTACAGTCGTCAGGTGGTTCCACTCTTTCCTCATGGGTAGGACTCAGAGAATGGTGTCGGGAATTTTTTCCTCTGCCCCTCTCTCCCTGTCCTGTGGGGTGCTGCAGGTCTCTGTTTTATCACTTATGTTGTTTGCGGCATACATGCTGCTGTTGGGGGACATTATAAGGTGGCATGGGCTGAGTTTTCACTGCTATGCAGATGATACTCAGCAATACATGTCCTTTGTACCTGAACAGGGTGAAGCTGTCTCTGTTTTCCACAACTGCCTCACTGAGATTCAAGACTGGATGAGTGCCAACTGGTTGAGGTTGAACTCTGATAAGACTGAGGTGTTGGTTGTGGACCCAGGCCATCAGGTAGAGGGGTTGTCTGCTGGCAAGCCATCTGGACTTTCATTGAGAGGCAGCCAGTTGATGGCCTCTGAACAGATGTGGAATGTGGGCAGTATACTGGATAATGGGCTGACACTTAAATCTCAGGTGTCGGTTGTTGTCAAGAACTCATTTTATCATCTGAGGAATATTGCCCAGATAAAACATCGTGTTCCACCTGATGATCTTCCAGCATTGGTCCATGCCTTTATGACCTCCCACTTGAAATTGCTGCAACTATCTGTACATAGGGCTGCTGGGGTTGGACATCTGCTGCCTGTAGCTGGTGTAGAAAGCAGCTACCAGGTTGTTGACTGGCTTGCCTAGATCTTATTATATCACTCCTGTGCTCCATGAACTGCTTTGGCTGCCAGTGCGGTGGAGGATCACCTTCAAGGTTAGTTTGCTGAATTATAAGACCCTACATTGACTGGACTGCATTATCTGCAAGACCTCCTCTGCCCCTTCTGCCCACTCCATCCACTCCACTGATGAGGAATTGCTAGAGGTTCCCAGGGTCTGTTTGAAGATATCTTACTCCAACAATGCACTCACACATAGTCGACACGTTATACAACAGCTCGATTGTATTTATCTTCATCACAATGTGAGCCCTTAGCTTTCAGTTGCCAAGTCTTCAAGGACGCCTCCTTGAAGGCTTGTAGCTGAGGTGTTAGGGGCTCACATTGGTGAAATTAAAATACAACAATTCATTGTGGAAACATTGTGGCATTGTGATTATTGGAGCGTGTTTGTTTGGAGTAAGTTATTTGAGTATTGGGCTGGCTGCCTGTCAATGCACATTGCCGTGTCCCAGAGTGCAGGACTTGCAATTTGGAGTTTTCTGTTTGAAGACTTCTGGGGCCAGATCTTTCAGTTTTGTGGCTCTGACCCTGTGGAACTCTCTACCTCATTGGATAAGACAGTGCCTGACCATTGAATCTTTTAAGCCTGGTTTGAAAATGCATCTGTTTAATTTAGCATTTTGCATTGATTGCTAGATCTTACAGCCCTTTTATTATGAATTTTAACAATGTTTATATTGTTATATTATATTTTTAGTATCTTTGTACTGGCACTTTGGTTTTTGGAAAAGCGCTTTTGATAAATAAAAATAACTTGTCTTGACATTATGAAACTCCTGCATGAAAGGTGATTTTGTGTTCCCTTGGTGAATTCACCTTTCAGGCAGGATCTAAAAATGTTTCCTGTCCTTGTTCATGAGGCGGGATCATAAGAAGGCTATGTTGAAAATTTGGGGTCAAAATATATAAAAAAGGGCAAAGTTATGGCCATTCATTCCAGTTTTGCTACACATGCCCATAACTTTGGAAATTTTTATTATTTTGACACCAAAATATCAACACATGCATCTTATTACCCACCTCACGAATGTCTCAGCTGTCAGTTTTCAAATACTAGCCCAAAAATATTTTCACACCTGTGGTATGGAATGGCATTGCAGTTGCACGGAATTATGTTTTGGCAGGGATTCACAAATTTTCTGTACAAGGCACATGAGGTGGGGTAATAAGATGGCTATGCTGGCAATTTTGACACTGTTGTCCTATAAATGGAAGCACATGGCCATTCCACAGCAACATTCATATACGCATCTATGGAGGGATGGGAGCATACTGCCCTCCCACAGGCAAATAGGGATACAATTACTCTATCTCAAAAATGATAGATGGGTGGGAGTGCAGGGCCCTCCCACAGGCAAACAAGGCTATGATTACACTATCTCCAAAAATAAGGAAATTATTTTCAAAAAAACTATGTTAATGCATCAGTTAGGCTTGATATCAAACCATAAAATGGAGGGAAATACAATGTTAGGATTACTATCATTAGCACCCAGCTCCCACCCTGCACACACCAACAGGCATCACGGGTGTGCCTTGGGGTCATCAGCCATAATGCTCATCCCATTCTCCTATACTGTACCCATCTTAGCTTATATACTTATGTTGGTATATGCAGGCTAGGGGTGGGGTGTTAGGGTTGGAAACTATATGTCATATTTCCCTCCTTTTTACAGTTTGATGTCAACCCTAACTGATGCATTAATGTACTTTTTTTGCCAAGAAAATGTGTATAAATAGCATAAAAACCTCATTAATGCACCAGTTAGGATCAAAGCAACAAAAGCTAGGAAATGTGGCATTAGGATTTACAACCCCCCCCCCTTCCAGGCACCACATGAGGTGTGGGTACTCTAGCCCAACATTCAACCCATTCCACCTGTAAATAAGGTCTGATGTGTACAGTGTAGGAGAATGTGGCAAGTGTTAGACATAAGTATCACAAGGCACGCTCCACATCTGATGTGCTGCCTGGAAGGGGGGTGTTTGGGTTGTAAACCCTAATGCCACATTTACCAGCTTTTGTTGCTTTGACCCTAACTGGTACATTAACAGGGTTTTTTGCAATTTATTTCCTTACTTTTTGAGATAGTATAATTGTATTCTTATTTTGCTGTGGGAGCGCAGTGTCCTTTGGACCTTATGCTCCGATGCATACATAATTTTGTCACATTGTATTTTAGAAAATTAAGTTTGTCTGTACCCTGGAATCCACTGGAACTCCCCACCCTACAATTGTGCCCAGTCCCCATTAATTTTAGGTTAATAGCCCTGGTGTCTAGTGGCACCCCCACCTCAAATTTCCATATATGTTTTATTATACTTTATTGGTGTTCAGTGGTGCCCCCACCCTTCAATTCTGGCCCAGTCCCATTATTTGTAACTGTATAGCCCTGATGTCTAGTGGCATCCCCAACCCTCCAAGTTGCATATATCTTTTTTTATATATTCATTGGTATTCAGTGGTACCCTCCCCCTCCAGTTGCAACCCGTTCACTATTACAATGAAATCTATATCCCTGGTGTCTAGTGGCACCCCCCACCCTTCAGTCCCCATATTACTTGTATTTATATTCCCATTGCTGGTCAGTGGCAACCCCTTCCCTTCCATGTCACTGTCAACCTTTAAATAATACCACAGTCCCTCAATATTTTTTTCAGCCTTTAAAAAAAAATCTACCACCAATCATGCCCACACTACACAAACTATCCTCCCACTGTACATCCACCTCCCAACACCCCCTTGACCCCCCACACACCCTTACTCACCTGAAGTATTACCACAATGAAGATCCACTTTTCAATCAAAGGTGTGTCTTGCTGCTGAAATCAGTGACTGCTATCTAACAAGTAAGGTAACTGCAGTCAGAAAATACATTGAATCGCAGTTACCTTTTTTCTCATACAGCAGTCACTGATTCCAGCAGCATGATGTGTCTTTGATCAGAGAGTGAATCTTCACAGTGGGGCCAGTTTCAGTGAGTGAGGGTGTGTAGGGGGATCATGATGGGTGCAGGGCAGTGGATGCACAGTGGGAGGTCAGGTGGGGGGTTGGGTCAGAGCAACAGTGGACTTTGTTTTTTACAGGTGTAAAAAAAACCACCAAGTCATTGAGGGACCATTTTGTTATTTAAAGGTTAACAGAGACATGGAAGGGTGGGGGTTGCCACTGGCCAGAAATGGGAATATAAATACAAGTAATATGGGGATCAGAGGGTGAGGGTGCCACTAGACACCAGGGATATAGATTTCATGATAATAGTGAACAGATGGAGCTTATCAGGAATCCAAGTCCTCATCTGCTCCTGCTGATTTTGACAATGGGGCATTTGGGCTGCTGCTGCACAGTGCTGCCCATGGACTGATCCTCAATGCTGGTGCCATGGTCTTTAGCACATGGTCTGCAGCCAGTCCTTGCTGCCACTACCACTCAGCAAGAGGGAAAGGATGGAATAATGTCTTGGGGAACACATACAAAAACTGGGAGCATAATGTTGTGAGAAAATTGTATCCCAACTTTGAGGGACCTGGAGAGATTCAGGTGTACCAAGTACAGTATTTTCCATACAGAGGATAGGGGGCCAGTGATTGGTAGGTAAAGGGTGCCACTAGACACCAGGTAAAATATGGGAATGGCAACTGGAGGTTGGGAGGGTGCCTTTAGACACTAAGGAAAGAATTTTCTTCACAAAAAAGGATCCTTTTTCGTGACTCGTAATATGAAAAAGAGTCTTTTTCCATATCACAAGTCATGAAAAAAGATTTATAATGTTAAATAAAAGAAATTCAAAGGCATTTCTGTAACAGATAAATGCAGAATGGAGCAGAGGGGGCCCCAATAAACAAGTTACATGTGGTGTTTTCCACCAAACAAATCATGTTGTTGAGTTATTTAAACTGGCTTCCCTCACTAACTAAAAACAAGATGGCAGCAGCACAAAAAAAGATTCCCCATTTTGGACACAGGATTACCCATTTATGACACAGGATTGCCTATTTGCAACACAGAATCCTGTTTCAAGGCTCACATCTAACTTTTCCCATTGAAAATAATGGGACATTTTAAAATGTAAGAACTTCTGAACAGATTAATATTTTTTTGCCAAATCTTCAAAGGGTGCTTCTGTGAACCAAGACCTTTCTACCCTGAACATGTCAGTCCAAAATCCCAAGCTATGTTTATGCTGCATCATGACAAAGAATTTCACAAATAATTGTAATTTTCACATTTTCTGACACTTTTTATCTCCACACCCACACATCTGACTGAAAAGGAGCTTGGCACATCAAGAGATCTTCAGACAATGATGGTGCATGCACAGTTACATGCAAATCAGTTGAATGGTTGCAAAGATATTAAAGTTTTGACTTTAATATAGAAGTGAAGTTTTATCCCTAACTATAGGGGCATGACCATGCCCCTATAATACTGACACACATATGTATTAAAAAAAAAACTGTTGTACTTTGATGCATCTATTTGGGTTGACACAAAAAGCATACAAAGTAGGGAACTGAAAATTAGGGCAAAAACTGATGGGTACCTTGGAGAGATGTATTCCTTGGGGTTTGAACCATCATGTAATGCAGTAGTAGTTGTACTAGTAATATGTTGTAAAAGCTTTATTTTTCAACAGAATAAAACTTTAATACCAAAATATGCCCTATTTGCGGTGTTGTACTGCATAAATTAGTTACACATTTAAGCACATCATTTTATAAATTCAAAAAACTTGAAAATTATCATGCCATTAAAAACTTAATTATGATAATATACAGAATTCAATAACAAAGATAGCACTACATATCCATAATATTAGATGTTTACTAACAAATACAGTTAACCTACAATTTAATAGATAACATACAAGTATAATGCACAGAATAGCACTGTGTACCCATGTTTTATTCACACATACAGCTGTCCTGCAGTTCATTCATTAATGTTAAACTAATTGTGGTTAGTGCAGGAGTATTTCTTATAGTTGGGGGTAAATTCATTCCAGGCTTTAGATATATTATATAATACACTGTCATTTCACCAAATTTTTAAATAGTTTTATGTATTATTATTCCATAATACTGGACATCTCTTAAAGAATAATGGTGATCAATATGTAAATTTAAAATTTCCTTTAATCAGATTGTGTTTTAGTTTGTAAATTATTGTCATCCATTGTTCTTTCCGTCATAGTTTTAGGCTGTCCCAGTTTAATTGTCTCAACATCTAGTGGTGATGGGTGTTGAAAAACAAAGAACAAACCATACCAGGTGATTACGTTAAATATTTACCATATCTAAACTCTGTTAGCTGGCAAATCTAAAACCGTGTTCCCATAATCAAGAACAGGCTAAATTAATTGTGTTGCTATTGTATTGTGTATTTGGAAAGGAATTAAGTACAGATCTTCATAAGGCCCCTGTCCCAGAGTTAACCCTTTTTGTAATGCTACTAATATATGTTTCAAAACTGCTATCCACTGTAACCCCGAGGTACTTGCATTGATTTGTAGTAGTTATTTTCTGTCCATCCATGGAGAAGATATTTAACTCCTTGGTTCCCTTTCATTGTTGATGTTTGCTGTAGAAGGCATTTTTTTTTGGTAATAAGTAGAGATGGGCGAAAGTTGTGAATTCCACTTTCAATGCAGTAGTTTAGAAGAGGGACGCATCCAGGGTGAGCAGTGGCAGGTCAAAAAAGAAAAGTGTAAGCAGTTTGGAGGGCTGGCAGCTGCTGAGGATTAAAAATACAGTTTACTCTGCTCCAACAAACCATGTTTTTTTTGTGGAAAGTGACAAAATATTTTATTACAGGGAGCAGGTTTCTTGCACTGAATGTGCCAGAACTCAAACCTGTGGATTTTACTTTTATTTATTCTTGTATATGAGTTTTTCAACACAATTTGTGTAATAAAGGATTTTGTCACTTTCCACAAGAAGGCCGTGGTTTGTTGGAGCAGAGTAAGTTGTACTTTTAACCCTCAGCAGGTGACGGTCCTCCAAACTGCTTACGAATTCCACTTTTGTAGAACATTCATGAAATTTCAGAAATTTAGCAACATTTTCTGCATTTCCACCATTGGCAAGATTAGAATCTTCCGAATGGATTTCATGCATTTTCACCCTGTTCCATGGGCTTTGTTGGCTGAACAACAGAATACTACATTAAGCTGCGGAATTGATTCCATCTGCAGTTTAATGTATTATTTCGTAATAGAGCTACCCTCCCAGGATCGCTGATCACAGTATCATTTATAATAAATATTAATTCCCAGGTAGTCTAGTGGTCCCACCCCTTCCCCAATTGCCAATCACTATCCCATTTATAATAAAATATAAATTTCCTGGTAGTCTAGTTTTCCTACCCTCCCTGATTGCTGTCCCATTCATAATTAAAATAAATGTCCCTGGTAGTCTAGTGGTCCCCACCCTATACCTGATCCCTCTCGCCATAAGGTGAATGACCCTTTGTAGTTTAGCCTTCACATCTGTCCATATATTGCAGTTACATTCTTGTTCCTGGTGGTGTGGTGGACCCCACCCTAGTAGGCAGTGACCCACCACCCCACTCTCACCCTTCCCCATCCTAACCCCAAGCTGGCAACTGGCACAGTCCACTGCTCTCCACCTAACCAGCCACCAACTGAGCTCTCAATGAGCACCTACTGTATACAGTAAATGCTCACTGATTGACACTGCAGGACTACACATAATACAAGCTACAGGTCTTGGACAATGATCATCATTATATACCGACTGCATGAGTGACTTGCAGGACCACTCATAATGCGAGTTACAGGTCTGAGGCTGTGAACATCATTACACTACAACTTCATGCGATACTTGAAGGACCACTCATAATGCAAGCTACAGGTCTGAGGCTGTGAATATCATTTTACTACAACTTCATGAGTGACTTGCAAGACTACTCATAATGTGAGCTACAGGTCTGGGACAGTGAGCATTATTATACATCTGCTTCATGAGTGATTTGCAGGACTACTCATAATGCAAGCTACAGGTCTGGGACAGTCAGCATCCTTAGACACATGCCTCATGAGTGACTTGCAGGACTACTCATAATGCAAGGTACAGGTCTGGGACAGTGAGCATCATTATGCACCTGCTTCATGAGTGACTTGCAGGACTACTCATAATGTAAGTTACAGGTATGAGGCAGTGAGCATTATTATACAATGGCAAGTAAAGAATCTTGGGCTATGACTGTTCAGTGGCCACCATGAACAGTGATGTTATTCCAGTACATCACTGTATTAAACTCTGTCACACATGACCACACAAAATAGTAAAAGAAATCACTCCCCCCAATGTCAAACCTGTCATCAGCTGCAGAGTCCATCCTCAACAAACTACCAAAATGTCCAGAAGTCTAGATGGAGAACTAAACAAGCACATTTTGCCCACTAAATAAATCTTTAGGTATCATTCCTCCCCGCTCTGCCTGCCCAGCAGCAAACCCCACTGCTCTGTATGGCTTACATATGAACATACCAATTTGCCAGAAGGAACAGACCACCCAGACTATCAGTGTCTGCCCAAGTGTGCAGCTAGCCCCCTAGATTGCAGCTGCCTCAACCCCCTCCCCATCTGTCATTCCTGTGACTGCCTCAGCCCCCTCAACCCATACCCTCCCTTGGGCTCTGTCCCACACCCTCTTAAAACTTCCTACTGTCTTACGTGAATTCTCCCCTCTGATAGAGCTTTCCATTTAGACACCACCCTCACGGTGAAATAGTGCCTCTTCATCTCCCCCCTAAATCTTCTGCCCTCCAATCTTAGTCCATGCCCCCTTGTGTCCCTACCTTTCCTCAGTTTAAACACCCCTTCAGTGCTAGCTGTGTTTATCCCCCTGAAATACTTGAATGTTTCAGTCATATCCCCCATCTGTCCTCTCCCCGTCATGTACATTTTCAGCTCATTCAGCCTGTCCTCATAGGCCTTGCCCTCCATCCCCTGTAACATTTTTGTTGCCCTCCATTGCACACCGTCCAGTAACTTAATATCCCTCTTCAGATATGGCTGCCAGTACTGCACACAGTACTCCAAGTGTGGCCTGACCAAATATCTGTAGAGTGGCAGGATCACCTCCCAATGCCTGGATAAGAAACCCCCTTGTGATAACAGCCCAGTATCCTGTTTGCCTTTGCTGCTGCCTTCCTACATTGGGCAGAGTTGTTCATATTTCCTGTTACCAACACCCCTAGGTCCTCTTCCTCAGTGATCCCCAGCCTCACCCCTCCCAACCAATAGTCCCTCCTTGGGTTCTTTGCTCCGAAGTGCATAACCTTGCACTTTATCACATTGAATCCCAGCCACCACTTCTCCGACCATACCTCTAGTTTGGTTAGGTCCCCTTGTAGTTGTTCCATCCATCCTCTTTGTCCACAACTGCCCCCATTTTGGTATCATCTGTGAACAGACTAACCCTACTCCCAACTCCATATGCACTGCTTCACAGTGCCTTGTTAGGTACATACTTTGCCAACCATTTCTTTGAGAAGCCATATGTAGAAGTGCTTTCTGTAAGCATTTTCAAACTAATTTTCTATGAAAAAAAAAAGAAAAAAATATCAACAGTGGGACCGAGTGACTTACCTAACATATGTGGAGCAAAAGTCATTCAGTCTCCACAAGTCAGTTAGGCAATCAGCTCCATTTTGTGATCAGGACTTCATACTCATGAAAGAATGCTCCATATTGAAGACATTCACCTGAGCCCAGAAAAGGCAGTGGGACAGGCTGAATTAAAGTCAGGGACAAAACGAGAGAGAAACCAAAAAAAAAAAAAGCGATGGGGAGAGAGGGAAACATAGAACACAGAGCGGGGGGGGGGCTCTGACAGATAGGAATACTGCACAACCTAGTGGCCAAAAGAGGAACATCAGAACTTATTTTTTAAACTGTACACTTACACATACAAAAAACACACAAAAAATAAATTTTGAAACTGCATTTTGAAATCTTATTTCCTTTCTTTCTTAGAAAACCAAGCCATTGTTAGTAGCAATAATGCACTCCAGGGTGTATGTCATGCTGGGATAACATTATTTCTCAAGTGCTTGACTGCCTATCTCCACATGTCTGTAAGGAGCTGATTATCAGAATGGTGCTCCCTGTCTTTGACTATGTGGATGTGCCCCCCTACTTCCCTTGCCAGACTGGATACCCTGCTCAAATTCTTCTGCCATTTTTCATATAACTCTCCTCTACGCACACATCATTGCTCACTTTATTTCTCCCTATCCATTTGCCATCTCGCCAACAGGCCCATTGCACTACATTCATCTCCAAATATGCATTCAACACCCTTCACTCCTACCTCTCCTTACTCCAATCCCAAATTCCCCCTGCCTCCAGCTCCCTCCACTGTAGGGACCAGGGCACTTTTGCCATTCCTCGCCCATGCTCCTCTGCTGGACAATCTCCATTCTAGTATAGGCTTCCCTCTCTCTGGAACAAACCCCCTCCCACCTCCTTCTGTCTCTCCACATCCATTAATTCCTGCAGATACCCACTGAAATGTCAACCCCCCCCCACTTGCTCCTGCTACCCTTCTTTTGGTTACCCTTGAAGTCTTGATTTTAGCCCATAGAAGTTTCTGGTTGTGATTTTAAGCACTGCTAAAGTTCACTTCACTTTGTTGAGTTGTGGTACATGCAAATTCTCTTTATTTATTCTACTATTGTAATACATTGCTCATCTGTCTGTTCTGATGTTGTTTTGCTATTGTCTACTGTTGCATCCACTTCCCCCTTCCCTGGGTCACACTTGGAAATGAGCCTCAGCTAAGTGTGCCTTTCCCAGTTTTCAGATTTTAAATAAATAAATAAAAATAGAACAAATAAATAAATAATAAATTAGTTAAGTGGGCTGTACGGTTATCCAAATTTTGCCTCTTTTTACTTTGTTAGTACTTACTACAAAGATACAAAGGATCACACCCAAGATGCAAAGGCTCACAACAGGGACATGAGGCTTCATTATGAAATCAGTGCTTTATTTTAGTTTATTAACATTTACTCACAGTAATAATTCTCTAAATAATAAAGATAGTAGCATCTCAGCAAATCAAACAACAAACTTTACCATAACTCAAATAAGCAGATCAGTCTCTGTGTATGAATTTCTGGCTTTAGTGTCATTCAAAGGAAGCCACACAAACTAAAACACAATCACAGGTAACTATGGGTCACTTTTTAAAGAAGTCATTTATTTTTTTCTGCGCAATATTCTGCAACGTTAGCTGCTGTACATTGTCCTCAAACTGAAAAAGAAGTGAGAGATCTGATTTATTTCTTCCTACTGCAAACTTTCAAGGGGTCCCCAAACATTTGAGTTCATTTGCAGCACTTAGGGGCTGCTCCTGCGGTGTGTCTTCAACTTCATCCTTGACAGTCTTAGTAGCTTCCTCTTTTATTACACTGCATATGTCATCTTCATTGAGTGGTCTGAGAATGGGAGCATTGGCATCAATTTCAGTGTAAGACCTGTACTCAGATCCCACATACCCACCAACAGCATCGAGATGGACAGCGGCTCCTCACCACTTTAGACTTCTGTGGCTTTGGTTGCGTCTACTGAAGCAGTTGGTGACATAAATTCTGCCTTTGTGTAGCAATTGCAAGGGTTTCAATTACAGTATAGATTAACTGTAATTAATTATGTGTACTTCACTTAATCGATAATCTTGGAAAGTGTAAAAAAAAATGAAACCGAAACTTTGCACAAAATCAAGCTACAGAGCAAATTTTTACCTGTATGAAGTAAGAAAAAATGTGCATTAAACCAAAATGTGCACTCATGTGTTGTGCATTTAACCAGAAAATTTAACATGGGCAGTATGGGGAAAAATCAGGATAAGAGAAAAGTGTGCACTCAAGTGGATTGTTCACTTATCTGATGTGCACATAAGTGGGCTGCACTGTATATGTAAGTCTCATTTCCCATATTTTATCAAGTCCCAAAAATTATCTATACTTTCTAGATGCCACTGCACTGTCACTCAATATCCCACCACATCAACAGCACCTCTAGGTTACAATTCACTTTAGTGCCAGGAAATACACTGTATGAAAGTCTAATTTCCCATTTTTCCTCATGTCCCAGAAATTATATATATGTGCTGGGTTCTATGTGATAACGGTGACTGCTGAATGGTGAGCCACGTTATTACGATGTCACGGCGGCGAAAACATTTTTGCCACTCTGACATCCTCGGCACATGGAAGAATGGTGCCTGGGACTTACTTATTTGCTTTCTTAATTTCACCCCCCTAGTAAAGGATTCTCAACTCCAGGGGGGGACATGTCAGAGGGGGAAAAAGCAAAAAAAAAACAAATTTCGGGCCTGGCACAACAAAAATGCAGTAGTGCCCAGACCCAGACCCGAACCCAGTACCCCACGCGCTGTAACCGGATGCCAACTCTCGATGCCATGGCGCAGCTCAGCAGCCTACCTCAGCACCACCCCTACATCCCCTCTGCCACCTCCCAGCCCACACTCACCATGCTTACTCCCCCCGTGCATGTGTGCATATAGCGACATTCTGTCACTGCAGTCACCCACCCCACCATGTCCGGTCACCCTACCCCCGATTGCCATTCAGGCTTTTGCCCACAATGCATCACTGTTTTGGACGGTGCCGTCTTTCAGACGCCAACATCACAGGCTACCTACATGCTGCTGCACTGTGTCAGTCTTCCACCACAGCAACAGCACCTCTAAGTTTTAATACACTTTAGTGTCTGGAAATGCACTATATGAAAGTTTCATTTTCCATTTTTTCTCAAGCCCCAGAAATTACATATACTTGCTACGTGCTACTGCACTGTGTCAGTCTCCCACCACAGCATTTTTCTTAAGTCCCAGAAATGATATATGATGCTGCTATATGCCACTGGCAACATTGTTGTGATATGCAGACTATGCCAGACAGTTTGGCATGGTAAATGGGACAGACACGTGGGCATTGGTGGGCAGCTCACCCCCATTAGAGTAAGGCACCACTGTCAGTGGGAAGAATACAAAAAGTCAACTCAGGGGTGGAGTTGGTAGCACTGCCACTAGTCCTTCTGTGTCACAGGGGGAGCACTGATGATGGATGTGGGACCTGTAGCCAGACTCGGGGGCAACCAGGGAGAGAACCTGAGACCCCAGCTGCAGTTGCTACTCCATCGCAGTTAAGAGATGAAGTAGCACAACAATGCATTGAGATAGGGGACCTCAGATGCTGAGGTGAGTCCAGAGAGGCCACACACCAGATGCTGCTATCAAGCCAGCAGACTCTCCTTGAGGGAAAGGCCAAACTCCATGGTAGGGTGCACTGTCTGCCAATCCTAGACCATAGCAATGATGCAAACTACAGTATATGAAATTCTCATTTGCCATATTTTCTCAGGTTCCAGAAATTATATATGCTATATGCTGCTATGCTGTGTCTGTCTCCAAACACAGCATGTCTCTTTAAGCAATTTAGTGGACAGAAATTCAGGAAAGGAGAAGAGACCTGTGAAGACAAGAGTGAACTTATTTATACTCTAGTAAACTCTTTGTTATGTTGTGCCTGTGAAAGCTAAATTAAAAAAAATATATAAGAAAAACCTTTTGGAAATTATACTTGCCTTCACACTGGTGATGGCCATGCCATGAAATGGAACAATGATGCCTCAGACAGAGAAAGTTGAAGAGAAGGAGGGGGTTTGCTTGTTGGAGGAGGAAGTAGCAGAACAGTAGACCTGTGAAGACAGGAGAAAATTATTTAGAGTCTGGTCAAGTAGCCACTGTGGTGCCTGCCTGCATGGCATATCCATTGTCTCCTCCCAATCTTATTGTTCCACTGTCACCTGTCAAGGCAAGACTGACATTATTGTTCTACAGCTGGCCCATGGCATGGACTCAGGGAATACCTGGGAAAGGAAAACTGAATAGAAAAAAATCCTGAAATGATATTTACCATCACATTAACGATGACCAAGCTGTGTAATGGTACAACTGGGCCCTAAAGAGGAAGGAGAATTCAGCTTGCTGGCTGCTGAGAATAAAGGAGCAGGAGAGGAGACCTGTGTAAACAAAAGTGAAATTATTTAAAGTCTAGCATACTGATGGTCTTTTGTACCTACAAAAGGAAAATGAAAATAGAAAAGATAAAAACAAACAAAAATATGGATTGATGCCATCACACTAGTGATGACAATGATGTGTAATGGCACAACAGTGCTCCAGAGGTGGAGGAGAAGTAGGCATTTTGGTGGCTGTAGGAGGAAACAGGACAACAGAAGTAGGTTCACATAGTAGTCAATATGTCTGGCATTTACAATGGGTTAAAAGTCCAGGTTTTTCTGGTGGCATGCATGACATGGAGGAGGAAGCCCATGTTATTCCCAGGTGAGGAGGATGGAGGAGGACAGAGTTCGGAGCGTCAACAATAGGAGCAGTCATGGCAGCAGGTTCTCATTAGGCTGATGTCTGACATTTACACAGGGTTAAGAGTATGGGTTTTTCTGGAGGCATGCATGAGATGGAGAAGCAGGAGGCTCATGTTGTTCTCCGGTGAGGAGGACTGGAGGAGACCAGAGTGAGGAGCATCATCAGTCGGGGCAGGCATGGTAGCTGGTTTACATTAGGCTGGTGTCTGGTATTTCTGCTGAGTTAAGACTCTTTCAAAAGATTCATAAGATTCTAAACAGGTCAAATAGCATTAGCCTTTTGTTGACCTGCAACAAACTTTAAATCTCCACTGTATAACATTTAGTAGATAGGTGATTATCTAATACCCTTTTCAATTGGTTTATGGTATTACATGATACAACAGATGTTGGCAGTTAATTCCATCGGGACACCTCCCTCTGGGAAAACCAAATCCTTCTCTGATTCTTCTTATAATGGTCACCTCTTAACTGCATATGATGTCCCCTGACTCTGGGTTTTTCTGGATGCATGCATGAGATGAAGGAGGAGGAGGAGGCCGATGTTGTTCCTGGATGTAGAAGACTGAAGGAGGCAAGTGTGCAGAATCACATTCTCCTTCTTTCTTTGTCCTCCAGATTAATCAACCTTCTGCTCCTCCTCTCCCACAACTAGGGATGCATCGAAATTCAATTTTGCCGGTGAAATTCCAGCAAAATTGGAAATTTTGCCATGCAAAATGTTTTGCAAAAATGCAGTGAAATTTTGCCCACATTTTCACCCTCTGAGCAGTCCACCAACAATGGTGAAATTTCACCTGTGAGTTGCTAAATTCCATCAGTAGTGGAGAAATTTGACCCGCGGGAATGCGAAATTCCACCAACAGTGGCAGAATTTAATCCACAGTGGTGAAATTTCACCTGCTTGGGGATGAAATTTCGCTCTCAACCGTAGGTGAAATTTCACATTTCACCCAGTGAAATATTTTGCGTAATGCGCTAATTATGCAACATATTTTGCCTGGCGAAATATTCCAGTTTCACCCAACACTACCCATAATGAATACCCCCTCTGAATCTTCAATGTCTGAGTTTTCACCACATGTGAATTCTTCATCCATTAAGTCCACAGATACCTCTGGGGTGGGTGATTGTCCTTTCCCTGTTTCATCCTGGTGTGTCAGTGGTGTCTACAGCGATGAACTTCTATTTGGAGGTACATGTGTACTATTATTTTTAATGAATGTCAATATGGTGAAATTTTGGGGAGAATGGGTTTGTACGTCAGTCTGTGATGATTGCCCTTGCTGCACTGCACACATGTTCAGAACTAGCACTAGATGGTGGGCAGCTTAAATATTTAAAAGCCACATCTACCAGTGCTGGCCATGCTTTAACTTTGTTGTTCCAATACAGTACAGGGTCATCATCAGCTCCAAGGTGTTTGGGGTCTGCTCTATATATGCCTCAACAGATCTGGCTGCTGCCTTTAGTCAGGAATCCTCTGATGGTTCCTCCTCACAATCTGCAAATTCAACCAGTGTTAGGACTGCCCATAAAGGATTTGATTTTGGAGGTTGTTTTCTGATTGTCTTACTAGTAGAGGTCAAACTGCATCTACTTATGTCTCACTTCCTTTGCTGACAATTGGTGAGCATGAAACACAGTGTCTCATCTCAATATGCTGTTTTTTTTTTTGCATTTGCAAACCATGTACATGACTGACCAGCAGTCTTTGCAGATGCTCAGATTTCTGACTACTGCCATCAATTTATGGCTAAAAGCCCTCATTTGTACGGTCGATCCAGCATTGTTGCAGTGCTGAAATCCATAGACATCAAATTAACATTCAGGTGTCTGTTACAGTCCAATACATTAAGCAGGTGTTCAGACAATGCATGCTTACAGAGTCACCTGTTGCAACAGACTGTAGCTGCACATTACAAGTGGCCTGCCTTAGCACCCATATCAGTGGGATGGCCAGACTAATAGAGGCAGTGTCCTCACTCACTGCTTGTGTGGCATGATCAAAAGGCCTCAATTTCAAAATCAACCCATACATAAACCTCCACTGTTCTGTTGTCAGTGACATAGAACCTCAAGAACTGTCAAGGATTGTATGAAACAGCATATACTCTTATAAGGCTTTATACTTTTCACACATACACTCCAATACATACAGGGTTAAATTCCACCTCCTTTATGGAGGAGCTTCTGTTTTTTTACTGGATAGGGTAGATTTGATGTTCCAAAGAATGGCTCGATTTGTCCTGGAGGTGCCTTATAGGACCCATAGATGTCTTTTGTTTACCAGTTTGGGTTGGGTGCAGTCTCCTGAGCTCAGAAACCTTCATCTCCTTAAATTTATGTTCCAAATTTGGAAGAAAGAGGTCCCAATTTATATCTCTCAATTGTTTCCTCCCAGAAGTGTGAAGGATAATCTTAGGTCTGCCCAGGGGTTGCATTATCTAATCCCAAAATGTAATCTGAATATTGGTGAAACAGTGGCTCCCTTTAGAGGGATGACTCATTGGAATAAAATTCCTATGTGTCTAAGGGATGAGAATCAGATAACTCACTTTTCTGATCTGTATAAATGGTACTTGGGATGGGCCAGTAGCCAATTTAATTGTAGACAATGTGATATTTATTAACCAACTGAATGTTTTATACAATGCTCCTTGCTGTATAAATGATACACTCTTTTTTATATTGTAACGTGATCATGCTGATTGTTATGTCTTTTGAAACTGATGTTTGATATTGTTTGTCTTTTGATACCTGGGAATTCATTGTAAATGAGTTATGTTCAATTGAATGCTTCCCTTATTCTTTATGAATAAAAAATATTTATTACTTTACCACTGCTACTGCTACTACTGATAACCTCCTGCTTTAATCAGAGCTTCTGCAGGCCACTTTTTTAACTTCAGTGCACGTAACTGGTCCCTGGCTTTTCCAAACTGTGCAAAATGGCTACAGATTCAATGGCACATGATGAGTACTTCTTTATTGTCACATTGTCACAAGAACTCTTGCACAACCAGGTTTAGGCAGTGTGCGAGGTGGGGCACCCTAACAAACCCCTATCACTAATAGCCTTACCAATGTTTGCACCATTGTCACTGGCTATGAAGACTGTCTTTAAGGATAGTGGATTCAACAAGGAGTCACTCTCCTCCAGTATTAATGCCTAAATGTTTTCCCCAATGTGCAAATCAAGCATGCTCTTAATAGCCAGTGTTGCATTCTTGCAAGTTCCAGGCATGTACTGTAGCTTCCACTACAATTAGGTAGCTTGCATTTGTTGCCTAGGTACTGACCAACCACCTTCAGTTCTACCCAAAGTGCTGTTAAGCACATAAAGTAACCAGCAACAGTTGTCCTACTGCATCACATATCTGCGGTAAGATGGATGTATTAACTGAAGGAATGCTGCATGGCATATTGAAACTTCTTTTTCAACGACATCACTCAGTTCAGGAATTGCCCTCTGTAAAAAGTAGGTACTGGATGGCACTTTCTACTTGGGCATGCTTTGGACATAAAGTGAAGGAAACCAATATTTTCAACAAGAGAACATGGGAGAGAAGATCAATAGTAATCATCTCTGCTGTGTCAGCATTCAGTTCCCTGGCCACTAAATGATATGGGGCAGAAATTTACATTACTTAAATAGAATGCTAATAGTAGTTGTCCTGACCTGTTTTGGGTGGGTGCTTTTTTGGAACAGTTTTGTGTGGGCAACATGTTGCTCGGATGTCACAGACAGAGATGGTGTCAAGAATCTTTTGACTTGACTGAGGGATTTTGTTAGGTTGATGCTGTTGCTGCTGCTCCTGCTGCTGGTACTTATCAGTGACTTCACACTTTCAGTGGTACTACTGACCTCCTCCTCCTCATCATCTATCTTTTCCTCCACAGTATCCTCTGCCTCATCTCTACCTCACAAACCACCTGCAGACACATTCTGCTAATGTGCTTGCCACCTAGCCATATGTTTGACTTTAAGATGAGTATGTTGTCCACCTGTGCTAACATGAGACCCTTTCTTGCCACAGCTTACTTGGACCTGACAACACTGGCATATTGTCACAATGTCATCTTTTGCATCGGTAATGAAAAAGTCCCACATGAGGGATTTTGAAAGCTGGGCAAATTTTTGTAGGGCACCAGTTTTGGTGGTCAGAACACCCACACTTGTTTCTGTGCTGGGATATATGTCATCATATATAATATTTTGTGGTGGAAGTTGCCCACCTTTCAATTTGAAAAATGTGTACACTTTGTGATCACCCTTTGTCTTTTCTTTTCAGACTACCATGAAGGATCGATAACAGTGTCATTCTCAACCTCACCCTCTATTTCCTACTCCTTTCCCAAGTCCTCCTCTTCCTCATTTTCCTGAGATGGCAGTGGCACACACAACTCTGCCACTGCATCATCCTCAGACTCACTAAGCAATAATATCTTACTGGGTGGGTAGTATTGGGCTATACTGGACCATCCAGAGGTGTAATGAGGTCTGATGCTGCAGGCAGAGGGCCTTATAGGCCCTGAAAGGTCTGATATTGCCCATACCACCCACCCTGGAGGGTATTATTGCAGTTAGAAAATAGATAATTGTATTATATATGTTTTTTTTAAAAATTACATGTTAAAATGCAAAACTCTTAAGAGTTTTATTTATTTTGTAATAAAATAGTTCCTCCACCTGCATTATAATTCTATGTTTTTTTCAGCTTGGGAGGTTTGCTGGTTGGCATAGTACCCCTCTCCTACACACACACACACACACACACACACACACACACACAGAGCAATAAAATTGTTAAAATGTCTGTTATGACAGTAGATTTACTTCTAGGGGAAAAACAGGTACAAGCACTAGTGTCTACTCTCACAATTCTTACCTCTTCCTACTCTGTCTGTGTTCTCACCCTGATGACTATTTTTTTTAAATGAGGTTGTAACCTGTAACCCCTTCCTGCACAGTCATGCTCTCTAGAGGCGGTGGAGCTCTCCCTCACAAATGGAGGTATGTGAGTGGACAGTCAATGACAGCAGAGATGTGGTGCCACATGTAGCATTATTTAAAAACTTTAAATGGACCCATTTGCTCTTTGGCTGGGGTAACATATCTACATCATGGTCAGAATGGAGAGTTCATTAATGCTGTTACTTAGGGAGAGATGTGACAGGATGTGCCCAGGAGTCCCAAGAGGTTTCATGACTGGGGAACCTCATAGAGCTGTGAGTGAATCAGCCAACTGAAAATAACATCATGTAGTGAGGTAGTGAGCTGATTTATTTTTTATTTAATTTGTTCACTAGATAGGGTGCTGTAGATGGAGTCACAGTACTGATTAGCAGACTTTATGAGAGCGAGAGGGGACTGGATGTTGGGATCAATGGTACCACCAGAATCAGGTACAGTTTTGTTAAAAAAAATAGTCTTTGTGATCACTGCGGTGGTGGGAAGTGAAAAAGCTGAGGGTGGGTTCAAGGAGTCAATTCACCTGACAGACCTGGTTGCTCACTAACAGAGAGTTTGGGGAGGTGAGAAGCCAACTAAGTCCAGTAACTTGATCACTAAGAGAGGGGGAAAAAAAGTTGGTTATACATTCTTCATTTTGAACTGGTCCAGTAATATTTAGAACTATATGAGGCAACTGAGACTGGGACTAGTTATTTCCTGGTCTCTGTTGTCTCATACCAGACCAGCAGATTGGCTATTGCAGCCAATCAGCTACTAGAATACCCTTTGTCCAATTTCTAAGGTCCAGTACCACTAACTACTGGGAACACTTTTTGATATTTTTCAAAACTACTGTGTTTACTCTCTGGTGCAAAAAAGTTACAAATGACTGGCAGACTGCCTTAGACAAAAAGAATAACACCTGTGCTGTGTTTCTGGATCTAAGCAAAACCTTTGACAGTGTGGACCATGAACTACTAATCTCCTCTCTGAACTCCATAGGCCTTGACTCACTCTCTCTTAAATGGTTCAGATGCTATCTCTCCGGAAGATTACAACTGGTAAAAAATGAAGGTGACCTATCTACCTCTAAACCACTCCTAAGAGGTGTACCGCAAGTCTCCATCCTGGGCCCCATCCTCTTTGCCATTTACACCAACAATATTGCCTCCAATCTCTCACAATCTAATATTCACCTTTTTGCAGATGATACTGTACTATATGTTAGTAATCCCTCACCATCAAAAGCCTGTGAGCTTTTACAGTCTGAGTTCTCCCTCCTACAGCACAACTTATTAGAAAAGAAATTACTACTAAATGCCAAGAAAACGAAAGCTATGTTCTTTGCCACCAAGAACTGCTCTTCCACTGTCCCATCACTCACCCTCCCACAATTATCTACCATCCTTGAGAAAACCTGGAATATGTGGACAAATTCAAATATCTTGAGTCTGGATTGACAAAAACTTGATTACACTAGCCACATTGAAGAGCTCCTGAAAAGCTTAGACAAAGACTTGGCCTATTTTATAGGATCAAACACTACCTGACCAGAGATTCCAAACAAAGGCTAATCCTGGCATCATTCCTATCCTCATTGACTATGCTGACTTCTCTATGGCCACTGCTCCTCTCCCATTTAAATAAATTAGACACCTTGTATCATAGAGCTATTAGATTCATTACAGATCTTCCCTCCAGCACCCATCATTGCTCTCTCTACAATGCAGTCAGTTGGACATCCCTGCAACACAGAAGAAACAAAAATGCTGCTGTCTGGATCTAGAAAGCTCTGACAAACAAACTCCTTCCTACATCTCAGGCTGCTTCAACGGATCACATCCAGGCCTTACACCCTAAGGATCAATAAACTCATCATGCTGAAGATTCTCATCACCTGCACCCGTATGGAAGGGCTGCAATCAGCTATTCCCTAGCACTTATCTGGAATTCTCTTCAAAAGACCTTGAAATTGGATACCCTCATTCCTTTAACATCCTTCAAAAAACTGTACACTAGTCTATTCCCAGAATCATGCAACTGCTTCCATAAGGCCTAGTCCTCCCACACCCCCTCCTGCCCCACCCCCTTTTTATGCTACCCCCTATTTCTCTATCATTCTTCTAGCTTGTTCTCCAACCAACTTCATACAAAAATGCCCACCCAAGTCCAACTGTCCGAGCTTTATCCCTACTATACTGTTTGTTTCTTTTCTTTTAATATGATTTAGGTTTATTGTCATTTTGCCTTGTGTATATGTAAATATTTGTATATCTGTCTCATTCATAAATCATTGTATTTGTGTTTATTCAGTACCATGTTTTTGTGTAAAATTTGTAACCTTATATTGTTATGACCACTCAGGTCCATCTTGTAAATGAGCTATGCTCAATGATGTTCGCCTGAATAAATAAAGATTTTGATTGATTGACTGGTGTTGATGGGTTTGAGAAAATTTCAGATAACTGATATTTGCTCTGGCTGCTGTCTCCCTCAACTAAGTAAGCAATAATACCCAACAGGGTGGGCATTATTGGGAAATACCGGATCGCCCAGGGGCATAATGAGGCCTGACGTCACAGGCGGAGGGCCTTATAGCCCCTGGAAGGTCTAGTATTTCTCAATAATGCCCACCCTAGAGGGTATTATTGCACTTAGAAAATGGCACATCAGAGAATGTTACTGTGTGAAGAGGCAGTTGGACTGGCTCTTATTTTTAGCTGGGCATCTATTGAAAAATAAATGCCCAGCTTGAAGCCTGTCTCAGCCAATCAGGCTTAAGAATTGATTGTTGCCATTTTCTAAGAGAGCAGCTAAATCATAGCTAAAAACTTTTTAACAGCACCACTAATACCACACACTGCAGATACACTATTACCTCCTGTAACCACACCACACCCTCATCTGCCTTGACCAGTGATCACCACTGCCAACTTCCCTGCCTTTCTTCCTTGTCTGCCCTTTCCTTTTCTTGTACCACTCATTCCGATGTGGTAATGTGTAGCAGTACTAGTGGCTTGAACAATAATAAAAACACTACAAATAGTAAAATAGTTACAATCAAATAAGAAAAATCAAAATGACAAGAAAGGGTTAAAGTAGTACAAGAAAATAATAATCAAAAATAATAACATACTCCCAGGCATGCACTGAATGCAGATGGCCAGCTGAAACAGTCTCTCTGTGGTGAATCAGCAATCCAAAAACATTCTTGTTTCCAGTTTTGTTATTTTCATCAAAAACATGCAGTAGAAGTCTCCAGCTACAGTTTCATACCAAAATCTAGCGGGTCTGAACATTGCAAGCCATTTTAAAGAGGGAGTCCAGCCAAAATTACTGGCATCACTAAATTAAGAATTTGGATCAGCATATCCCCAATCAGCCTCATGCCAAAAATGAGATCTCTAAGTTACTTTGTTTGAAAGATACAAGACATTTTGTAGCCCTAAATTCATTGCCAGTTCAAAAAAATGTTGTAGGTGCTGTATTGGTCCTTTTAAGAACAGGACCAGAAACAAATGATTTGATACCTTTTATTGGACCAACATGGATGTTACAGAAAAGAACAAAGTGATCTAGCTTTCGAACCTACCCGGTCCTTCTTCAGAAGCTTTATGGTAGTTATTTTGAAAATCCCATACTATTAACACCAGATTATGTTGAAAAAACAGAAATCATTTTCATTGGTTTAACAAATACATTTAAAACATAACAGAAGATTACGTCAGAGAAGCTAATTAATACCAGTGTGCTTTTAACTGAGGAGGCTCAGAAGGGCAAAGGTTATCAAGAATTCTCAACAACCAGAGAGTTCTTCTCACATAAATTTTAAAATGTCTCAGCATGCTAAGAAAGCATTCTAGTGATAAAAAAAACCTTGGGCTAGCATTCTCTCTAATACATGTAAGATGAGGTTACAACTTACATTCCAAGTGTCCTGGAGTATTAAAGAACAGATAATGAGAGACAAAATCCTGAAATTAGGTATAACTGCAGGTTGAAAAAGAGCCCCAAATTAAACATACACATATATACATGTTGCTGGATAGTATCACTTGTAAGTGTAAGTGCCAAATAAAAATACTTGTCAAGGACCCCCAAGAAAATGAGACCATGAGCCTGATAAGTGCAGATTTCAACACAGAGCCAGTGTATAACAAAAATGCACAGAATCAGTCTAAGGAATCTAAATGAAAACTTCCAAGGATGAAATCCTCCAGGACTCCTCCTTTTTTTTTCTTTTCTTCCCCCCCTTGGGAAAGATACTGTAATTGGTAGGAATGTGATACACTGTATGTACAAGAGTCATAATACAGCATCATTTACACCAATATTAATCATTACCCAAAGAAACTACACCTTTTATGGACCCCCAAGTAAATGAGATATGCATCTTAATATGAGCAGATTTTAAAATGTGACAGTGTGTAATCCAACCACTGACAACTAGTAGAAGGAAGTAAATGTACACTATATGTGAAAACTAAGTGTCTTAGCCACATAACACTTGTCCCATGCCACACTCCCTCACACAGATGTGTGTACATACACCACACCATACACACACCCCTGCACACCCCACACAACCACAACACACAACAAATATAACAAACACAACCCACATACCACACCACACCGTGCACACACAAACAAAACACGCACACACACACACCATACCCACAACACACAAAAACACAACACATGCAAAACACACACAAACACATACATATATACACACATCAATGCACACACACACACACTCACACAAACTCATCCAGGTCCCAAGAGAACAACTTCTGCAATATAAGGAACGGATGACTACCAACAGAATACTCTTAGTAGTCACATGCCATCCTGACCTTGAACTTCTACGTAAGGTTATTAAGGATCTCCATCCAATAATTAGTGAGGATGAAACCCTTAATTGTATTTTTTCAAGAACTACCACTACTGTCTTTTAAACAACCACTTAATTTAGCCAACCTGATTATTAGGAGTCAACTTGAACTGGAACAGAATACCATGACATCATACGGTACACGACCCTGTCATCAATGCACATGTAAGACATGTAACCTCATTTCCACTTCAGACTGTGTGGTTACATCACAAAACAGACTATTCAGGATACAGGGGAATTATACCTGTACATCAAGTAATGTGGTCTGTTTTATCCAATGCAAGAAATGTCCTCGCACTGGTTATGTGGGGGAGACAAGCCAACAACTCCACACTAGAATGAATTCACACAGACATTCTATTAATCACAAGAAGACTGAGAAACCAGTAGCCCAGCACTTCTCCCAGGATGACCACTCAATCTCAGATATGTCTGTGATGGTCTTAAAAGGACATTTCAACAGTACACAACAGAGACGGGCTTCTGAAATTAGACTTATTTTACTTCTCAGTATGGTGGCGGATGGACTGAACATTGATGTTGGTTATATGACACATTATTCCACTTAAACTTACACAGACCTTTTCTTTAAAAGATGGACATAAATACTTTAGTTCTTCAGCTGGCCTTTGATTTTGTAAGTTTATGGTTATCTACATGTTGACTTCTCACCTTAACACTGTGGTGTGTGTGCAAGTGTGTGTGCATTGATGTATGTATGTATGTGTGTGTTTGTGTGTGTCTTGCATGTGTTGTGTTTTTGTGTGTTGTGGATATGGTGTGTGTGTGGGTGTTTTGTTTGTGTGTCCGTGGTATGGTGTGGTATGTGTGGGTTGTGCTTATTATATTTGTTGTGTTTTGGTTGTGTGGGGTGTGCAGGGTGTGTGTGTGTGTGTGTGTGTGGTGTGGTGTGGTGTGGTATATGTACACACATCTGTGTGGGGGGAGCGTGGCATGGGACAATTGTTTTGTGGCCAGGACACTTAGTTTTCACATATAGTGCACATTTACTTCCTTCTACTAGTTGTCAGTGGTTGGATTACACACTGTCACATTTTTAAATCTGCTCATATTAAGATGCATATCTCATTTACTTGGGGGTTCATAACAGATGTAATTCCTTTGGGTAGTGATTAATATTGGTGTGAATGATGCTGTATCATGACTCTTGTACATTGAGTATATCTCATTCCTACTAGTTACAGTATCTTTCTCAAGGAGAGAGAGAGAGGGAGAGGGAGAGAAAAAAAAAAGGAGAAGTCCTGGAGGATTTCATCCTTGGAAGTTTTCATTTAGATTCCTTAGACTGATTCTGTGCATTTTTGTTATACTCTGACTCTGTGTTGAAATCTGCACTTATCAGGCTCATGATCTCATTTTCTTGGGGATCCTTGACAAGTATTTTTATTTGTCACTTACACTTACAAGTTATACTATCCTGCAACATGTATATATGTGTATGTTTAATTTGGGGCTCTTTTTCAACCTGCAGTTATACCTAATTTCAGGATTATGTCTCTCATTATCTGTTCTTTAATACACCAGGACACTTGGAATGTAAGTTGTGAACTCAGCTTACATGTATTAGAGAGAATGCTAGCCCAAGGTTTTTTTACCACTAGAATGCTTTCTTAGCATATTGAGACATTTTAAAATTTATGTGAGAAGAACTCTCTGGTTGTTGAGAATTCTTGAGAACCTTTGCCCTTCTGAGGCCCCTCAGTTAAAAGCATACTGGTGTTAATTAGCTTCTCTGACATAATCTTCTATTATGTTTTAAATGTATATGTTAAACCAATGAGAATTATTTCTGTTTTTTCAACATAATCTGGTGTTAATAGTATGGTATTTTCAAAATAACTGCCATAAAGCTTCTGAAGAAGGACTGGGTAGGTTCAAAAGCTAGAGCACTTTGTTCTTTTCTGTAACATCTGTGTTGGTCCAATAAAAGGTATCAAATCATTTGTTTCTGGATCTTGTCTGTTCAAAAAAACTTGTTTCAGTGAAGAGCTCCTGATGATGTCACAATCAGAACTCACAGCATAGTCCTCCCTGCAAGCTAACTTATAGGACTTATTTCTCCCATGTTACATTAAACTGCAGTTGTAGTAAACATCTGAAAAGGAAAGCTGACACTGGGTGGGTCACAGCTTGCATTTCCATAATGTGCAGATACAAGGCACAGTATTAAGAATGTGGCTGGGGGGTTATTGGCATGCAGCACCAAATATGACTTAAGAATGTCAAAGTTGTGTGCAAATGTTAGAATACTGCAGGGATGAGATTTCAAAATATCATCAGGCTGCAATTGTGGAATGCAGTTAATGACACAATCTCAGAAAGTAACTGGAATGCATAAATTCAGAATATGGCAGTAATACACGGGGGATGATTCCAGGATGGGCTACACTGGCGTAAAGCATGATATACCAAACCCCTTGGAGTATCCCATGACTTATGCCATGCATTATGCCTGGTGGTATTCCAGGTGGTGACTTGCACCATGGTGGATGCGAGCTGCGACATCCATGGGTTATGCCACCCACTATACTATAGCCTACAATGCTTGACACAAGTGCAGGTTATGACAGCAACTTTGCCCAATCCTAGGAGGGTGGCTGTCATAACCCGCAATTGTCATTCTGGAAGGGGCATTGGTGGAGCTAAATTCCAACAGCCTGGAGCTGCTCTAAGTAGCAGCCAATGGTGCTATCCATTGGCTGCCCACCCTGTGGCACAACAACACCAGCACAGCTGTAATTCCCTTGCCCCCCTAGGCATACCCCAGCTCCCACCCCCAAATGTCAGACACCCCCATGGGTCTGTTTCAGGTGCACCACCCTGGATGCCTGTGCATTCTGTCCTGCCCCCATGCCTCCTGGTGTGTGCTGAGGTGGTCTGGGGTGGAGGAGGCTTCAGGTGGGCCACCTGTCACTGGCCATGAGTTACGACATGTGAGTTGAATATGCCAGGCATGTGGTGGTAGCCTATGCCTGGCGTATCCTGCGTAACACAAGTGCTGGGACCCTGCCACTCCTGGAATGTGGCATAGGATCCCTGGCATAGGGCCAAATTGCATAACTCGCAACTGCATGCTAGTTAAGCCATTTGTCCTGGAATTGGCTCCCCAGTTTCAGAATGTGGCAAATGTCTAAAAGTAGCTGGGATACATAATTTTGGAATGTGGCAGTGATACATAGTTTCAAAATGTGGCACTGATTGCACAGTATTAGAATGTGGCAGTGATGCACAGTTTCAGAATGTGGCAGTGGCACACTACTCTGGTCTTGTTGTCTCAGCATTACCTGTAGTTACTGTGTAATCCACTATAAAATAATGTCTTGGAATGTTTTTTGCTATGCCTTGTATTGTTCTGACTGACTTGGAACCTTTGTAAATGAGCCCTTGGCTCAAAGGTCTTGAATCCTAATCTGAAATTTCAGAATGTGTCAGTAACACAGTTTTGGAATGTGGCAGTGACACACAGTTTTGGAATGTGGCAGTGATGCACAGGTTCAGAATGTAGCAGTGACACACAGTTTCGGAATGCGTGGGTGATGCACAATTTCAGAACGTGGCAGTGATGCACAATTTCAGAATGTGGCATGAATGCACAGTTTCAGAATGTGGTGTGACACACAATTTTGTAATGTGGCAGTAACACACAGTTTCAGAATGTGGCAGTGATACACAAATTTTCAATGTGGCAGTGATGCATAATTTTGGAATGTTGTGGTGATTCACAATTTTGGAATGTGGCACTGACACACAATTTCAGAATGTAGCAGTGATGCACAGTTTAGAAAATGTGGTGGTGACACACAATTAGAGAATGTGGCAGTGACACACAGTTTTGGAATGTGGTGGTGGTGTACAATTTCAGAATGTGGTGGTGATGCACAATTTTGGAATGTGATGGGGATGCACTATTTCAGAATGTGGTGGTGACACACAATTTCAGAATATGGCGGTGATGCACAATTTTGGAATGTGGCATTAACACATAGTTTCAGAATGTGGTGGTGATGGATTGTTTCAGAATGTGGGGGTGACATACTTCTACAATGTATCAGTAACACACAGTTTCAGAGTGTGGTGGTGACTCACAGCTTTAGAGTGTGGAGGTGATACACAGTTTCAGAATGTAGCAGTGACATACAATTCTGGAATGTGGCTGTGATGCACAGTTTTGGAATGTGGCAGTGATGCACAATTTTGGGACAGGGCAGTGACACACAATTTCAGAATGTGGTGGTGATGCAGTTTTGAAATGTGGTGGTGACCACAGTTACGGAATGTAGCAGTCATACACAGTTTTGGAATGTGACAGTGATGCACAATTTCAGCATGTGGTGGTGACACACAATTTCAGAATGTGGCAGTGGTGCACAATTCAGAAAGTGGCAGTGATGCACATTTTTGGAATGTGACAGTGATGCATGGTTTCAGAATGTGGCAATGACACACAGTTTTGAGATGTGGCGGTGATGCACAGTTTCGGAATGTGGTGGTGACAGACAATTCCAGAATGTGGTGATGGACAGTTTTGGAATGTGGCAATGCCACACAGTTTCAGAATGTGGTGGTGGTGGTGCACAATTTCAGAATGTGGCAGTGATGCACAGTTTTGGAATGTGGCAGTGATGCACAATTTTGAAATGTGGTGGTGATGAACACTTTTAGAATGTGGTGGTGATGGACAGTTTCAGAATGTGACAGTGATGTACAGTTTTAGAATGTGGTAGTGATGTGCAATTTTGGAATATGGTGGTGACACACAATTTCAGAATGTGCTGGTAAGGCAAAATTTTGGAATGTGGTGATGATGCACAATTTTGGGATGTGGTGGTTACACAAGTTTGGAATGTGGTAGTGACACAGTTTCAGAATGTGGCACAGAAACACCACTTTGGCATGTGGAGGAATGCACAATTTTAGAGTGTGGCTGGGATGCATAGTGTCAGAATGTGGTGGGGATGTAATGCACAAGTTTGAAATGTGGTGTGTGTGTACAGTTCTGGAATGTCGAAGGGGCTAGCAGTTTTAGAATAAAATGGTGTATCCTGTCACATTCCATATGCATCCCCTCTGTATTCTGAAGTTACTAGTCCCCACTAAATTCCTTGATGTGTGTTCCTGTTGCAATCCCTGCCTCATTCTGAGACTATCCAAAAGTACCAACTCACCCCCCCCCACACACACACACAGCACAGCAAATTTAAACTTTCCACTGCCAAAAATGGCTATATTTACTTTTAGCTCCATGTGAGGAGTGGATCCTTTTAGTTTCAGACTGGAATTCCAATTTGAGTAAGCTAAATCACCACCGTTATGGTGGGACCCTTGATTTAGTTCCTAACTTTCCAATGCCTCAATGGCTATTGTATCTAATTGGCTCCTTTTATACACTGTGCTCCCATCAAGGATTTTACACAGGTGTTCAAAGGGAGCATGCTAAAAATGAGGACCACAGACTTCTGAAACTCAAACAAATCCAAAATAGCATGTTCAAACCTTTTAACTTGCTTCATACACATTTCTTCTAAGGGGTGCTGCTGGATAGTGGCAAACAATAAACAATCCAAAAGTACCAGTGCACCCCCCACACACACATGCAGCATAGCAAATTTAAACTTTCCACTGCCTTTGAACACCTGTGTAAAATCCTTGATGGGAGCACAGTGTATAAAAGAAGCCAGTTAGATTTATTTATTTATTTAGTTTTTGTTGACCGGGTAAGCACACTAGACAAATCCTGCCTATTTTCAGGCACGACCTGGGCGGAAGGGGGATACAGATCAATGCCAACTGACCTTGAACCAGATTAAGCTGTTGGTGGTATTTTTAGTGAATGAGGGAAATTTGGCCAGGACACCGGGGGAAATTCCTCTACTCTTTTCGATAAGTGCCATGGGATCTTTAACATCCATCTGAACTACCACCAGTCCAGGCAGATGGGACCTCAGTTTAACATCTCATCTGAAAGACGGCACCTCAGAAGTGCAACACCCCTCTCATGCTGCAGTACAGTGTCAGTACTGGGATATTAGCCTAAGTGCCATATGTGGGAACTGAACCCACAGCCCTCTGATCTCCCGGCCTCAGAGGCGAGTGTGCTACCTACTGAGCCACTGACACTTGATACAGATACAATAGCCATTGAGGCATTGATAAGTTAAGGACTAAATCAAGGGTCCCACCTTGACGTTTATGATTTAGCTTACTCAAATTGGAATTCTAGTCTGAAACTAAGAGGAACCACTCCTCACATGGAGCTAAAAGTAAATCTAGCCAATTTTGGCAGTGGAGAGTTTAAATTTGCTATGTTGTGTGTGTGTGGGGGGGATTCGCTGGTACTTTTGGATTGTTGTTTGCCACTATCCAGCAGCACCCCTTAGAAGAAATGTGAATTCTAGTATGTGAAGTAACTTGAAAGGTTTAAGCATGCTATTTTGGATTTGGTCACATTCTTAGACTGCACGTCCTCCCCAACATACTAAAATTGTGCACCACCTTGAAATTCTATACCTTGGTGCAACACTGCATTCTAAAATCTCCTGTTGACATATTCTAAAGCACAGTACCATGCATCTGAACATTCTGGAAATACAAGCACTGCAGCCAACCCTATGCAGTTTTTTTTCTGATTGCTACTGCTACAGTTTCATAAAGTTTGGTGAACTAGGTCCTATAATGTTGCTGACAGGGAGGAATAGGCTGTGAGTTCTGGTTATGACATCATCAGTGGCTCTTCACTGAAACTGGCTTTTATGAACAGAGATTGCACTTAGGGTTACATATAGGATAGTGTATGGCTCCTGATGTATAACAAGGCTATTCTCCAACTTAGTGGTTACTATGCCAAATGTTGACTTTGAGAGCACAGCTTGAGAGGTCACACAGTCGGTAGAGTAACCACAAGGTTGGAGATTAGCCTTGTTGTGCATCAGGAGCCATACACTTTTCTAAATCGTGTATGGTAAAAAAACTGTTTCAACATTATGCAGCATTTAAAATACGTTTGTAAGTGTCACAAACATTTTAATCCACCATCAGGGTAGGGATTTGAGGTTGCTATGGAGCAGGCATCCATTATTTGGAAGTGAAACCATCGACTAGTTGCTAATCGGGTGTGGGAGGGCTTTAAAAAAAATGGCAGACAAATTCCTTGCTTAGTGAGAAGTGGTGACCTTGAGCAGAATCTCCTGTTTGAAAGCAATATTTGGATATCTGGTTGACTCTGTATTTTAATTAAAAGTTAAATATCTGATTGATCCTGCAGTTCTTAAGTGTTTAACTGTGCAAGTTCGGGTGATCGTGTTGCTGCCACTACCACACTGTTATCTGGATGAGGCTGCCAATTCTGCTGCAATCAGTGTGTGTGATGTCCATAATGCAGCAGAATGAGAAGTCATTATGCTACACTACGGACATCACTACTGCAGCAGAACAACATTTTACACCTAATTGATTTAGGTGTAGAACGTTTCACCATACACTATAAAATAGATAATAATTTCAAAATGAAGTAATGCAGAAACTTTATTTTTGGCATGAGATTTATTGGGAATATGCTGATACTAATTCTACAGTGTAGTTTTGGTTAGACTCCCTCTTTAATTTTGATTAAAATTTAGCACTGTTTAAATCACAATTGAAGCTGCATCAGAGACATGGTGTCGGTGCCCCTACTGACAGCGCTCACCACAACCCTGAATTGGATGGTGAACAAATCAATAAAAACAAGCATTTGTCAATGCCGAACGTTCACTTGCAGGTATTTGCAGTGGTGTTTGGCATGTATGGTGCTTTACCCTAATGCCCCATGCAATTGCTGGTATTTGCACAATAAATTGTCAGCATGACCTGTTTGTTACCCCCATTGTGCGCTACATAGGCGGAAACACATTTTGGGCAGGATGTGAAAAATGACAGCTGTACTGCTCATAAGGAAGTGTGGTAAAATGCCAATGTTGAAAATCTGGAGTGGAAATATTGAAAATGTGCAAACCTATGAGCGTGTGTGGGAACTGTGCAACGCACACTCATAAAACAGTCATTTTTAGGAATTTTTTCATCAAATTTTCAACATTGCCATTTTAAAACCTCTGCTAATGAACAGTGTCACTGTGATTTTCTTACTGTGTCCCATACATTGATTTTGCTCACGGACTGCACCATTGTGCACTACATGGGGGAAAGATGTTTTGGGCAGGATGTGAAAAATGACAGCTGTACTGCTCATAAGGAGGTGTGTTAAAATGGCAATGTTGAAAATCTGGAGTGAAAATATTGAAATTCGCAAACTTACGAGCGTCGTGTAGGAACTGCACAATGCACACTCGTAAAACAGTTATTTGTGGGAATGTTTTTGCCAAATTTTCAACATAGCCATTTTAAGATCTCTGCTCATGAACAGTGACACTGTGATTTTCTTAATGTGTCCCATACACTGAGTTCACACACCGACTGTGCCATTGTGCGCTACATGGGTGGAAACACATTTTGGGCAAGATGTGAAAAATGACAGTGCACTGCTCATAAGGAGGTGTGGTAAAATGACAATGTTGAAAATCTGGAGTGAAAATATTGAAAATTTGCAGACTTACGAGTGTGCGTAGGAACTGCGCAATGCAGACTCATAAAACAGTTATTTGCAGGAATGTTTTTGCCAAATTTTCAACATAGCCATTTTAAGATCTCTGCTCATGAACAGTGACACTGTGATTTTCTTAATGTGTCCCATACACTGAGTTCGCACACCGACTGTGCCATTGTGCGCTACATGGGTGGAAACACATTTTGGGCAAGATGTGAAAAATTACAGCTGCACTGCTTATAAGGAGGTGTGGTAAAATGACAATGTTGAAAATCTGGAGTGAAAATATTGAAAATTTGCAGACTTACGAGTGTGAGTAGGAACTGCGCAATGCAGACTCATAAAACAGTCATTTTAAGGAATTTTTTCACCAAATTTTCAGCACAGCCATTTTAAGATGTCTGCTCATGATCAGTGTCACTGTGATTTTCTAAATGTGTCCCATACTTTGAGTTCGCACACCGACTGCGCCATTGTGTGCTACATGGGCAGAAACACATTTTGGGCAGGATGTGAAAAATGACAGCTGTACTGCTCATGAGGAGGTGTGGTAAAATGGCAATGTTGAAAATCTGGAGTGCAAATATTGAAAATTCGCAAATGTACAAGCGTGCGTAGGAACAGCGCAATGCACCCTCGTAAAACAGTCATTTTTAGAAATTTTTTCACCAAATTTTCAACATAGCAATTTTAAGACCTGTGCTCATGAACAGTGTCACTGTGATTTTCTTAATGTGTTCCATCCATTGATTTCGCACACCGACTGAGCCATTGTGCACTACATGGGCAGAAACACATTTTGGGTAAGATGTGAAAAATTACAGCTGTGCAACTCATAAGAAGGTTTGATAAAATGGCAATGTTGAAAATCTGGAGTAAAAATATTGAAAATTCGCAAACTTATGAGCCTGCGTAGGAACTGCGCAACGCACGCTCATAAAATAGTCATTTTTTGGAATTTTTGCACCAAAATTTCAACATGGAGTTTTTGGGACACCTTCTCATGAATGGTGTCACTGTCATGGCATTATTCAAGGCCGAAGGGTGATTTCATGCAGTGACTGCGCAGTGCCTGCAAATCACCCTTCAGGCCAACAATGACCATATAACATCATTCATGAGAAGGGTCTAAAACCCCATGTTGAAAATTTGGTGCAAAAATTTCAAAAATGACTGAGATATGCAATAAAGTTGAACTCCCTATCTAGCCCATTATACAGCTTACCGGCATTTCCTCAGTTCAGGGGTCACCTTTGAAGAGTGCAGACATGTTCCTGTTCCACCAAGATCATTGCATTGGAGTCTGGAGGTAAGTATGGGGTGAGAGGGGTGTGGGAGGCTGGGTGTGCATTGGGTGGGTGCGGGTTGTGGAAGGGGGGCTACAAGACTCGCCGTGGGACCATTTTTATTTTACAGGGGAAAAAAAAGAACGACGTGGGATGTTTGCCACACTGGGGTGGGCTCCCAGCATGGAAAAAGATGTGTGGGGGGGCCGAGGAGCTGACGGAGGATTGGGCATCCCCGTCGGCAAAACAACAGCAAAGGTTTGCCACGCTGGGGTGGGCTCCCAGCGTGGCAGCAGTATGGCTTTGGGGGGGTGATGGAGCCAATGGGGGATTAGGCACCCCCATCAGCAAACAATGTTTGCCATGCTGGGGTGGGCTCCCAGCATGGCATAAAAGCTTTGGGGGGGTGGCATGACGGACGTGCGGGGGAGGTAGTGCGACACAAGGGTGGCACTCAGTATGGCAGTGGTGCTTTCCTTGAAGCAGAGGAACACCACTGTCATACTGGCTCCTGCACCATTGGTGGAACCACCACACACCTGCTCAAGGGAGCAGTGCATTGGTGGGAGAGGCACACCTCCAAGTGTGCTACTCTCCCGATACGTTCCTTGCACATGTGCGCAAGTGAACGTAAAAAGAACTGAAATAACTTTTAGTAAGGAAAGTAAGGTGAAGGAGCCCATGGGAAGGGGAAGAGGCACACTAGATGGGCCGAGGGGTCCTTTTCTGGTCATAGAATTCTATATTTCTCTGTTTCTATGTAAATGATTTATCCACAAAATCTGATTTAAATGAGCTTAAAGGACTTTTAAATTCTCTTTTGATGGACTCAGAATTGAGCTATCTGATTTACATGGGAGGGAAAATTGAGAGAGTCCAGGATTTCCTAGTCTGAAGATTCTTACAAGCATGAACTCATTCATTGAAGAGCTCAGTCAGGCTGCTGGCCATGGAGATGAGTGGAGGGCTGTGTCAGTGGCCTGCTTAGAGTACTAGGGGAGAGTGGGGGAGCACTATCTGATGACAGAATGTGGGGGTGGGGGTCCATTAGACACCAGGGGATGGGGACTTTTTTTTAATTTTAAAGCTGGGGGAATGGGGAAATGTATGGTAAATCTCAGCAGAGGTTCTTCAATTTGGGCTGGTGATCAGCCGGATGGGGCACTAGATACCAGGGATGGGATTCTTCTTAATTTGGGCTGGTGATTGGCCAATGGGTAGGACCACTAGACACCAAGAATATAAACTGCCCATTTTAGGATGAAATTTTGCTGTAATTTTGCAAAATATTTTGCATGGCAAAATTGCCAATTTTGTGGCAATTTGCTGCCAAAATTGTATTTTTCAATGTCTCTAGACAAGAGTTTCATAATTGCTAAATACTAATAAGAGGGGTATATTGACACTGTTTGGAAAGAACATGACATTTGTATTAAAAGAACTAACAGATGAAGAAAGATGATAGCTAATGATATATGGCACCCATATTGGTAAAGAAACTGTGATATGCAACTTTTATGGCCCCTCTTATCCTCACACAGCTTTCTATCATGAAATATCCAGTGTGCTTAATGCTTTTAGCAATGTCAGCATAATTATGGGAGGGGACTTTAATCCGACAATAACCCATATTTGGGCAAAAGCAAAACATCTAAAAACCTGAAAAACAAAAGTGAGAGAAGCAATACTGTAATTTGTTACAATGAGTTACTTGATGCCTGGAGAATCTGTACATTTTACTCAATTCTACATATTAGCTATAGTAGAATTGATTATATCTAGGGATCTGCGCCAAGGACTAGACAATGCAAGTATTCTTGAACATACAGTTTCTGACCATACAGTTTCTATAACTGGCTGTAATTTAGACACAAGAAAAAACAGAGAGGGTCCACCCAGATGGTCCCTAAACACAATGCTTCTTAATGACCCATGTTTCTGTAAATTTGTAAAGAAGAATCCAAACATTTCTTATCTATCTATCTATCTATCTATCTATCTATCTATCTATCTATCTATCTATCTATTTATTTATCTATTTATGTCTTTGGTAACCGGCTAGGTGCGCTGATCCAAGGAACCATTTTTAGGCATGACCTGGGTCATAAACAGTGGCACATTTAGCAAGACAGAATACAGGAGGAATAACATGACCACAATGCAGGCCATTAACAATAAGGTACAGGGAATTACAGTACAGAGAGTATTAACAAAAATGAGAATACAATAAGGTAAAAGGTGACGTCATAGGATAGTGACAAGTCCATATACATCATCACAGGAACATGGAGAACAATACAGTAAGGTGACAAATTAGCAGATAAACCATATAAAGTGCAAATTCTAAAGGCTCGCCAATAACAAAATCAAGTAACAATCAGGTAGACATTCAGAATTCAGTGCGACAGTCCATAATAAGCAAAGTGCAGTGTAGTAGACTATAGGGAGGGGAGAGAGAGCCAGGTAGGGGTGGGAAAGAATCTGGAGAAAAAGGGGTATCGCAAGGGTGAGGAGACCCCAACAAAAGGTGGGGCAGAGAGGGGGGGAATCATCCAGCTTACACAGATGGACAGTGGCATTTGGCTTCCAGTGGTAGCCAATCTTTAAAGTGGCTTTTGAAGGATAGGTCACAGGAGAATGAGTGGAGAAATATAAGGCACTTGTTCCATAAGGAGGGGGCAGAGATGGAAATGGCTTTGCTGCTTATGATAGTGGAGATTCATGGAACTACCAGGGGGAGGATGGATGATTCACAGAGGCACCTAGTAGCCACTTTGCCTGAGAATAGGGATGAATAAGGGGACAGGGGGCCATCTCTGATTGTAGTGTCTATTAGGCAGCCCAAGGCATAGTTGAGCATACTTGAATTCGGAGCCAACCAAGCTATTTGTAAAAGTCACAATGATAGGTGAAAGAGTGCGCGAGGAGGATGAAGGGGTAGATGCTGTTGTAAACTGATCAATCAATCAATCAAGTCACAATGATGGGTAGAAAAGGGTACGAGTAGGACAAAGGGGCAAATGCTGTTGTAAACTGATGTCAGCCTGGAGCACAGGATTGATGACTTGGGGGGAATATATGGGGGACTAGTAATCAATAAGGAGTAGAAGGTTGCCTTGCACAATTGCTAATCATGCCTCATTAAACAGGAATTGTCTTCACTGGTAAGCAGCTCCTAATTTCTGGTTAACTCTACGCATGGAAATATTAACATGATCAGTGAATGTAAGGGAGGGATCCAGGGTAACGCCCAAGTATTTGAAACTATAGACATTTTCGAGTGGGGTGCAGACAGGTGGAAACACAATTAGAGAGGACTCCACTTTGGAGGTCTTGGTGAGGAATGGTTTTGAGCCAAAAACATTGATTTTGTCTTTTTTCCATTTACCAGGAGCCTTTTGGAAGTAAACCAACTGTAGACAGCACCAAAATTAAAGGGTAAGGATGGAGGAGATGTTTGCAAGTGACTTGTCACTATTGTATAGAACAGGGTTATCTGCACAGAGAGGTGCCTTACAGGAGATATTCTCTGCCAGGATTGCATTGATAAATATGGAAAACAGTAAAGGGCCAAGGATGGAGCCTTGGAGGACACCAGTAGAGACAGGTAGGGAAGGGGTGGATGCAGCCTCAATGGTAACTGACAGGGACCTGCCCTCGAGATAGCTCTAAAACCATGAGGAAGTCTCTGAGGAGCAGCCAAGGTGGTGGACAGTTGAGTGTAGGAGAGGGTGGTCAACTAGGTCAAATGCCTTAGTCAGATCCACAAATACATCACCTGTGGCCTTACTTGAATCCATGATTCTGAGGACATGGTTAGTAAAATGGGTTAAGGCCGATGTGGGTCTGTGGAGCTTGTGGAAACCATGCTGCTGGGTGCACAGAAGCTAATATTTTCCAAGGTGCTCAGAAACCTGGGAGTGAACAATTCTGTCTATGAGCTTGCTAGGGTTGGGGGAGAAGGGAGATGGGCCTGTAATTATTGGTAAAAGGGGATAGTCTGCTTTAAAGATAGGAACAACATTAGCATGTGAACAGGAATCAGGCATTGTGGATGTGGAGAGGGCAAGGTTGAAAAGGAAGGTTAGGGGTTTAATGATTGCAGGAGAGATGAACTTGAGGAAGGAGAGGAACAACCCATCACTGCCAGGGCTACCCCTGGTAGGGAGGGACTTTAGGAGCATGGAGGTAGTTTCTGGACCTATGGTTCTTAGGGTTGGGGGGGTGTGGCTAGCAGGGAGGCAGTCTGCCTGACTATTAGGGCTAGATTGTGACTGAGGGGGAGGTCTACTGAGGTGGACAGAAAGGTTGGTAAATTTTTTTTTAAAGCTCTGTGCAATCTCAGTGGGGTCAGTCAGGGGGTCTGAAGGGAAGGCAAGTTGAGTGACTTAGTTGTGAGTCTTCAGGTTGAGTAAGGACTCTACCAAGGCCCAAAAATGCTGCAGATCGCTGAGGTTGTTCATTTGTAGGTTGAGACTGAAGTTGTGTTTTAGTGATTGGACTATTTGCTTGCAGGTGCTGAGTAGGCTGCTGTAAGCATTCCAGAGTTGGGGTGAAGGGCACACTTTGTAAGCCTTTCACTGGCTGCCCCTCTCTTTCATTAGGGCCAGTAGGTCCTTGGATATCCAACGGGTGTAGCCCCCTTCACCCTACGAGCGGTAAGTGGGAAGTGGAGGTCTTGAACCTGAAGGAGGGCATTGGTGAAGAAGCTAACTGCTGATGACACATTGTCAATG
Source organism: Neoceratodus forsteri (assembly GCA_016271365.2). Classification (NCBI taxonomy): domain Eukaryota; kingdom Metazoa; phylum Chordata; order Ceratodontiformes; family Ceratodontidae; genus Neoceratodus; species Neoceratodus forsteri. The sequence continues at coordinate 1,846,916,303 of CM057449.1, forward strand.
AGGTGAAGGGCAGACCAGTTTAATGATCTTACATCATTGAGAAGCCTGATGGGGTCTGGGCAGTTAACATTTCTGAAAAAGAGGTATTTTGGAGGAGTGCATTTCATTGTGGTGACCAGAATGATGTAAGTAGGGGAGTGATCACTTATAGAATCTGACAGGATACCCACCTGAACTACTATGTCTACCCAATTTATGGCCACCCAGTCCAGTAGGGTGTGGTTTAGTGTACTGGTATTATGTCTGGTAGAGGTGGTGATGACTTGCTCGAGGTTGTGGGATTTTAGGAGATTGGCATAGTCAGGCTTCTGGGCGCCTAGCCAGTTGAGGCTGAAATCTCTAAATAATAACGTGTCCCTGGTTGGAGTTGTTAGCCCTAGATCATCCAGTAGGTTAGATATGCCTGAGATACCTCTGGTGGGGGGGGGGTTGTAGCAGCACCCCAGGTAAATTTTTTTAGAGGAACCCAGGGTTAGCTCAACAAGAAGCCATTCACTGGGGGAGAGGGGATTGGAGCAGCTAACAATGATGGCTGATATATTTTTCTTCACATACAGTGTGACACCTCACCATTCTTGGCAAGTAAGAAAACTGAACCAAAATACTGAGAATCAGGGTGAAGTCGCACAAGATTACTTGCAAACAGGTTAAAGAAGAAACAGCAAGTATGATCACTACCTGTGTGATATCAGATGGCACTATCCACATTCAATGCTGAAATCAACAAACATTTTTGAACTATTACTCTATTCTGTATAAAAGTAAAAGTGGTGTAAACACAGATGAAATAAATAAATTCCTATCAGATGATAGGCTATCTATACATTCAGATATGGATATCAAAAATCTTAAGAATGACGTTACTATGGAAGAAATTCAGTATGTGACAAACAGACTCCCAAAATGTAAAGCTTCAGGCCCAGAAGGACTGCCTGCAGAATTTCATTACACTTTTTCAGAAGAAATTACAAACAAACTCTTAGAAGTTTTCCAGAGCTTCCAAATATCTTAACCACCTGTCACAATATACGCAGCAAGCATTAATAGCAGTCATGCCCATAAAAGACAAATACCTCAAATTCTGCACTAATTGTACACCAATATCTTTACTAAATATGGATTATAAAATATTGGCAAAGCTGCTCAGCAAACGTTTGCAGAAAGTCACTGAAAAATTAATTGGACCAGAGCAAACTGGATTCATTCCAGGATGCAGAGGTTCTGATAACATCAGATGGATAATGTAAATTCTTTTGTCTGCATCACATAATAAAAAACCTGTAGCTTTTATCTTTTGATGCTGCAAAGGCTTTTGACACCATGGAATGGAACTGCCTTTACAATATTTTGCAATGGTTTGGACTGCCTATTACTGTACTTTTATTCAGTGGATAAAATACTTCATAATCATCTGAAAGCAGCAGTCCTCACTAATGGAACAAAAAATCCAATAATTTCCCTTTAAGTCATGGAACCAGACAAGGCTAACCACTACCTCCTGATCTTTCTGCCCTGGCACTAAAACCATTGATCAGGAAGTTAGAGAATACTAAATAAATAGAAGGACTACACATCAGAAAAAAAAAATTTTGTAAATGTTTAGCATTTGTTGATGACCTAGTGCTATCCATCCAAATCTCTCATCATTCTGACCAGATCATACTGAAAGTGCTAGATACATTAGGGCAACTCTCTGGGTTATTAACTAACTGGAAAAATTCAGAACTACTGCTGCTAAACAAAGCCTTTTTCTGTAACATAATATCACAGGTAAAATCACTAATCTGTCTAACTATTGCAATTGAAAAAAGGACATATTTGGGAATAAATAGTATGTTTAATCTCAAAAAGCTGGTGAAGTTTAACCTCCAACCTCTTTTACCGAAGCTTGAAACAGAATTATATTCCTGGAGCAAACTCAGCCTATCACTATGGGATCTAATAAATTCAGTTAAAATGATGAACTTACCTAAAATAGTTTATATTTTAAATGTCTTACCAGTTAAAATTGTTAAAAACTGGTTTATGAAAATCAATAAGACTATTTTCAAAATGTATTTGAAAAAAAAAGGCCTGAACTTAACCTTAAAGCACAGTAATTGACTAAAGAAAAGGGACGTTTTATACCGTCAAGATTTGAACTATGTCATCACTCCTACATTTTGAAGTACTGTGTCCCCTCTCACTTATAATCCCACTACATCTTCTCATCTCTGGACCACTTATTAAAATAACCTTTTGAACCCAAACACATTCACTGACTTCTTGCACACCCCCTTGAAAGAATCCCTTAGGAGCCATGAAACTATTCCACAAGCACTGAAAATGTATGAAATGGTAATGAAACTTAAAAAATGGAAAACTATGCCATATAACTTAATATTTTTGTGATATAACACCATGATTAAATACGGTGGTGAGGTGATTAAAGAAACAAGTTGGAAACTTAAGGGAATTGTAAACATAGAACAAATATGGGACAAGGAAACTAACATTATCAAAATGTTTGGTAAAATCAAGCAAACATTTGGGCTAGATATAAGGGACTTTTACTTATACTTGCAAATTGGACAAACAACTGAACATCTTGTTAATACTGACTCAGAAAGACTACAGAACCCTGAATGGGATAAGCTTCTTAAAATAGGTTTAGGTAAAGGGGTGTCAACGAAAATCTACAACTTTCAATCCCATACTGATACAACTGATGTTATCACTAATTAAAGACTTTTAAAAGGGAATTAGAATTGGGGGTATCTATTGATGCCAAAATCTGGGAGAAACTATGGTTCAATGTTCAAGGTTAAGTTTATTTGTTCTACATGTATAAAATGAACATTTATTACATACAATAATAAAAACTACCAACATATCCACAAACATCTTCATCATTAAATAGCTTACACATACATATAGACATACAATATACAAAATCAATTATCCATTTCCTGCCTGCTTCCCCCATAAAGTGCCTACTATATCATAATTTCCATTTACATTTCTTAGCAATTTTATATGCAAAACTGGCCAATGCAAAGATTTGCATCTCATTTTTCGTATTACATATCATATCCATCTATTCCCTTATTGACATACCAATTAAACAGGAATGTACATTATAAATAATATCCTGTCTTTCCATCTGAAATGTGGGGCATTCCAAGATCAAATGCATCATATTTATTTTTGCATCATTGCACCCCTTACATATTTGGGCTGTATTCCATTATATTCTATCCTTCCCAATTGGACATAATGACCAGATTCCAATCAAGTTAAAGCTTTCCTGTATTTCCTAGTTTCACAGGATGTAAAATATTTTTCAGTTTCAAAGGATTTTTTAATATACTTCAGGTTTTTGGTATTCCACACTGTCCTTTTAACTTCTAGATCTTTTTGCTTTAAATTATCATACCCCCTTTCAATTGCCTCCTATGCAAACTTAATCAGATTTATCGTTATGTCTAGAAATGTACTATGCTGAAGTCCAAATCTATTTAACTCATCATTCCAACCACTCCAATTTAGTATATACCTGCTTTTGAATTGTTTCTGCCTGACAGTTAAATATTAGGCTGTCGATCGGGGCTGTTCTAATTTTCTTCCCATATAATATGCATTTCTTTATTATTGTCACATACACTGACACAGTGCAAGTTTCTGCTTGAACTACTGTATTCGATGTAATTTGAGACACTCCAGCACCTTTTTTAGGTACTGATTTTGTATTACCTCTACTTCCGTCAATTTGCAGAACAGCCCCCAAGTTTCAGCCCTGTACATTAACTGTGAGTGCACCTTGGCTGTTAGACATCAGTATTGTGCTAGATATGAATCTTTAGCCATCACATAAGCAAAATGTGTAATTTCATTTAATGATTTAGTTGCATTCTCCTTCATTTTCTGTATCTGTTTATTCCAACTGGAGTTTTTATTAAAAATGACTCCCAAATATTAGAACTCATTTACTGTTTTTATTTTTTCACCCTTTTTTAATTTTGTTTTATTGAAATCTAGGATTACAAATACCTTTGAGCAGGAACTACTCATCTACAAAGCTTCCACATTGAGGAATTGGAAGGTAAACATACATACAAAGGTCGACATAATTTACATAGTTACACAATAAAAAAGAAGCAAGAAGCTGAGACTTAGTTAATTACAGCACCTCAAAATGAGCCAATGATTAGGTAGAATGAGACAACATCCAAGGGCAACCTTTGAAATAAGCACTGCTGGTGAGAGGGTAGTGATGGTGGAGGTAGGCAGGCTGGAAGGCTGTTGTCGAAGGGTAAGGGGTGATGGTAGGAGCGCACATGGGGAGGGAGGTGAGGGATGATTGCCAATAAGTGCCAGGGGAGGGAGGTGAGGGATAATTGTCAGTAAGTGCTGGATGGGTGGGTAAGGAAGGGGAGTGGGGGGAGGCGGGGGAGCAGGGGGTGACAGGAGAAGGAGGGTATGGCAAGGTGAGGTAGCTTTCCTGACCAAAGTAGAGTGCAGAGAGTGTAGGGCCCCAGATTAGGCAAAGCAGTCACAATGACTAGTTGAAATGAGTTGTAATTGGGAGTCATCCTTTAAGAGGGCCAAGAGCAGCAGCTGTAAGTGTTTCTCTGTTGAGAGTATTGTACCACTGTGCAGCTCTGTGAGCAAAAGCCCTCTGGCCATCATAGTCTGGCATCTGGGGGCCAGAAAGGTTTGTTGTGAACTTCTAGTTTGCTGGGTGCTGTGGTGATCAATGAGGAGCTTTTTAATGCCTAAGGGCATGATCCCAAGGATGACTTTTTTGGCTAACAGGCAGGTTTGATACTGGATCCAACTGAGGAGAGGAAGCCATTCTGCACAAACATACATGTCACAAGTGAGTGTAAGTCAGTCAGCTCCCATTAGAAGCCTGCATGCTTTGTTGAGTGTGACCGTTGTTCTGCGGAGGGCAGAAGCAGATGCAGAGCCACAGATTGCTGTTCCTTAATCAATGATGGGGGTGACAGAGCTGTTGGTAGCCAGCTGGAGTGTGTCAGGAGTAATGCAGTGTTTGTGCCTGTAGAACAGGCCTATACGGATATTGATGGCTTTGGCAACATAATCAATGTGCCGATGGTAGGAGAGGGAACTGTCCAATGTAATGCCTAGGTATTAAAATTCAGGAACATGTTCAAGTATGGTCCCCATTTGGTTTTTGATGGTGAGGTCAAGGGATCTGTACTTGCTCCTAGTATTGTAGAAAGCCATTGCATTTGTTTGCTGCAGTTTAGGACCAGTTTATGGGTCTTGAACCATTCTTCAATGCTCATGAATTCATGCTGTATTTGTTTCTCAAGGAGCTCTGCATCTTGGTGGCTGGTGAACATGACTGCATCATCGATGCAGAGTAGTAATTTCTGATGGCAGACACTGGAGAGGTCTTTCAGGAAGAGGCTAAAGAGTAGTGGTCCCAGGATGGACCCCGTGGGACTCCCGAGAGGACAGGCTTTTCTTCCAAGGAGATACCGGCAATCCTAACCCACTGGACCTTCCCCCTAAGGAAACTTGAAAACCAGGGCAGCGCTTCTTTGGCAAGCCCAATGTTTGATAGCTGCTTGAGTAGGAGCAGATGGTTTATTTCCAAATTCCTTATGTTTGTTTTTTTCAAATTGAGTTCCATACCCAATCATTCCACAACTTTCATTGTTTCCAGTAAAGCCCTCTTTAAACCTAGTGGAGTTTGCAACAGTAACACCGCATCATCTGTGTAAAGTAATATTTTTTTTGGAGTTTTATTTATTCTTGGAGGAAAACTTTCTATTTTCTCCAGTCCTTCCACAATCACATCTCTATATAAATTAAAAAGACTTGGAGCAAGTAGGCAACCCTGTTTTACCCCATTTTTTACCTCAATTTCCTCTGAGACTGCTCCATCTCTCCCATAATGTAACAACTAGTTTATTATCCTTATGTAATCATTTTATTATATCAAACAAATTATTTTCCTTCCCCTTTTCCTCCAGTATCTGCCACAGGGTTGTCCTATTTACTACATCAAAACAGGATTCAATATCTATAAAAAACGTATATTTTTTTCCTGTCTTAATTTGGGTATATTTATCAATAATATATTTGAGAACAAAAATTTGGTCTATTTTTGATTCACCTTTTTGAAATCTCGCCTGGTATCTTGATATTATTTTATTACCCTCCATCCATAGTTTCATTCTGTTAAGTACTATCCAATAAAAGATCTTTAAGCTTATATTTGAAAGTGTAATTGGTCTGTAATTTCCTGGTAATAACACCAAACATTTCTTGTGTAATGGAACTATCACTCCTATTCTCTAATTTTCTGGAATTTTTTTATGTTTTATAATATTTTGGAAAACCACTAACAGTAGTTTTGCCCACCATTCAGGATTTGTTTGATATAATTCTGCTCCTATGTCATCGATATCTCACACTTTGTTCCTTTTCTGGGCCAAAATTGGCCTTATTATTTCATCCTTTGTCATTTATATCCCATTTTCAGATTGTTTCTTTAACTGTTCCACATCTAGATTTTCCATGTTTTTCCTTTAAGGTGTGTTAAAGATACCCTGAAAATATTCTTTCCATTCACAAGCTGTAATCACACCTGTCACATTGTATTTGTCTTTATCTGTTCTTATTGCCACTAGGTTCCAAAAGGTAACAGTATCCTTTTGTTTTATAGCATTCTGTAATAAACTCCACTGGGTATTACTATATTCCTGTTTTTTTTTTTTCATTACTAAATTCATGTATTCCTGCCTTAAGTATCTTATGGCTTTCCTATCTTCTGCATTATTACGCTTTCTTATTCTCTTACCTAACTTCCTTATTAACTTCCTTTTCTCTAAACGTTCTTTATCAAACCATTTTGCTCTATCATTATTTACACATATCTGTGTTCTTTGACTTTTTTCACTTCCCTTATAGTATCTTGCTCTATTTGTTGATATTCCTTCAAAAATTCCACTACATAACGTATATAGAGATCTCCTGATTTGGTTCTAGGCCAAACTTTTCAATCACTTGTTCTTTCTATTTATTTATAGTTTCAAACCTGAGTATATTTTTTACCAAATCTGGGTCCGTCCTTGCCCATTTTATTTTCTTTGCCTCCCTGATCTCCATATTATTATCCACAGACAACCTTTTATTTTGATTTTCAGAAAATAGACCTAGTCTTGTACTAAACTGTACCTTCGGTGGGCAATAGTCACTATCCCTGTTGTTTACTATTTCAAAATTGTTTACATTCTTAAAAGAATACACATCAACCATAATATAGTCCAATACACTATTACCCTTTCTGTACACATACAGTAGGTAGAATTTCCACTTCTGTCACCTTGACATCTTCCATTTAGAACTCTAAGGTTCAACTTATTTGTAATATGTAACAAAAGTTCCCCTTGTTTATTTACTTTCCTGTTTGTGGAAACCCTAGTTGGGATATTGAAAATATCATCCGAATTCCTGTTTTGGCAAAAATCCTCAATTCTTTCTCCAGTTTTGGTGTTAAAGTCACCACCAATAATTAACATTTTTCCTGGATATTCTATTTGTATTTTTTTGGATGATGTTTTCAAAGGCTTTCATACATCCCGAAATTAGGGATTCCATAGTCTGGTAGAAAGTACACATTTACTAATACACATTTTACACACTGTTTATGTAACCCTCCCTACAAATGGGGGTTCCTGAAAAGTCTGAAGCTGTCCATCGAAAAGTGCCATTTTTTTCAAACACCCGTGAAGTATGTGGTGCACATAGTATCTGCAGAAGGAATAGAGACTGATCCCAGTACGGTTGAGTCACCGACTACTTGACCACAGACCCATAACTTGAAAAAACTATAACATATTCTGGGGTTCTGAGGCTACTACCACAGGTTCACAATAGACTATTCAAAGGTGATTCACCTGCTCCTGAATCTTACCCAGGGTTACCCCCCTAGCAACCATAAATACAAGAAAGGGGCTGTCAAAGAACCACATAAAGTGTACTTCCACACAGGTGAACCTTTTGGGCCCCACTGGACACCTGAATGTGAAGCAGCCTTCCACAAAGTCATATACCAGCTCACCCATGCCCCCATCCTCACCTATACTGACCCTACCAAGCCCTACGTGCTGCACACAGATGCTAGTCTGCAGGGCCTAGGAGCTGTGCTGTATCAAGACCATGAGGACGGTTTGAGACCAGTGGCTTTTGCCAGTAGGAGCTTGACCCAGTCAGTGTAAAACTACCCTATGCACAAGCTAGAGTTACTTGCCCTAAAATGGGCCATTGTTACCAGTTTCATGAATACCTCTAAGGGGCAAAGATATTGGCAAAGACTGACAATAACCCATTAACCAATGTACAGACTTCAGCTAAGTTAGATGCCACTGGGCACCGGTGGCTTTCCATCTTATCAACCTATGATTATGCTGTTGAATACAGACCAGGACTGAACCATACTAATACTGACACCTCGTCATGAAGGCCCACTTCCAAGAGTGATTGGGTCAGGCTGTCTGAACCTGACATTTGAGCGTTGTACCAACCAAAAGTTTGACAGAGATGAACAGGTGTCTGCAGACACAGTGGACTGTCTAGTAGATTGCTTGGGCCCTCCTGATACCTGCATACCAGCTGCCTATTGCCATTTCTCTGCTCTATATATTAGTGCACTACCTCAACTTGACAATGACAGTGTTCAGTGGGCTCAGTCCCAAGATCCTATGATTCAACCTGCACTTGATGCCTTGCATGCAGGGAAAGATGTGTCTAAGTTACATTCCCCTGACTTGTGAACTGTCCTATTGTTTAAAGAAGGCTCCAGGTTGAAGTTACTCAATCAGTTGTTATACAGAGAAACAGTGGATCATAGTGGTCAAGTAGACAACCAACAATTGGTCCTGCCAAGCCTTTAAACACTTGGTTCTGTGGTCCCTCCACAATCACATGGGACACCTCGGTATTGACAGGACTCTCGACCTGGTATGATCTCGATTCTACTGACCCAAGATGGGGGCCAATGTTGAGCACCATATAAAGACCTATAGTCATTGCCTTCAAAGAAAAGCCCTGCCTCAGAGGGCTGCCCCCTTGTCAATATCACTACCAGCACTTCCATGGAACTGGTCTGCATAGGTTTTTTGTATTTAGAACCTGATCAACAGAATATTGGCAATGCTTTAGTGGTTACAGATGATTTCACTCGGTATGCTCAAGCTTTTCCAACTAAAGATCAAAAGGCCTCTACCATGGCCAATGTGCAAGTGGAAACATTATTCATCCACTATGGTGCCCCCCAGTAGACCCACTCTGACCAAGGCAAAGACTTTGAAAGTAGGCTAATCAAAGAAATACTCTCTCTGTGGGGGGGGTGCAGAAGTCAAGAACCACCCCCTATCACCCACAGGGGGACCCTCTATCAGAACATTTAACCACACCCTTCTAGACATGCTAGGCACTCTCCATCCAAAAGACAAGCATAAATGGATTCAGCAGATTAGCATCTTTGTACACGTGTACAAATTGTACCAAAAATGATGCTACTGGGTTCTTCCCCTACCATCTCATGTTTGGGAGGGAGGCCCGACTGCCAGTTGATGTTTGTTTTGGGGTCTCTCCAGACAGTGTCCAGGCCAAAAACTACCTGCAGTATGTACAGAAATTGAAAGCTCAATTGAACCATACATATCAACTGGCCCAGACAATGACCACCAAGAGAAATCTCACCAACAAAGAGAGGCACGATAAGAAAGTAAAGGTTCAAGAGCTTTGGCCCGGAGACCATGTGTTGTTACACAATTTGGGACTACATGGCAAGCACAAAATTGCTGATAGGTGGCACCATCTTCCTCATGTAGTAGTTGGAAAGTTGGATGATCTACCAGTGTATAAGGTACACCCAGAGAATAACTCCAAAGCTGTTAAGACTATGCACCGTAACCACCTGCTCCCTATTGGCCAAGTTATTATTATTGAAGCTGAGCCAGCAGACAATGCCTCCCCTGGGCAGGTGACTTGTGCTGCTGCAAAAAAGAGACAGAGTCAACCTACCCCAGTGATTACAGATTTAAGGTTTCCCCCACAGCAGACCCAGAATGATAGTGACTGTCAGTCCACCTCTGATGATAGTGAATGTGACAATGCCTATTACCCCATCTATGAATTGAGTCAGCTGTTTCGGGGTAACCCTATGACTAATTGTGGGGATGAAGTTGGGCCTTCTGGACAGCCTAACCTGCAGCTTCATTCTTAGAGCCAATGTTCCCTGAAATTGAAGAGCAAAGTATTACGTCTAAGGCTGCAGACCCCCTGTGTTTTGTGGAACTGTGTGAATTGCCCGAAGAAATGGCTGATGGTCTGAGTCTCTCTAGTGAGACACCAGAACTTGAAGAACATTATGAGAGTGCTGACAGCCCCCTTTCAGTGCCACAAATCCAAATTGTGCCTGAACCTTCTCAAAATGAGCCAAGTGTTGTGGAATCAGTGCCTACAGAACAAGGAGCTGACAGTGCTCCAAGTTTGGACATTCCCATCCACATAGAGGCACCCCTTACAAGTGATGAAAGCTCCAAGACTAGTGCTGAAAGTACAAAGAACATGGTTGTTCCCCCAAGAAAGACTGGCTGAGCTGTCAAGGCAGTATTGTGCTTTAGTTATGATTCTCCCGGGAGGCCAGTGGATTTTCCTCTCAATGTGGTTGACAAACGTGTTTATGTTTCTCAGAACTCATCACCCAAATTGAGCTTAAGGGCCAATTCCAGGTTGATGGTTCTTCCTTCTCAGTATGGTGCCCATGCCCCATCTGGCCCAAGTTAGCTGATAGGGAAGGGGCTCCTCTTACACTGTTTAATGTACAAGAAGTTATTACATGAATCAGTATAGTGATGTCAAAGTATGTTAATGATAGAGAAAACAATATTACCTGTATGAAACATGCATGAGTATTGTCAGTATGGATATAGTATTGTGAAGTTTAGTGAATATGTATAGTAAAGTAATAAGTTTACATTAACTGATGCTTCAGATGTTATTTGCATAGCTACTAATGTTGTACCTGTCTCGTTTATATTGTATTTTCAATAGTGTGATGGTACAGACTTGACGAGGATGCCAATTTTTTCTCCAGGCAGGAAAGGGTGTAACCCCCCCTACAAATGAGAGTTCTTGAAAATACTTCCTTGAGCTTGCATAAATGCTCACTGCCAGGCTGGTGTCCTGCATTTTAGCAGTTTATATTTATTGCCAGAGAGTGCCTGTATAGCACCTGTGTAATGTCTCTTTAAGAGCTGCCTAGATTGCAGTTATAATTAATCTGGGAGCAGGGCTGAGTGTTTCTATGCTCAAGTCCCGCCCGGGCTGCCAAATTATCACTCTGCTCTGCCATGTCTATTAGCGCAGAGGGAGCTCTGTTAGAAGATGTGCTTGTTTGCTGGTTATCTGTTAGAGTGGTAATGATATTGTAGTTTGTCTAACCTGCCTTCTTTGCAGCATGGACATTTCTGTTTATCTCCACCATCTTAGTCCAGGACTGCCAGATCAGTGCCTTTGGGGACTCTAAAATGGAACCTGTCCCCAGGGGTTTTGTGGAGCAAAATTCTGTAGAAATTGTAGCTTTGGGCCTTTGGTGCCTAAATAAGCCTGGAGGGGGAGCCCTTGCTGTGACTGACAGAGAAATCAGCCAAACAAGCCTTTTGGATCCTGGGGAAAGTCCCAGACTGCCTGCAGTTTCAGTTCAGATCTGAGTTAGGAATTGAGGGAGTAACAGTTCAAGATAATCTAGCAGCAATCCTGGGTGGATTTGCATGGGAGAACTGTGAAAGGACTGAATTTTGGCCTGCCTGTCATCTGCCTGCTGTCCCTGAGAGGGAAAATAGAGTTGATTCAGACTGAATCTGAGTTGTGAGAATAATTTAAGCCACTGGACTGTGACCAGGCTTTAACCTGAAGAAGACAGAAGATTTGCTGAATGCAATCGGCCTGTCAGGATTTCCAGCCACCTCTGAACTCCCGGTTGGTGCAGAGACTCTATAATTGTGACCAGATAGCAATCTGTCTAGTACAGTAGAATTTCTTACATGTAAATGTGCTGTGTGCTGTTAGCGGGTCGTGATTTGGTTCCCCACTGCATGCTGAACTGTGTTCTGCTTGCTGGAGGCTGCATCCAGCTACCACAGACTGAATCCGTACTCATCTCCATTTGGCCTGGGCCTTGCCACACTGGCCCAGCCAGAATACCTGCTACACAGAGAAAGTCATAGACAAAAGACCTGCCTGGGGATCAGCCCCCTGCTCAATGCCTTGAACAGGAATGATGCCTTGGTGATTCATGTGGGCCCTGCTTCTCCTGGCACTCCAGCTCAGCAACCTGCAGTCTTGATTTCATCCTGCCTGTGTCCTGTATTGGGTATCATGAGTACATATCAGGGTAGCTCCCTGCAACAACAGCTAAATCTAAAGTGTTGTCATCTGATTGTCTTGTTGCCTTTTCATTCATGAACTGAGTCTTCCAGCTCCAGATTACACATAGTGTGTGTTGTGCATGTTGCTTTCTTCCATCATGGGGCCCCAACCAGCTGCGACGCTGGTCTACCCAAGACAATGTTCCTTGCTAGTCCACCATCTTCCTACCTGGGTACCCAGAGTGTGTGACTGTGTAGGGACTCTGAAGTGCTTGCATAACTATCTGACTGATAAGCCTTTAAGCAAATCAGCCTGATTAAGCCCCTCCCTTGTTCAAGTCCCCTGAATAAATCAGATCTAACTTTTTTTGCATTTAACCTGACTGTGGTTCCAGTTTGTGCCAAAAGTAACTGTACTGTTGCTATCTGCTGTGCATAACCTTGTTTTACAGGGGGTCCCCAGGGTCAAGCTAGAGGAGCCAGTCCTGGTGGTAAGTGCAAACAGTGTGGGTAATTGTATGGAGAATAAGGGTCATTGTGAAAGTGATTATTGTGTAATGTTCAGGCTATTAGAAGGGGAAAAGGGGGTGGTGGTTACAGTGTCCCAGAGGGCTGTGCCCAGGTTAGCATGACCACTAACAACCCTGACATCCAGGAGGAGGCACCCATTTCAGTACCCAGGCCCCTTAACCTGCTACTAGCCAAGCAGGCAGGGGTAGTAGCCTTTGGGATAGCGTCACCTAGGGGATACATTTATATGACACTATTGTTTCCATAATATAGTACTTATCATCATTCCAAATACATTTTGCAGTCATTCCTGGATGTATTTTCAGGAAAATTGAGATCCCCCAGAGGCTCTTCCAAATTTATTCATCTTCTTAGCTGGAATACTCCAACTTTGGTATCCCTCAATGAAACAATTTTCTGTGTTCAAAGTCCATGTTTCTTGTACCATGATTATATGGAAGTTCGTTAAAAATTTCAAAGTGCCAATATCTTTCATCTTTCCTGCCAATCCTGCTATATTCCAGCTAAGGATCTTATTGTTCTGAAATTTCAGGTCAGTTATTTCATTTCAAAGTCAGTTCTCTTCCTGAGTTTCATCCAAAACATAATACTGGCTAACTTCCAAATTCAACCTACTTCCTTCTTCACTTACTAATGTAGAATCTGCCTCTATAGTTATTCCAGACTCTTCTGAGGGTTCTAGAACTATGCTGTTATTTATTCTCACCTCTCTCTTTAATCCACCTCTAATTTTCCTGTTAGTTCCATCACTCACTACCGTGGCCTCTGGAAGCAAGGAATGTTCTTGTTCCACTGGTTTCATATAACAAGAGATTGTCTTTTGGACTTTCCCGTTTTGTCTTTCTACATCCCTAGATATTTTCTTTAAATTTCTAAGGTTCTTTCTTTCTCTTCCTTCTATTGCTTCTTTTGCATAATGATCCATCAAAATTGGACTTTCTGCTTTAACTCCAAATCTCCTTAAAAAAATCCCATTCTCTTAAAATGGTATGTCTAATATTTTTGTTCTTTAAACCCATACAAATCCACCCTTTTTCTTTTCCATTCTGGTATCTATATGTTGACCCTACATCATTCCATGCAATTTTTTTCCCAGGATTCCTTTGCAAATATTATATACACTTAATTTCAATGTCATGCTGTTTTCATTTTTATTCTTCAATATTCCTTTAAGAAAAATATAGGGTAAAATGTCCCTCCTTTCTATGAATTCTTCCTTATTTTTGGCATGATTCATTTGTTCCTGACTTACTCCTTTCCCTTCATTTATGCCTATAATTTTCCCTTTTCCTTCTTTTTTTTGACTTACTCTCATCAAGATCTTTTATAATCTTATCTTTTTTCACTATCTCTTCCTCTTCAACTTCCAGAACTTTCTCTATGCTGGCTTGTTTTAATATATTACCTCCCAATCGCTTTTCCTGTAACTTTTTCCCTTCTGTCTCTCCAGTCTTTGGATTTTTCTCTTTATTCATTATCTATTCCTTTTTCCCCCTTCATTCTCTTTAATGCTTCCACTAATGTCTTTATTTCCCTTTCCTCTTTTTCCCCTATTTCCTCTGTTACTTGTTGAATCATTTTTCCATCCTTTTACCATTGGTTCTAGTGTCTACTAGTTTCCTTTTTGTATTTTCACCTTCCCCTTCTTTTTCTAGACATGGACCTAGTAATGAGGTAAAATTAACCAATAACTCATTATTAAGTAGTATTCCATCTCTTGTTTCCAGCAAAAGTTTTCTAATGCCATCCTGGCCTTCTTCTATTAGATTTTGTACAGGGAGTTCATTAGCTTCCTTTCCCCCTTCTGCACTTTTTGTTATTATATGCAATATATCTGGAGGATGTTGAGTTGGGGGATCCAGTTTTGGTTTCAATATATATGGAGTCAAAAATGCTTCAAATTCTCCAAGGAAGGAGGCACCAGGGCACTGATGCAATTTATCAACCAGCTGTCTGCTATCATGACTCTGTTCCTGATTTTTCCAGCCTTCTTTTCATCACATTTTAGTGATTCAGCAGTAATCTCCTTCTGCAACACTGGGCCACTATGTTTCCTGATTTTTTACTTTGAAATTTCCCATACTTCTTTTTTCCCATTTTTCTTTAAGGGTCTCTATATTTTTTTTTTCTTTCTTCTTCTCTACTCTTCATATCTCTAATAGTCTTTAATAATGATGTATGTGCCTTTGAAGAATTCTGCAAACTATTTCCACTACTTTTATGTATTGGTGAAGAAATAAGTGGGGGTAACGAGGAGCCTTGAATTCTAAGCACCTCTTTCCTTCCTAGTAAATTAATTTGACTCCCTGGTGCTAATATATAGGTTATAATTTCTTTTATCAGTTAGCATCCTGTTCCCACTCTTTTTTCCACCAGTCTTTTTTTATCCAGTGATTTTTTTTTTAGTTTTGTTTATATAACTTCTGGAATTGCAGCCATTTTCTTTTTTGTTTGTCTCTTTGTACCATTCTCATACTTTTTTTCCACTTCCCTATCTAAATCTTGGTATAACTTCAGAGTCTATTAAAGAACTGAGGTTTTATTTTAAACCAAAGTAGCTACAAATACAGTGTTTTACTAACTCAAAAGCCCAGTCTACAAATCAGCTAGCTCATGTCACACAAACCCCTATAACTCTTATCCACACTTTTATTTTCTTCTTTATATTTAAATAATAAATTATGAGAATGACAGTCCTCCTTTTATTTCCACAGTGTGTACTCTATCCTTATCTAATGTATCCAGTCAGGAATCCTCTCAATAATCTGTGCGTTCAGACTTGTACGTTTTTTCCCACTCTAAATCTCCTCTTCTTTGGCCTTTCTGCTCATATATTCTTGTATCTTGTATTTCTATAGACACTTTATAATCAAATGCAGGCTTTCTTTCTGAAAAATATTTAATTACACAATTTTATCCTTCACCACTAAAACTTATTTTCTATATAGACGACAGAATAAACTACTAAAATGACCACACCAGTACCACGGCAATAAATTATTTTGCCTTATTACCTTATACAGAGTCCCTCTTATCCCTGATGTTCTTAATCCTAAATGTCGCCACTCTCGTATGCTCTCGGCACTAAGAGCCTCCTGGATGGGCAACTCTTAAATAAAATTTGTCTTGCCATGCCTCTCTGCTTCAATACACTTCAGCATCTAAAAAGGGCCATCACAAGAAATATTGTTTTATCCTCTTTCAACTGGTAGATCTTTATATTATATAATATATCCTTCTGTTTATCAATTTGCCTATCTTTAGTATCAGGTCTCTGTGAGTTGTGATCCTGTCTTCTCGATAAAATGCTCCTGCCATTTTACTACGGTTACTTAACTTTATCTCTATTATGGGTCCTGAGAAATTCAAGCAGTTTACATGATTCACACACTTTACAACATTTCAGAGTGACATAGCCCAAGTGCAGAGCTCGAGTAATTCTAAAGTACACATTCAAAATAACACCACATCAAAGTTCTGGAGATAAAATGCTGTGTTAAACTGAGAGACGCTAAAAAAATGCCAACGCATGCACCTTTTAGCCTTCACTTCCGTTCCTATTCCGATCACATAACTACTTCTTGTGCTCAGCAGGAACTTTAAACATATCAAGATATGACTTTTTAGTTTAAAATACTTCTTAAACCTTTCAAATTAAATACCTTAATACACTGTTTCCCTCCTTAAAATACTCCCTTTAATCAGTCGCCTTACTCACTTTTTACGGGTATTTTCACAATTTTCAGTTTTAAATTTATAAGGGATAGGGAATTTACTTTCCGTCCTCGACTATTGTTCAACAGCTTTTATAAACCCACAACTAGTCTTTCTTCAAACGTCAACCCCAAATAACTTTGTGGACTAAAGTTTTTCATTTTTCAGCTAACGGCTTTATAGTAAGGTTACCACCTACTCGGTTTTTGACCGAATGATTCGGTTTTCTAAGTCCAGATTCGGTTCTCCTGTTTTCACCATTGCAAATTCGTTTTTTATGGTGGGTCAAGCAGCACCTGTGAGATTCCCCACTAATTGTTGCATTTTCTTCTCATCTGACTATAAGCAAGTGTCTGACATTTTAGTGTACTTGCTTGCTTGCAGTGCTTGCTAATCAGGAAGTGCCTTCAAGAGCAGGGCACTTAAAAAGCCAAATGTGTCCCTGTCTGTCCAGTTGTCACCTCTAACTTCACACAAGCAAATTGGAACATTATTCATGGGAAGAGTAAACAATACCATCTTAATTAGCACCTTCATTTTTCTGAAACCAGACAAGCACCACATTAGTGCAGCTTCCTGTCCCAGTATAGACTGTATAATGTGTTTCAGAAACTTTACCTGCTAATCCAGTTTTATTCAGAGGTAGTACTTTCATTTTGAATGCTCACATACTTGTAAAACAGATTCTGTTAAATCCGTCACCATTTTACTTGCATATTCAGATTACAAAATTCTGATGTCATGCAGACCTTTGTTTGTGTACCAGTCAGTCTGAAAGGTGTAAAGTAGGGCTATTAAGACCATTAGCAGTAAATCAAAGTAAATCAACCTAATCCTTTCCAAGCTGCATTGTGAGTATGGTCGTTGACTGCTGTGATAAGGAATACTTGTATACCTCTAAATGCTCACCATTTTTCTTTTAGGGTCTGTCCTATATTTTAATATTTGTTACCCCTTTTGTTGTTACATTAATAATCCAATTTTATTTCATTTCTAGCAATACTACACCTCATGCTAAGCCACAGAAATGAAGAGAGAGAGAGAGCAGTAGCTGACGAGGTGACAGGAACACAATCTAGATTTGATGGCACTTCAGATGTAGGCAATTTATCAAAAATTTCTCAAAACATAATTTTTTTACCAAAAGAGACATACTAAGCTAAAGCTTGCTTACAGGTGCAACCTGGGAGCTAAGTGATTTGTGGAGGGTCATACAGTAAGTGTGGGCTGTAGAATTCAAACCCTGGTCTCCAGAATTGCAGCTCAGAGCTTTAAACCACTACGCTATACTGCCTGCATGCTATATATCACACATCATGCTAGCTGCTATGTATGACTGACATGGAAAACAAATAGGGCGTTTAACAGCATAGAATAGTTCCTACCACTTTTCAAAACTTCTGACATTACAAACAACTTTAGAGTAGGAGCAATGGGAGGGACAGTAGCACATCTTAAAACGGCAGATGATATTTGTAATTACATCTTATCTACCATTACTGGTGTAGTTTATTTATTTATTGAAAGAGTTTTACCAGAAAAGGCCACCTGATCCAAAATAGCCAGTTGTCAGAGGTGTCCTTGTAGTCACTCGATTTGTCAGCTAAGCTGTGTACACAGGATGGAAAGTCCCTTGAACCTCTAACCCCACCAAATGTTAACAAATTTAAAATATTTAAATCTAAATCAAACCAAAAATAATGATCATAATGTAATTTAAAGAAGTTGTACACAATGTTACATCAGCAGCAATTCTGAATAAATCAAGCGAATCAGAGTCCAAGCGATGCCCTAGTTAGTCATAAAAGGGGTGGGGTTAGGGGTGGAGTTTGGGGGTGTGGTTTAGTATTCGGTTTTCATCTCATCCAAAGGTGGCAACCCTATTTTATAGCTTATTGCATCCAGCTGCGGTCTTCTTCTACTGTCCACTACTTTCACTCTCCCGAAGTCAGCCAGAAACTCAATCTCAGACAGTCTAAAATACAACACTCTTGCTCGAGTGATACCCAAGCATTATCTGCTGTTATGTTCAGTATTATGCACTATTGCACAATTATGTTCTACAGATAGTTGCAATAGTTGTAGTTTTATACACACAATAATTAAAAACTCTCAGTGCCTCTCTCAGAAAAACTCCAACTCTCCCCCCAAGTCTCTACTTGTCTCCTCCCCCTCCTCAATAGATCACCACCAGTCTCAGTCACTTTGCAATTTGCAACTTGCAGTTTGCAACTCACAGCTCCTAGTGTCTCTGGCAATCTTCTGCATGCTCCTGTCTCTTCTGCCAGGACCCTGGCTACCCCATCACAGCAATTCCCCAGCTCCTAACCTGTGCAAGTGAAAAAACAGAGGGAGAAAGCAGTCCACTGCACCAAGGGGCATTGATAAAAGCCAAAGTGGAAAGGATTATACCCTGATATTTCCAGGCGATAATAGCATACCTGTTCTAATACCTGAAAAAGCATTGTACAATCCCTGCTTCCGCAGCTTTTCCTCAGCTGAACATAGTGTCAGGTCACCATCTGTGGAATAATGACTGGAAGAGCTCTACAGAATTGCAGGGAAGAGTATTACAGTATAACATTTTACATTACATTTATTACACTTCCTTAATCTTCTAAAAAATGTCCTATCTGAAAAAGACATCTGCTAGAGATATGGACAGGGCAGAGTGAATCTTTTCTGCATGCTGTAGTCCTGCCAAAAAATATCTGAGTTATGGAAACAAATAGCAAAATTGTTATCAGAAATACTTAGTCTACTCCCCTTGATCTTGTACTATGCATACTTGATAACTGTCAACAGCTCTAAATGATACCAAAACAATCCCAGTAGTGGTTATTATCAGCATTCCTAGGACTAAAAAGACATACTGTCATACTGGAAAATACCATAAGTTCCTACTGTAGAAGACTGGATTCGGTACATGTTCAAATCACTCTTAAAGAGAGACTATCCACATCACCATAGAAGAGCTACAAATCTTTGAAAATCTGTGCAATCCAGGTTTAAAGGCAAGCTTAATGTAGGATAAAAACATTCACCGGTATTTCATGATGCATTCAGGATTCTGCTCAACACCAAATTTACTGCATTAAATTTTCTTGTTTATAATTGATACCTTTTATTGGACCAACATGGATGTTACAGTGACATTTTAAAATTTATGTGACAAGAACTCTCTGGCCATAGAGAATTCTTGATAACCTTTGCCCTTCTGAGGCTCCTCAGTTAAAGGCATACTGGTGTTAATTAACTTCTCTGATGTAATCTTCTATTATGTTTTAAATGTATATATTAAACCAATGAGAATTATTTCTGCTTTTTCTATATAATCTGGTGTTAACAGTATGGGATATTTGAAAAAACTGCCACAAAGCTTCTGAAGAAGGACCTGGTTGGTTCAAAAGCTAGAGCACTTTGTTCTTTTCTGTAACATCCATGTTGGTCCAATAAAAAGTATCAAATCATTTGTTTCTGGATCTGTTCTTAAAAGGACCAATACGGCACCTACAACTTATTTATAACATTCATTTCTCATTCTACCCTACTGTAACTATTATACATGGTTATGATCTGTCTGTTAACTCATAGCTGAACATAATTATGTATATTTCTGCTGTTTAAAAATTTCGATAAAAACTAATTAAGCAAAAAAAAAAAAATACTAACATTCTACATTTACCTGCCAGATCCCGGGCCACACTTTAGTATTTTAGCAGCACTGGAACACTGACAGTGTAGAGAAATTATGAGACTTGAGAAAAATTAATTGTTTGAGTGACAAATGTAAATGCACTGAAACTAAAGCTGTTGCAACTACAGACAGAAGTTGCCCCCCTCCAACACACACAGCACTAGTCCAACACAGCAGCAGCACCACACAGAAAGAGAAAGGAAATAAACTGTAGGCAAAAATATTCAAAATTAAGTCTGCAGATGTAGAACACTAAGTAGAATAAATATATTTTTAAAATTTGTTTTATGCAATAAACCCTAAAAGCAGTACAAATCAAGTCAAAACTGAGCTCTAAGTACACCACAAATCCTGTCTCCTGAAAACACTTCCTAGTAGTGCAGCCAGCACTGTTCTTCTGGGGCTAGATTCACAAAAACATTGCAAAGCACAGTGCAAACGTTTGCATTGTGCTAAGCAATTTTCCAGGTGTCTAAGGTTACTATTCATAGCTGGATAACACCTGTGCTATCTGACTGTGAATAAGGCCAGGACAAAGAAGTGCTAACCCCCTTACCACTACCTCTCTAACCCCAATTGTGCTGCCCCAACATGCATCATGGAGAATGGCCCCACAATGAATAGCGTAGGTGCACTATTCAGAATTCAGAACAGCAGCTGTGTAAATGAGCCCATTGAGCATGCAAGGTGCTATTTGGCTATTTGCATGCCCATTATGAGCCCATTTACATGGGCCACAATGGAGTTTAGTGCACTCCCTGCCTATCACTGGCCTGACAGTAATATAGTTCACTGTACCTGGTGGTTAGTGCTCCATCTCCTGCTGATTGCTGGCCCAAGAAAAAAAAAGAATGGTGCCAGTGGTTCCCCCCAATGATCACCGATCACCAGCCTAGGGGAAAAAAAGAATAGTCCCCAGTGCCATTGGTCCCCCCTCCATGATCTCAGATTGACAGCCCATGAATATAATTGCATTCTCTCTGGTGCTAGTGGATAACTTCCGTGATCTCCAATTGCCAGCCCAAGTAAAACAACTTTCTCTCTGGTGCTAGCAGTTGCACTCCCCTGTGATCACCAATCAAGGGCCAAAGTAGAAAAAAAGAAGTCTCCCTGGGTCCAGTTTCCCTCTCCTCACCAACACCCATGCCTAATGGATAAGTACTATTCCCCGGTGTCCAGTGGTCCCTCCCCCTCATCCACTCCCTGAACCCCTGTAAAATAAATGAAACCCATTCCCCTCTCCCTATCTCAGATCCCCTGTAAAAAAAATCCCTCCCCGGGACAGTTTCCCTACTTTTGACACAGGACCCCTCACCTCCCACCCTGGTAGGTAGTGACCCACCACACTATTCCCCCATCCCAAACCTGAGCTGGTGACCAGCACAGCCCTCCTCTCACCACCACAGCTGGCCACCAACTGAGCTGTCAAGAAGTACATACTATATACAAAACTTCCCAGCAAAGTCAGGCAAATGGCTGCCAGAAGATATAGAGGCCCAGATATTCAGAAGGGTTGCACATGGCACAACAGTGTTGCACCATGCACAACCCACTGATGCACCCTGGCATGATATTCAAATGGGATTGAGCCTGGCACAAATCCTGATGCACCGGAGTGCATCAGTAATGAATGCAGCACAGGTAGCGGTGGCATACCCATGCATACTCCGCACATCCCAATATTCAGCCCGGGATATGCTGAGCCCATGCATGCACAATCCCTACCTGCACTGCACACAGGTGAGTTAAAAAAAAGGAACAACAGCTGGCCACCCACAGGTGAGCTGCCATATTGAGGCTGCAACACGGCAGCTGCCATATGTTGAGTGGCCACCTGAGCTCCGGCTGCACCTTTGTGGTGGTGCCCCCCCATGCCTGATCATGGGCATATGTTGAAGAACATAAATGTCCAATATCCCTGGTGGTCCAGTGGACTGCCTGCAGCCTGATTGCGGGCAAATGTAGATAAAATAAACTTCCTATATCCCTGTGGTCCAGTGGACTGCTCACAGCCCGATCATGGGCATACATTGTAAAATAAACATCCTATATCTCTGGTGGCCCACTGGACCACTTGCAGCCCGATCACTGGCATATGTAATAAAAAGGAGAGGTCCAATATCCCTGGTGGTCCAGTGGTACCCCCACGCCCACTGAGCCCACTGCCCTGCTCCCCCCGGTCAGTGGCAGGCAGCAGCTCCCTACCCACCTGCCACCCCACCGCCCACTGACAGACACCACATGGTACAGCTGTACGCCCATTGGTCCATAGCATGAGCCAATGGGTGTAGCCATACTATACTACACAGTCCAGATATGTGAATGGATCCATTTACATCTGATCTCGTGTAGAGACGGGCTGCATGTCCATTGGCTCACGCTTTGGACCAATGGACATACAGCCCACCATATGGTATCAGTTGGCGGTAGCGGGCAGCAGGTGGGTGGGTGCTGCCACCTGCCACTGACCAGGGGGAGGGGGCGGTGGGGCTCAGTGGGTGGGTGGGAGGGGGGGGTACCACTGGACCACCAGGGACATTGGACCTCTTCTTTTTTATTACATATGCCCACGATCAGGCTGCAAGCGGTCCACTGGACCACCAGGGATATAGGACATTTATTTTATTCTACATATGCCCATGATTGGGCTGCAAGCGGTCCACTGGACAACCAGGGATCTAGGATGTGTACTTCTTTTGCACATGCCTGTGATCAGGCATTGGGGCACTTTTCTACTACGTGCAGGGGGTGTTGGTCCCTGATGGCTGCAGCCTGGTAGGGCGCTAGGTGCAAGTCACCAGGGATCAGCGCATCTGCATGCAAATGGGGCCATAATGACATGCAAATGGCCCCATTTGCACCTTGCATGCATTATGGCCTCATTTGCATGTGCACTTTTGAATGTTGTGGTTGTTGCGCCTAGTGCAATGGAACTTGTGCTAGCACATCCCCCTGCTCCATTCTGTCCACTTGCGCTGGCACAGTGCCACTGGGCCATGCGTACTGCGGGTGGCCAGGGTGCGATATTCAGCAATGCTGTGCCATGGCACAGCTCCATTGAATATCACCCTGTCAATGCTCCTGTGCAGCCAAGTTGTGCTGTGCCCAGGCTTGCACCATAGCCTGGCACAGTCTGAATATCCAGGCCTGAATGTATAAGCTTTTAGGACAAGATATCCTGTTGGCAGCAGCCAAAGGGTTAAGCTAATAGCAAAAATTCATGAATTACTCTGCGAAGGTGGAGTGGGTGACTTTGCCAGAACTTCACCAGCAAATTTAAACTTTGCATCATCTCTATTTGTGACACGTCATATACTGCAAGACTGCAAGTTACTGCATTGCATTGTGGTTGGCTGTGCTGTACATATGTGTGTGTATGTATATATTTGATGACTCGAAAGGCGCTATAATAAATAAAATTATGATTATTATTATTATATATATATAATAGTGGCACGGTCACACCACTATATTTAGGGTTGAGATGTCACTTCTATGTTAAAATCAAAACTTTCCACGTTAATAACTTTGGACCCATTCAACATATTTGTCTGAAAGTTGGAATGCATGGTGGGACATGGTAGATCTCTTCATTTGCCAAATTTTGTTTTGGTTAGAGGTACAGTCTTTGCACATGAGAACGCTGAAAAATGTGAAATGATCCAGTTTTGGAGGTAGTTTTTTGGATATTGTCTGTGGTGCTGCATGGCCGTGTGGTGTGCTGCTCTGTGACATGGCTTGTTTGAAAGAGCATCACCAGCTGAACATGCCACTTTTCATTTGGTGAAAAAATATTGAAGCATTCAAAAGTTATAGCACCTTTAAATTCCCATTATGAGTCAATGGGAAAATATATATGGTTATTTTGTGAACAAAGAATTGGGTTTTGGCCATCTTGTCCCTCCTCATGATCAAATAATTTGCAGGCTCACAATCAAAGATTCTTTGATTCTGAGGAAGGGACTAGATGGCCAGTTTTGGAGAGACCAGATAGCCCAATTTTAACAAATTTTTATATTAAATATCTCATAAACGGTTTGGTCTTTTAACTTGACATTTGGAGGGTGTTGAGGGGAAGTCATGTAGATGTGTATTATGGTGCTTAGGTGTCAGAAAATACATCTGTTGTGGAGATATGGTGTGGCACAGTTTATGTTTTATGGACTTCATTTTGCATTGTGGTAGTAGCTTGAAATTTATAGGGTAGCTAGCCTTACTGCCATGGACTTACTTTTCAGTTATTAGGTGTGTAAAATGTAAACAGGTGTGGAATTCTCCCACTCTGACCAATGAAAATCTCAAATTTTAAAATGTTATATCTCGGACACAGTTTGGTCTTTTAAATAGAAATTTGCATGGTGTTGAGGGGATGTCCTGTACATGTGAGTTATAGTATTTAGGTGTTGGAAAATTAAGTTGCTGCAAGAGATATTGCGTGACACACTTTACATTTTGCGTATAGCATTTTGCATTGTGGTAGGCACTTTTAATGTTAAACCTCACATTTTGCACATTAATAACTTCGCAACCATTCAACGGATTTCCACAAAATTTGGAAATCACAGTCTGGTGTGGTAGATTTCTTGATTTACTAAATTGCATTTCAGTCAGACATAGGGTTTTTGCTCAGCAAAGTGCAAAAAATTCACTTTTCGCCACTTTTGTGCATTTTTTGTCGGTAGTGCTGCGTGGACACCATGTGGGT
Organism: Neoceratodus forsteri; assembly: GCA_016271365.2. Lineage (NCBI taxonomy): Eukaryota > Metazoa > Chordata > Ceratodontiformes > Ceratodontidae > Neoceratodus > Neoceratodus forsteri. The sequence continues at coordinate 1,846,941,342 of CM057449.1, forward strand.
TATTGGTCCGAAACATGGGATGTAAAAAGAGCTTGGGCCCAGGAACCTGCTGCTTTTTGTTAGGTGAAAAAATATTAATCTGTTCAGACATTATTACAATTTGAAATTCCCATTGTATACTACGGGGACATGTATATGTAATTTTGGAATGTTAATGAGAAAGACCAGGTGGCCCTAGGAAAGACCAGATGGCCCAAATTGAGATGACCATATCTCAATAACAGTTTGGTCTTTTTACTTGAAACTTGCAGGGTATTGAGGGGATGTCATAGAGATGTGAACTATGCTATTTAGGTGTTGGGAAAATAATTTGTTGCAGAGATATTCAATGACATAATTGACATTTTTCCCATAGGATTACATTGCAGTCTGTGTCATGACTTTCGGCGCTGTTATCTTGGAAATGAAGCGAGATACAGACTTTTTGCTACAGATAGTTTAGACCACCTTTAGGTGATCTAAGCCACTGGAAAAAGATTTGACATTGTAGAGTAAGCCTGCAGTGGAATTTTGTTTGTACATTGCACAGTTCATGAGATATTGTGAAAGTGCTGTCACAAAGGTTGAAAGAGTGTCTATCCAGTGTTCTTTGGTGCCCATAGCTCAGAAACAATGTGAGATATGGGTATGATCTTTTGGTGTTGTGTGAAGTACTTACTTTCATGATTACAATGATGATATAATTTTTTTCTAGCTTTTACGTTTCCCAAGATATACACAAATTACTGTTACAAGGGTTTGGTGCCCTATAGTGCTGTTGCATGGCTCTGTAACTTTGCATAAGTGGGAGCATGTGCCCAGATGCATATTGTTATGAAAAAATTGGCAACTTGGTGGTACCTGGGCTCTGCACTCCCACCAATACATGTTTTATACTACTTATATTACATTTTTTCAAAAAGTAAGGAAATTCTATGCAAAAACTGTTTTAATGCTGAATTTAGGGTTAAAGCAAAAAAAGTCAGGAAATTAGACATTAGGGTTGAACCCCTAACCCCCCTCACACACACCACCCCAGTCCTTCACAGTCTGACAGATGTCTTGGTGTGTCACTGGGGTCATGAGGCCTAAATCTCCTCCCATTCTCCTTTACTGCAGCATATTACTATGCTCAGTCATGGAATATATTATAGGGGCACGGTCATGGCCCTATGTTTACGGTTATGAAGCCTCTTCTATGTTAAACTCAAAAGTTTGCTTGTTAATAACTTTGCACCCTTTCAATGGATTTGCATGAAATTTGGTGTGCGTGGTGGGAAATGGTAGATCTCTTGATTTGCCAAATTTCATTTTGGGTGGACTTGCGGTTTTTGCACACCAAAATACTGAAAATGCACTTTTCGCCAGTTATGTGGGCAGCTTTTTTGATTTTGTCCATGGCGCTGCATGGCCATCGTGTGGTGTGCTGCTCTACAACTTTGCTCAGCTGAAAGAACTTGGGTCAAGGAACATGCCACTTTCCATTTGGTGAAACAATATTAATCCATTCAAAAGTTATTACAATTTGAATTTCCCATTATAAGTCAGTGGGGACATTTATATGGTTATTTTGTGAAAGAAGAGTGGGGTTTTGGCCATCTAGTCCTACCTCACGATCAAAGAATTTGCAGGCTCGCAATCAAAAAATCTTAGATCATGATGAATTATTTGACTGCGATGGCCGTCATCTTGTTTTTAGTTTGTGGTCGGAAATTCAAATATCTCTGCCCGGGGGGACTACTGAGGTGAAACTATGGTGGGGTTTGTTCAGGGATCTTGCCTCTATCGAGCCATGGCTGTGGTTTCTTTCAAAATTATAAAAAAATAGAGTTTTTAACTTTTTTATTGTTTGATTGAGGCTCGCTAAGGATCTTTAATCGCGAGCCTGCAAATTCTTTGATCACAAGAGCATGACTAGATGACCACTTGAAAAAATCAATTTTTCAGCTCAGGGGTATCTTATTAAGCCAAATGAGGGTGGGTTTTGCTTAGGAGGTTTCATTCTATCGAGGCATGACTGTGGGCTCATGTATTTCTGCCTAAAAATTGACTTTTACAATTTTTTATTGTTTGATCGCAGCCTGCAGATTCTTTGATGACAAGCCTGCAAAATCTTTGATACCGAGATTCTTTGATTGTGAGGGTGTGACCAGATAGCCAGTTGAAAAAATCTATTTTCTTAGATAAGCATTGGCTTATTAAGCCAAATGAGGGTGGGTTTTTCTCAGCAGGCTACGTTTTATTAAAGCATGGCTGTGGTTTCATGCATTTCTGCCTAAGAATTGACTTGTATAATTTTTTATTGTTTGATCGCGACCCTTCAAATTCTTTGATCGCAAGCCTGCAAGTTCTTTGATCTCGAGATTCTTTGGCAGCGAGGGCGCGACTAAATGCCCACATGAAAAATTCAATTTTATCAGAACAGGGGTCACTTCTAAATGCAAACTAAGGTGGAATCTGCTCAGGGGCCTTTGTTCTGTCAAGTCATGGCTGTGGTTTTATGTATTTTTCTCTAAAAATTGTTTTAAAAGTTTTTAGTCTTTGATCATGAGCTTGCAAATTCTTTGATCATGAGAGTCCTTGATTGTGATCTTTGATCATGAGGGAGGGACTAGAAGGCCAGATTGGGAGGGACCAGATAGCACAATTTTAACAATTTTTCAAATTAAATATCTTGGAAATGGTTTGGTCTTTTAACTTGAAATTTGGAGGGTGTTGATGACATGTCCTGTAGATGTGAATAATAGTACTTAGGTGTCAGACAATACATTTTTTTGTGGAAATATTGCGTGAGGCAGTTTACGTTTTTCGGGCAGCATTTTCCATGGTGGTAGTGGCTTTAGATTACTAGGTTAGCTAGCCTTACTGCCATAGATGTACTTTTCAGTCGTTAGATGTGTAAAATGTTAATAGGTGTAGAATTCTGCCAGTGTGATGAATGAAAACCTGAAACTTTCACATTTTATATCTTGGAAACAGTTTGATCTTTTAAACTGAAACTTGAAGCGTGTTGAGGGGATGTGCTGTCTATGTGAATTAGGTGTTGGAAAATTAATTTGCTGCACCCATACTGTGTGACACACTTTATATTTTGCATATGGCATTTTGCATTGTGGTACTGGCTTAACATTTATAGGGTGCCTAGTGTTACTGCCATGGAGGTAATTTGTAGCGGCCTGGTGTCTGACATGTAAACAGGTGTTGAATTATGCCACTCTGATGACTGACAGTTTGCTTTCTTTCAAGGTGGTGGGCCCCACACTCCCAACCATATGCGCTGTAAACAATACATATGATATTCAGTACCATTTATCTTAGGCAGGAATTTGCAAGTTGGAGGGAGCATGGGGCCCAAAGGGCTGCTCTTCCACTAACTTGTGCAACTTTCTACTTTTCTATTCTTTCTCAAAAAGTATGGAAATTCAATGCAAAAAACTTTGTTAATGCATCATTTAGGATTAAAACACAAAAAGTCAGGAAATGAGACCTTTAGGGTTGCCCCACACCCCTCGTGGACCCACCCATCATTCCAAGATTGACAGCTGATGGGGTGTGTCATTGGGGTTGTGAGGCCTAAATGTCACCCCATTCTTCTTTACTGTGGCTTGTGAATATGATTACAGATGGAATGGGGTGACATTTAGGCCTCACAACCCTAGTGACACACCCTGTCAGCTGTCAATCTTGGGATGATGGGCGGGTCCACGTGCACGTTACCATTTGCTTTTTGGAACACATTTGTGTTTGCATTTACATTTACATTACCGTTACCATCTTCACCACATTGTGCATTACCCTTTGCATTTTCATTTGTGCTTGTGTTTGCGTAACTGTTAACATTTTCATTACCATTACTATTTTTTTTTGCGTTTCCTTTTGCGTCACCGTGTGCATTTCCATTTGCATTTATGTACGCACTTCCATTTGTATTTGCATTTCTGTTTGTGTTTCCTTTGGTGTCATCGTTGCTGTTACAGTAACTGTCTGTGTTTCCAGTTACTTTACTGTGCCCGTATGCATTATGGTTTGTGTTTCTGTATGCGCTTGTGTTTGTGTTTTTGTTTTCATTAACATTTGTGCTTGTGTTTGTATTACCGTTTGTGTTATCATTTACTTTTGCATCACCATGTAGGTTAGCGTTTGTGCTTGCATTTGTGTTGCTGTTACTTCACTATTTATAGTGCACATTCTCAAAAAGAAGAGAAATTCATGGCAAAAAAATCCATTTGCTGCATCAGTTAGGGTTGTTCTACAGCAACAAAAGGGAGGAAATTCGATGTTAGTGTTCCCACCACCTTGCACCCCACCCCACCTGCCCCCACCAATAGGCATTGGGGTGTGTGTTTGGGTCATCGGTACTAACTCTCACCCTATTTTCCTGTACTGTACCACCTCAGCTTGTTTGCACATGGATGGGGTGAGAGTTAGACTACAATCCCAACGCACACCCCAATGCCTGTTGGTGGGGTGGGGTGGGTTGGGCAAAGAGCTGGTAACCCTAACATCAAATTTCCTGCTTTTGTCACTGTGGAACAACCCTAACTGATGCATTAAACTGATTTTTTGCCATATATATATATATATATATATATATGCAGAAAACTTCATTAATGGACCATTAGGGTTCCAGCGTCAAAAGTAGGGAAATGACATCTTAGGGGTCCCAACCTTAAGACCTTCTATTTCACCCTTAGTTTTAACACTTCACCTGTATCTAAGAACAGGTGTGTGAGGGGTGTTTTGGAGTTGTGAACCCTAATGCACACCCCATTCAAAGAATAACTAAGCTAAGATTAGTACAGAATAAGGGAATGGAGTGAGCATTAGGGTTCACAATCTGAAGGCACAACCCTCACACCTGTTCCTGCATGCAGGGTGGGGTTTGGGTGTTAGAGTTGGAAACCAAGGGTGGGGATGGGGTCTTAGGGTTGGGAATTCTATTTAATTTCCCTACATTTGACACTAGAACCCTAATGATTCATTAACAGTGTTTTTTGCAGGGGATTTCCCTAATTTTTGAGAAAGTACATTCATAAGGAACCCTAATGGTGCATTAATGACGTTTATTGTGGAGCATGTCATTACTTTTTGAGAAAATGCAATCAAATATAATCAAAGGCTTATTTGCTTTTGGGAGTGCAGGGCCCTCAGTGCTCCCAAGCCTCCATAATTTTTTTAAGAGTTTGTAATTATGTCCTTATCTCCCATTACTCCATACTCCTCTGCATATTTGTGTGTGGGAACACAGGGACCTCTGGGCCCTGCACTGCTGTCCATGCATCAGTCCCTAGTAGTATCCATATTTCTCTCTGGGAGCCCAGGGCCCTCCAGTCTCTAAGCTGCTATCCATACATTACTCCTTAATAATATCTGTATTTGTGTGTTGGAGTGCATAGCCCTCTGGGCCTTGCGCTCCCATCCATGCATCAGTCCTTAACGGTATTTGTTCCCTAAGTCACAAACATCTTTTTAACACTAACCTGAAGAGCTATCTCTAACTCTAACTCTGGAACAAGTAATATTTCATGGGGGGGCACAACATGATAAAAAGTATACCTCAGCACACTGAGCAATATCAGATATATGCCCCCCATTAACACAAACAGACACATAACCTAACCTGCACCTGAACTCTAATGCTAACTCCAGAACAAGTAATATTTAATGGTGGGCACACATGATAGAAAGTGTACCTTAGCACCCTAAACAATATCACATAAGTGCCCACAATTAACTCCAACAGATACATAACCTAACCCTAACCTAACTCCGGAGCAAGTTATATTTAATCAGGGACACACACAACAGAAAGTGTACCTCAGCACACTGAACAATATCAGATATGTGCCCCCCATTAATTCCAACAGATATATAATATAACCCTAACCCGAATCCATGCAAACACAAAAATTCCTATAGAATAATATTAAAAAATGTTTAGGCCATAGCTCGCTCAATATTTGGAGTTAACTGTAACACTGTATATGAAATGAAAGATCTCACTGAGTACTACAATATTAATTCATCATACCAAGGACAATCATAACAGGGGTATCCATAGTACCCTTATATTTCCACCAAAATTAATCATGCTGTCAAATGCAGAATTTAAAGCTCATCTTCAACAAACTTCACACACATCTGTACCTCTTCACTCCCTTGACAATTGATGAAGGTTTATTCTAAAAACCCCAAACCAGATTTTTACCAATAATTCCTAAACTGCTGGGAGTTAAGTATGGACCTAAATGTATGTTACTCTTTGGGACGAGCCTCATAGACTGGAGGAGTCAAAGCCCCCCTCCTACTATTTCCAGAATGCACACATTTTCCTTGGCCATAACAGCAACCCTAACTCTAATTCCTAAACTATCAGGAGTTAATTATCAGACGATATATATGTTAATCTGTGTGTGTGTCAAGCCTCACAAGGTGGAGGAGGGCAAGTCCCCCTCCTAAGCTTTCATGAATTTACACATTTTCCTTAACCCTCCATAATTTTTTTTTTTTTAAGAGATTGGAATTGTACCTTTATTTTCCTATGGGAGTGCAGGTTCCTGTGCTCCCATCACTCCATACTCCTCTGCATATTTTTGTGTTGGAGTGCAGGGCTGCCATCAGTCCCTAGTAGTATCTGTATTTCTCTTTGGGTGTGCAAGGCCTCCTGAGCCCTGCACTGCCATCCATGTATTACTCCTTAATAGTATTTATATTTGTGCATGGCAGAACAGGAGGGCAAAAGTAGGAAAATATGGTGTTAGGTTTTCCAAGCCTAGCACCCCACCCACCACCCTGCAAAGACCAAGAGGCATCAGGGGTGGCACTGGGGTTGTCAACCCCAATGCTCATCCATTCTATTACAAAATAAGTTGGGCAGGTACAGCACAGGAGAATGGGTGAGCATTAGGCTACAATCCCAGTGTTGCCCTAGCACTGGTCTGTGCCGGTGGTGGTAAAGTTAGGCTGGAAAAGAACACCATATTTTCCTACTTTTGTCACTTTAACTCTAATTGATTCATTAACACAGTTTTGTGCAATGTATTTCTTTACTTTTGAGATAGTATAATAGTATCCTTATTTTACTGTGGGAGTGCAGGGTCCTTCCCATCCCTCCATACATATATATATATATATATATATATATATATATATATATATATATTTATATATATTATGGTAGCATGGTAGTGCTACCATGGTTAGGGTTGAGGAGCCATTTCTAATGTTAAACCCCAAAACTATGTACCTTAATAACTTTGCAACTGTTTGACAAATTTGGCTGAAATTTGGAATACACAATCAAGAACCATAGACCTTGGCATATGCCAAGTTTCGTACCAGTCAGATACACGGCTGTGGAGTTATTAAGCATGATTTGTGCGAGCATTTACGCTTTTTCTGGAATTCTACAGTCACGCATACAGGTAGCACAGTTTACGCGACTGGCCCAAAATCTTCAGGGAATGTGCATCCAGGGTCCCCGATGTGCCTTTTGAAGATTTGGTGAAAAATTATTAAACGGTTCACAAGTTATTCAAAAAACAATTTCCCATTATAAGTCAATGGGAAAAGTTAACAAAAAGTTCAACACTTTCGCAAATGCATTTTTACTTTCGCAAATGGGCCTGTTACTTTCGCAAATCGGCCATTTTGTTTTCAGTTGGTGTTTAGAAAAATGCTTGGCATTTAAATTTGGGACCCTCTAGCAACCTAATTATTTTTGTATTCACCTAGTCGGACCCTGAGGATGCTAGCCATGTCTTTATTTTGAGGTAAAACACCCCAGAAATACGTTTTTCAGATTTCTGGAAAAAGTACTTCCGCAAAGTACTTTCGTGCTCACGAAAGTGTCGCAAATGTTTGCAAAAGCTTTCGCAAATTGCGACAGTAATTTTCTAGTCTGTGGGAAAATGACAGCAATTCATTGGCACTACGCTGCAAAAGAATGGTTGGGAGTTTTGGGCTGAAATTTGGAGGGAACGCAGTCGACATCTCACAGATATGCCTTTCAGTATTGCGTTGAAAAAATATTACATGGCAGCAAAGTTACATCACTCTAAATTTGACAGTTTTTCCCATAGGATAACATTACGGCGCCCAACGCATTACAGGAATCCTTTGCCACCCTGCTGCAAAATAACGGTTTGGTCTTTTTTCCTGAAATTTGAAGGGAAGACAGTCAACAGCCCACATATGTGCCTTTCAGTTTGGTGAAAAAATATTACAGGGAGACAAAGTTATGGCACTCTGAACTTCTCTTTTTTCCCCATAGGATAACATTACGGCGTTCGCCACGCCTTTCAGGGCCCGTATCTCGGAAACGGTGCGAGATACAGACTTTTCATTGGAAAACTTCTTAGCCCCCCATTGGGGGATAAGTACAAAACTAGCCAGGACAGTCATAAATCATACGACTTTTAAATTTTTTTTCTACGTTGTACGGTTCCTGAGATATAACCTATTTAGTATTCCAAGTCCTCATTTTCTGCTCCGATACCCATTATTATGCATACATTCTTTGTACTCACTGTCTTTCTCTATTCATCTTTTGGGGAAAACCAGCCTGTGCGCTTACATTACTGTTACCATTGCCCTTTCCGCTTACGGTTCCATGCCCATTTCACTTACCGTTGACATCTACGCCACCACATGCATCATCCTTTGCTTTTTCATTTGCGCTTGCGTTTCTGTTATTTTTTGCCATTTGTGTCTACCATACTGTTTCTCTTTCTTTTTTCACTTTGCATCAACATGCCCATTGACATTTCCATTTGCAGGCACCATGTTACTATGTGACAAGACATCACTGGCAAACCGTTCCCGTCTACGCCACCGTGTTCGTTACCCTTTCTGTTCTCATTTGCGCTTGCTACTATGTGCGCCCACTGTTAGCGCTTCTGTTTGCATTGCTCTTCCTGTTACTATGCCACAGACATCATGTGGTGGGGCGGGGGCCTTTGGGCACCGGCGCTCCGTGCCGCGATTACGTGCTGGGAGCACGGGCCCTATGTGCGTTATCTCTTTGCGTTTTCATTTGCCTTGGCGTTTCTGTTATTTTTGCCATATGTGTCTACAGTACTGTTTCTCTTCTGTTTCACTTTGTGTCACCATGCCCATTGACATTTCCATTTGCAGGCACCATATTACTATGTGACAAGACATCACGTGACACACTGTTCCCGTCTATGCCACCATGTGCGTTGCTCCTTTCTGTTGTCATTTGCGCTAGTGTTACCATGTGCACCACTGTTAGCGCTTCTGTTTGTGTTGCTCTTCCTGTTACTATGCCACTAGACATCATGTGGGTGGGGTGCCGGGCCCCTTTGGGCCCCAGCCTCCGCTGCCGCGATATAGTGCGGGAGTGGCGCTATGTTGTTAACTTTGCATTTTCATTTGCGCTTGCGTTTCTGTTATTTTTTGCCATTTGTGTCTACAGTACTGTTTCTCTTTCTGTTTCACTTTGCGTCACCATTCCCATTAACATTTCCGTTTGCAGGCACCATGTTACTATGTAGCAACACATCACATGGCAGACCGTTCCTGTCTATGCCACCGTGTGCATTGCCCTTTCTGTTGTCATTTGCACTTGCGTTATCATGTGCGTCACTTTTAGCGCTTCTGTTTGCGTTGCTCTTCCTGTTACTATGCCACAAGACATCATATGGTGGGAGCATGGGGCCCTGCCGCTGCATTACATTCACTATTTCTTGTTATCATTCTCAAAAAGAAGGGAAATTAGAGGCAAAAAAATCCATTTAATGCATTAGTTAGGGTTGTTCCACAGTGAAAAAAGTAAAGAAATTCGCTGTTAGGGTTGAAAACCCTAACTCGGAATTCACCCCCCCAGCACCACACACACACACACATATGCAAGTATGGGGGAGGACCAAGTCAAAGCAACCATTGACAGACATCCAGCAGCAGGTGACAGAAATAACAAACAATTGTCTAAATGTGCTATGAGACATCCCCACCCACCTGACCAGGTACTGCATGCTCAGTGGAGATCAACAGCAAAACTGAGGCCATGTACACCAAACGTATACATCCCTGATTGCAGCTGCACACAACATACCACACTTAGTAGTTGCATGGCCTTACCTACCAATGCCCACACCACACCACAACTGGTACTGTGCCAGTTAGTCAATATAAATGCTGAAGGTGCATGATGACAGTTGTAGAAAGGTTTTAACACTAGTGAGTATACATTAATTAAGAGAAGTACATAAATTAACTACAAGACACTAGCATGCTCAAGATAAAAGTAGTGTTACATTTAGTATGTGATTTACATAGTAGTACATTTACTGCAACGGTTTACTCAAGATAGAGAGGCTGATGTAAACGTATGGAAAAGCATTGCCTGTTCAACGCTGTGAAATTCGTACTGCCAGTATCAGATGCATTCTTACTGATGAAGGTGTACTGCTGATGTACATACATAGACCTTCAGTGTGTTTCAATACTAAAGATGCAGTAAGTATTCTTTGTGAGAAACAGTGTAATTGCATGGATCAGGCCAAGCAACTTCTAAATATCGTAGCACTACTGAGCCAACAATGACGTACCTGTATCGGAGATGTATATAGGATAGATTTTCCTGTAGGCACTTACTGAGTATGTTGTACCTGATAAAGACAATCTCATTGCACCTGTGATGACTAACTTATTCAAATAGTAATACATTTACTATTGTTGCAATGAGTGATCTATGCCACTTATGGACACAGTGTAATTTTTTAACAGTTGTTTTCATACTCAGGCTGTATGCCTAGTGTTTGGGTTGCCACTTCTGTCACTGATGCTATCAAAGTGAAACTATGTTAATTGTGGTACAACAGGAATCAAGTAGGTATAGTGTAGATATAAACAGAATGTCTTTTAGTATTGATTTAACTCACAATGGGGTAAGTGTACTAGGACAGCAGGGTTATTCTCTATCACTGACTCTGTCAGTTATAATCACACTAAGGTTTTGATGACTGTAATGATCAAGTTACACTGTTCATCTTCATGAGTTCATATTCACAGCCATTCTCCAGTAACAAGCAGTGTATGGGTGTAACTGGGTGGGACACTGTGTTAGCAAAGCTGCTGCAGTGCCTAGCAGAGGAAAGTATCTACTCATAAAGACAATTAAGCAATAAGGCATGACCAACAGTTATGTTAAATGGTCTGTTAATCACCCTGTAGGGGTTTAATGTTGAATGAGGCATAGCCGAGTGCCACATGTCGCTAGACAGTGATAAAGTGACCATTAACATAATACCTGGGAGTGGCTTATTGCTATCATAATAAAACTGTTTTTAAACAACATTAAACCATGTTCATCATATGGTTAGGCTCTACATGTATGTTAGTAAAACCTAAACAGAAGGCTGTTACAATGTTTACAGTCAATTAGAAAGCTGCATTTCTCAAACCCTTGTTATAATCAGAGATATTATACCAGTACAACTCCTTGGTTTTGCTGAACTCTGTTGCTCAGGTGGCCCACCACATGTGGTGTGGTCTGGTGTGGGGCATTGGTAGGTAAGGCCATGCAACTACTAAGTATGGTACGTTGTGTGCTGCTGCAATCAGGGATGTGTACATTTGGTGTACATGGCCTCAGTTTTGCTATTAATCTCCACTGAGCATGCAGTACCTGGTCAGGTGGGTGGGGATGTCTCGTAGTACATTTAGACAATTGTTTGTTATTTCTGTCACCTGCTGCTGGATGTCTGTCATTGGTTGTGTTGACTTGGTCCTCCCCCATACTTGCGTGTGTGTGTGTGTGTGTGTGTGTGTGTGGTGCTGGGGGAAGTGAATTGGAGTTGGATTTTCAACCCTAACAGCGAATTTCCTCACTTTGTCGCTGTGGAACAACCTAACTAATGCATTAAATGGAGTTTTTGCCTCTAAAATATATATATATATATATATATATATATATTATATATATGTATATATATATATACACACATATATATATATATATATATATATATATATTATATATATATATATATATATATATATATATATATATATATATATATATATATATATCATAGAGGAGCCCTTTTAAGGTAAAGGGTCAAACTTTGCACCTTAATAACTTTGCCACCATTAAACAGATTTGCCTGAAATCTGGAATGCCTGATCAAGAATGATACATCTTGGGATTTACTAACTTTTGTACCAGTTGGATATACAGCTGCAGAGTTATGAAGCATGATCTGTGTGCACATTTACACTTTCTGGTGAATTATTTGCCCGTGCCTACAGGTTGCATGGTTTGTGTGACCAGTCCAAAAACTTCAGGCAACATGCGGCCAGGGTCCCCATTGTGTCTGTTAAAGATTTCATGAAAAAATATTAAACGGTTCAAAAGTTATTCAAAGAACAAGTTCCCATTATAAGTCAATGGGAAAAGTTAACAAAAAGTTCGAAAGTGTCACAAATGCAGTTTTTACTTTCACAAATGGCCCTTTTACTTTCACATATCCATCATTTTCTTTTCAGTTGGTGATCAGAAAAATACTTGGCATTTAAATTGGAACCCTCTAGCAACACAATTCTTTTTGTATTTACCTAGTTGGACCCTGAGGGTGCTAGGCATGTCTTTATTTTGAGGTTAAGCACCCTAGAAATATGTTTTTCAAATTTCTGAAAAAAGTAGTGTCACAAAGTAGTGTCGCACTCACGAAAATGTTGCAAATTTTTGTGAAAGCTTTTGCAAATCACGACACTACTTTTCCAGGCTATGGCAAAATGACAGTAATTCTTTGCCACTCTGCTGCAAAAGAACGATTTGGTCTTTTGGGCTGAAATTTGGAGGGAACACAGTCAATATCTCACAGATGTGCCTTTTGGCAGTTTGGTGAAAAAATATTGTATGACTGCAAAGTTACAGTACTCCAAAGTTGTCATGTTTTCCCATAGACTAACATGGTGGTCTACGCTGCGCTTTTGGGGCTCATATCTCAAAAACGATGCGCGATACAGATTTTTTGTTGCAAGTTGCACAGCCCATAGTGCTATGTTATAACAAAAACCTAGCCAGAAAAATCATGATTTTTGTGAAATTTTAATTGTTTTCTACGTCGTGCGGTTGCTGAGATATTTGCAATTAAGTATTTCCAATGATCGTTTTAAGCTTCAGTGCCCATTATAAGGCATATATTCTTTGTGTTTCTCTATGCAGCTGTTCAGCAAAAACAAGGTATGCACTTTCGTTACTGTTACACTGACTGTTTCCACTTGCGGTTATGTCCCCATTTGCGTTACCGTTCCCGTGTATGCCACCCTATGCGTTACCCTTTGCGTTGTCATTTGCGCTTGAATTTTCATTACTGTTACCATTTGCATTTCACTTTGTGTTTGCATTGCTGTTCCTGTTACTATGTCACAAGACATCACGTGGCAGGAGAGCGGGACCCAAAGGCCCCACATTCCCGCTGCTGCATTACATTCACTATTTCTCGTCATCATTCTCAAAAAGAAGGGAAATTAGAGGCAAAAAACTCCATTTAATGCATCAGTTCAGGTTGTTCCACATTGACAAAAGTGATGAAATTCAGTGTTAGAGTTCAAACCCCCCTTGGACCTCTCCAGCCCACCCCCCCAACAGGCATCGGGGTGCAAGTTGGGGTTGTCGGTCCTAACTCTCACCCCATTCTCCTATTCCTCAGCTTCTTTACATATGTGATGGGGTGACAGTAAGGGCCGATGACCCCAACGCACACCATGATATCAGTTGGGGGGTGGGCTGGAGGGGTACAAGGGGGTTTCAACCCTAACACTGAATTTCCTCACTTTTATCACTGTGGAACAACCCTAACTGATGCATTAAACAGAGTTTTTTTGCCATACATATATATATATATATAAAATAGTGTCATGGTGGTGCCACTATAGTTAGGGTTGAGTACCCCATTTAACGTTAAATCTGAAATTTAGCAGTTTAATAACTTTGCCACCATACAATGGCTTTGCCTTTAATTTGGCAAGCTCAGTCTGGTACAATAGATCTCTAGACCTGCCAAGTTTTGTTATGGTCGGATGTATAGTTTTAGAGCTACAGAGCACCAAAAAAAAGCACAAATTATGCATTTTTGCACATTCTTTGCTTGTGCCTACAGGTCATACGGTTTGCACAACTGGTCTGAAACCTTCAGGAAACATGCATCCAGGGCTCTCAATGTACCTTTCAAAGATTTCATGAAAAAATATTAAACGGTTCAAATGTTATTAAAAAAACAAGTTTCACATTATAGTCAATGGGAAAAGTTGGCAAAAAGTGCGAGTGTTGCAAATGCAGTTTTTAGTGTTGCAAATGACCTTTGTAGTGTCACAAATCCCCCATCTCATTTTCAGTTGGTGGTCACAGAAATGCTTGGCATTTAAATGTGGGACCCTCTAGGAACACAATTCTTGCTGTTTTTCCTAGTCGACTTCTGAGGATGCTAGCCATGTCTTTTTTGGGGGGGTTAAACACCCCAGAAATGTTTTAAAATTTTTTGTAAAAAGTAGTGTCGCAAAGTAGTGTTGTACATGTGACACTTTCAATTTGCAAAGGTGTTGTGATTTGCGACTCTCCTTGGTGACAGTATGCCCAATATAGTAGGAAATCTTTGTCACCCTGCTGCAAAAGAATGGTTTGGTCTTTTGGGCAGCAACTTGGAGGGACAAAATCCAAGATTCCACAATGTGCCTTTTGGTTTGGTGGCAAAATATAAGAGGGCTGCAAAGTTACGGCACTCCAAAGTTGACAATTATTCCCATAGGCTAACATTACAGTGTCCGCCATGCCTTTTAAGGCCTGTATCTTGAAAACGGGTCAAGATACAGACTTTTTGATGGAAGAATACTTAGTCTCCAAACTGGGGGGCTAAGTACAAAACTAGCCTGGAAAGTCATAAATAATATGAGATTTTTTTTTTCTGCATTGTACGGTTCCTGAGATACACGAAATTTAATATTCCAAGTGCTGATTTTCTGCTCCAAGGGCCATTATTATGCATACATTTGTATTCACTGAGCTTTTAAATGCACCTTTATGGGAAAAAAAGGGTGTACATTTGCGTTACTGTTACCATTAGCATTTCCGCTTGCATTTCTGTAACCGTTTGCATTAGAGTTTACATTTACGTCACCATGTGCATTACACTTTGCATTTGCACTTGTGTTTACACTACTGTTACCATTTTTGTTTGCATTTACTTTTGCATCACTGTGTACATCACCCTTTGCATTTGCATTTGTGTTACTGTTACTATTTGCGTTTCTGTAACCGTTTGCTTAAGCGTTTCCATTTACATCACCGTGTGCATTAACCTTTGCATTTACATTTGTGCTTGCGTTTGTGTTACCATTACTATTTTTGTTTGCGTTTTCTTTCTGTGTCACCATGTGTGTTAGCATTTGTGTTTGTGTATGTGCTTCTGTTTGCGTTTCTGTTTGTGTTTGTGTTTCCTTTGGCATCATTGTTGGTGTTACCATAAGTGTTTGTATTTCCAATTGTGTTACCATGACCGTGCACGTTACCATTTTCATTTGCGTATGTGCTTGCATTTGTGTTAGTGTTCCCTTTGGAGTCATAATTGGTATTACCTTAACTGTTTGTGTTTCCAATTGTGTTACCATTACTGTTTGTGAGTTTGTTACCATTTGTGTTTGCGTTTCGGTTGGCCTTAGCATTTGCAATTTCTGTAGCGCTTCCATTGTCATTTGGGTTACTGTTTCCTTTTGCATCGCCGTTGCCATTACTGTTTGCATTTCTGTTTCCGTTTCTGTTACTGTTTGCATTTTCATTACCGTTTGCATTTGCATTTTCATTGTCATTAGCTTTTGCATTACTGTTTTCATTAATGTTTGCATTTCTGTTGCCTTTAGCATTTGTATTACCATTTGTGTTACCATTTCTGTTTTCAGAAATATTTGCACTTGTGTTTCTCTTACCATTTGCGTTATCATTTACGTTTGCGTCACCATGTGCGTTACCATTTACACTTGCATTTGGTTTATCCATTAGCATTACTGTTTTATTTTACCTCATTGTTTCCATCACCGTTTGTGTTAACATTACCATTTGTGTGGTTTTGCATTTGCGTATTGCAATGCAAAACATTGTTTTCGCTTTTTTCTGTACTGTCTTCTATGACACATAGCACAGCCAGTGTGTGGTTGATTGGTCTGAATCTTGGCAGGTAGAAAGACCTTTGGTCAAGAAACATGCCGTTTTTTTGTTTGGTGAAAAGATATTGTTCCATTCCAGAGTTATGGCCATTTGAAGTTGACCTGCTTCACAGTTACTGATTTTTTGGTCACAAGGTCCACCATTTTCATGCATCTTCAGCTGCGATTTCCACCATTTTGTGGTAGAAGACTTCTTAAAGGTACAGAAACATAAAAATGTAATATTTCTGGAATGGTTTGGTCTTTTCACATGAAATGTTGAAGGTGTGGAGTGGATGTCCTGGAGATATGAATTATGCTGGTTACATGTTTGAGAAATAATTCACTGCAGAGATACTGCATGACAGAGTTAACATTTTGCACATAGCATTCTGCAGGGTGCTACTGCCTTTAAATTTTAAAAAGGCAGTATAGCACAGTGGTCTAAGGCTCTGAGCTGCAAATCTGGTGACATCCAGCAGACCAGACCTGGGTTTGAATCCCACAGCTTCCACTTGCATACTGTGTGACCATGAGCAAGTCACTTAACCTCCTTGTGCTCCCAGGTCGCTCCTGTAAAAAAGCTTTCAGCTTAGTGTGCTATACCTGGTTAAATAAATTTAAAAAATTATAGTGCAGGAAGCTCTAGTGGCAGAGAGGTGCATTACAGTAGTTTTGTGTGTTAAACATTAGCAGGTGTGGAATTATGCCACTCCAACAAATTAAAATGTGGTTCATTATAGTTCAATAACTTCTGAACTGTTTGTCTGATTTGCCTGGCATTTGGAATGCACAAAGACTTCAAATTCATCTTTGACTGTGCCAATCTTTGGGTCACTGGCACTTACGGTTGCTGAATTATGCATGTTATGTTGTTTGATTGTGATGCTGTGTGACCGTTGAATGGTTGTACACACAACTCTGGACAAATGGTGAGCCATGGTACATGTCTTCATTTAACAATTTTCATTTCAGTTGGTCATACAGTTTTTGTGAAGAGAAGTGACAAAAAATCACATGGTCGGGCCCCGTGCTCCCACCACCACATTCCATTCACTATTTATAGTGCACATTCTGAAAAAGAAGGGAAATTAATGGCAAAAAACTCAGTTTAATGCATCAGTTAGGGTTGTTCCACAGTGACAAAAGCAAGGAAATTTGATGTAAGGGTTGCCACCTTGCATCCCATACCCACCACCTCCACCAACAGGCATCAGGGTGTGCATTGGGGTCATTGGTCCCAACTCTCACCCCATTTTCCTATACTGCACCACCTCAGCTTGTTTACACATGGAATGGTGTGAGTTAGAGACAATGACCCAACACACCCGATGCCTGTTGGTGGGATGGGTGGGCTTGGGTAAGGGTGGCAACATTAGCAATCGAATTTCCTTGCATTTGTCACTGTGGAACAACTGTAACTGATGCATTAAATGGATTTTTTTTGCCATGAGATATATATATACATAAATATATTATACTGGCACAGTAGCTCCAATATATTAGAGTTGAGTGCAAACGTCTATGTTGAACCCAAAATTTTGAACCTTAATAACTTTGGAACCATTCAACAGATTTGCACAAAATTTGGCATGCATAAGCTCTAGTAGTAGGTTCCTTGATGTGCTAAATTGTGTTATAATCTGTTGTGTGGTGTGTGAGATATAGACTGTCAACTAATCCTAAATTTACAAATATTTGACATTTCTTTGTACACCTGTATCTCAAAACTGTCTCTAGGCTGTGGTCTAAAATTTTCAGAGTAGAAAGCCTTTGGGTAACAGATGTACCTTTTGAAGGTTTTGTGAAAAAATATCAATTTGTTCAAAAGTTATAACAATTTTAAGTTTCCCAGTATTTCCTATGGGAAAAAATAAACGTGAAAGTTCTTTTCACACACTGTCATCCACTTTTGTATAATTTGTACCTTAATAACTTTGCAACCCTTTAATGGATTTGCATGAAATTTGGCAGGCATAAATTCTGGAGAAAAGTCTCTGAATATGGTAAACTATATGTGAATCCATTGTGTTTTTTCTGAGATACTCTGTCTCAAACACCCTTAAACTTACATGTTATATTCTCATTTTTGCAGTCTTCCAGTTTCACATATGTGCACCTTAATAACTTTCGAACTCTTAAATAGATGTGCATGAAATTTTGCATGCATAATCCCATGGAGTATATCTGTTGATGCGACAAATTACATTGGAGCCTCTTGTGTGACTTGTGAGATATTGTGTCTCAAATATCATTAAACTTACAGTTTTTTTTCCATTTTTACTAAGTCCTCCAGTTTTGCATAATTTGTACTTTAATAACTCTGGAACCCTGCAACATATGTGCATAAAATTTTGCATGCATAGGTTTGCGGGGTTGATTTGTTGATGTGTTAAATTCCATTTGAATTGCTTTAGTGGTTTCAAAGATACTGTGTCTCAAATATCATTAAATGTACTTTTTCCCTATTTTCAGTCATCCGGTTTTGCATATCTTGCACTTTAATAACTTCACAACCATTCAACAAATATGCATGAACGTTTGCATGCTTAATATTGTTGGGTATTGATGTCACTAATTTCATTTGATTTGCTTGTGTGGTTTCTGAGATATTGTGTCTTAAATATCCTTAAATTTACATATTTTTTCCATTTTCGCAGTCACGGTTTTGCATACTTTGCACCTTAATAACTTTGCAACCCTTCTACGGATGTGCATGAAATTATGAATGCATAATCTTGTGTGGTAGTTCTGTTTATGTGGCTAACTTAGTTTGAACTGCTTAATTGAAACATTATTTGCCAAAAAAACTAGGGTTCTGCAACAGTTTGTGACACTATTTTTCCAGATATGTCTGTCACTTCATAATTAAAAAACAGTTTGGGAATTTGGGCTGAAATGTTCAGGGTACAAAGGACTTGCCTGAAAGATGTGCCTTTAGCTAATTAAGGTAACAGTGTGATGGTTGGGGTACTTTTCAGATGCTATATCTTGAAAATGCTTCGAGATACAGCTTCAGCACTATGGGTAGTTTAGTACACCTTTGGGTGTACCAAGTTGTTTTGCATGTTACCAGGCCATTTCAAACTGTTGGTGAACTGTAAAAAATGGGGCACATGTGACCTATACTGTGGCATGCATTATCAACATGGCAGCAGTACTACTTTGCAGGGTACAGTGGTACCACAACACACTATGCACTGATGGGAGCACAGGGCCCTCCCACAGGCACATGAGGGACAATTACAATAGGCATGGATGGGATAACAGGGCCTGGATGGCCCTGCACCCCCACTGCTCACTATGGACTGATGGGAGCACAGGGCCCAGAGGGTCCCTATGCTCCCACATGGAAATGAGGGACAAGTACAATAGGCATGTATGAGAGCATAGGGCCCTCCTACTCCTCACTATGGACTGGTGGGACTACAGTTCCCATAGGACCCTGCAATCTCATAATGAAATAAGGCTACAATTATACTTTCTCAAAAAGCAAGGAAATTCATTGCACAAAAACTTCAAAAATAGGGAAATACAACCTTAGGGCACCAAAGCCTAAGACCCCTTCCCTGACTGTGCATACAGGAGCAGGGGTGAGGGGTGCACCTTGGGGTTGCGCACCCTAATGCTCACCCCATTGTTTTATTCTGTACCCATGTAAGGTTATTAACTATTGAAATGGGGTGAACAGTGGGGTTGACAACCCCTAGACACACCCTCACCCTGTTCCTGCATGCACAGTGGAGGTGGGGTCTTAGGCTTAGAGCCCTAGTTTTTTGCAATGAATATATATATATATATATATATATATATATATATATATATATACATATATATCTATCTATCTATCTATCTATCTATCTATCTATCTATCTATCTATCTATCTATCTATCTATATATATATATTAGGGCAAAAACTCCATTTAATGCATCAGTTAGCGTTGTTCACAGTGACAAAAGTGAGAAATTCAATGTTAGGGTTGAAACCCCTTTGCCTCTCAGCCCACCCCCCAACCAGAATCAGGGTCTGCGTTGGAGTCGTCGGTCATAACTCTCACCCCATCACATGTGGAAGAAGCTGAGGAATAGGAGAATGGGGTGAGAGTTAGGACTGATGGCCTCAATGCGCACCCCGATTCTGGTTAGGGGTGGGCTGGAGGGGTGCAAAGGGGGTTTCAACCCTAACATCGAATTTCCTCACTTTTGTCGCTGTGGAACAACCCTAACTAATGCATTAAATGGAGTTTTTTGCCTCTAATTTCCCTTCTTTTTGAGAATGATAATGAGAAATAGTGAATGTAATGTGGCAGCGGCAGCATGGGGCCCAAAAGACCCCACGCTCCCACCATGTGATGTCTTGTCACATAGTAACATTGTGCCCGCAAACGCAAATCGTAATGTGCATGGGGATGCAAAGCGAAACAGAAAGAGAAACAGTACTGTAGACAGAAATATTAAAAATAACACAAACACAACCGCAAATGAAAATGCAAAGGGTAACACACATGGTGGCGTAGAAGTGAACGGTAAATGAAACAGGCAAGGAACCGCAAGCGGAAACGGTAATGGTAACAGTAATGTAAGCACACAGGCTGGTTTTCCGCAAAAGCTGCATAGAGAAAGACAGTGAGTACAAAGAATGTATGCAAAATAATGACTATCGGAACAGAAAATGAGGACTTGGAATAGTAAATTGCTTATATCTCAGGAACCTTATGACATAGAAAAAAAATTTAAAAGTCATTTGAATTATCACTTTCATGGCTAGTTTTTAACTTAGCCCTCTTAGGGGGGCTAAGCGATTTTCTGATGAAAAGTCCATATCTCACACCGTTTCCGAGATACGGGCCCTAAAAACTGCCATAAAGTTATCCTATGGGGAAAAAACAGA
This sequence comes from Neoceratodus forsteri, assembly GCA_016271365.2. Lineage (NCBI taxonomy): Eukaryota > Metazoa > Chordata > Ceratodontiformes > Ceratodontidae > Neoceratodus > Neoceratodus forsteri. Next base: position 1,846,962,377 of record CM057449.1, read on the forward strand.
AGTTCGGAGTGCCATAACTTTGCCTCACTGTACCATTTTGTTCACCAAACCACTGAAAGCACATCTGTGGGATGTTGGCTGTCTTCCCTGCCCAAAAGACCGAACCGTTATTTTGCAGCAGGGGGCCAAATGATTGCTGCAATGCGTCATATGCCATAATGTTATCCTATGGGAAAAAGTGTCAACTTTGGAGACATGTAACTTTGCTGCCTTGTAATATTGTTTCAATGAAATACTGAAAGGTACATCTGTGGGATGTTATCTGTGTTCCCTCCAAATTTCAGCCCAAAACTTCAAACCATTGTTTTGCAGCAGGGTACCAAAGAATTGCTGTCATTTTCCCACAGCCTAGAAAAGTACTGTTGCAATTTGTGAAAGCTTTCGCAAATTCATTCGACAGTGTCACAAGTGCAAAAGTACTTTGCGAAAGTACTTTTTCCAGAAATGTGAAAACATATTTCTGGGGTGTTTTACCCCAAAATAAAGACATGAATAGCATCCTCAGGGTCCGACTAGGTGAATACAAAAAGAATTAGGTTGCTAGAGGGTCCTGAATTTAAATGGCAAGCATTTTTCTGATCACCAACTGAAAACAAAATGGTGGTTTTGCGACAGTAAAAGGGCAATTTGCAAAAGTAAAAACTGCATTTGCAACACTGTCGAACTTTTTGTTAACTTTTCCCATTGACTTATAATGGGAACTTGTTTTTTGAATAACTTTTGAACCATTTAATATTTTTTCACGAAATCTTCAAAAGGCACATCGGGGACCCAGGCCACATGTTCCCTGAAGATTTTGGACCAGCCGCACAAACCATCCGACCTGTAGGCATGAACATAGAATTCCAAAAAAGCGTAAATGCATGCACAGATCATGCTTAATAACTCCACAGCTGTATATCTAATTGGTATGAAACTTGGCAGATCCCAAGGTGTATGGGTCTTGATCATATATTCCAAATTTCAGGCAAATCCGTCAACTGGTTGCAAAGTTATTAAGGTACAAAATTTTGGGTTAAACATGTAAATGGCTCCTCAACCCTAACTATAGTGGCACTACCGTGCCACTATAATATATATATATATATCTACTGTATATATTCATAGTAAATATCTCCATTAATGCATCAGTTAGGGTTATAGTACAGTGACAAAAGTGTGGAAATTTGATGTTAGGGTTACCACCCTATCAACCTACTCCCCACCCTCCACACACCAACAGGCATCAGGGTGAGCCCTGTGCTCCCAGCACTGCATAATGGCATGCCCCCCCACTCCCAAGGATGCTTCTAGTCTAAAATATGTCAGGTGGGATTCCTTTTTCTCTTCACTTGGAATGGCATTAAATATATTTATGTAATACTTTTGAGTCTACGTTGCATCTCTTTGTGTCCTTCTAGAAGGGTTAGTGTGTGCCAGAAACCTGTTTGGACAATACATTAGGTGAGTTTCTAAAGCACCACACTCCTAGTGTACACTCTTTGTGGTCTAATAAATTGCTGACTCCAACCTAGTGTACTTTGTTCAGCCAAGGGGGTTGAGTGTGCTGCCCAGTTCCTCCACTTGCATGCTCTGGGTGTCCCTCTCGCTGTCTCCTTTTAGCTGTGGCTCAGGGGCAGGTGAGGAGAGGAAGATTGCTGCTTTGTTGCTGCTTCGAGTGTCTTCGTGTGAGTATAAGTGTGACAGCCAGAATACTAGCACTTCCATTTTTTTGGCTTAATCTCTAGATTGGTGAGATGTTCTCTTTTGTGGTGGCCTGACAGCTCCATTTCAGTCTGCATAGTGACTGTACTGTTGGTGACCAGCCACATTCATTCCACAGACATGGTCAAGCTAGGTGGAGGTCATATTAATCCAGTCAGTCTTACCTCTGCAGAAGGAGATATTTCAACAGGCCATGCTCTGCCTTGGGCAGTTTTACATTTTGTCTCTGGCCAGTACTCCCTTTAAGATGGTGTTGAAATTTAGAGATTTAGAGACCATGTTGAGTGTTCCCCTACTTTCTGCTTCTGCCTTGTGGAAATTGACGATGCCAGTGGCCATCTTGTGAATCTTGCTGCTGATTCTTTCCATTCTAAGATGGCACCAGAAATCTCATGAGAGCTGGAGAGTCCAGTGACCATATAATTTCTTCAGTCTTTATCAAGCAGATACACAATGCTGCTCACCACAGCATCCATCTTGTGAGTGGCTCTGCACTGTCCTATGGAGGCCGTGGACCACACATTCACTTTTGACTGCATATCCTGCAGTTGTGTTTCCTGCCATTTTTGGAACTGTGGTTTCCCCTCTCGATTGATATGTCTTTTTACATATAGTGCTTGATGAGTGACCAGCAGGGCAGCCACATAGTTTTCCACCTTGGGGGGGCACTACCTTATGTACTGCATGTGGTTGCCCACCCCTGTCCCTACCCAGGGTCTGGACAGGTGTTTTGGTTGTTTTTGTTTCTTGATGGTCAGCACTTGTTTTTTCTCCTTGTATAGTGTTGTTCTCTGGTTGGTCTCCACTAAGCGGTGAAACCCTGTACTGGTTTCAGACCCCTGATACCAGATCAGATATGTTGGTCTTGTTTGTCTTTGTCTCTTTGTGGCCTTGCTGCCATCTATGATCTTCCCCCGTTCTTCCATTTGGTTCTCTCCTATCCTTTTGTTTAGGTGCTAACTGCTTCAAGATGTTCAAAACTCACTAAGTGATCTGTAAGTGCCATAATGTTCCACTCCTGAAACCCTCCAGGAACCTATGCTTTCTACTCCTGGTAGATGCAGACTCCCAGATTTATAACTTGAGTTTGGGGTCACCTGCAGAGGACACTGAAAGATAATGCATCTAGTCTCACAGGGTATCATAGTGGACATGTTCCAGAAACAGTTGGACAGGACTGAGGCAGGAACAGTCATAAAGCACCCTCAAGATTCTAACAGAGACACCTCTAAACCCAAGTAACAGAGAAAAGATGGCAACCAGGAACTAGGAGACCCGGATAAGGAAAATTAATTAGACAAGAAATATTTTGATGAAGATGAGGGGCCTCAAGAAGACCTGGTGACAACTATGTCCTTATAATGTAGATCCAGAGATTGTCAGAATGGCTACGAGTCTCTCAAGTTCAATGAAACAGCACCATCAGAGGAACAGAAACTGGACTCACTGATTATGGGAAGGAAGAAGTCTCATAAATTTTTCCCTGTGTGCAAGGCATAAGAGGACATTCTTTCAAAGAAATAGGATTCATACTAGGATGGTGCAAAGCTGAGAAGGCAAGATGCCCATTGGTAACTCTGGAGTTTAGGTGCATTCTCTGTTTCCATTCCACTTTAATAAGTGTGTGTCTAGTTATTTTCTTAAATTATGCTTTACTTTTACTTACATGATAGCTTCAAGTAGTAGGTTCCATAATCTGATAATCCTCTGAGTACAGAAATGCTTTCTTTATGTGGTATTGTAATATTCACTTTACAGTTGTGATGGGTTTCCCCTGGTTTATATATTTGTTTGTTTGTAGTCAAGGTTTAATTTTACTATTAGGTAAGGGTCTGAATAATATCATATAATAGCAAGAGTTCATCCCTTAGGTGTCTAGTGTGTAATGACATAAGATTCAGTTTTTGTTTTAGACAGTTCTTGTATGTCAGTTGGTTGATTCCCTTAACAGTTTTTGTAGCCCTTATCTGGATTGTTTCAATTCTTTCATATATATTTGCTGGTGTATGAGCTCCATACCTGGCATGCATAATCTATGTGTGGTCTCAGGTATGATCTATATAATGGTAGCATGATCTCCAGCTCTCTACTTTTTTTTTAACTTTATATTTATTGTTATAACAAAAACATACAGTTTCAATCACGTACAGTGATTATTACATTTATAGATAATAAAACTAGAAGGGCACCACTCCTCTTAATAATCACAGTTAATATATCCATCCACAGTAAAAAGATATATCCTAAGAGGGGGTTTCCTTTTAATATTAAAAGTCATTTATCTACACATTATAGACTGTGTTGTAAGCCCATGAGCTGCATAGTGTTATATAGCGTATCAATCAAAGTATCAAGTCCCAGAATCCCTTCCTTTCAAAGGGGAAAAGGGAAAGTTCGCTATGCATTTGCTAAGTATTTGCACCAAAGCGCATCCAGAAAGAAGATAGTAACAGCTCCTTCTCCCCCAATCTCACTTTGAGGTTATTCACACCTCATAATACAAGATTCAATAGATTATTTACTCTAAGCCAATTTAGGAGATCCCCATCTTAATAATAAGGTGCTTTAAGTCTAAATTCTTTAAACTGAGACTGTCTCATTAAGGGCAACTAAGTCGATATGTAAACAGGTATATTAACAGACTGTACCCTCAATCATAAATGAGTAAAAAATAAAGTAGACAGCATTCTCAGCATTTTAAACTTTAGTCCACAGTTATTTCCAACACCAGGATTTTTAATAAAGAACTAACGTTGTCTAGGAAATTCCCCATGTGACCCATTCTTCTCCCTCCCCGTCAGTATGTACTATACCATGTTACACGGTGAATTACAGTTCTTTTCAAGTATGTTCTTCATCCAAAGAGGATTTTTCAAGTGGAGAAGTGTGAGATCTTCTAACAGTGTTTCTCTGACACTACTTCATGGCATCGGCAGAGTCTGATAAGATGTAAACTCGACCTCTGTGGACTATCTGAAGTTGGGCCAGGAAAACCAGGCCATGCAGAATCCCTGACTCTCTCAGCAGCTCTCTTGCGCCATCAAATTTCTTGCGCTCTTGGCACATCGCATAGCCCAAGTTGGAGAACATCTCAATCTGATGTCCCTCATGGAGAAGCACTTTCCTTTGCTTGGCCATTGCAAAGATCTTGGGATCTTGGGATCCCACTCCATCCATAATGATCACCACAGTTCTGGGGGCCTCTGGATCATTGGGTTGAACTCTTGCCATGACTCAATAAGCCTTCTGGAAATGCTTCACTGTATAGGTCACTTCTTCACCCAGTTGCTGAGTTACCCATTCCTGGACATACAGCAGCAAATGATCACCTTTGCTGTCCTCTGCACGGGCTTGAGTCTTCAGGGTCTCCAGTCTGTTTTTAAGGTGTGCATTTTCTTTAATGATCTTTGAGACAGCACCCATTGCTATGTCTGCCATTTTAGTGGCCTTGTGGGATGCAAGGATAATCGATTCCACAGATGTCCCAACAGTGGCTACCCTATTCATGAGGGTATCGAAATTATTTGATAATTCAGTAACTGATGTTATCAATCTGTTTAATTTGGCTCCTACCATTTGTAATGTTTCTTCGACAGAAGCATCATCCTGTGTAGGGTCTCGGCCTTGTGTAGCCCTCATGGTTGGCGCTGCAGTGCTGGATTTGGGTTTTGCTCCATCCCTAATGCTTTATCCTTGTGAGGGTTTCCCATTTTATTACTTTTGCCTTTCTTTATCTGATGCTGTCAAAGAAGATGTGCTTTTCTCAAAATTGCTTTGAAATGCTCTATGTAGATTGAGATTAAAAAGCAGAGCTATATCTTTAGTCAGCCATATTGCTCAGAATCCACAGTGCCCCCCCTGCTCTCTACTTTTAATATTTTTTCTAAATGACCATAAAATCTTGTTAACTCTGGTTACAATTGCAATACAGTGTGTATTAAATTTAAGAGATTCTCTTATAACTACTCCCAGGTCCCTTTCCTCAGTTACTTCTCGTAATGCTGTTACTTAAGATGTATTTATGTTTTGAGTTATGCCTGCCTAGATGTAAGACACTGCATTTTGTAACATTGAAGTACATCTCCATCCATATGCCCAGCTTGTTAGTTTGTCCTGGTCAGATTGTGTAATACTAATTTTTATGTTGTCTTGCAAGTGCTCAAGCAACATCTTGTGGTAGTAGCAGAAATGCAGATCTGTGTCAATGTAGGTGAATTCAGGGCACACTTTAGTAGGTGCGTCCCTCATTCCCCAGTTAACCAGCATGCTAGCTCTGACACAAGAATTATGTAAAGTGCCACCAACTTGAAAGAAATATGCCACTGCAAACAGTGAGAGGCTCATCATGCAGTGGCAAAAACGACATACCTCCAGTGCGTGCCTTTCCTGGTGAAACATTTCAATAAACATGGCGACGCCATGACAATCCCCAAAGAAAACCAACATCTGGGGTGCAATCCCCGTATTGGCATTTCCACCACTCCCTTCATATTGTGTGGCATACTGGGACCCCACCCCAGTGTGCCACCTCTCACAGAAAGCCAACTGCATCAGCATGTTCTTCCCTCCACCACACCCCCATTGTGTGGCACACTGGGTGCCCACCTAGTGTGGCCAACATCATGCCCCCCCTGAAAGTCATGGGGAACACTGGGAGCCTACCCTAGTGTGCCCAACATTTGTTTTATTTCACCTGTAAAGAAAGAAAATGGTCTCGTGAGGTCCATTTTTTTTGTACCTGAAGAAAGAAAATGGTCCCTTGTTGTCCACTGTACCCCTCCCCCAACCAGCACCCATCCTCTGCACACCCCACCTCCCCATACACCCCTCTCACTCCATACTTACCTCTTGCAGCCTGGCACTGTGATCTTCAGTGGAGCAAGAACACTTCTGGACTCTTCAAAGCTGAACTGCAAAATGAAGAAATGCCGGTAAGCTGTATAATGGCATAAATGGGAGAGGGGGTTCAACTTAGTTGGATAGCTCCTCAGTTATTTTGAATTTTTGCTCCAAATTTTCAACATGGGGTTCTTGAGACCCCACCTCATCAACACATGTACAGTCATTTCATTATTTAGTCCAGAAAGATTGTTTTGTGGTCACTGCATGGAATCACCTTTTGGGACTGATTAACGTAATGACAGCACCACTGTTCATGAGGTGTGGATCCAAAATGCCTATGTTGCAGATTTGGTAAAAAAATTCCAAAAAATGACTGTGTTACAAGTGTGCTTTGTGAAGTTTCCATGCATGTTTGTAACTTCGACAATTGTTAATATTTTCGCTCCAGATTTTCAACATTGCCACTTTTTCGCTCCTCCTTATGAACAGTATAGCTGTCATTTTTCACATCCTGCCCAAAATGTGTTTTTGCACATGTGGTGCACCATGGTGTGGTTGCTGTTGTAAATCAATGTTTGGGACAGATTAACAAAATCACAATGACACTGTTCCTGTGCAGGGGTCCCAAAATGCCTATGCTGAATATTTGGTTAAAAAATCCCCAAAATAATTGTGTTGCAGGTGTGTGTTGCACAGTTTCTACACACACTCATGACTTCACTAATTTGTCACATTTTCACTTCGGATTTTTAACATTGCCATTTTTTTACACCTCCTCATGAACAGTACAGCTGTCATTTTTCACATTCTGCACAAAATGTGTTTTTGCAACTGTGCCACCAAGTGGCGCCATCACTGTGCAAAATCACCTTCCGGCTAACAAACTGATAGTGCCACTGTTCATGAGATGGGGTCACAAAAAGCCCATACTTAAAATTTAGAGTGAAAATACCAACAAATGCCCAGGACATTATGGTTTCCAACCATAACGCTCCACCCTGTGGAGACTGATAAGTGTCAGGGGTGTGACTTGGGATTGTCAGCTGTAATGTTCATGCCATTCCACCCCCACCCCTACCCAGCAGCCAATGACAGGCATCGAGGTGAGCCTTGGACTCTTCAGCCTTAAAGTTCACCCCATTCTCCTATACTGCACCCATCTCAGTGTATTTCCTTATGGAATGGGGTGAGCGTAAGGCCTGAAAACTCCAAGGCACTCCACAACACTTGTCAGTGTCCGCAGGGTAGGGTGAGTGAAATGGCTTGAGCGTTATGGCCAGTGACCCAAAAAGCACACCCAGTGCCTGTCAGTCCCTGCAGGGTGGGGTTGGGATAGGCATCAGTTCAATACTTCATTGCCATTCCTATTATGTATCTCTCTAACTCCTGCACTACCAATGCCAATGCCAGCAAGACATTTGGCATTGACAGATGCTTGTTTTTTCTGTTGCTACATGGGCCACCTAGTTTACTATTGTTTGTGAGCCTGGAACTCTAGCTGCTAACTACTCTGTTCATGTCAGCAATAAATAACTGGAATACTACAGACCCTAGCACGGACCCCTGTGAGACTCCATTTATTATATTACCCAAGGATGAATGATTCCCATTAATGGCTATGGCTTGAGTTCTGTTCTGTAACCAATTTTTGATCTAGATTATGATAAGTGGATTAATTTCCAAGTTCAGCATTTTGTCTATTATTATCCAATGTGGAACTGTATCAGATACCTTACAGTAAACTATATAAACTATGTCTACTGGTTTGTGACTGTAGGGTTTTACTCATATTTTCATAAAAGCATAATTAATTGCTTATACAGAACTTTCCTTCTGCAAACCCATGTTGTTCTATATCAGTGTTGTTTGTCCATGTAATATGTTTAATTCTGTCAGACAGTATGGCTTTAAGTATTTTTTCAGGGACAGAAATCAGACTGATGGGGTGATAATTCTGTATTTCATTTTTGGAATCTCTCTTAAAAATCTGTGCCACCTCTACTGTTTTCCAGTCATTTGGAATTATCTTAGTAGATATGGATTTGTTGTTTAGTAAAGTTAGAGGTTTAATAATACTGTGAGCCATAAGTTTTAACAATTTTGCTAATATTTTATCTGGTCCCAGAGAACTGTGAGAATGCAGCTTCTTAATTTTGGTTGTTACATCACCGTGATGGATAATTTTATTTTCAGCCACATCTGTTTTGATGTATTTTATGCACCAATGTTCTTTTCCAAAAATTGAACAAAAATAATTATGACATTTGGTTGCCATTATTTTAGGACAGGTTATTGTTTCTTCATTTATGCATACAGGTTCAATTTTTTATCATTCTGTTTCAGTAAGTTGCTATAACTATAGAATTGTTTTGAATTTTGTTTGTTTACATTTCTTGCCAATTGTATTTCTACTTTTTTCTTTTTTTTTGTTTAGTTTTACATTGTCATAGGGCATCTTCATAGTTTGACCAATCCTCTTGAAAATTTGCTAGTATATAATGTTTTTTTAATCAGTTCTTTAACTGATTTGTTAAGCCATTTCAGTTTCAGATATTTATTATTATATTTCTTAATTTTAGTCATATTTTTATTACATATTGTAATAATATGCTTTTAACTGTATTCCACATTCGTTCTATATTTTGACCTTTTAATTCTAGTTCCCAGTCAATTTTATTTAAACTATCTTGTATCTGCTCTATATTTGCAGTGTCACACAGGTAAATTTCTGTTAGTCCAGCAGAATGCATAATAGCTTCTGTAATGGTGAAATAAACTATGTTGTGGCCACTTATTGCTAATGGATCACCTACAGAACAATCTAACAAATTGACTTCTTCTGATTTAAGTACAATATCTTGTATATTTCCCACTCTAGGCTCGGTTGCACACAAGTGTTTAAGAAATCTCTGGCTGCTTTGCTATCTGCTATATTTTTCTCCCAGTGAATGCCTGGGTGATTTATTTCTCTTAGAATTACTACCTCCTTATGATCATTTTGCTTTTTCTAGTTTGTTTACTATTTCTTTTATCTATTTGTTCCCACATATCTGGTGTTCTATAGTATAGTCAAAAAAAATGTACCAGGTGACTTTTTGTTGACCATCTTTATCCATAGTAACTTGGTCTGTGCTAATTGATCGTCTATTTTGTTTGTGATGCCTGTGACAGTTAGCTTATTAGTGGTGTATATTGCAACCCCCCTTCCCTTTTTGTTCATTCTATCCCAGCATAATAATTGGTATCCTTTGATGGTTCCCCCCATGTATCTTCAGTTACCTATCAGGTGTCACTCAGAAAAATATCTGTTAGTTCTTGTCACATTATTATTTGAAGGTCTTCCATTTTGTTATTTATGCTCCTTGCATTCAATAATGACATTTTATTTAATTGCTATATGGTCTGTTATCAAGCATTGTTTTTCCCCATGGTAGTAGTTTTTCAGGAAATCCAGAATGTATAATGTATTCTATTGATGCCCCTTTCCCCTTCTTTATCAGTTTAAATGAACTGTGTCCATTTGTGATCTGATCAATGTTCTTAGTCTGTTGGAGCCCAGTTTATTGAGATGTAGGCCGTCCTTGTCACACATATTGTATCTGCCCTTAACTTCTTCCCAAGACTCTATAAAATATATCCCTTCTTCCTTGCACCAATTATGTAATCTGCAATTAATGTGGTGAATGGCATTATTCTTCTCTTTGAAGACTCTCGGGATGGGTAGAATGCTGGAAATTAGTATGTCACAGCCTTTACTCTTTAGATCTGTTCCCCTGTTCCAAAGATCATGACAAATATCCTTTATATGATCTTGTTTAATATTATTAGTTCCTAGATGTAATGTGATGATTTGGTTTGGGCAAATATTTTGTTGTTATTTCTGACAGTATTTGATGAATATCTTGAATTTTTACACCTGGGAAACAAGAAATTGTAGAGTTTGCTGTGTTATTCCCAGAAATGGTGGAATCATAATATCTGACAATTAAGCATTACTAGCTTGGAGCATAGTACTGGGGCAGTTCTGCATGTTTCATTTATTACTGATTTTTCATTGAGGCTTGTTCATGTTGTAATGTTTCATAGCTGTTTTCGAGTGAGATGGTGACTGGTTGTAAAGATTTGCTCTGCAACTTTTTTATGCTTATTTTTGAGGCATACAACACACCTGTCTTCTTCTGTGGATTTATCAAGCTCTTCTCTACCACTCTTTATATTTTTGCTTTATCTATCCTCTGTATTTATTTCTTTTATTTCCACCTCATTTAATATATTGTTCTCAGCTGTTAGTGACCTTATGAAGGATTCAATCATTTTCATTAATGTGTGTTAATTCTATCTTTAGTGTATTGTACTCTCTAAGCAGAGATTTATAGGCCAAGCATTTTACACAAGTAAATGTATCTGGTTTGTCATTTACTTATGTTTCAGTATACATCATGCATTTTAGGCAACTAAAGATCAACCCTTTATTGCAAAGAAGAACAAGAAGACCCCCAGTGGGATCACTTTCTGTATGTAATTATTAATGAAAATGAGACCATCTTTCAGAGCTAAAGGCATACTGCTACCTCAGTGGATGCCAGCAGATGTGCCTGCCTCCTCTGATGTATTACCTTTACTGTATGCTCTCTGATGCTCATGAGTTGGTGGGTTTTATCCTGGTGGGCTAGAAGTGCCAATCTCAGGATTTCCAGTTTCATGATGGAACACTTTTTATAGTTTATAAATCAGCTGTTTAGTACAAAACACCCCTGGAAGGTGTTGAGACCTGAGGAAGGAGTTCATAACTCATTTTCAAAACTCCCAAATAACCTAGTTTGCTTTCGGTAGGGACCAGGAAGTGGGCTGCAACTCCACAGTCCCAGAATGCTCTGCACACACCAACAGAATGTCCCCGGGGAGCTACACAGTACAGACAGGAGTGCTATTTTTTGTAGGCTTTTTCTAGTTTAGAATAAAAAAGCGCATATACACTGTCAAACACTATGCTAAAAGCAACTGAAATCACCAGTCAGCCATAGCTCAGCCATCACAGACCCCACCCTAATACTACTGATGTTCATGAGTTGAAGGGCTTTAATCCTGGTGGGCCAGAAATGCCAACCTCAGGACCTCTGGTTTCCTGAGGTAGCAAAGTTCATAGTTTATAAATCAGTTATTGGAAATTCCAGATTTCTCCAGTCTCAAATATTGCCAAGCAAGACCCCAATATAACAAGTAAGAGTGCTCCTGAATCAACTCCTACAGGAAGGCACCATAGTCCAGTACCAGCAGATAAGCAGAACTCAGGAGTCTATTCTACAATGTCTTCTTTTTTCCCCCTAAAAAGACAGGAGATCTTTGACCAGTTCTAGACCTCAAGTTCATGAACCAGTTCATGAGGTACAGAAAATTCAAGATGGAGATCCCACATTCCTCCATAGCAGCAGTATGGAAAGACAACCTCCTCACCTTAGTCGACCTGTCCCATTTTGACCATCTCACTACAGATTCCAGAGATTCTGCATTTTGGATAAGTACTTCCAATACAAGTGCCTTCCATTTGGTCTGGCATTGCCCCCCCCCATGTCTTCATCAAGATCATAGCCTGTTTGGCTGCAAAATTGAGAGTGAAGGGCATCCATGTAGTCTGTTACCTGAACAACTGGTTGATTTGGGTCAGGACCAGGAAGGTGTTGAAAAACACAACATGAAGGGGCACAGAACATTTTGATCCAATACAGGTGGATAATCAATAGGGTCAAAAGCAAACTGTCACCATCATCAACCTTAGAACCCATGGGTGTGATATTTTTTTATGTATTTATTTATTGAATTTTGTTGACCCGGTAAGCCCACTGGGCCTAGAAGTTCCTTTTCAGGGACAACCAGGAAGAGGGAGGATACAGATAGTAAGCAACTGAAATTGAACCAGATTAAGCTGTTGGTGGTATTTTGTTAGTGAATTGTCGAAATTTGGCCAGGACACTGGGGAAATTCCCCTACTCTTTTTTGATAAGTTCCATGGGATCTTTAGCAACCACCTGAACTACCACCAATCCAGGTAGATGGGACCTCGGTTTAATGTCTCAGCCAAAAGACGGCACCTCAGAAGTGCAGCATTCCCCTCATGTTGCACTACAGTGTCAGTATTAGGATATTAACCCAAGTGATAGATGTGGGAACTGAATCCACATCTCTCTGATCTCCCAGCCTCAGAGGTGAGTGTGCTACCTACTGAGCCACCGACACTGACAATGTTTTGATACACACACAAGGGATAGTTCACCCATCAGACTACCACATCAACAACCTACAAGTTCCTGGGGTGAGATCCAAAGTTACAGTAGCATGGCAGTAGGATCGGATCTCTCTTTTGATACAGTCATCCTCCTATTTGGTAATATTTTCTTTGCAGATAATGAGTGTTGCATAGGAAAAACTATTTTTCTTAGCTTTAATAAATGCTAAAAAAACTAATTTTACAGTGCTGGAAAGAGCATAATCCACCACAGATCAAAAACTGGTTAAATTAAATGACTGTGCAAACTTAGAAAGAACTTATTAAATATTGAAAAGAAGGATCAGCATTTTGATTCCATATGGGATCCCTTTATGAATTATTTAAGAAATAATTGAACCAACATCTCTGATTGTGTTTCATCTTATCCCATTTCCCTTTACATCCACAAACCTGTATACAAATAACTAGGCCAAAGCTGGAGAGTCAGTTTCAAAATCAGAAAACCTGACTGGCACTTAGACCCTTAAAATGCAACATAAGGTAACTGGTCTGTGTCTAATTTCAAAGTGACCCCTCAAAAAAATCCTTAGTCAAGGGCCCATATGGGGATTGGCTGCTTCCAGGTCCACAACAGCTATGTGGCTAAAGATCACCATCTCAGAGTACTACGGGGCCTGTCCACTCCCTTGCCAGCTCATGTAAAAGCTCATGGGCAGAGCATAATGAGGCATCCACTGCCAACATTTGCACAACAGCCACTTTGTCATAGAAACATAGAAACATAGACTTTGATGGCAGATAAGAACCACTTGGCCCACCCAGTCAACCCATTTCCCTTCCTACTGGATAAGCTGCAGATTCTAGTTAATGAACAGCCTACTTCCTGCAACCTCCCACTATAATTGCCTTATGTCCGTCCCATGCATGTTTGAATTCCCCCACTGTTTTAGACCCAATGACCTCCCCAGGAAGGCGGTTCCATGTGTCCACCACTCTCTCCATGAAAAAACATGTCCTCACATTACCCCTGAGCCGTCCTCCTTCTATCTCTAAATTGTGCCCCCTTGTTCTTACACTTCTCTTTTTCTGAAAGATGCTACCTTCCTGGACTTTGTTGATTCCCTTGAGGTGCTTGAAAGTTTCTATCATGTCCTGCTGTCCCTCCTTTCATCAAGGGCATATATATTAAGCTCTCTCAGTCTCTCTTCATATGGTTTCTGCTGCAGACAATGCATCATTTTAGTTGCCCTCCTCTGGACTGCTTCCATCCTGTCTATGTCCTTGCGTAGAAGAGGTCTCCAAAACTGCACACAGTACTCCAGATGGGGTCTCACCAACTGTCTGTATAGAGGGGATAACCACTTCCCTTTTTCTACTTGTGATGCCTCTTCCTATGCATCCCAGTATCCCATGGTTCTCCTTACAGACTTCCCACATTGCTTACCCACCTTTAGGTCATCTGATATGACTACCCTCAGGTCCCTTTCCATTTTTGTTGTTGTTGGTACCTCCCCTGCTACTATGTACTCTTCTCCTGGGTTTTTGTTTCCCAGGTGCATTACTTTGCACTTCTTTGCATTCAATCTAATTTGCCATATGTCTGACCATTCCTCCAACCATGCCAAGTCCCTTCTCATCTTTTCTACCCCCTCTTGTGTATCAGCTCTGTTACAGATCTTTGTGTCATCTGCAAAGAGGCATACCTTTCCCCTACAGACCCTCTGCAATGTCACCTATAAAGATGTTAAAGAGGACTGGACTCAGTATTGAGCCCTGAGGTACTCCACTAGCAACCCCGCTTTCTTCAGAATGTGTTCCATTCACTATCACCTTCTGTGTTTTGTTGTGCAGCAGGCTTGCTACCCAGGCTACCACCCTGGGATCCACTCCCAGGTTGGCTAACTTGATTATTAATCATTTGTGTGGGACTGTGTCAAATGCCTTGCAAAAGTCTAGGTAGGCTATACGCACAGCCCCTCCCTGGTCTATTACTTTGGTTACCCAGTCAAAGAAATCAATTAGATTCATCTGACATGACCTTCCTGCTGTAAATCCATGCTGCTTTGGGTCCTGTGCCCTGCTGGCCTCTAGGTACTCAACAATTCATTCTTTCAGAAGTGATTCCATCATTTTCCCTCCCACTGAGGTCAAACTTACAGGTCTGTAGTTTCCTGCTTCTGTCTTGCTCCCACTTTTGTGAAGGGAAATCACATCTGCCCTCCTCCAGTCCTCAGGTACCACCCTGTCCTGCCATGATTTGTTAAAAAGTGTGGTCAGTGGTGTCACTAGGTCCTCCCTTAGTTCTTTTAGGATTCTGGGGTGAATCCCATCAGGCCTCATTGCTTTGTCCACCTTGAGTTTTTGGAGTTCTTTCAGGACTCTTTCTTCTGTGAATGGACTGGTGTCAACCCCCCTACCCAGAGTGCTTCTATTGTCTGGTTTAGGTAACTCCTCCTCATCTTCTTTTGTGAATACTGAGCAAAAGTATTCATTCAGCATCTCTGCCTTTTCACTGTCTCCCTCTACCCACCTCTCCTCTCCTTTATTAATCTTCACAATCCCTCCCTTAACTTTTCTATGCTCCCTAAGGTACCTATAAAAGGTTTTATCCCCCTTCTTAACTGAGTTGTCAATTTTGTCCTTGGTTTGGGCCTTTGCTCTTCTGACTGCCTTCCCCACTTCTTTCTGCTTTAATTGACACAGTTCCCTGTCATGTTTCTTCTGTGATTCTTTATACTTTTTGAATGAAACCTTTTTCTCCTTAACCTTCCCTGCCACCTCTTTTGAGACCCTTAGTGTTTTTTTACTCTGCTTTGTTTTCTTTATTTGTTTCACGCAAAGGCTTGTTGCCTCTATGATCGCAGTTTTGATTTTTCTCCATTGTTCTTCCATCCCTCCTTTTTGGCCATTTGCTAGTGCATTCTTCAGGTATTCACCCACTTTGCCAAAGTTAGCCCTTCTAATGTCCAGTATCCTTGTTTTTGTATGGCTTATCTCCATGATTGTGCTCATTGTGAAGCACACTGTTCAATGGTCACTTGTTCCCAGATGTCTACTGACTTCTTAATTTGTGATCCTCTCTCCATTTGAGAGTACCAGGTCTAGTATTGCTCCCTCCTGAATGGGTTCCAAGACTAGCTGTCTAAGGCCTGCCCCCTGCAGGGCATTGAGAATGACCCTGCTCTTGGATATGGCTGCAGCACATGTCATCCAGTTAACATCTGGCATATTCAGGTCCCCCATCAACAGTATCTCCCCTTTTTCAGCTATTTTGAGAATGTCCTCTATCATTTTCTTGTCCATTTCTTCCCCTTGAGACGGGGTCTGTATACAACTCCTGTGCAGATTGTGATGCCATTCCCTGTCTCCAAGGTGACCAGAGTGCCTCTTGTCCTCCCTTTACTTTTTAGTTCTGTAGCTTTGATCCCTTCCTTATGCATAGAGCTACTCCACCTCCTCTTTACCTTCCTTGTCCTTCTGTAGATTGTGTACTCTGGTATGTTGACATCCCAGTCATGGTACTCTGTGTACCATGTTTCTGTGACTGCCACAATATCCAATTGTTCATCTTCCATCAGGGCTACTAGCTCAGGAAGCTTGTTTCCCAGACTATGGGCATTGGTACTCATTGCCCTCCATTTAATGTTGGCTTTATCCTTTCCCCCCCATCCCTGCTCTTATTGCCCTTGTCTATTTTTCCATTTACCCCTGTTCTGCCCTGTGTTAAGCTCTGAACATCAGTGTTTACCTTACTACCCGCCATGTTTTGTGGGAGGAGGCTTGAAATTTCTTGTCTCTTAGTAGCACCTCCCCTTTGACTAGTTTAAAAGCTTGCCAAGGAAGCTGTTCATACCTTCTCCAGGCTTTATAGGCTAGACATTTGGAGTCTGGTCACATCAAGTTTTGGTCACTTGGTATTACAGTCTGTTCTTAGACTGCTTCTTCCTCATCCCACCATGTTGTTTCTTGACACTGTTTCTTAATCACCCAGATGTGATGACTTGGAGTGCTGTAAAAAGGTGCAAAGGATAATGGCAGTTTACTCACCTGGAAAAGGTGATTATAGGAGCACCTTTTTACAGTACTCCACTTCCCACCCAACAAAAAGAAACATGGTACATATGATGATGTTACCATAAACTTTTTAGTGACATGTTTAGTCTTCATGATATCACTGCTAGATGTTTGCTTGAGTTTAGAAATTTAGTTTTGCCTTGATGTGCTGTGTAATCAAGAAAGCCCACTGAATCTGTTCCAGCAGTATTGCCTCTTCTCCAGTGTTCTATGTTTTGCACATCTTCACTCAGTGCTTGTGTATGGGTAACCAGTAAGTAAAGTAAGTAAAAGTAAAGTAAACTTTATTTTGTAAGCGCCTTTCAGATGTCAAGGCACTGTACAATAAAATAAATCAAATAAACAATCAGATAAAACATACAGTTAAAAGTTTAAAAACCTTCAGAGAAAGAAAGCCTTACAAAACAAATAGGTCTTGAGCTCAGATTTAAAAGGGGATGGTCAGGCATTCTCTTATCCAATGAGGTAGAGAATTCCACAGGGTAGGGGCAACATAAGAAAAAGCAACTGCCCCAGATGTTTTTAACTGAACCCTGGAAATCTCCAGCAAACCCTCATCAGCAGATCAGAGTGAGTGAGAGGGGCAGTAGGGAGTAAAGAGATCATGTAGATACTGGGGTCCCTGTTCATGTAGGGCCTTTAAGGTCAGTAACCTGACCTTAAAGGTGATCCGCCACTGTAGCGGCAGCCAGCGCAGTTCACGCAGCACAGGCGTAATATGACTAGTCCTAGATGTCCCCATCAAAAGCTTAGCCACAGCATTCTGCACTAGCTGCAAGTGATGGATATAAACCCCCAGAAGCCCTAGGTAAAGGGCATTGTAGTAATCAAGGCAGGTGGTTATGAAGGCATGGACCAATGTCAGAAGGTCAGCCGGAGGAACCAGGTGTTTCACCAGGGTGATATTCCTTAGATGGTAAAAGGAAGATTTGACAATGGCAGACACCTGTGATTTCAGGGTCAAACCATTGTCAAAAATTATGTCCAGGTTACACACCCAATCTGAGGTCAAGAGCAAGGCCCAATCAAGCCATAGGCCTGAGGGAAGTCCAGCCTTAAGACCTACCTCAGGGCTACCCAGGTCCACAACCAACACCTCAGTCTTATCTGGGTTTAACTTCAGCCAGCTAGTGCTCATCCAATCTCTGATTTCAGTTAGACAGTTGGTAAGCACAGAAAACACATTACCCTGTTCAGGAGTAAAGGACATATGCAGTTGGGTATCATCTGCATAGCAGTGAAAACCCAGTCTGTAATGCCTGATGATATCTCCTAATGACAGCATATACACAGCAAACAACATGGGTGCCAATATGGAGCCCTGTGGCACAGCACAGCACAGGGAGAGGGTATCAGAGGAATAAATTCCAGTGACAACCCTCTGTGTCCTGCCCATGAGGAAAGATCAAAACCAATGTAAGACTGTACCAGAGAGTGCACAAAGAGTCCACAGGCACTCAAATAGCACATCATGGTCCACAGTATCAAATGCTGCCAAAAGATTAAGAAGGACTAGAATAGTGCGGGTCTTTCGATCTCTCGCCATGAGAAGGTCATTTAAAACCCAGACCAGGGCGGTCTTGGTGCTATGTCTTTTCCTAAACCCAGATTGTAGAACATCATAGACATTGTGGGTTGTTAGGTGGTCATCCAGCTGCAATGCAACCACCTTCTCAATAACCTTACCCACAAAGGGAAGATTAGAGATAGATCTATAGTTAGCTAGACAATCTGGATCCAAGGAGGGTTTTTTAAGGAGTGGTCCAATGACCGCCTCCTTGAGGGGATCAGGAAAGACCTCCTGCTCCAAGGAACTCCAGACAATTTTAGCAAGGATCGGGCAGATAACATCTACACAACCTACCAATAGTGGTGTAGGACCTGGATCCAAACTACAGCTGGTTGGTCGCAAAGTCTGGACAGTCCTCACAATGTCTGGGAATTCTGGCTGACTAAAGTCAAACCAGGTAGAATGGTTGCTCACCACCTGCTGCCAATCTCCACAATCCCTTATAGAAAGAGTTAGGCCAATGCCCAACCTGATGCAGGCCATCTTATCTGTGAAGAACTGAGCAAGCTCATCACACTTCATTTGTGAAAAATCTCTTCCAGACAGAAGATAGACTGGATTGCACAGTTTGTCCACAGTCTGGAAAAGCTGAGCCAGTTGATTCCACACAGCAGCAATTTCCCCAGACAGGAATTCTTCCTTCTTATGGGTGATTGCTGATTGATAGGCCCTGTAATGGTCCATCAACCTAAGCCTGTCAGCATCCAGGCCTGATTTCCACCAAGCTCTCTCTAGCCTTCTCCCAAGTCTCCTCATCTCTTTCAAGGTCCCATCAAACAAAGGGGTCCTTGGGCACAGAGTGAGTGGGTGAACACGAACAGGAGAAATTAAGTCAAGAGCATCATCCACCACCTTATTATAGGCAAATATGAGATCCTCCAGACTCTTGCATTTACTTTATAGACCTGATAGGTCCAGCACTGCTGATAGACCCTCTGGGGTAACTGCTCTCAAAGGGCAATATTGGACCATCTCCATAGAGGCAGCCCTAATTGGGGGTACCCCAAAGCTGAAACATATGTTGTGGAGGTCTGACCAACTGATTGGTTCCACCCCCAATTCTGTGAGCTCCAACTCCAGGAGGAACACAAGATCCAGGGAATGACCTCCTATATGGGTAGCAGAGGTAACCACCTATGTAATGCCCAGCACTGTTATAAGCTAGAGGAGATTATTTCCAAATTGCTAGAATTCATCATCAATCCAGTCATTGAAGTCATCTAAAATTAATCACCTGGGTAACTCCAAAGCCACATCAACAATGAAGTCTGCAAACTCCTTCAGGAATTCTCCACCATCACCAGGTGAATGGTAAATGAGGAGTATCCTGAGCCCTACCTCTACTCTCAGAATACACTCAAACCAGGGTTGGATTCTAAGTAAGCAATAATACCCGACAGGAGGAGCATTATTATGAAATACTGGACCACCCAGGAAGGTCCAGAATTTTCCAAAAATGCCCACTCTGGAGGGTATTATTGTGCTTAGAAAACAGCAATCTAAGTATATTTTTATAAAGTGGTAAAATAAGGGAGGAAATGAGTGTAAAAAATGGATATAAGTATTAGAAAAAATTGTTAATTTATAAAGAAGTCCATAGACTGTTAAAAGTCCTGTTGTTCCTCCCTACAGGGCTGTTCTGGTGGATTGACACTCCCCCCCAGTACACACACACTCACAGATTGCGATCTCAAGAAGGAGTGTGGATGAAAAAAAAACTATACCAGTTTTGGGGCATTTTAAAGTTAATTTCTCTTTCTTCAACATTGTGGTATTTTGGTTTTTTTGTTTTGTTGTGGTGGGAAGTCGGAAGCTGTGTGCAGTCACAAATCAGAAGCTGTGTGATAAACTTGCAACCTTTGACTGCAGTGGAAGTGGTAGTGCATCTGCTGTGAGGGAGATTTACGAGGTACATGATTTCTTTTACCTAAAATGAAGAAAGTGTGTTTTCAGTTACTTGTTTCCTGCTTTTCTAAAGTGTGAGTGTAGGATGAAGCCGATGCGACTGACAGATTCATTGTGCTTATGGTTACTGTGTAGTGTGAGAGCGTGGCCGGGAGAATGGTGCTGTTTTAAAACAAGACGGCTGTTTTCACTCTTCCTGCTAAAAAATGATTGGAGTCTGAGTTCTTCTTTAACTTTTATTAAGTGGAAGCTGGTACTAAGGAAAATAGTGTTGGGGGGAACAGTAGCTCTCACTAAGTAGTAGAAAAACATGGCAGGGATTTTTTAATTGTATCCACTGCTTTCAGCCAATGAGAAAGCTGGGCAGCATGGTGGAAGGGTACTTTGTAAGGTGGCACTTGGACTGGTACTTACTTTTTGCTGGGTGTCTATTGAAAAATAGATGCCCAGGTTGGAGGTAGTTTCAGCCAATCACAATAGAGAATGCGTTCTGGCTATTTTCTAACTTTCAATTTGTGCATCAGCCTATCAGAGAATGCTTCCAAGACCCAGTTGTTATGACTCAGAGTGCTGTAAAAAGGTGCTCATATTATCACCTTTACCAAGTGAGTAAACCAACAATACTTGAAATTGCTGTTATATCTTACCATATTAGCATAGGTAATAATATAGAGCTCTTTCTTGGATTCTGTGGAGTCTGGCATGGGCGGGATCTTGAGACAACAGCCAGTTGTACCTGTAAAATAAGAACATCAATGGGGTTACAAAAGACCTGCAGCTCTGTATTAACTAATTAGGATAAACAAGGTAGTATAAACATAAAACAATACTTAACTGATACACATGATCAGTGATCAGTGTCATGTTACAGCGTGGTCATTGTTTCATCAAACCTGTGGACATAAAGGGGAAAATGAGTTAGTATGAGTAAAAATAGTAACCTGTTGGGTAGGGTGGTCAGCACTTGCAGAGATATTTTGTTTAAAGTGTGTCGGGAAGGTATGTGCCCAGAACGGTGACACTATTACAGCAAAAATGTCAGTGCTGACAACATTGACATTTTCACTGCAATAGAACACCCAAGACCCCAGCACTCTCTCTCCCGGGCCAGCACCCACTCCCCAATCCAACTCCAACTCAGAGTTGGAATCCTAGAGATAGGGGGGTTCTGGGTGTTCAGGGGTGAAGCCCCCACCAATGAAAAATGGCCGGGGTCCCAAGTCAGATTTATGTCAATCGCTAGACATAAATCCATCACTGTGATGGCGGTCAACAATTTAGTTGTCAAACTGGCATCGTAGAGCCAGTTGGGAGGGAGGGGAGAAACCTCTACTTTGCCAGCAACCCGGGTTCTTCAACAGACTTGGGTTACTCAGGGAGGCCAGTGTGAGACTGCTGGGCAGGATTCAGCCTTTCTGGGACTGCTCTCCTCTCCCAGGTTGGGGGAATGTGTAGCTCTGCTCATTCACTGCCACCAGGGTGGTATGAAGCTACCAGCTTTCAAATGCCTTGCAACATTGATAGTATGCTGGACTGCCAGACTGGATGACAGCCCCCAGGGGTGTGGACAGATAGCCCTCTCACTCCTGGCTCTGCCACAAGGGAAAACTGTAGGGTACCAAAGGTCCAAGGTAAGCCCCTGAGGTATTGTGTGAAGGGACTGGGCTGCTGGCAGCAGTAGAGGCCTGTCATTGGTGCAGGGCCTGAAGCAACTGGAGCTTCATTCTGCTTGCTGCTGTTCATCCCATTTTTGTGGGAATACCCACCTCTCCTGACACAGTGCAAAGCCCCAACAGAACTCAACACACAAGCTGATCCCTTTTGAAGGAAGGCTCCCCAGCCCACCACAAGGTGTTGCCTGTGTGGCAGAATACTGTGCCAGATTTTCTCAGGATGGTAGCAGTGCCACACAGCAGTGCCATCCCTCAGCCTTTGCTGATCCAGACAGATCACTAAGTTTACCTCCAAACTCAGCTCACTGGCTCAAGATTTGAATAAATGATGCCTATCACAATAATGAGGTAGGGTACAAAATGGCTATGTTGAAAATGTGGAGGCAAAATATTGAAAATTATCTAAGTTATAAACTGAAAAATGTCAATGTTCCTTCATAACTTTAGTGGTTTTTAAGGTTTTGACCCCACATTTTTAACATAGTCGTTTTATGAACCCTGCTTATGAACATGACAGGTGAAATGTTTTAAGACCAGCCCAAAAGATGATTTCACAGACTGACTGTAAAAACATGCTTCAAGGGGATTTAGAAAATGCCCCCCCCCCCCCAGTTCATGAGGTGGAGTCAAGAATATGCCATGCTGAATGTTTGGTGAAAAAACAATTAAAAAATTATAAAGATATTAGTAAAAGTTCAAAATGAATTAAACCCTGTTAATGGACCTATCTTGTTTCAATCATTTTTAGGTCTGCATTGAACCAGTAGCATAGTCTTGATGTAGAGAATGGATTATGGTGGTGGACAATTTTGGGTGAGTGAGGAGTCTGTGGTGGTGGATGCTGAATGGGGATGTGGTGGAGTGGGGGGGTCAGGAGGACAGATTACACCAAGGTCAAGTTTTCTTTTTTATAGGTGCCAACAAAAATGAAAAAGAAACAACTTTGAAGGACAGTTTTCTTCTTTCAGGTACACTGACACTGCTGATTGGGCATCACAGTGTCTGTGGGCTGTTTGGTGGCACCAGAGGTCAGCACCCCAGTGTCACAGCCTATTAATGGTGTTGGGGTATAATAGCTATTAGACTGCAGGGAGGAGTCTTTATAAGCAGCGGCATCCAGGGTGGGCACCCCAGTCTGCTTACAATTAGATGGGGTGATCTTAGCCAGCACTAAGGGTTGGGCACCCCAGTGTCATAAAATCTAAAGGATAACTTGTGACAGAAGGAATGTGGAAGGTGTTAGCCAACAACAGGGCTGGACACCCTTGTATTGGGAAATGTTTAAATTGTGGTAGAAGGGAGTGGGGGATAACAGTGGCAGAACTGAGAGCACCTGCAGCCAGTGCTTTAAAGATAATATATTGTTTTGGAATTCAGTGTGATAGAAAGTAATTTCCTTTACATTTCTTTCCTTTTCTGTGACTATTGTGCTGCCAGGGATGGCCACACTCCCTTATCAGTCTGACATTCAAGAATAATGAAAGCAGTGTGAAGGAAATCACTTCCAATTACACTGCTTTCAAAAAAAACACAGCTATTTTTAGATCGCTATTTTTTAACTGAGAATGTGCAAAAAGCAGCACAATTTTTAACTTGTATTTCAAAAACGTAATATAAGTTACAACCATAAAAGTTACAAAAGCATGTACCTTGGTTCAATCTCTTTTAAACCTTTAAGTTTCACATTTTAAATAAAACCGTTTTTTAGTTACAAGTGAGCAAAAAGAACTCTTAATTTTGGTAAATTTTACTATTTTTGCACCTCTGTAATTTTGCCCCTGTTGAACTGATCACTACAAAGTTTATAGGATACAGAAATACTTGGAATAACTGCATGACTTTCAAACTATGGGAAAATCAGTTGAATGGGCAGAGTTATTAAGAAGCAAAAATTGGAGTATAACATTAAAGGGCTTACTCAACACTAATATACAGACCCTTCTACGCTCACATGAAATAGACTGACAGAGAGAGAGAGAGAGAGATAGATAGATAGATAGATAGATAGATAGATAGATAGATAGATAGATAGATAGATAGACAGACTTATAAAATGGGCAGGGAAATTATTGCATTATGATTGGTTGTTACCTGTGCATTAAATCCATTCAATGAACAGGCAAAAAAAGTACTGAAAAGCAGGGCTGCAGTACAAAAAAATAAATTCAATCTGCCATTAGAACATTCAGGTTTTGAAATAGCACCCTTTTTTGTCAAGCATTAGTGAATAAATCATCATTTAAAATCCTAAAACTGAGAAGCCCACCAATAACCATAGTTATCAACTTTTAATTCTTAATGCAAGCCCTACAGAAATCTTACCTTTAAAATTGAATAGAAACTGTATTTTGTTATTTCCTGATTTTTTTGCATGCCTACTGCATTCACATCTGCTCACACTGTACCCATCATGCTATCACTCTGCTGTGTAAACAAAGGCTCTATTTTTGCAGTTTTCAGTTTAAACTCAGCTTGCTGTTTTCCTGGTAAACTGTTACGGGGTGAAAAGAAATGCAGACACTATTTCTGTTATGGCGGGTTGCTCCATATGTGTGTATGGGGGGGTGTGCTGAAGTACTGCGAGTAGATCTCTAAGGCCCGTTCACTCCAACAAGCTCAATCAGTAAAAGTAGAAAAGATCACTCAAAATACTGACAGAGACCTTGGGAGAAGGGGGTTGACCTGCTTGCTTGATCAAGCTTTATTAACTATGGATCCCTGTAGAGGACAAAATGCCCTAAACAAATAACACATACACATCAAGGTGGAAGGACTGTTTTGCAATGAAAATAGCACATTATTTCAATTTGTTCATATCTTAACATTTTTTAACATGTAAAATTAATTTAAAGAAAAAGGAAACCCAATTTATAAGCACAATAAGACACTCAAGTGTGTGTATTGAACAAATCTGACCACACTTCCAGGGGCTGACGGCATTTGGCCTGTGGCCTTGAGCTTTACTACACCCCTGGGCATGTGGTCAGATCTATTCAATACACACCACATCATATCTTGTTGCTTACATGTACACTGTATGTTGCAAAAACTACATAATGTACAAGTTCAGGCTTAAAACAACATAAGTAAAGAAATGTGACACTAGGGTTTTTATACTCCTGTGGAGTTCCGTGAACCCCATCAAACTGAATGCCAAAGTGCAATCCAAATTTCAAGCATATGTTTTAGCGTCATTAATTAATAAATAAATAACATAGTATGAGAAATGCAGTTACACCCAATGATGACTACTTTACTCGTGTTTGTGTGTGTGTATGTATACATCACCTGCATCATCACACAAACTGCACCAGACCTGTAGTGGACTTCACTAGTCACCCATATGAAGCAGATACATGGCCAGACAAACTGCACCAGACCTATAGTAGACTTCACTACTCACCCATACAAAGCAGATACATGGCCGGACAAACTGCACCAGACTTGTAGTGGACTTTAATAGTCACTCGTATAAAGCAGATACATAGCCAGACAAATTGCGCCAGTCCTCTAGTGGTCTTCACAGTTTGACTTGCAGGCCACTCATGAAGCAGCAGCATGATCACATAAACTGTGCCAACCCCGGAGTGGCCTTTGCAACTGACCCCCAGAAACAACAAGTGCAACATTTCCTTACTTTTTTTACTTTAATAATATATCCTAAATTGTGCATTAATGTACTGTTTTGCAATTAATTTCCTGTCTTTTTAAGATAGATAGTCATAGTACCAAAGCCAGCTCAGGGCTCATGTTCAACAGTCTTTTGATAAACCATACAACTTTAGAGTTAAGTATTTTCCCCATTTTTCAGTTTTACAGTTTTTGCTCCTGCTGAACTTTAACTTGAGAAAAAAATGTTCACATTTTCAGCCATGTTTTTCAGCATCCCACACATACATCTGATTTTAAAACATTAAGACCTTGTATTTAAAAAAAAACAACAAAGATTTAGTTTTCAAACCACAAAAATGTCAACGAACAAACCAAAGAGTGAAAGAGATAAGTGCCTCAACTGGGACTTATTTCTTTCTCTCTTCTATTTGTTAGGGTATTTATACTGTATTCAATTAAATTCAATTCAATTTTATTTTACCAGGATAACAGCGAGACAACTTCTTTGCAAGGAGATCCTGGAGGACACAGATATGTAACAGATAAGACTAATATCATACAGAAAAGCAAAATATAGTGGATACAGATACTTATATAGCTGAAACTAAAAAAGCAACGCAGGTACAAAATTCATACAGTAAAAACTAAGGGCATGCACAGATGCCAAATCAGTGAATTGCAGGGAGAAAAAAATACATATGGGAAGAGAAAATGAATGATGGAAATCAATGCAGAGGAGCTGGGCATTGCAGTTTACTCTGGGATATGACACAGGAAGACAAGAATCCACAATCAGGAAACATACTATTGGCAACAGTATGGCATGATAGGAGGAGAGGAACAGGTTAGCATGGTAGAAAGGAAGGCAGGAAGAAGGCACTAGAGAAGTGGAGTAAAGAGAGAGAGAGAAGGAAAAGGAGGCAGTAGAGGCCAGGGAGATAGAAACTGGTGGGAGGATGAGAAACCGGGAGGGTAAGGGTGGAGGGAGGGTTAAGTGCTAGAGAACAGCCAAAGAGTATGGTTCAAAGGTAGGCATGTGGATTCATGCATAGCAGTTGCATTCTTCCTTCAATGTGAGTCTAAGCATGCATTTAAATGTACTCATGCCAATGGTATGCTTTAATTTTAGTGACTTTTGAAGGGTGTTCTATAAAGAAGGTAAGGCATGACTTATAGATGAGGAACCAAACTGAGTTCTAATCCTGGGGATGTCAAATGTTATGTAAGAGAGTTTTCTGAGTATATACACACAGGGAGTGTGTTTAAACATGGAGCAGATATAAAGGGGGAGTTTTACAGTTAAAGCTCTGTACACCCAGAAGGATGCATTTTACCACCTACTGGAACTAAGAGATAGCCAGCCAAGCTGCAGGTAAAGGGAACAATGGTGTGTATTGAAAAGGGCATTAGTGACAAATCTTAGGGACCTGTGATAAAGTGTATCCCGTGTGGATAAGGCTGTCATGGGGTTGTGACTGTACAGAAAGTCTGCATAGTCAACTAGCGGAAGAGAGGTCATTTGGACGAATCTGAGTTTGGCATCGTAAGTGAGCAAGTGTTTTATTCGGTAGAATAGGCCAAGCCTTTGGAGTAATTTTTTAGCGGTTTCCTCAATATGTGTGACAAAAGATAGCTTGCAATCTAGCCAGAAACAGAGGTATTTAAATTTCTAGACTGATTCAAGTGTCTCACAAAGGATGGTCTTGATATGGTAGTTCATATCCAGAGGATTAGTAGGTACTTCTCTTTTGTTGGGAGAGAGGAACATAATTTTTGTTTTTTCTTTAGCATTAAGAAGTAACTTTTGGAGGAGCATTTTTTTTTTAAGTTTGTCAAATCTGCATTGTAGTTCATGGCAAATGAGTTGTAGGGAGGGCCTGGTGAAATATAGCACAGTGTCATCTGTGAACAGATGAACACGTCCTGTGTTAATGTTGTCATCGATGTTATTAATGTAGCAAGTGAATAACAGGGGCCCCAGGATAGACCCCTGCAGTACACCCCTCAGAAGAGATTTAGGGGAGAGACAGCATCATTAGCTTTAACCTGTGCTGTCTGCCGATAAGATAGCAAGTGAACCATTTTAGCAAGATAGTATCTAAACCAAGGTTGCTTCCAGTAATAACTGATGATCAACAGTGTTGAAGTCCTTGCTTAAGCTTAAAAAATGTGTGCCGACATGCTTTTTGGCATCAAGTGATGTTATCTAATCATTGGTAACTTTAGATAAGGCTGAGCCAGTGCTGTGTTTGGGCCTGAACCCTGATTGAAGAGGGTTCATTAGGTTCTTAGCTTCTAGATAATCTCTAAGTTGAGAGTCAACTAGTTTTTCAAGCAACTTAGAAAGAGTAGGCAGGAGTGAGATTGGACAGTAATTATTAAGATCACTTTGATCACCAGATTTAAACAAGGGAATAACATGAGCTATTTTCCAAGTGGAGGGCAAGGCATCTTAGGAAAGTGACATATTGAACAAATGGGTAATAAGTGGATAGAAAGTAGTATCCTAGCTTTAAGAAATAAGGTTCCAGTAAATTGACTCCAGCACTTTTTGGGGGGTCCAGGAAAATTAGGAGATCCTCAACCTGTTTGACAAAGACAGAGCTGATGCAAAATTGCCCCGAATGGGGATGAGTTTTTGAGGGAGCGAGAAAGGGGGTTCCAGAAGGGGGCTGAGGAGGAAGTTTACTAGCAGGGGAAGAGTTGAACACTAGTCTGGCAGTAGCAAAGTGGTTATTTAACTGATCCAGGATATCATCACTCGTCATAAAGGTAAGGGCCCCATTTATTATCTTAGTTGGGAGAGATGAAGGGGAACTATGTCCTTTAGTTTCCCTAAGAATTTGCCAGAATTTGGCTGCACTGCTTTTGGATGATTCCAGTGCTGCCTGGTAGTAATTTGCTTTTTTAGTCCGAATGAGTCTTGTGCACTGGTTCCTTGCTGTTCTAAAGGCAGCCCAATCGGTGATAGATTTTGCCTTGTGGGCTTTCTTCCACAAGCAGTCTCTGAGGTGTAGGGCAGTTTTTACTGAAATAAAGAACCAAGGACAGGTTTTCTTCCTTGTTCTAATTTATATCATTGGTGCATGTTTGTTAATTACCTCTATGACACGGTTGAGGAAGAGGGTGCAAGCTTTGATTACAGATGGGGCTAAGTAGAAGTCTTGCCATTTGATCTTACTCAGATCAGCCAGAAAGCTGGAGGCATTGAATTTACGGAAGTCCCTTTAAAGAATAAAGTTTGATTGATAGACTGATTTTGGGGGGTGCCTCACACAGGCAATAGCACTGTGATCACTAATGTCATTATGAAACACTCCAGTGTGCATGAATTTATGAAGTCTATTGGTAAGGATCAGGTTGAGAAGAGTGCTATGTTAAGGATTTCTACTGGGGCATGTAACCTCACAAATAAGTTGGGTGAAACCATAGTTATTGCAAAGGTTTTTAAGGGGTTCAGAACAGTGGGAGTTCCAATCTAGATTAATATCCCCACAAGAAGGCATTCTGAATTAATGACTCCTAGGATCCTATGAAGGTGCGAGAGTATCCCAAGACCTCCGGAAGGAGGTCTGTAGCAGCCAAACATATAAATAGTCTTGTTAGAGGGTAAAGACATTTTTAGGGTGAGGCTTTTGAATGCGTTATGTAAAGAGCTAGAATCAAAAACAGAGACAGAATACTT
This sequence comes from Neoceratodus forsteri, assembly GCA_016271365.2. NCBI lineage: Eukaryota > Metazoa > Chordata > Ceratodontiformes > Ceratodontidae > Neoceratodus > Neoceratodus forsteri. Next base: position 1,846,991,668 of record CM057449.1, read on the forward strand.
ATCAGGGACATATATTGCAACCCCCAGTTATCCTGTCCATTCTGAATACATTGTAGTAAGGGATATTATTGGCTTGATTTGGGTAGAGGCTTTCAGCCAGGTTTCAGACATCACAAGTACATCCGGAATGGTGTGGAGGACCCATGTTTGTAAAAAATCCAGTTTCTTGAGTAGACTACAGGCATTAATGTGAAGAAATTTGATTAATTTTAGTTGAGAAAGGTCCAAAGGTCTGAAGGGGTTGAAGTGAGCACAGGCAGTCTGGGATTTAGTTCAATATTTCCTGAATACAATAAGAGAGAATTTATAGAGTGAACAGTAGCCACATTTAAGAAAGGGAGTCTTAGTGAAGTGAGTATGTGAGAAAGTAGGAAGGTGAGTGGCTGATAAACCAAAGACCGCCACATGTACAGGAATATTTAGAGGTGCAGGGATGTTGGGGGTAAGGTATGAAGGTGTGACAGGGCTCAAGATGTCTTGTGTAGATAGAACCCAGGGGATGGACCAGGGGTGGTAGAGAGAATAATTTTGATGGGGAAAGTGGCAGGCAAGCTGCATCGGTAAAAAACTACATGGATTGAATCTGAGGGTGACCTCAGCAGGGGGAATACTGATATAGGATCACTAGAGATCAGTATTAAGAGAAAAGAAAGAAGAACAAAAATGAGGGGAAACATGATTGCCAGAGCAGGAGATTTTGATCCTGAGTGGAATGATAAAAAATGAATGAGACAATCCGACAAGAATAACAGCCTACCAGAAATGGAAATGGTCCCTTGAAGAAGAGAAAAAATAAAAACACTGTCTAGAGTGATCACCAATCAGATGGTCAGAGGCAGTCTTAACTTAGAAAAGAGCATTTAATAGAGGTCTGGGCTGGGGAGGGTGGGGGGAGAAAATTTAGTGATAATTAAAGAAATAGCAGAAACAGGTTTTAAAGTAGGTGCCTAATGTTCACAGAAGGCAGGAGAATAAAATCAAGGGCAACCAATAGCAGGCTAACTGCAGCCTTGGACGTCCAATCAAATTTGCAGCTCTGAAGCCGCAGAAGTCCACAGCTCAGTAGCATACCTATGCAGAGCAGCTTGGGTGGGTGGGTCAGAGAAGGATTCATGGCCGGCTGAGGAAGGGGCTGGCATTGCAACCAGGGAAGAAGCCCACTCAGAGCTTAACCTGGAAGAGAGAGAAGAGGTGTAATTAAGTTAAGTAAAGGTCCAAGGCCTGAATTGGGGGGTGGGCACTAGAAGAAAACAAAAGCTATGGGAGTGGATGCTAAAGATAGCAGGCTACAGATAGAAAATTGCACAGTGGGGGTAGGTAGAGGTCTGGTACCAGTGGCGACTGAGAGAACAAAAAGGAAGGGTGGGGGTGGAAAGAGAAGTGGGAGTAGGGCAGAAGATGGAGAAAGAAAATTACAAAAAAAAATGCAGAGCAGTTTGTCCACCAAGAGAGGTTTGAGGAAGGCTGAAAGCTGATTAGGAGAGTTACAGGAGATAATTTAATAGGTAGAGAGGCGTTCAAGTAGGGCTGTAAGCCCTATATGTGTGTGTGTGTACACCATAGCCTTTTGTATGAAAACACAAAATGGCCCCATTCCAGCACAAGATCTAACAAACCTGTAAGTTTCATACACCATCAAACCTGTACACTGGACAATTGAGCCCCCTATTACCATGGTTGTTACATGAGATCATTTGGGGATCCCACCCTTCCCTGGCTTATACACAGTGGTTGGAGGCCCCCTATCAGGAGTGCTGGTCCCTACCCTTTCCTATGTGAGACCACAGGACCTACTCTAGCAGTGATTGGACCTTGTTAGAGGTGGGTACTGACAACACTACTGTTATGCCTATACATTGCCTCCCGCCCTCCCTCCAGACCGTGGTCCACTAGCACTGAACCTACCTAGGAGCTGCTGAGGCAGTGATCCATTTCGTCTCCACTTGTTGCTCACTGGCCTTGGCTCTTAGCAACTGAATTATTTGTTTTAATTTATTTGTTTATTTGATTCTAGGATTACAAATACCTTTGATCCGAAGCTCTTTTACAAAGGTTCCATGTCAGTAAGTACAGGCATACAGGTCATACAGGTTACATACATTATAAAACAATCAGTAACATAATCGTCATAACATGTTATTACAAGGACTTTACAGGAAACACAATGGGAAGATGTAGGTAACAAAGTAAATGTTAGTGTCAAGAGGAGCTAGGAAAGGGGGGGTGGTGGGACAAATTATAATCCTTTATAGCCCTTTTATAATTTGTTTAATAACTGAATATTGCTTAGCTTATTGGTGTGATTTTGCAATAGATTTGTTCTCTGATCAGCAGCTACAAACCTACTTGGTGGTTGACTCCTGCATTTTGACACTCTAGCCAGTAATAGATTCTTGGGTTCAGCAGGGGCCATTGTTTTGTATGGCAGGAATGTGGCACATTTTTCATTGCTATGCCAATGAGTGCCTGGTGTAATTTCATTGGTGCATCCTGGCATAGTGATATCATATGTCCCTGATATGTCTACCACCTGATTTGATCCTCTATTTAATAGCATTCACCAAATGCCAATTTTAGCAATGATAAACAAAGGAGGGGCCAATTTGCTCACTGCAGAGAAATGAGAGGAAAACCTTTTTTTTTTTGGAAAAATTGAAGTAAGTTGGCTTTGCCATGCTCCATCCATAGATATCCAGACCCCACAGTAAAAAAAAAAACCTTTGTGACAAAAGCTTATTGGTGTTTCTTTTTACTTCCAACAGAGATCTAAAAATGGAGGGCAAAAAGACAGTCTTTGGGAAACTTGTCAGCGCTAAAGTGTGTTACAATATACTAACATATTGGAAAGCAGAATAACAAAATATAGTGAATATAAATGTGAATGAAAGTAATATGCATTAAACAATACTTTCACTTGTAATTCTAACTACAGTAGCTGTCCCTCAGAACATACACAAAAGAGAGAATGTTAGGAAGAAATAAGCTGATTTTAAGATAAAGAGTGATATAAAACAATTATGAACCTCAGGCATACTCTTCAAATAACTATAATTTTTGAATGCACTAATTCAAAATATAAAATTTACTATTTTTGACATAAGCTCACGGAGTAACAGTTCACAATTATATTTAACTCTAGAAGCAAGTGAGAGGAGAATGAATGTCTACTCCCAAGGCATAATTACACAGCAGTCTGACTTTACCAGAGGTATAGACAGATTGGGTCCCTAATATAATCTAAATTGAAATTTGTATTTAAATAATCTGATTTATGTGTGTATTGAATTGGTACATTAAGCATTATTGCTTTATGTATATAGTTACACATATTCTTGGATCTTTTGGCTATAGTTAATACAGAATATGAAAATGAAAGAATTACTATATCGGTAAGAGGAAATATAGAAGATCAATACCACAAGGGTAAAGTTTAATATTCTTATAGCAGCCTGTGGGTGTTTAAATTTTATTTTTGAGGGGTTTACATCCACCCCATTTTGGGGAAAATTGATGTTACCACAACAAGAAAATATTAATATTTACCTTCTAGATCATACATTCTGAAGAACCAATAAGAATTGTGAAACATTGATCATATATGTATGTAAAAATGCACAACAGGGTGTGTGATTATGCGTCAATAATCACATGGCTTTCAAGGATGTTGTTAGGCATGAGGCACATGAATGCCTTTTAACATAGTGACCATAATCACACATCCCTGGAGTGTTTTATTGCACTTACAAAATGTGTAAGAAAAACTCACATGTAGAAAAAAGAATCAACCTATGAACTAAAATACCAAAATATTTTTTTTTTACATTATTGTACCTTTTTTTTAAAAGAACATAGTCCTACTGATGTGCTGGCATGTCTCCCACTGCTGATGTTCTGCTAGTATGTCTCCCGTCTACAGTCTGGCATGAGAGCATGAAGAAATGAGTGGCACAGGAGCATCAAAAAATAAAAGTCAAAGGATTCCCTCTACCAACCTCTGGCTATAAAAAAATGTGCTATTGCCGGTTTTGTTTTGGGGTCACCTACTCTGCTTACATGTTTCATGCTGTTGACCTCTGACTTCTCAAGTGGCCACAGCACCACAAATTCAGTGGGCAGCTGCAGGACTGAACTGAATTAACACATGGTTTTCATTTAGCTGTTGGCGTACAGTGATATCATTTTTGGCCAGAGGGATTGCATGAATACTATACGAGGCAGTGATGTGAGGTAGCTGACTTTACATAGAAACATAAAAGGTGATGGCAGATAAGGATCATGTGGCCCACCTAGTCTGCCCCTTTTCCCTACCTAATTAAATACCACAGACCCTAGCTGATCTGTAGTTTACCCTCTCTCCCCTATTGCAAGAGTACTATTATGACTATCCCATGCATTCTTGAATTCTCCTACCATTTTTGCCCTCACCACCTCCATAGGGAGGCTGTTCCAAGCATCCACTACTCTGTCTGTGAAAAAGTACTTCCTCACATTGCCCCTGAGCCTACCCCCTCAACCTCATATCATGCCCCCTTGTTATTTCTGGCTGGTACTTCAACTCATGTAATTATGGGCTAATAGTTTCATGGGTTGGACTGCTTCTCAGACAATCAGTTGGATTTCTCTGACACATTTTATAACTTTTTGACAGGACACAGAGGATGATGGTAAAGGGTTTTCAGTCTGAGAAGAGGGGGTGACCAGCAGGGTGCCAAAGGGATCCATGCTGGGACCAGTCCTGTTTAATGTCTTCATTAGCGACATTGCAGAGGGGATGATGGGGAAGGTATGTCTCTTTGCAGATGATACTAAGATCTGCAACAGGGTTGACACTCTGGTGGGTGGTGGAAAAAATGAGGAAGGACCTAAATATTCTTGAGGAGTGGTTGAGAGTGTGGCAGCTAAGGCACGATGCAACGAAGTGCAAAATCATGCATTTGTGGCATAGAAATCCAAGGGAGGAGTACACGATGAGGGGAGAGGTACTGAGGGCCACTAATAAAGAAAGGGAGCTGGGAGTAATCATGTCTGATGACCTAAAGGTAACCAAACAATGTGAGAAGTCTGTGGGGAGATCCAGTGGGATGCTAGGGTGTATAGGGAGCGGTAACACCAGCAGAAAAAAGGAGATGGTTATGTCACTGTACAGATCACTAGTGAGACCTCATCTAGAGTACTGTGTCCAGTTTTGAGGGCTGCATCTCTGGAAGGACATAAAATAAAGGAAGTCCAGAGAAGGGCAACAAAAGTGGTGCAAGAACTGCACCAAAAGTCATATGAGGAAAGATTAGAGGACCTTAATGTGTATTCCCTGGAGGAGAGGAGAGGGAGGAGGGATGTGATAGAGACATTCAAGTACCTCAAGGGTATAAACAAGCTACAGGAGGGTAGTATATTTCAGAAAAGAAGGTACACAAGAACAAGAGGGCATGATATGAGGCTGGGGGTAGGCTCAGGGGCAATGTGAGAAAGTACTTTTTCACAGAAAGAGTAGTGAATGCTGTGAACAGCCTCCCTGTGGAGGCAAAATGGTAGGGGAATTCATGAATGCATGGAATAGACATAGGAGTACTCTCACAGTAGGGAAGAGAGGGTAAGCCACAGATCAACTAGGTTCTGCGGTATTGCATTAGGTAGGGAAAAGGGGCAGACTAGGTGGGCCACACGGTCCTTATCTGCCATCACCGTCTATGTTTCTTTGATATAGGAGTCTTTTTGAATAAGTTATTATAAAGAAAGAAAATTGGTGATTCACACCTTGGTGAGTAAGTCCATTTGTTCAAACCTGTGGATTCTGTATTGTGCTGTACTCTGAACAGGACTCCTCCCAGTTTTTTCTTTTACCCACATGATGCAAGGGGCCATGCTGGTTACCATGTTTGGAATGGAGGAATGCTGCCAGAATCTGTGTGCAGGTGCACTATGGACATGGACTCATCATGATGCCCTTCTCTACAGCATCCCTCAGAGCTTTTCCATTGCCTCTCACTGGTTGTTAGTCATGAACCCCCAGGGGAATATCTACAGAAGTGCCCAGTTTGCTAGGTCAAAAGTGTCAGTAAGAGAATGCCACAGGAAGGGATGACAGGGCTTGGTGGTCATACAAGGCAAGAAGGGGGCTGAGATACCTCTAGGAGCAGAAAGAAAAAATTAAAATATGATGGAACATAAATAGTATTTGTATACATATTCCACAGTTTCCATTGAATTTCTGAAGGAATTTATATAGTTTTCCATGGCTTTGGGTATTTAAATTTTGTATTCCCTGTGGCTTTCTTTCATGATAGTATGATGATTACAGTTTTCCAAGGTTTTTGATGCCATTTTTGCTGTTCTGTTACTTATCCTTGGCAAAATATCAATGACAGCATTGTCACACCTTGTAAAAGTTATCCTTATAAAACATGTAAAATGTGTTCAAATGCACCAGTGTCCAAACTCTTTTTCTATGGAAAATTACACGGAAATCACTGAATATCTTCAGAAACCATGGAAACTCTAGAGAAGAATCTCAATCTAGCATTTTCCCCTCATCCCCTTCCAGACAGTCACTAGGCATTTGTTAAGGTCAACCACAGAGCACATTAATTAACTCCAGTGGTTACTAGCTAACCAATCATAAACTCTCACATGGCATATCCACCAGAGATAAGCAACTAAGCATTTCAGATAATGATATGAGCCATATTATTCCTCATAGGAGGACATTACGGGCGATATTCAAAATTGCACAAAGCGGAGCACAAACATTTGTGCTCTGCTTTGCAATAACCTGGGTGCCTGAAGATTCTATATTCTGTGGAATAGCGCACTGGCCCTGTTCAACTGAATATAGGGACATGTTGGCCCAGCACTCAGCCAATTAACACTGCTCAGACATGGCTCCCAAGTGACACTGCCACAATGGATTGCACAGAAGTGCTATTTGCAATATTCAAAGGGACCCATGCAAATGAGTCCATTTTTTTTTATTTATCATTTTTCCCAGGAGGCCTCTGTCCTGTCTCTGCCCTAGTCATGGACCCCAAGACTTCCACCAACTGCCAAGTGCTGCAACTCATGGTTACCCCGAGCTTGTGCCACAGAGGGTGGGGCCACAGCACCGGTTCCCCTAATTCCGGCACTGTGGAACTGGCATCTGGTTGGGAGTGCAGTGGCAGTGGCTAATTGAAGCCCCAGGGAGGGCTTCATGTAGATGGAGGCTCTCCCCTCCATTTTCTTTAGTTTTCCTTTGAGGCAGGGGTGTGCAATGATGTCCAGCATCTGCCCTGCCTCCATTGAGTGCAAGCACTGGTGTTATGGGACCTCTGGCCTCTGCTAGGGGTCGGTCATGCACCGGACACTTCCCCACCCTCCCCCTGGAGAAGGAGAGCTGTCCATAGGACACTCAATCCTTCTCCTCCTGGCCAGCCCTCCAGTGACCCATGTCCATTCCTGAACCTGGGTCGCCAGTGTCGCAAGTGGAAATCCAACTGCTGTGCTGGTGGGCCGGCAAATGAGTCCATTTGGAATACAAGGTACTAAGGGGCCATTTGCATGCTCATTATGGGCTCATTTGAATGGGTAGCAGGGCAGTTTAGCTCAGAACCACCACCCTAGTTGCCCTATCCCAGATGCGGAGCTATCCCTGGTGCTAGTGGCCCCCCACCCGATCCCTCGCATGGTACATGCACACAATTTCCCTGGTGTCCTATGGCTCCTCCCCCACACACCCATGCCTGATGTCCACATACAATGTCCCTCATGTCCAGTGGTCCCCCCTCCCACCAGCACCCATGGCCAACATCCACACACACTGTCCATAGCATCTAGCTGTCCCTCCCCCACATGCACCCATGCCTGATGTAATAGAATATTTATCCTGGTATCTAGTCATCCCCCCCACCTGATGCCCTGCCTGATTAATAAAAGAAGATTCTCCCTGGTGTCCTGCCATCCCTCCCCCTGTCTGATTCCTGTCCCCATACTTGTGAAAACTACCTAAGTTTGACAATCCACCCTCTGGTGATTGCCAGCCTGCCACAAATGTGTGGAATACCTGTGGAAAGTAATGCTCCCCCCAAAAGAAACACAGCTTTGGCTCTGTTCCCAAATAATGATTTTCTGAACCCCCCAGCCCATGTCTCCTTGGTGTTTAGTGGCCTCCCTCCCATGGCACCAAGAACCCTCCCCCCAGTCATCCTTACCTGCATCGTGGTGCCACAGTGAAATGATGGTAAGTGACACAGCCCTCCTTACACCACCTCTGTCGCCCACTGTCTGACAGAAGCAGGGAGTACACTGCTTATTTATAGTGCAAATAAGTAGCGTGCTCCCTGCTTCTGTCAGATGGCATGCGGCCAACGTAGTGTGTGGAGGGCTGTGTAGCTCACTGTCACTTAACTGTGGCACCAAGATTCAGGTAAGGGTGACCAGGGGGAAGAGTTCTTGGTGCTATGGGAGGTAGTGGGCCACTAGACACCAATGAGACATTGCCTGGGAGGTTCTCAAAATATCACTATTCAGGAATGGGGCCAGAGCTGTGCTTTTTTGGGGGGATATTGCTTGCCACAGGCATCCCGCATGTTAGCTGTGAGCTGGCAATTGCCAGAGGGGCGATTGTCAGACCCAGATGGGCTTTCACCGGTACAGGGATCAGACATGGGAAGGGGCCACTGGACACCAGAGAGAATCTTCTTTTATTAATCAGTCAGGGCATCAGGTGGGGAGACCACCTGATACCAAGGTTGATTGACAAGGCCCTAAAATACTTCGCTGATGGTTTCAATAGCATCTGTGGTCAATATTCTCCTCTTAGAAAAAGGAAAGCTCATGGTCACAACAATGGCTGGATCACAGGTGAACTTCTGGCCAAGATGAAGGAGAGGGACATCCTCTGGGAGAAAGCTAGATCCTCTGGAAATAAGCATGACTTCCAGTGCTACAGGACTGCAAGAAACCACTGCACGCACCTAATTAGGCAGGCCAAAGCCAACTTCCACAAGGAGTAGCTGAAGCTGGGGAAACAGTAGGAGGTTTTGGGATAACATCAAAATCCTTCAAGGGAAGGACGATCGGAATCACTCACAGCTGATCAACACAAATGGCTCACTTTCAATGGATCCACTCCAAATTGCTGAATCCTTCAACTCTGCCTACACTGACCTGAGTTCAGTCCCCCCCCTGACTATCTACAACCCACTGAAACTGCCCCATGTAGCAAGGCACCCTCAAACAACCACCCTGAGTTCTACTTCAAGAGAGTGTCAACAAAGAAGACTGCCAACTATGTTAGGAGAGTCCTCGGTAAAACCAGAATGGGCAGTAATGGAGTAGACATGAAGCTTCTGTCTCTCGCTCTGGATATACTCATTGTGCCCATTACCAAGCTGTTCAACAAATCACTGGCCCTGGCTAAATTCTGGCAGTCTGGAAGCAAGCTCTTGTGACCCCCATCCATAAGAGCGGCAACAGGTCCTCAATTTCCAACTACAGACCAATCTCAATCCTCTCCCCACTATCCAATGCTCTGGAAAAGATAGTAGCCAACCAGCTCACCAACTTCCTATGCAATACCAACTGCAATGTCCAAACCAGCATAGTTTTAGGCAGAATCACAATACCACCACGGCTTTGGTGGAGTTCACTGATTTCGTGAACTGAGCCATGGATGAAGGCAAGTTGGTTGTGTCAGTGTTCATTGACCTAACAGAAGCCTTTGACACTGTGAACCACAGCCTTCTCCTGGCTCAACTGCGAAACCTGGGGGTGGCTGCTAATGCAATATGCTGGTTCCAGGACTACCTGTCTCTAAGGTGCCAGTGTGTCAAGATAGGTCAAACTGTGTCTGGATCCAGGGATGTATCTCTGGGTGTCCCCCAGGGTCTATCCTGGAACCTCTACTCTTCTGCCTTTTTCTCAACAATCTCCCTGGAGCCTGTGATCCAAAAATAATTCTTTACACAGATGATGCAGCCATTCTCTGCAGTGATTCATGTATTGAGTCTCTTCAAGTTGCACTCCAACACTCCTTCTACAAATTAGAGAATTGTTTCTGTAAACAAAGGTTTCTACTCAATTATAAAAAGTCTAAGACAATGCTTCTATCCTGCTCCCAGCTCATGAAAAGGTCCCCCACCCTTTCATCTCCAACAAGGTCCAAGCACCCCTGGAGCAAGTGCGCCACTTTAAATACTTGGGAGTCACCCTTGATGACACCATGTCCTTTACTCAACATGTGGACTCGGTGGTCAAGGCTGTAAATGCAAAACTGGGACTGCTTTACAGGCACAGGAAATACCTAACTCCAGCAGCACTCTGCCTTGCCATTACCAGCTCCATCTTATCAACCATTGACTCTGGCCTGATAGTCTACAGGGCAGCCACTGACACTGTGCTAAAGAGGGTGCATACTGCACTTAACAAGGCCTACAGACTCACCATGGGTGCTGATTGCCTCACCCACACCTGCTCCCTATATAAGAAGACAAACTGGTTGTCACTAGGGGGCAGGATCAAATTCCAAACTTGCCTTCTTGGAAAGAAAGCTCTACTGGGCAAGGCACCTTTGAATGAATCTGCCATCTTTTCCAAATCAGTTTCAGGTTATGGCACTAAAGACACAAAGCAGGGGGCTTTCATGGTACCGTTTCGGCACTTGGCCAATATAACTTTTCCTACAGAGCCCCCCTCTGGCTAAATGAGATCCCGAAGCTCACTCACAATATGAAAAGACTCTCCCTTTTCAACTCTGAACTCAAGCAGTACCTCACATCCTGCAACACGTATGCCTGTTCCCTGAACACGTAGAACACCCCTCCCCCGGGAACCTGTAGCATGGCACAGCATGTTCCTCACTCAAAAATAGAATAGAATCCCTCCTCTGGTCTAACTTCCTCTCCTACTTACAGTGTGGCCCCTACGCACCTTGACCCCTCCCTTGCCACTCCCCACCGTCCCTCTCTCTCTCTCCCTATAACCCTTCTGTTTTTCCCTCTCCTCCTTCCCCAGCCTCCTGCACTACCTCGACAAAGCCTGTTTTAAGGCCGCACTCCACTTTCTCATCTGCCCCAACCCCTCCCCCCATCCCTGTCCTTGACTATTTCCCACTACTTAGCTCTGCTTTGAATCTAGGTATCACTAGGGTTGAGTGTCTCCCTTCTCTGCACACCCCTATGCACCTCACGTTTATCATTGCCGCCTACTTCTTTCTGCTCCATCAATCACTGGGTCATTGTTAAATGTTGGGTCTACTGTTTATTATAATGATCTAGCATTATGCATTGTTTATAGATGTATACTCCTTTTGACCAGTATTGTTTTATCTGTATGTGTCATTGTTTTTAAGACGAGGAACCTTTGTAAAAGAGCCTTGGTTCAAAGGTCTTTCCAAATAATAAATAAATAAAACCACTAGACACCAGAGTAAATGTTCTGTTACAGCAGCCATGGGTGTGGGTGTGGAGAGGGACTACTAGATGTTAGGGATATTGTGTGTGGATATTGGGCATGGGTGCGGGTGGGGGATGGAACCACTAGATGCCAGGGACATTGTGTGTGGACAATGGGCATAGGTGAGGGGAGGGGCCACTGGACACCAGGGACATTGTTTTGGTGGCTCAGGACTGGGACGGGGGGCCACTGCACTTCATTAACCAACTGTTAGAGTTCCACGGGAGTAAGTCGTAGTCTTTGTTGGTAGTATTTGCACTGCACAAGGGAGTCACACAAAATGACCATGAGCAGTACAAATACTCTGAATATTGGACTGCACCAATATTGAGGTCCCACAACTCCATTTGCATTGCGCCCCCTTCCACAGTTTGCCCGGGTGCAAGCCAGGCTTTTGAATATAGGAAATCCATGGAAAGCTAGGTCTGTGCACGCAAGCCAGGATTTGCATCCAGGCAAACTTTTTAATATCGGCCACACATGTTGCAGTGTTCTTTTTATATATACATATATATATATATATATATATATATATATATGGATAGATATATATAGATATATATCTATAGATATAGATATATATATATATATATATATATATATATATATATATATATATTTATATTACCGTTACCATAGTTAGGGTTGAGGAGCCATTACTATGTTAAACCCCAAAACTTTGCACCTTAATAACTTTGCAACCATATGGCTGAAATTTGGAATACATGATCAAGAACCATAGGCCTTGGCATCTACCAAGTTTCGTACCAGTCAGATACACGGCTGCGGAGTTATTAAGCGTGAATTGTGCGCATGTTTACGCTTTTTCTGGAATTCTACGGTGAGCGACCAGCCTGAAATCTTCAGAGAATGTACGCCCGGGGTCCCCGATGTGCCTTCCGAAGATTTGGTGAAAAAATATTAAACAGTTCAAAAGTTATTCATAAAACAATTTCCCATTATAAGTCAATGGGAAAAGTTAAGAAAAAGTTCGACAGTGTCGCAAATGCATTTTTACTTTCACAAATGGGCCTGTTACTTTCGCAAATCCGCCATTTTGTTTTCAGTTGGTGATCAGAAAAATGGTTGGCATTTAAATTTGGGACCCTCTAGCTATCTAATTCTTTTTGTATTCACCTAGTCGGGCCCTGAGGATGCTTGCCATGTCTTTATTTTGTGGTAAAACACCCCAGAAAAATGTTTTTCAAATTTCTGGAAAAGTACTTTTCGCACGTTCGCACCGTGCTCAAAGAAATTGTCGAACTTTTACGAAGCTTTCTCAAATTCGACAGTACTTTTCCATCTGGTCATGGGTCCTAACTCTCACCCCATTCTCTTATACTTCTGCTGCTTTACACATGTCATGGGGTGAGAGTTAGGGCTGGCTGATCTAATGCACCCCAATGCCGGTTGGGGGTGGGCGGGGTTCAAGGGGTTTTCAACCAACACCAAATTTCCTCACTTTTGTCACTGTGGAACAACCCTAACTAATGCATTAAATGGAGTTTTTTGCCTCTAATACATATATATATATACACACACACACACATACTCACTATGGTAGCACAGTAGTGCTACCATAGTTAGGGTTGAGGAGCCCTTTTAAGGTTAAAGGGTCAAACTTTACATCTTAAAAACTTTGTGACTGTTCAACAGATTTGCCTGAAATTTGGAATGCACAATCAAGATCCATACTTCTTGGGATCTGCCAAGTTTTGTACTGGTTGAATATACAGCTGCAGAGTTATTAAGTGTGATTTGCACATGCGTTTATACTATATGGTGAATTCTTTGCTCATGCCTACAGGTCGCACAGTTTGTACAAGTGGTCTGAAACCTTTAGGGAACATGTGGCCAGGGTGCTTGATGTGCCTTTTGAAGATGTCATCAAAAAATAAGGAATGGTTCAAAAGTTATTCAAAAAACAAGTTATCATTATAAGTCAATGGGAACAGTTAACAAAAAGTTTGACACTTTCGCAAATGCACTTTTTACTGTCGCAAATGGCCCTAGTACTTTCGCAAATCTGCCATTTTGTTTTCAGTTGATGATCAGAAAAATGCTTGGCATTTAAAATTGGGACCATCTAGGGAAACAATTCTTTTTGTGTTCACCTAGTCGGAGCCTGAGGATGCTAGCCATGTCTTATTTTGGGGTTAAACACCCCAGAAATATGTTTTCAAAGTTCTGGAAAAGTTCTTTCACAAAGTACTTCGTGCTCATGTCACTTTCACAAATCTGCGTGAAAGCTTTTTGCAAATCAAAGTACTTTTGCAACACTGCTCAGCCAAAATGACAGGATTTTGCTGCAAAAACGGTTGGTCTTTGGCCTGAAGTTGGAGGAATGCAGCCAACATCTCACAGATGTGCCTTTGGTGGTTTGGTGAAAAAATATTGCATGGCTACAAAGTTACAGTACTCCGAAGTTGGTGTTTTTTCCCAAAGACTAACATGGTGGCATACGGCACGCTTTTGGGGGCTCGTATCTCGAAAACGATGCGAGATACAGGTTTTTTGTTAGAGCTGCATAGTCGCATGGGCTATGTAATGGCAAAATCCTAGCCAGGAAAATCGTGATTTTTGTGAAATTTGCATTTTTTTCTACATCGTACAGTTGCTGAGATATTAGCAATTGAGTACTTCCAATGCTCGTTTTCAGCTTCGATGCCCATTACAATGCATACATTCTTTGCACACTGTGTTTCTCTATGCTCCTGTTCAGCAAAAACAGGGTATGCACTTCCTTTACTGTTGCAGCTACTGTTTCAACATGTGTTTCTGTTCCCGTTTGCATTTATGTTCCTGTGCACACCACCATGTGCATTACCCTTTGCGTTGTCATTTGCACTTGTGTTTTCGTTACTGTTACCATTTGTGTTTACACTACAGTTTCATTTTGCATTTTTGTTTGCATCGCCGTGTGCATTGCCATTTCTGTTTACGGCAGCCCTTTCATTTGCAGTTCCATTTCCCTTTCGTTTTGCGTCTTCCTTGCTGTTACTGTTACCATTTGCATTTGCAATTCCTTTACTGTGCCCATGCACATTACGCTTTGTGTTTCCATATACGCTTGTGTTTCCTTTTGTGTTTCTGTTTGCTTTGGTGTTATTGTTGCTATTACCATTACCATTTGTGTTTACAATTGAGGTACTGTGCCCGTGCTTGTTTCGGTTTGTGTTTCCATACGTGCTTCTTTTCCCGTTTCTGTTTCTGTTTCCTTTGGCATTATTCTTCCTGTTGTCTTTACCATTTGCATTTACAATTCTGGTACCGTGCCTATGCATGTTATGGTTTGCGTTTATGTGTGCGCTTGAGTTCGCGTTTCCATTTCTGTTCCTCTTCACGTTCTTTTTGCTTTGACACTTAACATTTCCATTTTAAATACCACTGCCATCACTGTTCACATTACCAGTTGCATTTTCATATGTGCTTCAATGTCTTTTTGTGTCACTGTTTGCTTCAGCGTCACTTTGCTCTTGCATTTCTATTAATGTTTCCTTTACCATTTACGTTTGCATTACCATGTGCACCACTGTTGGCACTTCTGTCTGCATTGCTGTTCCTGTTACTATGTCACAAGACATCACGTGGTGGGAGTGCAGGGTTCAAAGGGCCCTGCACTCCCACCAATGCATTACATTCACTATTTCTCATCATCATTCTAAAAAAGAAGGGAAATTAGAGGCAAAAACTTCATTTAATGAATCAGTTAGGGTTGCTCCACAGTGACAAAGTGAGAAATTTGGGTGTTGAAAGCCCCATTGGACCCCCAGCCCACCACATACCACATATGATGCACATTGGGGTCATCAGCCATAACTCTCACCCCATCACATGTATAAAGAAGCATAGGTATAGGAGAATGGGATGAGAGTTAGATCGATGACCCCAACGCGCACCCTGATGCCAGTTGGGAGGGGCTGGTGGGCTCAAGAGGGCTTTCAACCCTAACACCAAATTTTCTTGCATTTGTTGCTGTGGAACAACCCTAACTGAAGCATTAAATGGAGTTTTTTGCTCTATATATATATATATATATATATAATATATATATATATATATATAAATATTTGCTCGTATTACTGCCTCTGCCTTACCTTGCCAATAAGGAGATATAGGTATTTTTTATGTTTTTGGGGGGAATTACTCCTGCCTAACCCTGGGACCACACAACACTGCTGTTCATGCCTGTGAAGGTGAGCACACACCCTGTAGTTCCAGTGATGGCCCAGTCTCCCCACCTTGCCTAGCACCAAATCTCCCGTTGGGCTTGGCACTACCACCAAGCCTCCATTCAGTGGCATCCAAGACCCCAGAATACTTCAGATCCCTCCCCAGGAGAAGAGAACTGCTTGTTGATAGCTCAGTCCAGCTTCTCACCTTCCCCCCAGCCAATCCACAGTAACCCAAGCTTGCTTCCAAACTCAGGTTACTGGCATGGTTCAAGGTGTGGCATCCAGTGCCTCAACCCTCACTGCCACTGGGCCTGCCCATTGCAGTGTTCTTTTGTATACTGTAGAACATCATCCCTGAAACCTGCAGGGACACAAACCAAATGCAGGTGGCCTTCCAACAGACTCCAGGGTAGAATGTGCTCCAAATAAATGCAGCCTTTAAAACAGATGGCTACAAGCAGGTAACAAGCAGGTAAGCATGTTCAAAATCTCTTTGAAAATAATGCTGTAAACATATAATAATAATTTGTCTGGAAAGGTAAAGCTACTAGGATTTTACCCAGTGTTCGGTGCCTGTCTAAATCATCAGTATTGCTGTAATAATGAGCCTCACATGCTTCAAAGTAAATCTCTGACAGAATTTAAAAATGAAATGTTTATATATATTTTAAAATGCATTGAATATGCTGAGACTTGCACAAATTAGCATTGTAAACAGTCTGTAAACTCTAAAGATTTCAACAGACCAAGACAGCTAGAAGTAGAAAGTTGCTGATTAATATAGTGTTCCATAACACAGAGCAGTCTGTAATGAAATTTGCAGCATTGTGTATTATGTCTTCTCATAAATACTTTCAAGATGCTTAATAGAGTATAACTTTGTAGTGGCATGCCCAAGTCCAGTGCTTTGGGGTGAAAATATGAAACAATCTTGCTACCCATGACAGACTTCTGATTTGGAAATCAACAACACTTTTTTATTATACAGTACAAGATGCATTATATGGAGGAGTATGTGTGCAGCTCACTTTCCTACATTTTCTTTGAATATTAATCACTCAAATAAAATCTGGGTTGTTTTATTGTCTCTCATGACTTATGTTATTCCTCCCACCTGCTGACCCGGGGCAGCTAACTCTGCTGAGGGTAAGTGGGTTATCCATCAGTCCATCCCAACCAATTTAATAAATTTCATCCTTTATCAGAAATCAAGGCACATACCTCTCATAGCATGGGTTGTGAGAGTTAATATTTGTTTCATTTACTAGAAGTACTGTATTCCTGCATACTCATAAATATTCTGCAGGTCTACAGTACAGCAATTCATGTGTGAAATTTTCCAATGCTGTAAATATACAGTATATTCAACTTTTGTATGCCAAGCACCACAGTAAATGAATTTAATCCAGCATAAGCTCTTCACATTGACTACACTGTGATCATATAGGCATGTACTAAGATATACATGAACCATAAATTTACAATATGCACGACTGTGTTAGAAGATATACTTATCACCTCCATGAAATCAGTAAGCAAAGGTCAGCCCAAGCAGCAGCATTTGCTCCTAGTTCTCAGACAATTCCAGAACGTTTTCTTTCTCTTTTTATTGAATGCAGCAGTGGAGTATTAAAACCCATATACAGTGGAAAACAAATACTACATGGCATTTTTAACTGATATAGTGGGGTGGGGGCCAGTTTGCCTTGGCATCAGTTGTGAATGGCCTAGTTTGAGCCAGTTTCACTGAATGTGCCAAATTGCTGCAGGGGATTAGATTTACACCAGAACAAATTAGCTGGAGAGGTTTTTTTATTTAGTGTAGTTTACTTTGTGGGGGTTGATGGGCAGATTTTAAACATTATTTGTTTAGGCTAAAGTACCAATGGTTGAGGATGTCATTCAATTTCATTTGGTATTAAAAAAAATATATTTCTTGCATGTGATGACAGGGCATTTGCAAATGTAGTTGTAGCTGATATTCTATGATTGAGGTTTCTTGACCAGAGTGCAGATTAGGGCCAGAACTCTTGCACTAGAGACTGACAGCAGGATAGCTCACATGCATTTATGTTTATTTCCAAAATGTGAACACATTCAAATGTCTAGATCTGGATTCATGGATCAAAATAGTTCTGTCATGTGCTGTCAGTTACTGTAATTCTTGTTGACATTTCAGGCTTCTAATGCACTTTGTGCCAAAAAAGAACTAGTTCAGAGCTGTACTATTTTGATGGTGGTGTGCATGCACCAACCATAAGTACACAGGTAATAAATCATTCACCAACCATCAGAGCACAAGTAATAATGTGTGCACCAACCATCAGTGTGCTGGTAATTAAGTGTGAACAACCATCAGTACCTAGATGATAATGCATACATAAACCATCAGTGCAAAGGTAATAATGAGTGTAACAACTATCAGTGCACATGTAGCATAAAATGTCATTGCATGGGTGATAATGCATGCACCAGCTATTAGTGCACAAGTAATAATACATGCACAAGTCATCAGTGCACAACTAATAATGCAGGCACCAACCATCACTGCACTGGTAATAATGCATGCATCAGCTATAAGTGCACAGATAATAATGCATGCATCAGCACAGGTAATAATGCATGCACCAAACATCATTACACAGGTGGTCATGTGTGCGCCAACCATTGGTGCACTGGTAGTAATGCATTTACCAATCATCAGTGCTCAGATAATAATACATACACCAACCAACAGTGCACAGAACTAATGCAAGCACCAACAATCAGTGTACAGATACTGCAAGAATGCATGCACAACATGTCAATGCACAGGTAATTGTGTATGCACCAACCATCAGTGCACCAGTAATAATGCATGCACCAGCCATCAGTGCATAGATGCTAATAATGGGCACACCAACCATCAGTGCACAGGTAATAATACATGCAACAACCATCAGCTCATAAGTAATAATGCATGCACAAAACATCAATGCACTAGTAATAATACAAACATATAGAAACAGATGTTGATGGCATAAAACCATTGGTCAATCCAGTCTGCCAAAAATACCCTATCCTACCACTGAGACCTAGTATCTATATGGGGTTAAAACCTATACTACTAGCCCCCATGTTCCCTGCCCTGCTGCACTCCCCCAAGTGACTACCAACCCTGTCCAACCATGTTTGAAGCCATTAATGGTCTTGGTGTCCACCATTTCAGCCATCATTCTGTTCCATGGCTCAACCTCTCTTTCTGTAAAAAAAAAGAACTTCCTCACATCCTACCTGAATTTCCAGCCAACCAGCTTCCACTCATGTCACTGAGCCCTAGATTCATGCATCTTGTTGAATAGTTCCTCACAGCTTACATTATTCATTCATTTCAGGAAGTTAAAGGACTCTATCTTATTGCCTCTCTCCCTTCTGGCCTCCAGTGAGTGCATGTTCAGTGGCCTAAGCCAATCCTCATAAGATCTGTCCTGCTGAGGTGAATAATTTTTGTTACTCTATGCTGCATGATCTCCAGCCTTTCCCTGTCTCTCCTAAAGTGAGGGCTTCAGAACTGGGCATGACACTCCAAGTGTGGTCTTATCAGTGATCTATAGAAAGGTAGTAATACCTTCTTTCTCCTTCGATCAAATCCCCTCCTGATACACTACAACATCCTGGTTGCCTTGCTGTAGGTCTTGTTCCATTGGCTTGATTATTTTAAGCAGTCACTTATGATGACTCATACAATAGGTCCCTCATCTCAGTAGTAGTGTTCAGCTTAGCCCTTCCCATCCAGTATTCTGTCCTGGGGTTCTTGTTCACAGCTTGCATCACCTTGCACATTTTGTCACTGAACATCAACTGCCAAAGCTTGGGCCACCTCTCCAACCTTTGCAGGTCCCTCTGCAACTCCCTTGCCTCCTCCTTGCTGTTTACCCTACCACAGAGTTTAGTGTAATCTGTGAAGAGATGCATCTTCCCCTGAATTCATTCACTTATGTCGCTGATAAGCATATTGAAAAGGACTTAGACCCAGGACTGAATCCTCTTTCATCCAGTTGTGACCTCTCTCCCCAGATTTAATTCAGTTTGCCACCACCCTCTGCTGTCTCCCCCTAACCAATCACCCAAGCATCTGACTGTGTTCTCTGCCACACCTTGATCTTCTAGCTTCTTCGGCAACCTACTTTGTGGCACTGAGTCAAATGTATTTTTCAAAAATCAAAATGTAATAAATCTGCTGCTTGTCCTGTATCTACTGCCCTAGTTACCCAGTCAAAGAATACTACCAGATTGATATAAAATGCCATCCCTGCCTCAGACCCATGTTGTTTACTATCCTGCAGCTCATTATGCTCCAGGTTGTCTAGAGCCTCTTTGACAACTGTCACCATCAGTTTACACTAGTTATACGGTTGCTCCGTGACCCCACCCTTCCAGAGTGGAACTACATCTGATACCCTTCCATCTTTTAGAAGTACTGCTGACTGAATTTAGCTATTGAGCAGACCTGTCAGGGGTTCAGCCATTTCTAATGCTGGTTCCCTGAGCACCCTCAGATGCATTCCATCTACTGTAGCCCTGCAGCCTTAATGCATGTGCCAGCCATCAGTGCACAGATAATACTGCATGCACCAACCATCAGGACAAAGGTAATCATGCATGCACCAACCATCAGTGCACAGGTACTAGTGCATGCACTATCAGGACAAAGGTATTAATGTGTCCACCAACCATCAGTGCACAGGTACTAGTGCATGCACTATCAGGACAAAGGTATTAGTGTGTCCACCAACCATCAGTGCACAGCTACTAGTGCATGCACTATCAGGACAAAGGTATTAGTGTGTGCACCAACCAGCAGTGCACAGGTACTAATGCATTCAGCAGCCATCATGACAAAGGTAATAATGCATGCACCAACCAACAGGACAAAGGTAATAATGTGTGCACCAACCATCAGTGCACAGATACTAAAGCATGCACCAGTCATCAGTGCACTGGTAAAAATGCATGCACCAAACATTATAGCTCATGTAACAATACATGCACTGGCCATCAGTGCATAGGTAATAAAATGTGCATTAGCCATCACTGCTCAGATAATAATTCATGCTAATTTTATTGCTGCATCATTTTCTCTCAGTTCCACCCCACCCCATGCCCCACTCCATTTTAGAGGCTTCACTTGTCACATCTTGTTCTCTGGGAAGGCAGGTATGTATCTGGTTTTATCTCCAATGCCATTGCATTCAGAGTCAAGTACTTTACCTCCACATTGTACCCTATTATATAAAGTGCCTTTCCCTTCCTCTGCCTATAACACAATTCTCTTGGGACAGAACATTAGTAGAGTTTGTTAGAATGAACTCCGTGGCATGTATTCTTTTAGTATATACTGTATTATGACAAAGTTGCAAATATTCACCCTAGAGATACTTATACTATGTATTTAGGGATCCGTACAAACTCATGACACTTATAATACCGACAAGCAAAAGCCCGACTCCTAAATCCCGTAATGTTCAGAATCCCACCATACAATTTGCCAACTCTTGTAATCTCGACACTGCTCTTTGAGGTCAAACGCTTTTATAGGCACACACATCATTATTGCATATGTGCAACCCGTGACTGGTGGCAGGGAGAAAACAAAAGTAAAGGAAGATGTTTACAGTACCTTTTCAACAATTTACCGACTATTGAAATCCTTACACTGCTCCCTCTGGTTCCAACCCTCATTGCTACTTTTATATATATAAAAAAATAGTCTCACTGTAATGCATTTTCCCCAGCTAAGACAGCAGAACCATCAGGGCACAAACCATTACAACTACATTGTTCCCATAGCTACAGCAGGAAGGATGAAGGTGAATCTGCAATGAACAGATATGCATCTCTGCACTCCAGCTCCTCTGTCCTAGCTGAAACACCTTGCAGAGGGCTACAGCAGGCTGAACTATCTCCTCCAAACCAGCATGACAAAATTGCCTCTACAGTCCCCCCTGAGGTACTCACCACATCCTGGGCAGCAGTCATTGTAAAGGCCCACCACTACAACAAATTCTCAATCAAGAAGCAGCCTTCTCTCCACATCTAAACAATTTGCATCTTCAGCAACCAGCGGTCGAACAGCAACTCCTACATTGCTGATGGATATGCTGTAAAGGTACTGTAAACTTTACTACACTTATCTCCAATGTGTGAACTGGAGATGGCAGACTGTGGGAGCTGGGACACAGGAGGCTACTTTTTAAATAACACTGCTATCTGTACATCAGTTTTAAGTTTGCATCCTCCACCCATATCTAGCCACCAGTCTGACTTTCTCTCTCCCCCTACTTCCCCGATTAGGGCTGCTACATTTGGGTGCCGGAGGCATAACACTTGGCTCTCCCAGCTTTGTGATGGTCTGATTGTTTGGACTACTGGCAGGGAACTGTGTGGCTCAGTGCTTCCTTTACTTATGTTTTCTCCCTGCTGAAACATAGAATTTGATGGCAGATAAGGACCGCTTGGCCCACCTAGTCTGCCCATTTTCCTACCTAACAGATAAGCTGCAGATCCTAGTTAACCAACAGCTTACTTCCTCTTACCCACCCCTAAGACTGCCTTATGCCTGTCCCATGCATTCTTGAAGTCCCCCACTGTTCTTGACTCCACGACCTCCTCAGGGAGGCTGTTCCATGCATTCACAACCCTCTCAGTGAAAAAAATACTTCCTCACATTACCCCTGAGACGTCCCCCCTCTATCTTCAAATTGTGCCCCCTTGTTCTTGCACATCTCTTTTTCTGGAAGATGCTACCCTCTTGGACTTTGTTAATTCCCTTGAGGTACTTGAAAGTTTCTATCATGTCTCCTCTCTCCCTTCTTTCCTCAAGATTATACATATTAAGCTCCTTTAGTCTTTCTTCGCATGTCTTCTTCCTCTGCAATGTCACTTATAAAGACATTAAAAAGGACCGGACTCAGTACTGAACCCTGCGGTACCCCGCTAGTAACCCTCCTTTCTTCACTGTGTACTCCATTTACTACTACCCTTTGCGTCCTGTTGTCTAGCCAATTTTTTATCCAGGCTACCACCCTGGGATCCATTCCAAGGCTGGCTATCTTGTGTATTAATCTTTTGTGTGGGACTGTATCAAATGCCTTGCTGAAATCTAGGTAGGCCATGTCCACAGCACCTCCCTGGTCTACTACTTTGGTCACCCAGTCAAAGAAATCTATTAGATTTGTCTGATATGACCTTCCCATCATGAATCCATGCTGCCTTGGGTCCTGTGCCCCACTGGCCTCTAGGTACTCAACAATTATTTCCTTCAGAAGTGATTCCATCATTTTCCCTGCCACTGAGGTCAAACTAACTGGTCTGTAGTTTCCTGCCTCTGTCCTGCGCCCACTTTTGTGAAGAGGAATCACATCTGCCCTCCTCCAGTCCTCGGTACCACCCCATCCTCCCATGATTTGTTAAAGATAGTAGTCAGCGATGTCACTAGTTCTACCCTTAGTTCTTTAGAATTCTTGGGTGAATCCATCAGGCCCCATTGCTTTGTCCACCTTCAATTTTATTAGTTCTTTCAGAACCCTTTCTTCTGTAAATGGACTGGTATCGACCCCGTCTTCAGAGTGTTTCTCTTGTTTGGTTTAGGTAACTCTCCCCCCTCTTCCTTTGTGAATACTGAGCAGAAATATTCATTCAGTATCCCTGCTTTTTCACTGTCACCCTCTACCCACATTCCCTCCCCTTTATTAAGCTTCAGTATCCCTCCTTTGGTCTTTCTTCGCTCCCTAATGTACCTATAAAAGGTCTTATTCCCCTTCTTAACAGAATTGGCTATCCTTTCCTCGGTTTGGGCCTTTGCTATTCTGACGGCCTTCCCAGCCTCTTTCTGCTTTAACTGATAAAGTTCTCTGTCCTGCTCCTTCTGTGTTTCCTTATATTTCCTGAATGCTGCCCTTTTCTCCTTAACCTTCCCTGCCACCTCTTTTGTGAACCATAGCGGTTTTTTACTTCATTGTGTTTTATTGATTTTTTTTACACAAAGGCTTGTTGCCTCTGTGATGGCTGTTTTGATCACTTGCCATTGTTCCTCCGCCCCTCCTTCTTGCCTGTTTGCTAGTGCTTTTCTGAGGCAGTCTCTCATTTTCCCAAAGTCAGCCCTCCTAAAGTCTAGTACTCTTGCTTTTGTATGGCTTGATTGTATGGCTGTGTTTATCGTGAACCACACTGTTTGGTGGTCGCTTGTTCCCAGATAGCTACCCACTTCTAAATCTGAGATTCTTTCTCCATCCCCATTTGAAAGTACCAGGTCTAAGATTGCTCCCTCCCGAGTGGGTTCCAATACTAGCTGTCTGAGACATGCCCCCTGTAGGACATCAAGAATGACCCTGCTCTTGGATGTTCTTGCAACAAAGGTGCTCCAGTTAACATCTGGCATATTCAGGTCCCCCATCAACAATATCTCTCCTTTCTCTGCCATTCTAAGAAAGCCTTCTATCATTTCTTTTCCATTCCCTCCCCCTGAGATGGGGGTCTGTATACAACCCCATGCAGATTGTGGTGCCATTCCTGTTTCCAGGGTGACCAAAGTGCCTCATCTGCTCCTGTTTACTCTTTAGCTCTGTTGCTTTGATCCCTTCCTTTACATAGAGAGCTACTCCTTCTCCTCTTTTACCCTCCCTGTCCCTCCTGTAGATTGTGTATCCTGGTATGTTGACATCCCAGTCATGGTTCTCTGTGTACCATGTTTCTGTGACTGCCATAATATCCAGGCAACCCTCTTCCATCAAGGCCACTAGTTCAGGGGAGCTTGTTACACAGACTACGGGCATTGGTACTCATCACCCTCCACTTTTTGATAGCCATACCCCTTTTAGTCTCATTTTTGTCCTTACTGCCTTTGCCTTTTTTTTACATTTAAATCTGTTCTGCTCCCTAATAACTTCTGTACCTTAGTGTTTACCACACTAATCACCATGTTTTGTTGGGGGAGGCTCGGATTTCCCTGATTCTTTTCAGTGCCTCCCCCCTTGGCTAGTTTAAATGCTTGCCAATTAAGCATTTAAACCTCTCACCTAGGATCCTGGTTCCCCCCCTGGACAGATGCAGACCATCGCACCAGTATAGGTCTGCATTCCTCCAGGTGGCTCCCCAGTCCCCAATGAAGCCAAAACCCTGAGCTCCACACCAGTTTTTCAACCACTCATTGAATTCCCTGGTGAGAAGTGCCCTAGCATCTCCCTTGCCATAGACAGGCAGCACCTCGAGAAGGTTACCGTATATGCTACTTGTCTAAGGCCCCTTCCCAACTCTACAAACTCCTCTTGCACTGCTCTGATCCCATTCCTAGCCAGGTCATTTGTCCCCAGGTGGACAATGACATCCAGCTCCCTTCCTCCCTCATGCAGCTCCTCCTATGATCCTGAGGATTCGCTTCCTGTCCCTCCAAGCCGTGGTGCCAGGAAGGCAACTTACCTCCCTCTCCCCATCCTCCCCCATTTCTACTCCCCTAATGATTGAGTCCCCCACCAGGAGTTGTTTCCTTCATGAGGTCCCATGCCACCCTCCTTTGGGTCTCCTTTGTGAAGGTTCCCAGCATCCTTCTTGGTCTCCACTGAAGGTGCCTCCATAGAGGAACCACTATCCACCAGAAGAGCGAATGAATTGTGAAGAGGTACAGCTGGAGGGATGCAACTCTGTTCCACCACCCTGTCCCTTCTTGAGCCCACCCTGGTCCAGCCACTCCTCTTTCTTGGCAACCTCTGAGGTAGTGGCATTGGCCCTGGTGGTCCCTGGGTGGGGGAGGAAGTTTCAATAATCCTAGCCAGGTCAGCCTGGAGGCAGGCAACCTCCTCTCTCAGATCAGAGAAGTGCCTGCAAATAGGGCAGCATCGCAGCCTCCAGAATGTCTCCCGGAACACTGCCGCCCCACAGCCATTGCACTGCACCACTCCTATCATGTCTTATTTTGTGTCCCCTCTGTTGTTTCTCTGGATGCTTACTCTCTCCTCTCCTTACGGCTCCCACCCTTTCAGTTCTGGGACAGCAACTTCCTATCTTCTTCAGTACCTCCTTCTTCCTTGTTCAATATCAGACTACCAGCAGCTAGGAGGGGAGAGTAAGCTACTTTTTCTACTTTAGGGTTGACAAAACCAATGTTTCTCTATGATCCTTTCCTTCCTACTGCCAAACAGGAAGTTCCTGTTGACAGTCAAATCCAGTGGCTATAAAAGTAGAACTGGCTTTGGGTGGGATGCAGGGCAATTGGTAAGAAAAAAGGCTAGCAACAGGAAGTTGTAATTTGACTCACCTGCTTTTATAGTGTCTAAACCACACCCCCAGGTAAGCTCTCTTTCCTCCTACTGGTTTAGCAAAGTGAGCTGATACAGTACCTTTCACTGCACAGAATACACACTGACTTTCTTTCTTTTCTTTCTTTTTTTAACCCTAAATAAGTCCCCTTCTACTTCTAATAAAGTTATCTGTCTACTTAATCTTAACAGACACTGACTCCTGCTGAGATATACGTTTTAAATTAAGAAGAAAATGTAGCTTCTTTTAGTTAGCTGCTTTCTGCTCTACAAGCAAGGCTAGCAACAGCGGCTGGCTGAGGATTGCACATACACATTAATGATGTGTGTGCCTGTAAAACATTTGACCGCAAAAAGCAGTGCCGGGATTACAAGAGTCGGTAAATTGTATGGCAGGATTCTGAGTGTGATGAGATTTAGAAGTCAGGCTTTTGTTTGTTGGGATTATAAGTGTCGGAATTTCATACTAGACACTGTATTTATACTATGCATTTATACATACACCACTGGCACTCTTATGCTCATTATTAAAAGGGTCTCAGAAATGCTGCAATCTGATTGACTATGAGCATTCCAACAGTCTTACATTAATCCCTGTTACACTGTCATGTACAGCCTGATCACCATGGCACAGGAATTCTTCCTGTCAGCATTCCATCCTTTAGCACTGCTGAATTTGGGCAATGATGCATTCTGATTCTGAACCAGAATTCTGAAACTGTTGGTGGAAGGATTATTTTATTAAAAATATCCCTCTCAATGAGGAAAACATTCAAAAAGAACACTTTTGACACTTTCCTTTTGGAATAATTTCTTATAATACCAATAAGGCACTCCCAGGGGTTAGATTAACTGTCAGTTAATCATCAGGAGCAATCATGTAACTTTCGGCCTGCTCCTTGTGCCACATTACACTCCTAGGGGGTGATTAACATGCTGTTAATCTAACCCCTGGTCATGCCTTATTGCTTAATTCTTAGGGTTTGAGAACTGTAAACCAAAGGTCTGTGGTTCTGACTCCCTCCTAATGTTAGTGAGACCACTGCTACATTGTAAGATAAAATGTTTTGACTACAAAACCCTATATTTCTACATTAGTTAGGGTTAAAGAATGAAGCCAAAAAATTTGGGAAATGCAATGCTAGGGTAAAAACTACCTTTAAACTTATTGGTTGTGTGGTATGGTCTGTGGTGTTCATTCAGATTTGAAAAATTGCTCAAAGCAGTGGTATAACCCTAACTTTGTCACTGTAGTTGAAGGCATGGGTATTGTATCACTTCTTCTCTTCTCTCATGAGTTCCCACAATTCCCTGACATGCAACTGTCTTTAACCACCAGCCTCGCAGTTGCTATAGTGATCACAATTGCTATCCCTGCTTCAGCACTTATCGTTCAACTGAGTGTTGTGTTATAATGTCCATTGTTATTGTTATGACTGTACCCACTGCTAAGTATTCCTAATGTCACATCTACTGTGTTCAATGCTATTGTACACAACCCCTGGACTGTTTGTGGTTATCAATGGCACTTATGCTTTTGTTTTACTCACATGTTGTTATATCCTATCCCCTGTACCCTTCCCCCAGGACAAATCTGGAAATGAGCGATTTGCTCAGAATGTTCCTCCTGGTTAAACTTTTAAATAAATAATTAAATAAAATGGAAATTACACACCAATGCTTTTAAAGCAGCAGTATTTGTTAATCAGCAAACATTTTAAAAGTATATTTTTTTTTAGACAAAATGTATTTCTGACATTTTTAGATTCATCCTTGGTGTATTCTTAATGTTCTCAGATATTTGTAAAACCTCTTTATAGCATATTTGACATTTAATAACTAATTTTATTAAAGATGGCTACAACTTGCAGTTCGTAAAAATCTCTTCCATTAAGATTACCTGTTAAATATTCATATTATATTTTTACTGTAGATATATTAGCATGGTGTCATCACGTGTGTTTGATGGTAAACAGCACAGCACCAAAATATTTTAATTTTCATAGTGGGCATATAGAGTGGGACCTTTTTTTTAAATTATCAAAATTCTGGCTTTTCAGACCACAAACAAAAGAAAGCAAAAAGAAAACATAGGTACTGTATACTGATGTTTTTGCCAGGAAATCATTATTGGTGAAAAACAAATTACAGGGTGACTAACAAATACTGCTGTTTGAAAGAGGGTGCCATTGTTAGGGTAATGCCAATGCTGCTTTAAGCAGTTGCCCAAACCCTGAAGAACACCAGACCACACCACACAGCCATGAAGAGGAACCCACACATTGCCTATCCATACTTTGGTGTCTTTGTGCTTCAATCTTATCTGATGCCAAAATGTTTTTTTTTTTTTGCAATTTTGCATACTTTTCAAAAAAGATATTTAAAGAACTAGTGGAGAGGAAAATTATACAAATTTTAAGTAGTCAGTTGTATTTTTTTATTTCTAAAGTATTTTTCTTTTTTCTTTTGATCAGTAGAAAGTTTTTTATGTGACACTATGATAGTGTGCTGGATGTGTGGAATAGCTGTCAGCCTAGCAACTGACATATTTATTTCTGTACACCCACTACATCATCAGCATTGTGATCTCACTGACAGTGACATTACAGGCTAATGACCTGGTAGCTACTGCGTAGTTGTTTCTAAGTAAAAATCATGTCACAGTCAATAAGGCCACAATGCTGAATATGTAATGGGGAGGGGGATAGAGTTAAATATGTCAGCTGCAACTGAGGGTGCTGTTCCACATGGCATACCAACTGACATCAGGTACACAGTCTTCTAATTAGCAACAGGGAAATGAAAAAGTACCTCAGATATAAAAGGCAATGGCTGACTGCTTTTAAAAACTAATAATAAAAACACATTTATTTTGCAGATTTGTTAAAACTATTAGTGCTAGTTGGCCCACTGGCACAACAGTAGCACTACCACTTATGCCTGTGACCTGAGTTCAGGAATCAGCTTAGGTCATTGGAGGCCAGCCAGGAAAAAGAGGAAATGTGCATCCCTGGGAATGCTTTTGTCTGGGGTGGGAGGGTTGCCACTCTCACTGCAATGCTGCCAGCTGGGTGATCACAGGTGGTACTGCAATCAAGGGCACCATGGAAGGGAGGGATGCAGGTCTGGGAGCAGGTGCAGCAACATGCCACTGCATGCACATGCACCATGGCTCTCCAGCACATGCCTGCCTTCTTGGGGCAGAGAAAAATAAAGAAAGGCCCCTCCACCAGCCTGATGACAGCCCCTGCTGAACAAAAGTTGGACCAACCCAGAACCCTCAGCCATCAACCTCACAAAGATTGTTCAGGTAGGTATAGGCCCTCCACCCTTCCCCACCCAGGAGGTGGTCTGAAGCTGAGACAGCATGGTGGAAGGTGGCTGGAGAGGACTAAAGTTTGGAAGAGCCAGGCACCTTGGAAGACCCCAAGGGGTAGGTTTGGCTGTTGTGCAGGAGGGGGAATAAAGAAAGAATTAAAAAAGTAAACTAATGGTGCTAGTGAGTCCCTGAAGTCCAGTGGCTTCCTTGCCTTTACCCTTTTTCATGCCAAGCAGTCCATGGCATCCAATGGCACCCTTTGCCACGTGCTGCCCCATGTTCATGAAGTTGATTGTGTCCAGTGCCACACACCTCCCATACCCTGTCCTGTGTCAAGCAGTCCCTGGCATCCTGTGTTACCCCTCTCTTATCTCTTCCAAGCCAGTCAGTCCCTGGTGACCTGTGTCCCTCACATCTTCACCTCTCTCAAGCCAAGCAGTCCCTGTGACCAGTGGCATTCTTCCTTCCCCTATCCTGATCCAAGCAGTCCTTGTTGAATTGTGGATGTACTCATTCACCTTTTCTAAGCCAAGCAGTCCCTCATGACCAGTGGGCCTCCTCCTTCACCTTTACCAAGCCAAGTATATCTGGTGACTAGTAGTACACCTCCTTCACCTTTCCCAAGTCAAACAGTCCATGGAAACCAGTGGGCTCCCCCCTTAACTTTTCCCAAGCCAAGCAATCTCTGGTAAACAATGGCCCTTCCTTCACATTTCCCCTAGCAAGGGAGTCCATCATTAACTCTGGACCCCTTCTTCACCTTTTCCAAGTGAAGCAGTCCCTGGTGATCAGTGGTAGTCCTCCTTCACATTTCCCACCTTTCCCAAACCAAACAGTCCCTAGGGACCAGTTGTACACACTCTCTCTCACCTTGCCACAAGCCAATAAGTCCCTATCATCCAGTGCCATAATTTCCTCACCTTGCTCCAAGCCAAACAGTCTTTGGCACTCCATGGTACTCTTATTCTTCTACAAGTCAGTCAGTCCCTGGCATCAGTTAGGGTTGTTCCACAGCGACAAAAGTGAGGAAATTTGGTGTTAGGGTTGAAAATCCCCCTTGCACCCCCTCAGCCCACCCCTCCAACCGACATTGGGGTGCGCATTGGGGTCGTCAGCCCTAACTCTCACCCCATCACATGTGTGAACAAGCTGAGGCATAGGAGAATGGGGTGAGAGTTAGGACCGACGACCCGAATGCCAGTTGGGGGGATGGGCTGAGGGGGTGCAAGGGGGATTTTCAACCCTAACACCGAATTTCCTCACTTTTGTCACTGTGGAACAACCCTAACTGATGCATTAAATGGAGTCTTTTGCCTCTAATTTCCCTGTTTTTTGAGAATGAGGACTAAAAGAGTGAATGGAATGTGCCCACCACATAATTTTTTGTGACATAGCAATGGTAACAGCAACGCAAACACAAGCGGTAACAGTTACTCACATGGTGACACAAACATAAATTGTAAAGCAAGCATTAATAGAAATGCAGGCACAAAGTGACACCAAAGCAAACAGTGACACAAACAGAGACACAAGTGCATCTGTAAACGCAACTGGTAATGCGCACAGTCACGGTACCACTATTGTAAATGCAACTGATAAGTGTAACAGCAACAATAATGCAAAAGGAAACAGAAACGCAAACGCAAGCATATACGGAATCGCAAACCGTAATGTGCACAATGACGGTACTGCAATTGTAAATGCAAATAGTAATGGTAACTGCAACAATAATGCCAAAGAAAACAGAAACACAAAAGCAAATGTAAGCATGTATGGAAACGCAAACCATAATGCACATGGGCACAGGAATGTAATTGGAACGCAAATGGTAAGGGTAAGAACAACGATGATGCAAAACAAAAGACAAACGCAAATGAAAACAGAAGGGCGGCCACCAACAGAAATGATAATGCGCAGGGTGATGCTAAGTGAAACACAAACACAAACCGTAGTAGAGACACAAATGATAACAGTAACAGGAACGGAAACGCAAAGGGTAACGCACACGGTGGCTTACACAGTAATGGTAATGCAAATGGGCACAGAAACACAAGTGTAAAGCCTACATGTAACAGTAAGTGGAGCACACACTGTATTGTTCCCAAAAAGCTCCATTGAGAAAGACAGTGAAAACAAGGAATGTATGAATAATAATGTGCCTCGGAGCAGAAAATGAGCAGTTGTAATATTGAAATACTAATATCTCAATAACCATATGACATAGAAAAAAATTGAAATTAAATGTGATTCATATTTGTCTAGCTAAGTTTCACAAAAATTCCATTATCTTGCACCATTTCCGAGATACGAGCCCCGAAAGGCGCGACATACGCCGCCATGTTAATCTATGGGGAAAAACATCAACTTCAGAGTACCATAACTTGGCATCTGTGCAACATTTTGTCACCAAAATAACAAACAGCACATCTGTGAGATGTTGGCTGCCTTCCCTCCAAATTTCAGCTCAAAAGACGAAACCATTCTTTTGCAGAAGGATGGCAAAGAACTCCTGTCATTTTGGCCACAGTCCGGAAAAGAGGTAAGCAGATTTGCGAAAGCTGAATGTGAAAGTGTCATAGTGACACTACTTTGCGACACTACTTTTTCCAGAAATTTGAAAATCATATTTCTGGGGTGTTTAACCCCAAAATAAAGACATGGCTAGCATCCTCAGGGCTCGAATAGATAAACACAAAAATAATTATGTCCCTACAGGGTCTCAATTTTAAATGCCAAGCATTTCTGTGATCAGTAACTGAAAACAAAATGGCTGACTCACGACACTACTAGGGCCATTTGCGACATTAAAAAGTGCATTTGTGAAAGTGTTGAACTTTTTGTTAACTTTTCCCATTGACTTATAATGGGAAATTGTTTTTTGAATAACTTTTGAACCGTTTAATATTTTTTCATGAAATCTTCAAAAGGTACATCGGGGACCCTGGCCACACAATCCCTGAAGTTTTCAGACCAGTCACACAAACAGTGCAACCTGTAGGCGCGAGCAAAGATTGCGCAAAAAAATGTAAATGTGCACACGGATGTCGCTTAATAACTCCGCAACCGTATATCCGACCGGTACGAAGGTTGTCAGATCTCAAGATCCATGGTTATGCCATGTGCCTGCCAAATGTCAGGCAAATCCATTGAACAGTGGCAAAGTTATTAAGTTGCAAAGTTTCACACTTTAACCTTAAAAGGGCTACTCAACCCTAACTATGGTAGCACTACCGTGCTACCATAATATATATATATATATATATCTATATCTATAGATATAGATATATATAGTGTGGTTACCATTTATTGTGTATGAATTTCCATACTCATAATGTTCTTGTTATGGTATGTCATGGTACAGTTCAAGGGTCACAATAAGTTGTTACGGTATTGTTCTGATGTCTGAATAATACCAGAACAACTTTTGGCCTTAGAACCGTATGGCTGCATTATCACCTCACAGCCTCTAGAGAAAAACTGTCATGATTCTCTCACAGTTTTCACATAGGCAGTCAAGTTTGTAAAATACTTGCTCCCACTCCTGAGTGATAGAGACCATTTAAAAAAAACAGCATTGAAGCCACTGTATATTCTGCACACATGTCAGAAAGGGAAACATTTATTACCGAACAAGAAAACCTCCATACAAAGCAGAATGCTGCCAGTGACCTATAAACTGTCTCAAAGTATGTCACAAAGTATGGCAAATTGCATCAGCTAGTTGAAATACCAGTACAGGGATTAGACCTGATCATTGCAGAGTTCATCCACAACCTAAAAAGATTAGACAGTACAGACAATGAGTCTGGCACAATTAAAGGTATTCTTGGGAGCATATAAACATACTAACTTACGAAGAAGCCAGTAGAAGGAGGCCATTTGGCCTATCAAGTCTGCTCTTGTTGCAGGGTCCATAGCTTGAGCTAATGTCCCTGTCCTCCCTCCCCACTCCTCCCATCCTCCCTACTCATGACCCTTACCCTCCCCCTATGCCTTTCCCAGCCTCTCTTAAAGCTGCCCATTGTCTTCAATGAGATTACCTCTTCTGGCAGAGCATTCCAAGTGTCCATCACCCTCTCTGTGAAGAAGTGCTTCCTGACCTCCCTCCTAAACCTCCCATACTCCAGCTTAAGACTGTGCCCCCTCATGTTATGGTTGCCACTCAGCTTAAAGAGACTCTCCGTATCAACCTTATTTATCCCTTTCAAGTACTTGAAGGTCCCAATCATGTCCCCCCCCCTCCTGTCTTCCAGGGACTACATGTTCCATGCCCTCAACCTCTCCTCATATGCCTTACCCTGCTGACTGGCTATCATCTTTGTAGCCCTCCTCTAGACCTTCTCCAGCATGTTAATGTCCTTTCTGAGGTGTGGGCACCAGTAGTGAACTCCATACTCTAGATGCAGCCTTACCAGTGACCTGTACAAGGGCAGTATAACCTCCTCTCTCCTACTACTGATCCCCTAGATATGCATCCCATCATCTTGATTGCCTTTGCTGCTGCTTTCTTGCACTGCGTGGAGTGCTTCAGGTCACTAGTGATCATCACTCCCAGGTTCTTCTCCTCCTCTGATGCAGATACCCGGACTCCATCCAAGTAGTACTCTCTCCTAGGATTATTGGCTCCAATATGCATAACTTTGCATTTCTTGGTTTGAAGTCAAGCTGCTGTATCCTGGACCACCTCCCTAGCTTTTCCAGATTTTCCTGTAGGTCCTGTATCCCTTCAGCTGTGTCCACTCTCCCACAGAGTTTGGTGTCATCTGCGAATAGGCACATTTTGCCATTGATGCCATCTCCAATGTCATTGATGAAGACAGTGAACAACACTGGCCCCAGCACAGAGCCCCGCCGGACCCCACTGGTTACCTGTCTAGTGCCAGATAACTTCCCCCCCCACAACCACCCTCTGGGTTCTGTCTATCAGCCAGTTTTCCACCCATCTGGCCATCTTTTCCCCAACTCCGAGATCCACCAACTTCACAGAGTCAAAGGCTTTGCTGAAATTAAGATAGAGGATGCTACCACTTGGCTCCTGTCTACTGTCTTAGTGACACAGTCAAAGAAGTCAATCAGATTTGTTTGACATGATCTCTCCCCCGTGAATCCATGTTGTCTTGCATCCTGGAGATGGTGCTTCTCTAGATATTCCACCAGCCTCTCCTTTAGTATGGTCTCCATGAGTTTTCTCAAAACAGAGGTCAGACTGACTGGTCTTTAATTTCATGGTTCATCCATGGGGCTGCTTTTGTGGAGCGGCACTACATGTGTTGTTCTCCAGTCCTGCGGTACTATGCCTGTCTCTAATGAAGTATCAGATAGGTCTGCCAGTGGCCCTGCCAACTCCTCAGCCAGTTCCTTTATTACCTTTGGATGTACTCTGTCTGGGCCTGGTGATTTGTCCACCTTCAATGTCAGCAGCCCTTCCCTCTCTCTATCCTCCTCTGTCACTACATCTGTTTTCCTCTGTCCCCTGCTCCTCTTCTCCATCCTGAAGGCACTGATTCATCCTTATTCATGGTGAAGATGGAACAGAAGTATTCATTTAGTATCTCTGCTTTTCCCCCATTGTCCTCCACCCACTCCACCCCTTTCCTAAGACTAACAATCCCTTCCTTCTTATCCATTTTCTCACTTACATAGTGAAAGAAAGCCTTCTCCTCCTTTTTAATTCCTTCAGCTATCTGCAGCTCCTGCTGTGTCTTTGCTCTCCTGACTTTCTTACTTACCTCACTAGCCAATCTTGGGTAATTTTCCCAGTCCACCTCTCTCTTGGTCTTCCTGAATTTTCTATAGGCCAACCTCTTTTCCCTTACTGCCTGGGCAACCCCAGAACTGAACCAGCTGGGTGCTTTGGTCCTTGTGTTCTTCCTCCTGAGCCTAATGCACTCATCTGTGGCAACCATTATTCCTTCCTTAATGATTGACCACTTTTGTTCCACACCCATATCTGCTCTGATACCCACCAGATGGCTACTTAGCACTTTGCCCATTTTCCTGAAGTCTGCCCTCCTGAAATCCAAGATTTTGGTCTTAGTTGGGATGCTTTCCCTGCCCATATCCAACTGGAGCCACACTGTGCAATGGTCACTTCCACCTAGTGACTCCCTGACCATTACTTCCTGTACATACTCCCCATTTGTGAGCACCAGATCAAGAATTGCCTCAGCTCTTGTACGTTCAGTGACTCCTTGAGTCAGGAACCTACTCTGCAGTCCTTCCAGGATCACCTGACTCCTAGCACATGTTGAGGGTGGTATGCTCCAGGCAGTAGAGGCAAACATTTCATTTCATAAAAAAAAAAAAAAAATCATTAAAAAAAACTATGGCCATTCAATATATCATGGGAAGGACACATTATTTAAAGAAACAGTAATAACCATGACAGCTAAGCAAAAATTCCTCAAAATCCAGGGGAAGGCAAAATGTTGAATAGGGCAGAACCCCTGAATGACACAGACATTGACTTTCTTTACTCAGCAGAGATCTTGATTATGCACAACACACTGCCCTTCTAAACATGCAGTTTTTCTGTATGATATTGTACTTCACACTAAGAACAGCTGAACAGTACATGCTTAAATTAAGAAATTTGATCCTAGCAAGAGACAGTGAAAGTCTGCAGTATTTGGATTACGATGAATGGCAGACCAAAACAAGAACATGAGAAAATCCCAGGCACATTCGCCCTTTCAAACTATGAATGCACACAAACACCAGCATCTTTGGGTTTCCAACCTTAACACCCAACCCCCCACCCTACAGACACTAACAGGCATCGGGGTCTGCCTTGGTGTCGTCAGCTCTAAGGCTCACCCCATTCTCCTATACTGTGTCCATCTCAGCTTATTTACTTATGGAATGGGTTGAGCGTTAGGGCCGATGATTCCAAGGCGCATGCCAATGCCTGTCAGTGTCTGTAGGGTGGGAAGTGGGGTGTTAGTGTTGGAAACCCTAACACCACATCTCCCTGCTTTTGTTGCTTTAGTAAGAACCCTAACTGATGCATTAACAAAGTTTTTAGCGATGAATATATATATATATAACTTGTTTTTTTTCTCTTTTAGATATTTCCTGAAGAAGACCTAAGGTCGAAACGTAGATTTTTAACTCTATTTTCTATTTTCAGCATGCATTTAATATAACCATTTTGTTTTGCTTTTAGACCACATGCTGACACAGTGCCTTGTCTTTGTTTTTTTACAGAATATATATATATATATATATATGTGTGTAATATATATATATATATATATATATATACACACATATATGTGTGTACCATATATATATATATATATATATATATATATATATTCATGGCAAAAAAAAATCTGTTTAATACATCAGTTATGGTTGTTCCACAATGATAAAAGTGAGAAAAATACGGTATTAACACCCTTGCACCCTCCCGCCCCACCAACAGGCATCGGATGTGCATTGGTTGTCAGTCCTAACTCTTACCCCATTCCATATGCAAACAAACTGAGGTGGTGCAGTATAGAGAATGGGGGTGAGAGTTAGGACCCATGACCCTAACACACACTCTGATGCCTGTTGGTGGGGAGGGGTATGGGTGGGTGCAAGGGGGGGGAACCTTAACATCGAATTTCCTAACTTTTGTCTCTGTGGAATAACCCTAACTGATGCATTAAATAGAGTTTTTTGCCATGAATTTCCCATCTTTTTGAGAATGTACACTATAAATAGTGAAGTAACGGCAACGCAAATGCAAGTGCAAATGCTAATGCACATGGTGACGCAAACATAAACGATAATGCAAACAGTAACACAAACACAAGCACAAATGTTAATGAAACCAGAAACGCCAATGCAAGCGCATACGGAAATGCAAACCATAATGCACACAGGCACAGTAACATAATTGGAAATGCAGACACTTACGGTAACAGCAATGATGACACCAAAGGAAACACAAACAGAAATGCAAACACAAATGGAAATGCACATGGTGATGCAAAAGAAAACACAAACAAAAACAGTAATGGAAATGCAAATGTTAACAGTTACGCAAACGCAAGCTCAAACGAAAACATAAAGGGTCATGCACACGGTGGCATAGATGGGAACGCTAACACAAACAGTTACGGAAACACAAGTGGGATCGCTAACTGTGACAGTAATGAAAGTGCACACCTGTTTTTCACCAACAGCTGCATACAGAAACACAGTGAATACAAAGAATGTATGCATAATAATGGGCCTCGGAGCAGAAAATGAGCACTTGGAATACTAAATTGCTTATATCTCAGAAACCGAATAACGCAGAAAACAAAATAAAATTTCATATAAATTGTGACTTTCCTGGCTAGTTTTGCATTTAGACCTCTAGCAGGGGACTAAGTATTTTTCCAATGAAAAGTCCATATCTTGAAGTGTTTCCGAGATATGGGCCCCGAGGACGCTGCAATGTTAATCTATGGCAAAAAACGTCAGTTTCGGAGTACTGTAACTTTACATATCTGTAATATTTTGTCACCAATTCACCAAAAGGCACATCTGTGGGTGTTAGCTTTCTTCCCTCCAAATTTCAGCCCAAAAGACCAAACCGATGTTTTGCAGCAGGGTGGCAAAGAATTCCTGTTATTTTGGCCATAGTGTCATAAAGTAGTGTCGCCAATCACGACTCTTTCACAAAAAAAATCATGAAAGTGTCGCAAGTGCGACACTACTTTGTGACACTACAGTTTACAAAAATTTCAAAAACATATTTCTGGGGTGTTTAACTCCCCCAAAAAAGACATGGCTGGCATCCTCAGGGTCAGACTAGCTGAACACAAAAATAATTGTGCTTCTTAGAGGGTCCCAAATTGAAATACCAAGCATTTCTGTGACCACTAACTGAATAAAAATTGCTGACACGTGACACTACAGGGGTAATTTGTGACACTAAAAACTGCATTTGCGACACTGCCAAACTTTTTGTTAACTTTTCCCATTGACTATAATGGGAAACTTGTTTTTTGAATAACTTTTGAACCATTTAATATTTTTTCACAAAATCTGTGAAAGGCACATCGGGAACCATGGTTGCATGTTCTCTAAAGTTTTTGGACTGGTTTTAGCGAACCCTATGGCCTGTAGATGCGAGCAAAGAATGCACAAAAAAAGCATAAATGTGCTACAAAATGTTGATTTATAACTCCACAACCGTATAATCGACCATTACAAAACTTTGCAAATCCAGAGATCTATGGTACCACTCCATGCTTGCCAAGTTTCAAGCAAATCCATTATACAGTGGCAAAGTTATTAAGATGCAACATTTCCCACTTTAACCTTAAACGGGGCACTCAACTCTACCTATACTTCTATTTTGTTGTTTATACGGGATTTGAATTATCAGCATTATGAGCACCTGATAGCACTGCTGAAGTGATTGCCATAACAATGGTACACTCCGCACAAGAAACCCCTTTGTCACCATATAAAACGTGTCATAGATCCTGACTGGCTGAGAGGCATAATAGATGTTCTCTAGATTTACAATCATATAAATAAATTACATAATAATAAATACAAAACGGATTTTTATATTGTAATGATATAATCATCCTATTACTATCTAATATATGACAATTTTTTTTTTTGGTGCAGTATTAGCCACAGTTAAGAAAATTAAATCACAAAAAAAGAAATGATGTGACCTACTGGGAACTGAAACTAGGCCCCTGGAATACTGGCCTGGTGCTCTAACCACTGAGCTTTAGGCTGACAGGGTTGGACCTGGGGTTCCCAGACACGCTTCCCCTCTCTGGTATTGCATATTCTATAACTAAGAGTAATCAGAATGACAATTAGATGTTTTTTGATGCAGTATTAGCAACTGCTAAGCAATTTAATTCTCAAATTATAGTGAGAAAGAAATAATGTGACCTACTGGGAATTGAACCTAGGCCACCAGAATACCCTCTCATTCATATACCCAATATATGAAACGTATAATCAGTCCATCAAAAATGTATTTTAGTGCACTTTTCTGCATGTCAAAGCGCAATTACATATTAAAATAATATCAAACATAATAAATAACAACATTAAACAGTAAAAGTAACAATAAACTTATTCAAACACTAGTTCAAACAAATAGCTTTTTAGGGATGCCTTAAATGACTCCGTGGACAGACACTCTCTAATCTGACAAGGTAGAGAATTCCACAGCGTTTGAGCCATAAAAGAAAAGGCTCTGGCCCCAGATGACTGAAAACGAACCCTGGGAATCTCTAGCAATCCCTCATCAGCGGAGCGGAGTGGGCGAAAAGGTCGGTAAGGTTGAAGAAGATCTTGCAAGTAGCCCGGTCCCAGTATAACATAAAAAAATATAGAATATATAATATAAAATCATAATTATAATATAAAGATATCATTGTAAAATCAATGGCACTGCAGGGAGAATACAATAATTAGCATGCGGGAAAGTGGAGTGTCAGAGACTACAGAGGGGTATACGGTATGCCTTGAGGTCAGGTCAGCAATGAATAGTAACTATTACTGTAGCTCACACTGAGCTGTGGCAGCCATAGTGGGTGTGGCAACACCACAAACAGTGTTCTACAGCAGATGCATGCTGCCT
Organism: Neoceratodus forsteri; assembly: GCA_016271365.2. NCBI lineage: Eukaryota > Metazoa > Chordata > Ceratodontiformes > Ceratodontidae > Neoceratodus > Neoceratodus forsteri. The sequence goes on from CM057449.1 coordinate 1,847,031,475, forward strand.
GCACCTGCAAAAAGTAAGCTACAGTATTCTTCTTTATTGTACACCTTGAGACTTGTTTCCAGCTATTTGTAATCTGTTTTACCCTATCCAAATTACTGCACTAGGAAGCCAAAGTAGTTCAGCAGAATTAATGAAGGTGAATAACATTTTCAGACCCCCAACTCAAAGCCAAACAGAAGATGGCTCTGGCTCACATCTCTCACCCTTAGCAGACACACACTCCAGTGATATTCTATTTTACTTAAACCATTTCCTGATCAAACATACCTTGCCTGATTAAGTTTAGATTGATTTGATTTGCAATTAAGCAAAGCATTTTGTTTGCAAACATAATGCAAAGCTTCCATCAGTAAAAATATACTCTTCAAAACTATTGCAAAGGGATGCAAAGATTTTCTTTCATGTAAGTTAGCATTCTAAAATTTCCTCTTCTGTGAACTTTGTGAATCAGTGCTGAACCTATTCTACAGTTTCTGTACATGGAAGACATCAGACTTCTCTTCTTTCTCTTCATATTATGACTGTAGACAGTGCAATGTCATATCTAAAAGGGAAATATGGGGCAACACCTGGTTTACACCTCATAGCTATTGTCTTACCACTTCAGAAACCCACTCAAAGGCATGCAGCATCCAACATAGGGTTTTCATCTGTCATCAGTGACTAGGGGATATGTTGACTATGGAATGCCCCCCAATACTGTGTGGCTTGCAAATATATGGATGATCTTTTTTTTATAAAAATGTATTTATTAAGAAAATAATTCAATACAATCCATGTAACTACAGTGTATACAAAGTCATCCAACATGTGTAGAACAAAAAAAGTTATATAACACAAAAGTCGTAAGAGTACAACAAACAACCATTAGCAAGGGGTGGAACCAATTATACAATAGTTATATTGATATATGAAATTAAAAAAACAAAACATTAAAATAAGAGAAAAGAGCAGCAATAAACCAGGACCTTAATAATCAAAAAGCTAAAAGTTATTGAAAGAATGAATTCTGAGGTAAAGCATAAGTAGAATCTAATTAAAACCCTGCCATGTTTTAACATAGCAACTGCCTGATCAAAACTGCCTGGGCAATAATGAAAAAATAACAAGCCAAAACATTTTCATAGGAGTTCATGGAACAAATGTTTCATCTGTTTACAGACTATATAATACCTATTGTCTCCAAATTTCTTTAAACACTGGCATAATGTTCAAGAAATAATATATACTTTTGTCAGGTTGATAAATAGTGCCCACTATTGCTACCCACTGGGACAACAGAGGAGGCTGTGGTTGAAGTCACAGTTTAGTAATAACCTTCCTTGCCAAACCAAAGAGTTAATAAAAGCTTAAACTGTCTGCCTGTTAACAGTCAATGTTGCTGGGGGTATATGCAGGAGCACTAACATTGGTGAAAGGGGTATAGGAATATCAAATAGTGATGTTAGAACCAATGAAATAGCAGCCCAATAAGACTGTATGTATGGGCAGGACCAAAAATCATGGGCAGCTCTTGATTCACCACATGCTTGCCAACAGGAGCCGGCTTGTTCCCCTAAGTATTTCATAGCAAGAACTGGGGATTTGAAATATCTCATACAGCACTTCCTTGCAAACTCTTTCAAATACAGTGGCATTAAAAGTTTGTAAGTTGGGATAGAATACTTCATCCACAAGTCTGGGTCACAAGTAATTTGTAGGTCTTTGCTCCACTGATTTTTTTTTTCAGTTGTTTAACCAGGAGTAGCACACTAAGCTGAAACGCTTTTTTACAGGTGCGACCTGGGAGCACAGGGAAGTTAAATGACTTGCTCAGGGTCACACAGTGTGCAAGTGGAAGCTATGGGATTCAAACCCAGGTCATTAACTCGATCCTGCAGAATTCTGTATAACTTTCCAATCGAATGCTTCTGTACCTTGACATTTGGTGAAAATGAACTAATGTAAGTAGTGGTGGGAGTGGATCTGCATGGGGTGGGGGGATAAGGTTTGTATATACAGTATGTTCAAGTTTGTACTTACCGATAAAGATCAGAAGTAGATAAATAGTCGGTAATAGAGAGATCAGAAAAGGAGCAGACTCCGTGGGTATCTAAAAACTGATGTAAATGAAATAGGCCCTGATGGGCCCAACATCACAAATAAGGATTGAAAGTATTTAAGGGATTGTTATGCATCCGTGCCAGGGTTTCCAAAAGGTGGGCCTCCTCCCCTACAACTTTTGTACAGACTGAATGCCATGCCCAGAGTGTCATGTCTGTATACTGAAAAAGAGGGAAAAAGGGAGTTTACCTGGGATATGAAAACAGAATCTGACTGACATCATGGAGATAATTAAGCGTAAATTTAATGTCTTTCATGTAAGCTTGATTATTTGTTGCGGTCAAAAACAGAGTATGCAAATCTGACACCTTGTGCTGGTGAAAGTTGTAGTAGTAAAAATCGAATTTGAGGCCTGTGTACTTTCCATATGAAATGAGAAATCAAGCTTTTCCAATTCTGAAAATAGTAATTAGCAGGATAGAGTGGAAAGGTCTGTAAATAAAATAATATTCTCGGCAATATATTAGAGTTGATTACTTCTAATCTCGGTAAAAAAGAAAGGCTTAGCGAGGACCGATGACTCAGGTCCTCTGCTACTGTTGACATTGAGGGCTCATAATTAAGTCATTCTAAATGATCCAGATGCTTAGTAAGATATTCCCCTCAGTATTTTAGGGAGTGTTGATTCCAGTGACATTAAAGAGATCTTTAATCTGCTGAGGTGGGGTATTGTTAAAGCTAATACCTCCATTTTATGTCTATAAAAGTGAAGACCAGCAATATGCTCAAATCTGACTAAGATTTCAGAAATTGTCAAAAGAGAAGTAGTCATATCAGTAACTGTAAGCAAGATGTCATCAGCAAACAATGCTATTTTATAGTCCTGCCCACCCAAAGGGAGGCCCTGTATGTTAGGGTATTGTCGGATGTAAGAAGCTAAAGGCTCTGTATACAAAGCCATTAATACCAGAGAGAGAGAAGATAGCCCTCTTGAGTTTAAAAAAGAAAGGCTAGGAAACCATTCCATTGATTTTAACAAAAACCGAGAGAGAGTGACAGAAAGATTGCGTCATAGTTAAGAAATCTGAGGGAAAACCAAATACCTGTAATGTAGCCCATAAGTAGGACCAGGATATCCAGTCAAAGGCCTTCTCCACTTCCAAGCTGGCCAGAAACAGGGGGGATCAAACAGTGATGTACATAGTGAAGAAGAAGTAAAGTTCTGTGAACATTATCATGAGCTTGGTGCTTACACACAAATCCTGCCTGGTCCTGGTCCAGCAAGGAGAGGAGAAGGCCCTCAAGTTGCAGTGCCCAAACAGACATAAATAATTTATAATCGAAATTTTAAATTGAAATGAGGTGACAAGAGGCCAGTAGAGTAAGACCTTTACCCTGTTTCGGGATACCAGTCGCTATCCTGAATGAAGCAAAAGAGCCCAAGGAGCAGTGGGGTCAGAAGGGTTCCTAAAGAAGAAGATTTTTAAAATGCTGAAGGAAAATCATCAAAGCCAGGGCACTTGCTTGCTTTGACTGATTTAATGCCTTAAAAAATGTCTTCGATGGTGATCGGGGAAAGGTGTGCTTCAGTCTGTTCTGGGGAAAAGGAAAGCAGGTGAGCTGATGAGCCTAATGTAGGAACAAATGTAGTTGTTCAGAGGGAGGAGAGGCTTCTGGTGTGTATAAGGTGGAATAATAAGTCCGGAAAATATTCAGAATCTCAGATCCATTGTTTGTGGGTATGCCTGTGTCTGAGTAATGATGCTTGGAGATTGTAGCTGTCACCCTATGGACCCGAAGTCATCAAGTCAAAAAGCAAGCACCTCAGGGACCCTCTTCATAATATTGCTGTCTTAAGTAAAAGAGGGCATGTTCCACTTTTTGGTCGAGTAAGTTCTGTAGTTGAGCTTTCGTCCCAAGTAACTGTGGATGAATAGAGGTATTCCCCTGCATGAAAAATATCTGTAGAGTTAGCAGGGTGTGTTGAAATGCCTGTATTTTATGTTCCCATTCTTTACAAAGTGCGGAGGTGTGCCTGATGATGGTATCACATAATACTGATTTGAGCATATACCACAAAATACTGGGGTAGCAGTCCCATCATCTTCTTTTTTAAATATTGGGAAACTTGACTTTCTAACTCCTCTAGCAACCTGCGATCATGGAGGTGACCTGGATGCAATCGCTAAAGAGTTTGTCGGGGGGGGGATTCCTAAGGAAAAGTGTCCTGGTATGGTCTGATAAATGTAACAAGCCATGTTGAATATCATGAAGGGTATCGGCATGTTCAGTTGTAGTAAAAAAGTAATCCATTTTAGCATAGCTTCCATGCCAAAAAGAATAGTGTGTGTAGTCTCTTTGGAATGGGTGGAGATAGCACCACACATCAAGAATTCCTACATGGAACAGAGTGCCACACAAGTATTTCTGTGCTGGTGAAAAATGGTAGGACTTTGAATTAGAGGTGTCTAGGTCAGGATGAAGGGTAAAGTTCAAATCACTACAACAAATCAGTTGTCCTTGTAAGTCATCTAGTAGTATGCAGAAAAAAGATTATAGATGTTGTTGATCTGTACCATGAGGAAAATAGGTATTTGCCAAAGTAATGTGTCTTCCATATAGGGTACCAGTAACAATGAAATATCGGCATGCCTCATCGGCAACCAAAACATGGAGATAAAATGGGAGGCTGAGCCATAAGAGAGTTCGAATTCCTTGATTGCGGCCTAATTAATGTGAAGCAAAAAATGCTTGGCTAAAGCCAAATCTTGAAAATATTTTATGTTCTTCTACTGACAGGTGAGTTTCTTGAAGAAAGATTATATCGTCACAGTGTTGCCAGAAAAACTGTGAGAGGCGGAAGTGCTTCACAGGATTATGTACCCCATTCACATTATAGGACAGTACCTTCGTGTAAGGTTCCTTAGTACAAAGTTATATGTGTTTTTGCTGAATTAAGTTATATCCCAGTGAACCAGAATTAAAAAAAATCCTTAGTTCAAAACCACCCCATGAAAAAAGGTACACCTATGCTTTGCCCCTAATGCTAATGGACGTATAACCAGATAAGATTTATAAGACTTATTCAGCCCAGAGTGCAGTAACAACTATAAAACCAAGATTCAAGATTCCAACAGGGCAGAAACCAGACTCTAATGTAACCTGAGCCATAGGAGAGTATAATATAACCCACAGTAAGCTTCCAAGCAATGTAAATGGCATAGCCCAGGTATTATGTAGAGAAAGAAATAAAAAGTTTAACCAAAAAAAATCTGCAAACTGAACAGAATCCAAAGTCCAAAACAGCCCAAGACATGCCTAAATACAGATGAAGCCATAGGATATGTCTAAGATATAGCGCTGTATACAAGTAAGCAAAGCCCTTAATGCATGTGGAGTCCATATAAAATGAAAGGTAGAAAGTAATCTTGCAAAAAAGAATCTGCCAATCAACAGGGCAGAATCTAAACTTCAAAACAGTCAAGAACATGGCAACGTACAGAAAAGGCCATAGCGAGCTTGTAAGGCATGGAGCTGTTTAAGAGTTGCAGCTCCTTGGTAACATCAAGAGGTGGAAAAACGTTACATGGGGTGGAGTAGGATCTAGCCCACAACCCCCAGGTTCAGTCAGAACCCAAATCAAATCCAAGCGTAGGAAAGAGCATTGCAATAACCATCCCTAAAACTCCTCTGCAGAAACCAATAAACTGCTAAGGGTGAAGGAAGCTTGATGGTAAGGCCACAGCCTACTCATGTCAGTGAACAGTTAAATGGCAGTGCCAGGAAGTTCTAAGACCTTTTCAGTAAGTGAAATAAAATACACAGTGAACTGGAGCAAACATTGAATGCGGTGAACTACCAAGCTGCTAATACAGAATCAATGAGGGAGCTTATATCCACACCCGGGTGGGGGGAGGGATTAAGTAGGAAAACCTGGGAGAAAGTGGTCTAAAAGTCCAATTATAGAAAGAAAAAATATTATCATAATCTAAGAGGAAAAATTGAAGTGTCCACCAGCAACCTGAGGGTACCAAGCTAACCAAGCTCCATTCCAGCCTAGCCAAGGGCATAAGTAAGCTATCAGTCCTCCTTATATCACTCTTGGTATTGCCCCTCTCAACCCCCCACCCACCCTACTCGACAAAGCCATAAACTGGCAGGCCAAAACTCAAAATGAGCTGACAACCATCTTCCCTAAATAGATATCTATTTAGGACACAAGCTCTATATCCTGGTAGTAAAAGCAACCGGTAAATAAAGTAAGCTGAAACCATAAGAAAGAGTCCAACAAACTTAACAGAGTCCATCATGTGGGCTCTTCTCTACGAAAAGACTGAAATAAAATTGTGATCTCATATAAATCTTGCTTCATACAGTGCTTTTTATGTTTTCTTGCGCACAGTGCAAGAAACATATTGCGGCAGCTTCATGCCAAAGCAGGTTCTGGAGGTGTGGCACTATAGTGGCCAATACCGGCACAGCATTTTGGGGTGTGTGTGATGTCCACCAATAACGGAGGACACAGCCGGTGACACTAGTTTGGAACGTTGCCACCAACTTGAAAAGAAATAGTCATGCCCAGATGCACTCCCCCCCACACACACACATGCACGCACGCATATTGCATGCTAATGCGCTCCCCCCAAACACACTGTATGGCTGACGGGGGTGCCCAATCCCCCGTCGGCTCCAATGTTCCCCTCCAACAGACAACCAGGTGCCGCTGGGAGCCCACCCCAGCATGGCAACAGTCCATATGGCCAAGAGAGGTGCCCAATCTCCTGTCTGCTCCACTGACCCCTGCCCCAAACAGCCTTCCAGCTGCTATGCTGGGAGCCCACCCAAGCGTGGCAAAAGTCCCACATCATCCAAGAAAAAAGAAACCTGAAAGAGAAAACCTTCCCTCGCTGACTGTCCTGACCCCCGCTCCCCCTACCTGCACCCACCCTCTGTGCACCCTGCCTCCCCACACCCCACTTAACCCATACTTACCTCCGGAGTCTGGTGCAATGATCTTCGGTGGACAGAGAACACGTCTGCACTCTTCAAAGCCGACCACGATCTGAGGAAATGCCGGTAAGCTGTATAATGTAATAAATAGGGTTTTTTCAACTTTGATGCATATCTCAGGCATTTTTGGGAATTTTTTCACCACATTTTCAACATGGGGTTTTTGGGACCCCACGTCATGAATTCTGTCACAGTCATTTTGTTAATCAGCCTCGAAAGGTGATTTTGTGGTCATTGCGTGGAACCACCTTTTGGGACAGATTTATGAAATGACAGTGTCACAGTTCATAAGGTAGGCCCCCAAAAACCCTATGTTGAAAATTTGGTGAAAAAATTCCCCAAAATGACTGTTTTATGAGCATGCGTTGCGCTGTTCCTATGCAAGCTCATAAGTTTGTGAATTTTCAATATTTTCACTCCAGATTTTCAACATTGCCATTTTACCACATCTCCTTATGAGCAGTACAGCTGTCATTTTTCATATTTTGCCCAAAATGTGTTTCTGCACATGTAGCGCACAATGGCGCAGTCAGAGTGCGAAATCAATGTTTGGGACAGATTAAGAAAATCACAGTGACACTGTGCATGAGCAGAAGTGTTAAAATGGCTATGTTAAAAATTTGGTGAAAATATTCTCCAAAATGGCTGTTTTACGAGCATGTGTTGCGCTGTTCCTACGCAAGTTTGTAAGTACATGAATTTTCACTATTTTCACTTCAGATTTTCAACATTGCCATTTCACCACACCTCCTTATGAGCTGTACAGCTGTAATTTTTCACATCTCACCCAAAATGTGTTTCCACGCATGTAGCGCACAATGGCGCAGTTGGTGTGCTAAATCAATGTTTGAGACAGATTAAGAAAATAACCATGACACTGTTCATGAGCAGAGGTGTTACAATGGCTATGTTAAAAATTTGGTGAAAAAAGTCCATAAAATGACTGTGTTACGAGCAACCATTGCACAGTTTCAATGCACCCTCTTAAGATCATGGATTTCTAATATTTTCAGTCCAGATTTTCACCACTGGCATTTTTCCACACTTCCTTATAAACAGTACAGCTGTCATTTTTCACACCATCCATAATGTGTTTTCGCACTTCCAGTGCAGAAATGCATGGTCGCTGTGGGAAATCACTGTTCGGGACAGATTAAGAAAATCACAGCGATACTGTTCATGAGCGGAGGTTCCAAAATGCCTGTGTTGACAATCTGCTGTAAAAAATACCCAAACTAATTGCATTATGGGTGTGCGTTGCGCAGTTTTTACACACGCTCGTGGCTTCACTAGTTTTTTTAATATTTTCACTGCAGATTTTCAACATTGCCATTTTTTCCACCTCCTCATGAACAGTACAGCTGCCATTTTTCACATCCTGTTTGAAATGTATTTTTGCACCTGTGGTGCCAAATGGCGTAGTCTCTGTGCAAAATCAGCTTTCAGCTAACAAACTGATATTGCCACTCTTCATAAGGTGGGGGTCACAAAAAGCCCATGTTGAAAATTTGGAGTGAAAATGCCAACAAACACCTGAGGTGTTAGGGTTTCTGACCATAACACCCCACCCTGTATAGACTGACAGGCATCAGTGGTGTGACTCGGGATTCTCGCCTGTAATGCTCATACCATTCCACACCCTGCAGCCAGTGAGAGGCATTGAGGTGTGCCTTGGACTCTTCAGCCCCAAAGTTCACCCCATTCTCCTATACAACACCTATCTCACTGTATTTCCTGATGGAATGGGGTGAGCATAAGGGCCAAAGACCCCAAGGCACACCGTGGCACTTGTTGGTGTCTGCAGGTTAGGGTGTGGTGAAATAGCATGGCTGTTATGCCTGATGGCCCAAAGGCACACCTCAATGCCTGTCAGTCTCTGCAGGGTGGTGGCAGGGTTGGCTTCAGTTCAATACTTCACTGCCATTCCTATTATGCAGCTCTCTAACTCCTACACTTCCAGTGCCAATGCCAGCAAGCAAAAATTCGTCATTAACAAATGCTTTTTACTGTTAGGGGAAGCCTTAGCCCAGGAGTCCTTTTGTAGAGCCCTTTTTTTCAGGAATTGGTGAAGTTTATAGGTTCTTCAGAAATATTAAGCTTCCTTACTTGGAGCTCTTGTATGGCCACCTCTGGGTCGCCAAAGTTTCTTGAACTATCAGGGAAATGAATCCATAAATGGGTTGGATAAGGGTTGAAACATTTAATATTGTGAGTTTTTAAAAAACTCAGAATGGGAGCTTACACCTGTCATTTAGCTAGCACAGTGCTAGAGTAATCATTATCAAAATAAAGGCACTGTCCTTTGTAATTAATAGCTCCTTGATACCAAGCTTTAGAAAGCCGTGCTTGCTTAATGGCATAATTGTAAAAGTGTAAAACAATGGATTGTGGGCATGAGTGAGGGCTGGGTGGTTTTGGGATAAGAGCCCAATTCGTCCATTAAATGGGGAGAGGACAAAGATAAGCCATGTCCAGGAATGCTGGCAAAAATCTGTGCAAGAACGTAATCATGTCATGTCCTTCTTCCCCCTCTGGCACACCATAGATCCAAACATTGTTTTGACAGGAGCAGTTTTCCAAATCGTGGTAGCAGTCTGCCAAAGACTGATGGTCTTGTAGTAGTTTCACCCACACCCACTCCAGACAGTTGACCCTAGTGTCAGAAGCTATAGCCTGTGTCTCCAAATCATTGACGTTTGTTTCCAGAGCTGAAATAGAAGTTTTATGTTCACTGTACATAGCCTTGATTTCCATACAGAGCTCTTGGAGCTCCTCCAAGACAGAGGCATTTTTTGGCTGCATCGGGGCAACTGAACTGCTAGCCACCATGTCACTGGTGCTCAGCACTCAAGATGATGTAGTTGACTGTGAAGACAAAAAACTGTTTCAATACCACTATTTTGGGTCTTCCTGCAACTTCCTATACAATAGCTGAGTTTCCCAAGCCAGAATTTACCAAATGTGTGTAGAGTGAAATCTAAAATGGGAAGCTTTATATCAGGTGAGAACTGAACTCCACTTCTACCCTGCCATACTGGTCTGACACATTACCAGAAGTTACAAATACATGGATGATCTTCTATTGTTCCAATATGGGCTCACTTATATGTACCCTCCCCTATTTATGGCTTATCTTTAAGACTTGCTGCATTAGCTCATCAAAGGCTACTTGCATGCTGAGTAATGAACCTCCAGCCTTGCTGCAAGTGCTTGACAATGCAATAAACCAGTCATGAACTGAATTTCCTCACTGAACAGAAAGAACTGTTCCAGAGCTTTTTAGTCTGCATGAAGCTGTTGAGCAAGACAGATTGCAGAACTGAAGGAATGTGAAGGAGACAGAGTGTGAAAAAGACAGTAAGCTGAATCCCTGCATATAAAAACCTGAGGTAATTATGTGCTTGTAAAGTGTATCCTGAGGGACTAAGGTGAAATCAAAGGAGAGATACTGGAGATGGTAGCCACCCTGTATACACTATTCTGGAGATAGAAAAACTTTTGCTGCGTGGGGCCTTCGGAATCTGTCATAATATTCTTCCTGTGGGCCCTGCTCAAAGTAGGAGATAGCATATAATTTTCTTTGTACAGGTCCCTGTGGGCCCTCTGCAATGAAAGAGATCATGATCATTTACAACTTTCTTTATACAGTAACCCCATACCCCAGACCTGTAGCTTGTTTTTGGCTCATGAGGCTAGAGGCTGGTGTTGGTGATGTACATAAGGATTGAAAACTCTAAGGTATATCACATCCACCAGTTTGCCAAGACTGTGCTCATTGTGTTCTTTGACCCTAATATCTGCACAAGGCATTTTTTTTTTGCAATTAATTTCTTTTCCTTTTGTGATAGTTGAATAATATCCTCATTTGCAGAGGTTCCTTTAGGACCTGTTCAAAATAGAATAACCAGAATATTTGACATATTTCAAGGCCTGCATCACCAGCCACCTTTTGTATCAGGATGCATACTCTAGTAGCCCTTTATGCCCTACATCAGCAGCCCACTCCATCTGGATTCATGAAGATGTGTGGAACTACTTCTTCATGGAAAGAGTGGGGGATGACTGAAAAACCTGCCAGAGGAGGCAGTGGGAGCAAAGAGTATGGGAGCCTCAAACATGCATGGGGTAGACACAGGGGCATGTTAGGTAGATGAACAGGGGGAAGGAATGACAACTATGACCAACTAGAGTCAGTGGTGATGGAACAGACAGGTACAATGGGCAGACAGGCTGAACCTGAAGGTCATTTTCTGCTGACAAAATCTGTGTTTCTATGTTTCTAAAATTACAATTCCAACACTGATAAAAGGAATTGAAAAGTATGGACACATTGCAAGTATGTCAACACAACACATTACAATATATCAACACCAAATGAAAAAAAAAACAATAAAACTACTTTGTCAACACTGTTAAACTGAATTGAAGAGTGAGGATGAATTGTAAGTATGTCAACATAATGAACAAGGCATCAATGTTGCTGGAATAATAGGCAATGTTGTGAAAACATTAGCATGGGATCAACACATTACAAGTATCACGACAGCAGCTTAAAAAATATAAACACATAATACAAGTAAAAGGATATCAGCAATATCATAGCATAGATATGTGGATGCCACAATATTGCACAGTAATATGACAACATATTTGTGGGTATTTTTAGGGCTGTGGGCAGAGCATACAGCCCTTTTGAGATTAGCTTGTAGCTTACAAAAATGGCCAATCGTGAAACCTTCCATTGGACTTTTGGAAGTATCCTTCTGAAAGTCCAATGGAACTTGAAACCCTCCGCCATGATTGGCCACTACGGAATAACAAGCCGCACTATTTTGGCTGTTACTTCTGCATTCTGGGGCATGAACTGTGCAAGTGCAACTCATGCGCATGTGCAGTTCTGTGGTGCTGTCATGTTGTGAATGGCAAAAGGCCATTCACCGCAACTACACATGTGTGAGTGTTGCGTATGCACAGTTGTGTTGCCGCCACTAGCCAAAAAACCCTCCCACTGCTGCTGTCCTCCTGCACCGACATTGAGGTTCCCAATCCCTGTGTCAGCATTATGTAGCCCCCCAACTCATGTGGCACACTGGGAGCCCACCAAGCATGCCCAAATGTAGGTCTTAGCCCCATGCTGACATCAGGGTGCCCAATCCCCATGTCGCCAGTATGTACCCCCCCACTAATGTGGCACACTGGGAGCCCACCCCAGTGTGCCTAAATTTTTGTTCTTTCTTCCCCCACCAACATTGGGGTGCCCAATGTCGGCATCAAGTACCCACCCTCTGAACTCATGTGGCACATTGGGAGGCCTCCCCAGTGTGCCCAAATGTATATATTTCTTTCCTGTAAATAAAGAAAACCTTCCTCTGACATGATTTTTTTAACCTGTAAAAAGAAAATGGTTCCTCATCATTACCCCAGTCCCCCTCCCCATCCCCACCCTCTCTCACTGAGCACCCACCTCCTGCACCTCCCAACCCACACTTACCTCCAGAGGTTGACGCTGTCATCTTCTCTGCACTTTTCAAAGCCAAACCACATACTGAAGAATCAAAAGTAAGCTTGCTATAATGGCATTCAATGGTGTTTTCAACTTAAGTTGATAACTCAGCCATTTATTTGAATTTTAGCCCCAAATTTTCAACATGGGGTTTGTGGGACCCCACCTCATGACCAGTGTCACTGCTATTTTGTTACTAGGCCTCAAAAGGTGATTTCATGGTTGCTGTGTGGAATCACTTTTTGAGAGTGATTAATGAAATGACAGTGCCACTGTTCTTGAGGTGGGGTCCCAAAAGGCCCATGTTGCAAATTTGGTGAAAAAAATAAAAAAATTACTTTCTACGCATGCTCCTAACTTTGCCAATTTTTAATATTTTCATTCCAGATTTTCAGCATTGCCATTTTTACACACCTCATTTTTAACAGTATAGCTGTCATTTTCATATCCTGCCTGAAATGTGTTTTTGCACCTGTAGCACATAATGGCGTGGTCGCTCTGCAAAATCACTTTTTGGGACAAGTGAACAAAATGACACTGGCACTCTTCATGAGAAGGGGTCCCAAAAAGTCAATGCTGAAAATCTGGTGCAACACCTCCAAAAATTGGTCAAGTTACACCCGGGTTTTCCATAATTTCTACCCACACGTGTACCTTTGGTCACTTGGCAGCTCATCACAGCCCTATTTGCTCTGGCCAGAGTTTGTTTTACATGACTTTGCTTGTTAATGTGTTGACATTTACAAAAACCTACTTAACAATATCAGCATGGAACTTCTTTAATAACAGCAGTGTATGGTATTATACCTCTTATTTGATAATGCAACCTTATTGTAAATCACATGCATGCCAACCATGTCATCAATGTGAAAATTGTTACGTCAGCACTTTTAAACTGACTTCAGGAGTGTTTTCCCTTTTTGGTTATGTTGACATAAGGTGATATAATATCAATGTTATGATATTAAATTATGACACTGTGAAAGAAATTACTAGAACATCATCACAGTTCAAGTATGCCAACATCAGAGCAAAAAAAAATTGTAATACAAGCAAGGTGCATAATATTGCCAATATCCTAGCATGTATCTATAGTCATACTGATACAGTGATATCACAATACTGCATAGTGGTATAATGACATTTGTGTATAGAGTCTTTTTGTGGGCATGTCACAAGTATGAAGACTTTTTTAAGTTATGATGTGCTGAAACTAAACAGATCTCTTTAAAAATGCCATTAAATAATACTATTGTATTGTATTACAGTTCTTATTTGATAATGAAAAAATAAATGTATTGATACCATTATTTGTGTAATGTATGTTGATTTGAGCCCAAAACATATGTGTGTGTGTGTGTGTGTGTGTGTGTGTGTGAACATAGATGTATATTGTTGTGCATCATCAGCATACTATAAACACTAGTGACAGAGACTCAATAAAGTTGTGCAAGTAAAAAAAGCACTGCACAGAAGTCTAGAACCAAAAAACCCAAACCAGAGACCATCCCAGAAAACAGGGCAACAATATTGGTCAGACTCAAAAAAAAAAAATGGAGAAAAACATTTCAAATTAAAGTTAACTGAAACAACAAAACTACAAACAGCAAGTCAATATTTCAACTTATAAACAGTGATCTTGTGATATATTAGATACATTTTAAATAAGAATTAATACTAAATTACAGAATATTGATAAATACTGGCTTAATACAACATTAGCATTAATTACCAATTACAAAACAATTAAAATTGAATTTCATTGAATTTCATACCTCATTCTGGAATATTATAATTCCTATGTAATAGTATATGTATTTGTGGCAAAACATCTATTGTGCTGTCTTTTTATATACAAAATTTTACAGTTACAGAACATCCATCTATCGAGTGCCATACAGTATGACATTCAAAAATGTTCCCCCTTATTCAATGCATATTGGACACTACAGTACAAGACACATCACTAGGGCATATGAATAAAGTCCTCTGAGCATAGGCATGCATTTGTTGTTTTGCCTATGACACTCAGTGGTTGCCTTGACAGCAACTTCATGGGTGTACACTAAATGGGATGAAATGGTATGGTGGTGACAGATGGCAGATCATATTTTAGTTTGAAATGGTCCATGCCTGTTCCAGGCAGACAATGTAGATGTTACTGTCTCTAGTATATGAACTGAGTGACCTCCTGTACACAGTGCCTCTCAACCTAACCAAACATGTTACTGACAAAACAGGATTGTTGATCATATCAGCAACAAACATGATCATTGCATTCAATTACATTTTAAAGAACATTTTTAAAGAGAATACTTAATTTTTTCTTATATGATTTCTAATGGTGTGACATATAAAAGAAAGTTACAAACCTCCATTATTTTTGTTTAAGCAGTAACAGTGTTAATGTCATGTCTGGCATTAACGACATTGTTAAATAAAGAAGGTACAACATAGTTCTTTGGTCTTCTCCATAGAGGAGTAAAACCAACACTCTGCAGCAATAAAGGATCCATTAAGAACTGATCGTTATCAAAGTGATCACTGCGTAAGACATGATGACTTGATGGCTGCCATCCATCTCTTTTTATTGCAGTAATCTACTGCTTGCATCGTTGCTGATCCTTTGGAAATTTATAACAATTTCTGCCTGACCCCATACCATTCGAACATGCAACAGCACAACAATAGGGCATGCTGACTTTAGGTAGCTACATTGGTATCTAAATAAATAATTCAGAGAAGACAAGTAGTCTATCTATGACTTATTAAAATGGTAAGTATGATGCATACAATTTGTCCATTCATTGCTTAAGCAGTATGGCATGTCCAGAGGTTGTGCTAATGGTGTGTTAAGAACCCTCTAGTGGTATAATGTTTTGTGTGGTGTAGCCAAGTGCCACATGCCCCTAGAGGATGATTAACTGACCATTAACCTATCCATTGGGAGGGCATTATTGCTTTTATAATAAAACATTTTTAAACAGTGTTAAACCTTGTTCAGCATAGGATTAGGCTTTACATGTATGTTAATAAAAGATTAACATACAGCTTATTGAATTCTAACAGCAAATCTGAAATCTCTGTTTTTCAGACTCTTTTTTATAATACTCATTTAGTGGTGTTCATCAATACTTATTGTACAGTACCAATATCAGTAAGTGCATTTATGTTTTATTTTTCTCAAAGTCATTAGCAAAAGGTAATTCTCTTAAAATATGTGAATAATGTTATGAGATGTATTCAGTTGTGTAGCCTTATAGAACACAGACAGTCTGTTTTCAGGTTTGAGGAGGAGTTTTGACCAAAAATACAGGACTTACACAATGACATGGAAGGCTGTTCTTGGAGGCCGTGCCATACACTGTTCAGCATAAAACATCACATCACATCACATGACTATTGAATGGCAACCCCCAACAGTGTTGCAGGAACCTTTTTGGAAGGTATCACATATGCACCACACAAGTGCTGGACATCTTTGCAGAATCCTCCATGATGAAAGAGGCCAAACAAGGTCAGCTTGTCATGACTCCATCACTGAAATGCACGAACACCAGTAATTACTGATGGGCACAGAAAGCATGCTGCATGTCATGCTGTGATTATTCCATGTGGTACTCAACTCCCATATTTGTTGTCAAATAATGATACCACGTACCAGTTGTGCACTGGACACTATGAGGTACACCAGTTCATACCATGTCCAATGGATACCGGAGCTTGCTATACTCTGTACATGATACATGGCACACCAACACATGTCACACTGTCTTCCTAAAAAGATGACAGTTGATGGGTTCTGAATGCATGGGCAGGCAGACCAGCCCTTAGCTGCTCTAACCATATCTCAATATGGACAACATAGATGACATTTGTGAATCTCAAAAAAGGGAATATTGTATCACTGGTCTTGTGCACATACCATATCCATCACATATTGGTCATTAGATTGTAGCACGTCTATGGACAAATTTTAAATTGCATGTCCCTGGTACTTACAAGAATTTTGGGATCTTTAGAAGTCATGTAGGTCCACCAAGTCATTGTGTAGTTTCAAAACAGGTGAAACACAGCATGCAACATAAGGAGATCCGCATACTGAAATGCATTACTAAAAATAGTAATGAGTGTAAGGAAAGTATACTAATTATAACTTTTAGGTGAATATACAAATGACAAATTGCTATATCTAGACATCTGGCAGCAAAAAACTAGACATACAGTTTGCTTTAAAAAAATCCTATGACTACACATTCAGTAAAATAGCAGCAATAAAGAAAAGAAATTAGTATTTTTTCTCATTTTTTTAATGTATTGAGTTATCATTAAGACCATATAACATTTCCCATTTGCTTTATTTCAGACTTGACATAAACACTGAGGAATGTAGCAAGTATGGAGCCCACTTACAATATGTGAAAAAAAAAATCACAGGCATTCACATTGAATTGTGTAAGACAAATGACAGGACATGTAGGAGGTTCACGGGGGAGGGGGGAGTCAAGACCAAGTGTGTTTACATTATTAATGCATGCATGTCAGTGGCAATAACTGAGATAAAGCAAGCATAAGCAAGAATGGGTTCTGCAAGCGATTATTAATGTCCACGTGCACTCTTTAAAAGCCATGTCTGACCTGGTTGTCATTGTCACCTGTCACTGGGAATCTGTTCTGACTAGGCACAGCATCTGTTATGTGCTGTCTATGGTTACAGTAGACTTAACTCTTTTGTTTGATTAAACATGAAACAAGAAGTAGTTTACTTAATTGACCCCCATCAATGGCAGCAACAGTATGGAATAGAGCAAGCAAAAGTAAGCACTGATTTTGTGTGCCATTTTTGCCTGAAAGATATTTCTTTTTTTTTTTTTATAATTTAAACTTTATTAATACATTTCTTTTGTGAAGGGCAGTTACAGCAGATCAGGTGTGACATACCACATGCACAAGAACTGCCCAGCCCACCCCACCCACCCACCCTCCCTTACAGCAGCAACAAGACTATATCACCCCAAAGTGCAGTGAATATTACTGTTGGACATATGAGTAAGACCAAAGTGTGGCGTAATCCTTAGTGAGACAACGAGAGTAAGGAATAGAGGGGATCCCATATTTTACCATAAGCTGCTAGTCTGTTATGAAGACTTGCAATCACCCTCTCTGTTCGGAGATTAGCAATGATTTCATGTAGCCACTACTGGAAAGATGGGCAGATTGGTCCTTCCAATGACGCAGAATGATTTTTTTAACAGAGAGAGCAACCATGGAGATATGGTATTTCCTGATTCTAACTTTAACCAGGAACATTTCCCCTAGGAGACAAACCTCAGGAATAAAATACTCCTGAAGGCCCAATAGGGGATCGAGAGACATCTTAATTGAATTCCATAGAGGGAAAATTTTGGGACAGGACCAGAACATATGAAGGAGTGTTCCTTCTTCTTGCAAACACTTAGTACATGTACTAGAGTTCGAGAAACCCCATTTTTTTAGTTTAATGGGGGTACAGTACATATTATGTAATATATGGTATTGCATGAGACGCAGTCTATCTTGGGAAACATACTTATGACAAGATCTCCATAGGGACTGCCAATCCAGCTGGTATTGAGGGAGGAGTGAGTTCCAGAATCTGGTAGGTCCAAAGGAGTCCCCATATTTTTTATAATACAACACCCTGTACAACTTGGATACGATACCTGAAGATCCAGACAATAGGGAAATTTTGGATATCAAGGCTGACACTTTCTGAGAAGGGGGAGAATTCCCCAGGACTAAAGTGAGAAGGTGTCTTAACTGCATGACCTTAAAGTGAGATGAGACCGGAATGAGAAACTTATCAATAATTCCATCTGGGGACAACCAGTGCCCTTCCCCATCTACCAGGGAAAGCAGTTTTCCATCGCCTAATTGAGGCAACCATTTGCAAGGAATATGATTTCCATTAATAGTAAAAGATGGGGAGTTCCAAATAGATTGAGCTAAATCAGTCTAAAGAGAATAATGAAGAAATAAGCATAACTGTGCGTAATCTCTTAAAGAGATACCTATTGTGGTGCAGTCAGCCATCTTTACATCAGACAGTTTAAGGTAAAATAAAGTTAAGGGATCCAGACGTTTAGTTTTAATTGCATCTAACTCAATCTTAAGCCATACTGGTTGTACCATTTCAGGGCCTGGGGATATCCATCTCACACATTTTGCTAGATGACTGGTCCAGTAGCATAGTGCCATATGGGGAATCCTCAGTCCCCCTCAAGTTTTGGGGCAGCTAGCTTGTAATAAGCCAAATGGGGATATTTATCAGCCCAGATAAATCTAGTAAATATACCATGCAATTTCTTAAACCAGCGTATAGGAATAAAAGAATTGAGAAGGGATAAGGGATAGAAAATTCTAGGAAATACATTCATCTTAATTATGTTAATCCTGCCCCATAATGATATAGAAAGATTAGACCATCTGTCAAGGTCATGAGTAACAACCTGTGAGAGACAGTCCAGGTTATCTTTAACCCAAGTTGAGGGGTTGCGGGATAACTTAATGCCCAAATACTTAAATGCTCTAGGAGTCCAACCTAAGCCTAGGGGACATATATCATCCTTAAATACCTTGTGATTTAATGGAAAAAATAATGATTTACTAGCGTTCAACTTATAGTTGGATAGCTTGCTAAATCTGGCTATTTCACTCAGTAAGAGTGGTATTGATGAAACCGGATGGGAGAGATGTATCAACAAATCATCCACATACGCAGTGAGTTTAATTTCATGATGCCCAACCAGGATACCTCGTATAGAAATATTTTGGAGGATGTTTTGAGTTAGAGGTTCCAAGTATAAGTTAAACAACAGAGGTGATAGGGGGTAACCCTGCCTGGTACCTGAATAAATTCGGAAGGAATTAGAGAAGGCCCCATTAGCTGAGATTCTTGCTGTGGGGGATTTATATAATGCAGCAACCCAGGATATGAATACCAGAGGGAATTTAAAGCTACTCAATATCTTAAACAAAAAGCTCCAATTCACCCGGTCGAACACCTTCTCGGCATCCAAAGAGACCAGGTCTGCAGGGAACTCAGCATCTCTGGTAGCCGAGAAGACGTGGGATAACATATGCAAATGATCCACCGATGAGCGTCCCTTCACAAATCCTACCTGATTCATACCTATTAACTCAGGGAGTACCACGGACAACCTGTTGGCTAAACTTTTTGAGAGAATTTTAATATCTTGATTTAGGAGGGATATAAACTATAACTCTGGATGAGCTCAGGGTCCTTGTCTGGCTTGGGGAGAAGCACTATCAAGGCTTCAAAAAGATGACAGTCAACCTCCGTCCCAGATAGAATATGCTGAAATAATCTATTAAGTATTGGTAATAAAAGTTCTCAAAACATTTAATAGAAAAGGGAAGAAAATCCATCAGGCCCAGGAGTTTTATCTGAGGGTAAACCATTAATAACCTCAGCGATTTCTTCCTGAGTTATAGGAGAGATGAGAGAATCTATGTAATGTGCTGGGTGGGAGGGCAGGTGAGAATCCATCAGATACTTCTCCACCCTTACAGGGCTGGGGGGGTGCTCCATGTCCCCGTATAGCGTTTAGTAGTATGCTGTGAACTCTTGAACTATCTCAGTAGGAGATGTTTTCAGAGACCCATCTACAGATGCCCTGATAGAAGGGATAAATCTCACAGATTCTTGTTGCTTAATACGGAGTGCCAATAGGTGCCCTGCCTTCTCACCTTGATCGATATAACTAGCTTTAGTGCATATGATAGCTAACTCTGCCTTTTCCCAGAGTAATTCTAAATATTTATCTCTCAACACTAGGAGCTTCGCCTTGTCCTCTTCTGGGGAATTAACCGAGACATTTGATTCAAGAACCCAAATTTGGGATAACAAAGGTAATAATTCCCTTTCCCTAACTCTTTTCCTAGCCACCAAGATGCTAATAAGAATGCCTCTCATGTAGGCCTTAAAAGCCCCCCATATAATATCCAGTTTTGCACTATTTAAAGGGTTGGACAGAAAAAATGCCTCAATGTGCTCCCTTATGGTTTTGCAATATTTAGAGTCCTTAAGCAATTGGTCATTAAGCTTCCATCTTGTCTCTCTCTTTGAAACATCCTGGATTATCAGTTCACACAACACCAAGGAGTGATCAGAGACAGGGCCAGGCTGGATCGACGAGGTCTTAACCCCAGGCAGGAGAGTCTGAGAAATGAATATGTAATCAATGCGGGACTGCCAGCCATGTGCTAAAGACCTGAATGTGAACTCCTTGGAATCCTGATTTAGGACACGCCAGACATCATAGAGCCCGTACTGATACAGTAGGTCCCTAAAAGCCCTCTGACCTGGGGAGACCCCCCGATCCACAACCTGACCTGTCAAGGTTTGAGTCTACAACTTGATTAAAGTCACCCCCCAGGATAATCCTTATGGGTAGGAAAGGCAGGATTACATTTATAAGTCTCATGAAATAGCCAGGATCATCTGCATTAGGACCGTAAATGCTACCCAATAACAGTGGTATTGACCAGAGAGCACCTATAACTAAAACGAACCTACCCTCAGGGTCCCTAATAACTTGAGTTGAAACAAAGGGAATGCCCCTGTTAATAATAAGCATGACCCCACAGCTATTTGAGGAGCCTTGCGCCTCATACACCGTCCCCACTTGTTGTCTTCTCACTTGTGAGGCTTCCGTTTCTAATAAATGCGATTCCTGTAAAAACGTTATCTGAGTATGTAATAGGCTTAAATGTTTGAGAACTTGATATTGCTTAGATTTTTTCCTGATCCCCTTAACATTCCACGTTGCAAAAGTCACCTCCTTGGCCATCTACAAAAGACTACTAAGAGTAATAGATGCGGCCCTGCACTCAGAGTGTATAACACTAATAATCTAACCCCTCCCATTGCTGCTGTAAGGCCCTCCCACCACCCCAACCCCCCACCAAGAGCCCAATTTTAAACCCCCAGTACACCCCAACCCCCCCAACAAGAACACATAGCACTCACCCTCCCCACCCCCAATCTGTCACAAGCAATGCTTAGCACAGCACTGGATCATATCCTCCCCTCCCGCCCCCAAACCTATCCCCTGCTAATGAGCACCCTCATATCTCTAGATATAAAGTAGTTAATGAATTGCATTAATGAGCCCTTAATGTCTAAAGAGCGGTCTCGGACTTCCAGAGCCTGTGGACATATGTTAGTGAATCCACTAGATATCTAGAAAGAAAATGAAACTGGATGTCACAAACATGAATATGGCAGGTCACCACCAGACTCCAAAATGAGAGTTGAAAAATACTTGTCCCCCATGGGGAACTACATCGAGAACCACAGCCAGAGGAAAAACTAATACAAGGGGTAAGCCCATTATCGAGTTGAGAACACGAGAAAGTGAGAGGCCGGATGAAAACTGAAATGGGATCCTGAAGTGGGAAGACACTAGGAGTAATTACCCAGGGGTTACTGACCCCTAGTTCCAAAACCCCACCCCTGCAAAACCAGGATGGCATAGAAATTGAGAGCAATCCCTCTCAAGGCAAAATGACTGGTCCTGTGTTACATGGGTGAACCACGCCCCTTGTGGTCGTAACCTAATCCAACCGACCTGCAAAAAATACCCTGAAAGCCCGAAACTGCTCAGAAATCTGAAATCCCAACATGCAAAAACTGATCAGAAAGCATTAATCAAAAACCTTCCCCTGTATGCTCCCCCTAGGAACTAAACATGTAATATTATCCCGGATGCAGTCCAAAGCAAACCATCAGCAGGCCCCCCCAAGGATTCTCCCTGAAACATTATTAACACCAACAGGCCAGGGCCTGAATAAAGTAAGAGTCAGACTGTATACTAGTAGCCCAATTCTATTTGACAGCTTAAACTCAACTAAATTCCATCTTTAGAAGGAACGTTCTCCATGAAAAAGTAAGTAACAGTTCACTCAGAAGTTCCTGGTGGATCCCGAAGATCAGGAGGCCCTCTCAGGTCATCCGGAACAAATCTGGCAGCGCTGATTTAAGGCTTAGTAGTGCAACTTCAGGATCCTCAAAATTGAGCCAAGAGCCATTTACTGAGACTTGTAACTTCGCTGGGTACCCCATCCTGAACTTTAATCCCGCCGCTATGGTCTTAGATACAATTGGGTGGAAGGCTTTCCGTTTCAATCGGATTGAACCAGGAATATCTTGAGCAATTCTCAGCTTCGCCTTCTCCCATCTGACTTCTTGCAGGGCCTTGACTTTCTGTAAAAAATGCTGCTTTTCTAGGTAGTTCAGAAAGCGGCAAATGATGGGACGAGAAGGGGCATCAGGTGGGGGTTTTGGTCACAAGGACCGGTGAGCCCGTTCTATCATATATGTTGGGCCAAAGGGAGAGGGACCAGTGACCCTTTCTACCAGCTTCTGGACAAAGACTACCGTATTCTGGCCTTCTTCCCCTTCAGGGAGCCCGAGAATTACCACATTATTTCTCTGACTACGACCTTCCAAATCTTCGAGTTTAGCTTCTAGACGAGATCACTTTTGTTTAGTTAACAGGAGTTCAGGATCCAGGCTTTCCAATTTTCTCTTGATCGAAACTATTTGGGCAGTGTTATCCGAGACTGTAGTGGAGACATCCTCTAACTTTCTGGGGAGGGATTTCAAATCAGTTGCCATATCTTTCATCTCTTCCCAGAATGGTTTAAATTCCTCCAAGAATCTGTTAAGAGTTAAGGGTTCTTGATCCCCAGCTTGACACGAAGGATCCGGTTTGTCTGGGCCACTCGAGGCTCGGAATTTTTTTGAGGCCTTCTCAGGAGTGACGGGGGGGTATGTTTCTGTGGGGCTTTCTTCATATAAGCCTCCATTTACCATGCAGATACTCAAAACTGGAGCACAAGCTATTTAGACACAAGGAGAACTCATAGGCAGAGGAATTAGTTGAGTTTTAAAGTTATTAAAAGACAAATTTATATTCGGGAGGCAGGAGCTTAGCAGAGGAGCTTCTACTCAGCACTCTGCATCATGTGATCCCTGAAAGATATTTCTGAACATGCAAGACTATGGAGAGACAGAGATTGAAGTGGCAGCAGAAAGGTGCTGACTGACTAAGGCTTCAATTTATAACCAATAAAACAGTTGCTAAATTAAAATCTTCTGCATCAAATGGTTACATTAAAAGGAGCTAAGCATTTGCTACAACAGAACTACTTTTAGTTGACTATGTAAAAAGTAAATAGTTTGGAGGGATGGGGGAAGAGGAACAATAAAAGCAACCTTTAGTAGGCACTTTAGATGTCGGCAAGTATTTTCTCAGGTGAATATAGTGGAATACGTCTGCACGCATCGTCATGTTCCCATACTTTAATAGACTGGAGTAGTTGACTTCTGGCCATAGCTAAAGATCAAATAATAAATATTTGTATAGCATTGGACTGACAAAATTATTTTCTCATTCTATAATGCAATTCAATAGACAACTACACAAGTCAATTAAAGCAATTGGTCAGAACAATGTTCAGCGCTGTTTCCAACCATTTCCTCCCATGAAATATCTCAGTGCCAACTAAAGATTGCTTTTATTATCATTTACCCTCCCGGTCCCCACCCCAACATCACCACCAGCACTATTTAATGCTACATGTTCCTCCAAACTGGGGATAGTGCACCAAATGTTCAGCTACCTTTTTAAGCAACCATTACAGGCATATGAATCTCAACTAAATTACAGTGCTGGGAATGGGAGATTCAGTATGTCAGTACATAGCTGTGGCTGCCACAATCTCAGCTCCCCTCTTCTCCTTGCATGATCAGAAATGTAGTCTGTCAGTACATGTCTACTACTGCATCAATCTCAGTTGCTCCTTTCGCCTTGCATGTTCAGAAATGACCATCAAGCAAAACTAAAATCTAAACCAGTACTTATTTGTGAATTCTCTCTCACATTTATTCTTTCAAGATCCCATTTGCTTCTAATGACAAATAGTTGGTTAATTAAAGCAATATTGGTTGCATGATTAAAAAAAAGAGACACACCAATTTTAGTAATGATTATTTTAATTTAACAAAATTCAATACAATAATTCAAATAACTAATTTAGCTGTGAAAGAAAAATGGTATGTTGCATTTATAGACAGTAACAGTTGTGATGCCAATAAGTTTACACTCCACAGGTGCAGGCAATATAACAATAGGAAGGCAGATACTGGCAGTAATATCCCAATGGATTACAATGGAGGGATTGAAAAGATATTATACAATGGCAAGACAGAATCCTGGATTCTGATTGGTCAGTTGGCTATCACAGCAGGGATGTTATCCTGGCATAACATCCCTGCTGATGATAAGGATGACCATGATGACCATTAGTAACTCTTTTTTTTTGCATCTTCTCTGAGAAACAAAAATATTTTTCCAGACTGACAAAAACATTCTTTAAAATTATTTTTTTACTCTGTATAAAATAACAAGTCATTGTATAATAGGAATAATGCCCTCCAGGGTGGGTGTTATGCTGGGATAACATCCCTTCTTGGGTGTTGGACACCCTTGGCCAGTGGCCTCAGGCCCAACCTCCCGAGGTGGGATGTTATCCTAGCATAACACCCACCCTGTCAGGCATTATTTCTTTATCATTTTCAGTGCACAATAATAAAAAATGCAATGTAAAGCAATCAGGACATATCTCAATAAACAGCAATTCATGTAATGCAGCATAGATTTTGTGAGTAGACCCAGGGCTGGTAGTGCAAATGAATGTCTAAATAAAAGATTCAAAATAGCTATCTTGAACACAGCAGCCTTATCACCCCAAAAATCAATAGGTCTTGCCAACATCTCATAATAATTGTAACAAATTAGCTTTTCAATAGCCCACTGTTTTTCCATGCACCTAATGAACTGAAAAAAAAATGCAGCATTCCACTCTTCTAAGGCTACACCGACACACTGAAGGTGGCAAGTAGGGTGCACAAAGTAATGGAACAAGGCTTTGGGGGCAACTAATCTTTATGGCCATATTTGTTTTCTAATGCAGACAGCACTCATCAAGGAGGCACCCTTGTTATGGCTGTAAGTCAGCTTCAGCATCACCTATGTTCTGACTAGATTTTAAAAAATCACGACTGCATATACATTAAGAAACAGCATCTCTGTGTCCTGTAATTCTATCATTTTTTATTTTTATTACCCTTTTTTTTCTGTTGTTGTTGTTACTGTTGCTTTGAATCCTACACACTGCTGAGGAGTGTGAGTGAAAGTGACAAGAATTCACACTTCGCTCTTTCACTTTCACTCAAGCTCCTGATTAACTATAATGGGCTGGAAAGTTGTTATGAATCTTTAGAATCAGGAGCTGTTTTTTTATTTTTTATTTTTTTTTCTCATGGTACATTTCCCACAAACAGTCCACCCGATCACAGACAGACCACCCCAAACAGTGATACTGAACTGCATCACGTCTAAAAACATGCAGTACACAAAGAAACTGACAGTCAGTCCTTTTGCATATACACTGTGTGAGTAGAGTTGTGTTTTTTTTTTTTCAAAATGCAGCAAATCAATATAATTTAACTGTCTGAGATTAAATCTCTGGAGCATGAGGTTTTACATTTTACTTACACAGAGAAATTGTGAGCGCTACTGAATGACCAGGATTTTTAACAAAAATAAAGTCTGAGCAGGCAGTAAGATCAAATGACGGTTTTAGGAGAAGACACTTATTTTTAGCACTGTGTCAATTCAGACAGCAGTTGGATGTGGTTTCATCCTGTTATGATAAAATCAAAGGTTTGTCACAAATTCAAAAGACAAAAATTAAAAACTTCTGAAGCTACTAGTGAGAGTAAATTCCCCAGTGCCTGCCCTGTAGGCTTTCACGTGCAAACCCTGTAGCCTTTCACATGCACAGCTGTTGGGCATCACTCCTGCAATGATGTCAAAAACTGCCATGGGCTAACTGGTCTCGTAAAAAAATCTCAGAACTGCCTGCATAAACAAAGACCAATCACGGAGGCTCACATGATCAGCATGCTGAAAAAAGACCACTGGAGACATGTTGTTTCTAGTTAAAATACTCAAGTTTATTGCTCTACCATATGAAACACCTGTTAAAAATAATTTAAAAAAAATCATATACTGTAATGTTTGCCATTGATCTTTAATGGATGGTACTGTAGATCGGAGTCTGATAAAAACATGAGGTAGGATAGTTCAGTGTTGATCAGACATGAAGATGGATCCTTGGAGCAGGAAGCACACCATGTGGAGAAATGTTTCCATTTCAGTACATTGGTGTGCCTTGTGGAAGGTTTCCTAGCTGCCAGCAAGACTTCAGCTACCTGGGGAGACACCCTAAACCATATAATAGCTGTATCCTCAGGAGCCATGTGTGCAAGTGGAGGGACCACAGATCCGAATACACCAGGGAACCCCTGTCTTGAGACAGTAGACCCTGACAAAAGGGTAATTTCACAAGAGGTACCAGTGCCAGATGTTGCAGCAGTGGGAACCAAATCTGACAAGGCCAAAGGGTGGCCATTAGTATCAAGGTGGAATAAAAGTGACAGTTTTGCATTCTATGGACACAAAACAGTCAGCTCTTGATGACCCCATCTTGTGAGGAGATCATTTAACACAGAGGTCAGTAGTTCCATTCATGTACTGAAAACTAGGACCAACTTAGCCTGCCTGCCAAAACATTTTGGTTTTCAATTTGTACCAATGGGGGACCTGGAGTGAGGTATTCTGTGAAGGCCTGGAGACTAAGAAGAATATCCCTCACCTCCACAGCACTGATGTGGTGATCCAAATCTTGGTCTGTCTACACCTCCTGGGGTTGAGTACAGTCCCAGGTGGACACCCCAACCTGACCCAGAGGCTTATGTTGTGAGGACTAGCACTGGTGTTGGGGAAAAGAATGGAATGCCCTGTAACAAGTGCAGCAGTTCTGTCCACCACCGTAGAGATTTTCTCAGAAGGGATATAATGAGAAATATGGGGGAGTCACGTGATGCAGTGTGGCGGGTAGCTGCTTTCTCCTGAGCTCCCAACCTACAACCCAATTAAACGTCTCTTTTTCTTGCCCTACATTACCAGATTAGCGATTTTATATTACTGGTGCGTTCCTAAATGATTGTGGATCCCTGGGATATAACCCAAAATGAAGGCGACTGCAATAACCAAGAGATCTCGGCATGGATGCAGATATGAAAGCGCCTGGAGTAAGGCATACTCCACCTACGTCGCCCGAGAAAAGCGCCAAGAAGGCCAGAAATATTAATTCCGGGCAATCATCGAAGCAAATGTCTCCTGCTTCACAAAGCAATCTGCTTACAGAAGATAAATTTCTTCAGGAGCTTCTTCCCTTTCGGGAAACTCTCCAGGAAATCTCCTGTGAAATTAAAACCATCAGGAATGATTTCACGGCTTTATCAAGGAGGGTGGGCGATATGGAAGCAAGAACTTCGTCTCCAGAAAACTGGAAAGACAGGACGGACCCAGAAATAACCAAGCTAAGGCAACAACTTCAGAAATTGCAATTGAAAACTGAAGACCTTGAGGGCAGAAGTAGGAGGAACAACATATTAATACTGAGCCTGCCTGAGTTGGAGGAAGGTGGAGACACCATTAAATTCATTCAACAGCTTCTTAATAAAATAGTTGGTCCTTTCCCTATTAATCAGCAATACCACATTGAGAAGGCACACGATCCTGACTGAAGCCCCATGGTACCCCCGACCGATTATCATCAAGTTTCCCTTAAGCCGTTGAGAAGCAACACGTTATGTTTAAAGTAAAGGAGCTAGAGTCAATTCAATGGGAACGAAGCAAAATCCGAATTACGCAAGACCTACCATATGAGATCCGCCAGAAGAGAACAGCCTTTCACCCTATAGTGAAAAAACTAATCACAGCAGGCATCAAATTCAGGATGAACTATCCAGCAAAACTGCTTGTATCTTTGGATGGTATATGGCTGGCTTATGAATCACCAGAACAAGCGCTACCCGATCTTACCAAGAGGCTTCCGAAACTCTTTCATGGAGACTGATTAATATATACACTGAGTTTGGCTACAAACAGATGTTATACCTCAAGTTGTGACTTTTTCTATCTGATCTTCTGTGTTTAGGATATCTCGTTAATCGTAACCAGGGCTGGCTTACCTGTTCTCATTGGGGTGAGGGTAGAGGGTGTAGGGTGGTGGTGATGTAGAGGGAGGCCCCAGGGCCTGCGAGGCCTAGTCTGACCCACGGAGACCTGTCTGCATGCCATTGCTGGGGGTAGGCGGAACTAACATAAATTGGGAAGGCTTCCGGGGGACGCACTCAGAAGTCATACAGGTTAGGTCCGTCAGTGTCTCCTCCGACCAATACTTCCGTTATGGGCCTTCCTTATTGAGTAGTCATGCAGTCCTTATAATTACTCTCTTTAGATACCCAGGGGTTTAGTTTAAGGAAGTGAAGACCTCATGCGACAGGGGTCGCCCTTTGTTGCCCTCACAATCGTAGTAGGACAGGCTGGAATTCATGGGGGTAAGGCCTTCTCAGACTGTCAAATTAATTGGTTAATAGAGGTTGTCCAAAGACCTAAGGCTTGATAACTAATGGGGTGAATACAGTCAAGTTAACACTGGGTTAGGGGCTCGGGTTGGAAGTAAGAAGCGCTAAGGAACCTGTATCGCGACCCTAGGTGGGGAATTAGATACCCTGGGCCCAGTTATGGGGGGACCACCATTTACTGCATTTTAGGTGCAATCGCAACCGGGAGGTCCTAGGTCTGTAATGAGGACTTAAATATCAGGAAGTTTATTTGGGGTTACAGGTACTCTTGGGGGTCCGTCTCTAGGCCATATCTGGGTGCTCCACTGGATGGGGATAGTTTGGGACCACATGTAAATAGTTTTAGGGCAGCTGGGATGATGGGTTGGGCAAATTTCAGGGCGGAGGGTGGGAGAGCTACGATCAGATCCGATAATATTGGTCATGTTATAGTTTCATTGGGGGCGAGAGAGGTATTATGTAATAGTGTGTTCTATGGTTATCTCAAGTTAATTCTACCTTCGTTTCTTGGCTTTATCCAAGGGCTGTGCAGCCTTAGTTAGGTGGATGGTCACTTATTACTGTATTGATTGGAATGTTCAATGGGGGATTATAGGGGGGGTGGGCTGAAGGTGCCACTGTTCAGGGATTGGATTTACTTGGCCATGGATAATAACTGTTTATATCGTTTCTGTCCAAGATTGTCAAATGGCTTTAGGTCACATTAAATGTGCTACATGGAACGTCAGGGGTATCAGGGAGGTGTTAAAGAAAAGAAAAATATTATTGAACTGTTCGCTTACAGGTGTGGACATCTTATTTCTGCAGGAAATGCATATCTTAGCCTCTGAAGTTAAACTGTTATGTAGTCATGGCTTTTCCCAGGTGTTTGTTTCAGAAGGGTCCACAAATAGTAGGGGTGTGGCTATCATGCTGAAGCGTAATATACCATTTGTTCCAGAGAAATGTATTAAAGATTCGGAAGGAAGATTTGTATTAGTTAAAGGTACACTTAATAACTTGGGAGTAGTCCTGGGGGCCATATATTGTCCAGTTGGTGGAGACCCTAACTTTACTATGCAGCTAATGGCAAGATTAAGTGAACTTTTGCCAACGGTTTTTATCTTGGGAGGGGACTGGAATACTGCCCCCTCACAACTTCTCGATAAAACTTACAGGCCGTTAGACCACCACACCTGCCCAATGGCCCTCCAAGACTTCTGTAATCTGCTGGGTTTGAGCGACCCTTGGAGAATTTTAAACCCTTCCAGCCGTAGTTATACATACTACTCTCCAATCCATAGGTCTTGGTCAAGGCTAGATTATATGCTGGTGAGCACAGGGCTTCTGGCTAACATATCTCTTTCTGGCATAGAGCCGATTGTCATTTCAGATCATGCCATGGCCTGGATAAGCTATCCTCAATCCCCGGTCCGAGGGACACCTCTTGGAAGCTCAATACACAACTTTTGAAGGACGAGAAGATTGTAGCTCATCTTCAATCTTTGATATCATCCTTTCTTGAAATCAACCAAGGTTCAATTCCCAGAGACGATCTAATATGGTGTACGCTAAAATGTTTTCTCAGAGGCGAGTTTATTAAAATAGCCACTAAAAGGAAGAGGTTGAGGGAGGAGAGAATTACCCTGTTGGCTAACCAAATCAAGTTGGCTGAGGGTGCTCTCTCTTCCTCCAACTCTCAAACCGACTTAGAGAACCTATGCAGGATCCGGAATGAATATGAAGACCTGATTAAAGAAAAAACAGAATATGCTATTTTAAAATCTAAAACGCGTTACCTTGACCAAGGTGAGAAACCTGGGAGATTACTAGCTCTCAGATTAAGGGAGGTAGAAAGCTCTAGGTTAATCCCGGCCTTAAGGGCAGCCGACGGGTCAATTAAAACTAAACCAAGAGAGATAGCCAAAATCTTTGAAGATTTTACAAAGATTTATATAGCAACAATTTGTTTCAGCTCCAGGGACGAATCCGGAAAGTTTTTTAGCAGGGCTCCCTCTCACGAAACTGCACTCTGGTCATTGCGACGTACTCTCATCTCCTATTACATTGGGGGAGATAGAGGAAGTCATCCAAAATCTGCCCATCGATAAATCACCAGGACCCGACGGCCTTCCCCCCAATTTCTACAAAATATTTTGTAAAGAGATAGCTCCAACACTTCTTAAGGCTATTTAGTTACATTCTTTCATCGGCGCCACTAGATCCCTCGTTGCTGGAGGCCACCATAGTTCTTATCCCAAAACCAGATAAACCGAAACTGGATCCAGCCAGCTATAGGCCTATATCATTACTTAATTACGATATAAAATTTTAACCAAAATTCTCTCCTAAAAATTAAACAGGTATGGCAGCTGTTACTGAGTCAAAACAAGTGGGCTTCGTCAAGGGAGGTCAGCTATGGACCATCTCGTACACTTACCCACATATTTCCGTGGCAAAGGAATCCCAGGTGCCTATGGCTCTAGTTGCTCTGGACGCAGAGAAAGCCTTTGACCGTGTTAGCTGGGAGTTCCTGTGGGCCACCCTTAGTAAAATGGGTTTCCCTGAAAAGTTTATTGGTTGGATAAAGGCAATCTATAGCTTGCCCTCTGCAAAGGTTTACTGCAACGGGGTGTTTTCGACACGCTTTACTCTATCTTCCGGTACCCGTCAGGGATGTCCTTTGTCTCCGTATCTATTTAATTTATATCTAGAACCTCTACTGCTTCATATCAAAAATTCTCCTAAAATTTCCGGCTGTTTAGTTGCTCAACGAGCTTTGACCCTCTCAGTCTTTGCGGACGACATTCTCTTACACCTTTCAAATCCCGAAACATCTTTAGAGGAGGAGTTGCGTATAATTAACCTTTTTGGTAGTGTAGCCAATTATAGGCTGAATCTATCTAAATCGGTGATTTTCCCGCTTAATCCACACCTACTCCAAGTTAGTGTCTCTCAGTTTGGCATGAAATGGGCCCCTAACCATCTCAAATATTTAGGTATTTATTTGGACGTGGATGAGGAGAAGATCAAGAAGCTCAACTTGGACGACCTGTTAGATCATATTCAAAAGACCTCAACAGATGGGATAACCTTCCCTTGCAATTGAGGGTCGTATTAATATAATCAAAATGAATGTCCTTCCACTAATTTTACCTTGAATCTTCTCAACATCTGGCTTCCTAAATCCTACTTCCAGAAGTTACATTCGATGGTGACCAAATTTATTTGGGGTGGTAAAAGCCTAGGAGATCCTTCACCAAGCTGTTTACCTAAAGACAAGGGAGGTCTTAGGATGCCTAACTTGGTCTGTACTACTGGGCCAGTCAGTTAACCAAAAATGGCTAGGTGGATCGAACCCAGAATGAATTTTACGCCCATATGGATTAGATCTGGAGCTTAAATTGTTGAGAGAACATAATATTTCTCCTCAACATATCTTCTATTATAGCTCTTCCTCCCTTCAGGGCTCTCCGTAACTCAGTGATAGGGTATCAGTTAAAGTCTTAGCTCAGATCTGGGATTTCCTTAAAATCCAGTATACTAGGACCAGGCCCAGCCATTGGTCCTTAACCCCAACATTAGATTAGGCAGACACACACTGCCAGTGACTTGGCTCCCACAAGCCCAGGACCTTAAGGTGAAGATCTTACCTTCAGGGATCTCTTAGCTCCTCTAGTGATATCCTAAAAACTTAGGTCTACCTCCCAGTATATATTCAAAATTTATCAAATATGACACCTAATAGGTAAAAATTTCGGGCTGGTAAGTCTACCCTCTCAGGTTAGGCCTTTCCTGGAGCAACTTAGGAATTCTGTTACTAATTCCCACTGTATAGCCAGGATATACAATTATTTACTATCTACTAAGTTTCCTGATCCTTGGGTGGATCCAGAACATGGGTCTCATGTTTCCCTGGTCTTTCCCTCTCTTGGACTCATATATGGAGTGATGTATACAGATACCTTACTTTGGATAGGAACAGGCTAATTCAGTTCTACATTTTAAACAATATGTATTACACACCACTGAAATTAGCCAAATTCGACAGAACCAAGTTGAATAGATGTACCAGATGTGGCTTAGAAGTGGGGGATTTATTACATATATTCTGGTCGTGCGTCAAAGTTGCCCCATTATGGCATGCAATTCGGAATGGTCTGGATCCAATTCTGGGTCTGGATGAATTATTTACAGCCAAAATTTGCATTTTGGGTTTATATTCGAATATTAGGTGCACAGAACAGAAATTTTACATAGCCATAATCTCAATGGCAGTTAAAAGGTTAGTGCTTAAACACTGGCTAGACCAAGTGGCTATTTCTTATAATGATTGGCTGGAGGAAATTTCCTTGTGTTTCAAGATGGAAAGATTAATCACTGACTCTAGACATGCCATGCCTATGTTTCAGAAAAAATGGGGCAAGTTATACGCTTTGTATCTTCATTGATTCAGTGAACGAATGCCCCTGACGGACTCAGGAAGCAATGGTTCTATGTGACGACTTTCTCTTTGTCGAGTATTGTTCCATGGCATCAATGAACAGCTCTCCAGGTTAACCTGGAGCTAAAGATGGACACCTTCCGGGAGGGTTGGGGGGATGGGGGGAGGGAACTGGGTTACTGTTCTGTCCATGTACTGTATACAAATGGATTCTGGTTTTGTTTAGCTTTATCAATTGTACCATATGATTGGTTTTATTATTTGTTAAAACAATAAACTTTGAATTTAAAAAAAAATAATGAGAAATATTTGTTTCAACTCATCCATGTATTGGTCCCATTGCATTCAAAGAATCCATTGCAGAATTTTCATATGGAGTTAGGCAATGGGACAGTTACAATAGCAGCCACCATAAGCCCCAGAAAGTTGAGCATAGTCCTGGTGGACACACAGTGGCTCTTGTGTACTAGATGGGCTTGGGCAACCAGGGCCTCAGCTCTGTTTGTGGGCATGAACACACTTCCCACTGCTGTGTCCAGTACCACCCCAATACATTAGAGGTGTTGGCATGCAGTAAGGATGGATTTTGGCACATAAACCATGACAGCCATGTCCTCAAACAATTGCTTAGTTTGGGATACTGTGTACTCAACCAATTCCCTGAAAGGGCCCTGCAATAGTCAATCATCCAAATAAGGGAAGACATTAATCCCTTTCTTTCAGTGAACTACTACCACAACTGCAAAGCATCTGGTAAATACCCATGGCACCAAGGATAAGCCATAGGGCAGTACTTCACAACTGATAATGGCTGTCCTCCAGAGTAAAGTGGAGGTATTGCCCGTGACATGTTCTGATGTTGGTATGAAAGTAAGCATCCTTCATGTTCAGAGATAAAGCCAATCTTCTTTTTACAGAAGGGAATTGACAGCCTGGAAAAACATTATGCAAAAACTTGTTGTATTCAATGAATTTGTTCAAGGCTCTGAGATTCAGAACTGGACACAAGTCTACTGTGTATTTGGGGACCAGAAAGTATCTGGAGTAAAACCCCCTGGTCCTTTCTTTGTGTGGAATGGGTTATATGGCCTTTTCTGAAGTCGGGACTGTACTTCTTTCCTTGGCAGGGACAGGTGTCTCAGAAGTTAATAAGAATGAGGTGAAAGGTGCACTGGAGGTTTGGAGAGTAGTTACAGTGCATGCCCTTTTCCCACTATTTTCAGGACCCTTTCATCTGGGGTGATCTCTCTCCATTTTAATAGGTGAAGGGAGATCCTTTTCCCCACTTGTACCCCTGGCAGTAACTTAGAAATACAGAATTTGAAGGCAGATAAGGACCACTTGGCCCATCCAGTCTGTCCATTTCTCCCTACCTACACTATTACCGCAGACTGTGCCTGATCTACAGATCTTTCTCTCTCCCCCCTTTCCACTATGATTTCCTTGTGCTTATCCCATGCATTCTTGAACCCACCACCGTTTTCACCCCCATCATCTCTGCTGGAAGGCTGTTCAATGAATCCATCATTCTTTCTGTGAAGAAGTACTTCCTCACATCTCGCTTGAATAACCCCCCCCCCCAAGCTTCACAGCATGTCCCTTGTTCTTGAGCACCTTTTCTTTTGAAAAATACATTCCTCTTGTACCTTATTTACCCTGTGTTGTATTTAAAGGTCTTTATCATATCCCCCCCTCTCCTGTCTTCCAAGGTGTATATATTGAGGTCCTTTAGTTTCTCCTCATAGGGCTTTTGATGCAGACCCTGCACCATTTTAGTTACCTTCTTCTGGTCTGGATTGCCTCCACTCTGTTTATGTCCTTCTGGAGATGTAGGCTTCAGAGGTGGACACAGTACTCTAAGTGGGGTCTTACCAGAGATCTATACAGAGGCAACACAACCTCCCTCTTTCTGTAGGTGATAGTCTCCCTATGCATCTCAGAATACCACTAACCCTCCCGACTGCCTTCTCACACTGCCTGGCCACCTTTAGGTCATCCAGTATGATTACTCCCATGTCTCTTTCCTGCTTCATGATAGTCAGTACCACTCCAACCATTTTGTACTCTGCCCCTGAGTTTATGTGCCCTAAGTACATTATCTTGCACTTTTTCATACTGAAACACAGCTGCCATACCCATGACCACTCCTCTATTTTTCTCAGGTCTCTGTTCATCCTTTCTACCCCTCTGGAGTGTCAACCCTATTGCAAATTTTGGTGTCATCTGCAAAGTGGCAGACTTCCCTTTGAGTTCCTCTGCACTGTTACTTATAAAGACATTAAAGAGGACCAGATCCAGCACTGATCTCTGAGGCATCCCGTTGGTCATCCTCCCTTCTTTGGAGTAAATTCCATTTACCACCACCCTCTTTTGTTGATTCCCTAACCAATTTTTTATCCAGTTTACCAACTTTGGACCCACTCCTAATCTACCCAACTTGCTTACTAGTCTCCAATTTGGAACGGTGTCAAAAGCCTTACTGAAATCTAGGTAGATGGCTCCAACGTGATCTAAATCCTTTGTCACCTAATTAAAGAAATCGCTCAGATTTTTTTGACATGACCTCCCCCCACTGAAACCATGCTGCCTGTGTTCTTATAACCCACTGGATTCAAGATATTTCAGAATCCTTTCCTTCAGCAGTGATTCCATTAACTTTCCTACTACCGATGTCTAGCTGACTGGCCTATAATTGCCAGCCTCCTTCCTGTTACCACTTTTGTGTAGCAGGACTACATCCACCCTCCTCCAGTCCTCCAGAACCATTCCTATTTCCAGTGACTTGCTAAATAGAACTGTTAGACATGCAGCAAGTCTTTCTCTGAGCTCCCACTTGGATGCACCCCATCTGGCCCTATTGCTTTGTCCACCTTCAGATTAGCAAGTCCCTTGTAGGTCTCTTGCGTCCAAGGTAGGACGAGTGTTCACCCCCCTCCAAAGCTTCTGTTACTCTTCGCGGCTCCTCCCCTTCTTCTTCCTCTGTGAACACTGAATAAAAGTACTTGTTCAGCATTTCTGCCTTTTTCTGGTCCTCCTCTTCCCTTTTTAACCTTACAATCTCTTTTCACTTGCATATCGAAAAAATGTCTTGTCCCCTTTCAGTACCTCCTGGGATGTTCTCTCTTCAGGTTGCACCTTTGCGCTCCTTACTGTTTTCACTGCTTCCCTCAGTTTTCCCTGATACACCTCCCTATCCTTCTCCCTCTTCATCTCTTTATACCTTCTGAATGCCATACTGTTAGCCTTTACCTTTTCAGCCACCTCTTTCAAGAACCATCTTTTCTCCCCCTTGCTTTTACTCACTTGTTTGACACAGAGGTTTGTTGCCTTTAGTATGTTCCCTTTTATCTTTGTCCACTGTCTCCCCCCCCACCCCATGCAATCCACCCTGCCAGGCCATCCCTGAGGCATTCACCAATCTTTATAAAATCTGCCCTCCTGAAGTCCAGAACCTTCATCCTTGTAGTGTTCGATTCTGCAGTCATCCTTATATTGAATCACACCATATGGTGATCACTGGTCCCCAAGTGGCCTCCTGCCTTAAGCTCTGCAGCACCATCCCTGTCAGGGCAGTACTGGACCTGGTACTCACTATCATGTGTGGGCTCACTGGCTGGTTGGATGAAGAAACGCCTCCTGCAGAGAGTTCAGGATGCCCCTGCTTCTAGGTGAATCCACTGCTGGGAGGCTCCAATCTACATCTGGCAGGTTGAAGTCCCCCACCAGTAGCACCTCCCCCTTTACTGCCATCTTGCCAGTGACTTCCACCAGTACCTTATCAAATTTATCCCGTGCTGGAAGTCTGTAGATTACTCTAGTGTGAATATTGGCTCCATTCTTGTACCCATGGTGACCCACAGTACCTCTGCCTCCCCCTCTGTTCCCTGTATCCCCATGGTTTTTATGCTTTCCCTCACATTAAACATCACACCCCTTCTTTCCTTCCTATTCTGTCCTTCCAAACAGACTATAGCCTGGTATGGACATGTCCCAGTCATGGTTTTCGGTGCACCATTACTCAGAAATGGCTACAGTATCCAGGTCAGCCACTGCCACAATGGCCTCTAGGTTCAGAATCTTTTTTTCTAGGCTTCCGTAACCTTTGGATAGAACCATATCCTTAACCAGAACTAGAATCTTTGGACACTTTGGAATGGCACCCTGGGGTGGTGGGCCCGGCAGAGGGCCACCTCATCTGCCACAGTATTGTGGATGGTAGTTATAGCCTTCACTACCCAGGGCCTCCACAAAGCACCCCTACTATGACCCCTGAAACTTTGTGGGGTCAAAGACTTCATTTTGGATGATTGAAGGTTTTGTAGTGTGTTATGGACATCATGCCCAACTTGGAGCCTCAAAATGGGCATTGAGTATGCCTGTTGCACATCAGTAGCAAAGCCAGCTACTCTAAGCCAGGAATATCTCCTGAGGCAGATGCCAGAGGCAGCAGCCCTGACACCAGCATCCATTACATTCATATGCAGACCTTAAGAAACGTTGCAGTATCCAGACCAGCTGATGCAGCTTTAAGAAGTTTTTTTTTTCTGCAGGACTATCAGGCAGAGTCTGAACAGTAGTCATGGTAGACTTCCAGAGACTACTTTGATACTTAATCATGCAAGCCTGGCAATTTGCAGTTTGAAGCCCCAATGTGGCAGATGCATAAATCCTCTTGCCCATGACATCGAGTTTTTTTGATTGTACTTATGGAGGCAAAGTGTTCATGAGCCTAGGAACTCTACAGCAGTCATGAGCAGCCATGATTACTACAGAATTGGCCTCAGGCTGGGAGCATAATAGGGCTTGACAGATGGAGCAGGATACTGTTTGTCAGCCTTTCTGCAGACTGGGGGCAAAGTGCTAGGCCAATACCAAGCAGCAAAGGTAGCATCCTCCAAAGTAGGGTAAACATGAGGTACCACAATGATGGGTGCTGCTGTTACTTCCAAGAAAACTGTAAAGAAGTGGTGCACACACCACAAATGTGTTAAAGTTGATTTATTAGGAGCAAAGTATCACCTCCTAAACACCCTTACGTAGTGCCAGTACATGGCTTCATCAAGGGGTGGTGCTTCGTGTTTAATCACATGGTTAAATAACCCCAAACATTTACATCTTCATAAATACCATCATGACTGGTAATTAGATACAGCTGAGTGTATTTTGTGATTAAGTGCAGTTAAATTACAGCAATTCAATATTTAATCAGAGTTTAATACAACTGTAAAAACAATACAGACATTCAAAAACTATTACATACCTGTGTGCAATTTATATAGGTGGCTATGTGTACTATATCACTCCTATCTTTTATAATGCACCTTATAACTGATGGATTTATTATTTCAATGTGGCAATTATTACTTTAAGACACAAAGTTCTGAAGTACAAGTAGCAAGTTGATCAGATTGATGCACACGGTGGTGTATAAGGGAAAAGCATTTCCTTAAAGTCTAAACAGCAAATATTAAATAGCTGTGACTTGAACCACTGAGAATTATAAAATAAATTAAACAAAATAAATAGAAAAAGCATTGTATTCCATACTGTAAATTATACTTGAGGGTGGAAAATAAAATAAAGTTCCATTGTAGTGATGCAGTCTTTTTTGTTAAAATTATACCCCCCCCCCGATCTGATCAGCTTATTACTTGCACTTCAGCATTTTGTGTTTTAAAGTAATAATTGGCACATTGCAATAACAAATCCATAGTTATAAGGTGCATTACAAAAGATAGGAGTGGATTAGTACTCGTAACTCTCTATATAAATTGCACATAGTTATGTAATAGTTTTTAAATATCTGTATGTATCGTTTTATAGTTGTTTTAAACACTGACTAAATATTACATTGTTGCAATTTAACTGCACTAGATCACAAAGTAAACTCATCTGTAACTAATTGCTGGTCGCAATGGTAATTATGATTATGTAAATGTATGGGGCTACTTAACCACGTGATTAAACAGTAAGCACAACCCCCTAATGAAGAAGTGTATTGGCACTACTTAGGGGTATTTAGGAGGTAAGGCTTTGCTCCCAATAAATCCATTTTAAGCCAGCTGTGGTGCATGTGCCATTTCTTTACAGTTTTCATTTATCTACTATATAATGGTGGCACATTAAGTGGTGGTTGAGTTGGTGCACATTTTTTGTGTACAGAGTTAGACTTCCAAGAACTCCATTAAATGTCTCTTACTGGATTCTTCTTCTTCACCTACAAATCACAATACATCCTGAATTTGCTTGAGTAAAGCTTGAAATGAGGGCTCTTTAGGAGGAGACCTGGGGTTATAGATCACAGAATCCTCACTGCAAGAAGATAGTTTTGAGCTGGAAGAAAAATTCCCCTCTATCGGGTCTTCTTCCCCACCTTCATCCTCCAAATACTGCTCCATGACCAGGAGATCAGGATTATATTCCACCCCATCTTCATTCTGAATGATAACAGGGGCAATTGACAGGGCCAGTGACAGAGGTGGTGGCTGTACTGGTGATGCTGAAGGCACGTGTTTTGGTCCTGTCAATGGTGATGTCAGCAACAGGGAAGGCCACGTTGATGGGACTGGCACCAACAATGTCAGCGCTGACGACAGGTGTGTCAACACTTCTGAAAACGATGCCAGCATAGCCTGGGAGTTGACGACACCTGATTGTGAGTGTGTGACTGCTATAATTGGAATAGAAACCAATGATGGGGGAAGCATACTGTCTGTATTAGGCACAGCTGTGTCAGAGCCATACCCAATCTAGGTGTCTCAACAATGGTCAGGGGAGCTGTTGTCGATGTGGCCAGAGCATATGACAAAGAAGACATAACCTCCTTTAATGGAGACCTCAGATTCACAGGGGAAACATGTTTTTTTCTATGGTTATGGTAGATGGAAGAGGAGGATTTTGACACTTTTTCTTTTTCTTTGGATTTCTTTATCCTCACTGATCTCTGCGATGATAAAGTCGCTAACCACTTGAGCGTTTCCTTTCCCATGTAGGGCAGATGTGAAAGAGAAGCCATCTTGGAGCCTGAGGATTTTGTACTTACAGCAATGAACGGTACTGAAGGTCTGACTTTTTATTTATAGTACTGCACTATATTGTACTATAGCACACTCACTGTACTTACAGTACTACACTGTACAGCAGGGATGAGTTTGAATTTATAGTACTGTACTATATTGTATTATACCACACACATACTGTACTTACAGTAGTGCACTGCATTGCAGGGATGACTTTGTATTTGTAGTGCTGTACTGTACTATATCGTACTATAGCACAGACGCTGTACTTACAGCAGTACACTGTACTGCAGGGTAGATTTTGTATTTATAGTACTGTACTATAGGGCTGACTTTGTACTTAAAGTAGTAAACAGTACTACAGGGCTGACTTTGTACTTACAGTAGTACATTGTACTGCAGCAATGACTTTGTATTTATAGTACTGTACAGCACTGTATTGTACTATAGCACACACTGTACTTACAGTACTACACTGTACTGCATGGATGACTTTGTATTTACAGTACTGCACTGTACTTTAGGGCTGACTTTGTACTTACAGTAGTACACTGTACTGCAGGGATGACATTGTATTTGTAGTACTGTACTATATCACACATACACTTTACTTACAGTAGTACACTGTACTGCAGAGATGATTTTGTATTTGTAGTACTGTACTATATTGTACTATAACACACATACACTGTACTAACAGTAGTACACTGTACTGCAGGGTAGATTTTGAATTTATAGTACTGTACTGTACTATAGGGCTGACTTTGTACTTAAAGTAGTAAACTATACTGCAGGGCTGATTTTGCACTTACAGTAGTACACTGTACTGCAGCGATGACTTTGTGTTTATAGTACTCTACTGTACTATATTGTACTGTAGCACAGACACTGTACTTACAGTAGTACACTGTACTGCAGGGATGACTTTATAGAACTGTGCTGTACTATATTGTACTATAGCACAGACAATGTACTTACAGTAGTACACTGTACTGCAGGGATGACTTTGTATTTATAGTACTATACTGTACTATAGGGCTGACTTTGTACTTCAAGTAGTAAACTGTACTGCAGGGCTAACTTTGTATTTATAGTACTGTACTATAGCACTGACACTACACTTAAATAGTAAACTGTAGTGCAGAGCTGACTTTGTAGTTATAGTACTGTACTGTAGGACAGACATTGTACTTACAGTAGTTCACTGTACTGTACTGTACTGTACTATAACACTAACACTGTGCTTAAGTACTAAACTGTACTGCAGGGCTGACTATGTATTTACAGTACTTTACTGTATTATAGGGCTGACTTTGTACTTACAGTGGTAAACTGTACTGCAGGGCTGACTTTGTATTTACAGAACTATACTGCACTATAACACTGACACTGTACTTAAGTAGTAAACTATACTGCATGGCTGACTTTGTATTTACAGCACTATATTGTACTATAGCACATATACTGTACTTACAGTAGTACACTGCACAGCAGGGCTGCCTTTGTATTTATAGCACTGTACTGTACAATACTGTACTATATCACACCCACTGTATTTACAGTAGTACACTGTACAGCAGGGCTACCTTTGTATTTATAGTACTGTACTATAGCACATACACTGTGCTTACAGTAGTACACTGTACTGCAGGGGCTGACTTTGCATTTACTGTACTGTACTGTACTATAGGGCTGACTTTGTACTTACAGTAGTACACTGTAAAGCAGGACTGCCTTTGTATTTATAGTCCCGTACTGTACTATAGCACAGACACTACTTACAGTAGCACACTGTACAGTCGGGCTGCCTTTGTATTTATAGCACTGTACTGTGCTATAGCACAGACACTGTACTTACTGTAGCACACAGTACAGCAGTGTTGCCTTTGTAGTTATCGTACTCTAAGGTAGTGTTGTGTTTGCAAAAAAAATTCCACTCGAGCCTTCAGATTTCTTCTATGAGTTTATTGCAGTTATTCATCTTCACATGCATGTTCATTTCATTTCATCAATAGTGGTGCTGCTTATTCAATTTACATACAGTGTTTATATAAAGATTTGTTATCTTGAAAAATACCAACACCCCATTATAAGCCAATCACAAAACAAAATAACATATTAATCTTAGGGTGTGGTGTACCTTTTTCCTCAAAACATAGGTATTACTTCATTTCTTGCACAACCTCATAGGTATTACTACATTTCTTGCACAACATTCCTTGATGCACACAACCCTCTCTGTTGCACACCTTCCTTAACAAGTGCACTCCATCCTAAACAGGTGCACTCCTTTCTTAACAAGTGCACACCATCCTAAATAAGGTTATCAAAGGACATTTTGATGTTAAATGTTGTGAAATGTGAAATGTTACACTACAATCCCCCCTTTGTGACTCTCTATAATTGGACATCACACAATACGTTGTTGCCATTATAACATTTGTATTTGTTTAGTCATCTGTTTCATCTTATGATACAATAACACTTGTACAATAACAAGAATACAGATTACTGCATTACCGCATATTACCAATATTAGGGTTGGACTAGTACCCAAAACAGCTGAGCCCTAATCTCACCAGGATTTTTCTTTTTACAATTGTTTAACTAGGTGAGACACACTAAGCTGAAAGCTTGTTTACAGGTGCAACCTGGGAGCACAGGGAAGTTAAGTGACTTGCTCAGGGTCACACAGTATGCAAGTGGGGGCTGTGAGATTCAAACCCAGGTCTCCAGATTTGCAGCTCAGAGCCTTAAACTACTATGCTATACTGCCTCCAGGATATAATAGGTATATATGATGACTGCTTCTCTACCTCTCTAGCATAGACCTTTTGTGAGAAAATAAGTCCTTCAGTTTGTTGACGATATAGCAAGGCATTAATTGTCATTTTATCAAATGTGGGTAATACAAGATGAGGTGGAGTGGCCAAATCAGTGAGTAAGTCCAAGGCCATACTGGAACCATCAATATGGGTAACATTCATTTGGCTATAAGCAGGACGTTCCTGGAGGGTCCAATTTGCAACCCACCAGGTCTTGTCACTACACCTTCATATATTCCAAGGTTGACCTGCTATTACACACCATGATTGGTTCCATCTCATAGCTTGGTGGCATTCATTTGCAGATATTAAGGTAAATTTACATTGATCAGGAAACCATGGAGCAGTTGATGTCTCTTCCCCACATATTAAGGTTTCATGTTCTTGTACATACTGTTGTTTAGGTAATACAAATAGAATGATAGACTTATTCTGGTGTATTACAAGGCAGTAATTCATCGAGAGGATCTGGGGGCACAGTAAACCTTGAGAGTGAGGCTTGAGAGGTTTCTAGTGCCCCCAGATCCTCGAGATGAAGACCTGCCTTGTAATACAAGAATGTATTTGTTATTTTTTGTAATATATGGATGTGAGGAAATTGTAAGTGTGTAACTTTGCCATACAATGAGGAATCTTTGGTTGGGTGCTGAGGTGATTTTCGTGTGAGTAGGAGCCAATGATTGCGGCATCATAGAAAGTGTTTGCAAAATTCAAATAGCAAAACTGCAGTGTTAAAGAAACTGCAAAATGAAACGGCAGTAACAACTTTTTTTTTCTTGAGTAAGCGACTGTTGCTGTGGAGACTTAGACAGACTTCGAGTTGGAGTACATGACGAACCATCTTTATTTTGCTGGTTGATGGGATTTTTTAATATTGATGGCTAATTCCCAAAAGAAGTTGCAGTGGGATACGAATATCAGACTGTAGGTGTGACGTGAATGTTTCGTCGGCTTTTACTGTGTGTGGCAGCTACAGTAAAAGCCAGCTCACAGTCAGCGCAAGCTGTCCGGTGGTGCTTGCACTCTAGTCAGTTTGCAATAATACAGTCATGGCCAAAAATATTGGTGCCCTTGCAGTATTTTCTAATAATGCACCATTCCTTCCAGAAAATTGTTGAAATTAAAAAATATTTTGGTATCCACATATGTATTTCTTTGGTTTGCAGCGGAATAAAACACAAAAATCAGAAAAATGTACTAAGTCTTAGCTTATTCCACACAGAAATCCTTAAATGGTCTGGACAAAATTATTGGCACCTTTTAGAAGTAGTTAGAAATAATTAGATTTCAAGCAGGTGATTCTCCTTCACTTTGGAATTGAACTCACCTGTGGTGAGTTGCAGGTGCCTGCAATATAAAAATCACTCATTCAACCAGTCTGAATAGAGAAAGGACTCATTCTCCTGTTTTGTGTCACT
Organism: Neoceratodus forsteri; assembly: GCA_016271365.2. Taxonomy (NCBI): domain Eukaryota; kingdom Metazoa; phylum Chordata; order Ceratodontiformes; family Ceratodontidae; genus Neoceratodus; species Neoceratodus forsteri. The sequence goes on from CM057449.1 coordinate 1,847,076,283, forward strand.
GTGTGTACCGTGAATGAGCATGGAGAAAAGAAAGACAGCCAGAGAATTGTCTGAGGAGGTCAGACAGAAGATTGTAGCCAAGCATGGACAATCTCAAGGCTACAAATCAATCTCCAGAGACCTTGATGTTCCTGTTTCCACCGTACATATTATCAGGATGTTGCAGGCCCATGGCACTGTAGCCAACCTCCCTGGACGTGGCCGCAAGAGAAAACTTGATCGAAGATTGCAGCACAGGATTGTTTGAATGGTGGAGAAAGCACCTCGTTCAACTGCCAAACAGATTCAAGCTGACCTTCAGACACAAGGTACGACAGTTTCAACTTGCACCATCCATCGCCAACTCAATGAAAGGGGGTTATATGGTAGGAGGCCCAGGAGGACCCCACTGCTGAGAGAGACACATAAGAAAGCCCGACTGAGGTTTGCCAAAACACACCTGAACAAGCCAAAATCCTTCTGGGAGAATGTCCTGTGGACAGATGAGACCAAATTAGAGCTTTTTGGGAAAGCACATCATCTCTATGTTTACAGAAAACAAAATGAAGCCTTCAAAGAAAAGAACACCTTCCCTACAGTCAAGCATGGAGGAGGTTCAGTGATGTTTTGGGGTTGCTGTGCTGCCTCTGGCACTGGGTGCCTTGAACGTGTGCATGGCATCATGAAATCTGGAGATTACCAGGTCATTTTGGAGTGCAATGTTGAACCCAGTGTCAGAAAGCTGGGTCTCCGTCGAAGGTCATGGGTCTTCCAGCAGGACGATGACCCCGGAAACACTTCAAAAAGCACCCAGGAATGGTTCAAGACAAGATGCTGGACCATTCTGAAGTGGCCAGCAATGAGTCCAGCTCTAAATCCCATTGAAAACCTGTGGCGAGATCTGAAAACAGCAGTTGGGAGAAGGCACCCTTCAAATCTGGGAGAACTGGAGCAGTTTACACAAGAAGAGTGGGCCAAACTGCCAGTAGAGAGGTTCAGGAAGCTCATCCATGGCTATAGGAGGTGATTGATTGCAGTTATTTTGACCAAAGGCTGTGCTACCAAAGATTAAGTCTAGGGTGTCAATAATTTTGTCAATGCCATTTCTTTTCATTTTCTGATTTAAAAGGATATATTAAATTCTGAATCAAAAACAAAGGTTCTGTAATATTAACAAAGAAATAAAGAATTGTGGAGACCAAATACTGTACTGTTGTTAATTTCAACTTATGTTTAGAGGAAATTGGGAGTTATTTGAAAAAGTGCAAGGGCGCCAATATTTTTTGCCACGACTGTACTATTGTTGAGATCTTCCATCGATAGTATTACAGGATCTCAACGATAGTATTATGGGATTCTATCGATACTATTATTTAGTTTGCACCAGTGTATTACAAGGGATTTTTTGTGTGCTTTTTAGGGGTATTATTTTGAAAATCCATATATTACAACATATTTATTGTGTACTGTGATAATAGTATCACCTGGTATTTGGAGTCTCATGATCTAGTCATGTCTTAATACTCCCACATTACTGATTTGCCACAATATTTTCAGTGGCTCAGAACATACAGGTATTATCACTAGTATGGGTATCACATGTCACAGCACTTGTGCATGTTGATTTGGTGAATTCCATACTTTTACTGTAGCTAAGGGTGGTAAGAGTACAGTGGGATGATCCAATAATCTAGTAACATTGTCTTTGCCTATTCCTAAAGGTAACCTATTGGTCTCAATTCTATTTAATTCATTAACTAAATAAGCATGTGCCTCAGCAGCTAAATGTGAGCAAGCCAATTCTATATAACTGTCATCAAACATATCAGAAAGTGACTTATTTAAAAGCTTTATTATTTTATCAATAATTCAAAAATTCTGTAAGGTTTCCTTAAAGGCAAACCAATCAATTTGTTCATTATCTGCTGCTAATTGCACATTGATTGATAAAGGTCCAGTAGCCATATTCTTTAAAGTAATTTCTAAAGAACGAATATGACCTTTTAAAACCATAGAATCAATACCATTAGCAATCCATAATCCTGAGCCTAACCAGCCCCACACATCTCTTTTATGATGAGATAAGACTAGCGATGCTTCTGCAGGGATTCTAAATGACCACATCTTGTGTCTCTCATGGTATTGATTCAACATGTTATTATAATACCTCTGCCATACTAATACCGAAGCCCAATTTTTACATTGAGATGGAAATCATGAAAAAGGTAGATGTAACAACACATTATTTATTTTATTTTATTTATTTATTTATTAAATTTTGGTGACCGGGTAGGCCCAGTGAGCCCAGAAGGTCCCTTTTTCAGGGGCGACCCGGGATAACAATACAAGATAAAATACAGGGGAGAAAAACTTTTGTTTACATAGGTTGTTCAAGCATAAGGTGGTTACAGACAGTGGTTCTCATCATGACACAGTTTTGCCTTGGTACTACTTGGCATAGTGATATACATGAGGTAGCATTGGTCCCTAAGTGTCCAGATACTAGAGGGAGGTACATGGTCGGCTCATCTTTGGGAAGGTTTGATGCAGAAAAAGGGGGTACCTTAAGAGTCGTGGCAGTGGCATGCACTTGTGGCCAGTATAAGGGACTTGAGCCTGGTGCAGAAGTTCATGAATAAGGAGGCATCCTGGACTGGGGGGGCTTGTTCCATAGGTTGGGGGCTTGGCAAGAAAAGGATCTGCTGCCAGTATTGGTCCTTACTCTGGGGACTTCTAGTAGTGTTCATTCTGATGTCCTTAAATTCCTATGGTTGTGTTTAATGGCTATGTTTCCGGCTATGCTTGGTGGAGCGGGGGGTTTGAGTAGCTTGTAGGCCTGGACAAGCAATGGGTATTGGAAGTGAGCGGCCAATGTGGGCCACCGGAGCTGGGCCAGAGTGTCACAGTGGTGATGTCACTGGTGGTCTTGGGTAGTGAACCGAGCTATTTTGTTGTATAGGATTTGCATCCTGGATACCTCTTGCTTTGCCATGCCCTGTATAATCGGGGCTGCATAGGTCAGGGTAGGGAGCAGGACACTTGTCACAATGGAGATCCTGGCCTCAGGAATGAGCTGGCCCTGAGTCGGTACAAGGTACCGAGTTTGTGATGTAGGGTCCTGGTGACCTGGTCCATGTGGTCCTTGTAGGTGATAGACTGATCGAGAGTAAGGCCTAAGTATTTTAGGGAGGGAACTACATTAATGCTTTTGCCAGAGAGTGTGGTTAGTCGGAGGGATCAGGACCTGTCAAGTCCCAGTGATCTTGGCCCGAATAGCATTGCCTTGGTTTTGTCTGCATTAAGTACCATTCTGTTCTCACACAGCCATGTCTCTAGGGATGTGAGGTCCTTTTAGAGGAGTGGACCAAGAGTGTCCACATCGCCCAAGGGTCGGTAGATGAAAGTGTCGTCAGTGTACTATACAACCGAGCTCTCCCCACAGTAGGTACTTAATTCATTGGTAAATAGGGAGAATAGAAGGGGGCCTAGTATTGAACCCTGAGGTACTCCCTGTTTTAGAGGTAGTGGTTCTGACATGGCCCCCTTCCATGTGACCCTTTGTGTCCAGCCTGATAAATAAATCCCAAACCACTTGAGGGCATGGGGGTCTAGGCCCACATTGTGCAGCTTCTGTAGCAGAAGATTGTGGTCGACAAGGTCAAATGCCTTAGACAGGTCTACAAAGACTGCACCTGTGGGTATCCCTTTGTCCATTGCCCTGAGCACTTCATCTGAGAAGTTAATGAGGGCAGTGTCAGTACCGTGGTTTGGTCTGAATCCATGTTGAGAGGGAGCAAGGAGCTGATGAGCTTCCAAGTAGTCCCGGAGTTGGTTGTAGATTAGTCTTTCTTGCAATTTGGCAAGTGTGCAGAGAAGGGAGATCGGCCTATAGTTGGTTAGTTTTTCCCTGAATCCACCTTTGTGGATAGGGACTACATTGGCATGTTTCCACTGGTCAGGGACTGCTCCTTCCCTCAGTGATCTGTTAAGGAGCATGGTTAAGGGCCTGGATAAGGAGGTGGCTCCAGCCTTGAGTAGCCGAGGGTTGATCCCATCTGGTCCCCCTGATCCTTTAGGTTTCAGCATCTTTAGGAGGGTTAGGACCTCAGTGCATTTTGCCAGTCTCAGGTGGAAAGAGGGTCATTCAAAGTTTGTTGCTTCAGCTGAGCTTGGGACCAAAGTCAGGGAAGATTGGCCAGTCTTGTAGGCCTCCAGATCTGTGAAGTGGTTGTTAAGGGCAGCCGATATTAGAGAAGACTCAGTAGTAAGCTGACCGTTGATCTCCATGGGGCTGGATTCAGTCTTTTTGCTGCCCTTGATCAGGTCATTGACATGATTCCAGAATTGCTTAGGGTTGCCTAAGCTAGTTTTCTGGAGGTGTGTGATGTACTCTCTCTTAGCAAGTTTAATGGCTCTCTTGGCTTTGTTTCTTAGGGCTTTGTATTCCACAAGATCTGCCGGGAGGGTGGAGAGTCTGAACTTCTTCCAGGCTTTGTCCCAAGTAGTCATTAGAGCTTTGAGGTATGGAGAGATCCACTTGTAACAGCTGCCTTTTGCCCTCAGTCTCTTCATAGGAGCGAAGAGGTTGGCAGCTGCACTTAGTAAGTCCTGAAAGTATTCCAGGGCCTCAGCCAGAGTTGGGAGGAGTGTTATGGGGCTCCAGTCCCGGCTACTTAGGTAGTGATTGAATTGTACTTCCGAGAATTTGGTGTAGTCTCGGGCAGTAAGGATTCTTGGCTGGACGTTGGGTGCTCTGTTCTTCCATATACAGAATATCGGGGGAATGGTCACTCAAGGGAGTCTGCCATTGTGCCCGCACTCTGGATGTTTGCAGGGTTTGACACCAAAGCCCAGTCCAGGGTGGTGTGATTCCCAGTTTTGTAATTCAGTCTGGTCGGTTCAGAGATGACCTGCGTCAGACCTACTTCATGGGTCAGAGACATCGAGGCATGGCCATGGTCCTGGGCCCAGTTGAGGTTGAAGTCACCCAAAATGAGTAGCTCCGTAGCTACCTTTTGGGCCAGTGCATTCGTGATGGTTTCGAGTGATTGGAGGGCAGACTTTGGTGGGTGGTAGACACAACCTATTGCTAGTTATTAGTTATAATAGTTATAATACTCTAACTTACAGGGATAATATAAAGGATATATATTTTGCATCAAGATTATACCATCTGAAGGGGGCAAGAATTTTTGCCCTGATATACTCTGTTTTTGATACACTATATTCCATGCTGCAAAATTGTGCCATGTTGTTCGATTAAAATTATATGCCCTACCTGGCCACAATACCCTATCAGAATTTGTTAATAAAGGATATTTATTTGTTAAAGGCAATACTACAAAAAATTGCTTTAATCCCACGGTATATACAGCAGTTGTATTATATCAAAAAATGCCACATATTGTATTGTGATGCATTTATACCCCAATAAGATGTATTTAACAACTTTATATCAGATGGATATTGTAACATGTCCTTTAATTTCATTCATAACAAATCTTGTTCCTTTTTCGTTAAATTAGTAATATCGCCCAAGGTAGCATGAATGTAGATTCCCTTTTTGGCTGTAGTGTTGACCACACACATTGCCTTGCCAGGCCAGGCTTCTGATGAGCATCCCCCATATTGCATTTTGACATTGTCCATAGCAAATAAAGTACCATTTGATAAGAAGATATCCAGTGTGTTCATGTTGTTCTCCGAACAGCACTGGGAGAGCCCACACTGTATGATTATGAGCATGTGTTTTGTTGTATTGACTGTTCCATATGTGCCCTGGGCATCCATATTTGTCAGAATTTACCAGGATAAATAAGGTACTACACAGTATTAGTACAGGAGACATCATTGTAATTCACCTATTGGGAGAAACAGAGCAGTATCTGTTGTTATCATTTAATGTCTGATACAATTTACATTGGTCCACATGGACCCATTAGGTCTCTGTAGACCCTTGTCAGATTTGACGGACTTGAATGACCCATGGCCCCAATACATTAATAACAGTATAGGGCCCAATCCAATTAGCATCCCATGGTCCCTTCTGACCAAACTTTTTCACCATGACATGATGACCCCTTTCAATGGGCGTTAACACTTTCTCATTATGTCTCTTTTTGTTTTTCTATTGAGTCTGTGCCATGTTTCTAGCAGCATGGGGCAAATACAGAGCTAACTGCTTCTGTATTTGTTGTAGAAATACATCAGTTTTGATGCGGTCTAACACAGGTGTAGACAAACCTGGATCTGATGGATAATACAGCTGCATATCTTGTCCAGTGATCAATTGATATGAGCTATAGCCAGTACTTTTGTTTTCCGTACCTCTAATACCCATTAGGATTCCTGGTAAGTGCATCATCCACCCTTTACCAGTATCCAACACTGCCTTTTTCAGTGCATTTTTCAGAGTGCAATTTAACCTTTCTACCATACCTGAGGATTGTGGATGGTAGGGTAAATGCAAGCATTGATTGATACCTAAGATATCACACAAGGCTGTCATTATTTTCGCGGTAAAGTGAGTTCCTCAAACATGAGAACACTTGTTTCCACATTGCTTTTGCAGTAGCTTGTGCGCTATCATTGCACACTGGTAGAGCTTCTACCACTTGGAAAATATGTCAACAATGACTAATAAATATCAGAACCCCCTTTTGCAGTGGGCAAGGGTCCTAGATAATTAATTTGTAAGCTGGACCAAGGACCATCCACAAGGGGTATACACCCTAATGAAACCCTTTTACCAGGCACTGAAGGATTCATCTGTGCACAGATGAGGCAAGCCTCCAGGCATTATTTGACATATTTTCCCATTTTTGGCCACTAATACTTTTGTGCCAACATTTTACATTTTTTTATGGAGTCCGTAATGACCTCCAATATGATGATTGTCCATGATAATATATTTTCTAAATGAAGTGGGTGGGATCCACTTCCTAAATCCTGGTTGACATTCTCATATTACCATATCTTCCCATATGGTAACATCTTTGGTGGTACACTGTCCTGTATCTTTCCATTGGTTTCAACAACCAAGAAGCCAAACATCAGTATCTTGGATTTGTCCCAAACTAGGGACCTGTGATGATGCTGCTATCCATTTTAGATGATTTTTATCATATTCCTCAGCTTTCCACAATTGTGTAGAATCATCTCCTAGAAGGTCTACCCATAAGTATGTTTGTTTTGCAGCTACTTGAGCCAAATTATTATTTAGTTCATGGATATATTTTGGATTCTTTTGATGAGCCCTTACTTTACAGATAGCAATTCCCAATGGGGTTTGAGCTCCTATATCCCATATATGTTGTAATATGGGAGCAAAAGCCACGAGTTCACTGGTGGCTGTTTGCATTCCTCTTTTCATCCAAATAGGAAGAAAATCTAACAAGGAATTCACAACAAAAGCACAGTCTGAGAAGACATTAATGGCCTCCTGTGGATACGCACTAATAGCTCTGTGGACTGCCTCCAATTCCGCTTGTGGGGCAGAAAACAATGATGGACATTGTACTTATATTTCCTGATTTGTTCCAGGTGTCCAAATAGCATATCCAGTATGGAAATGGCCATCATCCCAAAAACAGGAACTGTCCACATACACATCAATACCCATAACATTAGGTTCAGCAGCAAAAATTGGTTTGTATTCTATACCCATAACTTCCCCACAGTCATGCCCATCTCTCTCCCATGTCATTAACAATACTAACATGGGGAGGTACATTTTTCCACTGTGATGTTTTTCCCTTGTAGGGCCAATGCCCATTTCACCAGTCTCTGAGAGGATACTCCCCTTACATCCCTTTCTAAGAGAAATTTCACAGGTGTATCTGAGGTTTGCAAAACAATGTGATTAAACCCCACAATATGTTCAGTAGCTTGTATTTCCCAATATACAACTAATAAGTGTTTTACAAATTCTTCATAGGTTTCTTCTACTGGAGTTAATACCCAAGAAAAATATCCCACTGGATGTAAAGTCCCTGATCGCTTTTGTAACAGGACTGCACTGATCACTTGATCAGTTGCATGTACCTGTATTACAAAGTCTGATGACTTCAAAGGGCTAATGAGGGCAGGAGCCATCATTAGTGCTTGTTTAAGAGCCATAAATGATTGTTGATGCTCTGGTTCCCACTGGAGGAGATCTGTTTCTTTATCTCCTTTTAACAAATTGTATAGCGGTTTTGCCATACTAGAAAATGCTTCTATAAAATCCCTACAGAAGTCTACCATACCCAAAAATTGTCGAAGTGCCATCTTCATTTTGGGTCAGGGTAACTGTTGTATGACACGATTCTTATCTGGGTCTACAGTACATCCTTCCTGGTTGATACAAATCCCTAAAAAAGTGACTTGTGGTTGCCCAGTTTGAGCTCTGCTCAGGTTTAGTTTTAACCCCCCTTTGTGTAATACAGTTAACAGCTCATTCAATAAACTGACATGTTCCTGATTTGTGTCAGTCTGTAACAATATGTCATTCACATATTGCATATTGTATAATTGCCTCAGGATGAGAAAATCCTAACAATATCTTAGCTAAACATTGATGGAATAATGTTGGAGATGAGTGAAAACCCTGTGGCAAACATTGGAAAGTATACTGTTTATCCTGAAAAGTAAATGTAAATTTATACTGACTATCAGGATGGACAGGGATGGACCAAAAGCCATTTGATATATTTAGTACAGTATAAACTGTAGCCATAGGGGACAGCTGAGATATCAGGTCAGGAAGCCTTGATACCACTGGGGTGACCAAGGTTGTGAACTTATTTAATACCCTAAAGACCACTGTTAAATGTCAGGTACCATTGGGCTTATGTACCAGCCAAAGAGGGGAGTTCACTGTTGAACATATAGGTCTAATGACCTTTTGTGACTGTAACTGTTTCAGTATCACACATATTTCCTCATAAGCTTCCTTGGGAAAAGCATATTGTTTCTGTGGAGGGGGGTCTGGTCCTTCAATTTGGACCTCCGTATTAGACACTAGCCCACATTCTGTTGCCTTCTTAGCCCATATTGACTCATGTTGTTTTATCACATGTATTATCCATTTTGGTACGTTTCCACAAATCTTCCAAATAATACATCTTTAATGATTTGATAGTATATATACTATGAGAATCATCCACATTTGGTCCTGGATTAGTAGTACTTCCTTTCCATAAAATCATGTTACAAAGATCTACTACTAAACAATGTTGTGCTAAAATGTCCATACCCATGATGGTACCTTCATGTGTATTACAGTTCCAAAACATACATTTTAATTGCTGTTCTCCAATCTGGACCATAATTAGTTTTGTTAGGTATGCTGTTAATAGAGATGCAGTGAATGTTTAATCTGCTGGTGAAGTGAATGTGAAGTTGCCACTTCGCGTTGGTGGAGCACAATGCAAAGTGGGCACTGCAAAGTGCTCACTTTTCGTTATCATTATTACTTTGCATTGCCATTATGCCTTAATGCAAAGTAAGGTGAAGTGAGAAGTAAATAGGCAGCTCCCCACACATCACATGGCTTACAGTACTGTAAGTCACATGCTTTAGCCAGGCAGGAAGGAAGTGAGTCAGAAAAGCAGTTTCACTTTCTCCTTTGCATTCGTAGAGGGAGAAGGCTTTGTTTAGAGGAGAGTAGTAGGAGTGAAAGTGCTTGATTGCCACTTGCCTTTGAGTAGTGAAGAAAACCAGCAGCTTTTTAAAAAGCTATCTCTTTATTTAGTTTTTGCATTGTATTTGTGATTTTTTTTGTTAGTGAATTTTTTTATAAGTTTTGTTTTGTTTTGTGTGTGTGTGACTGTGTGTGTCAGTGAGTGTCAGTGTGTCTGTGTGTGTGTCGGCCTGAGGATTTGTGTTGTGTCAGTAAGGTAGGATGAACCCTGGAGAAGGTGAGTCACTGGCCAGTGGGTGCAGTCGGAGGGGAGTGAGGACATGTGGGGGATGGCTGTGTCACGCTGGACCGCTCCTGACTCCTGGGTGTTGCCTCCCCCCATGTAGAAGCAACAGCAGCAGCACCAGTGCCACTGGTGACTGCTGTGCATCCACCTTCTCTGCCAGTACCACCACCAGCATTAGCAGCTGTAGGGGATCCAGCAGCAGCCCCTCCACCATCTCCAAAGCCACAGGAGGTGTCCCTGAAAAATCTAGGTGGTGCGACTCATGCTAGAACAGTGTTTGTTCCCCCTGCAGCTCCCCAGTGTGGGAGTTTTTTAACTCTGTGGTGGGAGACAGCACAGTCATGGTGTGCCATCTGTGTGGTGTGCCGTGGCCCCCGTGGGACACATTTGGGAACCGGTGGCCGGCGCACCCACATGCTCAACCACCACAAGGCAGACTGGCAGGCTGCCATGGAAGTGGCCAGGTGTCCACCTGCTGGAACTTCTGTGGCAGTAGCCAAGGATGCTGCTTGGGTCAGAGTTGTGCCTCGCAGTCACCGCCACAGTAGGAGGAGGGTCAGTACAGCAGCTGCTCCACAACCACCACCACCACCACAGCCACCAGCACCACTCTCTCCACCACCACCCCGCTACCTGGATTCCCAGCAGCAGTGGACCCCACCGCAGTCCCTGCAACACAGGATGACATCTCCCTGATGTGGGCAGCTCTGGAAGAGAACAATCAGAGGGTTGGTGCTTTGCAGCAGCAGGTTCACACAATAGAAGAACAGCAGCAGCAAATAGTTAGAATGCTGCACCTGCTGCTGGACCACCATGGCATCCCATGGCCACAGTAACTTATGGGATTGTTTTCTGGCCCCCCCGCCCCACTACTTTGTTGTACTGTTTTTGTGTGTTTTTCCTTTGTTGTTGTTTAATAATACACATTTTCCCTTCCAGGGGAATCTTTCTTGTGCCACATAGTGCAATACATTTCTGGGAAAACAGCCCGTAATTTCATTACAGTGTGTCAAGTGATGGAGGAACTCCCATTCTGAAAAGCTGCCCACATTCTGCCTTCCTTCTCAGCAACGTTAGGAAGTGATGCCAGGGAGACCGTGTGTGCATGCTCCATTACAGTGAATATCCAATTGTCAGGCAGCTTTCTGAATGTTTCTTTATGTTATAATGGTCAGTTTGTGGTGATACATGTAGGCACGTTTCCAGTAAGAAGAGCCTTGTTAGTGGAAATGTTCTCACATTTCACCACAAAGTGAACCTTATAACATAAGGAAACATTGGTTGGGATAGCTGCCGGACATTCACTATAGTGGAGCATGCACCTGTGCTCCCCCTGGCATTACGTCCTAATGTTGCTGAGAAGGGGGGCAGAATGTGGGAGGATTTTCTGAACCGTAATTCCTTCATCATGTGACACACTGTAATGAAATTACGGGTGGTTTTCACAGAAATACATTGCACTCTGTGGAGCAAGAAATATTCCAGTGGGAGTAAAGCCCCCACATATTAGGTTATGTGCATTACCTTAACTATGTAATGTGGTGAATCTCTGTAAAGCAGAAGTGCAACAATCTGTTGAGAACTCTGACCTATATTTTTTATTGCTATGTTACAACTTCCTTTACTTGCATCCTGACTGACTGGAATGATACGAGAATTTGTAGTAGTTGAGTCTGCTGTACTACCTTTTTTCATGTGTGAAATAATGAAAGGAGCATTCCTTTTAAATTGGTGCTGACCAGGTCTTTGTCATTGTTTTCCTCCACTTTTCTCCATCACATCAGTTAGTTGTTATATATCACTTCTGTTGTTAATTAACAGTTATGCAGCAGACAGTGTTTTATGACACCAAGGAACAATAGTTATTGAAAAGCAGCTACAAATAAATACAAACCTGGTCAGAACAATATTGAAAGGTGTGCTCATTTTTATTTCATACATGAAAAAAAGCAGTCAACTAAATAAAGCAGACATAAATTGTGAAAAGAAGCATATCATTCAAGTCACGACTCGGAGGTAACCAGTGGCTGTGGCAATGTAAAGTAGCATAAAAAAGTACAGTTCAAAATTGTCGCGACATTCTTGCAATGCTGCTTTAATTGTAATGTCAGTATGACATCATGAGCTCACAACAATCACACAACACACAAAAGTGGCAAAGAGTGCCCAGATTTTTTCTGCAGGCCCAAAATGCATCCTCCTTGTGTGCAGAAAATTGACAAGTGATAACACAGTGAAATGAAAGTGTTTCAGCACATACAAAGTCCCCCAGTATTAAATGATGACCGTGAGAGTTCTGTTGGTGGTCCAATGTGTTCTACAAGGCAATTCAAGCAAATGCAATGTGATCATCTCAACTGGATTGAAGGGTGCCCTTTGGCTGTACACTAATAGTAGCCTTGGTGAGTGTGTGTGTATATATATATATATAATATATATATATATATTTGTGTATTTTGTAGGTAAGGAGGGGGGTTGACATGGACATATACTGTACTCATGGTATTGTTCTGCATCACAGGTCACAGAAACTGTTGGTGTGCACATTCCAGTGCTCAATGAGAATTTTTTGCCCTTAAATTGGAAATGGATAACTCTCAATCACATGAAGGTAAGTATTTTTTTGGGGGGGTGGGGGGATCATATTTGCTGGTTTGTCTGTAATTGTTTCTTATTTTGTTACTTCTTCACAGATTTCATCTGCATCCTTCTGGAGTCCAGTTGTTGTTAATGATGGTCATGGTCATTTAATGAAATGACTTCTGTATTTTGCATGTGTGCCCAAGCCCGGGGGAGGGGGGGTTGCCTGATGTTGAAGAACTTTTTTGGATAAGGCCAGTCTGACAGAACATCAAAGCATCTGGAAGTTTCATAAAAAAAGCAATGAATGACTTCTTACAACTTAATTGTTATTTCCCTCCCTGGTTCTGAATCTCAAGTCAAGTTACATTGAAATCCACATCTTGTCAACTAACACAACCTGTGTGCAGTATTTGCTGCAGTCTTTCCAAAACAATGAAACAGATGAAATAAAATCTTCATACTTACCAGAATGGATTTCACAAGGATATTCCATCGGTTCCTCTCTGTACGGTACAGCTGCAGTACCATTCCCACTGAGTTTTAGCGATGGAGACTTTTTTTGTTAACCTTTGAAAGAAACAAAATAAGTGAACCGTATGTGTTTTACCATTTACTCTGAAAAGCTACAGAAAATAAAACATACAACTAAAGGAAGTGAAGCAGTATAACAAACACGAGTACACATACTCACTTTATGGTTTAAATATTAAGAAGCCTTGTGTCTCTGGCTGATGGATGTGGTGGTCCAGACAGACTCAGGCTCAGTGATGTCAGTGGCTAACAGCAGTCCCGGTGATGGTGGGGGTCCAGGGGGTGGACAGACTCAGGCTCAGTGGTGGCAGTGGCTAACAGCAGTCCCGGTGGTGGTGGTCTGGGGGCAGACAGACTCAGGCTCAGTGGTGTCAGTGGCTAACAGCAGTCCCGGCGGTGGTGGTGGTTCGAGGGGCAGACATACTCAGGCTCAGTGGTGGCAATGGCTAACAGCAGTCCTGGTGGTGGCGGTCCAGTGGGTGGACAGACTCAGGCTCAGTTGTAGCGGTGGCTAACAGCAGTCCTAGTGGTGGTGGTGGTCCGGGAGGGCACACTGCCTTTTAAAAACTTCAGATAAAACCTGCCAACATTAACTACAGAATCATCCTCATAAAGAAAGCTGCCCTCACAGTCGTCGATGTCTGAAGTTTGACCACTGGGAAATTCTTTCTCCATTGTGTCATCATCTACATCAGTGGTGTGCCATTTCAGGCAGCCACTGCTAATGCCACCAGGATGGTCCATTTCCACATCAGCAAAACGACCATGACTAGGCCAGGATATGAATACTGAGGTTGCAGTCTATGCTGGTATGTGCCTCTCATTCATTTTAATGAATGTTAGCAAACTAACATTTGCAGGAGACAGGTTTGTCTGACAATCCCTGACTATTGCACCTCCTGAGCTGAATACCCTCTCAACACTTACACTGGAGGGTGGGCACGTGCGGTACTTCAGTGCCACTGCAATCAGCTCTGGCCATTCACTGACCTTTCCACTCCAGTACAAAAGAGGATCTTTAGTTATTGCCAGATGCCTGTTTTCAGACAAATATGACTCATCCATTCTCTGTGCCGCACTAAGTCCAGTTGTTGGTGCATCATCCTGTTCTCCCGAATCATTTATTTCACTAATACCCACTTGGGACAAAGCCTTCCAAAGTGGGTTGACACCAGCCACTTTGGATGATAGACCACGTGGAACTGCAGTCCCCTTCCCCTTGCAGGATATGCTTGATGGTCCTCCAGGTACACCTTCAGCCGGATTATGCTGCTGAGGTTTGCTGTCCTTGGCACTTGGCACATGACTTCTGTGCCCCATGAACCAAGCGCACCAGTTGACCACTGATATTTTTTACCTGTTCAGGCCCTCCCTCCAGTACTGATGCAATTCCATGTTTTGTATCAGTAATCCATGAAGTGGGGGGGCAAGATTGCCCCCCTCCAGATGTGCGAAACAATTGGAGGACTTTTGAGCCCCGTTTTTTTTTTGTTTGGTGCAGCCAGGAATTGGGACCACAACATGAGTTTCGTGGGGGGAATGAGTGATAAGGATATGCCTGTGTCAGCGAGTCTGCCATCCCCTCCCTTGTACTGCAGTTTTTAAATGTTCCTTGAATCATGAACACAATGACTGCATCCCAATCAAGGGAAAATTTACAGCCCCAAAATTTTCCCTTGACTGGCTGCAGTCACTATTCCTCTGCTCAATAGCCAATTGAAGCGGCCAATGGTAGTGGGTCAGGCTCGCACCTGAGCGGCAATAATTGTTGGAGTGTGCTGTTAAGAAGCATGCCAGCTCCATGTTGCTTTTTTCTGTGTCAGACATGGACTCTGTTTGTGATGCAGGTCATCACGACTCTTTGGGACTGCATGTGTGTTGCGCTGTGCATCAGTGTTCAGCCAGAAGTGTCCTATGGTCTGCAGCAGCTTGATACAACAGTCTGGAAGGTGGCAGTGAGTGGAAGGAGCAACAACTCAAGGTAGATTGTTTTGTTGTGGTCTGACTTGTTGTCTAAGTCTTTAGGGCAAGAGGGTCAGACTCAGCAGTGAAGTCTGCCCTCTGTTATTTCAAGCCCTACACTTCTACTCCTTTGAATGAAAATGCTTTCATGCCACACAAAGTGCCTCCCATTCTGGTGCCTAACCACAATTGTGTGTGGTGTAATAGGGATGTATTTGTCATGGAGCTGAGGAGAGGTGAGAAGTGGGACACTATACTGTTGAAATGGGATTCGGGAATTGGGAAGTATGCTGCTGGATAAATAAACAAACATACAGTACTATGGGCTGCTTGCTTAGGGTGCTTGGATCCAGACATAGGACTAAATGAAATTAGGAGTATGACTGGTCCATATTTTGGCGATTGGTGTCAGCGTGGCTCAGTTGGTAGCACATCTGCCTCTGGACCAGAAGGTCATGGGTTCTCGTCCCACACTGGGATTGAACTTGCACCTAAAATGGTGGCATCCGAATGCAGTATTAGGGGGGTGCTGTACTGCTGGGGTGTACTGTCCTTCGGATGAGATGTTAAACCAAGGTCCCTTCTAACCATCCTGGTGTTGTCCTGGTGGGTGTCCAGGTGGAAGTAAAAGAACCCAGGGCACTCTTCGCAAAGAGTAGGGGACACTCCTGGTGTCCTGGCCAACATTCCCCTTCCCATAAACTGGTTCATGCAATCATCCAGGCTGTGTGTGGGTGTTGATGTGTGATATGGCCACCACTACACATTCAGTCACTTCACTACCAGTCTAACATTGCTTGTAAAAGCACTTTGGGATACACTGTGTATGAAAAGCACTATATAAATGCTGATTATTCTTCTTCTTCTATTTGGACTTACAAACTTAGATACATAAAAGTGAGATTTTTTTGACATTTTATCTGGTAGTGGAATCCTGTAGTCTGGCAACATATATAACTTGTAATCTGCGGTTTGCACTCTGTAATCTATATATACAGGGGATAATGGGGTGTAGACCCCCCCAACATCACAAGTGATGATGTTTCAGTTTAAAGTATAGCATCATGATGATCCAAAAAAGATGTAGAGTATATTACACAGCTAAACATGACAAACTGAATGTGGCATTGTGAAAACACTGTTTGCTTGAGAGGATCTGCAATCTGAAATCCTTGACCTCTTCACTGCTTGCATGGAACATGAGACAGCATAGACATTTTGAAAACCAAATACAGGCAAAACTGTTTTTTGTCATAAAAAAAAGAAAAAAAAATAGACCTAAAACTTCATTAGAAAAAATAGTCGGGGGGGCACTGAAGTTTGCAGCCTATTGTACTAAGGTTTGCTGCAAAACAATCACTGACCATTTGAGCAACAGCCTGTCTGCAAGGCCTTCTATCTGAGTGCTCCTGTAGCAGTAGGAAGCCTGGTTAGCTGCCTTACAGGTCATTAATTTTGTAACATTTTCTGTGGGGTCTAGTGGCTGGAAATGGTAACCAGCGAATTGCAGGTTGAGGTTCAAACCTCACTAGAGCAAGAGACTTGCCATATGACCTTGGACAACTCACATAATCTTGCACAGTGCTCTGTCCCATCCACCCAGCTACTTCAGTGGAGTAGAAGCAGGACCCCACTGGAAGCTGGATATTGCTTCTCAGCTGGGCTCTACTGGGTAAATTGTGACTGAAAATTAAAAAGTGAGATACCCAGTGCCCACCCTGTATTTTTTTCCCTGGGGTATTCTCTGCCTCTGTTTGGAGGGGCAACTCATTGCAGCTGCATCCATGGGCTTTCAAGTGCCCATGCTTCAAATAAGGCTGCAACATAATTTTAATGTTATATTCCTAAACACATGCACACTTACTTGTGTTTAAACAGGTAATTTCATTTTGTACACTGAATACAGTTTGCAAGGGGAAAAAGATCCAGTCTAGAGCATTTCCTGGGGAATTAATGACCTGCTGAGCTGCTGGTGTATTTGAGCATTGATGAGTGCCTGAACCTGACAAGCAGGCCCAAAATATTCCTCAGGGAATACCCTAGCTATTGTAGTGTTCTTTGTGGTTGAAGATGTATTGTTAGTGACAAAAAGTAAGCTGATCTTTGACCAAATTCAGCCAGTGACCAAACAACAAATGTTGCTTGCCCCTCACCTACTCAAACAGGGCAACATGGTGATAACCTTAGCTACAGCAAAGTTAATCATTTTGGTAGTGATATTTGTTGTTTGTAGCAAGTCAAAGAACACTTTAAAAGCAGTCAGAATGTTTCAAAATGACCCTCAAAATGCACCAGGATGCATCTTAAACCTGATAGCTTCTGGGGGCCTAGGCAGCCCCTAGACCCCCAACCTGTTAGTTTTGTTTTTAGTGGGAGGACCAGGACTTTTTTCTATCTTTGCCCCCCTGTCAAAAAAGCAAACTATGCCCCTGGTTCGTATCGTGGGTCCAGCATTGTTGCTATGGCAAAGTTGTCACTACACTGAATGCTCACAATGTGATGATTCTGGTCAAATACTGTCAGCATATGTTGCAGCAACATACTGCTACCACTATCTCCAGCAACATCAAGGCTATGCTGTACATTCACCAATGTCTGCCTCAGCACCCACAGCAGTGGAATTGATTGGCTAATGGAGGCAGACTCACCACTCACTGCCTTTGTGACATGTTCAAAAGGCCACAAAATTGTTATTACAGAGTCCATGAGGCGCCAATGTTCAGTCGTCATAGACATGGAGGCCCTGGAACTGTCACAACTAGTGTGCATCACAAGATATTCTGAGATGGCTTTGTATAGTTCATACAACCTCTCTGCTATGGATAAAGTGGAGTTCCATTGGGTGACAACTTCCAGCTTCAAGCGGTGCTGAGTCAGGCTGTTTTGTATCTGCAACTGTTGCAGTTGGTCATGGGCCTTTCCAGATCTTGAAAAGTGAGAGCATATATGTCATGCAATGATCATCATTTTCTTTACAACAGGGTGCTGCAGAAACTCCTGAACCCCAAGATTTAAACAGTGGGCCATGCATGGAACATGAAAAAACATACCATTTGTGATGCATTTCACCACATTTGACCCATTGTTACTTTATGAATCCAGTTCTCAGGGACAGAGGGTTTAGCCATCTGTCAATTTCAGTCAATACCACACCCAACATGTTCTCACCAGTGTGTGAACTGGTCACATTGCACATAGCAATTGTTGCATGCTGTTGAATTCCTGGAAGATTGCTACTGCGACAATCCACCTTACTGCACTGATTATTCACACTACCAACATCACAAACAACCCCAGCAACTGCGCCCAGTGTGCAGTTATACACAAATATGAACTCCACGCTGTTTTGCCACTTGTCCACAAATCCATACTTAAATGGATGAATGGAGAGGAGGAATGTTGAAGGGCATGTCCTACTGAGTCAGACACACTGTGGAACAACTCGGGGACAGCACGGGTAGAAAAGTATGTCCTGGATGGTACCTTCTATTTTGGACAGGCACATGCAGCAAACCACCAGAACCCAGAATTCTCCACAAAGGAGAAGGGGGGCAAAAGATCAATTGCCAGCATTTCCGCTACAGTGGCACTAAGTTCATGTGACACTATATGATTCAGGGGGTACTTCAGCTTATGTGCAAAAACACTCTGTAACATGGGCTGACTTAAACGTTTTACACGGGGTGTGATCACAAATGGTTGTGGTCTGTGATGAATGGCATTAGCAGGGGGTGGAGTGTGGGCATTTGATGAAGACAGTTGCACATGTGATGATGACATACCCAGAAATGCTGTTATCTTGCCAGATTTGTCAACCGGGGTTGATGTACCACTTGCACTAGACATACTGCATTCACCACCACCATCACCACAAAAACTGCTACTCTCACCAGCACTGGACAACATTTAAAAGTCATTATGGTCCTCCACCTCATCATGCCTGTAGTAATCCTCTGCTCTTATTACCTCACTACTGCACATGTTTAATTTAGTACTGGACTTAACAGTCATGGAAGGGGATAACATGCTGGCTATGGTTGCCACCGGTGATATGGGTGAATGCCCAAGTCTGGTATTAGCTGCCAGCTTGTGCTGGTTTCACAGTGCCAAGTGTCTATTCTTAAGATGCATATGCTGTCCTCCTGTCCCCAGATGGCCTCCCTTTTTACCTCAACTCACACGCACATGGCAAACCTGGCATATTGCAACTGACTCATCATTTGCAACTTAAACAAAAAAATCCCAAACAAGGGATTGTGATGCTCTGCTTTTAACATGTCCATGATGTTGCTTTATTTAAGTCCATTATTTTAAGCACTGAAGTGGGGGGGGCACGTGATGTTTCTGGCACTGCACACCTGGACTGCAACTGACCACCACAACTACCTATCATCATATTTATTACTGGGTCATCATCATCAACTAAAACCGATATCACAAGTTTTTACAGTGGGGGAATTCCTGCAAACAGACTCAGACACAGCCACTTTGAATTTGTTTTTCTCCAGTTCCCAACTGGGGTCAATTACATCATCATCATATTCATCAATGCCACACACATCCACATCTTCTGCTTGGATGCTAGCATGTGGACTACATGTTGCAACAACAGCAACATCATCTTCATCACATTCATCATCAGCATCTACACCACTATCACCTGATATTTTTTCACCACACTGTGAAACACTGCATGGAAAATGCGTGACATTAACTGCTATGGTGGACTGAATATCACATTGCATGCTATCATTGACATGATAATCAGAATCCTCAGATTCAGTTACTGGGATGTTACTGGGAAGTATGACATCATCTATGCTGCCACTCAATTGCACTGCTTCACACTAAATATTTTTGGATACGGTACACTGGTCAGAATTCAAACTTGACACAACAATACTAATACTATAACCACCATTAACACCAGTAACACTAACACCACCGGCTGGGAAAACATTGTCTCCTCCAACTATGAGTGAAGCTACTGACTGGGCTGTAAAAAACATTGCAGGAGAAATACCTTTACTCACATCCGCAATATACTTCTGCATCTGCATACTACTACCACGCCCACAGACTATCTTACTGCCAACATTGCCATTACGAGAAACAGCTTTGCTTGCACGTCACTTTGCAGGCATTTTGGGGGATCAACCACAATAGTATAACCAAATTCAGATTTTGATATGTTCACTCTCTGATTGGGGGGACGCTGGATATGAAGTAAAAAAAAACAATTGCAGCTTCAGCAACAGATAAGAGACTGGTCTGTCATGCAATGAAAACAACTTCAGTAACTAGTGGTGCTGATGAGGTCACAAAAATAATCCAATCTGGTAAAAAATTCCTTTTGCACATGGGGGTTTGGGGGGCATTGACTGCAGTGCAGATTTTTATGGTAGTACAAGCAGCAAAACAAAGAATATATACCATGATCGCAGTACAAAATCAAGCAGCTGCAGTGGATAGCAGGTTCACACTGCTGAGCCTGCAATTACACTAGTCTGTGGCACAATAAAAGGTGTATTATTTGATGTCACGCAACACTGCACCCACACTCACACACACACAGAGAACAGTTTGTCTATAATGCTGAACGAGTAATGCATAGCAAATGCAAAAGTTCAGTACTATGCCACATTACCTATTGTAATGTAAACAACCTGAAATTATGAACTGCTGCACCAGATCCACACAACAGCAAGAAAATTTCAACTATTACTGACAATATTACTGTGTGTACATTAACACAGTCAGTTATATAGCAAAAATATAACCAAAAAACAAAGAAATCACTATTTCTGCAACTTAAATCTACCTACACCACAGATACGCCCCTCCCCCAAAGCACACTTTCACTGTCTTTCACTACACACACTCAGTGTTGTAAATTAACATTCAAAATCCACACAAAAACAAAAACGCTCGATGATAGGAGCACAGGAGGGTTTCCTACAGTCGATGAACTAAAGTTGGAGACCCAAAAAAAATGCAAAAAATGCTTTTTTAACAGCTTTTAGAAGATTTCAATCACAGACAGCTATCAGAGCACACTGTCTCCTATTCCTTCCTACACATACTACCCCGAACTGAGGCTGTGCAGATCAAGGTGGAGTCCATGTGACCTGAAATCCCATGAATCACTGAAAAATTCACCTTCGGAGCTCAAAAACAAGGCAAAGTGAGACGAAGTGCATTGTCCTCAATGCACTTCACCTTAAATTTGGTGGAGTAGTGGTCTGGGGAGGCGGAGTAACCCGTAGTCATTGTTTCCAATGGACTTCATGTTCCTCATCATTTATTTGTTTTTATTTAGATACAGCCTAGGAATTACAACCTTTTCAGTCAGGGACTCATTTACAAAGGCTCTGCATCATACATTTAGTGAGGACATATACAGAGTAATATACAGTACAGTAACAAGTACAGAAACAACAATGAGATAAAAACATGTACAGAGCATGTACATGTTCATGTTGCGGAGCACTCTGAAAATCTGCCTTTGCTCTGTGAACCACTTCATGGAGTGGGTTGAGCCCACTTTGCCCACCACTAGCTGTTAACACCCCCCGAAGCCCTGCAAACTTATTTGCTGCTTTCCATGAGTTGTCAAGGGCATATTACTATCTGTAATGCTAACTGTAGTTCCAGTATCGACCAATATCATAGTCTGGCAGCCCCGAACCATAGCCGATACAGTAGGATGACCCTCCTAGTCATCTATTAATTTCCCTACTAATTGGAAAGTGGGGGCTTCATCCCGTCATTGCCCCAACTGTATCAGTTCTTCTTCATCAGGTTCCTTTTTAATGGCTCATCAACCCTATAGTCTCCCGGGGTTCCTTTTTTTATGTTTTCATATAAAGTTTTTCTTAAAGAGCCATACTTCGAGAAAATGGGAGAGTGAATATCGGATAAGAAATGTAGTCAAACACAAGAATCACCTTCTCAACCAAAAATCAATGTACAATATTTCCTTATAAATAATTGTTTCTTTTATTTTTTGATGCTCCACACCGTATCATGTAACGTTTCAGACCTTATGTTCCTTCATCAGACATTAGAGCATTATCTAAAGTGAAAAAATAAACCCATGTTATTTGCCTTTCTTGTCTATATTAATATATCAGGCTCAAACAATATTTAATGTTGCCAAACTGTTTTTTAACCAAACTATAATTTAACTAAAAAACTGACAACCAAATCCAAATCCAAGTACAGGTGGAACCAACCCGTATAATAAACCAGCTGAATCCTAAAAATAACAGCAGTGTCTGGCAAGGGTTGTGAGAGTTAAATCTCTTTTAGCCATAACGGCGAAAAACCATAGAGTATTCTATGAAAAAATTATGAAGACTTTAATATCATCTTATACACACTGGAGAACTCACAAATGAATTGATTAATTCATAATTACTTATTTAGCTGAAGTCCCTGTATTCAACATGAGACTTATTGGTCCAAGTTCTACCTGTTGGTTGCGTAAACAATCATTTTGCTCACTAATTTCGAAAAAACTTTCTTTCAAGTGCTTGTATTCTTAAATTGTGAATGAGACATACCTTGTGGTTTTAGTTTTTATAGTTATTATCAGCGAGTGTTGTATCTCGGTACAGCTTTTAAGCTTTGTTCACAAAGAAAAACTTCTCCTACAAAGCTGCCATTGACAGACGTGCCAAAACTGCTCTCAGGCAAAGCACCTAGCAAGGTGATAAAGAAACTGGGCCTGGCTATACAGGTGGGCATGTGTCAACGTGCTTATGTTACCTAGGTAACCACTCCTCCTGCAGCCTGGTCATAAAGAAACTCCTTACAGTCTTTTGGAGAAGTCCCCCGTAACTTCAAAACAATAAAATATCAATTTGCATGAAATTCTATACTTAGTATGCATAATACAACAGTTTCCAAGTTGCAGAATTTATATATTTTAAACATTAACACCATTTTACAACATCAAAAAGAACAGAAGAAGGAAATAGGGGAAAGGAAGGGGGGAGAAGCAAGGGAGAGAAAAAGGTCAGCTATCAAAATTCAATACGATCTGATTAAGTCACTCTTTATATATTGTTTATATCCTAAAAATGACAAACTCTAACTATGCTGTGAATATGAAACTTAGTCTATACTTGTCCAGTTCACATATTCGTTTAAACCATATTTATTGAGATGCATTTTTAATTAAAATCCACCACGCCTCACGTCTTAACAAAACCTTTTCTCTATTTCCCCTCGTGGTGGTTCATGGATTTTTTCAATACCAAAGAATTTTAGTGCAGTAATTTGATGTTGCTTCTCTAAAAAATGTCTGGCTAAAGGAGATCTTAAATCCCCTCTCCTAATACTACTTCTGTGTTCCAAAATTCTTATTTTTAGGAATCTAGTGGTTTCACCAATGTAGTATAAACCACGTGGACAATAAATACAATAAATCACAAAATCTGTATTACAAGTTGTACATTCCTTGATGTTATATTCCCTATCATCCCCTGTACTTCTAATGGTTTTCCTTCTAACCCCATTGTTGCAGTGGATACAACTGCCACATGGAAAGAAACCTGTAATGCTACTTTTTAACCAACTAGTGCCTCTCGGTTCCTCCCTCCAGTGTTTAGTTTTTATTAATATGTCACGAATTGTCTTGGTTTTGCGTGCAGTTACCCATGGTTTTTGTCCGAATATTTTTTGTCCCATTTCACTACTTTGCAAGATATTCTAATTTGAAATAATGGTGTTTTTTATTTTACCAAATGCTTCAGAATATTGTGTGGACATTGTAATACATTCTGGAATAGTTTTCAAACTTTGGTCCTTATTTTTTAAAAGACTAACTTGATCTTTATTATCTACTTTCTCTTTTGCCAGTTGTATGGCTCTTGTTGTGTAACCTCTTTCTCTAAATCTCCTGGATAAATCATCTGCATTTTTTTCATATCTTTCTACAGTACCACTATTCTTTTTGACTCTGAGCATTTGGCTGTAGGGGATATTCTGTTTTAGATTATAAGGGTGAAAACTTTTAGCATGTAAAATCGTATTTCTTGTAGTTTCCTTTCTAATAGCTGCCACAGCCTTGGTATTGACCAAATTACTGAGCATTTCAATACATTTTTGTAAGTCTGCCTTACCACCTGGTTTAGCATTATTACCAGGATTTTGTGCTTGTCTCCTTTCCATTACCTGTTTTTGTTTTCCCTCCATGTCTCCACCTATTGCCCAACAATCTTGTTTAAAGTGTCCTTCTTTGTTACAATTATTATAAGTATGTCTACTTTTTCCTTCTGTTTTGACAATAGCTGCTACTCGTCACTTGTCCTTTCCCTTTCCTGGGCTTTGATCATCTTGTTGCATCCGTTACTAATTGGTAAACAATTCTTCTTTATCTTCACATGTCGGTGCCCGTTTACACAACATACGTATTGACACAAACACTAAAGTTGCCTGACGATCAATCAAACTAAGAAACGGCTCCCTATCTTTACTAGTGTTGGCCACACCCCCGTAAGTGGCGTCTGCAACATGTAATCGATTAATAAATATAACTGGGATTCTTCAGAAAGTTATTGTACTTCATAAATCTTTCTCCAATCTGTCTGGGACGCACCACGCATTGACTGCAACGCTGCTTGGATCTCATCAACATTTGCCCAAGTGTCGTTGTTATCAGAATTAGCCTGCATACTGACCATGTTAGCTGGAAAGCTCTGAAGTAACACGGCAGGCAGGGAGAGCATCATTACTTTACATGCATCTTTGTTGGTCAGATTAAAATTAGCAACTAATGTTTTTAGCTTTGCACAATAGGGGACAGTATTCTGTCCAGGCTCCCATTTGCCTAACTGATCTACCAACTGCATATTCTCTTGTATAGTCAAATCTCGTTGGGAGAACTTTTGGACTACTTCTTACTGTTCAGCAGCTTTTTGTAATGCCGCTTCTTCCTCATGTGCCATGGTATCTTATTTTAGTTTTGCCTCTTCTATTAATTTATCTTTTTCTAAATGGCTTATAGTATCTTCGAATCCCTTTCTTTCCTTTTCATCCATGGCATTGTCACACACAACTGTATACCTCCCTATTTTATCTTTTATGGTCTCAATGGACTCCAATACCTGCACTTTACTTTTTGGACTTAATTTCTTTAGCCATTTACTTGTACAAGGCAGTTGTTGTTTTACAGTTTCTCCTTTTGTTTTAACATAAAAGGGAGCAATTTTTCCTCTCCTTTTATGTACTGGTTCATCCTCGCTCTCAGAACTACTGGAGCTCGAACTCCCTTCAGTAACCACCTCATAGCCACAATGATGTTTTGGCTGGAAGGGGTGTCTTACCTGCACCATAGCTGTTTCGTATTTTTGGATGTCTTCACGCAATGAGGTAATTTGGTGTCATAATTCTAAGGAGATCTGGCACTGTAATTGTGCCTCTGCTTGTAATGTATACAAGGACTGTTCCTTATATGACAGGTCTTGGGCATATTCTTGATTTGCATGATCCAATCTTTCTATTGCCTGCTGCAATTACCTAGTCAGTTCATTAATTTGAGCCTGACTCTGTTTATTTACAAATTTAAGATTTTCTTCTGATTATTCTTAATGTTTAACCCACAAACCTCCCCTTGTGCCCCATTTAATTTATACACCATTTTTTTGGTATCAGTGGCACATTTTTGCATCTCCTTCTCTAATTTCTCCCCCATACTTTTTGTTTCAGTAACACATTTTTGTGACTCCTTTTCTTGCAGATCTAAACCTTCATTACTTTTCTCTTCATTTTCTAACATCTGCCTGTTCATGTTACACATCCTAGCTGTTATTTCATACTGATATTGTACATACATTTGGCAGATGTTGGCTAACTTTGTTCTAGCTACTTTAACTTTCTCATTTCTGTCCATACATTGGCTAGTAAAGCATTGATATGCATCTTCCTGTTGTTCAGGAGAGTGGTACGGCCCTTCCTTTAAATGTGTTTCTAGAAATTTACGTAAAATGGTATCCATACTTACGTTTATCTTGTGGCTGGCAAATCACATCTGACTTCACACCAGTCCTTCCCGAGTCCCTTCACAACTCCCTTCCGCACTTGATTGATCAGGTCAGGTGCAGTAAGGCGTTCCCCGCAGTGTGGCCCCTTCGGTTCTTTTGATGTCATCAACAACCATATAGACCATCTTCAGACATCCGAATCACAGCACCAATTGTAAGGTTGCATAGTGTTTGCAAAAGAATTCCACTCGAGCCTTCAGATTTCTTCTAAGAGTTTATTGTGGTTATTCATCTTCACATGCATGTTCATTTCATTTCATCAGTAGTGGTGCTGCTTATTCAGTTTACATACAGTGTTTATATAAAGATTTGTTATCTTGAAAAATACCAACACCCCATTATAAGCCAATCACAAAACAAAATAACATATTAATCTTAGGGTGTGGTGTACCTTTTTCCTCAGAACATAGGTATTGCTTCATTTTTTGCACAACCTCATAGGTATTACTACATTTTTTGCACAACATTCCTTGATGCACACAACCCTCTCTGTTGCACACCTTCCTTAACAAGTGCACTCCATCCTAAACTGGTATATCCTTTCTTAACAAGTGCACACCATCCTAAATAAGGTTATCATTGGACATTTTGGTGTTAAATGATGTGAAATGTTATGCTACAAGTACTGTACTGTACTGTACTATAGCACAGACACTGTACTAATAGTAATACAGTGCAGTAGTAGTACAGGGCTGACTTTGCATTTACAGTACTGTACTATAGGGCTGACTGTATACTTCCAATAGTAAACTGTACTGCAGGGCTGACTTTGGATTTACAGTTCTATACTGCACCATAGGGCTGACTTTGTACATAGAAACATAAAATTTGATGGCAGATAAGTACCGCCAGGCCCATCTAGTCTGCCTATTTTTTTCTACCTGGTTGTTGCTGCCAAATGTGTCTGTCTATTTTGAACATTGGCCGACTTTATTCTTACTCAAATGTATTTTTCCCTTGTGCCTATCCCATGCTCTTTTGAAGCCCTTCACTGTACTCAATTCCACTGCCTCCTTGGGAAGGCTGTTTCATGCATCTACCACTCTCTCTCTGTGAAAAAGAATTTTCTCACATTACCCCTCAATTGGCCTCCCTCCAATCTCATATCATGTTCTCTTGCCCTGCTATTTTTCTTATACTGAAACATGTTGGACTCTTTCACCTTGTTTAGGCTTTTAAGGTATTTGAAAGTTTCTATCATATTTCACTTCTCCCTCCTCTGCTCCAGGGTGTAAACATTAAGGTCCTTCAATCTGTCCTCATATGGCTTCTGTTGCAGCCCTTGCACCATCTTGGTCACCCTTCTCTGGACTGTTTCAATCCTTTTGATGTCGTTTTGAAGGTGTAGCCTCCAGAACTGGATGCAGTACTATAGCTGGGGCCTAACCAGTGTGGATGCAGTACTCCAGCGGGGTCCTAACCAGTGTCTTTAAAGAGGGCTCACTATCTCCCTCTTTCGACTTGTGATCCCCTACTGATACATCCCAACATCCCTCAAGCTCACCCCACTGCCTTTGGGGTCTGCCTGGAGGCTTTCAGGTCATTGATGATGATGTTGATGCCCAAGTTGCTTTCCTCTCTAGTGGTTGTTAGCACTCCCCCTGTCCTATAGTTAGCTTCAAGATTTCTCCTCCTCACATGCATGATTTTGCACTTCTTAGCGTTACACCCTAGTTGCCACTCTTTGGACCATTTTTCTAGCTTTATCAGGTCTCATCTCATACTATCCACCCCATCTGGATCATCCATTCTGTTGCAGATCTTGATGTCATCTGCAAACAGGCAAACCACTTACAGTAGTACACCAAAATGCAGGGTTAACTTTGTATTTACTGTACTATACTGTACCATAGGGCTAACTTTGTACTTACAGTAGTACACTGTACTGCTGGGCTGACTTTGTATGTATAGTATTGTACTGTACTATAGGGCTGACTTTGAACTTACAGTAGTAAACTGTACTTCAGAGATGACTTTGTTCTTACAGTAGTACACTGTACTGCAGGGCTGAATTTGGAATTGTAGTACTGTACTGTACTACATGGCTGACTTTGTACTTACAGTAGTAAACTGTACTTCAGAGATGACTTTGTACTTACAGTAGTACACTGTACTGCAGGGCTGAATTTGGATTTATAGTACTGTCTTATATCATACTACAGCACAGACACTGTACTTACAGTAGCACACTGTACTGCATGGCTGACTTTGGATTTATAGTACTGTACTGTACTATATGGCTGACTTTGTACTTACAGTAGTACACTGTACTACAGGGCTGGCTATGTATTTACAGTACTATGCTGTACTATAGGGCTGACTTTGTACTTATAGTAGTAAACTGTACTGCAGGGCTGACTTTGTATTTACAGTACTATACTGTACTATAGAGCTGACTTACACAGTACTGCAGGTCTGACATTGTATTTACAGTAGTGTACACAGTAATAAATGGCCAACTTTGTACTTACAGTGGTGAACTGTATTACAGGTCGTCCTTTGTATTTTACAGTACTATTCTGAACTTTATATCTGATTTTGTGCTTACAGTAGTATGCAGTACTAAATAGCTGACTTTGTACTCACAGTACTGTACTGTACTATAGGGCCGGCTCTGTACTGACAGTAGTGAATTGTACTATATTGTAACACTATTTAACATCTGAATCCAGGAGGCTTTTGGCTCACAGCTTTCTTTTTTTAGTGCCTTGGACTATGAGTTGGTGATTTATGCTCCTATGAGCTCTAAACTTCTAGGAAAATTGACAGTCATATATAATTCTATATTGAGATTAATGCTTTCTGTTTCAGCTCAAACCTATCATTGTCTACTGTTAAAATCCTCCAACTGTCTTTCTCTCATAAATAGAATTCAGTTCAAGATGTGTTTGTTTCTATTTAAAATCAAAGCTGGTTTGTCACCTAATTCAGTGAGTTCACTCTTTTCTAAATATGTTAATTCTAATTGCACTAGAACTCAGTCAAAGTTTACATTTAATGTTCCATTTTGTAAGAGAATCTCAGGACAACGTTCATTGCTATATAGGGAACCACGTTATTTTAATTTACTCCCATGTGATATATCAATATGTAATTCCATATTCTCTTTTAAATCAAAGCTAAAAAGTACTTACAGTGTACTCAAGAATGTTTTTGTTAAATGTTTAAATGTGAAGTGTCCTGATGTATTATATATGTTACTGTTCTTGTTTTTTGTTTATTGTATTGTTTGTCATCTGTGAAAATGGGCAATTTGCTCAGCAGACTTATAAGGGTAACTAATAAAATGAAGGAATGAATGAACATGGCTGACATTCTACTTACAGTAGTGTACTGTACTACAGAGATGGCTTTGTACTTACAGTTCTGTTCTGTACTATAGGGCTGACTTTGTACTCAGTGAGCTGTACTACAGGGTTGACTGTATTTACAGTAGAGACGTGTATAATGGTCCAACTTTGTAATTACAGTACTGTACTTTACTGTACAACAGGGCTGACATTGTACTAACAGTAGTGAGTTGTACTGTTGGCCTGACTTTATACATGCAACACTGTACCGTACTGTACTGTATTGTATTGTACTACAGGCTGACTTTGTACTTAGTGTACTGTACTACAGGGCTGACTTTGTACTTAGTGTGTTGTATTACAGAGCTGGCTTTCTACTTAGTGTACTGTACTACAGGGCTGACATTGTACTTAGTGTATTGTACTTTGTGTACTGTACTACAGGGCTGGCTTTGTACTTAGTGTGTTGTACTACAGTGCTGGCTTTCTACTTAGTGTACTGTACTACAGGGCTGACATTGTACTTAGTGTATTGTACTACAGGGCTGGCTTTGTACTTAGTGTATTGTACTACAGGGCTGGCTTTGTACTTAGTGTATTGTGCTACAGGGCTGACTTTGTACTTAGACTATTGTACTACAGGGTTGACTTTGTAATTAGTGTACTGTACTACAGGGCTGGCTTTGTACTTAGTGTGTTGTACTACAGTGCTGGCTTTCTACTTAGTGTACTGTACTACAGGGCTGACATTGTACTTAGAGTATTGTACTACAGGGCTGGCTTTGTACTTAGTGTATTGTACTACAAGGCTAACTTTGTACTTAGTGAACTGTACTACAAGTGTGACTGTACTTAGTGTACTGTACTACAGGGCTGGCTTTGTACTTAGTGTACTGTACTTCAGGGCTGACTTTGTACTTAGTTTACTGTACTGTAAGTGTGACTTTGTACTTAGTGTGCTGTACTACAGGGCTGGCTTTGTACTTAGTGTATTGTACTACAGGGCTGACTTTGTACTTAGTCTATTGTAGTACAGAGCTGACTTTGTACTTCCTTTAGAGAACGCACTACTGCACTGACTTTGTGCTTAGTGTACAGTGATACAGTAGGTGACCTTGTACTTTGTGTACTGTACTGCAAGCCTGACTTTGTACTTAGTGAACTGTACTACAGGGCTGGCTATGCACTAAGTGCACTGTACTACAGTGGTGACTGTGTACTTTGAGTATTGTGCTGCAGGGCTGTTTTGGACTTAGTGTGCAGTAGTACAGGGCTGACATTGTACTTGCAGTAGTGTAATGTACTACATGGGTGACCCTGTACTTAGTGCACTGTACTACAGGGATGATTTTGTACTAAGTGTGCTGCACTACAGGGCTGACTTTGCACAGTACATAGTGCATGGCACTACAGAGCTAGTTGTGTACTCAGTGTACTGTACTACAAGGGAGACTTTGTACTTAGTGCACTATACTACAGCACTGATGTTGTACTTAGTGCACTGTACTACAGGGCTGATTTGGTACTTAGTGTGGGTAGTCCATGACCATAGCGACCAAGATTGAACACCTAGAAAAACAGTGAGTCAATCTTGGCAACTGTGATCATGGCTACCTAGGGAGGAGGGTGACTGGATACTGTGATTGGTGAAAACCGCAACAGGAACTCGCATGTATACACACATGCACACACCTGCAGGGGGAGGAGAGGCAGGGGATGGATGTCATGTGGGAGGGGTTGCGGCGAACAGCTGCTGAGCTGGATTGCTGGTATCATGGCGAGGGTGGTCAGCTGGGAGGCATGGGGTACTGGGTTCTGGTCCGGCATGGTGTGTTTTCCTTTTTTGCCACCTGGTAGCATGTATTTTGTCAAGTTTTTCACCCCTCCGACAAGCATCCCCCTAGAGTTGAGACTCCATAAGTAGGTTGGTGCGGGAGAGCGAAGCCGCAGGTGGGGTGGGGCACAGCCTCCTGCATTAAAAATGAGACCTGTAGGTCTCTGACACTTTTTTTCTGTGTGCTGCCAATGTGCATCACCGAAAATAATTTTCAGTTATGTACACTCGCATAATAGTGATTGCTGTTTCTCGATCGCTATTATGACATGGAACCCTTAGTGTGCTGTACTACAGAGCTGATTTTGTACTTAGTGCACTGTACTACAGGACTGATTTTGTACTTAGTGCACTGTACTACAGGGCTGATTTTGTACTTAGTGTGCTCTACTAGAGGGCTCAGTTTGTACTTAGTGTTTAGTGTGCTGTACTACAAGGCTGGCTTTGTACTTAGTTTATTGTACTACAGGGCTGACTTTGTACGTAGTGTGCTATACTGCAGGGCTGATTTTGTACTTAGTGTGCTGTACTACATGGCTGATTTTACTTAGTGTGATGTACTGCAGGGCTGATTTTGTACTTAGTGCACTATACTACAGAGCTGCTATTGTAGTTAGTGTACTGTACTACAAGTGTGACTTTGTACTTAGTGTACTGTACTACAGGGATGGCATTGTACTTAACACTGTACTGTAGGGCTGACTTTGTACTTGTTCATTGAACTATAGGGCTGGCTTTGTACTTAGTGCATTGTACCACAGGGATGATTTTGTTCTTAGTGTGCTGTACAGAGCTGATTTTGTACTTAGTGCACTGTACTACAGGACTGATTTTGTACTTAGTACACTGTACCACAGGGCTGATTTTTGTACTTAGTGCACTGCACTACTGGGATGATTTTGTACTTAGTACACTGAACTACAGGGCTGACTTTGGACTTAGTTCGATATACTACAGGGCTGGCTTTGTACTCAGCGCACTGTACTACAGGGCTGATTTTGTACGTAGTGTGCTGTACTACAGGGCTAATTTTGTACTTTTTGTGCTGTACTACAGGGCTGATTTTATTTAGTGTGCGGTACTGCAGGGCTAATTTTATACTTTGTGCACTGTACTACAGGGCTGGTTTTGTATATAGTGCGCTATACTACAGGGATGATTTTGTACTTAGTATACTGTACTACAAGAGAAACTTCATACTTAATGCACTGTACTAGATGGCTGATTGTGTGCTTAGTGCACTGTATTACAGGGCTGATTTTGTACCTAGTGTGCTGTACTACAGGGCTGATTTTTTTACTTAGTGTGCTGTACTACAGGACTGATTTTGTACTTAGTGCACTTTACTACAAGAATGATTTTGTATATAATGCACTGTACTATAGGGTTGATTTTGTACTTAGTGCGCTGTACTACAGGACTGATTTTGTTCTTTGTGCACTGTACTACAGGACTGATTTTGTACTTATTGCACTGAACTACAGAGTTGATTTTGTACTTAGTGTGCTGTACTACAGGACTGATTTTGTACTTAGTGCACTTTACTACAGGAATGATTTTGTACAAAATGCGCTGTACTACAGGGTTGATTTTGTACTTAGTGCACTGTACTGCAGGACTGATTTTGTTCTTAGAGCACTGTACTACAGGTATGATTTTGTACATAGTGGGCTGTACTACAAGGCTGATTTTATTCTTAGTGCAGTGTATGACATGGCTGATTTTGCACTTAGTGTGATGTATTACAGGGTTGATTTTGTACCTAGTGTGCTGTACTACAGGGCTGATTTTTTTACTTAGTGTGCTGTACTACATGGCTGATTTTACTTAGTGTGATGTACTGCAGGGCTGATTTTGTACTTAGTGCACTATACTACAGAGCTGCTATTGTAGTTAGTGTACTGTACTACAAGTGTGACTTTGTACTTAGTGTACTGTACTACAGGGATGGCATTGTACTTAACACTGTACTGTAGGGCTGACTTTGTACTTGTTCATTGAACTATAGGGCTGGCTTTGTACTTAGTGCATTGTACTACAGGGATGATTTTGTTCTTAGTGTGCTGTACTGCAGAGCTGATTTTGTACTTAGTGCACTGTACTACAGGACTGATTTTGTACTTAGTACACTGTACTACAGGGCTGATTTTGTACTTAGTGCACTGCACTACTGGGATGATTTTGTACTTAGTACACTGAACTACAGGGCTGACTTTGGACTTAGTTCGATATACTACAGGGCTGGCTTTGTACTCAGCGCACTGTACTACAGGGCTGATTTTGTACGTAGTGTGCTGTACTAGAGGGCTAATTTTGTACTTTTTGTGCTGTACTACAGGGCTGATTTTATTTAGTGTGCGGTACTGCAGGGCTAATTTTATACTTTGTGCACTGTACTACAGGGCTGATTTTGTACTTAGTGGACTGTACTACAAGGGTGACTTTGTACTTAGTGTACTACACTATAGGGATGCCATTCTATTTAGCATACTGTACTACAGGGTTGACTTTGTACTTCGTGCACAGAACTATAAGGCTGACTATGTACTTAGTGCTCTCTATTACAGGGATGATTTTGTACTTAGCATGCTATACTACAGGGCTGATTTTATTTACTGCCTGTACCACATGGTTGATTTTGTGCTAGTGTACTGTACTACAAGGGTGACTTTGTACTTAGTGTACTGTACTACAGGGATGACATTGTATTTAACATACTGTACTACAGGGCTGACTTTGTACTTAGTGTGCTGTACTACAGGGCTGATTTTGTACTTAGTGTGCTGTACTACAGGGCTGACTTTGTACTTAGTGTGCTGTACTACAGGGCTGACTTTGTAGTTAGTGCGCTGAACTATAGGGCTGACTTTGTAATTAGTGCACCATACTACAGGGATTATTTTTACTTAGTGCACTGTACTACACAATTGATTTTGTGCTTAGTGCACCGAACATGCAAGGCTGACAGTGTACTTAGTGCACTATATTTGAGGGTTGATTTTGTACTTAGCGTACTGTACTGTACTGCACTGCAAGGGTGACTTTGTACTTAACATACTGTGGTACAGTGCTGACTTTATTCTTGTGCACTGCACTGTACTACAGGGCTGATTTTGTACATAGTGCGCTATACTACAGGGATGATTTTGTACTTAGTATACTGTACTACAAGAGAAACTTCATACTTAATGCACTGTACTAGATGGCTGATTGTGTGCTTAGTGCACTGTATTACAGGGCTGATTTTGTACCTAGTGTGCTGTACTACAGGGCTGATTTTTTACTTAGTGTGCTGTACTACAGGACTGATTTTGTACTTAGTGCACTTTACTACAAGAATGATTTTGTATATAATGCACTGTATTATAGGGTTGATTTTGTACTTAGTGCGCTGTACTACAGGACTGATTTTGTTCTTTGTGCACTGTACTACAGGACTGATTTTGTACTTATTGCACAGAACTACAGAGTTGATTTTGTACTTAGTGTGCTGTACTACAGGACTGATTTTGTACTTAGTGCACTTTACTACAGGAATGATTTTGTACAAAATGCGCTGTACTACAGGGTTGATTTTGTACTTAGTGCACTGTACTGCAGGACTGATTTTGTTCTTAGAGCACTGTACTACAGGGATGATTTTGTACATAGTGGGCTGTACTACAAGGCTGATTTTATTCTTAGTGCAGTGTATGACATGGCTGATTTTGCACTTAGTGTGATGTATTACAGGGTTGATTTTGTACCTGGTGTGCTGCACTACAAGGCTGATTTTGTACCTAGTGTGCTGTACTACAGAGATGACTGTATATAGTGTGCTGTACTACAGAGATGATTGTGCATTTTATGTACTGTACTGTATGGCTGACTTTGTACTTAGTGTACTGTACTGTACTACAGTGCTGACTTTGTATTTAGTGCAATGTATGATAGGGATGACTGTGTACTTTGAGTACTCTAGTACTGGGCTGATTCTGTGCTTAGTGTACTTTACGACAGTGCTGACTGTATTTAGTGCCATGTAGTACAGGGATTACTGTGTACTTTGAGTACTGTGCTGCAGGGCTGACTTTGTACACAGTGCAGTAAACTACAGGGCTCACTGCGTATTTACTGCACTGTATTACAGACCTGATTTTGTACTTGTGCACTATACTACAGGGATGACTACTTAGTTTACTGTACTGCTGGGGTGTCTCTGTACTTAGTGAGTTGTGCTACAGGGATGACTGTGTAACTTGAGTACTGTGCTGCAGGGCTGACTTTGTACTTAGTGTACTGCACTACAGAGATGACAGTTATTAAGTGTGCTGTACTGCTGGGATGACTGTGTACTTTGAGTAGTGTGCACAGGGCTGACTTTTTATTAAGTGTGCTGTGCTGCATGGCTGATGTACTTAGTGTACTGTACTACAGGGCTGTTTTCTTAGTGTAATATACTACAGGGCTGGCTGTGTACTTAGTGTATTATACTACAGGGTTGACTGTGTTCTTAGTGTACCATATTTCAGGGTTGACTGTGTTCTTAGTGTACTATACTACAGGGCTGGCTGTGGATTTAGTGTACTATACTACAGGATTGACTGTGTTCTTAGTGTACCATATTTCAGGGTTGACTGTGTTCTTAGCGTACTATACTACAGGGCTGACTGTGTACTTAACGTACTATACTACAGTGCCGACTGTGTACATAGTATACTATATTACAGGGCTAGCTGCATACTTAGTGTATTATACTACAGGGCTGACTGTATACTTTGTGTACTATATGACATATCTGACTGTGCATTAATGTACCATACTACAGAGCTGATGGTGTACTTAGTGTACTATACTACAGGGCTGGCTGTGTACTTTGTGTACTATACAACATGGCTGGCTGTGTACTTTGTGTACTATACTACAGGTCTGACTATGTACTTAGTGTACTATGCTATAGGGCTGGCTGTGTACTTGGTGTACCATATTAGAGGGCTGACAGTGTACTTAGTGTACTATACAACAGTGTGCTTTGTGTACTGTACTACAGGGCTGGCTGTGTACTTAGTGTACACTTCAGGGCTGGCTATGTACTTTGTGTACTGTACAACAGGGCTGTCTGTATAGTTAGTGTACTATACTACAGAGCTGACTGTGTACTTAATGTTCTGTACTACAGAGCTGACTATGTAATTAATATACTATTTATTTATTTATTGAAATCTAGGATTACAAATACCTTTGAGCAAGAACTGCTCATTTACAAAGGTTCCATGTCGAATACTACAGGGCTGGCTGTGTACTTAGCATACTATACTACAGAGCTGGTTGTGTACTTTGTGTACTATACTACAGGGCTAGCTGTGTACATAGTGTACTATACTACAGGGCTGGCTGTGTATTTAGTGTACTATACTACAGGACTGGCTGTATAGTCAGTGTATTGTACTACAGGAATGACGTCTAGTATGCTGCTGTACTGCAGGCATGTCTCTGTACTTTTATTACTATGCTGCAGGGCTAACTTTCTATCTAGTATGCTGCGTTGCATGGCTGATGTTGAACTTAGTGTACTGTACTACAGAACTGACTGTGTTCTTAATGTACTATACTACAAGGCTGGCTGTGAACTTAGTGTGCTATACTACAGGGCTGACTGTTTCTTAGTGTACTGTACTACAGGGCTGACTGTGTACTTAGTGTACTATATATTATAGGGCTGTCTATGTACTTAGTGTACTACACTACAGGGCTGACTGTGCACCTAATATACTATACTACAGCACTGTTTGTGTACATAGTATACTATACTACTGGGCTGGCTGCATACTTAGTGTACTATACTACAGGGCTGACTGCAAACTTGTACTATATTACAGGGCTGGCTGTGTACTTTGTGTACTATATGGCAGATTTGACTGTGTATTTCATGTACTATACTACAGAGTTGACTGTGTGCTTAGTGTAGTATACTTAGGGTTTCCGGTTTTCTGTTTTAACCGATAATCACAGATAAATCACCACTGACGTGTTTTTTGCGATTTTGGTTAAAACCGATAAACACCGAAATACATACACCTGCGGTGCTCTTGTCACACACCATCATCACACTGCAACAGCCCCCCAGTGGATAATAGTCTTCTCTCTGAACTCAATTCCTAACTCTGATCCCAGCCAGAGCGCTGAGAGCTGCCGAGAATTCTAAGCAGAAGCAGAAGCAGGATTGCAAGGGAGCCTAGCCAATCCGTGAGGGAGCAGAGAGAAAACTGGCCAATCAGAGTAGTGGGTGGGTAGCACCAGAATCGAAAGGAGTGGCACTTGCAGGGAAAGACTGTACCTTAATGAGTTGGGTGGCTGCTGGAGAGTAAGGCGGGTGGCTGTAGGGAAGCGCCACACTGCACCTCCAGTGGAATGCATGCCCAAGTTAGGGGCTCCTTCTGAGTGAGAGAGAGAGAGAGAGAGAGAGAGAGCCAGAGAGAGAGAGAGAGAGAGAGAAGTGTGGGGGTCTGTGCCAAGCACCGGTGGAGGTGGAGCAGGACCAGGGGGCAGAAGAGAGAATGGATAGGGAAACTGAGAGAACAAGGTAGGGAAGTAGCGAGTAAAAGTTCAGAGTAAGGGAAGGGGAATTGAAACAAAAGAAATTTGGATAAAGGCAGGTAAATTAAAAGCAGCTAAACAAAACAATTGCAGTGCAGATATTGATTCTATGGTGCTATAAATAAGTTCAGTATGGTTGGCGCTAATAATATGGGATATGGTGCTACTGATGGGGTTATGTGCAACTCTAATTATTTTTGCAATTTGTTGAACTGGAACAGCAATGTACACAATGACTTAAAAAAAAATTAAAATACAAAAATGTACTACAAGAAACACTGATAACTACTGGAAATGTGTTAAGACTTATTTATTTACACTGGAAAACACAGAATTTTACTACTTGAAAAGCTAGCGAGTAAAGTTGAAAAATAAACAACTTTTTTGTTAAACAATAAACACCTAAATCCGGGAAACCCTAAGTATACTGCAGGGCTGGCTGTTTATTTAGTGTACTATACTACAGGGCTTATTGTGTACTTGGTGTACTATACTGCAGGACTGACTGTGTACTTAGTGCACTATATTACAGGGTTGGCTGTGTAGTTTGTGTAGTATACTACAGGGCTGACTGTGTACTTAGTGTACTATACTACAGGGCTGGCTATGTACTTTATGTACTATACTACAGGGCTGACTGTGTACTTAGTGTACTATACTTCAGGGCTGGCTATGCACTTAGTGTACTGTACTTCAGGGCTCTCTGTGTGCTTAGTGTACTATACTGCAGAGCAAATTGTGTATTTAGTGTACTATACTATATGGCTGACTATGTAATTAATGTACTATACTACAGAACTGGCTGTGTACTTTATTTATTTATTTATTTATTGAACAGCTTCACCAGAAAAGTACACTGCTCAATCAAAATTGCTCATCTCATGGTACGTCCTGGGGGAGGGGGTACATGTGGGGAAAGGATACATACACAATTGCCATAACAGGTACAAAATACATATACAAATGATGGATACATAATATTAATAAAATAGGTTACAGAGCCTATACAACAGTTTACTGCATGGCTGGCTGTGTATGTAGTATACTATACTACAGGACTGGCTGTGTAGTTTGTGTACTATGCTACAGGGCTGGCTGTGTACTTTGTGTACTATACTACAGGGCTGGCTGTGTAGTTAGTGTGCTATACTGCAGAGCTGAATTTTTACTTAGTGTACTGTACTGCTGGGCTGACTTTGTATTTAGGGCACTGTGCTACACGGATGACTGTGTACTTAATGCACTGTACTGTACTACAGGGATGACTTAGTAATTAGTGTACTATACTACAAGGTAGACATTCTACTTAGTGTGCTGTACCACCGAGTTGACTTTGCACCTAATGGACTATGCTACAGGGCTATGTACTTAGTCCACTGTCCTAAAGGGATGAAGGTCTTAAGTGCACTGTCCTACAGGGATGACTATGTACTTAACATGCTGCACTGCATGACTGACTTTGTATATAATGCACTGTATAACAGGATTGATTTTGTACTTAGTGTACTGTACTAAAGGACTGACTATGTACTTATTGCACTGGACTATAGGAATGACTGTGTGCACAGAATATGGTACTTCAGGGTTGACTGTATTTAATGCACTGCAGTACAGGGCTGGCTATGTACTTAGTGCACTATCCTATAAGGCTAATTTTGTACTTCATGCGCTGTACTACAAGGCTGACTTTGCACTTAGTGCACTGTACTACAGGACTGATTTTGTACTTAGTCCACTGTACTACAGGGTTGACTTTGTTCGTAGTGTACTGCATTGCAGTGTTGACTATCTATTTAGTGTGCCGTGCTACAGGGATGACTCTACTTTGAGTACAGTACTGCGGGGCTGACTTTGTACTTAATGTAATACATTACAGGGATGACTTTGTACTTACTGCACTGTACTACAAGGATGACTGTACTAAGTGCACTGTACTACTGGGATGACTCTGTACTTAGCATACTGCACTGCAGGGCTGACTTTAAACTTAATGTACTGTATTACAGAACTGATTCAATACTTAGTGTACTGTACTAAAGGGCTGATCTTGCTATTAACAACACTGGCTATTTTACTAGTGTGAAAGGGATAGCATTGTCTTTAAAAATTGAACCTTTTAGCCCAATTTTATGGCTACTGTACACAAGTGATTTTTAGACAAATCTGAATCATGATGTAAGAAAAAAAGCAAGAGTTCCTAGAATTTAGGTATTCTAAATCATATACCAAGCTTTTGGCAAAGTCTGAGAGCAAGGTACATCTCTCTGCCTCTACACAGGGTGCCCAAAGTTGATGGTCATGCTCCTCTTCAGGATCCATGCCTTTGACCTTTATCCCCAGCCCTCTATCCAGCTGCTTAGATCTACACAAAATGTACAATTCTGCTGTTATCCAATGTATCAAGATGAGTCTGCCTTGCTTGGGGGGGGGGGGCAGAGGGTTCCTTTCACAGTCCAAAACTAGAGGCTTAGGGTTTCAGAAGTTTCCACTCAAAGCTAGTGACTCAGATTTCTTCATTCCATCATGGGGGTAACTTCACCTTAAGGTACTGCTCTTGGGGTTTTTCTGTCCTTTCAGTTTAATCTATTCAGTTCCACCAGGCCGGTTTAACAGTAAGTTTGTCGAATGGCATCATTGTGCCATCAATAAAACAAAGTGTGTTTTATAGGGGCTTTGCCCCACACCGCCCTTGTGGGGGGCTCGGCCCCCTGCACCCTCTGCATACTAAAATAATCAACTCAGAGTCAAAGTTGTGCCGAGGAGAGGGCAAAATCACCAGAGACAGCAGTGTCAGTGTACCACAGATCATTACAGCGAACTGCAGATTTTGTCACTATAATGGTCTTCACAGAATTTGTGTTGCTGTTTGAATGGTATACCAATCTATTCACACAGCCTCTCCCCCACTCCACCAGGTGCGGAAAGTCCTTCACTATTTTCTGTCCCTCCAAATAGCATACAGTTGTTAAACTCTGCCAGAACTGTGTGCCCCTAGTGCCCTGTAAATTGTAAGAGTTTAATTAGGCAATTATTCAAGCTTCTTCTAATCATCATGCAGTACGGTGTACTGGTGCTGCCTTCTTCTTCTTCCACTTCTCTCTCAGATTCAAATCAAATTATAATCAGAGCAGAGAGATGAGTAGCAGGAGGTAGCAGCAATAATCAGCAATTGCCTTAAATTTCTTGATATAGATGTCTCCAGCTACTGCAGTATAAGACACTCCAAAAAGTGAAGGTTGGAGGGAGTGCGGGAGATAACAGCATTAAGAAATCAAAGCCCTTGGCTGGGAGTGCAATTAATTGTGGAGCACTCTGCTTCTCAGTGGGTCCTACAAAGCAGACTTGTGGCACATCAGAGAAAATTTTGGTCCTTTTAGTACCACTGGTACTGATATTTAAGACAAATTAGGACTAATCCAAAACAAAGCCAGCATGAATTAAACACTGGCATTCTGTGAAACAGTGGAGACAGAGACTTTTGGACCTTGATCTGGTGGATATCTGGTGGGTTTCCCAACTTCATGATAGAGAATATACTTTTTTCTCAAACCTGCATATACTGTTGTCCAGGACTGATTACGCATTTAGTCCAAGAACATGGTATTGTAAAGTACACAAGGTGATATCAGTGAGATAGCCATCTTGGACAATGCACAGGTGATGTTTCAGCTCAAGTGGGAAGGGGGTGCAGCCTGCTGGCATGATTTTTTCCCCTCACATTTGCTTAGCTTGGAGGAGTATAGAAATGATGTCACCACTCATTGGAAGATATATAGGTGCACCAATGAGGCCTCTGCCACAGTGTTTTTTTTGGAGGTGGGAAAAGCATACAGTACATACAGGGTATGTTAATCTCCGATGTAGCAGCCCAGAAAAAGATCAGGAGGGAGAAGCAGCATGAATTAGAACAGCATCTTAAAGCTTTGGAGACATATATGGACAAATCTCCGGAATGCCTGAACAAACTAGCAGCAGCCTGTGAGGAACTTAACACGTTAAATACTGGAGGGTCACAGGCATCCCCGTCCTATACTAAACAACATTTCCTTGAGTGGGACAATAAGCCCAGCCCACTTGTGGCCCACCTAGCCAAGGGAAGAAGGGGAACAAACATCATCACAAATATTAGAAATTCAGACGTGGGGTATAGTTAACACAGCTAAAGAAATTGGGCAGACTTTTGTTAAATTCTATAAGAAGTGCTTTAAGTTGGAATGTCAAGGAAGGCTGAACCAAGCAAAACTGGTTTTTGGACCATCTCCACTGCCACAGTGTACAGAAGAACAGGCCGAGATCTTGTGGGGAACAATCACACCTGCAGAGATGGGGCAACAATGCAATCGCTTAAGCAGGGAAAGTCTAGTGGGCTGGATGAGTTCTATGGAGATTTATAAACATCTAAAGGGGTCTCTTAATAAATGTCTGGTGAAGATGTATGCAGAGGCCATGGAGGATATATCCCTTCTGACAACCTGTCAGAAGGCCTTAGTTTGTGTATTCTGGAAGCCAGGAAAAGATCCTATGGAATGCAATTCCTACCATGCCATTTCTCTGTTGAATTATGACAACAAAAGTTCTACAAAGTTGTTGGCTTCCTGACTGGAGAAGGCACTGGAGTTGATGATCCATCCCAATCAGACAGGATTTGTCCAGGACTGACCTTCCTATAATACTATTAGATGACTTTTGAATATGGTACTTGCCGGTTCTTGGTGTCCTGAGGGAGCAGTCATCCTCTACATGGACACCAAGAAGGCATTTGACAGAATTAAATGGGAATATTTATTTGAGGTGGAGTGGTTTGGTCTCAAAAAATCCTTTATAGCTATGACTAGGTTGTTGTATGGGGGGCCTACAGCCAGGATATTAGTAAATGGCTGTCCATCAGAAATAAGCCTTGGGTTAATCATATTGAATGACCTAAAGGTGGCCAGGCAATGTGACAAGGCAGTTGGGAGGGCTAGTGGGATGCTGGGATACATAGGGAGGGGTATCACCTGCCGAAAAACGGAAGCAGTGTTGCCCCTGTACAGATCGTTGGTAAGACCGCCACCTTGAGTACTGTGTCCAGTCTCTTTCCTGCTTGGTGGTTGTCATTACCATTCTACCCATTTTGTACTCTGCCCCTGGATTTCTGTGCCCTAAGTTCATACCCTTGACAAGTTTTCTCAGATCTTTGCTCATCCTTTCCATCCCCATGTGAAGTGTCCACCCTGTTGCTGATTTTGGTGTCATCTGCAAAGAGGCAGCCCTTCCCTTCCAGCTCTTCTGCAATGTCACTTCCAAATTTTTGAGTGTGCCAGAACGCCTTTATGCAAAGCATAGTCATGCAGTTTGCATATGCCCTCTAGTGTAGGCTCTGTAGCATATGTTAGCACTGCTCACTAACTGGTTATTGTATCACTACTGTGCCTTTCAATATGGCACATTTAGTGAGACCCCTACCTTAGTGTGCTCTAACATCTGTTAGCATAGTACTAACCCTGTTAGCGCTCACAAGATCCCTTCCAATACGCAAGCCTCATGGTACGATATTACATGGAAGATAATGTACTCTATAACAGCATTATTTTTGAAATCTATTTTTATATCACACTTGCAAATACACTGCAGAGAATTCTCACACCCAGAGTTTCCTTCTTACTACTATGGTAAGATCAGCATATTTAAAACTGCACAAACTGCC
This sequence comes from Neoceratodus forsteri, assembly GCA_016271365.2. NCBI lineage: Eukaryota > Metazoa > Chordata > Ceratodontiformes > Ceratodontidae > Neoceratodus > Neoceratodus forsteri. The sequence continues at coordinate 1,847,119,680 of CM057449.1, forward strand.
TTTGCTCCACGCAAACAAAGATTTGCTCCTTGATTCTGGAGTTAGTGCAAAACTTGCTTTATTGGAAGTCTCAGTTTGCACAGAAAGAAGTAGTTAGTAGGGGTGTGCAAGGGATAAATACTGTTTCCTGAATATCATGAATAATGTACTATTAGTTATTTGGATACAAATAATGAATAGTGGCACTATGTTCCATGTCATAATGGCAACCACAAAACAGCGATCGCCTTCACAGCAAATGTACATCGCCGAAACTCAAACATGGCAATGGTACACTACACTGATCACAACAAGGGCCACAACTACATATTTAATAACCAGCAACAATTTTCAGCAATGTTTTATGTGGGGGGCTGTGCCCCCAACCCCCTATATTATTATAACTACTGTAACTCCGGAGGGGGGCACATGTTGGGGAGGGGAATAAACTTGTGGGAGGTCACAAGTCAGGAGGTGATGAACATGGGAGCCAACCTGGGGGTTGGGGGGAACAATGTCAGGAGAACAGGACTTTGGGCAACAGGACCATCCCCCAAAAAAACACAAAAAATATCACCATACCCAGATCCAAACACAGGTCTACCAGCACCTCAGATGGTCACTCTACCTACTACGCCAGATGAGCAGCTCGACACTGCCCCCTCCCAAAAATGCTGATAGAATACTTTCTCTAACACTCTCTAAGGCTGCCTCACTTTTCTGTTACTATTATAATGCTCACTCCTCGCTATTCCTTTCAGTCTCTATTCTTCAAGGTTTGCTGTCCTAACAGGCGTTCAAATTGAGTCAGTCAAATGTGAGTTGCTCAATCTGAGTTGCCCACATCACTTAATACCTGGTAGGATTATCTGTATTTGGGGAAGTAATAAAAAAATAAAAAACAGCCCCACCCTCCTCCCCAGTCCAATTGTGTAAAGATCCACAATCCCCTGAACCCCCGCTGGTGTTGCTCGGATAGTATCCTTCCAGGTCTGATACCATCGGATACCATCATTTTGACTGGATATCAGATAGCGTCAGATGGCATAGACATCTGATCAAGGATCCCACCTACTAGGATCCATTGTAAGGATCTGAGGTATCCATTGATCTGACCTGAATCTGATGGATCCAGCCCTCAGACCCAGTTATCCGACCATCGGATACAACTATCCAAGGTAAGATTCGATGGATCTGACCTGCATCCACAACTATCTGACTTTGGATGCAGAATCTAACTTTGGTCATATACTAGGTTGGATACCAGTACAATCCAACAGAGGATAGTCAATTCCACAAAAGCACTATCCCAGCACCACTAACCCCCACTTACCTACCCCCCCCAGCACCCATAATTTAATGTGAACAAATGATCGCATGATGGATGACTGGCACAAACTGCCCACTTCTGTGGCTGCCCACCATCTCTTGTTGCACTTTTGGAGTGTTTTTATATAGATCCTAGGAAATAAATAATCCCCCAACTCTCCCCCGCCTCCCCAGCAGCAGCACCCAGCTCCCAACCTCCTCCCCCTCAGCACCCACATTTCTTTATTACAGAAGCCCGAGTGCAGGTAGGTGACTGACACAACTCGCCCTCCTCCATGGCCAGCTGCCTTCATGTGAATGAAAGCACTCTCACACTTGTTCACATAGCAAAACAGCTGATCACATGATAATGTGTTTCACTATGTGAGCATCTGCAAGAGCACTTTCATTCACCAGGAGGAGACTGGCTGCCAGTCACCATTCTGGGATTGTTTTTTAAACATTAAACTGTGGATGCTGGTGGAGTAGGAGGGTGGTTAGGGGAAAGGGGGTTGTGGGTCTTTAAACAGCTGGAATGGTGAGGAGAGTGGGGGCTGTTTTTTTTTTATATTCTTCCCCACAGGAGCATGAAGAACAACTATGAATACAAATTCCAAATACTTGGGGACCCAAATATGAATATTCAGCTGAATATTCACAATAAAGTATTTGCCCACCCCAGTAGGTAGCATGTCAGTGCTAATGCACTGCACATGTGCACACAAATGAGAGGTGGAGTCATTCGTTCAGTGTACAGAGACATATTAGAAGACTTTTGATGATGTTAACAACCTGTTTGTGCAGCACAAGTTACTCAACAGCGTGTAAACAATGATAACAGTAGGGAATTAATAATTTCTGCCTCCGAAAAACAGCCCTGCTGCATTGGACATCACAGAGGATGAAGGCAGCTCGGAGGAGCAGCTCCCTGTATCTGTGGCATTGGATGGAGAACCACTTTGAGCAGACATACAGGAGTGTAAGGGACCATAATATGGTGACTATCAAGTACACAACAACATTCCTACTGGCCTCTCTGCAGCCATTAGTCAACAGAGCTAGTGGTACCACATGTATGCTGATTCCCCCCAACAAAATTTGTGTCTGGATTGTTTTTAGTAGCGCTGTGTGGAATGAGGGATTCCGCTGGTGGAATTAGCGTGGAATGGCCATTCTGCAAGTGGAATTTCAGCCAGAATTTCACTAGTTCTTCATCGGAATTCTGCCTACTGTGATCTGTGGAATAAAATTCCATGGAAAAGCATATTTTCTGCAGAAATTATTCCTCAACAAATTCCGTGGAAAATATTGAGATTCATGGAATAATATTCCACGTAACAGAAATTTTTTCCGTGGAAAATCATTCTGCAACTATTTTCTACTGCAGAATGTCACCATTCCGTTTGTGGTGAAATTCAGCAGAATTTCAGTGGAATTTTGAAAATTCTGTGGACTTTTGTTCTGCAGGAATTTGAAACTTCTGCGCATCACTAGTTTTTAGTACTGCACCGAACCCAGAGTCCATCTTCTGTGATGAGCAAGCAGCTTGGATAAAAAGATTATAAAGGCAGAGAATGATATGGTAAACAGCTGTTAGTGCTGTGCATGTTGAACAGGGTCATTTACATTACAGTTGCTCAGAATCTTGTGAACGGAATCAGACTCGCTGGATTCCGATCCGATTTTCAGATTTCGGATTCCTATACCGAATCCTAAAACTTATTAGGAATTTAGGATTTGGTATTTCAAATCTGACTCCGATTCTGATTTTAAGATCCTTTTAGAATTTGAATCTGAATCAGATGAGGATTCATAAATTCTTAAATTCCTCAATCTGCAATTGGATTGGAATCAGCCATTTTAAAGCAACCCTAATTTGTGTTCTATGGTACTTTCTAATATGAAACTTTAACATGAGGCGCTATCAACATAGTACCTCACAAACAGCCTGCACTGCTGATCCCTGTCTGGTGTTTGTGAAATGGGGCAGCAGTATGCTTTGCACTCCTGCACTAGTTTGTGTCTTGCATGGTGTTGCACTCACAGAAGGTGAACTAGAAACCTGCTTGCACAGCCCATAGCTTTTGTGTGAAGTTTCCAAAATAAGTCAGTATGCACCTTACACAAATTAGCGTGGGCACACTGCCCACTGCACTGTAGTTGTTGTGGTATTCAGGTATGCTGCTTTTACTGTTTTACATGGAATACTGTACTGTTGTCCAGGGAATAGATGTTCTTTAATCTAGGAAAGCAGTCTCCAAAATTGTAGTGCTAATTCTGTTATCATTCCCACTTGGTTGCTCTGACTGTCAGAATAAGAATCAGCACTTACGTAGAGCTTTTCATACACATTGTATTCCAAAGTGCTTTACAAGCAATGCTAGACTGGTAGTGAATTGACTGAATGTGTAGTGGCAGCCATATTGCACATCAGCACTCACACACAACCTTGTACAATTGAATGAACCAGTTTTAAGGGAAGGAGAGTACTGAGCAGGACACTGGGAAAGTTCCCTGCTCTTTGTATAGAGTGCCTTGGGTTCTTTTACTTCCACCAGGATACCCTCCAGGACAGCACCAGGATGGGGAGCAGGGACCTCTGTTTAACATCTTATCTGAAGGATGGCACACACCAACAGCACTGCACCCCCTAATACTGCACTCGGGTGCCAGTGTTGTTTGTAGGTATGAGCCCAATCCCAGTGCGGGACTAGAATCCACAACCTTCTGGCCCAGAGACCAATGTGCTAACAGTTGAGCCACGCTTTAATACAGATTAAAGAGGAATACTCATGTGATAAACACTATTGGCTTGGGAAAAATAGATCCAGATTTTCTAATTTGCATTGAACCAATTTTATTTTGCAACTTATTTTAATGGTAAAGATGATATCTGATTGATCCTATGACCTCTTTTTGTGGCAAGCTGGTAGGAAACAAATCCCATAGTGCCCCACTACTGAGGCTGTGATGACTCAGGAAGGGAGTGATACATACAGTAACTGCCACCCTAAATGGATGTTTGCCACTGACCTGCTGAAGCCCCCATTTTTGGAGGGAGCTATCTACCATCATTACTGTAACCATGAGGAGGGGGGCATCCGTAAGCTTTCATACAAGTTTGGTGAAAAAAGCTTGGAATTTGCCCATGTTAGGAGTAAAAGAAATATTTTGTTGAAAGTCAGCTACAGTAAGTCAGCATGCATGTGCAGTACTGCCTGTGCAGACTTAGTTTATTTTCAGACCACTAGTCCTGAACTGATCTACCTGTTTGAATATAAAAGTAGGACAAGTGTGGGGAAGACAGTGTCCAGCCAGGGAGGTGAGCAGAGGGTAAGTGCTGGCCACTTTCTCAAGGAGGACTGAAACTGGAGGGGCAGGAGACTACCAAGAGGAGGGTGACACCACTGGACACCAGGAGATAGGAGTTTACATGCCAAATGGGATTGAATGAGTATAGGGTGGGGTATCACTGGACACCAGGGAATAGTATTGTACATACAAAACAGCATCACGTGAGGAAGAGGGACTTTTTATTATTTTAATTAAACATGACTCCAGTGCTGCGGTGGAGTGGGGGGGGGGGGTTGTTCACCACTGAGTGAATTATTTGAAGTGGGGTTTTGGAAGTGATAACAATCACTGCACAGTGGCCTTTTAAAACCTTCAAAAATCCTTTCAAAATACCACTGTGCTCTGTATGCAAGAGGTTTCCCTCATTTGTATGGATGCAGTGGTGAATGTAGGGCAATCACACTAGCCGCTAAGCATTGTGCTACATGTCTCATTGAATATGGCAGGGGCCATGCTAACAGGCCGTGCACTGCTCAAAATCCACTGAGATGTTGGTGCTGCTCTTGTTAGTACTGCCATAAACATTTGAATATCTGGGCCTTTCTGTAGGAAATTGGCATGGATCTTGTTCCACCAAAAACTGGAATGTTCCTGGAACCATAATAGTTTCCAAAATGAAATAACCTGAAAAGAACAGCTAGACAGAATATATGGAATGACTTGGAATGGAGGACCAAGAATGGTTCTGAAACTGGAACACTGGATTTATTGAATAAAGAACGTGGAATGGTTCTGGAACCAAAATACCTGAACCACCCAGACTTTAGTTAAAATGCAGAACTAAAGCCATCGATGGGTTCAGTTCTTTATTCTAGTTGCAGTCTGGGTGCTTCCTGCATTTCAGTTATACAGAATAGTTTATCCCTCTTTGGTAAGAACTCACAGATTCTCAACACCTCATTAGGTTAATGACATCAGCCACAAAAGAGCAAAGCTAGAGTGCCTTCTGATGTCCCCAATCAAATGAGGTGTTGAGAATCTGTGAGTTCTTACCATAGATGTTTTTTTTTTATTTTATATAATACAATTTCAGTATGTTTTACAATACATCATCATCACTTAGAGATAGATTAGAAATGCTAATGTCTTCTATCATGAACTGTATATGTATGAATAACTGTTATTTTAACTGTCGATTTTGAATCTGGGTTGGGGCTATTTCATCTTGCCCTTCTGTGACACTCCGCAGCAGGAGCGTGATTCTGATTGGTACAACTGTGCAAACTTGTTCTGAAATGTTCTGAAATGTTAAGAACAATGGATTCTACTTGTCTCAGCATTCCAAAACATGAAGAATAAGTTGTTAAAACCACCAGTAAAATGTCCTTACAGTGTATTATTAAGAAATATTCCATTTTCTCTATTCTGAGTTGCTCTGTCCATTCAGGGTAATTCCAGCATACTGGTTTCAGAACCATTCCTGTTCTGTATGCATTACAGTTAGTACCTACAGACAGTAGCAACAAGAAGTTCAAGAACAAGATGTTCTAATAAACTTTGGTAAAGGGTGCAGAACAATTACTGCCCTAAATGTCAGTTACACAAAGGGTTTGTATGACAAAAAGGAAAAACTTGCATGGCGCAGTCTGTAACACAGACTTTATCCTTCTCGTGCCCTTGGTTCTTGCCCAGCAGTTTATCAACATTCTGCAGTTCCCACCTTTTAACTTTAACTTCATTTTTTTTAATCTCAACTGAAAGGATCACTTTAATCAGATAAATTGCCCAGACGGTAACTTTACCTCTTTTATGACACACCAGTTGGCAGGTACAGTGGTACATAACTGTGGGTCCCTAGGGACAGTCACAGAGGAGCTCTGTCTTATCTTCCTGCAGAGACTATCCAGGTAACATTTTGAAGTTCTGAAAAGGGTAGGACCAGCTGTTGGGGAAGGGGGGGCACTACTGCCTGTGGACATGCAGATGGCACCAAAAGTACTCAACCAATCCATCATGCACCTGAAAATGGGCTCCCACTGAACAGCTGTCTCAGTGCTGAAGCATGACTAAACTGTCCCAAAGTCCAACCCCAAGCCTTGAAGTCTTTTTTTTCCTCTAATGTTTAGGTGGGGCTACAATTATGAAGGGTGTTAACTCCCTGAAGTGAGTGATGGAGGCCAACAGGGATCTCCATAAAATGTCACATCACAAAGGCCCCTGAGAAGATTATCCTTCCCTGTTAGCATCTCCCTTTCCTTTCATTCCCCCTGCACTCATCACATATCCACTGGCAGCCATGAATGGGACGTAACATGCTAAATGACTGACATCCATTACAGCTCCTTGACAAACCTGGGCCTTATTTCGAAAAGGCCCCCAGAAGGGAGAAAGGAAAAAAAGGCATTGTGTTTTTCTTTGAATTGGGAGACTGCTGAACTGTTGCCAAACGTGGGCTGTTCCATTCAAAGAGCTGAGTGAATAAATGAGAATAACATCCTTGGGGACCTTTGGGATCAGTTTACCCTGAAAATGCACAGCCTCACAAAGGGTCAGAGTCACAAGGTAAATGAAAATGGCTGGGAGGGGACTTTGATGGCTGAAACACTGTAACTGTAGAGGACTTGAAAGAAAAACTTCACTTCTGAAAAAAAAAATCCTCTTTTAACTGGAAAGATACTTGAAGGGAAGTGGCTCTTAAAATAAAAAAGCTTTCTCCAGTGAATGTTAATCTTTATTTTTCTTTGTTCAGAAAGAAATGTCACTATGCTAAAGCCTTGCTGTAGGTCATGGTGCAAAGGTATTGCAAAAGAGGTGTCTCTGTGGATAGTGTTGCTTAAACTAGTTCATGCAGGGAAAAAGTTAACTTTCAGCCAACATACAGACTTTCAGTGAGGAGTTATTGATCATGTTTTCAATGTTTTTTATTATATATATATATATATATATATATATATTAGTTATTGTTGTTTAAATAAAATGTTTTAGTCAATCCAAAGAGAAGCATACCATAAAAATGGCATGCTTTACAGAAAGCTCACAGTTGTGCAATAAACCCTCTGAAATTTTGATTTATGGAATGTTTTCCATCAGTTCCACTATACTGAATTGGCTCAAGCAGGTCTTGGTAGACTGGACAGGCCAGCTTTAGGATTTGGGGACCACCTACCCTCCTTTGCAGCATGTATTTCACACTATCCTATATGTACATCATTTAACCTCAGGGTCATATCAGACATTGACCTACACACTGTGTGGGGCACCCTTGTAACTATACTGCCTTTAAGGAGGCAGCATAGCACAGTGGTTTAAGGCTCTGAGCTGCAAACCTGGAGACCTGGGTTTGAATCCCACAGCCCTCACTTGCATAGTGTGTGACCCTAAGCAAGTCACTTGAGTTCCTTGTGCTCCCAGGTTGCACCTGTAAACAAGCTTTCAGTTTAGTTTCTCTCTCCTGGTGAAAAAAAAAGGAGAAGGACCTGGAAATCATAACAGGCAAGGGGTTTACACCTGACTCAAAGCAGTTGTCAAGAGGTCCAGCAGAGTGCTGGGATGCACAGAATTTGGAGTGTCGAGAAGAGCAGAGACAGTAATCCTGCCACTCAATAAGACCCTCATCAGGCCCCACCTGAAGTACTGCATGTAGTTCTGAGCCCATTAAATCAAAAAGGGCATTGAGACAGTTGAGAAAGTGAGTGCAGGGATGGTCCATCAGTGCAGCAGTACAGCAGTAGTGGTACCACTCGGAACGCTGATGACCCAAGTTTGGGAATGAGCTTGGGTTGTCAGAGGCCGGCAGTGGGGGGGGGGGATTGAGTATCTCAGGAGATGCTTTCCTCCTCCAGAGAGGGAAGGTCACCGTCCTCTTCCTATGCCACCTGCGTGACCATGGGTGTCAGTGCAGTCTGGGACATTGAGGAAGGGGAGGAAGCAGGCTGAGATCTGGTGCAGCAGCACACCTAGGCATGCACACACCCTCTGGATGAGCCAGCCTGATGAAGAAATAAGCAGGTACTGTAAGTGGGTCCCCCTTATTCCCCACCCAGGGAGGAAGAATAGGTCTGGAAGTGATGTAGAAGGGGACTTAAACACAGAATGAAAAAAAAAAGAGTGTGCAGTGCAGAATAATTAAAAATGATCCAGGATGTGTGGGGGGTAGAGTCAAAAGCTACAGTATGAGGAAAAACTAGTGGCCCTTAACATGCTGGTGCTGTTAGCTCCTGGAGCCAAATCCCTGTGGGTACCAGTACATCAAGCACCACTAAAATATTAAGGGCAAGGACTAGTAAAGAACTAGTACAAACATGCATTTATCTTTAAAAAATGTATTATTTGTCGTATTTTTATTCTTGACCTGCAATGCACACAAAAAATGTTTGCAAATTGTTTTGTATCATGATTTGATTGTTAAACAGGCTGACTCTTGTCGGCCCAGTGGTGCGGAGACCTAAGGTACCAAGTCTCACACCACCCACCACACCAGCGATCCTGATTCGAAGGATCACTGAGGGTCAGCCAGGGGAAGTAGGATTCAGCATCTGCAGACAGCTCTTCTGCTTCGAGGAGGGGGTGGCACACTGAGCCACCACTTGCTTGACATCAGGCAGAGGCTAGGTGGCATAATATCAGTGGCCACTTCCTAGAGGGTCGGGGCAGGTGCTGAAGTATGTTAGACATCTTCACACCATATGCCAGTGCCATGGCATGCATTCCACACCTCGGGGACTGGGGAGAAAACAAAACAAGGAGGAAAAAAAACCCTGAGTACCAGCATGATGGCTGATGACACTGCAGTCTCCACTCCACTGCCCATGGACCCCACTTACCCAATGAGGTCAGCAAGTTGTTGGTGTATGGACCGAGATGGTGTGCGATGGGACAGGGGGTTGAGGTCTGAAGGGGGGTCTGCTTGGAAAAAAAGGGAGGACAAACAAAGCATGGAAAAATAACAGGCTTACTCTTGTAAATAGGGATTGCTCTAATGAGCGATATCCTGTATAAAGATAAAGCTTTTATCTCCATCATCATGTTCACCTTGGAGAAACGGTGGCTGAGAGGGGACATGATCTGTCTTCTAGAGTCAATACTAAAGGGGGGTTGAAAAGATTGAACAGATGGAGATGTTTGATCTAGTGTCCGCCAGCAGGACATGGGGAGCATCTACCCCAAAACTCAGAGGTGCTAAATTCAGAAGGCACTTCGTTCCCAGCGGGAAATAAACAGGAATAGGAAGAAAGTACAGCCCTACAAGTTAAGTCTGGACAAATTTATGCATACCAAGGGCATTACAGGCAAAGCCCCAATTTCTCTGGGGCAATTTGGGTCTGAGTTCTGAGCTGGGTGTCCAGTTTGCTGCAGAACTTCTGTAGTGGTGTTTTTTTGTCTGTTTTGTTTTTGCAGAACATCTGAGGTTTCTACAAGGGGGGGGGGGTCTTCACCCACACAGATGTATAGTACTTCTACACTACACTTTTCCTGCCATGACAACCTTCATCAATTAGCATTAACTGATAGACACACAGATCCGTAATTTCACAAATGATTTTTTTTTACTAAGATAACACTATTAACCCATAATAACAGGTAATCAACAACCCTGTCAAAAAATATGTATAGCAAAATTATTTATTTAGCAGATCTAGGCACAGATATTCAAACGTTTGCCAGGGTGCAAATCCAAGTTTGCCCACACAAACCAGGTTTTGCACGGATGTGCAATATTGAAAAGCCGGGTTAGTGCAGGCAAACAGGATTTGCACCAGGGCAATAATAAGAGTGAGGCACAATGTAAATGAAGGGGCGGAGAACTGAACATTGGCACAGTCCAATATTTAAGTATTTGTGTTGCACAAGGTCATTTTTCATGGTCCCTTTGTGTGGTGCAGATACCACTGACCTACAACACAACTTAGTCTGGTGCAACCCTAGCATTTCATGGAGGAAGTGCGTCAGCCACAGTAGTCCCTGATACTAGTGGTCCCCCCTGCCAATCACAAATACAATCATTCCCTGGTTTCCAGTGGTTCCTCCCTCCACCCACATCCATGCCAAATGTTTATGTAGTATTCCCTGGTGTCTAGTGGTCCCTCCCCTCACCTGCACCCATGCCCGATGTTTATAGTATTATTTCCTGTGGTCCCTCCACCCCCTGATCACCCACACAATACACAGACACTGTTTCCCTGGTAACCAGTATAGCCCTGCTCCCATCCTGATCCCCTGTATATTAAAGAGAAACTATTCCCTGGTGTCTAGCGGACCCCCCTCCTATCCCCGACTCCCTGTAGACCACAGTAATGCTGTTCCCTGGTATCTAGTGAACCCCCTACCCCCATCCCCAAGCAGGTATTGCCCCACTACTTAGCTCCCCCCATCCTGACCCCAAGCCGGTGACCAGCACAGCCCTCCTCTCTCCACCACGGCCGGCCACTGACTGTGCACTCAATGAGTATGTACTGTAATACTATAATACAGTACATGCTCATTGCAAGCTCATTCAGTGGCTGGCTGTGGTGGAGAGTGGAGGACCCTACTGGTTGCAGCTTGGGGTCAGGATGGGTGGGTGGTAGGGCACCACCTGCTGGTGTGGGAGGTGGGAGGTCCACTAGACAACAGGGAATAGAATTACTGTGGCATACAGGGGATTGGGGATAGGAGGGGGGTCTGCTAAACACCAGGGAATGGTTTATTTTTAATATACAGGGGATCACGATGGGAGCTGGGATGACAGGCTGCTTGGGCATCTCCCAGCCCTGATGGTGGACACCTTTTCTAGGAAGAACCAATTAAAATCCTCGCACTGCTCGAGAGAAAGAAAAAGCTCTACAAGACTGCAGACAGACTGGGTTTATTAGTCTGTCCCAGTGTTGAAGAGCTGAGCTGGCTGGTTGTTTCCAGCAGAAGTCACCCACGATAGACATGCTGACTTTTTCTTGGTGATTGCCCACTGATACTCATCACAGTGAGTCCTCAGAGCCAATTTGTCCTCCTCCAAGTGGGACCTCTGCAAACAATGCTCCAACCGATCTGGCTTGCATCACTGAGACCTGGCTGGATGACAATGCTGGGCCAGTTTTTGAGGCAGCCATCCTCACCAGGTACTCTGTAGTGCACTGCCCGAGGAGGGAACACAGGGGTGGGGGGTGTGGCCATCTGTTTTAGATCCTGCTTGAACTTCATCATGCACCCAGTGGGTTCTGCCGTGTCCTTTGAATGTGTGTCGGTGAGTGGGGGTCCAGGTGTGAGTTGCAGGATTCTCCTTGTTAACTGCCCTCCGGGGTCGGGGGGGGGAGATTTCCTGCAGGAGGTAGTGGACTTTGTCATTGACAGGCATTTGGAATCCCCCTGATGGTTGATTCTGGAGGACTTCAACACCTGGATCGACGACAAATCCTTGCAAATTGGTTATGACCTCTTCTAGCTGATGACATCACTGGGCCTCACACAAGCAGTTGTTTCTGCAACCCACCTCCACAGACACACACTGGACTTGGTTTTCTCACTGAGGCTTGAAGTCATGAACCTCAAGACTGATTGGGTCACTTGGTCCGATCATTGCACGGTGGAGTTCACATTTGGAGCTCCCCTGATAGTTCCACTCCCCCCCATCAAGATGACCAGCTATCGCCTTTAAGGGGACTGTCCCCAGAGGGACTGTTGGTGATAGCTGACTTATCTAGTGTGACTGCTGCTTGTGCAATTAGCATGAGTGAGCTGGTGGCCTCCGATAATAAGGCCATATCTGTGGCGCTTGATGCCGTTGCACCAGTCTGTGTACAACTCAGATCTTCTTACTTGAGACCCCTTTGGTTTGATGGGGCTCTCAAGGCAATGAAGATCAAGGGTCGGAAGTTGGAACATTGCTTGCAAAAGACCCGTTCCGAGGAGGACAAACTGGCCTTACGTGCTCACTACTGTGAGTACCAAGGGGCAATCGACTGTAAGGAGGAAGTGTTCCTGTCCAGAAAGATTGCTGCAGGGAAGAATAGACCATTTCAGCTCTTTCAGACTGTGGGCAGATTACTTCACCCAGTCTGTCTTTAGCTGAAAAAAGCTTTTTCAATTGGATTTTGTGATGAGTTTGCTCAGTTCTTCTGTGACAGGGTGTCCTCCATCCAGTCGAGAATCTTTTCAGTGATGCAAGTTTTGCCTCACAGTGGTCAGTCAATTGGGAGTGAAGGCACTCCTATTGTTTGGGAGGAGTTTAGACCAGTCGACGTGGCTGAGGTTATTGGGGTGATTTCGAAGCTGAGGCATACTCACTGTGAGCTGGACCTGGCCCTGACACGTTTCTTACTTGGATGTGTCTGGACCGTTGGTCCAGTATTTGGCAGGATAATCCAGTGTTCATTGTTGGAGGGGGTCTTTACTGATGCCTTGAAGGAGGCACTGGTGAGACCTCTCTTGAAGAAGCCATCACTCGACCCTGATGTCCTGGCAAATTATCGACCGATCTCCAACCTTCCATTTTTAGAAAAAGTTGCTGAGAAAATAATAGTGCAGCACCTCATGGCCTTTGACATCTATGAACCATTCTAGTCTGGTTTAAGGGATAGACATAGCACCAAAACAGCGTTAGTTAGGGTGCAAAATGACCTCCTCAGGGCAAGAGATAGAGGAGACAGGTCAATTCTTGTTCTCCTAGTTCTCTCTTCAGCATTTGACACCATGGATCACATTGGGCTTCTGGATTGCCTTAGTGAGTATTGTGAACTCACCAGTACTGTCATCAACTGGTTTGATTCTTATCTCTTAGGCAGGACACACCGGGTAGTGATGGGGAGTTTCTCTTAATCACCCAAAAGCTCCTGCCTTGTGGAGTTCCTCAGGCCTTGATCATGTCCCCAATGTTATTCGCGGTGTACATGCTACCCTTGGGTGTGTTCATTTGGCATTACAGTTTGGGTTTTCACTGTTATGCAGATGATACCCAACTGTATATGTCCTTTGCCCCTGGAACACAGGATGCCATGGAAGTGCTTAACAACTGCCTGGATGAGATCAATGATTGAATGTCCTCCAACTGGTTGCGACTAAATCCTGACAAGACAGAGGTCCTAGTGGTTAAGCAAGAAAGCCAGCATGATGGGAGTGCCTCTGGTGTGGTGACAGAATTGGTCCTGGGATCCACTACGTTGATGGCTTCCCCTTGGGTGAGGAATCTTGAAGTCTTTCTGATGACAGATTGACACTTGATTCACAGGTGTCATCTCTGGTCCAAAGGGGTTTTTACCACTTAAGAAATGTCGCTAGGATTAAACCCCTAGTTCCACCATGAGACCTTCCAATACTGGTACATGCCTTCGCCACATCCAGGCTTGATTACTGTAATGCTTTGTACTTCGGGGTCAATGGAGGGACGTGGCGACTAGGTTGCTGATGGGCCAGTCTAGATCCTGTCATGTGACCCCGGTTCTGCAAGATCTGCACTGGCTGCCTGTCAGGTGGAGGATCATCTTTAAGGTAGGCTTGCTCACCTATAAGGCCCTATACAGATTGAGCCCTGGCTACCTGGCTGATCTCCTGACACCTGCCACCTCAGTCCACTCCCTCCACTCCTCCACCCAGGGCCTCCTTGCGATTCCAAAGGCCAGGTTAAAAACATCCGGCGACTGAGTGTTTGAAGTCACCGCACTGGAACTTTGGCATTCACTGTCTATTTTTGTTAGGGAGGCCCTGATGGTGGAGGCTTTTAAAGGGGGTCTAAACACTCATCTCTTTAAGTTGTCCTACCCGGACTGACTAGAGTTAGGTTTATATTTTAAAGATTGTACAGTATTTATTGTTTTAATCAGTATTTACAATTCATTTTTGAAATGTGTTTTACCTGTATTACCCTGCCTGTTTTTATTTAAGGCACCCAGAGCCTCCAGGATAGGGCGCCATATAAATAAACGTTACCTACCTACCTAAAGAGTATTCGTTTCCTTTTGAATGGTGTACAATCATTTACTTGATTTAACTGAATGATGAAAATGGCCACAGATTTTTCATGCAATGCTCAGGACATTAAAGAAAATTTCATTATCATCTAAGATTTTGCACACCAATGTGCTCACAAAAGGGAATATGTTCATAACCCCATCACTGATGGCTTTCAACATGTTTCCAGCATTATCAGTCACAAACATGTCAGGATTTAACTTGTTTGCATACATTTTGTTATCCATCATGGCATTTATATAGAGCTCAATATTGGCAGCAGTATGTTCTCTCTTAAAAACAGCATCATGCAAAAGAGCCATTTTTTTAAATGGACTCACACCATCAATGTCCGAATCGGATCCAATTTTAATCTGTACCTGCTATTCATTTCCAGTAAACTGCACCCAGTGAGCTATTAAAGACAAGTATGCATTACAAGCACTAGTGCTTGCCCAGATGTCAGACACAAAGTGAAGAAGACCATTTTCAGAACATTTTATTTTTTCACAAATTTTGTTTTTCACTGCAGTATGGATGGGAGATAGTGTAAAACAGTACAGCTAAATGTGGTACGAGATGGAAGAGTGTAATGGGGCTCAAATAACTTCACAAGCCTTTTGAAACCATTGTGTTCAATGAGAGAGAAAGTCTGGAGGTTAAGTACAGGTACTATCATCTCACCTATGCGTGTTGTTATTTTTGAAGAGAGAGTGGGATTATCTGCCTTGATTCAAATGGTTGCATTGTAGTTGTTTGCTTCTGCTTTATCCATAAGCTATCTGAACTACAGAATCCATGATGAAATTTTTTATATGGTTCCACAAACTAGTAGTGGTTAGATGGCTTGTTTGCCGTACTCAACTAATGCAAGCACTGCAATGCACAGATAGCTGTTGTGACATCGTCTGGATGCAAAGTAAATTACCGCCATGCATCAGCTATGACTCTGGTGGAAGAACTTGACTTGTGTGAAGAAGATGAAGAAGAATTTGCTTTTTTTGTTGAAGAGGAAGATTTTTTTGCTCGCATTTGGCAGAAAAAAGCAGAAGAAGATGCTGGTGGAGTAACAACACTAGTGTCAATGTCATTTCTGTCATTTAGAAAGGAGAGGTCCGACAAATCTGTGTTATTTTCATTTTTGATGTCATTAGTTGCAATACAAGTGTTAAGAGAAGTAGTTGAACTACGATCTGAATTAGCCAGTGTTGCTGAGATGATGGTGATGGCACTGGATTTGGCATGCTGACTCGTATGAGCACAATGAGTGTTATATTCTTCAAAGATGATGGAGGTAGTGGCAGTGGTAGCAGCAGTAGCATGAGTAGTAGCAATCGTATCACTATCTTTCTCTGTTTCATTAGCACTTGTGCTCATAGCAGTTGTTTTCCAGGGAACTGTTGTACTAATGAGAGGGGTACTACTGCTGCCATTGGTATCTTCTTTATTGTTATTTGCTGTGGAACGTGCACTTGTACAGCACTTCTCAAAAAGGGGAGTGCAAGCTTCTTTGCTGCCAATAATTTTGTGCTACTGCTAATACTATCACTACTAGTACTGGGTGTAGAACATGTTAATTGGTGGGAAGATGAGGTGGAACATGTTCAGGTGGAAGTTTTTTTTTTTTATTCACTGCAGTAGCTGGCATTTTAGAAAATGAACTTAAATTCCCTTGTTTCATTTTAGAGCTGTGTGAATCTCCCAAAGTTTGACCATCTAAACTTTGGTGGTTGAACCCCAGAAAGTTCTCCAAAACAGTGAACTAGTTTGCTGGTTTGCTGCCCACAGCCATCTTGCACACACAAGGAAGCTTCCATTTCTCAGGGTATGCTGATGAGGTCTACCAGCTCTTCCACTGGTTGGTAGGGTAGCCCATATTAGCATACCCCATGCAATGGAAGCTGCCTAGTGTGCGTGAGATGGCCACTGGCAGCTCTGGGATATGGTATTGGCAATGTGGCTTGGGTCTTTTTTTGGATTAATGTGGAGTTCACAGGTACCTGTCATTTTTACTTTTTTTCTTTCAATTTCTGTTTACGCCCCCATCTCTCTGACCCCTCCAGTAATCCTCAGGCCTGCAGGCAACTCCCCAGGCCCCCCCAGCCATGGTCACCTACCTCCATGGAGCTTCTGGCTATACCTCCCCATCCAGGCAGGGTCAGGGTGTTTCTGGGGACAGTCCCCAAAATTCTTCATTTCATCATGCGGCACTGTGGTTCTGGTGGGTGATGGAGGCCAAGGGAGCTTCCATGGGCTGTCATCCCGCAGAGAAGACTGATGACAACTGTCACAAGGGAGACCTACAGGAAGGAGGCAGAGGACATCACAGGGAAAGGAAGCAGCTCGTGATGGGGAACTCAATTATTAGGGGGATAGAACTGGGGGGAGCAGGGAAAACTGAAGTAAGGTGCCTGCCTGGTGCCATGGCTTGGAGGGACAGGAAGCACATCCTCAAGATCACGAGAACAGCTGCAAGGGAGTCTGAGCTGGATGTCATTTTCCACCTAGAGACAAATGACTTGGCTCATCATGAGATCAGAGCAGTGCAGGAGGACATTGTAGAGCTGGGGAGGGGCCTAAGACAAGTAGCACACACAGTATCCTTCTCAGAGGTGCTGCCTGTCAATGGCATGGAGGAGGCGAGGGTAATTAGCACCATGCAGTTTAATGAATGGTTGAAAAAATGGTGTGGAGCACAGGGGGTTTGGCTTCATTGGGGACTGGGGTTCCACCTGGAGGGACACCAGCCTATACTGGCAGGATGGTCTGCATCTGTCCAGGAAGGGAACAAGTCTTTTGAGCAATCGGTTTAAATGCTTCATTGGCAAGCTTTTAAACTAGTCAAAGGGGGAGGCACTGATAAGCAGCAGGAAAATCCCAGCCTGTCCCTACAAAACAGGGTACTAAATGAGAAAAAGACCGAGGTAGAAAGGGCAGTGGGGGATACTGCAACAGAAGGTAAAGCCATCAAAAAATGGAGACCAATGGGTACCAATGCCCGTAGTCTGGGTAACAAGTTTCCTGAATTAGTGGCCTCGATGGAGGAGGAACATCTGGATATCGTGGCAGTCGCAGAAACATGGTACACACAAAACCATGACTGGGACGTAAACATACCAGGATACACTATCTACAGGAGGGACAGGGAGGGTAAAAAGAGGAGGAGGAGTAGCTCTTTACATAAGGGAAGGAATAAAAGCAACAGAACAAAAGGGTAAACAGGGAGTAGAAGAAGCACTGTGGGTAAATTTGGAGACAGGCAATGGCACCACAATCCGCACAGGGGTTGTATACAGACCCCCTTCTCAGGGGGAGGAAATGGACAAGGAAATGATAGAAAGTATACTTAGAATGGCAGAAAAAGGGGAGATATTGCTGATGGGTGATCTGAATATGCCAGATGTTAACTGGAGTGCAGTTGCAGCAGCCACTTCGAAGAGTGGGGTTATTCTAGATGCCCTACAGGGGGCATGCCTTAGACAACTAGTATTGGAGCCCACTCTAGAGGGAGCATGGAGAGAGGAACACAGATGCAGAAGTGGGTAGCCATCTGGGAACTAGCGACCATCGAACAGTATGGTTCACAATAAACACAGCAATAGAGTCAAGCCATACAAAGGCAAAAGTACTGGACTTTAGGAGGGCTGACTTTGCCAAAATGGGTGAGTGCCTAAGGAATGCACTAGCAAATGGGCAGGAAGGAGGGGTGGAAGAACAATGGGGAATAATAAAAACTGCCATCACAGAGGTAACGAGCCTTTGTGTGAAGCAAATAAACAAAACAAAACGATGTAAGAAACCACTATGGTTCTCAAAGGAAGTGGCAGTGAAGCTTCAAGGAAAAGAAAGCATTCAGGAAGTACAAGGAATCGCAGAAGGAGCAGGACAGAGAACTGTATCAGTTAAAGCAAAAGGAGGCTGGGAAGGCAATCAGAACAGCAAAGGCCTAAACCGAGGAAAAGATAGCCAACTCAGTTAAGAAGGGGGATAAAACCTTTTATAGGTACATCAGGGAGCGAAGGAAGACCAAGGGAGGGATAGTGAGGCTTAATAAGGGGAGGGAGGGTGGGCAGAGGGAGACCGTGAAAAGGCAGAGATACTAAACAAATATTTTTGCTCAGTATTTACAAATGAAGAGGGGGAGGTACCTAAAACAAACAGTAAAACACTCTGGATACAGAAGTTGATACCAGCCCATTTACAGAAGAAAGGATTCTGAAAGAACTCTTAAAACTGAAGGTGGACAAAGCAATGGGGCCTGATGGATTCATCCCAGAATTCTAAAGAACTAAGGGTAGAACTAGTGACACCACTGACTACCCTTTTAACAAAACATGGGAGGATGGGGTGGTACCTGAGGACTGGAGGAGGGCAGATGTGATTCCCCTTCACAAAAGTGGGAGCAAGGCAGAAGCAGAAACTACAGACCTGTTAGTTTAACCTCAGTGATAGGAAAATGATGGAATCACTTCTGAAGGAAAGAATTGTTGAGTATTTAGAGGCCAGAGGGCACAGGACCCTAGGCAGCAAGATTCACAGCAGGAAGGTCATGCCAGATGAATCTGATAGATTTCTTTGACTGGGTGACTAAGTAGTAGATCAGGGAGGGCTGTGGACATGGCCTACCTAGACTTTAGCAAGGCATTTGACACAGTCCCACACAAAGACTAATGTACAAGTTAGCCAGCCTGGGAGTGGGTCCCAAGATGACAGCCTGGGTAAAGAATTGGCTGGAGAATAGGACACAGAGAGTAATAGTAAATGGAGTCCACGTGAAGAAAGGGGGGTTACTAGTGGGGTACTGCAGGGTTCAGTATTAGGACCAGTCCTCTTGAATGTCTTTATAAGTGACATTGCAGAGGGACTGGAAGGAAAAGTATGTCTCTTTGCAGATGACACAAAGATCTGCAACAGAGTTGATGCACAGGGTGGGGTGGAAAGGATGAGAAGGGACTTGGCAAGGTTAGAGGAATGGTCAAATGTATGGCAGCTTAGATTCAATGCTAAGAAGTGCAAGGTAATGCACCTTGGAAACAAAGACCAAGGGGAAGAGTACACAATTGGGGGTGAGACACTAACAACAACAAAAATGGAAAGGGACCTGGGGGTAGTCATATCAGATGACCTAAAGGTGGGCAAGCAATGTGAGAGAGCAGCAAGGAGGGCTGGGGGGATACTGGGATGCATAGGGAGAGACATCACCAGTAGAAAACAGGAAGTTATTATTCCTCTGTACAGACAGCTGGTGAGACCCCATCTGGAGTACTGTGTGCAGTTCTGGAGACCCAATCTCCGCAAAGACATAGAGAGGATGGAAGCTGTCCAGAGGAGGGCAACTAAAATGGTGCAGGGTCTGCAATGGAAGACATATGAAGAGAGTCGAAAGGAGCTTCATATGTATAGCCTCAAGGAAAGAAGCGAGAGGGGGGACATGATAGAAATGTTCAAGTACCTCAAGGAAATCAACAAAGTCCAAGAGGGTAGCATCTTTCAAAAAAAGAGGTGTGCAAGAACAAGAGGGCACAATTTGAAGATGGGGGGGCAGCTCAGAGGTAATTTAAGGAAGTATTTTTTCACAGAGAGGGTTGAGGATGCATGGAACGGCCTTCTGGAGGAGGTCGTGAAGTCAAAAACAGTGGTGGAATTCAAGCATGCATGGGACAGTCATAAGGCCATTCTAGGGGGTGGGGGTAGAAAGAAGTAGGCTGCTGGTTAACTAGGATCTGCAGCTTATCCAGTAGGTAGAGAAATGGGCAGCCTGGGTGGGCCAAGCGGTCCTTATTTTATTTTTATTTTTATTTTAGCTTTTGTTGACCGGGTAAGTGCACTAGACAAATCCTGCTTATTTTCAGGCACGACCCGGGGGAAGGGGGATACAGATGAATGCCAAATGACCTTGAACCAGATTAAGCTGTTGGTGGTATTTTTAGTGAATGAGGGAAATTTGGCCAGGACACCGGGGAAATTCCCCTACTCTTTTCGATAAGTGCTATGGGATCTTTAACATCCACCTGAACTACCACCAATCCAGGCAGATGGGACCTCGGTTTAACGTCTCATCGAAGACGGCACCTCAGAAGTGCAGCACCCCTCTCATGCTGCACTACAGTGTCACTACTGGGATATTAATCCAAGTGCCAGATGTGGGAACTGAACCCACAGCCCTCTGATCTCCCGGCCTCAGAGGCGAGTGTGCTACCTACTGAGCCACTGACACTGACTTATCTGCCGTCAAATTCTATGTTTCTATCATAGAGGTGCCAGGGCCATGCTTTTTCCTATTTTCTCCTCTCCCCATAGGACACTGCTGACAAAGGCACCACTGCAAGCCCATGCGCACCCATGCACGTGTCTGCCCACTGATGTCGGCAATGCCCCCTCTCCAATCTGCCTCCCAGCCACACCACCATCTATGGTCACCCAGGTGGGGGGGTAGCACAGCAGAGGATGGAAACCCTCCCACCCCAGATGGCCGGCCCATGATGACCCAAGCTCATTCCCACACCTGGGTCACAGGCATCACAAGCAGTAGCGCTACCACTGCATTGACAGGCCGGCCACGGTACCTGTCATTTTTTGTGGAGGAGCTGAGAGCTGGGGACTCAGGAAGCAACAGGTAAGTAAAAATATTAACAACCACTGGCACTTATACAAGTTGTGAGTCAGGAGAGAAGGCAGCAGAGCTGGTGGGAATTGTAGGGCTGTCAGCAATGCAGAAGGGGAGAGACACTAGCAGGGCTGCCAGGCACTGAGGAAGCCTGAGAAGGTGATATGTAGAGGTGTGTTGGCCATGAGGTTTGCTGTTTAAATAAATTATACTTTTGTTCCTGCAATGGTGTGTGTACCACTTTTCTTTTGGCTGATAGGGTGCAAACTGTAGCAGTTTGACTGGTCTACCTGTCCACCCCATTTGGAACATGATAATCCAGTGGAACCAAAAATCCACCTATCTCCCTTAAAAGTTCACCATGATCCAAAAGAATTGAGCACCTGAAGTTCGATGTGTTCTATTCTTTTTGAGAACTGAACTTACAGCTCTACTCATTTTTGAAACTTTTTTCCTGAGTAAGACTTGCACTCTGTCTCTGAGGACAAGATATAGAGCTACCAGGGTGTCCACACCATGAGTCTGCACTCTGCAATTCAGTCTGTTTCTTGGCCACCGCACCCCTCTGTCTGCAATACTGTTTGTTTTGTTCTTTTGTTTATTTTTTCAGTATAAGTTGCTCTCTATATCTGAGGATGAGATATAGAGCCCCCAGAGTGTCCACATCATGGATCTGCCCTCTGAATCTCTGCCACCTCCACCCCATCCATCTGCAGTAGTTTGTTTTGTTTAGTTTTTTTTGCTTGTTTTTCAGTTTTAGTACTAGACAACTGCAGTAGCACAAGTCTTTCCTATTAGGAAAGCAAATTTCAGAACCAACCTGCACTGCCTCACAGGTTTAATAAGCCTCCACAGTCCAACTATGCGCACAGTCCCCACACTAAACTACTCACATAGCCTATCCCTGTCCTGAAAGAGCCTACAGCCTCCTGGCAACACATTCAACTCACTGCCATGACTAACTGGTTGCCAGGTCTGAAAAACTTCCCTCTCTGAAATTGGCCAAGTCAGTTGCCGCTCCACTGCCCCAGCCCGCCTCCACTCACTGACTGCCTCTTCCTGCTCAGTCAACATGCACCAAGTGAAAATGAAAGGGAATGTAATCCCAAACAAAAAAAAAAGGAAACGTATGTAAGGAAAAAAAGATGGGAAAAAAATCCTGCCTGCTATTTTTGCAGAAATACAAGCCGAAAATGGCATGTATTTGGGTTTTGGCTCAGCAACCCAAATACAGGCATAGTCAGCTGTATTTGTGCCAATCAGTATTCACCTTGCACAGCCCTAATTTTGGCTCTTTTTTTGAATGTGGAATTTTGCCACTGGAGACCACAGTTCAGGAAGGACATAGACAGAGTGGAGGCTGTCCAGAAGACAACTACAAACATTCAGAGGTTGCATCAGAAGCCCTATGAGGAGAGACTGAGGGACCTCAATATGTAAACTCTGGAAGAGAGTTGGGGGGACATGATAGAGACCTGTAAATACCTCACAGGCTTGAACAAGGTACAATAGGGTTGTATTTTTCAGAAGAAAAGAGGCACGAGAACACAGGGGCTGCAATGAAACTGGAAGGGGGAATTTAGAAGGGATGTGAGGAAGTACTGTATTTCTTCACTTGAAGAGTGGTGGATGCCTGGAACAGTCTTCCAGTGGGTGTAGTGGGGGTGAAAACTGTGGTGGGCTTCAAGCATGCATGATATAGGCACAGGGGAATCTTAGTTGGAAAGCGGGGGAGGCATCGACCAGGTGGGGTCTGTGATCACAATATAGGCAAGGACAAATGAGCAGCTAAGTGGGTTAAATGGCCCTTTTCTGCCATCAAATTCTATGTTTCTATGTTTCTGAAAATCTGAATTCTGAAAGCATAGGCTGGATGTGGAGTTAGATTCCAACTGCACATCCAGCTGCAGTAGAGTGAAAAACAAAGTCACCAGTCCTCCCTCCCAGCCACCCCTTACCTTGAAGATGGTGTGAGCAGGGTCTGGTTCTGGGCTTCGTCATGCAGGTAACTCACACCTCCATCTACTCCAGTCATAGACACTGGCAGATGCCCCTCCACAACCCACTGCTGTCAAGTTGACCAATAGACTGGCAGTCTTGGTGGTAGCCCTTGCCTCTCATATTAGGGGTGGGCAAATACCTTATTTTGAATATTTGGCCAAATATTCATAGTCAGGGCTCCAAATATTAAAAAATTCAGTATTTGTTATTTGTAAGCCATTAGAGAAAAATAATGTAAAAGAAATTGGCTCCACCTTCCCCCTAGTTCAGTCCTTTAAAATACAACCCCCTGATCCCCCACCTGCTACTAGAATTCCATTCCTACTCTCCTCCTCCTAACACCCCCAAATTTATGTTTTATTATTATTTTTTGGCATTATCTGTTTTCTCCCCTGTGTGCTCTAGTACCTGCCACTCCTTCGAGCTGTCATGATCCTCAACATACCTCCTACTAGCCTCCGACCTCATATAGCAGCCCTCCCCAGGGTAACCCCAGCGTAACCCTTCGCTGGGTGGGTCCCTCTCCTCCGAGGGGGAAAGCACTGGTGGGAGAATGGTCAGCACACTCTACTTTTTGGCCCCAGGGCACTGCTGAGACAGATATGGCTCCTTTGGAGGGCTTTGATGGAATCAGCAGACCAGCAGCCATTATCCGGCCGGTCCTGGAACTATTTCCATTGTTCTCATTCCTTTCTGCTGTGCCGCCAGTGTAGTGCTCCTGGTCTCCACCGGGTGCTGCTACAGAGTGAGGCTATCCCCACAACCCACCCCAGGAGGAAGAGCAGTCCTACTGGACCTCAACATTCTCTTTCCCTTGCCAGCCTCTGGCATCCTGAGTCCATTCCCGGACCCGGGTTGCCGGTGTGGCGTGAGGGTGGCATCCAGCGACTCAACCCTCAGTACCACCAGGCCTACGTCAAATTTATGTTTTAATAAACAAACAAAAATATCTCCTATGATGGGTGACCAGCATGAATCTGCCCACCTCCCCACACGGCCACTGTCTCACCTTAACTTTAGCACTTCTAGTTCTACAAATCAATTTTTCCTCCCACCACTTCTCCCTGCGAGCAGCACCCACTCCCACACTCCTCCTCCCAAGCACCCAAATTTTCTTAACAGTCACACTCTTAGGCCTTCATGCCAGATGTGATAGAAGGTGATTGGACAGCAACTCACTGTCCTCCACGGCAAGCCTCTTTCTGTGAATGAAGTGCTCCTTCGCTTTCTCACATACTAAAACTGCTGATCACATTGATTATCTGTTTTACTTCGCTGTACTCCAGACTCCACAGTATCCAACCAGTCGCTCTAGTCAATTTTAGATCAAGAGGATGGAGGTGGGGGGAAAGGGGGGGGGAATCATGGATTGTCAGTTGGGAAAATTAAAGAGGATTGGATGGAGGACCCAATCGATGGAGCCCCTGTTGGACCCAGCGACCAACTACTTAAATGACCACCTGATCCTGACTACCAGACCACAGCCTATTGGACCACAACCAACTTAAGGTAGTGAGAGTGGGGGAGGGGCACAAGGGTGGGGAAAGAGGGAGGTCAGGCAGGTTGAGTGACATGCAAACAATTGCATATATTATGTATACTGTGTACTGGGTGGGGGAGGTTATTTCTTTTGCAGGTCTTAGGATGTGGTATTGGAAATTATGATTCCATCTCTGATTCTGTTCTGTTGTTTTAATCAGAATCAGACTTGGAGTCAGAATTTAGGAATTCAGCATGGGGGAAATGAGATGAATTCCAGAGAATCTGAGCACCCCTAGTGTGTGTGTATCATTGCAGTTGACGACCCTGGGAAGAAAACATGAAAATGCTTCCAGACTGCTGAGGTTGATGTTGGCACCCCCACAGCCCACACACTATCAGTGTGGCTCTTCATCCACTACTAGGTGGCCCTGGGTAAGCGGTGAGTATGTTTAAGTTCACAAGAAGGTAGGTAATGCTGGGGGGCTGCCACCAATGGAGGCAGGGATGGAGGAAGAGAAAAAGCTTAATTTAAAATATAAATAAATAAAAATAAAAAGTGACCTCTTGACACCCAATGGGGTAAAATATTGTGAAATAAAACAGCACAAACTTTATATTGTAGCATTGAGCACATACATATCTAGGTCTAACACAGGTGTTTCACCATTACATTTTTTAGAATGAAGGCCCATGCACATGTAAGATCTCTTAGTTATGATGTGGGCCAATATTAGAAAAAAGCCAATTTCAGCAGGTCTTTTAAAAAGAGCATGAATTATACATATCTGTGGCAGAATGCAGCTTTGTCACCGGCTAAAGTTTGACGTGATGTCATTAATAACACCACATGCTGAGCATAGAGGAGGGTTTGACTGCTGAACCACAGAACTCTAAAGGCCTTGATTACAAGGTACCCTGGGTAGTAAAGTGAGCATGGACTCTCTGTTATATCCCTTGCTGTCTACTCTGCTCTTTCATCTTTAAAAAGAGGTCTAAGATACCCCTTACTGTATTTTGTAAATAAAATAATGAAAGTCTCCACCCCACCTAGTCTTAAGGACATTCTGACCATTAAATCCCAGAGGAGACTTCTTCGATCCTCTGTAAATATTCTACTAATGGCTCCCAGGATAAAATCCACTTCAGGGCATTGATCTTTAGCCAGTACATTCCCTAAACTTTGGAATACGCTTCCTTCCATGGTCCAGGACTGTGCCTCTTCCTCTCCCTTTATGAAATGTCTGAAGGCTTATCTTCCTGACTGTAATCAATGCAATTGCTAGCGATGATGGTTCTCTATTTACAATTGTTTTTATCTTCTCCTGTGCAAAACTTCTTCCAATGGTCAATTATGAGTCTTTTATTAGTGTTACTTGTTCTGAGTGACTAATTACTGAGGGTATAAACTATGCATTTGTATTTGTACACCTAATTTTTGTCTGTGGAATGCTTGTACAACCAAATGGCTTCATTAAGTGGCAGTATAGCCTAGAGGTTAGTGTAATGAGCTGCAAATGAGCTTGGGACATCTAGTAAACAAGGGTTTGATTCCCACAGCCTCCACTTGCAGAGTGTGTAACTCTTAACAAGTCACTTAACCACCCAAGTGTTCCCAGGTCATCCCTGAAAACAGGCACTTGTGCCTAGTGGGCCTTACCTACATAAGAACATAAGAAAAGTGTCAGCAGATGGGAACCGTGTGGTCCATCTAGTCTGCCCAAGGTGGCTACCCCCACCCCCAATTATATTTTTTCCCTAAGTTGCCCATATTGCCTGTCCCAAGCAAGTTTGAATTCCCTTACTGTCTTTGATGCCACCACTTCTTGTAGCAGGCTGTTCCATGAATCTATCACTCTCTTGGTGAAAAAGTACTTTCTAGAGTTGTTTTTAAACTTGCCTCCCACCAGACGCAAGTTATGCCTCTTTTACATGCCGCCCAGTTTTCTTGGAAGAGGATTTCTTTTTGAGTTGTGTTAATTCCCTTGACATACTTAAATGTTTCTATCATGTCCCCCATGTTTCTTCTCTGTTCCAGAGAGAATAAATTCAACTCTTTGAGTCTTGTCTCGTATAGCTTATGATGCAGCCCATATACCATCTTTGTGGCCTTTCTCTGCACCGTCTCCAGATGGTTGATGTCCTTTTTAGGTAAGGCCTCCAGAACTGGACACAGTACTCAAAGTGTGACCTCACCAAGGATCTGTAAAGGGGCGTGATAACTTCCTGCTTTCTGCTTGTAATACCCTTTCCTATACATCCAAGGATACCACTTGCCTTCTGCACTGCTTTTTTGCATTGTTTTCCTACCTTTAAGTGGTTGGTAATAATCACGCTCAGATCCCATTCCATCTTTGTCTTCTCTAATTGATGTCCTTCTAGTACGTACTTTTTTCCTGGGTTCTGCTTCCCCAGGTGCATTACCTTACACTTCCTGGTGTTAAATTTTGACTACCAATTTCTGGACCATTCTGCCAGTCTCCTTAGGTCAGCTTCCATACCTAATGCCCTCTCTAGTGTATCCACCCTGTTGCAGAGCTTTGCATTGTCTGTGAGCAGGGAAACCTTCCCTTCCAGTTCATTAGTGATGTTACTGATGAATATGTTGAAAAGGACTGGACCCAGCACCAATCCCTGTGGAACGTCACTGGTCACACCTCCCTCCCTCCTTCCCTTGATAATGCCTCATTGACCAAAACTCTCTGGGTCCTATTCTGCAGCCAGTTTCTAATCCAGTTTACTATTTTCTGTCCGACTCCTGTGTGTTCTAGTTTGTTAGCAAGTCTCCTGTGGGGAACAGTGTCAAAGGCCTTGCTGAAGTCTAGGTACGTCACATCCACTGCCACACCCTGGTCCACTGTTCTGGTAACTCAATTGAAGAAATCAATAATGTTTGTTTGGCACGAGCACCCTGCTGTGAAGCCATGCTGTTTGGGGTCGGGTTTTCCAGTTTCCTTTAGGTAGTCAACTGTTCTCTGCTTTAGTAATGTCTCCATAATGTTTCCCACTACAGAGGTCAGGCTGACTGGGTGATAGTTTTCTGCCTCTTATGTGCTTCCACTTTTGTACAAGGGCACAACTGTTGCCCTTTTCCAGTCTTGAGGTACTCTGCAACTTTCCAGAGATAGACTGAACAGCTGAGCTACTGTTGGAGCTATTTCTTCCCGACGCTCTTCTAGTATTCTGGGGTGGATATCATCTGGCCCCATGGCTTTATGCACCTTGAGTTTGCTTAGCTCTTCTAAGACCCTCTCTTTTCTGAAGGGGCTTATGTCTGCCCCTCCACCATCCTGCTCTGTCTTACTTAGTGCAGGTCCTTTGCCAATATCTTCTATTGTGAAGTCTGAGCAGAAGAATTTGTTTAGCAACTCTGCTTTGTCTTCATCTTTTTCTAACAGCTGGCCCTCCCTTGTTGCTAGTTGGACTATTTCTCCTTTACTCTTCCTTTTTTCTCTTATGTACCTATAGAAAGTTTTATCTCCCTTCCTAAATCCCTTTGCTATTCTTTCCTCTGTTTGGGCTTTGACTATCTTAATTGTTTTTCCTGCCTCCTTGAGTTTGTTCCTATAGTCCTCCCTGTCTGTTTCTCCTTTTGTTTCCTTGTACTGCTTAAAGCAATCTTTTTTCCCTTGATTTTGGTTGCTACCTCTTTGGAGAACCAGAGAGAGTTCTTCCTTTTGGCTTTGGTGATTTGTCTTGCGCATTGCTCAGTTACTGTATTTAAGTCATTCTTTAAGTTCTCCAAGCAGTGTTCTGCATCCCTCTTGTTACTGGTGTCAAGCATGGTCTTGATCCTGGATTTCATTTTGGGAAAGTTTGCTTTCCTGAAATCAAGCATCTTGATTTTTGTGTGACTTTTACCTTCCTCTTTATTTACTGATAACCAGACTGACCTGTGGTCGCTGGTCCCCAGATTGATACCCGCATGAACATCTGAAGTCCTGTTGCTGATGTGAATACCAGGTCAAGGGTTGCTTTGTCTCTGGTGGGTGAATCTACCAGCTAACTTAGACCTGCCCCCTGCAGCATAGACAGGAATTCTCTGCTCTACTTTGTGGCTGCTGTGTATGAAGTCTAATCCACATCTGGCAGATTGAAGTCCCCGACAAGCAGCAACTCTCTCCTGTCCACCATCACTGAGTTGGCTTCCAGGGGCTCTTTGTCGATTTCACTTTCCTGGATTGGGGGTCTGTAGATAACTCCCATCCAGAGGGGGGCCTTTTCCCATGCTCTCAGGGTGACCCATAGGGCCTCTGCTTTACTGTGCTTTCCCTAGATCTCTGTTGCACAGATTACCTTCCTTGCATACACAGACCCCCCCTTTCTTTCTCTACTGGTCTTTTCTGAAGAGTGTGTAACCTGGGATAGTAGCATCCCATGTGTGGTTGGTGGTGAACCAAGTTTCTGTAACCACAACCCAGTCCAGTTGTGTCTCTGCCACCAAGGCTGTGAGTTCAGGGATTTTATTTGGTAGACTATGAGCATTGATGCACAGATCCCTGCACCCCAGTAGTCCTTTTGCTGTGTACCATTTCTTTGTTCTGATTAGAATTTTTTGTGTCTTAATCACTTTATGCCTCTCCCTAGTGGATCAGGCTGGGCTGGGCAGTGCCTTTTCTATCACTGATGTTGGTATCTTTGTGGTATCTAGGCTCTTTGGTAGCTGATGCTGGTGGAGGGGTAGTTGGTGACCCTTGCTATGTGAGGGTTGCCTGTAGCTCCTCCCCCTCCACTAGTGTAACCCCCCTGCAAATGGG
Organism: Neoceratodus forsteri; assembly: GCA_016271365.2. Taxonomy (NCBI): domain Eukaryota; kingdom Metazoa; phylum Chordata; order Ceratodontiformes; family Ceratodontidae; genus Neoceratodus; species Neoceratodus forsteri. The sequence goes on from CM057449.1 coordinate 1,847,149,023, forward strand.
GGTTCTCAAAAGTCTTCCAGAAGCTTGTCTGAATGCTCCAAGTCTGGGCGGTGTTCGGCATCTGAGCTGTTTAAATGTGGTTCCAAGTGAGTGCTATTTGAGCCTCCACGTACTGTCTCTTTAAGAGATGTCTGCATGCAAACTTAATTAGTTTGTATGGGGGGACTGTGTATTTAATGTTCGAATCCTGCCTGAGCTGCTGTCAATTAGCTCCGTCTCTGCCGTTGCTATATGTGCAAAGGGAGCCTTGTTGAAAAATATAACTGTTTGTCAGAAATCATTTAGAGTGACTGAGAAAATGTAGTTTGTCTAACCTGTTTTCATTTCAGCATGAACTGTTTCAGTGTAGCTTTTTTCATTTTGGTCCTGAATAGCAGACTTGGACCAATCAGGATGATAGGGAGACCCTAAAATGGAGCCTGTGGATGAATCAGAACTTGGACTCTCAATTTTGAGCCAGCCACAAGGGGATTGTATGGGCAGTGACTCTGGGAAATGTAGTTTTAACCTTGGCACCTTTTTCCACCAACAGAGGGAGTCTTATTGTGAGTGACAGCTGAACCAGCCAACAGAATGGTGTAGAGCTAAAGGAAATGCCCTGCTCTGTGACTAGAAAGATTATATCAGTTGTGATTATGAAGAGAGAAGGAGCTCTGTGCTTCTTCGGTGTATAGTTTCTTGCAGGAAGCGCATGTGAGGCCCTGAGTTTCGGTCTGCAGCCTTTTTGAGTGCCAGCTTGGACTGAATCTGAGTTGTGAGGAGAAAGAAGCACTAGAAGTGTGGAAACCAGGCTCATCCTGTAGAAGACTGGAGAAATTGCTGAATCGTGCTCGGTCTGTCAGGAACTGAAGCTGCTATGTGTGCTCCCAGGTATTTTGCAGCAATTACGATCGGGATTGAGAAGCAGCCTGCCTGGTATAGTACTTTCCTTTTACATAAGAATGTGCGTAGTGCTTGTGGGGAATCGCTATTTCCAATCCCCCGTGCTGTGTGCTAAAGCGGGAAGCAAACCCCAGCTTGTCTCGGACTAAATCCGGTTGCTATCAAATGCAGTGGGGTCCAGTCACAAGGACCTTGTTGTTCTGGCAATCCAGAAGAACATCCACCATCCGGTCCTCAGCTTGGGTATTGTGAGTACAAATCAGGGTATTTCCCTGCAGCCTGTTTTCAATCACAAGTGTGTCATCTAATTCTTGCTGTTTCACTGCTTCATGGACTGAGCCATCTGGCTCTGGATTACAATTGGGTATTGTGCATATATTTTCTTCTACAGGGCTCTATCCATCTGCACCTGCCGGCCAACCCTGGGCAACGGACCTGGCTACCCACCCCCAACCTGGGTACCCAGAGTGTGACTTTTCAGCCCCTGTACTGTGCACACATACAGTGGCTGAAAAGTCACTCAGCACTACTAGGTAAAAGTGAACAATAGCAAATAAAATTTTTTTCTTCAAAATGATTAGAAAAATAAATAAGTTAAATGGAGACATTCCATCAGGGTTTCAAATCTGGAAAAACAGCAGGCAAAGAGTATTGCACCAGCCACAGCTATGATTTCTTAAATCCTAAGGTATAGACCAAAACTGGCTCCACCTTTCCAGAATGAGCTGAAAACTAGCTCAAACCCTCACCTCCTGACCTGGTGTCCTTTTCCTTTCCTTACAGGGGAGTGCTTTACTCCTCCTTGCCGCCAGACCCTAAGATGTGCCGGAGCATGTTGCAGCCTAAAATGCCTCTGCAGTTGCTCCCAAAACCTTGCCTTCCATCAGAGCCACACCAGGTGCTGTCCCCACTATCCCAAACATTGTGTCCAGGAGCTCCTGAGAAGGCCACTCAAGGCAAACTTATAGAGCATGATGACGGTCCATTCCTTTCCTGTCCTGTTTCCGTAGTCTGCATCCCTTAATGGGTCTAACGGGCCTGCCCCTGACACAGGTATGGCAGGCCCTAAGGTGATTCCCAGGATGCGGTCCCACCCCTCCACTTTCCTCCAGCAGTGTGCCACCAGGAAATGGCTCCCTGAGCCTGCCACCTTCATGAAAGCCCTGCCTTGGTGCTGCCACCACCACAACAGCCCCACTGCCTTGTATCCTCTAATACCTTTGGGTAACGAGGCCCCCCTGGCCTCCAGATGGCTCCTGCAGCTCTCTGCCTCCATACTCCTCTGCCCAGCTTAGCTTCACGATCCCTGGTCCCAAAACAGCTGCCAACTCCTGCTACCTTTCCTTGGGCCTTCTCTCATGTCGCACCAATGCTGCAGGCTGACACCAACCAGTCCGGGGAGTTTTCTGGCCCCCCCAGCCACACTGGCCCTACTTCAGTCCACCGAGCCTCCAACTCCCACCAACCCCTCAAACCCAGAATTATATACTGGCAAACTCCGCCACCTACAGGGCAGACTAGGGAATCACCCCCTAAGCTGACTGATGGAACACGGGGGGGGGGGCAGAGCAAGGATAGTAAGCCCACCCTGCTAGAGGGGGGCTTACATTCTTCCCACTTTAAAACCATTTCCTCATGGAAGCAGGGCAGAAAGGGGCTCTCACAAGCTTTCCCCCAACCAGGATGGATATGTGCACTCCCCACCTGGCCCAGGGTTCCCTCCAGCACAACCAGCAACCCTCCCCTTTTTAGTCTTTCACCCATCCTGCCCCGTAGAGCAAGTTCAGAGGAAAATTTCAGGCAAACAACAAATAAAGACTAAAATACAAATAATACACATGCTACAGCCAGGCTGTCTTAAAATACTAAACTTTTCAAACCTTTAGAAATTTGTCTTGGCATGCAAATCAATTTTGGCTTAAAACAACAGCAAGCACTGCTTACACACTGCATTCTTTCTTAGACACACCACTCTTTCTCGCATACACCATGTTTTCTCCATTCACCCAATACACTTACACACCACCCACACAACATTCATCTAGAGGTAGAACTGTACTTAGAATTATTATTACTGGCTGTTACAGCACAAGGGAGTAGCTGCAAAAAAAAATATATGATTGTAATTGTCCCCTTTTTTTTCCACACAAAATAACAGCCTCAGCAGGTCAGTTCAAACAAAATCTTTGTTCTGTTTTCCACTTAAAAAGGAAAGGATGGTCCCATGGTGACCTCAGCTGGGCACAGTACTTGAACAACTTTAACAATCTCTGAACTTTCGATGTTTTCTCAACAGATTGTCCTGGTAAATCACAAAATGCTGAGCCATTTGTTCCTCAAATAGCAGGGTCTCCCCAACGGGGATAGTAGTTGTCCAAGTCAAGCTTTGTAGTCTCCTCTGCAAACGAATTCATGGCAATGATGTAGTATTTCATACGGCAGCCCACTACATCCTGCACCAAGGCGAAATGTTTAAAGAGCGTCAGTCCTGCCCAAGGTGATGAAAAACATAAGGCCCATGCCTTTTAGATAATTGCTTGAGTGGCCTTCTCAGGAGCTCCTGGGCACTGTAACTACTTGTAGACCATGCCTTGAAATGCCCAATCTGCGTTTTTCTCCTCTATGATGTCCCAAAGTCTCTCGGATATATAGAGGTCCTCTGCAGTAGGGGTATTCTACCTGCATCCTTCTCTGAATCTGCCTTTCTGCCTGCGACCATTTGGGCAGGTCCCTCATGCTGGTCCTATGGGCAGCTCCTGCTCTAGCCACACATGGGTGCAATAAGGGACATTTAACGGATTGTTACTCAGGAGACCATCCATCTTCTCCCTCAGGATCTTGCTCTGCACTGAAAGGCATGGAGTGGTATCAGGCAGCTTTAAGGTAGGCCGCTGATAAGGCTGGGGAATTGCTTAGAAGATTTCATGGTTGGCAAACTGATAGCGCTGATAATCATGTTCAGGGGGTGATGGGACAGGCACCTCCCAAGCCACCTTATCTCCTGCCTCCTCTGCAGCTCGACCAAGCTTGATTGCTTGCATTGTTCCCCCTTTGAGGCTCTGGAGTAGCCACTGCTGCCCGATAGAGAACCCGTGGCTGACCCCCTGGGCCCTAGGGGGCCACCAGCTGCTGTACCTCATCCTCTGCCTCTCCCTCTGCCACGGGGATAGTCAGAAGTGGTGGGCGGTGTTGGGCCAGGCAGACCTCTGTGCCCCGCATCACCTTCATTGGCAGGTTCGTCCACGACTTCCACCATTACATCCACCTCTGGGGCCTCAGGCTGTGGTACAGGAATAGGGGATGGCATTCCAACCTCTGCTCCCAAATCCAGAATTCCCTGTGAAAATAATGATGTGATGCCCACAGATGCCTCCACAGGGTAAGGCAAAGCATAATCAAATGGGGTGTCTTCCCAAATGTCACAGCTGACCCAATGAAGCAGACTGCATGCAAGGCCAGCTTCCCCACTCCTACCTTGGTATCCACACCAAACAAACTACTCCACAGTGTTTCCTCTCCCAGCTGAATTTCTCAACCACAGAAACTGGGATGTGGGGTTGGTAGCATGGAGCTCTTCAAACGGAAACTCCTCAGACATTTTAACACATATTGTCTGTGTGTCATCTCCTTCACCTCAATCACAAAAAATGGCACCTCCTGCTCTCTCCCCCATGATGCTACACAGAGCAGACCAATCCTGAGTGCTGCTTCTCACCATCTGACCACCCCCCACATCAATGGCACCAATGAAACTGCACCACAACTCAATGGTGACCCACACTACTGCGCCACATTAGCAAGGCCCACCACCAACCAGACCCCTTAGTACTTCTTGTCCCCTCCTTCCAGTGGTGCCGTAGCTTAGAAGCACAAAAAAATCCAGGACGAGTGTCCACAATCTGTAGCCCCCCCATCCTCATTTTGTGTCTAGGAGTCCCAATGGAATGTAAAGGGGGAGGCACACAGACCCAATGAGTACTTCCAGACACTTCTTAACATTGGAGTAAAGACAGGTCTTAATGTACTGAAGATGACCTGGCTTCCTCTTACCCAGATGGACACTCTGCAACCTCGGCTTCAGTTGGCTACAAAGTAGATGGGGGGGGGGGGCTCTCAAGGAGAAACGGAGGAATTAAGTCATTTACCATTTAGCACTACTAGGTAAGAGTGAACAATAGCAAATTTAATTTTTTTGTTCAAAATGATTTGAACAATAAATAAGTTAAATGGAGCAGCTCGCTTGGGGTTTTAGAGCTGGAGAAACAGCAGGCAAACGGCACTTACACTGGCCACAGCTATGATTTTTTAGAGCTTAGAGTATGGACCAAAACTGGCTCCACTTTTCCAGAATGAGCTGAAAACTAACTCAGACCCTCGCCTCATGACCTGGTTGTCCTTTTCCTTTCTTTACAGGGGAGTGCCTTACTCCTCCTTGCCACCAGACCCTATGGTGCGCCGGGGCATGTTGCAGCTTAAGATGCCTCTGCAGTTGCTCCCAAAACCTTGCCTTCCACCAGAGCCACTCCAGGTGCTGTCCCCACTATACCAAATCAATGCAAACTCATAGAGCATGATGACAGTCCCCTCCTTTCCAGTCTAGTTTACATAGGCTGCATTCCTTAACAGGTCTAATGGGCCTGCCCTGACATGGGCATGACAGGCCCTAAGGTGAATCCCAGGATGCAGTCCCACCCCTCCACTTGCCTCCAGCAGTGTGCCACCAGGAAATGGCTCCTTGAACCTGTCACCTTTGGGAAAGCTCTGCTGTGGTGCTGCCACCACCACAACAGCCCCACTGCCTTGTATCCTCTCATGCACTTGGGTAACCAGGCCCCCTGGCCTCCAGGTGGTTCCTGCCGCTCTCCTCCTCCATACTCTTCTGCCCAGCTTAGCCTCAGGATCCCTGGTCCCAAAACAGCCACCAACTCCCACCACCTTCCCTTGGGCCCTCCCTCACATTGCACTGATGCTGCAGGCCAACACCAACCAAGCTGGGGAGATTTCAGGGCCCCCCCCCGCCACACTGGCCCCACTACAGCCTGTCAAGTCTCCAACTCCCCTCAACCTATCAAACCCGGACTTATATACCCAGTGAACTCTGCCACCTACAGGGCAGACAAGGGAATTGTCCCCCTAAGCTGACTGATGGAACAACAGGGGGAGGGGTAGTAAGTCCAGCCCATGAGGGGGAGCTTACATCAGTAAAGGAGTCCTTTTAGTTTTTCAGCAGGTGTCCTCAGGCCCAGACTATGTGTACCAGTCCATATCAGATTTGTAGCTAATCTGTCCATCAGGTCCCTGAACAGGAAAGGTCTTGGTGGTGATTCTTCTACCTGGCCAGTTCATCACTACTGCTGTCAACTGAATACTCTGTCCCACATGCCAGTTGTCTACCACTCACTAAACTCTAATCCTCACCTCTTTTTCTGTATAGCTCTTGAGATTTCTGGTGTTTATATTCATCTCTGTCCCCTCTAGCAACCATTCATTTTGTCATCATTCCACAGCCTCCTAGTCCTGCACTGTAAAATGGGAAAAGACATAATCTCATTGGTCCTTAACATTTCTGGCTATTACACAATTTGCATAATGTGTCAGTTATAGGGGTCTGGTAGTTTTAACAGGCAGGAGCCACATGGCTCTTGGGTCACCCAGCTAGGCTGTTGGTGTTGGGGAATATACCTCCAGAAACTTCCACAGAGAGCTGTTACTGTTGCTCTGTGATGCCGATGGGGATCAAACTCTAGAGGGAAGGGACAAACAAACTGGAATTCACTCCATCCTCTTATCAAGGCCTGACCCTCAATCTGGTCATTGGAAAATTGATGGACCAGGTTCAGGCCTCATTTTCAACTGCAGGTTAGGGGTTGGGCTTGCTGCTGATAGCCTTCCAGGTCTCAGAGCCCTCAAGCTCAATAAACATTTGTTTGATCTTGTGTTCATAGCCTCCTCCACTGGGCGAAATATTTCTTCAGTGACTAACTCTGCCACCTTTTCCTTGGGCACAGGAGCCCCAGCCAAGACAACAGCTGTAACGGCAGTTGAGTCACTTGCAGTTTTAGGAATGGGCAGCACTGCTTTTCAGCAGCCATGACGTAATATACCACCCTCCATCCAGCTGCAAATTTCAGTCAGCATTCACATCTGTGAGTTAATGTCTTTCATTGAGGGCAGATCATGGGTAACATGGTGGCATTCACCAGTGGAAACAACCTATTGTGTTCTCAAAGTGTCTTTAATATCAATCTTATTTTAGATGTAACTAGTCCCCTCTGCTTCTTGACCCTGATGCACAGTCTGAGTGCCCTGTGGAGCTTTTCTAGAGGTGCACACAGTACTCAAAGTTTTACATTGCTAGTACTCTCGCTGGGTTAGCTTTCCCAAAGAATGACCTTTCTCTGCCTTGTGCCAGCAGAACAGTGCTGATCTTCACAGACTCGAATGTATGTCTACTTCCCAGAAGATGCATGCCCTCTCACTGCTGCAGGTGTTTAAGTCTGATGTTGTGAGGAAGTGATGAGGCTTCAGACTCTCTGCAGTTAAATTCTTCTGCTGTATAATTGCTGCTGGTTCTCAAGCCACTCCCTTGCCCAAATGTTGGCCAATGGTAGGGAGAATCCATAACCCCTCTACCCCATGAAAGGAGTGCCAGACATGCTCCTGAAAATCTGCAAATTGGCTACACACATTCTCTATGATTTTGTACACCAGCACCATCTTCAATGAAGTGCGGTCATGGGACTTAAATGGCAAAATGCAACGTTTTCTTTATCTCCAACCACAACACATTAAACAGTCTACTGTGGTACACAAGCACATGCACCATTTGGTCCTCCATCTCTCTCAAATACCAGATGAGCCCCCACCTATAACATAAACATCCCACCCTGTGTCTAGTGGGATATCCCATTATATGGGTGAGTCAAATTGAGCCACTCAATTTGAGTGCCTACAATAATATTGACTGTGAAAGAATAGTGAGAGTAATAAACAAAGAGTGTCTCAGTGAGCTACACTTGCTGTATTACATTATAGGGCTGTGTTTGGCCAGGCAGTTCCCAGCCGGCTGTCTAGTGTAGTGGGTTAGGTCATGGCCTATGAAGCTGGTGGACCCGGGTGCAGGTCTAGATGGGGAGTTTTTTTTCTGGTACAGTAAATAATTTGTTTGTTAGTCCCATTTCCCAGTTTTCTCCCACCCGCAAGTTGCTCCCCTCCCAGAGAAGCCCTCCTCCTAAGGTTTCTCCTGTTCCCTCTGTCCATCCCGCTGACAGGTTGCCCCCCAGTAGCCCCCCCTCCTGAGTTTTCCTCTTTCACCTGTGTCCATCTACCTCCCCAGAGTTGATTATAATTAATATGGGGGTATGGGGGGGAGCCCCTCACAAAAGGGGGTGTGGGGTGCATAGCCCCCTTATAAAACTTCAATGTATATTGCCCCCCGAACAGAGAATATGCATCCATTGCTGTTTGCAGTGGTCATTGTAATTGACAATGCTGTTCTTTCTTTCAGCAATATTGTGCTCACTCTTGTTGTTAGCACTCTTTTTGAGTCATCATTATTATATGTAACCGTCTAGTGGCATGGGGTTGCTCTTACCCAGGGCAGGGAGCATTACAGGCAAATCTCTAGCACCTCACCTTGCCACCACAGGTTTAAAACTGAGGGGAAGGCCTCTGATTAGACCTTCTTCGCACCACTCTGCCATCCCATTTCACTGCATGTGATCTCCACATGTTCAACCATTCCTAGTTCCAGAACACAGACCGTGCTGGGGGTAAACTTGTTGTCCTGGGGCAATGGCTAGCTCAGACTCCAAATTATTAGACCAGACACACTTAGGTAGGTGCATCAATGGTTTATTGTCCTCAAGTCTGCAAATAGTATACTGGGATAAGTAAAGCACCTTTACAGACTTTACACAAGCCTCTCTTTAGAGCACTGAGACCTTGATAGTTACAGTATTAAAACATTTGTCTTCTAGAACTTTACCACATTTTATTTGCCTTTCCGACTTTGAATTTCTGCTTCACATTGGCCACCGGAGACTTGATCCGGAGAGGACAAGTGCCACTCTAGACTCAGGACCCTGCCACCACCCTAAGCCTGACAAGGCCCTCTAGTAATTTGCAGTTAGAGCTATAATAAGGAGAGACCACATCTTGTCTGCATGGAGTCCCTTACTGTACTTCATTCTGATTCATGCCACTGTCTTTCTGGGACTTTCTGCTGCTTCTTGTGTCTGCCTATATTTAAGACTTCCCCCAAGCAATGAGGGCTAGCATGGTCTCTGCTTGGTCTCAGGGGAACCCCAGATCACCAAGCCCCCAGGGACCAGCCTCTTTTCACAAAATGGCTGGTATTCACTATTTATACCCTTAAGCTCTTCCTACTTCAACAGTACAAACTTCTCCAGAGGACTGATAACATCTGACTCTACCTAGTGGGAGGTGGAGGGTGCTACACATGTTGCACAGCATACTGATTAATCCCTGCTTATGATGCATGGGAGGCACAGCTGATGGACCTACAGTACCTTCCAAAGTTAAATTACCATATTAATATGTTCAGTGCAACCAGTAATATTTTTGTGGATTATTGTCTGACAGAAGCAGTAATGTTAGTCACTGGGGCTGTTCTATCCACTCCATCTCTAGCTAGGACTCTCAGTGATCCCAACCAGGTAAGTGCTTAAAACTAGTCATGAGATTGGACCAGTAAGATAGGAGCTACACTGTGATATGAGCCTGCATGGGAGAGCAGGTTTTGGAAGTGATTTGGGGCTTCTCACTCCCTCACTGAGCTGGAGACCGACAGCAGCATCATGGAGCACCCCATGTAATCAGGCAATGAACAGAACATGGTGTAGTCTGAGGGGCCACCACTGTCTACACCCCCTCATGGCTGAGATTAGGTGCCACAATGTACTTTATGAGCAAAGACGAGAGCAGGCAGGAAGAAATTAGGGAGAACTCTACCTCTGGTCCTAGAGAAAAAAGGGTCATGGCAGCATCATGGTGGGCAAGGGATTCCAATTTTGGCCATACCTTTAGTAGAAAGTTGGCATACTGTATGCTGTGTTAGGCTGAAAGAGATTAATGTCTTAATGAGTTGATCACTATTATGATAGAAATTAAACTGCCATTGTTAGAAATGGATAGAGGCAATAAGATGGATAGGAGTGTTGTCTTTTGCAGGTTTGGGCACAAGGGCCATGAAGCCAAGCAGAGCAGTTCTGGCTAACAAAACATGTGAGAGATGATGCTGTTATACCTGTACCATATGGCCACACCTTAGTGTCCATACTACGTTTTTATAAATCACTGATAATTTTAAAATCAAGTACTAAGGTATTTAACAAATGAAAGATTCCATTTAAAACTATTTTGAAATTTATTCAAAAATCCTAGTGATGGAAGATGAAGCAGTGCAACTGTTTGCAGGGGAGCACACCTGTATACAGAGTAAAGGATAGAGAGCTTGTTTGAAGTCCTGCACTGTGATAAGCTGATGGACAGGATGGGGTTAGGCACAAGCAAAGATAGTTTCTCCTTGGCATGCCAGTACCGCAGGGGCACTTTAAATTCCAGCAGTCCCGACTCCTTGGTTTTTAACTTGCGGCTTCATACCTGTTTTTGGGGAGTATTTCCACTATTCCTTAATCTGAAAACTACTGAGAATGATCAAGATGCGAAAGGACAGACTTTCTATGTCCTACAGAAATTTTATATCTTATAGCTCCTAAAATTGGCCACACTGAAAATATATTTCACTCCGATGTATTGAGCCCAGGGCACGAAGGGCATGATCACAGTGGAGGCAGAGGATCCCCAGAGGTGATCACCCCAGAGGCTGTGACTTTTCATTACTCCTCTGAAGTACTGTAGTTTTCCTGAAGACCAGAACTGGAACAGAACCACTTAATTTTGAACATTTGGAAAGGATTACAGATTTGGACCCAAAAGGCTTGCAAAGACAAACGCTATTGAAAGCTCCTGAAATCTCAGTTGAAATAGCTCTATCTCCTGAACTGAAATACTGAATTGACTCACTAAGACATTTGTTAGACAAACTGCTAGCCTGGACACAGAAATCTGCACAGGTTTGAAGCCCTGCCAGAAAAGACAGCATTTCTTCAAGCTGATTTAAGAAAAACTGAAGTTAGTGTGGAAGAATCCAGTAACAAAAAACAAACAAAAAAAACCGACAAGTATGGGAAGCTTGAAACTGGAGTTCAGGCAAAAGAGGCTACCATGTCAGGGGAGACGGGGTTCGTGAATAGGCTATTTTAAGAAAGGTAGAAATGTTGAAAACCAAATACACTATAAAACTGTCCATATTCAGGGACTATCAGAGGCATTGGACAATAATTATTTAACAGTCAAGGAAATGGTTAGAGTTGTTTTGGTAACTACTGTACAGTACAGTTGATCTACCAGGTAAAAACATAGAAACATAGAATTGCACCATAGGAAAAGGTCCATCAAGTCTGCCTGGTGGGGAGGTTCATGCCCCTTGTACTACAGACTCGTGTCCCTCCACCCTGAGCCCCCTCGATTACCCCCAGTTCTTGTCTCACCCCCTCTTGATGCTATCGAAGGATTTTGCATTAACAATTGTCTCTGACAGCTAGTTTTACCCATTATGCACCTTGTCAATAATGAAGTACTTCCTGGCCTCCCTCCTTAATTAACCACGACTATTTTGCAGCCATTTCCGTTCATGTTCCTATCTCACTGGAGGTGAACAGTTCATTACAGTCCACAGTGTTAATGCCCCTTATATACTTGAAGGTCTCTATCTTGTCCCCTTTATCCCTCCTGGTCTCCAGTAAGTACATTTTAGCCTCTTCAGTCTCTGCTCATACATATTCAACCTGCTGCCCCTAAATCATCATTGTTGCCCTTCTCTGCACTACTTGTAACTTGTTCATGTCCTTTCTCAGGTAGGCATTCCAAAACTGGACACAGTACAGCAGGTGTGACCACACCAGGGTTCTGTACTGGAACAGTATAACCTTTTTCTTCCTGCTGCTGAACACCCTACCTATGCATCCCAGCAGTTTGTTAGCTTTCCACACTTCCTTATTGCATTGTGCAGATGGCTTGAGAGTGTGAAATTGTCACCCAAATCCTTTTCTTCTTCTGCCACCTTGATGTTCATCCCCCCAAACTATACTCAGCCCCCTCAAAGTTTTCCCTTAACATATACATGCCCATGCTCATCTAAGCATCGAAGCCCAGTTGCCAGATCCTGGACCTCCTCTCCAGCCTTTCCAGGTCCTTCCTTATGTCTCTGATCCCATCCACACTATCATCACTGCCACAGAGCTTTTTTTTTTTTTTATTCACAGGTTTATCTCCTCCTCCCTGGCTGGCCCCCCTTCCTGCTGAACCTCCCAGCCCCATCACCCTGGCTTCTCCCAGGACTTACCTCTCCTGAAGTCCCCCACATCTTGCCCTCCATGGCAGGGTGGTGGGGCGTCCATCGATCTGCCGAGGTCTGGATCTGGAGTTGGGAGAAGCCTAAGCCACTGGGTGCAGGGCCTGTGGAGGTCAACGATCATCCTGTCAGTCAGGGTGTTTTCCACTCTTCAGTTCTACCTTGTCTGCTGCTCTAACCCTCCCCACAGGGACGCTGGTGTTTAGAACTATGTCTCCGATATGAACATGCGGTGGCATGCTAGCATGATAAATAAAGTGTCATGTCCCTTCCTTCCCCATGTCCCTTGTGCCCTACCACCCACACACCTGTAGGTGGCAGTGTTGCAGTGTCCCACTCGGACCGCCTCCCCCCTAGCTGGCCCCTGATGATCCAGGCTCATTCTCAAACCTGGGTTGCTGGCGTCACAGGTGGTAGCTCTACTGCTGCGCTGATGGGCAAGCTCTGCCACAGAGCTTTTTGTCATCCACAAACAGGCAGATGCTGCCCTTGATGTGGTCCCCATTATTACTGATGAATATATTGACTAGCACTGGCCCAAGCACCAATCCCTGTTGGACCCTACTTTTGACTTCCCTCATGCCCAAGTGCTCCCCATTGACCACCAACCCCTGTGCAGCCCCCAGTCAATTACACAGCCACCTGGTCATTTTGTCTTCTACCCCAAGGTCATCCAGCCTTTTGATTAATCTTCTGTGGGGACAAAGTTGAAGACCTTGCTAAAGTCCAGGTACAATATATCTACAGTCTCATTGATGAGGGGCCAGACTGTAGACAAACTATCCAGATACAGTATGTTTCCAGCTGGTCCTTTATCTATGGCCCATGTTACTCTGTCAGAGAAGTCCATCAAGTTTGTTTGATATGACCTCTGTGCCAGAGACCCATACTGCCTGTTGTCAGCCAGCCCACCAGCCTTGAGGAAGTCTACAAACCTTGCTTTTAGAATGGTTTCCATCAGTTTGGCCAGTATCAATGTCACACTGACTGGGCTTAGTATCCCAGCTCATCCCTAGCCCAACTCTTATTTAAGGACATGAAATCTGCTTTTCTTCAGTCCCTACATAGAACTCTGGACTCTAGGAAACTGTTGTAAAAGGTCAGCTGGGGTACCACCAGTACCGGTGCCATTTCCCTCGGCACTCTAAGGTGTACCCTATGTGGCCCTAGAGATTTTCTACCTTCAGAGCTAGTAGCCCCTCTAAGGACCTTGGCTGTGGCAATGGGTTCTGCAAACATCTTTGTTCCTCCCTCCCTGCCCTTGTCTACCGTTCTCTGTGGGAAATGCTCCTCCTTCTCTTTCATAAACACTGAGCAGAAGTATTTGTTCAATATTTCTGCCTTTCCCTTACTGTCTCCCACCTATGCTGCCCATTTTCTGCTTGAGAATGCTGTCTTTTTTTGCCTTCTCTCTAATGTAACAGATAAAGTCCTTGTCCCCTTCATTGATGCCCTCTGCTATTCTTAACTCCTCGCCTGCCTTGGCTCTCTTCACCTACCTACTGGGCTCTCACTTTCTCCAGGCAGTCCTTTCAGTCACCTTCCTTTTGGCTCCTTCTGTAGAGTACAGTTCACATTAAACTGTCTCACTAGCTAGTTGCTTTAGCATTTCCAAGAGATGCATTGGTGTTGCTGGATCCAGCACAAAGCCTTTTAAAAACGGTTGCCTAAGTTTTGGAATTAAGTTTTGTATTGTATTGTGAGAGAACTCCACAGGCATTTCAGCTAAGTTAACAAAACATTTAAAAAAAGTTGCTCTTGAGTTGATTTAAACAAGACTTGGAGAGGAGGCAGAGCTTGCAGCCAACTGAGCAAGACATTCTCCATGTATGCTCCACTTTTAGCGCCAATATATCTTTTTTATTTACTTAAAGGGATACTGTCAACCATTTTTGCATTGTATTATTTCTTGTTGAAACCCCATATTTTAAGATTGCTTACTTCCTCTAAAACTCAGTGATGCTGCTGGTTGTTTTATCTGCTTTCTTTCTTTTTTTTAATGATTTTTGTACCCCATTTTCTCTCCTTCCCCCATCTTGGGCACACACACACGCATGTGGAGGCACACACATGCCGTGCTTCAAGGCACCCTCCTTATGTGCCACCCCATCCTGCCTGCTCTACCATCGGACCTCCAGCCGGTGGTGGTGGAACTATAGGGTGTGGGTGACAACCTCCCTGGGAGAAGACAGCTGCCATTAAGCTGCTCAATCCTTCTCCCTTCCTTCCCCCCTGTGCTGGCTCCCTGATGATCCGAGGTAGTTCCCTAACCCAGGTCGCTGTCTTGACGTGAAGTAAGGTAGATACCACAGCCCGCTGTGCCACTGGGCCAGTTCATCTGCTTTCTTTCTTAGTAGAACTGGAGTGCATGCAAATGTTGTATTTATACCCAACCTTGATCAACCATTATTATATACTGAACATGAAGAACACCTCCAAACAGTGCAGTCACTCTTGATGTGATAGTCTCCTCTCCTCCCACTGCATCTCGAGTGTTTAGACTGTATTGTTTTTTTTTTCCAAGTCCAGACAAGATGCAAGTGGAAGCTGATCAAGGAATATAAACAATCATATTTTTGTGTGGGAACGCTAGTATGGTGGACATTCTGTATTTAGTCTTTTAAAAGTAAAAAGAATCAGAATTAAGCAGCCATTTACATCAGCAATATCTAGAGAATGTGAGCAATCATAGCATGTGTTGTTTAAACTTGGGAACATTTGTGACCTAAGGGGATTGACAGAGTCTCTTTAAAGGGGAGAGGAAATGTGTGCAAATTGGCAGCAGTTAGTAATGCTCCCATTTACAGAAATGAAATTCATACCTCCAAAATATCCATAGTCAACTGTGCCTGAATAAACACTGATGTGAAAAACTGTGTTTTCAAATTGTTTTCTTCTTATGGACAAAATTCTGAACAGTTCTGTTCTTGGTACCTGTAATTCAGAATTTTTACTATGCCATGGTTTGTGCACAGATTGCTAAGCATTAGTTCAATGTGCTTATGCAACTAGATGAGATGAGATAACACTTGGATACACTTGATTTGCTTTGTGGCTTTCTGCCTCTCTATCCATGGGATAAACCACCTTGTAGGGGTACGATGCAAGGAACCCTAGATGAGGGCCCCCCCACAGGTGCCACAAGAATGATTGCTTTGGCTAAAGGTAGGTTAGGAAGAAGCCCACAGGTAAGAGAGATGAGCCACTGAAGGAGGAAGGGTGGATGGTGGGCATGAAAAAATGAATCCTGGAGGGGCCCAGGATGAGTGACCTTTTAAGCCCAACGGGGGAGTGATGTAGTTGCTCAGCCCATCACACCTCGGGCTTAAAGTCCTCCCATTCAATGTGCTTATGCAACTAGATGAGATGAGATAACACTTGGATAACTTGATTCGCTTTGTGGCTTTCCGCTTCTCTATCCGTGGGATAAACCACCCTGTAGGGGTACTACGCAAGGAACCTTAGAGGAGGGTTCCCACCTTACAGGTGCCATGAAAATGATTGTGTCAGCTAAAGGTAGGTTAGGAAGAAAGCCAAAAAGAATACCCAAAGGTGTCGAGCGTCGAAGAGGTGAGGATGGTGAATAAATGAAGTCTGAGATGATAAGGGCTGACTTCCGAAAGAGAGAGAGAGGGGAAAGCGAGGGGCCACCATCCACCTCCATCGAACAGTGGAACCTAACTAATTAACTGAAGAAAGCACTAACTCTAAATAATATTATGACCATTGGCACAGAGGAGAGGAAAAAAACCCTTTGAGGAGGAAACCTCTGGGGATCCAAGGCCTAGGTCGCCTTCCCTCCAGGCTGACGACGTTTGATTTGAGGATGTACTGTATATCGTTAAAGAGAAGTATTAGTTAACAAGAGGGATATGAGTAGGGAAGATGATGATAATGGGATAGGGAAAACCCCCAAAAGAATGCACAGATCGAAGAAGGAACATGAGGCAGCAGGGACCCACGAGGGGTATGCTCGAGTAATCGATGAGTAGGAGTAAAGCCATGTAGAAGTCAGAGGAGCAAGGGGTATCCAGAAGTGCTTATGAGGAGACTGGGGATAATGCAGACTGGCTTGATTGAGTGATGCGAGTAAGTAGACATGGAGGCCAATAAGGCATGCTTCATCATGCGATGTGAATGATTAGACCTTGAGGTCAGAGTCGATGAGGTAGCATAGGATTCAGTGATAGAAATGCTTGAGTAAGCGAAGTAAATAGATAAACCTTGAGGTAAGGATGAGGGAATGATGACCGGAGTTATGAACCTGATACATGCGCAGGATGGCTGTGGATTGATGAGGTAATATAGGAGTCATGATAAGTATGCCCAAATGAAATATCGATTGCGGGCCTCAATTGGAGTGAAGCCTTGATGGTGGGTACAAGAGGTGAATAAGAGGAGATGGGAATGAACTTGAATGAAGGTAGTATGCTCGATAGAGTGGTGCGAGTAAGTAGGCTCCTCAAAAGGAGGTAGACTCTGAGGCCAAGGCATGTCCAGAACCAGAGAGTATGCGAACCAGAGGGTACACCCAGGATGAGCGAAAAAGAGGAGCAAAACTGGATGATGTACGATGAGGAGTGAAGCAATGAGAGGAGTGAATCCATGAGGGCTGGGAAGAGAAAAGGCGCTAGGCCAAGGAAGGTAAAATAGGACACGGATGAGGTACAATGATGGAGTGAAGCCATGGAGGCTGGTATGGGAAAGTGAGGTATGAAAGGATGAAGCATGGTAGGGAGGTCAATGGGGTAGCATAGGACCCAGCCAGTACAGGATGAGAACTGCAATAGGGAGAGTCGGAAGAGGCGGCATATGAGTCATAGGTATGCCTGCAGGAGAGCAGCAGCAAGAGCGAGTGGGAATCGACAGAGAATAATGATTCCAGGGTAGTAATAGGCTAGATAGGTGTGGTGGTAGCCCAGGAGTAGCAAACATAGGAATGGCAAAATAGAGAAAGCACTAGGGGAACGTGCTCCGAAGAATGATATGGGAGGTGAGACAGGAAATTGAACCAGGTAAGGTGATGGAATGAAGCCATGAGCAGAGTGAATACTCAGTGGCTGGAACGATAATGGTAAAATAGGAAATGGATGAGGTCTGATGATGTCTGAACATTGAACGAAGGTGAAGGCAGTATGGGATGGGACAGTAACACATATCAGCAGCAAGACATGGAGAGGACAGTACTAGGAAACCCAGCAAAAAGCAATAAGGTGGAGATACATCAGGAAAGCCAGAAGCCCAGAAGGAATAAATGGGAAAAGCGATGACAGGAGCATCATTGAGTCCTCACTGAGGTTGAGTCCGAGTGATGCAGCATGAAAAGTCCAGAAATTCTGAACATAGCCAGAGAGCTAAGGCCAGGTATTCCAAAATGTTGTACCATAGCATAAAGTATAGACACAGTCAAAGAGCAGCAGTAAGTAGCAAAATCTGTGGCAGAAGGCAGTACAGAGGTTGACCAACAGAACCTGAGTGGCAGAGACGTGCGAGAAATACCAAAGAGAACCCCAGAGGCAGGCACAGGGAAATGACAGAAGACAGGAGAAATACGAGGTGAGGCATGGAAGAGATTTTTTTTTTTATAATTCAATAAGCTTTATTTAGTTTTTTTCTCATTAATACATTACTGACAAAGAATTGAATGTCAAGTAGGCAATCATGTGGATCACTCCTAATACAGTGTGTATAAGCTCCAGAATTTACAAAGTTGGAATGATATACATACTAAAGATACAACCTTTTCCCTACCAACCCACTTACCCAACTGCACCCTCAAAAACCTTCCCTAACCCACCCCTTATCTAGTGCGTTACAGTTCCATCAAGCAAGACTACACATAAAGAAAAGTATACAACCTAGTCAGTTATGGTTTCCATATAGTAAGCAAGGCATCTAATGGTCCCCATCTAAGCTGATAAAGGTGAAATTGATTACCCATGAGTAAGATATGTTTCTCCAATTGGAGAGCAAATAACAGTTCCTTATGCCATTCCAGGACTGATAACACTGAGCTATCTGTCTAATGTCTCATAATGATAAGTTTGGCTGTGGAAGAAATCAGAGCCAGATGTGCTTTCCTAATACTAGGAATGTCCTTCGGGAAATGATACAATAAACACATTTCTGGAGTGAAGAAAGAATCAAGACCCAAAAATGGATCAAGGGTTTGCTTAATGGATTGCCAGAAAGCCTGAACAACTGTACAAGTCCATAGCATATGGTATAAAGATCCAGGGAGGTTGCCACATTTTGAACAATTAGGGGAGGGCAAATGACCCAATTTATGAAGCTTTATTGGAGTGAAATATAAATTGTGCATGATATTAAATTGAATTAAGCACAATCTATCTTGTTTGACACATTTGTGTATATTTTGCCATGATTTCCTCCAGAAGTCAGTTTCATTACTAAGTGATAATGCTTTGGACCAATAATAACAGACTCCCTGAGGCAAATTAAAGTCAAGTGATTGTATTTCTTTATAAACTTTGGAAACTGCATGGGGTTCCCTAGCTAACTGTAGAAGCAGGTGCAAACTGTCAGTAGACGATCTCTGCATCTCTGCATACCACAGGTGGGCCCTAATGGCCTCCTTGAGTTGTCTATATTTGCAAACGGTTGCTGAAGGCATCTTAAACCAAAGTCAAAAATTGGGGAAGAGGATAATTGTGCCATCAGCATATAAATCCGAGACCTTCTTATTAACCAAGGGAGGCCAAAAGGTAGCTGGTATGGGTTTATGTCCAATTTTAAAGTGAGGATTACTCAGAATGGGTTGGTCAAGTGAGGTGTGCCATTTATGTGAGAGATGTATTTGAAATTGATGTAAGGCTCTGATTGACCACCCCATTGGGGTATTCCACAGTGGTTTAGGGAGTGCTCTGGGAGAGATGTATATTAGGGAAAGGAGGGTACAGTGGTATTGAGCAGCTAGGAACCTCTCAATATTCAGCCATAGAGGAGAATAGGTCTGTAGATCACTAGCTTGATCCTTGTTCGACCAGTATGCCAGTTTACTAAGATGATGAGCACAGTAGTAGCCAAAAAAAGAGGGTACAGATAAGCCACCCTGCATTTTTGGTGCAGAAAGTTTGAAATAAGAGCGTCTAATGCCCTTACTCTTCCACAAAAAGGGTAGTTAGAATGGCTTGAAGCTTAGAGAACCATTTTTTGTGGAGGAATAATCCCAGCATTTTCAAAGGGTACAACACTTGGGGTAACACATTCATTTTAAGGGTATTTATTCTTCCCCGCAGTGAGAGAGGAAGACCACTCCACCTATCAAGATCAGCCTTAAGTGTATTTAATAAATCTAAGAGATTGAGCTTAAGCATAGTGGAGATGTCTCTGGTGACCCTGATTCCAGGATAGGTAAGGGAGGTGGGTTCCCACAAGAGTTTATTGTGGGACAACACTGACCTAGGAGTTCTATTATTCAGAGGGAAAACTTTGGTTTTAGAGAGATTGAGTTTATAGTGTGAAACCACAGGAAAAAAGGTCAATCTCCTCTATAAGAGAAGGGATACCTGTCTGAGGTACCTCAAGGTGTAAAGGGAGATCATCTGCATATGCAGAGAGGGTGTAGTGTTGATCTCCTATTCTAACTCCTTGGAGCCTTGGAGAGGATACCAGTTTTCAGATCAAGGGCTCTAAGTAAAGGTTGAAAAGTAGTGGGGACAAGGGGCAACCTTGTCTGGTCCCTCTTTGAAGCAAAAAGGGATCAGATAGTATACCATTGCACCAAATTTGGGTGGAAGGGGAGGAGTATAATAATCTGACTCATCTAAGTAATCCCAAAGGGAGACCAAAGTGGGCCAGCGTTGCAAACAGAAAGTCCCAAGAGATCCTCTCAAATGCTTTCTCAGCATCCAGGGACACAAGAACTGCAAGCAGATCCAAGCCCCTGGATGCTGAGAGCATATACATTAATTTACACATGTGATCCACTGATGATCTACCTGCCATGATGCCAATTCGCTCTCTACCAATGAGGTTAGATAATACAGGTCCCAGCCTATTAGCCAGAATTTTGGCTAAAATCTTTACATCAGTGTTAATCAATGATATAGGTCGATAACTTTCAGGATAAATGGGGTCCTTACCTTTCTTGGGAATAAGAGTGATTAATGCATTAAGGAAGTTTGATTCTGAGAGGCCCTCAGAGTACCAGAAGTTATATACTTCTGTAAGGAGAGGGACAAGTTCTGAGAGGCAGTTTTTGTACAAATTGTTGGAAAGGCCATCAGACCCAGGGGATTTAACTACTGAAAGTTGTTCAACTGCAGTTTGAACTTCCTGAGCTCTGATCAGCTTATCAAGTGGAACGGCCTAATGAGAGGGCAATTTAGAGAGATCAATAGAAAAGAGATATTCAGTTAATAGCCGAAGCAGTGGGTATCTCAGATTGATTTTCAGAGTAAAGCCTCTGATAGTAGGATCTTAACACTTCAGCAATATCCCTGGGGGAAGTGACTATTTGGTTATCTTTATCTGATTTAATACTGGGGATAAAACGAGAGGTTTCAGCTTGTCTGAGCTTGATTGCCAGCAACTTACTTGCCTCCTCCCCTGTGTCAAGATATTTAATTTTAGTACACTTTAACAAGAGTTCCGCTTTCTGGAACATAAAGGCAGAATATTGAGCTTGTAAACCATGTAGTTTAACCCAATCAGTTAGTGGATAGCCCTAAGCAAATTATTCTGTTGATATCTAAACTGCCGGAATTTAGGGGCGGACAACCGGAGACACTCTCCTCGAAGGGAGCATTTCAAGGCTGCCCAAACTATGTCTATTCTGGTCACTGAGTCTCTGTTATCAGCTAAGAAGTTGGAAAGAAACTCTTTGATGTGTTGTAGGGAGTCAGATCTTTGGAACAACTGAGTATTTAGCCGCCAGAGAGCATCTCTTCTAAGTCCAGGCCCGAGGAAGTATGTGAGGGAGATAGGTGAGTGGTTAGGTATAACTCTCTCATGTATATCTACATCTATTACACTCGGAAGAGAGAAGGAGCTCAGTGAGAGGAAATCAATCCAAGAGAGGGATTTATGTGGGGGTGAGAAAAAAGTACATTGGCGTTGCTCCGGGTTTAACATTTTCCACACATCTATGAGATCAGCGGTCCTCATAAGATCATGTAAGGCCCTCTGTGTGGGGGTTAAGCCTCGCTTCCAGGAGTCAGATCTATCTAAATGTGGATATGGAATGGTGTTCCAGTCACCCCCTAGAATAGTCAATATGGGCAGATTGGTAACCACTAGACTCAACAGATGTGTGAAGAAGTGGGGAGTCACAGTTTGGACCATATATAGCCCCCAGTATAATTTGTTGTGTTTCCAGAAAGCCATGAAGAATAATATATCTCCCATTAGGGTCCCAGATTTCCCTTTCCAATTTAAAGGGAATTTTTTTCCCTATTAATATTGCAACTCTCCCACTATTTATATATTTCCCTGAATCGTATACCTGACCCACCCAGTTCTTGGACAACAGAGTTTTATCTTCACGTCAGAGATGAGTTTTTTGGAGGCATGCAATCCCTGCTTTTAAATGAAGGAGGTGGCAAAGAATAACTTACCTCTTGCACCTGTCTTGGGCACCTTTAATGTTCCAGCTTATCACATTTTAGGGGCCTCTCATAATAATTTAGAGAGGAAATAGCAGATAAACCTAATCTATCGTAGGTAATAGAGCATTTAAGATTTACCATTCCAGTAGCCAAAACAAGTTCTTCAGTGATAGGTTGAACTGACACACTTGATTTCCCATTCCCACAAACCATACAATTTGTAAAAGAGAACACTTATACCCTGTAACCCTCCCTTAAACTAATAAGAACAATTCCCCAACAAATTGCACTAATATACACAACAACCCCTAACCCCAGTTCAAATAAACTGCACCACTTAAATTATCCTGGCGAGTGACGTTTTTGTGCAGGTTTGAATCTCACCAGAGAACCCCCCCGCCTCGCTTCCACCCATCCCCTGCTATACAAATAGCATTCAAACTCTGTAACAAATCTAAATCTAAGCAATCAAAACCTTGATTTTAATAAACTCTAAGGGATTAAATGACAGTCAAAGCACAAAGTAGCTTAGTCCATGTGCTATCTTATATAATGCCATCATGAATACGTCACTGTGCAAAAGGAAAAAAATGTAAGTACTAGCTGTCCCAGGTCCTTTTCTGGGATATTTAAAATTAAGTAAAGGAAAATAGTCCAGAAATGTTCAAATGCTTCAAAGACCGTAGTTAACAATTAAGATCAGGTAGCACATCTGTCCACAGTCCATAAACGGTAAAAGCAAAAAATAGCGCTACTTGCAGTATTAGGCCTGAACTTCTTGAAAGACTGTGAATTTTACTCAGCCTCAATCCAACAGTAAATTGTATTCAGCTTCTAGCCATAGAACTAGTGTAAGAGTGTAAGAGTCTAAGGAACACTGGAAAAGAAATGGGAGATATACTCCAAATTGCAGGACAAACTTTAATGCTGACACTACAGTAGATCCTCACCATAGAGGGGCCAGGTTGTAATAAATGTCCTCACAGCAAAGTCCAACTTATCAGAACACAGTGCAGTTCATAGTTTACTAAACCAAAGTCCCATGAAGCTGTCATTAACATTGGAGATCCAGCTTAAGAGAGATTGGGCCGCAACCTCAAGGCGACCAGATGATCCATCGAAAATACCAGACAGACAGTTTTTGTAAAATATAAAGATTTCACCTACTCTAAAGGGTTTCTTCATTTAAACATATCTGGAAAGAGACCTCTGAGTTCCTGTATTTCCTGCATGTGGGTTTCAAACGATATCCACTGATCACCAGATTTAACTTGAAGCACCACTGGGTATTTCATACGGAATGGTGTGCCAGCGGCAATAAGCTTCGAGGCAGTTGGGTGCATTTCTTGCCTTTTCATCCTTACCGACTGTGTAAGGTCCTGAGTGATCCTGATTCTATGCCCCTCCCATAGAACATCTTGCAGCTCCTGAACTTTGTCCAGTATGTGCTGTTTATCCAAGAAATTTAATAATTTGAAGATAAGGGGTCGAGGAGGAGAGTTAGCCGGTGGGGGAGGATGGAGGGCCCGATGAGCACGTTCGATTACATAGGTGGTTCCATTTGGAGAAGGTCCTGCAATCTTCTCACATAGCTTTTGAAGAAAAATGATAGGAGTGGTTCCCTCTTCATTTTCAGGCACTCCAATAACAAAAAGGTTGTTTCTCCTGCTCCTACCCTCCAAGTCTTCTATTTTCTCTTTAAGTTTCTTGAGTCTCTGACCAGACTGCGTCACTGCTAGCTCATTTTTATCTTGTTTTTTCTCTAAGGAGATCAATTTGGTTTCCGTATCTCCTACCCGGATAGTTAGAGACTGAACTGAGGATTTCATTTGCTGTAGATCCTCTGAGATATCAGTGATTTTCTCTTGTAATGGTTGCATGATCTCCAACAATCTCTATTCCGAGAGAGCGGTCACTGAGGTAGGAGATTTATTCGAACCAGCAGGTTGGTGTTCAGGGCATTTTGTGGCCTTGTCCTTCTCCGGAGTTGGCAGAGGGGAATGCCGTGGCAGCATCTTCTTCATGTAGACATCCATGGAATTTCGGTATTTCTAAGTTCCAGAAGTCTCCCAGATTCAGATGAGGGAGTTTGTTACTCGCTATTTGCTGTAAATTCAGAGCAAAAAAGCTGAAGTGTATAGCAGGGTACCGGAGCTATGGAAGGCTGCTGCTGCTCCTCAAGCTGCCATCACATGACCTTGGAAGAGATGTTTAAAACCATAAATAGATTGAAAGAGAAGAAGGGTCCCCGATATATAGGTTATATGTCAAAGAACAAGTCAATTTACTGATTACATGCCACTAATTAGATCTAAGCAAAGATAAGCAGCAAAATGCATAGAATACAGCAGTGAAGGTCAGAAACAAGGTATCCAGTTTAAAATATTGCAGACATGCCACAGAGGGTTAGGATTAACTAAATTGAATTGATTGATGCAGGAAAACATGTCATGTTTGTCATGACAAATATATAAAATACGAAAGAAAGTGACTAAGGCAGACAATTGGAGTTACGAGTTACGGTTCAGCTTGCACTATAGTATATTGCAAGCAGTCACACTAGAAGTGGGAATCAGGTGGAATTACAGCTGCATCCCTGACACAAGGTTCAAGTACATCCCAGAACAGAAAGTGGACCAGAGGGACGATCACAGTGCAGCATACTGGGATGGATGAGGTGATGTGGTGCAAAACAGAATGGGTCCAGAACCGGAATGCATGCACCAAAACAGGGGGCTGTAGAGAGGTAGGCAGGAGCCAGAGGGATGGGCTAGAGTGAGGAGATGGAGCCACTGAAAATGGCTCGAGCAGGTGGAACGGGACCCCATGGGAGACGGCCAGAACAGGGCCAATGGAATTGAAAGAACTGGCTGCCAAAGCGGCATACAGGAAGGGAGGAAAGGCATGTCATCCACAGCCCAGAAAAAAGTCTCCTAGTTAGTGAGCGAGAAGATTAAGCAGGAGGAGATGCAAAACAGAAGCGCTTCCACTGTCCTACTTGCTGTCACTCAGCGGGCGATTGCAGCCAATGGAGAGATCCCAGGGAATGCACCAGAAGCAGGGGAGACAAAGAGGGGGACAAAGCCAACAAGTGGCAGCAGGAAAGGGGGAAAGACAGTGGGAGGTGGGCGTTGGGTGAGCAGGGGGTAAGGAGCACTTGAAAGCACTGATGGAGAGGGGCTAATGGACTGAAGCAGCAGGAGCTGCGTGAGGGAGAGTAGGCAAGGTGAAATGAGCGAGGCAGGTGGAGATGAACGAAAGGGCAGCCGGAAGTAGCAGAGACAAGGGAAAATGTAGTATGAGTCCAGAGAGGTGGAGGAGAGCAGTGCCTCCAGCTGCAATGAAAAAATGAATCCTGGAGGGGCCCAGGATGAGTGACCTTTTAAGCCCAATCGGGGATTGATTTCGTGGCTTCTTCCATTGAACCTCGGGCTTAAAATCCCTCCCACTATGGTCCGAGCAGAAACATGCTCAGAGTTCTGTTCACAAACCATGACATAGATCACTAGTTCCATGAACAGAACTGTAACAGAATGCTTCCCATACAAACAAAATAATGCTAAATATAGTTAGATGGTATCACATCAAAATGGCTACTGAAATTGAGCGACTTGAATATGAGCAACTCAGTTTCAGTGCTCATCATGTGAGCTACCCTGAAAGGGTTGCGAGGGGCAAAGAATAAGGTGACCAGAAGAACAGGAGGGGGAATGGAACAGGACTGAAGGTATGTGGGAAGTAATGCTGCAAGAGGCTGCTGAGCTGGTCATGTGGTGTGGTGGTGAGGGTGGCTGGTTACAGTGGGGAGGGTGTAGGGCTCGGGGCTGTGGAGGTGCATAGTATTTTGAGTTTCGTGGGTGGGAGTATTTTTTTTTTTAACAAGTTTTTCCCCCTCCCTGACATGCACCCCCTGGAGTTGAGAATCTTTAGTAAGGAGGGTGCAGGGGGCAAAGCCTGTGTGTCCTTGCTGGAAGTGTACATTGCCATTTTGGTTTTTCGGTAATGTACACTTGCTATAACGACAATCGCTATTTTGGGGCTGCCGTTTTGACATAGAACCCAGTTTTTCATATCACTTTTTTTTCAGGTACAGTTAAACATGGATCATTTGGGGGTGTTAATATTGTTTCTGAAACTTGGAACATTATAAACAACTCCCAACTGGAAATTATTTTCTGTCCTCTTCAAACTGACACCAGACAATGCATGACATTTACCTTTGGCAAATTGTAGATTACCAGCTTGTTTCAATATTCGTAATGCCTCAGTTTAGGACTCTGGAAAGGGCAAGCAGTAAAAACTGGTCAAACAGGTAGGTAAAGGTGACTTGGATGCTGAGACAAGTACCAAGGCCAAACCATCACTTGAGAAAGTGCTGTCAGCAGATGAGGAACTGGACAAAACTGTGAAAGCTTTAGACCTTAATCTTGATTCCTTTAATAACTGCATGACAGTTATGGAGACCAGGGTGGAAACAGTCTCCTGCGACTTTTAATTTAACAAATTGGTAGGAGTCATTTCTGGGGTGATACAGAATAAAATTCTCAGACTTTGACGGGGGCATTTAGAGAATGGGGCCATGGGGTCTAATGTGCAGCTTCTGGAGACACCAGAGATTCTAGAAGAGCAGAATCCTATGCACTACGTTACTCAAACTTTTAAAACCCTCCTGGATCTTGATCTTGAGGGCCTCATTTACCAAGTGTGCCGTATAACCCCCAGAAAGCAGCCCAATAATCCTGTTTGACCCTGTTTGCTGCTCATTACTACAGTGGGGCTGAATATCAGGGCTCCAGTTCTCTAAGCATCTAAAGAAAAAGGCCAACTGCACCCACAAGATTGTTCCAGGATTTTTGTATTTCCTGACCTGAGCTTCACCATGAGACAGTGAAGGAAAGCTGTTGATGGGGTTAGAAGTGCACTGAGAAAGTAGGAGTTTGCTTGCTACTTATAACTTCTGGTGAAGCTCAGGATCATGTGAGCAGGCGCAACTTTTATATTCAATGATCCTACAGAGGCCGGGAAGGAGGTCAAGAAAATAAAAACTTATTTTGCTGCAAAAGATGTTCCAGTTACATCGGATGAGAAGGACTGCAATTTTCAATATCCTGGACTGGTTATGGCGCTAACTAGAGCACTGACATTGGCACTGGGCTGTTAGTGCTGTTATGTGTTCAGTTATTTGCAAAGGATAAAAATGGCATGTTACATGGGCTGTTAGGATTCCCTGTCTACATTATTATTAAAATGGATGCATGAGATTACGTAGACAATAAACTGAGTTTAGCCCAGTAATTTGATGGGAAGATTATGCTAGAGCTTTCGGTTTGGCTCAGTCAAGGAGCTGATGGAGACAAAATGGCTTCTGTCTCATGGTATGGAGAAGCAAATTGCTATATGTGAGAATCTGCATTTCCCATGTAAGAAGCTGTTGATATAGGGCTCGTATGTCAGCCCTTACAAGTGTGTGTATTGTAATGTTTTATTTCACTTGTTCTGCACATGCTAGTTTTAGTCAGGTAATATTAGTCACTTTTGCCAGCAGTATAGCCTGCATGTTGGAGTAACAAGCTGTGAATGAGCTTGGTGCATCTAGCAGACCTGGATTTGATTCCCACGCCCTCCACTTATATACTGTGTGATCCTGAACAAGTCACTTAACATCCCTAGTGATCCTGAGTTGCCCCTAACAACAGGCCTTATTCACAGTGGGTCTTACCTGGTTACCAAAAGAATAAGAAAAAACCTTATATATCACTGTTTTCAGATATTTTTATACATTTTACACATATTAAAAGATTTGGTTTATATTGCTGCACCATTCAAGATTAATTAATTTTGAATGTTGGTTAGTGGGTGCAAGAAGGTTTTGGGACTCATACACAGCTTGACTGTTTATATAGCGATTACCACTATATGGAACTGGTGGACTTTGAAGTCAGTCTAGTGACTTAATTCAGTGGTACTTCATAGGCGTTGACTTTTCTATAGTCTTGCTGCAAATAGCACCTTTCATTGAAATTACATTTTTTCTGGTGTATCTTGATATCCCTCCTTATGTTTGGTTTCACATGGAGACAAATGATGCATCCCATTATAAAACTGCAGTTTATTACATTATTTCTGTACCTCTGAATGAGGGATATGCCATATATGTATTTTTGATACATGAAAATGAAGTTTTTAAAAAAAGGTCAGACTTGGGGAAACAACTGAATGTGAGTTGCCAATGCATTTCCGACTTTAAAAAAAAAGTACAAACCTGGGGTATGGTCAATGACCAAGAGTGAAAGATTCACTTCTGGGGCACTCCGCTTTAGTCTCTCATTATTTCTTGCTTTTTCTTTAGTTTAGACAGTGAACAATTTAGTAACAAAGTTCATTCGCTTGTATCTGGTATCGTGCTGATTATTTGGCATTGAAATCAGCCACATCTGACATGGAGAAGCTAAGGAAAATGGTCCTGCAAAAACCGCTGAAGAGCAAGCAGGTGAAAGATGTTATGGGTTGTGGTTGCCCCCAAAGTTGGCGGGCCTACTGAAGTCAAGCCTCCCAACAATGATGGCCTGCATGCTGTAAAGTACCTGAAATTGTTTGTGAAAGATCTTGACAAACAGCTAGACTTGTTCAATAAATGAATCATGGTTATGGAAACAAAACTGGACTCCATTTCTACCAAAGCACAGCTAATGGAATCAGTGGCAGACAAAACAGCAGCAGCCACCTCTGGAGTGCACCAGGAAAACCATATCATGAGACTAAGACTTGAACAGCTTAAGAATGGAGCCAGGTTGTCCAATGTGAGATTGATTGGGGTTCCATGCGGTACAGATAGGCAGAGTCTGGATCCATATATCTTGGATGTAATAAAATCTCTGTCGGACCTTGACCTGAAGGGTTCTATTTACAAATCTTACCTGGAGAATCCAAGATAAAGACCCTCAGAACCAGACCTGCCTTGTACTTTCATAATTGTTACTGCTGTACCTCATATTGAAGATGTTATCCTAATAGCAGCTATAGTGAAACGTCAGATATCTTTACCTGAAGGGGCCTACTTGTTTTTCTTCCCCAGCATGAGTTATTCCACTAGACAGTGTTGTAAAGCATTCAATGCTCTTCAAGCAGACTTAAAATCCATTAACATTTCACACTCCTTGCAATTTCATGCAAAATGGTAGATTTCCAAATGCTGGAAAATTTTATATTTTAATGACCCATTAGAACTGTGGAAGAGAATTGCAAAAATTAAAGCTTTTGCTGCAACCTCCCATAATCATGACTCAGAAGGGAAGGACTGATAATTGATTTAAGGCATGCCTGTCTTTATCTAGTAAATGGAAGCCAAGCACACTCTTGCTGTTCCTAATTGTAGAAATGCATAATGTACTAATTTCAAGGATGGGGCAGAGTTGGGGTAGGTGGGCAAACACATGAAGGCACCTTCTTATAGATGCAGGGTGGTGTGTAATGATTAAACATTGTGCTAAAATGGTGAGTTCTTTCCCAGCCTTCTTGATGCCTTACATGTAGATGAGGGGAGTTAAGATGGCAAGACTGCATGGTCAGGCAAGTGTGCTACACTATAAGCACTTGCTCAAACACCCTGCATGGAGGAAATTCCCTTAATTCTCCATCCTGCCTCCCAAAATGTCTTTATTGGGTATGGGTTCAGTATAATAGGATGAATTGGTACCAAATCTTATCTGAATTCCACTGAATGTTTGCTTAATGGTGTGATTGCAATAGCTGTTTAAATATTGTTATGGAGATCTGTTTTCCTCCTTATTAAAATTATATCTTTAAAGAGGTGATAGCAACATGTTGCTGACTGTTCTCACTATTTTGCATATTAATGACATTAACTTACATATTTGTCTCCCTATATTGATGGGGAACTTAATCAGTTTATTGCCCATTCACTTGTTGTTTTAATATTCGTTCTTGTTTACTGGGACATTAGTGAGGGTTGGGTGGACCCTCTTCTGAACTGCTTCCATCAATTATTGGACACTATGGGCCCCATATCCAAAAGTGGCAGGGTGCACCAAGCAAGTGATTGTGCCATGCATCTAAATGTGCCAGCACAAAATAATGGGATATTCAGAAATTGCACTGGCAAATGCGATCGCTCAAACATGACTGAATATCCAGAGGATGTGCGAATGCGCAACCAAAGATGTGTGGCACATCAGGCCATGTTTGAATATGGGGAACCGCATACAAAGGGCCTGAGGACAGATGCACAGATAGTAGCTGTGGTGCACTGCATGTGTGCACTTGGGAACAGGGCTGATGCATAAGTGCAGCAGCCCAGGGGACAGGGCAGGCTCAGTGGCACACCACAAGCACCAAAAGGGCTTGATGAAAGGACTGTGAGGGGACAGCCCTGTGTACCATACAAACATGTCCAGGCATTTGTGCATCTATGCACACTGCCCATGGTACACACACACACACACACTGCCATGGAGAAGGGAGCACAAAAGTGGCCATGACCAATGGGTAGTAGTGACATGGGAGGATGATGGACACTGCAGCAGATATGCCAGTGTGTCAGAAGGGCCATGGCCCCACCATGCAACATGTGTAGGTGAATACAGGGACACACACAGTGAAGCCCACCCCTTGGGGACTAGGAGCGGTAGGGGAGGTGAAAGCCAAAACTCTTCCCTGAACATGCGGAACTGTGGATGGGGGGGCAAATGGGCAACCACCTGTCAAATATCCTTACAAAAGAACACGCCGTAGACTGCCACGTGAAATGAAAATAAATATATTTATGAAAAAAAACACCAAATATCAAACAACAAGAGGAGTGAGCAATAAAAACCACCAGACCATCATCAAAAAGTACAAACATCAAATAGATAAAACCAAGAACAGGGAAGGTATTGGGGTAGGGAATGCAGTGGAGAAGGGTGGGAAGGGTGGAACTATGTACAATGCAGGGATGGGGGTAGGGTTGTAGAGTGGGGTGAGGAAAACCATATTACAAGGGGGAAGCAGTTCAGCTCATGGCCCAACAGAGGGTGGTGGCACTACAGGCAGCGTGATGCTGATAGTTCTGTTCGGATGGCCCCAACTGTCCTGGCCAGTGCACACACAGCTCTTAATATGGCCCCTGGTGGACCAGTATTGCCTGAAGCATTTTCAGAGTCCTCTGAGCTGGCTGTCTCTTCCCATGTCCTAGAAGGTATGCTCCCATCCCTGTCTCCACTGGCTGGTGTGTGAACATGACCTATGGAAGGAAAACAACAACTCAGTCCAGCAAAACTGCCAAAGGGATGACAAGTAAGCATAGATAGTCTGTGCCCCCCCCCAACAACGCTGATGATGAGCAGCTGTGCATGTATGGTGTGCCGTCCACAGGCCTTGACATAGTGCTGCATGCAACAGTGCCCACAGATGAGAGGTGGACATGTGTGCCACAAAGCCCAGCACATGTGTATGGGTGTGGCACCATAAAAGGGCACTACAGGACATGCAGCCCAAATAGCAAATGGCAATGTTGTGTAGATACACACGGCTGTGTGTAGAATGCACAATTGCCGCAGCCACCATTCACTGTCCAATGGCAGAAGTGTGCGCGTGACAGCCACAGGTGCCAGACCCATGGGACAGGGGTGCTGGCAGCCCCCCACAGTAGTAAATGACTGTCCACAGTGGCCCCCAATTCAGTCAAGGATGGATGGCATGCAGCGTGTACCCATGTGGGTAAACAAAACCACCCCCATGACCCATGAATACATCCATAGTTGGGCAGCCCTGGGGACAGCCCTGCAGAGAAACATGCAGATGTTGACACTGTCACCAGCATGCCAACCAACTACTAGTGGACATCGTACAGTCATGGAGAGAACAGCCTTGAATGAGTACTTCAGACCAGTAGTGGAAAGGGACACAATTAAGTAGGTATAGCAGCTGGGCTACCGAAATAGTCCATGGGCCAGAGTATAAGCCCAATCATCAGCCCTGTTTGCCATTGGAAGCATGTATAATTTGACATCACCCCCAATAGACACATGTGTATTGCACCACAGGGCCACACCTATGCACACCTACACACAGACCACATGGTGCTGAGGATCCCACACATGACCAAGGCACATACTCATATCCCCACCACAGAGAGGGCACTGTGGGGCTGACACCTGCCACTTGCTGCGGCTAGCACATCAGGGTGACACAGCAGGCCTACACACATTGTGTATGGTGGGCAACAATGCAAAAGTCAAACACTGTGTCAGCATGCACCACTGCATGGCACAGCAACCACCGGCACAATGGTTTGTGTCATGCATACAGATGGTCACATGTGCGGGTGTAAATCAGAGGAACAGGAGGTGGGCACAACCTCCAATGTGCATAACATTCAGGCTGCCCAGTGACATGGTTATGTAGGCCATTTGGAGGGACTGTCAGGCTATAGTCAATGGCCACACCTGGTCAACACCAACATACAGCCATGACCACAAGCACATATGACACAGAGCCATAGGTAAGTGCCGTGGCAACACATCCCGCATTGGCTGATGCGAGAATGCCATGGCTGCCCACCAGTGCCATGTGTGTGGTAGATTCTACATTGGGCAGGAATGCACAATGTTGCACACACAGGACGTGGCCATGGCCATACCATTATCCTGGGGTAGCACATCTGGGCACAACACAGTAACACGCTATGAATCTCAACTAACATACCGGCAAGGTATGAGGGCACATCACCAGAACAGTGTGATCCAATACAATATGAAGGTGATGTGTGGGTGGGATGTCCACTGCATGCTTCACTCCTTCACAGGGTCTTCCTCAGGGGGCGGATTTCTGAGACCTGCCACTGAGGAAGACCCTGTGAAGGGTTGAAGTGCTGGGGTTGCAGAGTATTGTCTGGGCATTAGCCACATTAAATCTGAACTGAACACTTAACTTGAATTCACTCTATGAGTACTGAGTTTTCTTTTTCTTGTATATTACACAAGCTGGCAGCTTATCTCAGCATTGATGAGATTCCTGGGTGCACTCATCTTTTTGCATGTGTATAGCTATGCATGTCCACGATACATGTCAGGGAGGAACACACCACAGCGGTCCTGTGTCTGTCACTACTGTGACCCCTGACCTGTGGCACATACAACAAGACAGATACATAGATGCGTTGTCAATGCCACAATGGCGGTTCTAGGAATGGGTGCAGAACACACTGTGGACACCTGTTTGATATATACATCATCCTGCCACCTGCATTCCCTGTTGCTATGACATGTCATCAGTCACACTATATTACGGGGATGCACAATGAGTACACAGTATGACACACTGTGCTGTTCAATGATACATGCCTACATACCGCCGCATGCAACTCCACAAGGAGGACTGTGAGGCACAGGGACATGTGAGGTCTGCGGGGGGTGCTCTTCACAGTCATGCCGAGACACGCTTTGACTATATACCAGGTCTTGGTGTGTGGCCTGTGGCACATGGGCTGACACATGCATGGACACCTACGGACATCAGAAGTATGGGAATGGTATGTGACATCACAATGCACATCAGCCATGCTGTACATTGCCGTGACCATGCATTGGGACATGGCCATGCTGACATGAAGTGCCAGCATGTGGCAGACATGATCCATCTGTGTCTCCAACAAAGGATGTGTCTGCACTGAGATGGAACAACCATAGTGACAGACGCTGTGCTGGTGTGTGTACCTATATATGCCTATCAGAACAGGTGCCCCTAGTGTGTGTGTTCCAGCACACTTGCACGGTGCACATGGGGCCTACATAGCATATCGGTCACCTATGTCATTGTTGGTTATATATGTGCCTATCACTACATTGTGACATATCCAGGGGAAACAAAGGTGCAATGCACAGGTCCTGCAGCCTGTACACCATCACCCATTGTGCTTCCAGATTCTGACAGCACCATTCCCTGCTCAGCAGACTGTCTAATGGTACCTCTAGGCATCTTGTCATCCTCTGTAGGCAGGTGTTGCCCTCTGTATAATAGGCATGGACATGTACCACTGTACACATGCACTATAAGGAGGCTGGGGCACATCTGTGCCAAACACAGTGGACTGGTATGCAGCATAGTGTTCCTCAACAGTGGATCGATCGAGATAGTATGCAACAGTCCACAATGGTCAGTGTCAGACACAGAGACATCTCTAACAGATTACGACAACCAACATGTCACACATTCTCATGGTGTACATACATGGGCATGGCACTGTGCCCTCCACGACCATGGCATGGTACCAGTCAAGGCATGCCCTGTCCCTCCTGATCAGGCCCCCATAGTCGTAGCGACATTGCTCGCCCATGCATGGTATGCCAGTACACCTGCTGAGGCAACTGGCTATCTCAGCCCAGATGGCAGACCTGGGCCTGTCCAGGTCATCCTAGCTAAAAAGCTGTCTCTCCGTGGGGACCTCCAGGTCCACCAGGTTAGTCAGCTCTACATCTTCCCACCTCTGGGCATGCTGGCTGGGTGCCATTTATCTGTGAGCTCTGGCCATTGTGCAGGTGCTGCTGATGGCATGCAATTCTAGCCATGTTCTGGCAGGCAACACACCCATGTACATAGGTCAATATAGTATACATGGTTTGCCACATACTGCTGGTGTTAGTGCCATAACTTTGCATGATAGGGTATCACAGCCATGATACAGTGCATGCGCGATAGCACTGTGCCATGTGACAAACTAAGGTCACGCCCCATGCTACTGCATATGCGTGGTTGCTGCATGGCACCATATTGTGAAGGGCACTCACTGCCATGACCCCAGCCATCCATACCACACACTGCAAGGGTCATGTGCGGCAGACTAGTATCGTGCATGACCAACCCATGTTTGGGTCTGTGCGATACAACACTGCTGTCATCACTGAATGGCATTGTGCATGTCCTGTGTGGTGCAGTTATGTATGGTGTCTATTGTGCAGATGCCTGTGTATGTGCAGCATGGCATTTGGCAGGGCAAACAGAAATGTGCAATTACAGTCCATTTACTCGGGGCGCATCTGTGCAATAGTCAGCCAGGATATGCAAATAGCCTCATTGCATAGTCTGTGCCCAAACATCACATTTGCATCTCATTACTGGAATGTATTCAGCTCATTTGCATGGACTTTACCATAAAAGCAGGCATGCATCATCACTACACACAGGTGACCGAGAGGTACTGCAGCCTTGAAGGTAGTTGTTGTGTCATGTTTATGTGTGACATTCATTGTTCTGTGTAAGGGCCTTTTTTTTCCATTTCAATGTTGTTGTAACTGGGCCTGTCTCTATCTGTTTGTTCCAAAAGCACCAGAATGGCAGCAGTGTGGAGGGGTAGTGGGATAAAAGATGGACCAGACACAGAACTTCAGGTTCAACATACAATTTCTGTGTGACGTTTATTTGAAATACAGTAGATAACCTTCAGTAATGGCACATCCCTTCTTCAATACATCAGTTTGCAGCATCAGACTATGAATGCCCTTGCTCTGCACTTAGCACCCATTGATCTACTGATAGAACTTTTCAGTTGAGATTCAACTTCCCCTATGTGGGCCTTGTTTGCTTGGGTGGTGGGGGCTCAAATAAAAAAAAAACAAAAAAAAAAACAAAACAAGCTAAAGACAAAGAACCTCAGTGCAGAAGCACTGAAGCAAAGGTTACACCAAAGGGCATTGGTAATAAGGCCAATTTTTCAAAGAAACACAACATCACACAGACCCCAGTAATGTAAAGCATCATGGGATGTATATGCAAATCACCATGAAATTTCAGACTGGCTCAGTTTACAGCAGGAATGCATGGTACCAAGAGTGCTCTCAAACAATCTGCAATTTACATGCATTTTAACAACACAGAAGGGAGTTTTCTGATATCTCTATCCCGATAACTTAATTTCTATAATATAGTCACCTAGTACTTTTTACCTTTATCAAAAACACCTAGTGCCATGGTATTTTTAACATTTACAAGTTTTATTCACGTAAGTTATATACATCAAGGTATTTTATGACATAGTGCCATTGCATACTAAATACAACAGTGAGGAACACAGCCTGTTGTTTTACATCAGCTCGGAGGTCACAACCATAATCTCACTGTACAAGGATCTGAGAGGAAAAAGGAAAATTAAAGAGGACATTATAGCATAGTCAAAGAAAGGGGGACCCATAGTTGGCCAACCTTATGGAATAGAAATTGTAAAGGATAGATTAGTCTAAGAAATAGAAGAACTGTTGCAACAGATTTAAGAAAAGATTGGTCCTCAAGACTGGCAGGAGCTCCCTGTCACATATCTCCCACCTGAAGAGGGAAGCTGCTATTTTGGACTGCTTACCACCTTCCTGTCCCAGGAAGGGATAGAGCTTCCACCCATCCATCTTCAGAAGCTCTGTCTCGGGGTCCCTATTAATGATAAACACGCCATCATAAACATAGTGGATATCATCATTCTTTACCTTGAGGTGTTAACACATTTCTCAATAGAGACTAATGGTACAGTAGTACCCACAGACATTGGCAGTTATTTCCAGATATTTCCCAAAATTTCTGAAGAGTTTCTCTTTGCTGCCCCTACTGTGGAAATGCAGAAAGCAGGAGATTTCTCTAGAAATATCAAATAAATTTCGGGAAATAGCTGGCAATGTCTGTGGCTACCACTGTACAGTTTGGCAACATAAGCACATTTAGCCTGCAGTATACCCAAGTCAATACTGTCAATAGATTTAGCTGTATGAAAGAAAAAGTCCCTTCAGCCTCATAGGCTTCTTCATGCTTGCTTGGAGTCTTCAACCCCAGCACAATATCACTATGCACAGTCTTACCTGGGGTCTCACATTCAAGTTCCATACTTGCATCTCCAACCTCCAGCAGGTAACATCCTGGAAACACAGGCAACAAAGGAATATCCTGCTCAGTCAGGGGGTCCTCCTCCAGCTGAGCCCATGAAAAATCCTCCTCTGATTCATTATCCAAACTCTCTGGCAGGGACCTCTCAAGCACCTGGAGCTGGTGTTCTGCCTCTCTGCATAGTAGTTCTGCTTCAGTCCTATGGGGTAGTTCCTCATCCCTTTGCATTTCTTCATTGTCTTCAGGCTTGGCATTCCTCTGAGCTCCCAGATTGAGTCCAGGCAGCAGCTTCTCTCCGTCTGTCAGCCATGTTTCTGGTCAGCACTCCGTGGACTTTCATCTCTGGGTTCTCCTCTGGCAACTTCTGCTGCATCCATCCACCTGGGATATCTGGGCAATATCCACTGGGAAACATCTCTCTTAGGACAGTCCAGATGTTTCCAGCAAGTTATCCCACTTCTGACATGAAGTCTGTGGAGGGGTTGTGGGATTACAGATGGACTAGACGCAGAACTTCAGGTTCAACGCACAATCTCTGTGTGATGTTTATTTAAAACACAGTAGATAACCTTCAGCAATGGCATATCCATTCTTCAACACATCAGTTTGCAGCAACAGACTATGAATTTTCTTCCTCTGCACTTAGTCAGCACCCACTGATATACTGATCTAACTTTTAAGTTGAGATTCAGCTTCCCCTATGTGGGTCTTGTTTGCTTAGGTGGCAGGGGCTCAAATAAAGAAAAAAACAAGCTAAAGACAAAGAACCTCAGTGCAGAAGCACTGAAGCAAGGGTTACCCCAAAGGGCATTGGCAATAAAGCCAAGTTTCAAAGAAACACAACATCACACATGCCCCAATAATGCAAAGCATCATGGGATGTATATTCAAAGCTCCATGAAAATTCAGACTGGCTCAGTTTACAGCAGGAATGCATGGTACCAAGAGGGCTCTCTAACAATCTGCAATTTACATACACTTAACAGCACAACACGGGGTTTTCTGATATCTCTACCCCGGTAACTTAATTTCTATAATATAGTCACCTAGTACTTTTTAGCTTTATCATAAACACTTAGGCCCAGATATTCAAACTGCGCCCAAAAAGTGCACAATAGCAGGAGCAAGTGCAAGTCTATTTGCCCCCACGCAAGAGACGGGATATTCAAAAATGGAGCAGGCCAAATTGCACCTACAGCTGACGACTGAATATCGCACCACCTGTGTCATAGCACAACTAGGGAGGGGAAGCTGAGCAGATCTGATGCACCATAGCGCAAAAGGGATGTTCAGCTGAGCAGTCCAGAGGCGCCATAGCACAACCAGGGAGCCCCCCAGCAGCAGAGCAATGTAACTGCACAACCAGGGAGGTAGGGGCCCACCACCCATGCCACAGATGGGAACAGGAACACACAGCAGAACAGACAACATTCCCCCACACCCCAAGCACTGCACAACTGGGGGAGGGCTGGAATAACCACTGGCCCACGGAGACAAGCAAACAACCCACAGCCAGGCCATGGTGCCCCATCACACCTACCGGCAAGCTGTGACTGGCACACAAGGAGGGCAGACCACCCCGTACCACACCATCCCCCAGTGCAGAGCACACCCTGCACCGTGACCCCAGACACCCCCATGAGCAGTGACCACCACTGCAGGAAACCCATGCAGCCACCACCCCACTGACACTGCAGCCTGTGCACCACAGAACCATGACCAGCCCCCACCATGAGCACCCATCAGCAGGTGGCAGCACACAGCAATGCAACAATGGCAGACACAGTGCCACCATGCACAGTCCCCCCAAGGTACTGCTGAGAGACCAACCATGCGTCGGCACAAGAAGTACCCCACACGGGACAGGGCATGCCCTTGACACCACCACCAGTGGTACAGCACCCTGCACAGTAGTCCAGTGATACACTTCGACCCACCACTGGCCACAACAGCCAGCACAGCCATCCACAGTGGTGTGTGGAAGAATGCACCACACTGGATGCCACACAGTGTATGGACAGACACCCACATACCCAAGGGCACACCAACACAGGGACGCAGTGGTAGGCCAACCAAGCCCCCATTGTGGGCCCATGTAAGCTGTGTACACACAACCTGCAGTCCTCCATGACACTGGAGTGCTGGCCACCCTGCGCAGGCACTGTGGACCCATACACCACCAGCAGTCGCCTGGAGCACAAGTCACAGACAGTGGTCACATCCCCTGCAACACACACAAGGCACAGCATAGAGGTGGGACAATGACTGTGGTGCCCACAGTGCCACCCAAGCCAGGCATGCACCACACCAGTGACTGGGGCAACCCAGCAAAGTGACGGGTACAGAGGCCACCCTGCAGGGACTGCCACCACTGACATGCCAGCAGACCATGCAGGTCACAGACATGCATGTGTGTCAGCAGCACAGGCCATGGACGGGCCTATGGGTGTGCCATGGACACAGAGCACGTGCCATGGACCACTGCACACAGTCATCCAGTGCACAGGGCACAACACACACACCACAGACACTGACTGATAGCTACCCCCACACCATAGTCACCTCCACACAGACACACACATACCCATGACTGCACCACCCCTGACGCCATGCACACCACTGCAGCTGAGCACCTATAGCCCACTGAAAATGAGAGACCACCACAGTATTCATATCAGAATCAAATGTATTGCACAAATATAAAACTCAACTATTTACAAAATTACAAAAACTATATACAAGGTTGAGGGGGCCACAAACAAGGTGGGGGTGGGTAGGGAGCAGGGGTGGACAAATGGGATGGGAAAGGAGGGGTGTAAGGGTGGGTCCAGGGGGATAGGGGAATTCAGGGACTGAGGGATCCCTAGTGGGAGTGCCGTTCCATGCTGTGACTCCTCCGGCCTCTGTGCCTCCTCAGTACCCCGGTGCTATCCAACCACCTGAGGATTTCCAGCTATCCCCAGGCCAGCAGTAGCAGTTCCCTCACAGCCTCCCTGATGTCCCATAGATGGCGGGTACCTAGGACAAGGGAGCACAGTCAATAGGTGTGAATGCACAACCCCATACAGCCCGCCCACTGTGCATGGCATACGGTCATGGGACATACCACTGTGATGGTGTGTGACCACCCGCAGTGATCACGTCCACAGGACCTGCCCACCCAGGTGCATACAGCCATGCGGAATGCTGCACACACCCACTGGCCAAGTCATGCACAGCACCACCATGGCCGTTTACTGACATGGCTATGTGGTGCAAAGGCAGTGGCACAACCATGCACCTAGTGCACGCATGGACCACCATTGACGCACTCCTAGATATGCATTGCCACTGGACAGTGTTGACTGTAGTTGCGTGCATGGCAGTGGTGTCAATGAATGGTGGCCATGCCCTGCTGCCCACCCTGTCACACAGCATGCAATAGTAATCATGGATGTATGGCACTCACCCTCATCGAACCGGTCAGGTGGGCGGTGATGGCCCTCTCCCCACCTGGCTGCACCGTCCTCCTCCCTCCGCCGCTCCTCTCTCAACTGGCTGTGTTTGTCCGGGCCTGTGGGGAAAACAAGGAGAGAAGAACATCAGTACAATCCTGAAGCAAAGTCCCCCTGCCCCAAGGTGTGTGCCCTCCACCCAGCCAGACCCACCACCCCTACACCCTGTGAACACTGCCGCCAGCCAACCCAGATGGTCCCTCCCTATGTGCTGGACACATACAACACTGTTACCCATATGGACAATAAAAGTGTGTTGACGGAACCCCTACCTGGACGTGGCACCATGCCCCTCCTAGCATGTGCCCGCAGTCATGTCAGTAGCTCCGGCTCCCTCCTCCGCAGGTCCCCATACCGGTGCCTGCACTGCTCCATGCTCCTCCCCCATCCAGTGGCCTCCTCCAGGGCAGTGGCCACCTCCTGCCACACCTGGGTCCTGGCCCTGTCCAGGGGCGCCTCCCCGAAGAGAGGCCCATGGTGTGGCTCCACAATTGCCACCAGATTCGCCAACTCAATGGCAGACCACTGCGCTGCCCGTCTGTGTGCCATCCTTACAGTTATAGTAGGCAACATGGCGCTCTGCAGCGTGGCTCCCCATGTGCAGATGCTGCGCGGTACAGTGCTGCCATTCTCTATCGCGCTGTTACCGAACAGCGACGATAGAGGTGCACCCATGCCTGACGCATGGTGCCTAGGGGCCAAAGGTCATGCACAGGGTCAAGGGTCTCTGGCGCATGGCCACACACAGTGCCATTGGAAGACAATGTGTGTAGCACGATTGGCTGCCTGTGTGCCAGTGCCATAGCAGACTACCGAGCAGTTGGGCCATTGTGCCTATTATGGCCCAGTGCCACAGCGTCATGTAGTGACCATCGCTATAGCACCACTGGCACAATGGTGGCTGTGCCCTGTATTGCCTACCGCGCACAGCACGCCATCAGCATGGCAGATGCCTGCATCAGCAATCTGGGCATGAGCAGTGAGGTGTACTACGCATGTCACAGAACTGTGCCATTGGCTCAGCACGTTCAGCACAATTGCGCAAAGCGCAACAGCGCGATATTCAGCCGTCATATACAAATCATCTAATCAGCCATTCAATGGCGCAGCACTGGAATTTGCATCTACTTAAAGTTGCTCCTCACCTCATTTGCATGGATTGAGCTATAAAAATGTGACAATGTGCTGCAGTGGCCATAGTCAGTTACTGCAGTTTATTGGTGAGTTGCATGCTGTTTGGGAGTGTGAACTGTGGATTCAGGGACACACATGGGACTGCACAGTCACAGGTAGCAACTGCCATTCTTACAGGCTACATAATGACCGAGCAGGTTGTTGGAGAGGAGGAACACAGTGGTGGGAGAAGGAGGAGGCCGAACTTTACAAAGGCCGAAACCGAGGCCCTGTTCGAGGCCTACCTGGATCAGGAGCTACTTCTCAGTGGACAGTGGGGAACACCTCAAGCCCATGCTGCTGCATGGGAGGAGGTGGCATGTGCTGTGAACCTGCATGGCAGCCACCAGCACTCCGTGCAGGAGTGTAAGAAAAAGATGGGCATGGACAGGAGGAGGGTAAAAGAGAAGGTGGCTGCCATCAGGGCAGCACATGCTGCAACAGGCGGGGGACAGCGGAGGTGGTACAGCTGACCCCACAGGAGGAGAGGCTTGCTGGAAGCATGCAGCGCAGTGCCATTGAGGGTGTTCTGGGTGGTGGCTCCCAGCAGACGGGTGGTGCCCATCACTGCATGGTAAGTCATGGTCTGTCTGTGGGGGGAGGTTAGGTCACCGCTAAGCATTGACTTTGCTTTCCCTTACAGATCCTGAGCATCTGCATGGGTCAGTGGTGGTGGGCCTGTCCACTGCGGACAGTCGGCTGGAGTTGGAGGAGGGACCATCCACCTCCACAGGTATACGTGGATCACTGCGACAGTGGGGCCGCCTGGCTGTCTACACTGATGTCGTTGTAACAGGTGTGGAGGAAGCCCTGCCTGTATCCTAGCGTCATGGACAGTGACATGTGTGTGCCACGGGATGGCCACACAGCAGGGCAATTCGCACCCATGGCTGTGGGCGGTGCCACCATGGAGGCCTGCATGTCATCACAGTCCCACGCTGTGCCTGTCAGCACCAGTGAGGCAGCACTGGTGTCTGTTCAGGACAGTGGGACTGTTGTGGCCACTGCGGTGGCACCACTGAGCCCTGTGGAGCGGCAGTAGGAGGAACAGCATCAGCAGTCGCCCAGTGGGCTTTGGGGTACAGGGTTCAGCGGTGGCCTCTGTGCACCACCTGTGGACATGCCCAGACCTGGTCCTGGTGCGCAGCACCCACCCTCAAGGGGTGCTGAACATCGGGGCCGTGCACACCCTGAGGGACAGGATGCCGAAGAGGCTGATGACCTCTTGGACGAGCACACCCGCCTACTGCAAGCATCGGTCCAGCAGCAGATGCAGCTTGCGATGTCCGTGGATGCACTGCGTGTGGCTCTGAAGTGGGCAGAGGAGCGTTGCAGCAGGGACACCGCACTGATCCTGGCAGGGATGGACCATTTGCGGGAGGATGTGACCGCTGCCATTGACAAGCATGCACAGGCATTCATTGCTGTCATGGCCACAATGGGCACACAGTCAGGTGCCCATGCATCGTGGACACCATTCAATGCACTATCCACCCCACATTCCTGGGGTCGTGCGACTCCCACCCTGTTGACACCGGGTTCAGCTGTGGGCATCCCGAGCACTCCTGGTGCAGGCATGTTTGGTGTGCTGCAGACCCCTGCACGAGCACAGTCATGTTCATGCAGTGGAACTCCTGGGGGACCATCGGTGCCACCCCATGAGGCCAGTGGTCAGCCTGTCAGTGCT
Organism: Neoceratodus forsteri; assembly: GCA_016271365.2. NCBI lineage: Eukaryota > Metazoa > Chordata > Ceratodontiformes > Ceratodontidae > Neoceratodus > Neoceratodus forsteri. The sequence goes on from CM057449.1 coordinate 1,847,192,127, forward strand.
GGCGGGTCTCGGCGGGGCCACCCATGCATCAGTGGCGGCCGTGGCACTGTGTCACATGACTGACCTGTCTCCCAGCGCGGCTACTGTCTGGTGCTGCCCTGTGTGCATTGTGTGTTTCAGTGGGCAGTGCACGGGTGGGTACCCGGCCCTGCACGCGGACACACAGTCCACCTGCACACCCTCCCAGCTGCTGTCTGCAGTTGCATGTGCATGATGATGCCTGCATTGTGCTGTACACCAATGTGCAATGGTACTCAGCATCTGACACATGCACATGGACAGGCAGTGGGCATGGTGGCCTGTGGACATGTGTGTTGCTAGGGTGTGCGTTCTGGGTCGGTGTGCCTCCTGCCCTTTGTGCACATTTGTTGTGTTGTGTGTGAGCGTGTGTGTGTGTCCGTCCGTGTGGCATGTTAATCCTCACCCATCCCTGGTTGTGTGTGTGCTTCTGTGCCCTGCAACTTCCCTTGATGGCATGCAACCCTGGTGTGTGTCCATGCTGTTTGTGGTGGTTGTGCATGGCCCCATGACTTACCTGGGTTGGCTGAAGTGCTCCTCCGTGATGGTGTCCCAGTGCAGCTGTGCCAACCAGAGGAGTTGGGGGTCCCGTCGGCCAAGGGGGGGCTGCCTATCACCATCGTCACCGGCGTCCCCATAGTCCCCATCGCTGTCCCCCTCTTTGACCTGTACGGCTATCCCACATTTGTTGGCCTTGTTGTGCAGGATGCAACAGGCCAGGAATAGCCCGCAGGCCTTTGAGGGTCTGTACTGTAGGGCACCGCCAGAGGTGTCCAGGCAACGGAAACATGCCTTCAGCATCCCGAACACCCGCTCGATGACATTACGTGTGGTGGCATGTGCCTCATTGTAGCATTGCTGCAATGGGGTCTCGGGCCACCGGTAGGGTGTGAGCAGCCAGGGACGGAGTGGGTATCCACTGTCACCTGTGTGTAGAGGGCAGAGGTTAGTTTTGTGATCAGCATTGCCCTGCCCCAGGCCATGTAGGCCACTACCCATGCCACCTCTGGCCATTCCCCACCAGGCCCTATGATTGTCCATGTGGTTTGCATACTCACCCAGTAGGTGTCCAGTGGGGATGTCTCCACTCTTGAATCTATGGCACAGTGCCGACTGGTGCCAGATGAAAGAATCGTGTGCTCCCCCAGGGTGCTAGGCATAGACACTGATTATGCACCCCCTGGAATCGCACACCACCTGGCAGTTGATGCTGGCATAGCCCTTGCGATTTATGTATGCGGCCCCCTCGGGACCAGGTGGTGTGTGTATGGCCACATGGCTGCAGTCTATTGCCCCTAGCATGTCAGGCATACGTGCTACCCTGTGGAACTCCTGTATGTTTCCTGTGTGCTCCGCCGCTGTGCTGGGGAAATGGATGTACTCTGCAGCATGTGGCAGCAGTGTGCTGAGGAACTGGGTGAGGTGGCGTGGCGTGACCGACTGGGTTAACCTGTGGTGTCCCAGTTAGTCTCTGGAAAATTACGTGTAAGCAAGCACATATGAGCTGTTACCTTAGTCTCCACTGTCAGGGTGGCTGGCTCTCGCTGCAGGGTCCCTGCATCACATCACTACACAGCTCACAGAGCCACCTCAGAATTGCCCTATTCAGGCGGTACCAGCCCACAAACTCAGTATCAGTGTACAGCTCAAAGCTGGTGTGGGCTCGGTACTGCCTGTTGGGGGCATACCGCCGACGAGCCCTTCCATGGCCACGCCCCCCCTTCTGCCCACCTTCTCATCCCCCTCATTATGGCCTTCATTTGGAAGATGGCACTGGCCATGTCCCTGACTTGTGTTCACCCCCCCGGCAGCTGTTGCTGCAGTCCCCCCGCTGTCCTGGCTGCTACTTCCCCTGCACCGGGTACACCTGCCAGTGCTGGCCTCTGTGCTGTGTGGCTCCCCACATCTTCCCTGTGCCTGGCTGTTCAGACTGCCCTTTCCCTGGCCTGCCCTGTTTGTGCCTCCTGCCCTGTCTGTCTGGCTAGATTTCTGCCTCATGTGGCTTCCCTGTAGCGTTCTTGCGCCTCTCCCTTGCTCCTTTTTATTTTGGCTCATTTCTGCTATGGCGCAACTTCCGCTTGCTCCCCTATTGCGCATGGCGCAAGTCGTTGAATATCACACTGCACCATTTATGCATGGTTCCTCCCCCTTCAGTTGTGCATGCCTTCATTATCATTGCGCTGTTGCTCAGTATGATTTCGGGGGTGCAACTGCCTCCTGCTGAATATCGCAGAATGGTGCAATTTCGGACTTGCGCAGGAGCAACCCTATTGTGCATGGCTCAACTCTTTTGAATATCTGGGCCTTAGTGCCATGGTATTTTCAACATTTATAGGTTTCATACACATAAATTATATACATCAAGGTATTTTATGACGTAGTGCCATTGCATACTAAATCCAACAACAAGGAACACAGCCTGCTGTTTTGCATCAGCTCGGAGGTCACAACCATAACCTCCCTGTATGAGGACCTGAGAGGGAAAAGGAAAATTAAAGAGAACACTATAGCATAGCCAAAAAAAGGAGAGGTGGTGCCCATAGGTGGCCAACCTTATGGACTAGAAATTGTAAAGGATAGATTAGGCTAAGAAATAGAAGAAACTGTTGCAACAGATTTAAGAAAAGGTCGGTCCTCAAGAGTGGCAGGATCTCCCTGTCTTAAGCAGACCAATGAAGACATCTAAACTTTATGAAGGATGAGCTCAAGGTCCTCACTGAGGCCTATATGCTCCAAGAGGATCTCCTCTGTAGGAAGTGTGGGATGGCACAGGGCTGGCGGGAGGTAGTGGAGGCCGTCAGTGCAGAGGGGAACTACAACCGCACTCCCCAGGTCAGTGGCCTGCGGGTGCACTGCAAAGGCCTACTGGCTAAGGCCTGTGCTTCTCTTTGTAAAATTGGTGGTGGACCCTCAAGGGCTACTGTGATGACACTACAGGAGGCATTCTTGACAACAACCTTCAGGCAGGTGTCTGTGCATGGTGTTCCCAGTGTGGACTTTGACATAGGTTATGATTTGTCTCTGCACTGTGAATATCTAAGTTGCAGTTCATGTCTTGTCCTGCATGTGTCTTCTTATACTTGTGTGTATTATGATTTCCAGTATATGTAGCACTGTGTGGCTATTCAACAACATCCACTGTATGGTTATGCATTCCACAGCATATGTGTGCATTCTAGCATGTCTGGCGTGTGCCCTGCTCACTATGTCATGCCTGTGTGTGGTATCACGTGCTATCCTGGTACATGCATGAGCGCCTACCTTTGTACATACAGCACTATGAACATGGACATGCATCCCTAACCATGATCCATCTTTTTTTGTTTCCACGGTACGATGGCATCTTGGGACAGGTGGTGGTCCACAGGTACCATGCCTGCACAGAAATGGCCCCATACATATGGCCACAGCTGCAGCCAGTGTGGGGCCCACTGACGTAGACCCATACACAGTGGGGATTATATGGTGATGATGATGTGACCATCACCCTGTCAGCCGAGGCCCTCCTCACTGCTGCGGAGGTGCTTGCCATGGACACTGACGACAACAGAATGATCATAGACAGTGTCACCCTGAATGTTTTCCCACATGCTGCACCTGCCACCAGCAGCCATTGAAGGCCAGCACCCATGCAGCAGGTGGGCCATCACTTGCAGTCAGCCATGGCGCAGGTACAGAGCAATGTGTTGTGGCCTGCAGTGATGCAGTGCCTGGACAGTACCGCCCAGCAACAGGGAACCAGTGACCAGCCACAGCCTGACCAGCTGCGGGTTCAGGCAGTCCCAGCATGCATAGTAGACTCTCCCTGCCTCCCCAGGCAGCACCTCCCAAAAAATTCCTTGTTATTAATACATCTGAATTCCCTATCACCTCCACAGAATTCTGGCAGCTCCCTTGAGGGTCCGTGAGCGCAGACAGATGCCTTCCCCACAGCAGAGACACCTTCTGATTACAAGGTATGCCACGCAACAGCACCACCAACTTGGGACCCAAGCGCTCTCAGTTCCTGACTGAGGAGAGCCCCACGATGCATTGCATCAGCTCCCCACTGCCCCCACCACCACCCTTGGTCAGCTCAGCATTATATACAGTAGCTACAGACACGTGACCTACAGACACATGATGGTTGAAACCAATCAGCCGAGTTTCCCAGTAGCAAGCTATCATATCTTGCCACTAGAGGCCACTACTGCAACCTTTACCTTTCTTTTTCACCCTCTCAGCCACAATGTTGCATTACCTGGTTTTGTGCCTACTACTTCAATTTCCTCTTTCCTACAGATTGCCCCCCTATCGTCCTACTCCCAATCTTGGCACCCCTTTGACTACCCTTCTCTCTTTCTCTTTCCTTTCCTTAGGAATACCTCCTCCAAACCCTCTCTGGCACACCCCCACATTACTACCTCAATTCCTTCCTCCCCTCACCTATCCTCCCACCTTTCCCACCCCCACTCACCTTCCCCAACCATTCACCCTTCACTGCTTCACTCTCACCTACTGAACCTTGAAACCTTTCTCTGATGCTTAAACCTTAGTACTCCACTCTCCAGGTGCAGTACAAGTAGAAGCAAGAAATCCTCTCACTTCTCCATCCCTCTGCTACTACTACTCCTGGCAGGTAACATCCACGCTAACCCTGGCCCCCTAGTGCCTAGACAAACCACACCAGCTCATGCTCCCTCATCAATCCAGTCCTCTGATTCTCTCCCCAAGGGCCTCCGCATATTTCATATTAATGCCAGGAGTTTACTCCCCAAACTAGATGCCCTCTCCATCTGGGTAAACCAGTACCAACCAGATATACTCTTTGACATGGAATCCTGGCTATCTGCCCAAATTTCCAACTCCTCGCTTGCTATCCCTAACTATATCCTTTTCTGGCAGGACAGTGGCAAGCAAGGCGGGATGGTAGCTCTGTATGTGAGGCATTCCCTAACTCACTCCATCAGCTTCAAGGAATCCTGCCCATCCTCCCATGAATCCCTAGTAGCCCACCTATCCTTTCCCTCATCCTCCCCCCTTTACATTGGGTTCTATACACCCCCCCAAAGACCTTGCCTGACTCCCTTATCAAGGCGATCTCTGCAATCTCCTTGGTTGCTACAAATGGCAAACTCATTTTACCAGGTGACTTCAACCTCAACTGGCTCTCCTCCACCACCAAAACCACTGCTCTTAGGATCAAAGCTCTAAATCTCTCCCAACTAATCTAGGAACCCACCTACCTAAACCACCAGTCTCAAAACCACTCCCTTCTGAACTGAATTTTAACCTCCTACCCTCACAGGATCACTGCCTCAGGCACCCTCTCCGATGCCCTTAGTGACCACTGCATCACTTACTGCATCCGCAAAATCCACTCACCACAATCCAACCCCAAATTCGTCTGGTCTTGCCCGCTACACCTCCTCGATGAATCCATCTTACAGCATGACCTATCCAACAAGGACTGGCTCTCAGTCTTTGCCTCCCAAGACGTTGACCTCACCCTATCCCACTTCTGCAACATCTTTCTAAGCACCTGGAACCACCACGCGTCCCTCAGGAAAGCCAGAGTTAATCGTTACCATCACCCCTGGATCACTTCGGACCTCATCACCTTATGTCGGGCCAGGAACAAGGCATGGAGGCTGTACAAAGCCTCCCTTACCCCTTGCGACCTCCAAACCTACAAAAATCTCAGAAACAAATGCACCAATACAATTCAGCAATCAAAAGCCTCATACTTCAAAGCACAACTTACCTGTAGCCAAGCCTCCCCTGCATCTTTCTGGAAGGTCCTAAACTCCCTTATGGACCCTCCTGCTAAGCAAGTCAGCCCAGTCCTCAGCTTAAATGGCAGAACTGCATCAGATCCTACTTCTGTAGCTGAACTCTTTAACTCGTACTTCATCTCCTGTGCCCTGCCAGACTCAGACCCTCCATCTACCCCACAAATTCCTCCCCCTCTGACTCTGGCTTCCTTTTCCCCCCTTCATGCCCCTGGAAGTCTACTCTACCATCACCACTCTAAACCAGTCCAAAACCAGACCTGATGGCTTGCACCCCAGAATGCTCCACATCTCTGCCTCAGCCATAGCCACTCCCTTAACACACTTACTCAACCTCTCTCTCTCTCTCTCCATAGCTATGGTCCCCCCCACCTGGAAACTGGCCAAAATCCTTCCTCTGCATAAAGGTGGTGACCCCTCCAAACCAGGAAACTACAGACCCATCTCTCTCTTCCCCTCCCTCGCCAAACTCCATGAATCCCTCATGCTATCCAAACTGTCAGTGTTTCTCTCCACAAGCAGCTCCCTTTCCCCATTTCAATCAGGTTTTAGAAAACATCACTCCACTATCATCACCTTACTATGTGTAACTGACTCTATTCTCTGTGCTATGGACAAAGCCCAAACCACCTCTTCCATTTTCATTGACCAGGCAAAAGCCTTTGACTCAATCTCCCACCCCCTGCTACTCTGCAAATTAAGGTCCTTTGGCCTTGCTCAACCTGCTATCAACTGGTTCTGCTCTTACCTCCAGAACAGGCAGCAGTCGGTTCAAGTAGGTGGCACTGTCTTCCCCCCCCACTACCCATCCTCTCAGGCATCCCCCAAGGCTCTATCCTTGGCCCCAGTCCTTTTCTCCCTTTTCATAAATGACCTCCCCTCCACCTGTCTCTCCTCTAATGTGCATCTATATGCCGATGACACCATCATCTTTGCCTCAGGCCCCTCCTATGATAGCATGTTTCCAGATCTTCAAAGTGACTTTAACAGGGTCCAGACCTGGTTCCAAAAAAAAACAGCTCAAACTAAATGCCTCAAAAATGGTTACCATGGTATTCAGTACAAGACAAAAGCTCACCTCCCTACCCACACCCACACCAATCTGCACCCTGGAAGGATCTCCCCTTGAGAAGGTGCCTACCTTCAAGTACCTGGGAGTCTGGTTGGATAGTCACCTCAACTTTTCCACCCACATTGAAGCCATCTGCACTAAACTCTGGCCCAAACTGGCCATCCTCTATCTCCACAAAGCCAGCCTTCCCTTCCCCACTCATAGCAAACTCATATGTAAAACAGTCTTATCTATCCTGGACTGTGTGGACATCATCTACGGTACAGTCCCAGCCTCAACCCTCTCAAAACTCGACATCCTTCTCAACTTCTTCTATCGTGTCACCACTGCCTGTCCCCCACTTACTCACCACTGCCTTCTCTACTCCTTCCAATCCTTGACCCCACTCTTGGACAGGAGGACCATCCAAAGTACCTCCTTCATAGCTAACACTTAGGCTCCCTACCCCCCTACCTCTCCTCCTGCCTTTCACCAGCCAGTTACTCTGGCTACCCCCTCCATCACAGAGATGCACACACTTTCCACCTCACATGCCCCCTCTCTGCCTCTGGACAGGCTGCCTTTTCCAATAGTCTTCCCCCTCCTTTGGAACAAACTCCCTCCCAGCCTTCACCAGACCCCCTCCATCACAGCTGTAAAACTACTACTCAGGCTCCTCCCCTCCACCTCCTGCCCTAGTTGCTCATCTGGTCCCACCCCAACTCGGGCCTAGTCTACGTTGGCTGGCCACTGTTGGCAATATTCTGCTCCAGACAGCCCCATATTTTGTTCACCGCTAATTTACTGTCCAATCTCAGTGCTAGTCCACTCTATCATGATACCATTTGTGTATACTGTATGTGATAGAAATGGGCAGGAAAGAGTTAATGGTTTGGATTCTGTAGGTGCCTTATTTTCTTAGCAGTTTGGGAAAAAAATACAGTCAGGCTGAAATCCTCTGTTCAGCAGCATCCAGCTTGTGGAATTCCTAGCTGCTAGATAAGAGCTGGGTCATAAATCTCGAGTGGACATCTCCAGACACACACAGACCTGCAGACATGGACACAGGGCAGTTTGAATGGATTGGATCATTCAAATATAAACTTAAGGTGAAAAGGGAATATAATTGGTCACTGATGGGTGTTCACTCTGATTGGGACAATTAGATACATACATGTTAGTTGGTTGGTGCATTTAAAGGGAGAATAGGAATGACCTATTCTCCACAGAGTATATAACCTACTGAAAGGCAGAGAAGGCTCTCTTGTGCTTTGGAAGCTGGGAGGGGAAACATAAGCTTGGAGCCTACCTTGTAGCTATGTCCGTGGGAGCTGGCAGTTAGAACAGGGTCCAGTGTCTCTTGTAAGGACAGGGAAGAGTAAGTTAAGTGATAGCATATTTCAGTAATAGCCTTCTTCTTTTGCCATCTTTTATTTAAAAAACATTTGTTTACTTTTCCTGTATGAGTGTTATTCTCTTGTGTTGTAAATATATATCCTGTAAATGCTCAGTGCACTTTCTGTTAAGTAAAAGCTATTTATTTGCTCAACAGTTGTGACTGTAATGTCATTTTTCTAAGGTAATATTTGGTTTCCACTGGCTGAGGTAAACTCTGTGTAGCATCCGCCACCCGAGAGAGACACACTACCAGACTTTAACTTGTGCAATTGCATGTTTAATTATTCAAGTTTGTACACTTAAAAGAGGTGCCGGAAGGAAAGTCCGGCTTGTGGCAACGAATACCAGAGGACAGACACCTCTCAAAAAGCTGTTTCAGCCCAGAGGGAGAGGTGGGTTGTCACACTGTATATACAAACTTTGAGTTATGCTGATTACACAATTTGTAGACATGAAATATTCCGGATGCTGTAATCCATGTCCAAACAGAAATTAGTTGCGCTGTCCTGCAGACCTCTGTGATTGGTCCCTGCTGTTGTACTTAATGTCTGTAACAAGAAATTGCTGTATTTCTCTGCTTAGTTTCTGTGCACACCTTGTACCCGGGTCGCACCTGGAAATGAGCCTCAGCTCAGTGAGCCTCTCCTGGTCACCAATTTTAAATAAATAAATAAATGTAACTCATCCCCACAACCCCATGCTGTGGCAGTTGCATGCCATGTCCCCGGCCCCCGGATCAGCAGCTCCACCCAGCCCCCAATGCATTGCCTCAGACAAAGAGCTGTCTAAACACACGAGGCTACTGAGGGCCTCCATGAAGAGCCATGAGGTACTCCATAATGATGTGCAGGAGTTACAGCTGCAGATGCACCTCCATGAGGAGTGGGCTTCTGTCTGCCATGCGGCGCTCATGAGGACTATTCACATGTTATGTGAGGAGGTTACTGCAGGCTTCTCCGATGTAGCAGTGGCTATACAGGAAAGCATTGCATCACTGGCTGCCTGTGGTGGCTGTACCACCCACCAGACACCTCACAGCAACCCCAGCACCCCCAGAACACCAGACAGCATCCACTTTTCCCCTAAAACCCCATCCCCTGGCATTGTATGTCCCCTCACCCCTGGCTATGGTGTTCACTTCTCAACACCTACCCCAACATGTAGCCATTCATGGACAAGTGTGTCTACCCCCTCAGAGGTGGAGGACTCACCTCAGGTGGCCGAGGGGTCCCCATTGATGTCACCTGCCTTGGTGGGGTGAGGACATGTTCTTGTCTGTGGTGGCCTCATGTGCCACTCCTGAAGGGTCCGGCTCCTTTACAGACTACCTGTGATGCCTCCAGGCTGCAGATGGGGCTACCTTTGCCCTGTATTGTCTTTGGTTGTGCAATATCCACACCCTGTGACCCACACTGCCCCACCTCACAACCCCTGTGGCACGGTCACATTGTATTGATGGCATCTGGGACATGGATGTGGCTCCTGGTGTTGTGGGACTGGCATGAGAGTGATGAGTGCACCTGTGGCTTACCACTGTGGGTATGTTTATTTATTCATTGAACTCTAGGAATTACAATCCTTTCAGTCAGAAACCCTTTTTCAAAGGCTCCACATCAGTATAAAGTGTGGCAGGCAAGTGTTACAGACATCATGAACAGTGACAGTAATTATACACAAAGAGAAAATTATACAATAGGAGCTATTTCAAAGGCTGCACGTCAGTACAAAGTGTGGCGGCAGGCAAGTGTTACAGACATCATGAACAATGACAGTAATTTTACACAAAAAGAAATTATACAATAGGAAGTTATCTAATAACGATGCAATACAATAAGCATTGTCAATTGACATAGGAGTAGCCAAAATTGTTGAAATAAGACTGAGGAGAAAAAGTAAGTACTGGAGACAGAAGCAATGGAGCTATGGAGGAGAAAGTGAGAACCAGGCCCATGAAGTGGACCAAAGGAGAGCTGGAAAAAATAGTAGAGACCAGAAAGCCACTCAATGGGCATTGTCATGGGTCTCTGGTGCAGGAGAGGAAATAGTAAGAGGGTTACGACAGTGTTAAGGGCAGTCACAGTTTGATGAAATTAGGATGAGGTCCCACAGTTCTTTTCTGAAAGAGCCCAACTAATTTGAAAGGGGAGAAGAGAAAACAAAAGAACAGATTAAGAAATTAATAGGACAGGACTTGATAAACAAGGCAGAACAAGATGGCACAACAGATCTAGAAATTATATTTAATGAAAGCGAAGAGGAAGAAGGAGAAGATGCTAGGTGCCATTGACTGCACCCATGTGGCCATCAGAACACCACCTGGTGGTGACAAAGATGTCTATGTTAACAGGTAGGGGTAACACTCCATCAACTGCCAAGTGGTGTGCGATGCCACAGGACACATCTCAAATGTCTTTGCCCAGTACTCTGGAAGTGCATACAGTGCCTACATCTGGCATCAGTTGTCCCTGTGACACTGGTTTGAGTCCGGGGGACTTACCCAGTGGCCATCTCATGGATGAGTACTAATACAGCCACAAACAAGATGTCCACATGGTACCATGGTGCAGTGATGGTAGCCGTACAGGTGTCAGCACAGTAAGAAGGGGTGCTGCAATGGCAGACAGACATGTGACACATGAGTGGGAGGGAGGGAGGGAGTAAGCAATGGGACATGGAAAGGACTAACAGAGAACAGATGTGTAAAGCTAGCATGTGAGGGACAGAATGTGATGGTGGGCAATAGGCACAACCTACAGGAGTGTTGCCAGCCAGAAGGGGCCTGTGACATTGTGGAAAGGGACATGTAAGGTGACACATTGGAAGGTGTCATTGCTGTGTAGAACAAACAGGCCGAGGTTGTGCCATGCCCCACAGACTGAATGCATGCAGGCTGCAGTGGAGTACTGAACACCACACCTCAAAAGGGACATAGACAAAATCAAGATGGTGAAGAGGAGGGCCGCGAAAATTATTCAGGGACTGTACCATATGACATACCAGGACAGGCTGAGGGAATTGAACATGTACTCCCTGGAACAGAGGAGGAAGAGGGGTGACATGATTGAGACTTTTAAATATATGAGGAGTATAAATAAGGTTAATGTTCAGGAGTTCTTCAATTAAAAGAGAGTGGGAGAACAAAAGGGCATGACATGAGGCTGAAGGGAGGGAGGTTCAGGAGTAATGCAAGGAGATTCTTCTTTACAGAGATGAGGGTGGTGGACCCATGGAATAGCCTACCCAAGGAGGCAGTGGTGGCCAAAATGGTAAGCGAGTTCAAGAACATATGGGATAGACATAAAGGTAGCATATGGAAAGGCATAGGAGAGGAGGGGGAATAGCACCAGGTAGGTTCTTGGGCAGGCTAAATGGACCTTGTTGTCCCCTTCTGCCCTTGCTCTCTATGTTTCTATAACAGTGGAAATGTAACAGCAGGGAAAGGGCTAGAAGGGAAGAGCAGAAATGTACAACAGTGACACTTTGGTTGGGGAAATGTGCAGACATGGCTGACCATATGTAACAGGTCTGTATGGAGAGCCGAATGTCATGATAGTAGATAGTATGCTAACATATCACCTTCCTCTACACAGGAGACAGTGCATACCCCTTCAGGAATGGCTGCTCACCCAAAATACTGTGTCCCACATCTGAAGCAGAGAGGTACAATGAGTCACACACGGTTACTAGAAACATCATAACTCATTTATTCAGCATGATGAAGATGTGCTTCAGATGCTTAGACAGGACCGGGGATGCCCTACAGTATAGCCTAGACAAGGCCTGTGGCATATTCCTAGCATGTTGTATAGAACTCATCATGGCCATAGACTATAGAATGGTTGTCCAGGTGCTGAAGGACAACAGTGTGGAGGATATGGAGCTGCCAGATGAGGGTGAGCATCAACAGCACAACAGTGGGGACCAAAGACTGGCCCTGAGGGGACAACGGCACAGGGACACCATTGTGCATGAACATTTTGGACTCAGAAGATGAGTACAGCCAGTTGGTGAGACATTGCTGTCTTATGAAGACAGGCACTGTGTATGTGAATACACATTGGGCCACAAGGTGTTGTTTAGTAAGTACTGGTCAGTCCTACATGTAGTGCTTACAGGTGTGCAAAAGTGGCATGCACACAGGTGGGACAACTTTGGCGTGGATGCACAGAGGTACTGGCAGCAGTCTGGCATGGGATAGAGACCAGTGGCACACAGAAAACATCTCCCTGGGAGTGGATGGTTTGGAGCAGCCTGACGAGGTAAATGCCCTCCCTGCTGTAGATGGTGTTTACCCAGCGATGCTTTGCGTTATCTCCACACCACCCAAGGCCAACTCTCAATTTATTACCCTGACCCAACTCCCATTTGCAGATTATAATTTCTGGCTACTAGGGGTCAGTATTACACCTACTCCTCCTCTCCCTAACTAGCCCAGATTGCCTTGTCCTCCAAGTTCCTCTCACCACTCCTAACTGCCTCAGGTTCCCATTTAGCAATGCTACCTTTGCTGGGTCTCAAACCTCCTATCCTCTGCTTTAAAGGCAGACACCCAACCCCTGCACCACTAGCTAGTGTCATCTGCTTCCTGATTTTCTGTTCCTATACCATGCTTCCCTGATCCTGTCCATCTCCCTTTTCTTTCCCTCTCTCCACTTTGTTTACTTCCTGTTTCCCTGATCCTGTCCATCTCCCCTTTCTTTCCCTCTCTCCACTTTGTTTACTTCCTTCTTCCTTTTCTGCCAAAATGAATCTCTCTGCTCTGTTTCTACCCATGCTCCTCATTCTGTCCTCTCTTCCCTCTTACACCTCTTCATCATCACCCACCCTCCCACCAGTACTCCTACCATTACGTGCCACATTACCCCTCCTTTTAGCCTCCCTTGTTTCGCCAACATCCCCCCATGCACCCCTGTAGTGTATCTGTTTCAACCCGAACTCCTCTGGGTCCCTGAAATCCTGGTCTTCATTTGATCCCCTACTGTAAACCAGCTCAGCCGCCCCCCCCCCACCACCACCACCAGGGGACCCAACTCACCTTAAAGAAGCTACCAAAAAATCTGATGTATAGGTTCTCTTTCACCTCTGCTCCTCTCTGGAAATGTTCATCCCAATCTGGGCCCTATGCCCACCCCCCCAAAATGTAAGCAAGCTGGTGGTTTCCTATTGACCACCATGAATATATGTAGCCTTCTAAAGAAGCCAAACTCCAAGCCGGGGTATGTCACCACAACCCAGATGCTGTTCAGGTAGTTGAAAACTGGCTATCCCACCATACCCCTGACTCGACTGTCACACTATCAGGTTACATCCTACACAGATCAGATAGAATGGGAAAAAGAGGGGGGTTGCGCCATCTATTTTTGCAATACACTTCAAGGTCATGTAGTCCCGACTACCCTCCCCATTGCTAACACTCAATCTCTTACCCTTAAAATTGCTGTTGGGACCTCCGGTAAAACTGTATACCTGTTGTATATATACATACCTCCCCGTAACCAGAAAGAGGCTTTCACTTCGATCCTAGACATCGCAGCACAACTCCCTAAAAATCTCTGAGATCATCGCACTCGGCAACTTTAACACAAATTGGCTTGACCATCAATCAACCTATTTCAGAGATGCTGCTGCCACCCAAAACCTAACTCAACTGGTCCCCTCTCCAACCAGGCTTAACCAAAACACAGGCAACAGAACCCTCATTGACCTCATTTTCTCCAATCACCCTGAACGTATCTCTGATGTCCAGGTCTTATCTGACTTGCTTAGCGATCACTCCCCAGTCACCGGCCACTGGTCAAACAGCTAGAAACTGCCCCCGTATCTCCAGACACCTACTCCTTAGGAAAGGCACTCTAGGGCATTTCCACAATTATCTTCTCAACTTTACTGGACCCCGCTCGACTATATTGCATCTGTTGATGATGTGCTGTCCTTCTTTATTAATTCCTTTAACACCACCTGTGACATCTTTGCCCCCTTTGTTAAGCAGGCAGTAAAAGATCTCTTTCCTCATTGGATCAACCAGTCTATAATTGACCAAATGACTGCTTATGACAACCTATAGTGCCGAGTCCTGGAATCTGGCCACCTCACTGACTATCAACTATACCATGCTGCCCAAAACTCCTGCACCTGGGCCATTCACCAAGCTAAGACTGCTTACTACCAAGCTAAACTTACCACCTCCTGGGGGCAGGGACCTAACTTCTGTGAGAATATTAAGGAACTCAGTGGTAAATCCTCCCCCCCAACTGATCATAAACAGAGTCCCTACCCAAGATCCTGACCAGATTGCCAACTTGCGTCTTTTATTGACCTTAGTTCAGTACTCCCCCCCGACTTCTTCTCCCCTTCTCCTTAGCTGTTCCCCCCTTCAACTGGTGTCCCACCATTCCATTTTAAGACCATCTCCCCGAGTATTACCCACTCCTACCTCTCTATGTTCCTTGGTAAATCCAGACAGAGTGGCAATACACTAGACCATAAGCTGCTCAACCTGTATCTAGACACAGTCCTAACAACCCCAACCAAAATCTTGAATATGTCACTATGCTTTGGTTAGCTCCCTTCCCAGTGGAAATGGGCAGTGGTCACCCCCATCCACAAGAGTGGCAACTGAACCTCCCATAATAACTGCAGGCCTATCTCCATTCTGCCCCCCCTCAAAAGCACTCAAAAAGATCATCGCCGACCAACTCACTGAATTCCTGGAATCACATAACCTCCTTTGCCAACAACAGCAGCATGGTTTCAAGAAGGGCAACAGCACCACCACTCAAATTTCAAGGCGCAGTACAAATTAAAACAATTTAAAACAATGCTGCACAACAGTAACAAATATACAGTAAAATATAATTAAAAACTGTTTTCCACATCACCGAATGCCATGCCCCATAAATACGTCTTTAATGCCTGTTTGAAACCCCCCTATGGTAATGCACTCCCTAATCCAACAGGGCAGAGAATTCCAGAGGGTAGGGGCCATGAACATAAATGTCCGAGCCCCTGAAGATTTTAAAAAGACTCTCAGAATCTCCAGCAACCCCTCATTGGCTGAGCAGAGCAGACGCAGAGGAAGGTAAGAAACCAGAAACTCTTTCAGGTAGTCAGGGCCCATGGATATAATACACATATGCCTGTGATCATACCTGCTAGTAGGCTATTCTGTTCTGATAATTTTGCTCATTGTATTCAGTCCCTTGTGATTTTCAAAATGCTGCAAACATATAAGAAGCACAAACAGCATTTAAAAAGGCTTCTGTCACTATAAGCACCACTGAATTAAGCTTTAAATTGAGTACAGAGAGCATCTTTTGCTCATTTGAATACTGGCAGCTAGTATTTTGTGGTGTAAAGACAACATACATTGACAAGTGTTTTCACTGTTTTTATTTTCTAGAAAAACTCTGTAAAAATCCAATTGTGTGTATATGGTGAATTGTTAATGAACTCACACTGGTATGTAAATACTGGAAATAGTTGCTATAGTAAATGTATTGTAATTAAATAAGTTATGAGTGAAACATTAAGTAACTTTGTTTTTTTTTTTTCTCTTTTAGATATTTCCTGAAGAAGACCTATGGTCAAAACATAGATTTTTAACTCTGTTTTCTATTTTCAGCATGCATTTATTATAACCATTTTGTTTTGCTTTTAGACCACATGCTGACGCAGTGCCTTGTTTTTGTTTTTTACATTATGTAAAAATGTTATTTATAGTTCAATCACAGTCCCCCAAAAGAAGCCATATGGTGAAACAGTGGGGTCTATTCATTCATCAATAAATTCATTGCATGAACTTTGAATGGCGTGTCAGCTTTTTACTTGCTAGAGTAACCACTGCTTTCTTTGTTCTTGACAGTACCAGGATTGAGGCCAGCTCCACCAAAACCAAATTTAAAAGTGATGATTTCCCTTGGGACATTTTTTTCTGAAAATTAAGTCCACACAGCCTTAAAGGACTGCATATGCAGTTTTCTGAGCCTACTGATTGTAAGTGAGGTCCAACCAACTCCTGTGTAGAGGAGAGAATGGTGTGTTCTGGCATGCAAACCAGAGATAACATGGAGTGGTCTATAATATATCACATCTAATTTGGACAGGTGTACGAGTCAGGTGTTTTTGTAAAGAATATCACCATAATCCAATAGGAAAAGGAAGGCTGCTTGAGTTAGTCTTTTTTTTGCCTCAAAGCCAAAACAGAACTTGTTTCAGTGAAAGAACCCATGTCTATGGTATAGCTTTTCAGAAAGATTATCTTTATGCATACTGAAGGATAGTTTGTTATCCAACCATGCACCAAAGTACTTGAAGGATTCTACATACTCCATCGTATCATCCATTAAAGAGGTAATGCCTACAGAAGAAGAAGGTAAATACTGTTTTGGAAAGAACACCCTATACTTGATTTTTGTAGCATTTAAGAGAAGCTTAGAAGTACAGAAGTTAATTTTGAGTTGATCAAATGCACATTGAAGATTATCCATTGCTACATCTAAAGAGAGGCTAGTAACATTCAAAACAGTATAATCTGAGGAGAAGGTGTAGCTTGGCATTTACAATGTTTGTCCCTAAATAATTGTTGTAGATCATAAATAAGAATGGTCCAAGTATGGTTCCTTGTGGCACACTTTGTAGATGTGGGCACAAGTGGATGATATGTCTTCTATCCTTAGCTGCCATTGTCTCCCAGAAAAGTATTCCTTAAACCAAGCTACCATGTCAGGACCAGTGCCAATATTTATAAGTTTATTTAACATGGAATTATGGTCCACAGTATCAAAAATCTTGCTGAAGCCTAGAAAGATTGCCGCATTTTTTAGCTTATGATGGAGAGCTGTAAGTTAGTTGACAGTGACCTTGGCAAACATTTAATGTACTGTGCTGTGCTCAAAAGCCTGACTGAGTTGGGGTAATATTAAATTTGTCAAGATACTCCTTGTTCATTCACCAGCTTTTCAAGCAATTTGGTTAAGTCTGGTAGGATGGAGATAGGCTGATAGTTACTTAGAGAGGCCTTATCACCTGACATTAAGATCAATGGCAAATGTTCTTTGGCAAGGAAAATGTGTGTGTGTGTGTGTGTATAATTTTGAAGTATGTGCCCCTTTGTGTACAGAGTTAACTCTTACTGCTTCTAAGCAATATGCCAACTGTTCTCATATTTTTCATTTTTCTAGCATAATCAAGTCTTCATGCTGTTATGTTTTGTCTGCCTGCAAGCACGATGCTGGCTAGTGACACAAAAGGTGGTTTCACATCATTAGTTGCAGCACAAGCGAAGAAGTACAGTAGACATTTTCAGATAGGCGCTGTCAGCCTGTAATGGTGAGTGCTTAGTTTGAATAAAAATCAGCTAAATATTTGTACCAAAACCTTTTTCAGTAGTATGTTCTCTGAAGAAACTGAGGGATCACCATTCATATCAGTTCCAAGAGCTATAACCCCATATTCATTTCAACCTCTCTTCCTACTACTGTTCAAGATGAGTTATCCTCTGAGTCAATTTATACAGAAGGCAAAGACAACTCTGCACCATTGTCAACTAATCCTTCTAGGAGTTGGTAGTTTTACTATGTTTTATTTAGTCTAATGTGCAAGTTGTCAATTGTTTTGAGTTTTCCAGTTCACTGGCACTGTATTTTGACAGACATTAATCACTAAGTGAAATATTATATTCAGTGTAGATTGAAGGTTGGCTTGGATGAGTGTGGATGTAAATGCTACATTTACATTTCAAGTCAGCACACATGGATTTTCTGTAATTTTTAAATGGATTTCATTCTTAAGAAATCACTATTATGTGATTGCTCAGTTGACTGATGTAAAGAATGGTGGAACCGATTCTAACATGTAACAAAAAGCTGCACAGCATGTAAGAATGAAATATGGACAACATGGCTATATGTCTAAATTTTAAATGGGCATTATCCCATATTAAAGCAACACATTTTCATTTTTAAAATTTTTGGCCCCATAGCGGGTCACTTCATTGCATGAGGAACCTAGTAGTGAAAACTATGCAGCACATACAGCATTGGGAAGTATAGTGACAGGGTACAAAACCTTACAAGGCAGAAATATAGCACATGCAGTTTTTGTACCCTGTCACGGATGGCTGGATGGGGGGAATGATACAAAGGTTAAGACCTCTGGTGAGGTGGTCTACCTAGCAGTCGCTGTGGCTCAGAGGGATGAGCTGCAGCAGTGCAGGGCAGTTTTGCATCTGTGGACCAGGGCTTGAATCCCAGTCCTAGACTTTTGCAGACCGCATTGTGCGGTATTGCTTTTTTTGCCCCAACCAGTGTTTCTCCACACCCATGTGTTGAACCACCCTCTAGAGTTGATTATATTAATGGGTGGAAGCAGACCCCCATAAAGGGGGGTGCAGGGGACATAGCCCCCCACAGAAAATACTTAAGTCCATTGCATTTTGCACCAACATTTCTGTTGGCATTGGGTTTCAGCGCCAGCAATGTATCCACAGTATTTACAGCATGGTACATTGTTGCACTTGTGCTGTGTACATCGAGATTACCTCATGTCTTTTGGGGCAGCCCCGCACCACAAACATCCTTATGCAAAGCATATGATCAAAATAACCAGAAAAAAATAATTGTAATAATTCATAAGACACAAATTAATTATTTGTGTATTTACAGACATCTTTCATAGTGAATAGTATACATTTTTAAAACTGATATTCAGTCTATCATTACAATACAAAGTGAGACGAATTATGTGATTTTGAGCACTTAACTGGCATACTGAACTGCAGTGTCGATGCTGTCATGCACAGCACTTATGATCAATATTCAGTGATCTCTTTGCATTTATAATTACATGACTATCTTATATATCGCCAAACTGGAACTGACAGTGAATTTTTCATATGGTGATTTCTCTGCTGGTCTCTCCCCAGTCACATTCAATAAATATCCTTACTTGAAACTATGAGCCCACAAATGTAGTGTGAGCTGGGTGAACACATCAGCTGTAAGGTGCCAGCTTATGCTACAGAAATAGCAAATGACATCATTTGTACGGTAGCCGATACTGGAGTGCAGTAGAGAAAACCAGGCACAGTACTTCAGGTAAAGAAATAATGACAGGAGACAAAATAATGTCTCATATACATTTGTAATATTACAGTACAAGTGCCATGTGGAAATTGGTGGTAAATACAGCAGATTCAAAAGTCTTCATTTAAAACTACAGACATTTCCCACTGGACTTTAAATAGCGGGAGTACATGGGCAGTTTTCCACAGCAATGGAATTTCACATTTTGCTATTGACAGATTATGGAGACGGGTTATGTGAGCAGGTAAGATAGGGTAACCCTTTCCAAAGAACAATGGTTTAAGGTTAAGGTTTAAGGTTATCATCGCCAACACTTTTTTGGTGTCAAGGTTTAGAAGTGGCCATTCCACCTCTGACAAGTATTTGTGAATGCCAAATGTTCTCTCCTTGCATTGCTGTTGTACCAGGTGTTGCTTGTATGCATTTTTACACAGGATAGGACAGAAGCAATGCAATACCTACTTTTAAGTGATGTCCTGCTTTTACACATTTCTAGACTGTATTTACCTAGGATAGGCCAGACGAGCGGCAATATCTAATTTTCTGTGGTCTCCCATATTTTTACCCCAAATTTCTAACAGTCTTTTTCTGACCTGACATTATGATACAGACAGATGGATTTTTTTAAAATCCCATCCAAAAGGTGATTTTGCAATGCGACTGTGAAAATAAGTTTCAGAAGGGATTTGAAAAATGAAACCTGCCATGCCCAAGAGGTGGGGTAACACAAAGAACATGTTGCATATTGGGGGACAAAAGCTGCAAAAATAAAGTTATAAGTAAACACTGGAACAATTCAATGTTTCTTCATAACTTAGCTGTTTTTTTCACATTTTGACCCCAGATTTTCAACATAGTCTTTTTATGACAACTCTTTCTGAACATTACAGGTGTCATTTATAAAACAGTGTCTGAAATGTCATTTTGTGAAAACATATTTTTGCCAGGATTTGAAAAATGGCAGTGTTCACATTCATGAAGTGGTGTGAAAAAATGGTTATGTTGAAAATTTGGGGCCAAAATATTTAAAATTACCAAAGTCATGCATGTGAGTTGAAAAATTTCAATGTGCACTCAGAACTTTGTTGTTTTTAATTATTTTTCCCCAAAATTTCAACATAGCCTTCTTATGACCCCACCTCCTGAACAAGGGAGGAGAAAAGTTTCAAATCCTGCCCAAAAGGTAGTTTTTCACCACAAGTGTGAAAAACACATTTTGGACAGGATTTAAAAAATGACAGTTGTCACATTTAATTAATTAATTTATCTATTTAGTTTTTGTTGACCAGGTAGGTGCACTAGACAAATTCTGCCTATTTTCAGGCACGACCTGGGGAGAGGAATACAGATGAATGCCCACTGACCTTAAAGCAGATTAAGCTGTTGGTGGTATTTTTAGTGAATATGGGAAATTTTTGCCAGGGCACCAGGGAAATTCCCCTACTCAACTGTAGGGGGACCCCTTGTCAGCCATTTTAGAAGATGGTGGACTGGGAGTACTCTGGTGACAACTCTGAGGTGAGGAAGGCAGGGGATGATTTTTCTAGTGCATCAGTGGATAATGTTCCTACTACAGAGGTCAACAAGGAATGTAGCAATTCAGACATGGAAGATATTGCGAATTTTTTACTGGATGATCCTTCTGAAAATGTTCAAGATCCTGCAAAAGTTCAAACTTCTGGGCAAGAACAGTTTCAGGAGCCCAATACATCTTCAAGGTTGGTGTTTGATGTTATGTCTGATTTAAAACCCCTAACAACCGAACAGAAGGAACAATTGTTATAAAATGCTATCCTAAATAATAAAGCCTTTCTGTTAAAATTGTTGGTTCAATCAACTAAAACTCCACCTCTAGCTGAACCAGGAGTTGAACCTCTAGCTACTAAACTTTCAGATAAAGGTATACAGATTCCAGTTGTTTCATTCCAAACTTCACAGGAAATACCTTCTCCAGTGAAATCCCCTGAGCCTTTTCTAAATGCACCTCAGATTCAATGCACTATGAATAATATGCAGGATAGCACTTCTGGTTTTCTTCTGGACCTCCTATTAATGACACTACCTGGGCTCCAGCCTCAGCATTTCATACTGCAGGTTGCCTACCTAATCCAAATAAAGGCTATTCTTCACCCGGGCCCGTTTCAGCTGCAGAAATCATCCAGACTGCTCACATTACTTTGCAGCAATCAGCTAAGACAACTTCTCTAACACCTTCCTTAACTACATCAGTGGATGTTACACCATTTTCTACCCCTCCAGTCTCTACGGTGCACATACCTAATGCATCAGCTTCTAAACTGGAATCTAAAGGAAATCCTAACTCCTTTTCGGCCCAGTGTGGTTTTGGCTTCAGAGTCTTCACAACAGCCCACTATCAGGTCGTACCTGAAAATAGGCAAATTGCTTGTCTAGTGTACTTACCTGGTTAACAAAAGCTAAAATAAATAAATGCAGCCTCGTTCTGAGGCTACCTCAGCAGTGCTGGCAAGCAAGGGTGTGCACACTGAAGATATGACTGGACATTCCTCTTCTCTACCTTTGGACACTTTACATGACAATCCTACTAACCCTAAACAGAAACCTCTTTTCGTATGGCTAATTTATTTAAAAAAAAGTAGGTGAACCTGCATAACAGCAGAATGCGGTCCACCTAAAATACACAGGGACTAATGAAATTTCTCCTGACAGAACATATGTTTTGCATCAGCTTTTAGTGACTTCCATGGGCATACCAGCACATGATTTATTTGCCTTTACTCATATAAAGGACAAGAACATTTATGACATTAGTTTTCAAAATAATGCTACTTTAGAAAAGTTTTGGCAGAAGCATGAAGCACTTAAGCATTTACCTGACTGGCAAGATTTCTTCCCTATCCCCTTGACCAAACCTATGGTCAAAACTATCTCCCTGTTATTTAGGAATGAGGGAGTCAATATAGAGGATGTTCAGTACTGGCTGAGACAGAAATGTGAAATTTTACAGAGTCCAGTACCTATTCTTGATGAAGATTTAGTGTGGACAGGGGGTTGGTGGATCAAAGTAAGGCTACAACACACTGACACAGGGATCTCACACTTTCCTAGTAGCTTCCACATAGGCAGGGATAGAGGCATTTGTTTTTATCCAGACCAGCCTAAGATGTGCCATAAGTGTGGGGCCTGGACCCACCTCAGTTCTACTTGTATTTACCCAGGTGTAATTTATGCCTGAAATTTGGTCACATTAGTCTTGGGTGTCCTAATCCCCTTCGTTGCAACCTGTGTGAGGAATCAGGCCACACCTATGTTTCTTACCCCAGGGCTGCTCAGAACAGATTGGACAGGGCCATGCAAGATCAAGATATTTTAATATCTGCTCAACAGTCAAAAGTCATGCAAGCTAGGCAGAAAGCAAGACTCCACACTGAAGTTATCCCCCCCCACAATCAAACCAGAATCCCCACATCCCTATTGTAGTACATACAGCTTCCTCTACAGGCCTTGAACCAGCTCCTGATAAAAGGGAAGCGATGGCTATCACATCCATAACCCATGAAAAGCCTGGGGAACTCCCTTCTGAATCCATGTTACCTCCCTAAGAAACGTCCATCCAAGTGGTGGCCCCTGGCAAGTCTAGGTGAACCTGGAAAAAATGGATTCACATACCACTGTATCCCCATTGTTACATGGAACAAATTTTATATTTTTTCTAAACGTAAGCAATGGAGTGATATGGTGAAGGACGAGGCAGAGTCTGATACTTCATCTGTTACTTCGGGGATTTTAGATGAGGTTCCTGATTCTCAACAGGAACCCTCTAAATCAAAAAAGGCCAGAGGAAAACATAAGTTCAAACAGAAACTGGAGGGAAGACACATGCGTTTACATTATACTTCTGTTTCCTTTTGTCTTGTTTGGTTATGGATCACGTTCTACGCCCCTTAACTCTTGATGTCAGCAGTATTAAGTCTTTTAAAAAAAGGGGTACTACTTTGCATATACTGTCACAGCTGCCAAATAATATATTCTTTCTTCACAACACATGCATCAAAACCTCATATGAGCAACAACAGGCTAAACAAATGTGGTCCGGTGGGCTGTCATTTTGGTCCCAAGGACAGGACCTCTGTGATGGAGTTGCTATTCTATTTAGAGGTTTAGAATTTCACACCCAAAGAATTATAAATTTAGACCCAGGGAGAGCCATATTGATAGATATTTCTTTCTATGATTTCAATCCACATCTTATCTGCATATATGCTCCACAGAGCATTACTGGTAGAATGTCTCTTTTCAAATTAATTCTACCATTTCTCTGCACACAAAAAAACTGTCATCCTTGGGGGAGACTTTAACTGTGGCCTCTCCCCCTCAGATAGAGGATGTAAGACCCAGAAAATATTTGGCAATATGACTTGTTTAAATGATATTATTGCCACAGCAAACCTTCAAGAAATGTTTTCAGCTGCAAAAATGCCAGGAGGCAGAACTTTTTCTAAAGATCAGCTTACTTCTAGAATAGATTATTTATTTACATCCAAGAATCTTATTATTTTTCAAGCCACTACTACCCCTATAGAAACATCTGATCATCTAGCAGTTTCCTGTATTGGCTCTTTTCCAGGTACTGATCTTTCTTTCCATTCTTCTCGCTGGCATCTAAACGCTTCATTATTAAATAATTCTGACCTCATAACTCAATGGGAGGAATTATTAAAAGCCCAGGTTTTTGTTACAGAAGCATACAATAATATGATTGACTGGTGGTTAGACTCCAAAACAGATTTTAGAAATTTATTCATACACTATGCATCTCTGAAAAATAGGAAACAACAGGCCCAGTA
This sequence comes from Neoceratodus forsteri, assembly GCA_016271365.2. Lineage (NCBI taxonomy): Eukaryota > Metazoa > Chordata > Ceratodontiformes > Ceratodontidae > Neoceratodus > Neoceratodus forsteri. The sequence continues at coordinate 1,847,216,272 of CM057449.1, forward strand.
TCTTACACTATGCAACCAATTACAGACATTGATTTCACAGGTTTATGAACACAATATTGTTTTATCAGCTCAAATACAGAACACTAAGGTAGAATGGCTAAATACCAATAATATAGATTTTTAAGTCTCAAATTGGAATCCCAATTCAGCACCAAGGATAGGCAACCTACACTAGACACTTTTCGCAGCTGTGCAGCCAGAGTAAAAGCATCTACGGTGGATATCCTGTTGCTTCCTGATGAATCTGACCTAATGACAGATAAAAATGGAATTCAGAGGATGGTACATGATTATTTATATAATCAATTTGGGATGCGGACAGACTCCATAAGGGCCATAGATTATTTTTCTGATTTATCCATACCGCATCTCTTTGAGTGTGATACCTCCTCTTTAATAACAGATATTTCCCTACATGAAGTAATACAAGCTATGTCAAAACTAAAACCTGGTACTTCTCCAGCAGAAGATGGTCTAACTGCTGACTTTTTTTTAAAACTTTCAAGGACATTTGAGCCCTATCCTTACTATATTATTTAACTCTTTATTACAGACGTCACATTTCCCTTCTAGGTTCTCCCAAGCACTAGTTATTCTTTTACATAAAAAAGGGAACCAACCATTTTATCAAACTGAAGACTAATTAGTTTGTTAAATGTGGACTATAAAATTCTTTCCATCATTTTAACCCACATGTTGTCATGTATTACTCAGAAAATAATCTCTCCTTTGCAATAATGTAGTATTTTGAATTGTTCTATTTTTCATAATTTACAGTTTTTACGTGATGTAATGGATTTAAGTACAACACATGACCAATCAGTGTGGATCTTATCCCTTGACCAACAGAAGGCCTTTGACAGGGTCAGTCATGATTATCTATTTGATACACTTCATGCATATGGGATTCCAGCTAAATTTACATCTTGGATAAAATTACTATATAGCTCTGCTACGATAATACCAAACATAAATAAAACTATAGTTACAACATTCTGTATTCTGAGAGGGGTCCATCAAGGATGCCCTTTAAGTCCAATATTGTACCTTTTTGCAATTGACCACCTAATTTAGAAGATTCAAATGCATAGTAGTATCCCAGGTATAACAAATCCAGGACTTCCCAAATTGACTACCATAAGTGCATATGCTGTCGATCTTTGTCTTAGTACACAATCTACAGAAGTGATTCCCTTTATAGAAGAGACACTTCAAGCATATGAAGCTGTGTCAGGAGCTAAATTAAATTATGATAAAAGCTGTTGTTTTCAAATTAACCCAATATCCAGACAACACTGCTTTGCCCCTCAGTCCATCATACCAGTACAGACAGACCCCATTACTATTTTAGGACTCACATTTGGCACAGTAAATGACTCTACTTATAACTGGGAAAATGCACTTGACAAACATCAAGGTTTACTTCAGCATTGGAAGAATAAAACTATATCCCAAAAAAAGGAGGGTTTATTTAGTGAAAACATTAATAACACTAAACCTTTTACATGTGTCAAATGTTTTCCCTATTTCCTTTTCCCTAGAACCACATGTACTACAAATATATTTTCAAGGACTATGAGGCAGTTGCTTAAACCCCAATAAGCGGGTTTACACATACTATGATTATACTCTAGGAGGGATTAGAATGCTTAACCACATAGTTTTTTTTTCATAGTATTTTTATTTATGGAAACTTGACGAGGTTGATAACAGACAAAAGGTTACAGTGGTTTAATTTTGGTTTTTCATATTTTTTGACTTTACAGGACAAATGGAGGTTAGGGCTTTTGAATGTCCCTATGCTTACTCATACTAAAGGGATCCATGGGTGTCTAAAGCCTTGCCTAACAAAATTATGACAGTGGAGGGTTACTTTGGCATTACTTAGCTCTTTCTCCCGAAAAGCCTTTTATGTCCATATTATCTCAGATATCCTTTTTGAACAACCACTATTGCTGGAGTGTTCAGAAATGAATATGACAGAAGCCTGTTCTCAGCTGACAGACAACAGAATCCCAAAACAGATGTGGGACATTGTTTGGTTATCCTGTCATGAATGACTAGGGGTAAGGAAAAACTTTAAATACAAGGCATTAGAAGAATGATGGTGTCCTAGCCCTCCATGCCATCAAGTTTTGGAGACCTTAGAACACTTTCTCATAACATGTCCCTTTGCTGAACACGTTTGGCTTATCTTACAAAATATTTGGAAAGACCCTCGACTGACCTCCATAACATGAGATTTTGATCCTAGGCATATACCCACATGTTGTCTGGAAATATAATAAGAGTATTCTTAGGGTGATTTTTGCTGCTTATAAATACTACATGTGGCAAACTCATTGTGTCCTTTTACTGCAACAAAAAGGAGTCTCCCCAAAAGGGGTTGTTCAATAAATATTGTTTTTTTTGCACACTTTGTATGTAAGGGAAAGAACTTCTTTTTCTACAATGAAATTTAAAACATTATGGAAACATTGTGATTGGGTAATGCAGAAGTTAGTTTAAATCTGACGGCTGGCCAGCCAATTAATGGTTTTATTTGGTTTTTTTTTTCTTATTTTTTTCCTCACATTCCACTGTAATTTATTTATTTATTTATTTGATATATCAGTTTATAACCTTTGAGCCAGAGGCTCATTTCCAAAGATACTTCGTCACATGTAAGACAGAAGCTAATACAGACAGGGTATAACAACAGTTACATAGAGCATGTGTTACAGATATTTGTCACTGACATTATTTACAGTATCTACAGTAAGTACAGGATGTAGATATTTTCAGACTTTATTTACAATATTTGGATGACGGTATTTACATCTTCACAGCAGAGAGACATTATTAGCTTGAGAAAGCATCTAAACAGAGTAGTCAGTCCTATTCATGGGTGCAATATTATTGACGTAGGTTGCAATCCATAATGGACTTTGTCAGAGAATTTGGATCAGATAGGGTGAGAGAGTGAAGTGTTAGTTGCAGTTACAGGAGCGGATATTGAAGAAGTGGTTGTGAAGAGTGGTTTTGAAGTGGGCGATCTTGGGTGCACTAGTGATGGTGTGTGGGAGTGCATTAAACCATGTGGGGGACCTGGAGTGGAAAGATCTCTGGGCAAGGGAGGTTTTTACCCTGGGCACAACCAGTGGTGCTTTCTCTGAGTTGCGGGTGGAGATAGTGGGGGGTGGCAGGATGAAGAGAGGCAGAGACCCCAGGGGGAGATAGTCCAAGCAGTATTTTCTTGGACAGTATGCATGTCTGGTAGCGGAACCTTTCATCAAGGTTGAGAAGATTGGCAGAGGTATAGAGGGAACAGGTGTGAGTGAGCCTTGGTGCGCTAGTTAGGAGCCTGCAGGCCTTGTTTAGGAAGACCTGGATTTTCTGGAGTGCAGAGTATACCCATGACATGTGATGATCCTGTTTTTCTTTTTCCTTTATGGTTTTTTCTACTTCTTTTTTTTACAATTTTTTTACATGATCATGTGACATAAGTTATTGTTTGTATGATTTTGTTTTATGTTTCAAATAAAATATTCCCTTACTCTTTTTGAGAAGTGCCATGGGATTTATTAACATCCACCTGAACTACCTCCAGAATAGGCAGATGGGACCTTGGTTTAATGTCTCATCCAAAAGATGGCACCTCAGGAGTGCAGCACCCCCCTCATGCTGCACTACAGTATATACATGTATACAGTGGCCCAGATATTTAAAAGGGTTGTGTGTGGCGCAACAGTGTTGTGCCATGCGCAATCCACTGATGTGCCCTGGTGTGATATTCAAACGGGAATTGTGCCTGACACAAATCCCGATGCGCCAGAGCGCATCAGTAATGTATGCGGCTCAGGTAGGGGGGGCATGCCCATGCATACTCCGCACATCCTGATATTCAGCCCGGGATGTGCTGAATCCATGCATGCGCAACCTCTACTTGTGCTGCACACAGGTGAGCCAAAAAAAAAGGAACACCAGCTGGCCACCCACAGGTGAGCTGCTGTATTGCAGGGCGCAACATGGCAGCTGCCACCTGTGGGTGGCCACCCGAGCTCCGGCTGCACCTCCATGGTGGCATCCCCCCCCATGCCTGATCAATGGCATCTGTATAAATTAATAATGTCCTATCTCCTTGGTGGACCAGTGGACCGCTGTCAGCCTGATCGCAGGCATAAGTATAAAAATAGCATGTCCTATATCCCTGGTGGACCAGTGGACCAGTGAACCGTTCGCAGCCTGATCACGGGCATTTGTATAATAAATATCAAGTCCAATATCCCTGGTGGTCCAGTGGACCACTCACAGCCCGATCACAGGCTTAAGTATAAAATAATAAAGTCCTATATCCCTGGTGGTCCAGTGGACCGCTCGCAGCCTGATTGTGGGCATTTGTATGTAAAATATCAAGTCCAATATCCCTGGTGGTCCAGTGGATTGCTCACAGCCTGATTGTGGGCATAAGTATGAAAAAATAAAGTTCTGTATCCCTGGTGGTCCAGTGGACTGCTCACAGCACGATCACAGGCATTTGTATAAAATATCAATCAATATCTCTGGTGGTCAGTGGTACCCCCCTCCCCACCCACCCACTGTTTACTGCCCCACTCCCCGGTCAGCGGTGGGCGGCAGCACCTCACTTGTAGCCCCGCCGCTGACTGACACTGAATTGACACTCATTGGTCACAGCGTGAGTTATTGTGTAGCCTGTACTCTTACAGTCCAGATATGCAGACCATTCACATATCTGGAAAGTGTAGTACAGTATGGATACATGCCCATTGGCTGATGCTGTGGACCAATGGGTGTACAGTCCTACCTACGGTGTCAGTCGGTGGGCGGCGGGGCGGCAGAAGGGTGGGCTGCTGCCACCCACCGCTGTCCAGGGGGAAGTGGGGCGGTGAGGCTCAGTGGACAGGTGGGGAGGGTGGTACCGCTGGACCACCAGGGATATTGGACTTAATTTTTCTAATACAAATGCCCGTGATCGGGCTGTGAGTAGTCCACTGGACCACCAGGGATTTAGGTCTTCATTTTTTTCTACTGAAGCCCGCAATTGGGCTGCGAGCAGTCCACTGGACCACCAGGGATATTGGGCTTGATATTTATTATACAAATGCCCGTGATCAGGCTGCGAGCAGTCCACTGGACCACCAGAGATATATGACTTTATCTTTTTCAATACAAATGCCCGTGATCAGGCTGACAGTGGTCCAGTGGACCATCAGTGATATAGGATTTTATCTTTTTCAATACAAATGCCCGTGATTGGGCTGACAGTGGTCCACTGGACCACCAGGGATATACGACTTTATTTAAGTCTACATATTCCAGCGATCGGGCAGAGGGGCACATTGTCGTGATGTGCAATGGGCGTCAGTCCCTGACGGCTGCTGCCTGGCAGGGCACCAGGCCCAAGTTGCTGGGGATCGGTGCACCTGCATGCAAATGGGGCCATAATGACATGCAAATGGCCCCATTTACCTTTGCATACATTATGGCCCCATTTGCAGCCGAGCACTTTTGAATATCGAGTTGTTGCATATAGCACTGAGGGAACTTGCGCTTAGCGCATCCCCGCCCACTCTGGCCACTTACGCTGGTGTAGTGCCACTGTGCCATGCACACTGTGGGTGGCCAGAGTGCGATATTCAATTATGCTGTGCCATGGTGCAGCTCCGTTGAATATCGCCCAGTCAACACCCTGCGCAGCCAAGTTGTGCTGCGCCCAGGCTTGCGCCACAGCCTGGCACAGTCTGAATATCTGGGCCAGTGTATACAGTGTATTCATGAGGTGGTGTGGGAAAAAATGGCTATGTTGAAATCTTGGGTCCAAAATATTGAAAATTATCAAAGTTATGAGCATGCATTTAAAAATTTCAATGTTCACTCATAACTGTAGTTTTGTTATTATTTTATTCTACAAAGTTTCAATGTAGCCTTCTTATTACCCCACCTCATTACCATGGGCAGCGAAAATGTTCAAATCTGACCCAAAAGGTGATTTTGTACAGTGACCATGAAATCACCTTTCTGGATAGGATTGAATAATTTCACTGCCATTGTTTAAGAGGTGGGGTCCCAAAGAGGCTATGTTAGAAATTTGGGGAAAAAATATACAAAAATGATCCAGTCATGAGGACAAATTCAAAACCCACTGAAATACATTGAACTGCATATCTGATTTCCTCAGTTCCCTGTCTGAGGTGGTGGGTGCTGAGTGAGATGATAGAGTGGGGAGAGAGTAATGGCAGTGGTGGCAACAGACATCAATGGATTTTTTTTTACAGGGTGTATAAAAAAAAAATGGGGACAATTTTCTTTATTTCAGGCACAGACACTGGAGATTGGGCACTAGCTAGTGTTGGTGTTATGTTTGAGGCACCAGAAGTGGTCTCCCCAGAGTTCTACAGTGAAAACAGGCAGGGTGGTGGGTAGTAGCCAGCACCAGAGATTGGGCATCCTGGTCTTGTAAAATTAATAAGTACGGGGTGGGAGGAAGTGAGGGATGGTTTTCTTATATTTGGCGGTGCCAAGAGTGGACTTCCCAGTGTTGTACAGTGAAAGCATACAGGATAGAGGGTAGTAACTGGCACCAGGGATTGGGCACCCCTGTGTCAGAATATTAAGAAGGAAGGGGTGGAAGGGACTGAGGGATCAAGGGATGGTTTTCTTTATTTCTCATACTGCCACTGGGAATAGAGCACCCCAGTGTCTGTGTTATGTTTGGTGGCACAGTGGGTACTCCCCGGTGTCACACATTGAAAACAGGTGAATAGCAGGTACTAGCTGGCACCAGGTATTGGAGACCCGAGTGTTGGAAGGGACTGTTTTTAGGTTGAGGGGGAGGATTACGGCAGGCTGATCATGACACTAATCACTTGGCTTAAATAGAGAATCACTTAAGGAGGATGATAGTTTGTTCTTTACATATAATGCAACTCCTCCACACCACTTTGAGTGGTCCTGTCTGTATAAGTCATATTCTGGTAAAGAGACCATTGTAGATTCTATAGAAATATTAAGCCATCTTTCAGTTACTAACAGCACATCTGGGTTGGACTGGGGTCCCAGATTTTTAAATTATCCAGTTTGCAAAGCTTACTGCAAATGCTGATTGTCATGAACTTCAAACTATTTAAGATAACAAATTCAGTAGGCCTTAGCTTTGCAGATAGGGAGGCCAGGATTTAATTCAGTGTTACCAGAACAAAGTAATAAGACTAGCATAAGAAATTGTTTGCTTAGGTAAATGCCATTTTTTAGAGATAGTTTCTCTGCCTAATACTGACTTTACATTGAAGGGCTTTACAGGTTGCTGCAGCATAGTATTTTTGCTTGTTGTTTTTGATTGTTTTTACTACTGTAGCTGCCAGTTTAATTTACAGTGTTGTACTACTATGGTACACAAATTTTAGCTGCCTGCTTAGTATGCATATATTTTCTGCAGTTCTATGGTAAGCTGCCTTTATAATGACAACTCAGCTAAACTGCACTCAGCTGCCATTGAAGTATTCAGCTGTGGTTGTCTGCTAGAGTTAATAATAACTTTATTTATAATAATAATAATTGAGTTGGTGGTTGTGTAAGCTCACAGTAAATATGTTGACTCTGATTCCTGGAAGTGCTTTTTTGGGGCTATCACCAATTTTACTGCTATTAACTGCAAGTTATTTACAGTTTCTGGTACAGTATGCTCCAAAAGTAATGGACAGGCTTGTAGCAGACAGCCACTTGTAACAGACAAAATCTATTTTCCAAAAGCCATTTGCATAGGGCGCAATGTTACTTATCACTGTTAAAACAGACCTTAAATTTCAGATGTAGTGTCCACTTTAACTGTCATTTGGCACACTGTTATCACCTAATGTGAACCTTGTATGAACTTGTTTAACGATAATAAAATCACCATGTATGTCCCCAACTTTAGTGCTGTTCTGCCTGAGTTCTGACAATATGGTGTCCTCTCCTGCTTCTGGTTCTACCTCTGGTCAAACACAGGGTAAGCGCACTTGCCTTACCTTGTCTCGTAAAATTGAGATCCTCACAGAACTGGACAAATTCCACAAATTAAGCATTCATGATCTTAGTGCTTTTTTTGGCATCCCGAAGTCCACGAGGTGACAACATCACAGAAGCCATCAGTGTCCTAGCCTGAGAGGAGAACCAGGAAGACCAGGGGGAGACTAATGAAGAGACAGACGAAGTAACTGTCGCTCTACAAGATGTCCATGCAGCACTGCTTACGCTGAGATGGGCGATGGAGCAGTATGAAGTCATTTTGCCACGATGGGAACAGCTTGTGAAGACAGAAGAAATCTGGAGCCAATACACTAAAGGCAACAAAAAACAAACAACTATTGTGGGCTACTTCACTCAGAATGGCATTCCGAGCACTCAGAGCAGCACCGACTGAAGGAGAGGTATAGTGCTGTACTGTGTTTCATAGCAGTACAGCACTCATTTTTTTATTCTTTTTAAAGCATCACTTTCAAAATAAAGTTTAACCAACAGCACAGACAGCAGCTACAAAGTCCATAAAGCACTGTAAATCACTAACTATTGCAGCGTCTTAATACTGTACTGTTCTGTACCATTCTGTGTAAACTTCTGTTTTGTGTTTGTTTGTGATTTAGCATGTAAATTAGTACGACTAAAGTGACTAACGATGTAGTGGACGCAGCTTCTACCGACTAGTGGACAGTAGCAGAATCAGTCTGGTACAAGCGGCGCATACTGTACTTTGATTATCCAGCTACCTGTTTTGCTTGCATTCCATAACCTCTTTTTTTTCACCTGTATCACACCATTCTTGTAGGCTGCTTGTATCTTCTTGGGTGTCACTTCAATGTCTACAGTAATTTTCATCTTGCGCAGCCTTCCTGCTCTCTCTTTCTTTCTTTCTTTCTTTCTTTCTTTCTTTCTTTCTTTCTTTCTTTCTTTCTTTCTTCCTTCCTTCCTTCCTTACTTCTTTCTTCCTCTTCTAGTCTCCTTTAACATATCCCCCCATTCCTCTTCTAGTGACCCATCCCTTCACTCCCCTGGGCTTCAACTCAAATCCTCCTAGTGCCTTCTCCTCCATTTCTCCTCTTCCCTTTCCCTCCCCACATCATTTCCTATTAGTCCAAAACCCCAAGGCTACATAGAGATCATATTTAGCCTGTTGCTTCTTCTGACTTATGTGGCTGAGCTGAACCTTAGCTCTCCCCAAACCTCTCCAACCATTCACCTCTTTAAGGGTTTTAGGATCCTCTGTGTAAAGATCCACAGCCTTCTCCTAACATTTGACCACCTGCACTTTGGGTACAATCAATCAATCCCTCAGTCTTCATCATCACTGAGATCTAACTCATTCCAGTGCCAGTGACTCTAACATAGGCCTATCTGACTACTGTATATTCTGGATGGACTGGAGCACATGGGGTGGTGAAGATGCCAATTATATTCTATGACATATGTTCTATGATTTTACGTTCTATGATTTGTGATGCAGAATGAAGCCTCCCAGCTGCAGCTCCAACTAGAAGGAGGGACATCTTGGGGTCCCTGTGGGGGAATTTCTCTGGCAGCTAGTCAGTGAATCCACTCATGATGGAGCAATACTGATCTTTTACTCACTAATAGAGGCAGTGTTGCAGACATCAAGGTGGGAGGCAACCTGAGGACCAGTGATTACCATGTACTGTGGTTCAATAGAAGGATGACTGTGGAATCAAACAACACAAGGCTGAGGGTCCTGGACTTCAGAAGGGCAGTTTTATAAAGATGAGTGAATTCCCCATGAATGACCTGGCAGGGGGATGACCTGGGTGGGGTGGAGGAATAGCGGGTGAAGCTAAAAGGGGCATAGTGAAGGCAACAAACATCTGTGTTATGAAAGTGAGCAAAAGCAAGAGGAAAAAGAGACTGCTATGATTCTTGAAAGAGGTGACTGAAAAGGTAAAGGCTAAAAGGGTAGCATTCAGAAGGGAGGAGGCTAAAGATCTGTAAGAGGGAAAACAGAGGAAAGCAGTGAGAGTAGTAAGGAATATGAATGTGCAAACTGAAGAAAGAATATACCAGGTGGTAATGAAAGGGAAGAATACATTTTCTAGGTATGTAAGTGAAAAGAGGAAAACCGGGGAGGGAATATAAGGTTAAAAAGGAAAGGGGGGGTTGTGCAGAGGAGGACCAGGAAAAGGCAGGCATCCTGACCAAATACTTTTATTCAGTGTTCCCAGAGGAAGGAGAAGGTGAGGGACTACAAAAAGGCAACAGGAGCTTTGGAGGGAGGAAGGTGGACACTAGTCCATTTCTGGAAGAGAGATTTCTGAAAGAACTAACTAACCTGGAAGTGGACAAAGCAATGATGCCTGACAGGGTGCATCCAAGGGTATTGCGGGAGCTCAGAGAGGTACTGGCTGCACCTCTGACAGTCCTTTTTAGCAGCTCATCAGAAAGGGGAGTGGTTCTGGAGGCCTGGAGGAAGGAAGATGTAGACTCACTTCACAAAAGTGGTAGCAGGGAGGAGGCTGGCAATTAAAGGCCTGTCAGCCTGACATTGGTTGTGGAAAAGTTAATGGAATTACTGCTGAAGGATAGGATTGTGGAATGTATTGAATCCAATGAGTTACAAGACCAGAGGCAACATGGATTCATGGAGGGAAGTCATGTCAAACAAATATGATACATTTCTTTGACTGGATAACCAAGGAGTTAGATCAGGGTTGAGTAGTGGACATGGCCTACCCAGATTTCACTAAGGCTTTCAATGCTGTTCCACATAGGAGACTAGTAAACAAACTGGGTAGCTTAGAAGTGGGTCCAAAGGTGGCAAACTGGGTAATCAATTGGTTATGGAATAGGTGTCAGATGGTGATAGTAAATGGAGTTCACTCCAAGGAAGGGAGGGTGACCAGTGGGATGCCTCAGGGTTCAGTGCTGGGACCAGTCCTCCTGAATGTCTTTATAAGTGGCATTGCAGAGGAGCTGGGAGGGAAGGTCTGTCTCTTTGTGGATGACACAAAAATTTGCAATAGGATGGACACTTCAGGGGGATGGAAAGGATGATCAGTGACCTGAGAAAATGTGAAGAGCGTCACGAGTATGGCAGCTGGGTTTCAATGTGAAAAAGGTGCAAAATAATGCACTTAGGGCACAGAAACCCAGGGGCGAAGTACAAAATGGGGGGGCAGTGGTATTGACAACCACCAAGCAGGAAAGATACCGAGAGGTAATCATATATGATGACCTAAAAGTGGTCAGGCAGTGTGACGAGACAGTTGGAAGAGATACTGGGATGCAAGGGTGCAAAGAGAGAGAGAGGCATTATCTGCAGAATGTGGGAGGTGTTTTTTTTATTGAAAATCTAGGGTTACAAATACCTTTTAGCCAAGGCTCTTTTACAAAGGTTCCATGTCAAGAGAGTACAAACATTTTAGGCTAAGCTACATTAGTCAATACATAGGCAAACAAAACAATTTTTAAAACAGAGATTAAAAACAACATTCATTGGTACAGATGTTGCATCGTAAAAATAATGTAAGGAAACACTTAGGTTCGGATAAGTTCAGAGATATATAAGTAGTTGGGAACAAGGGGTTGGGAAGGGGGCAGCAGCTGAAGAGAAGCTAGAGCAGATTCACAGCATTGTCAAAGAGCAAAGGAGAGGGGAGGTGGGCAACAGGGGAAGCAGGAAGTTAGGAGAGGCAGCCACAGCAACTGAAGGTAGTGAGATGAAGATGTAGTCTTGATTTGAAAATGCCCAGTGAAGAGGTGGAAGTGATAGGAGTGCTGAGGGCATTCATCCAGGTGGGGACACGGTGTGCAAAGGATCTTTGACCCAGTGATGTGCGGCATTGAAGAACTTGTAGGAGTTGTTGTTCAGACCCTCTGATGCTACGTAGATTAGTGATTGAACTCAGGAGGACTTGGACACTAGGTGGGGTAATACCCAAGATAGTTTTTTTCGCCATCAGACAGGTTAGGTATTTATACGATTTGCGAGTTGAAGCCATCCTGATTAGGTGTAGAGTTCACATGTATGTGTGAGTCAGTGGGCTCCAGCGAGCAGTCGGCAGGCCTTGTTTAGGGAGGTCATTATGTGCCTAAGGGCGGTGGTGGTGCCACAGCCATAGACTATGAGGCCATAATCTACAACAGAGACAACAGAGCTCTGGATGGCCATTTTTAATGCTACTTGAGTGAGGTGTTGCTTGTTGCAGTAGAGAATTCCAATGTGTGCATTTACAACTCTAGTGATGTTATCAATGTGGGTCCCATATGACAGACCATGGTCAAGAGTGATTCCAAGGAATTTAAAAGATGACACCTGTTCGAGGGTATGTCCAGCACTTGTTTTGATATCAATGGGGTATCATCTGTGTCTGTTTTTTGAGCTGCAGAAGAGCACTGATTTAGACTTTTTGTCATTTAGAACCAGCTTATGAGAAGAGAACCAGTTTTCAACAGAGGAGAATGCGAGTTGAAGGTTGTGAGTTAACAGTTCTGGGTCTTTATGTGGGGTGTAAAGCACAGCATCACTGGCATAGGGGATAATTTGTTCTGGGCAGGATTGTGGGAGAGAGTTTAGGAAAAGTCTGAAAAGTAGGGGGCCCTGTATTGAGCCCTGGGGGATGCCAGAACAGACTGGCTTGGAGTCAGAGAGTTGACCTGAGATTTTTACTCTTTGTGAGCACTGGTGAAGGTAACTATTGAACCATGCAGTAGTGTCCAGGGAGAGACCAGTATTCAGCAGCTGTCTGGAGAGTAGGCCATGGTGGACTGTGTTGAATGCCTTGGTGAAGTCAATGAATGCGGTGCCAGTTAGATGGCCTTTGTCCATAGACTTGTGAAGGGCTCCAGTGAACTCCAGGAGGGCTGTTGAGGTGCTGTGCCCTTGCCTGAAACCGTGTTGCTGAGGACATAAGATGTTGTATTTGTCCAAGCAGACTGAAAGCTGGTCCACTACAATGCGCTCGAGGGCCTTGGAAGGGGGGGGGGCAGTATAGAGATCGGCCGGTAGTTTCCCAGGATTGACTTAGCACCACTTTTGAAGACTCGTGTGACAATACCAGGTTTCCATTTGCTTGGGAATTGACTGAGGTTGAGTGAGAGGTTGAAGATTCTGGAAAGCGGATGCAGCACTTCCTCTAGTGTGAGGGATAGCAGTTTCAGGTCCGGTGAGTCTCCACTGGCTCTGGTCTTGGAGATAGCTCTTTTTACGTATTTGCAGACTTCATCTGGTTTGACTTTTTTAAAGTGGAAAGGTGGATGGCTTGAGAGGGTAGGGAAGGAAGTTGATTCAGGGGAGTCAGTTTCTGAGAAAAAATCTGGGGGAAGGACACTACTGAGGTCCGTGAAGGCTGCATTGAAGGCATTTGCTATGATCAGCGGGTCAAGGGTGGTAGTACCATCAATAGTCAGTTAGGTAAGGGAGGATTTTGATGGTTTCCCTGAAATCTCCTTTATATTGTCCCAAAAGGCTCTCCCATTTCCCCAGGTGTTGGTGAGGGCTTCTTTGCAGTAGGTGCTTTTTACCATTTGTATTAGCTTCGTGCAATTGTTACCTCCTTATAGGTCACTGGTAAGACCCCACCTACAGTACTATGTCCAGTTCTGGAGACACATCTCTGGAAGGACATAGAGTGGAAGTGGTCCAGAATATGGCAACTAAAATGGTGCAGGGTCTGCATCAAAAGCCCTACAAGAAGAGACTAATGAACCTCAGTGTATACATTCTAGCAGAGAGTAAGCAGAGGGCATATGATAGAGACCTTTAAATATCTCATAGGGGTAAATAAGGTACAGGAGGGAAGTATTTTTCAGAAAAAAGGTGCTGAGGAACAAGGGGACATGCTATGCAGCTGTAGGGAGGATTCAGGGGAGATGCGATGAAGTACTTTTTCACAGAAAGAGTGGTGGGCTGAAAAGCTGCACAGGATGCTTAGGTGACAGAAATATTTTCCTTATATTATTATGGCTAAGCAGGCTTTGATATTCTCTTTTAATGTAGACGGTATACACAGCCCGGTTAAGAGACGAAGGTTATTCAACTTTTTTATGCAAGAGAAACCAGATGTAATCCTTTTACAGGAAACACATCTGCCACAAATGGAGCATGCTAAATTTAAATCTTGGGGTTTTCAAGTGGTGGTAGCATTCTCAGATGTATGTGGCATACAGCGGGTTACTGCAGTCCTGATACCACTTGGAATTCAATTCCAACTCGAACAGGAGATTATTGATGGGAAGGGAAGATATGCTAAAGTGGTGGGCACACTATATAGTACTCAGGTTACCCTATCATCTGTATATCTCCTACCAGGCTCAAAAATACAAGTAATGGATAAATTCTTGAATTACCTTCTGCCTCATACAAAGGGTATATGTATTATTGGGGGTGATTCAAATGTTACACTGAACCCGAAGGTGGATACCAACTGCCCTTTGAAATATAGGTTTACACCGCTACAAAAATATCTGAAGGCCTCACTACCTAAATTAGGTATGATAGATATCTGGTGTCATTTCTTTCCCTCTGTACAGACTTATACCTACTACTCCCATAAAATACATACAGCATCTAGGTTAGATTTTTTTTTTCAATGGTGGAGCATTTAGATTTAATTAGAGATATGACAGTCGGCTCCTCGGTTCTCTTGGACCACTCCCCCCTGTACTTAAAAGTGGATGTGGCCTCCCCAAAGAAAAACTCCTTTTGGTGCCTAAACTCAATGCACTTACAAGACCCAGAACTTATTAAGTCAATTAAGATACCCATGCCGAGACTTTTGGCAGAGAATAACTTGGGAGATGTCTCACCAGGTATAAAATGGGACACTCTTAAAACTGTATTACGAGGGCAGATCATTTGATACTCTGCTTATAAGAAAAAAAATAGGGAAAAGTTACAAAGGGAGTTACATGGGGAACTACAAGATTTACAACAGAGACAAATTCAAGGCGATCGTATACTTAGAGACTGGATAAGTAAGGTTAAACAACAAATACACAAATTGTTGGACCAGCAGGTGGAGCAACAATTGCTCTATCTGAAGCTCTTCTACCAGGAGGGGGGACCCCGGGGAGCCAGGAATCTGGCTAGACGTTTGAGAGGAATGAGAGCCCAAACGATGGTTACTAAACTGAGAGACCCTGAGTCTGGATATATACTGTTACATCCTAGAGAAATAAGGCAGGTGATGGCCACATACTATCAGAATCTCTATGCTGAGGATACACACCCCAGCTCCCAACAACTGAATAATTACCTACAGCATTCACCTATACCCCGAATCTCCCAAGCAGAAGCAACAGAGTTGCTATGCCCTATTACACCTTTGGAAATCTGGGAGACCCTTAAATTAACTTATCAGAAAGCCCCAGGCCCAGATGGATAGCCCATGGAATTTTATAGTGTTTCATAAATTATTGGTACGACCCCTTTTACAGACTTTTGTGGATATTCAAAATGAACAACCCCCACCTCCTTCATGGAAATATACTGAAATAGTAGCTATCCCTAAACCCAAAGAAGATTCCTTGCTGGTGGCATCTTATAGGCCTATTTCAAAGCTTAACTGTGACTACAAAATATTCATGTCTATCTTAGCACATAGGATGGCTATTCTGCTCCCTACTCTAAAAGATGGGGATCAAGTAGGCTTTATCATGAAGAGACAAGCACACAATGCAGTCAGACAGGTATTATTGCTCATGGAATATGCCTCACAGAGACAAATCCCCCTTGTCCTTCTCGGTCTAGATGCCGAGAAGACATTTCACAGGGTTTCCTGGCCCTATTTGTGTGCCACTTTAGAAAGATTTGCATTTCCGGACCGATTCATAAATCAAGTTTGAGCCAATTATCAGAACTTCACAGCGTATCTTAAGATAGATGGTATGCTCTCCTCCCCCTTTTTCTTAGACAGAGGCACGAGGCAGGGGTGCCCACTGTCCCCGCTAATATTTGCCCTTTATTTGGAACTGCTGGCTGCTAATATTAGGGCACAGGTAGCATAGAAGGAATCTCAGTGGGAGGGAAGTCGCATAAGTTGACATTGTTTGGAGACAACATCCTGCTGACCCTCACCTCTCCGGAGACTTCAATCCCAGCAGTGCGGGAACAATTAGATGTGTTTGGTAAGCTAGCAGGACATAAGATTAATGATACCAAGATGGAAGTATTGACATATTCATTTCAACTCACTGGGACCCTTAAAGCAGATTTCCCATTCCAGTGGAACAGAGTGGAGATGTGGTATTTGGACATTAAAATAACACATAAGCTGATTCATCTGGAATTGATGAACTTTGAGCCTATTACCCAACAAATTACTTCAGATTTGTCCCGTTGGACTTCCCTCCCCATGAAAATTATGCATAGAATAGAAACTATGCAACAAAATGTATTACCTCATTTGCTTTTTTTATACAAACCCTCCCCATACTGCCATCAAACACTTACTTTCAAGCATAGGATAAATTATTCTCTAGATTTATTTGGGGAGGTAAGCACCCTAGGATAAAATACTCCACTCTGCAATTGTCTAGGGCTCAGGGGGGCCTTAATCTATCAAATATGAAAAGATATGCCCAGGTGGCTCAAGTCCATATATCATTACTTCATTCTGCTACTCAATATAAAACTCAGTGGAAAGAAATTGAGGTCATGCTGAATGGGTTAGAAAATTTTTCGTCCTTTATTTTAGGGGATTCATCAAGGGATATCTCCTATGTAAGGTTTATGAACTACACTACAGAGTTTCTTAGGAGCTGGCAACAAATGTGGAGACATACCTTAACCTCCTCAGAACATAGATATCTCTCTAAGATTTCAAACCAGCATTGGGAGAATTGTGGCCTTCAATATTCTTATCAATTAGTGAGCCCTATGGGATTATATTTGTTTGTTACACTGCACTCGGAATATGGACTCCCTCAAAACCAATACAGATCATATCAGAGAATTAGACAAAGTCTATTACCCTTCGAAGAGATCCTTTCAGAGGTAGCAGAGTCACCTTCCCCCTTAGTTCAAATGGTGATCTATCATCTAAGGGGACGGGTACAAGAGCATATTATTGGGGCCCTTTGCTCAGCACTTCAATCATATGGTAATTATTCTCTTGAATATCTTAGAATCAGGTGGTCTAGGGATCTGGGCCTAGACTTAGAGGAAGATCGATGGCAAGCTTCCACAATATTGTATTCAAGAATTTCCCCAACTTATACTAGAGGGAATATGCATGGAAGGCCAGATTAAGATTCTTTTGAACACCTGATATAACTGCACATTTTCATAGAGGGGAATACGGTTCATGTTGGAGGGAGTGTGGGCAAAAGAAAGTGGGGTTGAGATATATTATATGGTCGTGTCCTCATATAACAGGTTATTGGCAAGAAGTAATACAAGAATTAAATGCAATGTATGACAGACCAGAAATATTAAATTAGACTTTTATATTAACTGCAGTTCCCCCTGATGGACCAAGTCTACAGGAAATGCTCTATAGAATGCTGGCACTTTTAGTTTTGGTAGCCAAAAAAATAACCACAAGACTTTTGGCTTTCCACATGGCTGCCAGCTAAGGAATCCTGGAGAAAGCTATCATATGAAGTTTATGGTTTAGAAAGAATGTCAGCTAGAATAAATAATGGGACCTGTAGTTTTGATAACCGCTGGAAGAAATGCACCATGTACCAGTTGGCACCTTATCCAGACTTTGTACCATGATCCAGCAACATAGAAATTGGAAACCTATGAGAATATATGGGAAAGAAAGTGATGGGGGGGGGGGCAAGATAAAATACAGCTTATATATTAGATAGAGGGGCCCAACCCATCCTGTATAGAATGTATATCGGTAAGATCACCTCATATAGAAATGTATTAAATGTCTGTTATACATATGTATCTCTCAGATAAAATCTATCATGTCACTGTACTATTTAACTCTCTACCTGCTATGAAACCTGCATTAATTGAATGTTATTATTTTAGCCTGTTCACTTTACTTGTATGTATATCTGTGTATTATATAACACTATCAAAATCAAAAAAAAATAATTAAAAAAAAAGAAAGAGTGGTGGATTCACAGATAGCGATGTGCATTGGAAAACTTCGCTTCATGAATTAATTTGCCTCATTTTGTGAAGTTAATCCACCTTGCAAAGTCCAAATTCACAGTAAACTGATAACTTCACCAAATGTGAGTTTGGTAACTTCGCTGGTGAAGTTTGGTATAGAGGCAAAGTGGTTTAGTTTGGTATGTTTAAGGATTTTTCAGTGTCTTTCTGTAGCAGTTTTAGTTATTTTTTAGTTATATTTTTCTAAAGTGATAGTGTTCTGCCACTTTTTGTTATACTTAATATTAAATTACCCATGTTACCCCTGTCATTTTACTCTCTGTTCTGTGCTTAAAAAAGAAGTAAAAAAAACGTTTTGGGTTGTTTTTAGAAGTAGTTTTTCAGATCACACTGCTGATCCCTGATTCTATAGGGGTAGATGTTTTCCGCTGCTGCTGATAGTTAATCATTTGTTTACCTCTCTTACATCTTTTGCATGTGTTTTGTTAGTTTTTTTTTTAATTCCTGTGTAATTTTCTTTGGTTTTGCTACATAGTGTTAGCATAGTATTTTTTCAGATCACACTGCTGATACCCGATTCTCTGGGGGAGGTGTTATTTGCTGCTGGTAGTTAATAACTTGTTTAACCCTTTTACCTTGTTGTTTGTGTCATGTTAATCCCTGTGGTGTTTTACTTTTTCAGATCACACTGCTGATCACTGATTCCCTAGGGAGAGGTGTTGTCTGCTCCTGGTATTTATTTGTACTGCAGGCTTCATTTACATTTTGTAAATTTTCATCAAAAATCAAATTACAATTAGCATATAAGAATGACCGGGAAGAAATGCTCTACTAAAGAAAAATGTGCCAGGGAAGCAGCAAATAAATGTTCAAAATCTGTTGGGTGCCGGCCCCATGGCACTGAGGGTTGAGGTGCTGGACGCCACACTTTGCGTCACGCCAGCGACCCGGGTTCGGGAACGAGCCCGGGTGCTGGGGGTCGGCAGGGAGGGAGTAGGATCGAGCGTCTGTAGGACAGCTCTGCTCTCCCTGAGGATCCAGGGGCATCCTGGTGCAGGGGACCCGGTGGAGACAGGGGTACTACTGCTGCTGGGAGCACATGTGTGGGGTCGGGGGCCTGATGCCTGGCCCAGGCGTGGGGCGGACACGCTGCAGCTCATAGCCATTGGCGTCAGCGCACACCTGCCAGCTCAGGGGGAAAGGAAAAAGTGGAAAAGCTGGGGCACTAGTCATGGTGGCATGATGGCCATCTCCCGTAGCGGGGGGCTCTCTCGGCGCCGAGGGTGCGCGGCAGTAACGGATCCTGATTGGGGTGGGTTGAGCTCCAGATGGAGTGCTCCCCACCACCCTGCCACAGGGGGCAAGCCGTGGGGGTAGCCGTGAGGCCCGAATGTGGACGTTGGAGAAGGTAGCCCGAAGAGGAGATGGTGGCTGGATAGACCTGGGGAGATGCCAGACGCAGAAAGGTAAGGCAGACTGGTGGCCCTTGGGGGGATAAAGGCATAGGAAAAAAAAAAATCCGTTGGGCAAAATAGTGCTGCAGGTAAAAGAAACTATGTCTGCGGTAACGTGTTCTGTGGGTTCTAGGACTGGTAGTAGCAAAGGAGTAGTTGGTGGCGGTGGCATTAGTGTAGCCACATTTTTCTCTGACACATGTTGATTGAGGATGTGGGAGGTGACAAGACATGTAGCAGTACACAACCCAGGAAACATGTTTATTGCATAGACTGCAAGTGACCACACTAACCCTAACCCTAACCTTAATGATCCATAGGATAACATTCAACTTTAACAAGCCATAACTCCACCAGTCTTTGGAGTTAAGGGACACTCTAGGCATCCAAACAAGGGTCTCAATGTGTACTACAATACTAACAAAAAATACCCATGGAAAATTTATGGGGTGTGCACAACACCCCAGAATCACCTCCCAACTTGACCATGGTGACAAATCAGAAATTTAACTCCACTAACCATCAAAAATACACCAAATATGCCCTTCTCTTGGACTACAACCATATCAACTGTCAGACAAATTTGACAATATTTGATCGAGCTATGTCTAAAACAACCCAAAAAGAGTAGTTGGTGGAAATCATTTTGACTCAGCTTTGCCTTTGTGTACCCCAACAAAAAGTTACAGGCAAAGTTGCCAATGGCAAATTTCCTATTAAACAGAAAAACTTCATGAAATGATCTGCGGAGGTACATTTGGCGACCTTGCCTTAACTTCACCTGCAAATTAAAACTTTGCAACATGTCTAGTCATAGAACATCGTGCCAGCAGAGATGTTAGGGTGAAAACAGTGGTGAGGTTGAAAAGTGCATGGAATAGGCATAAGACAATCTTAGTGGAAAGGAAGAGGAGAGAGAGAAAGAGCCAGAGATCAAGTAGGGTCTGTGGTGATATTGTAGGTAGGGAGAACTGGGCAGACTGGGTGGGACAAGGGATACTTTTCTGCCATCAAATGTTATGCTTCTATGTTGCTGTCTGCCTCCAGTTTAAGACTGTGAACCTCATCTCCTCACCTCACCTTCCTCCCATGAGCTTTTTCTCAGGAAGCTGTCCATTTTTTTCTCTCACCCAGTCTATGTAGGTGGCAAATATTTTGGATCCACAACAATCAGCTTCCCTACTGAACTCCTCTGTTCTGCCTCTTCCCTAGTTTCTGATGGAAAACTCCTAATACTAGGTGACTTCAACCACAACTGGGCATCACCCACTGCAAAATTTTACCCAACAAATGCAGTCCCTCCACCTCACTAAACATATCACTGAGCCAGCCTCTCCTCCTCAAATCACATCCTCTTAGACTTGATTCTCTCCTCTTATCTTAGTTGCATTACTTATGCTGGCACCTTCCATGATACTCTTAGCGATGACTGTATGTCTTACTGTATACACAAGATCCATAAACTGAAAGTCCCCACCCTGTGGTCATTCAGCTCAGGCCTTTAGGTCCCTCAACATAACTGCTCTGCAAACTGACCCTCAAGCCACCAAATGATCGTTCACTTCCACATCCTCTGTTGTTGATGCTGCCCTTTCTAAGTTCCACTCTCAATTTTCCTCAACCTGGATAAACACTCCAGTCTGCAAAGCTTGTGCTAGGGTCTCCTTCCTCTCCTGGGTGTCCACTGAGCTCATTAGTTGCCTCCAGGCCCGTGACTCAGTCTTGCACTTGCACAAGTCCACTGGCTCACCTGAGGAGAGGATCTTATCAGATAAAAATACCCTATATTGCCTGCGGAAAGTCCACCAGGTGGGCCAAATCCAAGTATTTTGTCTCTAACTTTCATAATATTATTAACTGCCCTACTTAATTCTGTAATGTTGTTCACTAGTTCTTTAGCCCCTCACTCAGACTTCCACACCAACCCCTCATTATGGGACTTCTCTGTCTCCAACACTTTATTTTTATTGAATTTTGTTGACCAGGTAGGCCCACTGAGATTAGAAGTCCCTTTTTCAGGGTCGACGGGGAGCGGGATTGGGATACAGATGGTCATCAACTGAAACTGAACCAGGTTAAGCTGTTGGTGGTATTTTTTAGTGAATGGGTGAAATTTGGCCAGGACACTGGGGAAATTCCCCTACTCTTGTCGGTAGGGTGAACTCTGGTCACCATGATGGAGTGTTCAGTTGACGTTCAGTCCTGCCACAGTGTGGATCTATCCTCTAGCGCTCTGCTGATGACTGAGACAGCCCATGCTTCACACCCACCCGGAGAAATGCCTTCTTCTCCTGGAGATGTATTGGATTCTTTGTTTCGTTTGGCAAAGCTTTCTGCATTGGTTACAGCTGAGTCTCTGGAGCCTTTTGGCACTTCCTCACCAGGTTTGCTGGTTTCTGCCACGGAATGCAATGTGCTGCCTGCTCAGGGTGTAACGCTGGATGCTCCCCCTGTTTCTTCTGGTATCACCACATGGAGAGTCTGCGCGACTACAGAGTCGCATTCGGGGGACTCGGACTTGCTTCATTTGGACCCGTTTCACCCATCGGGTCCTTCTCCGGACACTCTGTCTTCTTCTACTGCTGCTGAGGTTATTCGTTCTCATTTTGGCTTGAGAACTGCCGCAGACATTTTGGACCCTGCATGGACTGCTACAGCTGCCCTACATCACATGGGATGGATGAAAACAGCCTTGGGATCCAGGACTCCAGATCCCTCTTGGGACGCCGACAAGCATGGGGTTTTGTTCTCCCCCACCAGGCCTGCACCTCTCGTCACGAGCTCCAACAAGGTACCTGTCTTGAAAGACATTGGTAATCATAAGCACAATAATGTTTCTGTTCAGTCTGCTGTTTCTGGGGCTACTTCGGGGGATATTATGGATTTTCATTATGCTTGCTCTACAGGTGTTGTTACCCATAGCTCCAACACGGAGTCCTTAGCTGCAGATGCACCTCTTATTACCCTTACACAGGTTCCAGAGGCCTCCTCTCCTCCCCAGCCTAATCTCTCCTCTGGACAGACCCCAGGTACAGCTCCTAGTACACCCTCACCCATTTTAAGGTCTGTTCCACCAGCCTCACCACTCCTGGATGATCCTGGGGAAGGCACCTCAACCGTGACCCATACTTTGCAACCCCCCCAGTTCCCCCTCCTGCCTCTGGCAGAGGGCCTATTCTTTCAGATTTATTTAAAAATAAATTAGAACAGGCACCTAGATGTAATGCAGTCCGTCTGCGCTATAAGGGTGGCCTTTCCGAATTTCCTGATTGTTATTATGTGGCCCGGACCCTATTGAAAGGTGCCATGCATTTTCAGGCTTCAGACATATATGCTTTGATTCATATTTCTGGTGAGGAAACCTTTGATGTTAGTTTCAAGACTAATAGTGGTTTGGATAGATTTTGGTATAAATATGCCACGTTGAAAAATACCCCTCTATGGACTCCCTTTTATGTTATTCTACTCACCAAGCCAGCAGTTCGTACTGTTACCATTATGTTCAGGAATGAGGGTGTTAGTATCAGTGACATATACCATTGGTTACAAAACTGGTGTATGGTTTTATCCCCCCCGAAGCCATTTTAGATGAGGAGGGGCTCTGGATGGGAGGTTGGAAGTTTCAAGTGAAGCTTTTCCAGTTTAACTCTGAAGTAGTACACTTACCCAACAGTTTTTTCTTAGGTAAGGATAGGGGTGTCTGCTTTTACGGGGTCAGCCTAGAGCCTGCTATAAATGTGGTGCTCACACACATTTAAGCAGCACTTGTGATTTACTGAAATGTAGTTATGTGGGGGGTATGGACACCCTAGCGTCTCCTGTGATAACGTTTTCCAGTGTAATTTATGCGATGAAAAAGGACATGCGTACCATCAGTGTCCCTGAGCTAGTAAGAACCGTGCTGAGGGGTGGAATCCTGATGTTCTTGTCCAAAAAGCACAGGATAAAGCCCAAGAACACTCTACTGTTCAGGTCACTGTGTCCAATCCCACTACAGCCCCCCCAACCCTCTCCAGTGCTGTGCTGATAGAGCGTCAGCCAGTCCTAGACTCACCTATTGAACTAGAGACTGCTCCCCTTGCTGCGACCACTGTGGATTCTGTCCCACACCCTCCTACCCTTACGACTACTGACACCTCCCTTATGGATTCCGAAGGTTTTCAACCTGGCAGATGAGTCACCAGGGCAACTGCTCGCAAAACCTTAAAAACCCCTGATACCTTGAAAGCCCCCGACATTCCTCTCTCCAATCCTTTTGACTGTTTAAGGGGTGGACGGGAAGAATCTGATGGTGATTCAGATGCCTCTATCTTACCCTCAGACATGGATCTCACTGTTTCTAGGCCTCCTGATGTTTCCCGGAAAAAGCTTACTAGGATAGAAAAGGGGAGTAAGAAACATAAAAATATGCTATTACAGATGGGAGTGGTTGAGTAATTGTTCGTTCTGACTACTATCAGAATAGCCTCTTTCAATGTTTGTAGCTTAAAAAGCTACAAGAGATGGCTGTTTTTTTTCATCTTGCCACTTCCCTTCCCTTAGATATCATCCTATTGCAAGAAACTCATTTAACTACCCTTTTTGAGATTCAACAGCTTAAACGAGGGTGGACTAAGGGCCCCTCCTATTGGACTTTTGGGGAAAATTTAGCTGATGGTGTGGCTATCCTATTTTTTTCCCCAATGTGAAAGAGTATAGGAAAAAAAAAATTATATAGGGAGATAATGGGACCTGGATGTACTGTTGTTCTTGTCGCGTTTTTATTGTTATGTGTTGTTTGTTGGGCTGGCCACCCACTTCATGCAGTATGTTCTCGTTTTACATCTTTGTTGTCTCTGTTTGTCTGTTGTGTTTATATGTTATGTACATTCCAGTTTTCTCCCCATTATTTTTCCATGCCCTCCAGATATATTCCCTGTAATATCTGGTTAGAATAGTATTGGATAGAACAGCAAAGCGTTTCAAAAAAAAAAAAGACTGCATTTTGCAGTTATGACAGGGCTCTGTTTCTTTAAATGGGGCTTCTGGTTGATTTAGGAAGCTTTCCTGATTTAGATATATTTTTTTTAGTTTATTTAAGTTCAGGGGCTGTTGTATCCTGTAAAGAAATGCCCTGGTAAAGAAACACTCTAAAAAAATGTGGCTGTTGCAATGGAATACGCCGCAGAAATGAGTCGGAAAAAAAATGTAATCGCCGGTAAAAGATACCACGTGAATGTGCGCACGGTCGTGAAGGCATTTTGCCTTTTCCTGCCTTCAGATTAGTGCGTTTTAGCCCAAAATCGAGTGAAATGTCTCTCACTTACCTGCTAAGGGTGGAATAATGTGGCGGTTTTCGGATTTGAGTCCTTTCTATAAACGAGGGTTTTTTCTCCATGCTGGTTGCTAAGTAAACTCTGCCTGCTACTTTCTTTGTATGGATATGATCCTTAGGAGCTGGCCGGCCCTTGAACAGCTGATTTTATACATTAGTTAAAAGGGGCGGTTCCTGTTTCAGTTCATTTTAGTGTGTTCAACTCCTAAACAATTATTATTTTATCTGGCACTATAAAAATGTATTCTGTGATTAAAGGAAAAGTACTGGAGTGTAAAAATTAATTATTTTATTGCACAGAGAAAGAATTTATGTTATAAAAAAGGAATCTAGGGGAGGAGTTTGTGGTCACATGTCTTCTAAAGGTATATAAATCACTATGTTTCAGTGCAAAAGAGTTAGTTGACTCCAGGAGTCGGACCTGGAAGTGCTGTCTCAAGCCTTCCGAAGTACTAGGGCTTACTAGTACATGGTTTTGTTTTGGATATTATGCATCTTATTATTTTTTTTCTTTACGTTCAGTTCGCTCTTTGTTAAAATAAATACTTTAAGTTGAAATCTACTCCAGCAACTGTCTCTTGGTCCATCTTTTATCCCACGGTCCTGTGACACCCAACATTTTCCATTTCACGCATTATAGACGTTTGTCCTGGTAGGGCAACGATCCTTGACTGTACTTTTCACGACCATTCATTCTGTATAATCAATATTTATGGCCCACAAACCAAAGCTGCCCATATTCATTTATTTGACCTTCTTAAACTGTATTTCTGTACCTGGAAACATGTTATTTGGGGAGGGGACTTTAACTGTTCTATTGATGTTACCTGCAGGACGGTTGCGGGGAAAAAAATTTATTGTGATTTCCTTGCTTTGACCACTCTGATAAAGGATGCAGGTTTCACTAATGCATATCGATCCCTACATTCTGCTGCTGGATTCACATATTACAGATCTATGTATCACACCCGTATTGACTATTTTTTTGTCTCTCGCTAGTGTATCCCCAGTCAGGTTTCCCTTTGTCCCATAGAGCTTTCTGATCACTATTTACTGACGGGTGTATTTCTCGTAGACACAGTCCCAATGTCTCTTTCCTCGACATTTGCTCAGTGGAAACTGAACAATTCTCTTTTCTCTCCTCTTTGTATCCAAGCACAAGTTCGTACTCTCTTTCATGCCCAGATTTCAGTTCTTTGCTGTTATGACTCTATCTGGGCATGGTGGAAAGATACAAAATTAGATCTCTGTCATTTTTTCCGAGCAGTGGGGTAACGGGTGGTCCGAGATAAGTACCTTACGTACTTAACTTACAGAAATCAACTTTATAAATTGATGTCTCTTTCTGTTTCTTCTCCTATTGATTATTCCTCTCAAATTGCCAATATCAAATGTCGCATGTTCGCACATCAATATGACAGTGCCCATACTTTAGATTTTTTTATGCGGGTGGGTACTTCGGCTTCCCCCTCTGGGAAGCCATTTTTAGTGTACAAAGACAGAATTAAGTCTACTGTTATACATGGTCTTTCAGATCAACAGGGTAATATTGTTTATGATATTCCTGGTATGCTCTCCATTGTTAGTTTTCATTTATGACACCAATTTTGTACATTGCCATTCAAACCACCTGACCTGTCCTCAGTTTTTTTGGCTCCTGTCCCACAGCTTTCTGTGCACCATGTTCCGGAACTGGTTGCCCTACTTACTCAGGAAGAAGTGGCTTGTGCCATTTCCCACCTTCAGCTGAAGGTAGCTCCGGGTCCTGATGGCCTTACACATGAGTTCTACAAAACATATCGGGATGATTTACTGGAAGTACTGACTCAAGTTTTTAATTATATTCTAAACACCTTGGATATGATTCCCGATTTTGGCATGTCTTTTCTAAAATTTATCTATAAAAAAGGGGATACCTGCTCTTTATGTAATTTGAGACCACTTCATCTTCTCAACACGGACTTTAAAATCCTGTCTCGGATACTTAGCACACGATTACACCGTGTTGCTCCTGATCTTATTGACCCAGCCCAATCATGCACTATCCCAGGATGCTGTATTCACACTAATCTCTTTCTCCTATGAGAGATTTTTGAGGCTAAACAACATAATACTATTTCGGGTTTTGTCCTTTCACTAGACCAAGCAAAAGCATTTGATTCTGTACAACACTCCTATTTATTTCAGGTCCTGGAAACATATGGTATCCCCACAATCTTTCTCCTCTGGCTCACCTGTCTACTTTCCCTAGCCTATTTTGCTCCTGTGATTAATGGTTTTGTGGGTAATACTCTTCTCTAGACGGTTGTGATTCATCAAGGCTGTCCATTCAGTCCGTTATTATATACTTTTGCACTGGACCCACTTGTTCGACAAATCAGATGGGACTCTCAAATTATTGGTTTAGCGCCCCACCCTGATTTACTCCCAGTGAAGATTACTGTATATGCTGATGATGTCATGTTATTTGCTCATAACTTGCCTTTTCTTTGATTTCAGGGGGCACCCTTAATCTTCAGAAAAGTGTCTCCATTCCTTTAGATCCTCAGTATGCAGTAGTGGCTGACGTGGGTGGTATTAGAATTTGTACTTCTCCCAATGAATCTTGGGGATATGGTTTAATGTCACGGACGTCGCTACCTATTACTGGGAAAAACGCCTCTGTATTGGGGAGTATAAGGTCAGACTTTGGAAATCATGGAACTTGGGAAAGAGAAAGAGAGTGTTAGTTGTTAAAAAATTTATCTTTCCTATTTTTTTTTATTTCTTAGATATGTATATGCCCCTTCCAGACACTTAGAAATAAGACTTTTTAGTGTATTTTTCCAGTTGGTTTGGGGCAGTCGCCTCAATCCAGTTAAGCGTGACATAACTTACTTACCGGTCAATCAGGGTGGTCTTGGTATGATTCACTAGAATGCCTTTTTTCTTTCTTTTTTTCTTTTTTACCTTTTTCATAGCGTTCGATACTCATCCCATGTTTGTGATACCTGGGTCAGCAATGCTATGGCTTATATAATGACTAATTGGGACACACTCCCACCTACACATTTCCATGTTTCTTGTTTCCCATCTTATGCTGTGGATAGTTTCCATAAGCAACGGTTTTGGAAACTTAGTAAAGCATTCATTTTAACACTGTCCAGAAAACAACTCTATACTACATTTGTGAATCTTTCAAGACCAGTGTTATAGTTTCCAGGTTGTCCTTCATCCCGAATGGATTGTGCTCTGGATATACTTTGAGATAAAAGAATCCCACTGCACATGTGGGATGTTACCTGGCTGTGTTGCCATGGCAGGTTGCCAGTTCGGGGAAATCTAAAACACAAATCCCCTCAGGACCGATATTGCCCTAAACCTTCCTGCATTTAAATAGAGGAAACTATGGCTCATTTCTTTTTTGACTGCAAAGATGCTATTTTATTTTGGAAAACATTAGCTAATAAGTGGAAATGGCCATTTCTTAGTAGAATCACATATCAGATATTGATTTTGGGTGACTTCTCAGATCCTTGGACAAAATTTCATCCTAGTACTCTCCAGGTAATTTTTGCCATCTGTAAATACTATATGTGGCAGGCCCATTGTCAATTTGCCTTACAGCAAATTCCAACCTATCCACTTACTATTATCCAACACATGGAAAATGCTTTATTGAATCTTATGGAGTTAGAGTATAAGCAGCTTTCATTGCACCGCTTTACTTCCTTCTGGAAAAATGTAGATTTTTTACATTAATTTGTCAATGTTAGCTATTTGAGATACACTGACTGTATTTCATTCTGTATATTTCTTTTTTTCTGATTGATGTATACGTATATATGACTATTATATTTTGCTTTGTTTGATGCCTTTCCATGCCTGATGTTATGTTTCTTTTGCCTAATAAAATTCCCCTACTCTTCTTGAGAAGTGCCATGGGATCTTTAACGTCCACCCAAACAGGCAGACAGGACCTTGGTTTAACATCTCATCTGAAAGACAGCGCCTCAGGAGTGCAGTAGCCCCTCATACTGCACTACCCTCATACTGCACTACAGTGTCAGTATTGGAACTTAACCCAAGGGCCAGGTGTGAGAATAGAACCCACAACCTTCTGATCTTCTGGCCTCAAAGGCGAGTGTGCAACCTGCTGAGCCACTGACAACTTAACAACAACTTAACAACAACTTGACAGCTTTGAATGTTGCTTCTTCCTTTAATCATTTTTTATCTACCTCTGCACACTCTCTCCAGTCCAACTCCACTCCTTTCCTTGCTGCTTAGGCTCCCTCTTACCCTTCAGGTTCCCCCTTCATTATACTTCCCCCCACACTTCCACCTCTAGTATCCTCTTAGCTCTGATTTCCCTCCATCCCTCGGGGGGGGGAACAATATGGGATATCTGCCCCTGCAATGGTTTCCCCTATCTTTAACCTCCTTAATCTCCCACTCTGTAATGACACAGTTGCAGAGGCCTGGGAAAAGGCCAATGTTACTTCCTTCACAAAGGGAAGTGACACATCTGTCCTTGGTAACTACTGTTTAATTTTTCTCCTCCCCACCATTTCTAAGCTTCAAGGAGCATATTGTACTTTTCCAACTCTCTGTCTCTTCTTGACCCCTCAGCTTTTCTTAACCCGTACCTGTTTTTAATATTGTATACTGTTGTTCCAGGAGTTCTCACTTGCACTGTAGTTGTCTGGTCCACTAGATATTCCACACAACAGGGGGGAGCTATTCTGTACCAGTATTCTGGAAGTGGAGGCCAAATATAGCTGTAATGACATGTAAGGCTCAGCTAAGTAATAGTGTTTTCATTACAACACAAATCCATGTACAAACACAACAGGTAGGTAATGAGGATGTTATTAAATATGTTGAATCACATTCTACTGAAATAGATGGTGCCTGCAATATGAAAATGTCTTGCAATAGACTTTAATCAGTACTGACTCTGTGGTAGCTGTAAATGTGTTGCACATAAGCAGAGAAAGCATTTTGCAAGTGAGCTGCCAGAACAGAGATTTGGATTGAGCTGCAGGGTATCTGGAGACATAGAAGTACCTATTTTGTCTGTGTTACAAAGAAAATTATTCATCAATCAGCAGCAAAGTAGTAAGCACATTTTCTATTTATAAACAGTGCAAGCAACACTGGTTGAAATATTAACATACGGGAACATTTAAAGCCTTTATAGAGGGGCAATGGGAAGGGTATTTGGAAAGGCTAGACCAGTTTTTTTTTTTTAAGCAAATGATATTAAAGATGCGGAGAAGAAAAGGGCCATTAGCCATGAGACTGCCAAGAAAAAGCCAGTGAATTTAAAGCATGCAATGCTACCATTCACAAAATAATCTCCAAGGAGCCAGAATGTTTTTGCTGTAGTATAAGTTTATGGGTCTGGTTGGAGGGCCTCTTATGGATATAAGAGTGTTGCCTTGCACATTTTTAGGATCAGAGGACAGTTTGCTTGGATTCCATATATGTGCACACCACACCCTTGTGAATGGGAACTGAAGGTGAGCAGTCTGTGACCTGATGACACTCTTAATTTATAAGATGTTCTGCAAATGGACCCATACAATTATTACAGATTGCTAACTTAAAAATAGAAAATCTTTTTTTATTTAAAATGCTGATGGTGTGAGCAATGAGAAGCTCATTACAGTAACTCAGTGCATGAGACACTCTTATGGTAATAAAAGTACCTCATGCACAACTGAAGGAAGTACTGTGATTGGTCAGGGACACTCCCACAGTCTATTATAAACAAATCACTCAGTTGATGCATGGTGCTTTAATAAAGAAAAATGTCACCAAGACCAGGAGATTTGGCATATTAGCAAAATATGCAAAAAAAACTGCAATGTAAATAAAGACATACATACTCAGATGGAAAATCAAAGAAAAATTAAGAAAAGGAAAACATAAGTGCCTAAAAAGACAGCACCTGTAAGAGTGAGGATAATTCTGCTAAAGGCAGTGACTCAGATCAGAACTGTGAATGACCATTTACAATACAAAAGTTAATAAAATCAAGAAAGCACTCTGAAATTATGATTGAACTAGAAATAGGGAACCAATCCTTGGCAAACAGCACCAGACTGGCATTTGTAAATTACCCTTCCCTACTACATCCCTGCTTCATCTCACCAATCTCATCCTTAAAGAGATTTTCTAAGATATGCATATGGGCTCTATAACCAATTACCTCATGGCAGTGTAAGCCTGTTTCAGGACAAAGTAGAATTGCTTGTCACGTCCTGTTTGGGAGAGAAGGGATCATAAATGGAGCTGAACCCATGACTAGCAGATCCCTTCCCCTTCTCAGTCCACCAGCCCCCTACACTCATCCATTTGGTGACATCTAAGCAGGTCGAGCATAGGGGTTCCCCCACACAAGTCTATGGTAACAGTTTTCAATGCATAATTATACAGTATATGTTTAGGCAACCTTGCACTGCTCCTCTACTAGGGGCCCTATTCACTTAGATGTGGCTTTCATTTTTCACCAAGATTGCCTATACATATATAATTATGTATTGAAAACTGACCCCATAGACTTGTTTAAAGTACCCCTATGCTCGCCCTGCTTAGATGTCAAACATCAGAGTGTGGGGAAGGGGGCGGTGGACCTGGAAGTGGAAGGGATCGGCTGGCCATGGGTTCAGTTCCAGTTATTATCCCTTCCATCATGAACAGAACATGGTAAAAAAAATTCTACTTTTGCCTGAAACATGCTAGTTTTGTCATAATGTAATGGGCGATAAAGCACAAATAGATAAAATAAATTCTTAGAAATTTACTTTAAGGGTATGGACCAGAGTCATGGCACCTCTGCTATTTTTTTGTTGACATTGTCAAGGTGTTTGATACTATTTCTCACTCTCTCTTACTTGACAAACTTTCTGGTGCAAAACTATCTGCACTAGCGGTCAGAAGGTTTGACTTGTACCTGTGTGGTAGATCCCAGTTCATCTCAATGGGAATTGCCCTTTCCAACTCCCTCCCCATCTAGTCCAAGGTCTCACAAGGCATTGTCCTTTACTTAGTCCTGTTTTCAACCTTGCTGAATTAAATTACCTTCCTTAGGTCTGTGGTTCGTCATACATTCGCATGAATGCAGACACTTTTTTTTCATATCTGACTCCTCTGCCCCAAAGTTGGTTTTACAGCTCCAGTATGACTTCAATAGTGTTTAACACTGTATCCACAATAATTATCTTCCCCCAAATACCATGGAGTGTGTTGCCATGACCTTTGGTAACAGACAGCATCTGGCCAGCATCAGGTTCCCCTCAGTCTTCATGACCCTGGATGGCTGTCTTCTGGAGTCTGTCTCCTGATTTAAATATTTGGGTATATCACTTGATTGTCACTTTAACTTTTTGGTCTTCATTGATGCCATCCCCTCTAAGCTCCTTCCCATGCTAGTGCACTATACAGGAGCAAAGCCTGTATTTATCCTCATCAGGCATGATATAATTATACAAATGATCCTCCCTTGACTATGGGGGTGTGGTCTACAGTGCTGCTGCTAAATTCACCTTCATTAGGCTAGACCACCTGCTCCACTCCTTCTGTCACTTTGCCTTAAACTGCCCTCTCTATACCCATTACTGTTCCCTGTACTTTTCCCCCTTTTTCCCCTCTTCTTCTCATCTCTTGGTGCTAATCATCTCACCCACTGTGTCTCCTTCATATCCAAGTTCTTGTTCAGTTCTCTCTCTCTTACTACCTCAGCTCCCTTGTGTCCTGACCCATTCCTACTCTTATTACATTTGCTGTACTTACCCTCACTCCTTTTTTATCCCTCATGCAAAACCCACTGCTAGTCAGTCTGCTTTTTTTCTCCCAGACTTCCCTATCTTTTGTCCAGTCTACCCTCTATCTGCTCTGCACCTTCCCTTTGCTTGCTGAAAGCATTACTAGGGCCCACACTGTCTATGTCTGCTCTTGTACCTCACTTGTTTCTAGCTGCATGGCTCTCCCCCTCTACCCAATCATGCTCATTTGCTGTTCTGCATTTTCTCCTCTCTCAGTATGTATTGCATTGTTTTGCCCAATGTGTTATTTTTGATGCTGCATCCTTTTGATTTTTGCTACTAAACTGTCACCTAATTTTTTTTTGCAGATGCACTCTGTCAGAATGTATTGTACTATAGATAGAAACATAGAATATGATGGTGGATAAGGGCCCTTGGGCCCACCTAGTCTGCCCATTTTATCATTCTTTTATCTTCATGTTTTGCTAATGCACTGTTCACTTGTACTATAGCATCATTGCTGTTTTTGATCACTGTACAGTGTGATATTTTACTTTTTATTCTTTCTGCTGCTAAATTCCAACTGTGGCTGGTCTCCCCTTGTAAGAAGTGTGCCTACCAGCAGAACTAGTTTTTACTTGAGCAAGATCACTCATTTCATAAATTATCAGATTTATCTGCACCAAACAAGAGACACTGTACAGTATGTCCCATTTCTTCTGTCAACCCCAATGAATTAAAACCTCCATCACTGCATAAGTGCCATGAGCCATAAGGGGGCATCCAAATACTGTATTTGTGAGCATGTACAGGAGAACATGTGCTCATTGCAACCTGAGCTGAGAACAGTCAGCCACAGTTAGCACAGCTCATCTGTCACTGCACTGTGGAGAGCTGAGGCAGCCATATTTAATCAGCATCTAAACCTCCTCTGAGGTTAGGTTGATACCCATTTGTAATATTTTATTCCCAGCCCTTCCCTAGACAAAAATATTGAGTTATGCCATTTTATACTCTATTGAGTGATGACATGATACCCCACTGCAGTTTGTTCTGTAGGTTAATGCTCATAAAAATAAACAAATATGGTAACTGCCAATGTCTTATACTTTGGGGTGGGGGGTGTTTAGAAAGAAAATAAACTTTAGAGAACAGTCTACAAGCTGTTTATTTCAGATCTCACAAAATAAAAAAAAAACTCAAAAGCTAGTCAGGTTAATCACATCATTACAGTTGCACCATGAATTAGATAGAAAAGCAGTGAATACTGTGCTAGAGAAACTTAGAGATTGTATATGTAATGCAACAGTATGCTCCCCAAGTTTTATGTTAAACAGGTTCCAAATCCTTATGCTTTCCAATTGGAATGGAGTTCTTGTTTACCAGACTTTTTAGGTGACACTGGTGTTGGTGGTGCTGGTGGGGTGGGGTATGGGGTAATAAGGAAACAAAAAGGATTAATTTAACCTCATTTTTTGCTGTAGTTATGTCCTGACTACTTAGCCTGCCCCATCTTCCAGCACCACCAGCCCCATATGCCACATTTCTTGGGACTTATCCTCCACCACTTACTTGGATTTAGTATTTGGTGGGTGGGTGCCATGGTCTATGGTGTGGGGGCTGTAAGGGTGTAGGTATCATCCAGCTGCATCGAGGGGGTTCCACCTATGTTTCTGACCCAAGAGGTGGCTGGTGTGCAATGACACACTTACCAGTGTACGTGCATGTTAGTGACAACTATTGGCTTCCTCTCCCCTATTGCTCAACAGGTGTGCTACCACCTGGCCTCCACTAGGTGTCAGGCAAGTGGCAGGATACATTGTCCTTCACTCCCTGAAGGAGAAGGAGAGCTGTCCAGGGGATGCTCGAGCCTCACACTCAGTTAGCCACCAAGGGACTCAAGTCTGTTCCTGAATCCAGGTTGTTGGCATACGGAGTGGTAGCACAACCACTGTGTTACCTGGCCAGCTGGTTAATTAAACTAACTTTCACACAGTCTTTGCAGGTCAGTGACACTGACTGTAAAACATAGATGTGCCCCCCTCACTAATATGCTAGTCTTATAGAAGCTGTGATACACAAACTAAATTACTCGATCTGCCTACAAAAACAGAAATTGGTAGGGTAAAATGCACCCTGTGCAAAATGAATATGAATATGATAACCATTGTGTTAAATTTGCAGTCAACAGAATATCCTATCCTATCTTACAGACTCCACCTCTCTCACTCCTTTCCAATCCGGTTTTAGAAAGCACCACTCCACCACCACATCCTTGCTATGGCTGACTGACGCTATCTCTACGGGCATGGACAATGGCCTCATAACCTCTACTATTTTTATAGACCTAGCCAAGGCCTTTGATACAGTCTCACACCCTATACTCCTGTCCTGTCTCAGATGGGCTGGTCTTTCCCCAAAAGCCACAGATTGGTTTAAGTCTTATCTGTCAGGCAGATTCTAATCTGTCTGTATGGCTGATGCCATCTCCTCCCCGCTTTCCATTACTACGGGAGTACCTCAGGGCTCTGTACTCGAGCCCCTCCTTTTTCAATCTTCCTTAACAATCTCCCTCTGGCTTGCACAACAACAAACATACACATGTATGCAGATGACACGGTACTGTGTACAACAGGCAGATCAGTCCCTGATGTCACCTCCAGGCTCCAAATGGATTTCAATAATATACAATACTGGTTTAAAAAGCACCACCTTGTCCTAAATTCAAAGAAAACAGTCTCTACGACTTTTGGAACTCAGCAGAGGCTAGTCAGGTTCTCCTCCTTAGCCACCTTCCACATCTTAGATGGGACTGTACTAGAGGACACCTCCTCCTTCCAATACCTCGGAGTTTGGCTGGACAGAAACCTAAATTTCTTGATACACATTGATGCCATTCAGAAGAAACTCTGGCCTAAGCTAGGGGCCCTATACCGAAACAGTAAATGTATCCCTCTTACAGCAAGACAAGAACTGGTACATAAAATGATTATGCCAATTTTTGACTACTGTGACTTAGTATATGGAGCTGCCCCCCAAACCTATTTATCAAGGCTGGACCCTCTTTTTAACTCCTTCTGTCAGTTTGCCTTAGATGCTCCTGCCCTGATCCACCACTGCACACTCTACCAGTCTCTGAACTTTCCTACCCTTGCTGACAGAGAACCATGCATGCGGCTAAATTCACCTCAAAATTCTGGCTAGGAATGCTCCCTGCCTACCTCTCTACCTCCCTAGCTGCCCCGCTCCCCTCCAAATATACCCTCAGATTTGATGACTCACGTTCCCTGAATATACCCTATAGAAACACTACATCAGGCCAAATGGCTTTCTCACATCGACAACCTAAACTTTGGAATCAATTACCGTCCCAAATCCAGCACTCCTCCTCAGCCAGTTCTCTCTCCACATTCTTAACAAACTATCTAGTGACGAACTGCAATTGCACCTAGTCCCTCTGGACTGGTCTCTGCTGAGGGTTTATTTCTCCCCCACTCTTCAGTAGAACCAACTAACTGTCTCCACTTTCCTAAAACCTCCTGCATCCTAACGTACTACCCCTCCTGCTCCACCCCTTGCTGATTTGTAAATATTCCACAGCATGTGATCTTGTTTTAATTGACTATGTACAGTGAACCTATTTTTTCCCTGTGTGATGTTTACTAATGTACTATGTAAATGCTCCCTCTCCCCTTCTGCCAGGACATACCGTGAGACGAGCATCTTGTTGCTCAGTGTAATTATCCTGGTGGAACTTTTCAATAAATAAATAAATAAATTCCAGTTGCTTGGATCCAGAGGACATGGAAGAGTCCTACTGATGAGAAGAGGGAGCTACAGGGGTGCTGCATACTGGCTAACTTATGGGCGGTCATAAGGAACAGATATTAAGAACCCATGGGTGTATCCAATCTGGCCTAGCTGCTTTATTTACCCTCCCCAAAAAACACTTCGACTATCCAGCTACAATTTTCTGATGTATGGTAATGGTACTTTACTTTTAAAGGTCTTCACTTCATTACCATCCTTTTCACTCTCAAATACTAAACTACTATAAAGATCTCATTTCACAGTTCAGTTACCCTTACTAATCTCGCTTCTTACTGTTAAAATAAATAGTGACTATATTATCCTGTTATTTTTAATCGGTGGTCTCCAGTAACAATTCAGTCACACTGGTACTGGATCTGCCAGTGTCCCATTGAAACCTATGGAGAAATGCCCAATGATCTGTTAGAAAATGATAGAAAGCTGCAGAGCCTCCATAGATGATGAGGTTCCTATTCATTTCCCATTCACAAACTGACTGCTGCACATTCTAAAACTTCCACATATTGGACCCCAGCTGCTCCAGCCTGTTCCACATGCCTGCTCCTACAGTAGCTATAGTATCTACAGGAAAAGAGTAATTTTATGTTCAAAAAGAAAACTGTAATAATAAACCACATCCTTAACATTCCCCTTTCTTGTTATAGCAAATAATGATAAAAAGGCATTAATACACCCTGTTACATTTGAAATTTGCTTTGTTTATTCCGCTTAATAACTAATGCTATCTCTACCTCACCCCCATGCTAATGAAACATGGAGTGTGGAGCAGGTTAAGATACTGCATGTAGCTTCCAATCATTGAAGAGAAGGTAAGAAAAGAGGGAGCATCACATAATTGGAGCTACCTTTAAGGAGAAATATAATGATAAGTATTCTCTCACCAAATGCACAAATTATATTTTAATTTGTCAAACCAAAGCAGGCTCCAGTCCTTGGCTTATAAGGCTCAGCAACAATAAGCCCAAATGGCCATGTCAGGATGATGAGAAGCTAAATGCTGCTTCACTGCCATCTCCTTCTCTTTCAGTCTGAATAATGAAACTTACTGTAAGTGCTGTTGGAAAGAGAGAGAAAGATCTGAAGATTGAAGCCCTCTGTTTTTCCACAGGTGTGGTGTAGAGAAATCTTCCCCACCTAGTGCCACAGTGCAGTGTCAGTATTGGCATTTGGCCAAGTTCCTGGCTTTCCCATACTGTGATGGATTTAGGACTGATCCACAAGGTTCTGGAAGGCTTATATAGGGAAAGGGAACATTGTTTAACCAGGAGTAGCACACTAAGCCAAAGCTTGTTTCCAGATGCAACCTGGGAGCAAAAGGAAGTTTAAGTGACTTGCTCAGGATCACACATTATAAGTCGAATTAATTATTCATGATGGATCCAGTGCTTCTTATTGGCTGCCATGCCAGTCTGAAATCTCTTAGAAGTGATCAGTGCGACACCTGCTCAGATCTACTCCTGCTGTTTAGTGTGTAGCACTATACGGATGTGTTTTACCGATGCAAAACCTGACAGAAAACTTAAATTTAAACAGCAACTACCACAAGAGAAAAGAATGGCACTACCTGCATCCATTTTCAATATTTTTTTCTCGCTATGACAGCAGTTCCCTTTGCTATATTCCTGAGCCACCGCATGCTGCCACTGAAACTCCAGTCTAACTAATCACAACATCACTGATGCCACCACAGAAAAAAGTAACTAAAACACAACTGAAATAAATCATTATTGCAATTAGATTTATGATCACAATATTGACCTCAGAGCCAGTCATTTACTTTTCATTAAAGACCGGCTGGGTGGGGGTGGCCCTCAGCTGCATCTCTGGCCACTCTTCCCCACAGCTGGTTGTTACTCTCTTGGAAATGATTGGCTCTTTAATCATTATTTCTTAAGTGTACAACTAGACTATTGTGGGATTCAAACCCAGGTCTCCAGATCTGCAGCTCAGAGCCTTAACCCACTGCACTATACTGCCTCCTTATATAGGCATGTAGTGAATATCCATATAAGCTCAAATCAATTGGAAGCCTAGCCACAGCACACATTATGTGCTGTGCAGATGTGAAGTGTAGACACACAGTATAGCAAGCACACCTCCACATGTAGGCATTTCCTGGACATATGAATGGTTTACATCATGTAAAGATGCTGCCCCATAGTGCAAGATAGGAACTCACATGTACATATCACAAGCCCCAAAACTACACCACTGGGGGACAGCAGTAGCAGTGCTGCAACACTTTCAAAAAAGTGGGTAACACAGTAAAGGCTGTAATGGTACACTGTACGCAAAACAGCCTAACATGCAACACACAGCACATGGTTTGGAGACGGGGGGATGGTCATGCTCACTGTTGTCATGACCACAGATACATCACAAGCCCAATCAGAACATGCACACTGTACAACCACCAAGAAGTATGCAGACACAGGTAGTGCAGTACAAATGCTTTACAGTGGTGTGGTAGCACTGCTATAGTAGTGTTGAGGAGGCAGTTTAATGTTCAGTTAAACGTCAGTTCTTGCAGTTTAATAATGTGACTGTCCATTGACAGAATAGCTTCAAATTTAGTATATACAGTTGGCACAAGTATCTCTGGATCTTGTAAAGTTGGTAATGATCAATTCAGCAGTTTGAAAGTTCTATAAGGTTGAAAACACACAAAATATGGATGGTTCTAGAGCCATCATCTGTGGAAGCACTGTGATAGGGTGGAGGCTGTACTGAGAAGGGTGACCAAGGTGATCCAGGTGATGGGGAAGAAAGCATTTATTTATTTATTTGAGTTTTGGTGACTGGGTATGTCCACTGAGATAAGTACAGTCACTTTTTCAGGGTCGACCTGGGGGTAAAACAAGTAGTACAATACAGAGAAAATTAAACCATACCATGCACCCGACAAGGCAGTGAAGATGGTGCCCTGGTGGCGGTTGTCTGCCCACTGGCTGCAGAACCTGGAGAGGCTGTGGGAGTCAATGGTGTGATGCAGTCTGAAGGGGGTGGATGTGGTGGTGCAGCTGCCCTGGCGCTGTTGCGCACACAGTGGCTGGAGGGGCAGCAGCAGCAGCAGGATGGGGCCAAGGGGGGGTCTGGGTGCAGTGGCCGCTGCCATTGCACCACAGACTAATCAGCCCCAAGGGGGCCCCGCTCTGCAGCCCCCACCAGTGCGGGAGCTATGCTGCAGGGTCATGCAACACCCGTGGGTCGGTGCAATGCCCATGCCCCCCAGGGCACTGACGCCTTGACCGAGCACACCCATCTGCTCCGGGCCTCTGTGGAGCATCAGACATTGGTCGTGGCAGGGGTGCGTGCACTCTGCACAGAGCTGCACCAGTCCGCAGGGAGGCATGACCAGGACTATGAGTAGCTCCTGGCTGAGACCACATGCATGCAGGAGGACACAACTGCAGCCCTGGATCGGCTTACCATTGCAGTCACAGCTGGCCTAGCACCTCTGGCCACCCTGGTATATGGTCATCCACCGCAGACCCCACGGAGTGCATTCTCCATCCCTCAGTCCCAGTGTCGTGCAACCCCATCAGTGTCAATGCCAGGGTCTGCTGTGGGTATTCCGGGCATGTCTGGAGCTGGTCTGTTCGGGAGCCTGCAGACACCTGCGAGGGACCAGTCCCATTCCCACAGTAACACACCTGGGGGACCGTCAGTGACGCCCCCTGTGGCCGTCACGCAGCCTGCATCTGCTGGGCGGTCTCGGCGGGGCCATCCGCGTGTCCATGATGGCCGTGCAGCTGTGTGGCGATCCTGATCCACCACCCTTCCTGTGCGCTGTCTGCCGCAGCCCTGTGTGCACAATTGGTGTGGCATGTGTGTGTGCATTCCAGGGTCATGCCATCCATGATCCACACCACACACCTGCCTTGTGCACACCCACCCAGTCACTGGCCAATATGGCATGTGCATGATGATGCCAACACAACACCAGCCACTACTGTGCACTGGTGTTCAGCATCTGACACATGCCCATTGGCAGCCTCTAGGTGTGCGCGTGTGGGTGCCTGTGTGCATGTGTGTGTGGGTGTGTGTGTGTGTGGGGTCTACAGTGCTGTACAGGGTTCTTCCATGGAGTCCAGTCCCATGCCTGTCCATGCTACCATCTGGCCGTGTCTGTCATGGGGCCCAGCTTTGCAAGCCTGTATACTGTGTCATGGTTCCCTGGGACATGTGTGTGGTCATGTTCACCTACCTGCATGCACCGTAATGCTCCTCTGCAACTGTGTCCTGGTGTTGCTGGGCCAACCTGTTCAGCCGGGGTTCCCGTCACCCCGGGGGGCTGCCCACCACCACCTGGCCCGGCGTCCACATCTTCCCCACTGCTGTTCCCCTCTTCAACCTCGACAGCTATCCCACGGTCAGTGACCATGCTGTGTACCATACAGCAGGCCAGGAATAGGCCACGGGCCTTTGAGGGGCTGTAGTATAGAGCACCACCAGACCTGTCCAGGCAATGGAACTGTGCCTTCAACAGCTCAAACACACACTCAGTGATGTTCTGTGTGCTGGCTTATGCCTTACTGTATCGCTCCTGCACTGGGGTCGATGGGCGCCGGTCTGGGGTCAGCAGCCAGGGCCTGAGTGGGTGTCCCCTGTCTCCTGTGTGGAGACATGTGGGGTTACCATGGTGGTCTGTGTGGCTGCCCCCTCGCCTACCCAGCCATACCCTCTGATGCCCCGGCCTAGCATCCCACCCACCCTGCCCTGTTGTGCCAGGCTGCCCATTCCACCTGCATACTCATCTACTAGGTGACTGGTGGGGATATCCCCACTCTCGAACCTCTGGCACAGTGCTGACTGGTGCCAGATGAAGGCATCATGTACTCCACCAGGGTGTGTGGCACAGACATTGATTATGCTCCCCCTGGCATCGCACACCACCTGGCAGTTGACACTGGAGAAGCCCTTCCTATTGATGTAGGCCACCTCCTCTGGCCCAAGTGGTGAGTGGATGTCTACATGGGTGCAGTTGATGGCTCCTAGCACGCCAGGCATACGTGTCACCCTGTGGAACTCTTGCATGTTCGCTGTATGCTCTGCCTGTGTGCTGGGGAAATGGAGGAATTGTGTGAGAAGCCATGATGCGGCAGACTGGGTTATGCCTGTGGTGTCTCCTGTTGGTCTCTGGAAGGTACCCGTGGTGAGCAGGCACATGACAGCCATGACCTTGGTCTCCACCGACAGGGTGTGGCTCCGTCTTGTGGGTGCCTGCATCTCATCACTGCACAGCTCACAGAGCTGCCTCAGGGTTGTCTGGTTCAGGCAGTACTGGCCCACAATCTTGGTGTCACTGTACTGTTCGAAGGTGGTGCAGGCACGGTACCACCTGCTCCGGGCATAGCACCGCCGGGCCCTTCCACAGATGTGCTGCTCTGCCTCCTGCCTCCTCACACCCCTCAATACTGCCTCCATCTGGAAGATTGAACTGGCCATGACCTGGCCTGTTCTGCCCCCCATGCAGCTGTCACCATGGGCAACCCCGGCTGTGTGCTGCTGCATGTGCCCCTACACAGGGTACACCCCTGTGCT
The DNA here is from genome assembly GCA_016271365.2 of Neoceratodus forsteri. Taxonomy (NCBI): domain Eukaryota; kingdom Metazoa; phylum Chordata; order Ceratodontiformes; family Ceratodontidae; genus Neoceratodus; species Neoceratodus forsteri. The sequence goes on from CM057449.1 coordinate 1,847,258,221, forward strand.
GGGGGTTCCCTGCTGGTGACCTGTTGGCTGTGGCCTCCACCTCCCTCCCGTCTGGGTACTCCCACTGCCACTCCTCTGTCTGGGCTTGCAGGCTCATGCTGCCATTGCTGCTCCCACTGATATCTCACACACACACATGTACACACACACACACTGAGCTGCTCACACACACAGGCACTTTCAAAGTCACATGCCCTGTCCCATAGTCTGTTGCACCTCCTGCCTCTGTGCCTGTCTTGCACCCCTGCTGCTGTCCTGCCTGGCCACTGGCTCTCTCTCTGTCACTCTCTGTCTCTCTCCCCTGCTTCCCAGGGTGCAAGCCTCCGTTCCTTGCCTGCTCCATCTTTTTATGGGCTCAAGTTTGCTCCGTGTATGTCCCTGTTGCTCTGTGCTTGCGCCATCGGCTTGCTGTTGAATATTGCACTGCGCTGCTTATTCATAGCTACCCCCCAGTACTTGCACATGCATTCATTAGGGTTGCACATTGGTGCACTGTGATTTACGCCATGCAATGTCTCCTGCTGAATATCGCTCTTCAGCACATTTCTGCTCTTGTGCAGGTGCATCTCAGTTGCGCCATGAGCGACTGCTATGAATATCCCACCTATTATGTACAATAGGTGTAACAACCTTGCAGGTCAAACAATGCAAAAGAAGCAAGCAGAGTGCAAAAAAAAACATTTTAAACAAAGTACAGGCAAGGCAGATGAAATATGTATACATTATGTACAGCAGACATAAGACATTACAGGACTGACAGACAAATGGATGCTGCAGCCAATGGTAATGGAGGCAGTTATAGGACATAAGATTTTAGTAAAGCAGGAACAGGCTACAGAGGCAGCAAGTGAGGCATACAGGTACAAAGTGGATTGGAACTTGGGGAGAGAGGAGCAGGACAGGACAGGACAGTGGGAGTGACTGAGTTCCAATCAGATGGTTCACCGAAGGAGAAGGACTTGAGGGCAGTGGCAAGATGCATATTAGGCTTAATAAGAAGGGGGAGAGAGGCAGATCTGAGTGAATGCGGAGCTTGCTTCAGATGTATTACCCCACTTAGGCAAGGGGGGTAAATTTATGCACCAGTTTAAACAATAGGCTAAGGGAGTAGTACCTTAATTTAGACACATAGGGTAACCAACCCAGGTAGGAGAGGACAGTACAATGGTGATGCTGGGAGACAACCCCCAGAGCAAATCTTCCCACCCTATGGTAGGCCTGGGAGAGTATAGAAAGGGTTCTGGAGTTTGCAGAGACCAGCAGAGGAGCACCATAGGTTAGAAGAGGTATAAGGGAAGAAGTTACAGTCTTTAGGCAGGAAGCAGAGGACAGGAAAGGATGGATCCTGTAGAGAAGGCCTAGATGCTGGTTTAGGGCCTTAGAGACGTTGGAGGCATACAAGGAAAGATTAAGGGACCTTAGCATGTACACTCTGGAGACAACTGGAAAAGGGGGGACATGATTGGAATGTACAAATATCTCTATGGGATTCACAGGGTGAAATGCCATGATCTGTTGCCCCATAGTACAAACACAAAAACAAGGGGGAACCCACGAATGCTGGTGGGGGGAAGCTGAGAAGGGATGTAAGTAAAAGAGCGGTGGCAAGTAAAATGGACTGCTGGAGCAGATGGTCTGTGTCAAAGCAATGGGTGCATTCAGACATGGTTGGGACATGCACACAAGTCTGATAATGACAGGAGGAGACAGATGGGGATGGGCAAAGGGCAGAAGATGGTCATTAGGGTGATCATAAGAATATTAGTAGGATTGGACAGACTGAATAGGCCAATGAACCTCTTTCTGACATCACATTTTTTGTTTCTATGTTTCTTTCTTAATGAGTAGCCCTCAGGGCCACTCATAAAGCAGCTGCCTAGAGCTTCTCACTACACAAGATCTGTAGCTTTCTTTGCAAGTGGCTGTGTGCCACTTACAAAGCAGCTGCATGGTGACATGCACTGTGACAGACCTGTAGCTTTCTTCATGAGTGGGCCTGCTGATCACTCATGAAGCAGCTGCACAGTCACATGCATTGCACCAGACCTGCAGCTTCCTTCACCCAAGGCCCTAAGGGGGGCTGTCTGCAAAGTACCAGCCCCATGAGGTGGGGGCCAGACCTGCGGCTTGCAAAGCAGTACACCCATTGGGCATGGCCCTGGAACTACTGATTGCTTTGAGCAGGTGTGAAGAAGCAAACCCAATGGACAGACCTGAAACTTACCAATTGGGTGTTCATGAGAAGGATTAATATCCCATCTCTCAAATTTGGTGGAAAAATATAAAAAAAAAAACAGTTATGACCATTAAAAAAAAACCTTGATAAAAAACTAAGTAAATAAAACTAAGTCCTTGGGCATGTTCAGTTCACATTTCATTGGACTTTATTTTATGGAAGGGTGATTGTTTTTCTAAAGACTAAGAACATTTTTCTTTTTAGTGTTTTTTTTTTTTTTACCAGACTTGAGGGATGGGGTTTCTACCCTTCCCCCCATGAACACCCAATTGGATTTTTACCAAATTGTCTCCAAGTCCAGGTTCAGACAACCTTTTTCCCTTATGTATTTTTTTTTATCAATTTTTTGTTTTCTTCACTTGCAGGTAGAAATGCACATCAAGAGACATTTAGGAATCATGATATGGAACACTGACATTGTGGAATCGCAATGTGGAGCATTGAGGGAAAAGAGCAATGGAACAGATAGTGAACACAGGTAGGGGGAGGAAGGTGGCATGGATTCTAAAGGGTGGGATAGGATGGGGGGGTTCAAAGATCAGGCAAAGCATTACATGTGGTATGTTGGGCACCCACCACTGATTGACTAACATCTGGTGATCAGGATGAGGGATATAAGTGGCACTGCTGGGCACCTTCTGCCAATTAGGTATAAGATAAGGTGAGAAGGAGTGGATACTGGTGGCAGGGTTGGGCACATTCCATTAGTTTTGTATAAAATCAGGTGGGTACGAAGAGGGATACCATTGGCAGGGTTAGGCTCATGATGGCTTGGTATATGAATGGACAGGGACAGCCGGGTGGCAGGTTTGGGCTCTTGCCACTGTTTTGGTATAAGATCAGACGGGGGAGAAAGGGGATAAAAGTGGTAGGGTTGGACACCACTACCACTTTTGTGGTAGATGGACAGGAGGGGACACCAACAGCAGAGCTGGGCACCCACTGCTGTTTTTGTTTTAAATATCAAGTTGGTGAGAGTGTGATATCAGGCCAGGTTAGGCATCTGCTGACAGTTTTGTTTTAAATGATTGGTGGGTGCTAATGGCAGTAGGGTTGGCCACTTGCATGCAGTTTTGTTTTAAAGATCGGGCAGCAGGAGGCTACTGATGACAGGAATGGCCTCCAGCCAAAACAGAAATTTGGGGCAGGGCAGGGTCAGCAATGTAAACAAAAGAGAAGGCCATTTTCTTGGCTCACAACTACACAAAAATGGTCATTCTGAGTCATAGAACTGAACCACCCCTCACATAACTTACATCAGTTTGTCAAAATTCCAGTTAGGAAAAGAATGTTGCAAAATGTTCTGCACATGAAGCAAAACATAATTTATTCCCTTAATAATTCAAAAAATTCACTTTTTTCCAGTAAAATAACCAATCAAAGACTATCTTTTGGCCAAACTCTAACAAACCTGAATGTTTCAGGTTTTAACTCCCAGCCATTTGTGTGCTATCAGTCAGCAAAAAAGGACATTGTTTTCTTATTTTTATGTATTTTCAACCTTCTAGAACCTTTACACTACTGAACCAACCCTTTCCATATTTACAGGGTCCAGAGATCGTGGCACTGCCTCAATGCAGGCCAAATTTCAGGCTATTTCATCCAGCTATGATCATGTTATTAAGGCACATATATTAGGGTCTATATATTAAAATGCTTGCTCAACCCTAATATCCTAATCCAAATATCAACCCTAATCCTTGCCAAATTTCCCTCATTCACTAAAAATATCACCAACAGCTTAATCTGGTTCAAGGTCAGTTGGCATTCATCTGTATCCCTCTCCCTCCGGGTCGTGCCTCAAAATAGGCAGGATTTGTCTACTGCACTTACCCGGTCAACAAAAAAGAAATAAATAAAATAAATTAATTAAATAATAAATAAATAATATACAGGTACTACGGCACCTCTACCATCAAAAAACCTGAACACTCACAAGAGTATATCTTAGTTGTTTTATTATACTAATTTTTCTTGTGAAAAATGTAGCAGTTGGCCACAAGGTGCTGTGCAGAAGGGTGGATAAAATGTTAATTCACATGTGCAAATAAACTAGTAACAAAGGATAAAAATTCTGACAAGTATCATGATTGAATATAAGGTAATTGCGATTTCCCAAAATAGCAAAAGTAGCAAAAATGACAAAAAAGACAGCTCAGACCAGGCAAGCACAGTCCATAAACCACTCTCAAGGTACCCCAGAGCTTCAAGGGATGATCCTCTTCTTCGGAGGGTGTGGCATACCAAGTGGATTTGACCCAGCCTTTATATACCATTTCTATGATGTCTTAGAATGGAGACCTAACTAATACAGTATGAAATGCTATTCTAAGTAAAACTAAGTAATAATACTATAACTAGTCTATCCACTTGGTGTCCGTTAGCCATATGCATCAATATGTCTCTAATAATTAAATAAAGTTTGTGTGACCCGCACGATGCTGCCTGCATGCTGCTTCAGTGCTTACATCAGTGGACAGAACGGTGTTTATGCTTGCTACAGAGGTGCTTGCTATCATCTGGGGCTGGTAGTATAGCCTAGAAGTTAGAGTAAAGAGCGATGAATGAGCTTCGTACATCCAGCAGATCAGACCTTGTTTTGATTCTCACAACCTCCACCTGCATACTGTGTGACTCTGAGCAAGTCAGTTAACTGTCCAGTGCTCTCAGGTCACCCTTGAAAACAGGCGCTTGTGCCTAGTGGGTCTTACCCGGTTACCAAAGACTAAAAAAAACAAAAACTAGTACACCTGTATAAGATAGTCTTTTCAAAGATCTACATTAAGATAACATTAGGGTCCCAGATAAATCCCAGTAAGTCAGGAAATGATGAGTTATGGTAAAAAAGAACCCAACTCCACACATTTTATGTAAGCAAGAATGGTAAATACCTCTAGTGTATGGATTAGGGACCAAACTGACAGCACTAAGAAACCCTACTACCTTGCTTACACAGACAGTGTGCATTTCTGGAAAGTTGTTTAACAGTACAAACCCATCTTAATTAACCTATATTCTTATGAAAGATACATTTGTTTTACAGTCTAACTTTTTGAAGATACAAAAGTAAATGTTTACTAAAAAAATTATTATTTTATTATGACCAAAAGTGACAACATGTTGACATTTAAACAATAAGGGTATTTTCAATAGTCTGTTAGTCACCCTCTAGGGCATAATGTTGCATGATGCATAGCTGAGCGGCATAAGTGTGTTTTTTTCATATACCATTGTACCTTTTTTAGCGTGTGATTAGGCTGTATGTATCTGTTTACCAAAGATTAATATTAGGCTGATAGGTTGCATACAGCCTATCAGAAAGCTTTATTTATCAGATCCATTTTATAATTCCAAAAAGTTTGTGATTATTGTGTATTTTAATACGTCCCCTGTAGCCACTTGTTGCAGTATAAGACTAGTTTTACGTGCAATTAGATAACAGTCAAGAGGAGCTGAAGTGAAGTCACTCCTTCTACAATGAGCGGCTCTTAATGGCATTTTAACTAAGCAATAAGGTATGACAGGTTATGTGTTATTGTGAGATAATTGCTAACCTCAGGAAGTGAAGCAGAAGACAATGCTAAATGCCTTACACACCTGAGAAGTGTTATCTGACAGTTAAACAATCCGTGGAATTTCTTACTGCATTTGTAAACATTTTTTTTTTGTTTTGTTTTTACTTTTCAAACCAAGTACTCTAATGAAGCTTGCAAGGTTAAGCATTCCTAACCTGTGTTAGTGTGCCAGAATAATTCACATTGATGTGATTACATTTGGTCAATCACACTGCTTGGTTTTCATACCGATTTTAAAGAAAAAACATAGTATTTCTTACTTTACCAATTATCAATATTTTAAGCATTAAGACATGATTACAAATTCACTTAACCATTTGTTAATCTAACCCTAGAGACTTCATGAGACATGAGGCATGGCCACATTTTTTAGGTCCCTAGGGTTCGATTAAGAAAAGTAACACAGCCCTTCTACTGTCTTAATTCATTTTTATGTAAATACATACTGTATGCATAAGCAAGGTAGTAGAGCACCTCAGTGTTGTTTGTTGGGTTGTGCATAGAATTGAGGTGTCACTGAATCAGATATGCGAGATGTGAAATTTTACCATCTTGCTTACATAGAACATGTGGGGTTAGGGCATTCTTTGAAGCACCCCAACTCGGCATTCCATGACTTTTTGTGGTTTGTCCTTGACCCTGACATTATCTTAGCATAGTTTTTTTTTAATGTATTTATTACATTTTGGTAACTGGATGAGCCCACTAAGACAAGACAGACCATTTTTCATTATGCGATATATGACATTTCCTTGTTTTGTTTTTTTTTAAAAATGTAATAACAGATAATTCACTGCATTGCACAATGCAGCTTGGTGTTACATTTTTATTTACAAAGGCTGCAATGTGCTTAATTGAAATACATTTTAGAGGTCAGAAAGAAATAAGTGGCCTTGCTGGGATTTGAACCCAAGGCTGCTAATAATACCATTCTGTTGCACTAACAGCTGTGCTACCAAGACAACTACAAACATCATAATCATAAAAACACTAATGTTTTTTTTTTTTAATGTGCAACTCAGGGCAATCTTATTTCTTTTTCTCCTCATAAAAACGTTATATTATCCTTACTTTGGCCCTATCTTTCCATGCACAGAAAAATACTCCCACATCAATCCCATAACAATGGTTGTTGAAAGGGTGCCAAAGTTAGGGTAATGCTAATGCTGCATTGCACAATTGTTTAAATGCTGAGAAACACCATGCCACATATTCACCTAGGCTCAGGAGACATTTTTTTACTCTTACATTGAGTTTCTCTACTTTATAGGCTTTGTACTTCCTCCCTAATGGTGCATTTATGTGGTTTTTGAAAAGGCATTTTCTTACTCTTTATAAAGGAAATTATACAATAGCAAGAAAAAGTTCTGGGATCTGATTGGTCATATTGCCCTAGAGACAATGATGTTATTTTACAATAACATCACCGTATCTTGAACAGGCAGAAAACTGGCTTTAGCACATGCAAGCATGTAAAAGGAATCACTGCCCACTGCCCAGTAGCTGCACTTCCCTGTCTACTCTTGGTGTCACCAGTCATCCATCAGCCAGATGTTCAGTTGTTCCCTCTCTGTACAGTCCACACATAGCCTCCACAACTTCTCAGCTGAATCCCAAGTAAAAAAAAAGTCAAAGGAAAATGAAGCAAAGCCCTCAGTCCCCCACTTCTCTATTCCCCCGGTCAGCAGCATGATCATGTGGGTGCATCTAGAGTTCAAAAGTGCTGTGTTCGCTCCTCACACTGTGCAGCTCCTCAAAAAACATGGATGCATTTGGACAGCTAACCTAGAAAATAAAATCACAAAAGGAAAAAAAACACTACCTTAAAGACAGACTGTGAACAGGCACTGTACACTATCCATTGAAACCCATCACCCATGGGTGTCATGCAACTCCCCTTCACCTGCGACTTGGTCCTATACTCCACATACCTGTACCAAATCGGAAATCAAAGGATTTACATTTTGATATACTTTCTCCTGATAGACAGAAATGCTTTCTCATGCTCTGCTGGGAGAAAAATGAACATTCAGAAACAAGGTTGGGGGGTGGGACTGGATGCACACTGCAACAGAGACAGACAGCTATCAGGAGGAACAGAGCTCAGTAACAGTGCCACTGGGATACAGGAAAATAATACAGATGCACTGTCACCCACTGGACAACAGAGAAACTAGGGACTTCTTTTTCAATTGGTATGCTTCCCCTAACAAAAACAAACAAAAAAAAAAAAGTATTTTAAACATATTTTTTCCCAGTTTCTTTAAAAAAAAAATAGACATTGTATAATAGCAATAAGGCATTCCGGGGTGTTTTATTGTGTAATAATGTCACTTCTTAGGTGTTGAACACACTTGGCCCATGTCCTCATGCTTCAAGTACTGGAGGTGGGACATTATTACACAGTAACACACACCCTGTCATGCCTTTTTGCTTAATTTAATAACAGATATTGCACTATGCCTAATCCATGCACAGGGTCCATAACTACTGGTTGGTAACTATCAAATAACTGCAATATAGGACAACAAGCTTTCCCATCTCCCTGAAGTAAAACAGACTGACAGTAGCTGCCCAACCCCACCACTGGTACCACTCTCCTGCCTACCTGATCTGAAATGAACCCAGCAGTGGGCACTCAGCCTTGATGGGTATCCCCTCTTCTGTGTGCCCAAACTAAAATGAACTTGGCAGTGGGTGCCCAACCCTTCCACCAGTGCTTCCTCCTGCCTACCTGAACTGAAATGAACCCAGTGGCAGGTGCCCAACCATTTCAATGGTACCCCCTCCAACCACCTGAACTAAAAAGAACCTGTTAGTGAGTGCCTAACACTACCACAAGTACCCTTCCACCCAACCAAACTGAAATGAGCCCAGCAGCAGGTGAACATCCCTGCCACTGGCACCCTCCCACTTGCCCAAACTGAAATGAGCCTAGCAGCAAGGGCCCAGACCCACCACTGGTACCCCCTCCTACCCAACCAAATGGAAATAAACCTGGTGGCAAATGCTCAACCCTACTGCTGGTACCCCCTCTCACCCACTCAAATGGAAATGAGCCCACAGCAAATGCCCAACCCTACCACCAGTACCCCCTCTCTCACTCATGCAAACTGAAATGAACCTGCTGGTAGGTACCCAACCCTGTCCCTGGTCTCCCCCTCCCACTTACCCTAAGTGAAATTAAGGCAGTGCCAGGTACTAACTCCACCACTAGCTCCTCCCTCCTGCTTAAACTGAAATGCACTTGTCAGTGGGTACCCAACTCTACCACTGGTACCCTCACTCCCACCAATACTAGCTAAAATGATTTTAGCAGCAGTTGGCCAAGCCTGCCACCAGTACCCACCTCCTGTACAAACAGAAATTTATCTGATGGTGTGTGCCTTACCCTGCTGACAGTACCCCCTCCCTCCCTCCCAAATTAAAATGAACTCAGTTGCAGATACCCAACCCTGCTGCCAGTACCCTCCCACCCAAACTAAAATTAGTACCATGGCAGGTGCCCAATCCCACCACTGATACTCCTCCCTTCTACCCAAACTGAAACGAACCAAGCAGGAGATGCCCAAACCCACTGACAGAATTCCCCAACCCAAGAAAACAAACCCACCCACTGCTAAAGTTCCCCTCCCACCCTCTTCCCCCCATCCTGACTCCTAAAATTATCAGATAAAAAAACTCACCCTGTAGCACATATGCCACCTTCCACCACCTCACTGGTGCCCACAGTCATTTCCCTCATCCCCAATTCAAAGTGTGCCTCAGTACACTCTTCTATGTGCTGGTAAGAAAAATGAAAAAAAAAAATAAATAAATCCTGAAACCAGGATTTAATTTTTTTTTAAGGGAAGAAGGGCATCTAAAACCAGAATTAGGGACAATTTTACAATGTGAGTGGGGGTGGTAAGCACCCCAAACATCAAATTTGGTAAAAAAAAAATGAAAAAATGAAAAAATATGTGGGTATTTGAAAAAAATGACTGTTAGGCCCTGGACACACTACAGAACTGTTTTTGAAAATCATTTTTAAAACTAGTTTAGCTAAATCATTTCAGTGGAGCCACACTACTCACTAACCATTTTTGATAACAGTTTAGTGTGGTCACACTGCTAGTGTTAAACCTGTTCTCCTAGTAATTATTTTGTGTTAAGTCCAACACACAGAACTGTGCTTGCCTGGACACACTGCAGCTAGAACTGTTTTAGTTAAACCATTACAGCTTAAAACATTTTTACTCATTGACAGACCTGTGAGTAAAACCATGCTAGCTCCAAAAAGTTTTTAAAATGGTTTTAAGACTAGGTATCTAGCAGGGTTTAAAAACACTTTTGTTAAAACATTTTAATGGGCTTGTAGTCTGTCTGCAAACAGTGCTAGGGGGATTTAAACCGTTTTAAGGCACTTAAATCATTTTAAGTTCCCCAGTGTGTCCAGGGCCTAGCAGGGTTTAAAATCACTTTTGTTAAACATTTTAAGGGGCGTGTAGTCTGTTTGCAAACAGTGCTTGGGGGATTTAAACCATTTTAAGGCACTTAAACCGTTTTAAGTTCCCCAGTATGTCCAGGGCCTTAACTATGCATGCTTAAGGATTTTTTCTGATTTAATTTTTTTAACAGGTTTTCATAATTCTTTGGTTTTTTAATAATTTTTCACCAAATATAAGGAATGGGGTACATAGTATCCTTCTTGATGAATATTAAACAGCCAGTTTCATGCCTAGATAAAATAAAAATAAAAACAGACACTTACCATCCATAGAAAGTAAACAGAGGCTGTTAACCAGCATGATGTAAGGCAGCAAAGCCCCTCCATAGTAAATTGGATTTTACTGCTGAAGGGGTTTTGTTGCCCTACAACATTCTGGTAAAGTGTGCACTAAAGTCTTGATTGCAGTTACAGTATTAGCTTAATATGGATGGCAAGTGCTCATTTTTTGTTTTATCTAGATATTTTAGTATTCTGTGCCATGCAAGATAAGGTCCAACCTCTGGACCAATGGGACAGCTGCTTTGCATTTGACCTGCAGTGCCTAGCACAAAGCAAGCTGCAGGTCTGACACAGTCACATCACTATTCAGCTTCTTTGTGAGTGGCCAGCAGGGACACTTATGAAGCAAGCCCTGGTTGTGGAGCAATGAGCATCACTATGTAGCTGCTTCATGACTCATGAAGCAAGTTACAGGTCCAATGCAGTGAGGGTCCCTGTGCTGTTCCTCAGGATTTAAACAATCCCACAATGCTGCATTAACAGCACCCTGACTCTGGCACTGTCTGTCCAAGCATTGATGTTTTAGTATTTTACTTTGTGTGGCTAGGACAGTGATGTAGTTAAAGCAATGTCAACGATGCACTGCGTGATCATTCCAACCCTGAGGAACAACACACCATAGATTCATTAAGGCTGCAGGGACTTTTGCCACTAACTTTTGATACTTCCACTTTGTGTATTCTAACAAATGTATTATTGCAGTTCTATGCAATTTATTTCCTTACTTTGTGAAAGAGATATACAGTACAATTGACATCTTTAGCATTTTTATGCAGGGCCTGAAGCAGAGGAGCCATCAAGCATGGCACCAGACCTGCTGCTTGCTTGGTGCAAGGCCCTGTAAGCCCTATGTTAAACAGTACACCCATCAAACATCATGCCAGACCTGTAACATGCTTTTTGCAGGGTTCTGCAGGCCCTATGGGATGTAGCAGACCCATTGTGCAGGACACAACATTGGTAGCTTGCTTTATGCATTGCCATCTGGCCCTATGTAAAGCAGCAGACCCATCAGTTATGCCACCAGACCTGTAACTTGCTCTGTGCAGGGCCCTGTGGGCCTTATGAAAAGCAGTAGACTCGTTATGCAGGGCATGACATATGTAGCTTGTTTTACACAGGCTCCTGTCACATCAGGATTGAGGGCATGGTCCTTCTGAGTTATAAGCTGCCAAAAATTAGAGTTTTGATACAAACATTAACTCAAGCCTAACATAATATATACCGATAGATATAGATATAGATATAGATATAGATATAGATATAGATATAGATAGGCAGACAGGCAGACAGACAGACAGATAGATACATAGATAGATAGAGATATGCAATATATATAGAATAAATGATGAGCAATTGTGCTATACAAAGAAATATACCCATTATAGGAGCTAATCAGATAATAAGGGCCATGAACCTGAAGGGCAAGTGGTTTTATAAACTGATTAGCTCCAGAGATGGGTATTTTTCCCATTGTACTGTACTTAATTGTCTTACCCATCATTTATTTTATATATCACATTAGGATATTTGTTGAAGTTAGCTTAAAAGTGTAGCCAGCTTGCTTTCCCTGGTTTGTCTATATTTTGTGGTTTGCCTTGCTGTATATTGCCTCAGTGTGGTTTCATAGTGCAGTGGCATCTTGGTTAAGGGCTGACTTTTGGCCCTTTAGGCAGTGTATACACTATAGCATGGTAAGCTGTAACGTTTTTAAAAATGGATTAAGGCTTACAATGATGTAGCATCAGCACTACTGCCAGTGTGTTGTAAACAGTTTGCAATATCTGCACTAATACCTCCCAGCTGAGATAACTACTATCTTAGTTGCATACTCCAGCATTGTGCTACATGTAAGAGAACTGTTTATGATCATTCACACTACAGGTACAAATGGACTAGCAGCTGTAATGTTTTATAAACCACATCAAAACCTAGATATCATTAAAGCTTTAGTGTGGTTTTTAAGACCTGACTAAATGTTAAGTGCAGATGATAACCAAGCTACAGGCACTTAAAATAGTTTAAGCTCCTTAAACCATTTTTTTTTTATGTAAACTCATGTTGACCAGGTAAAAAAGCACTGAGCCAAATGACTCTTTTACAGCATTGACCAGGGTACATATAATGTATCAAGACATAAAATTATTAATTACATTATTCAGGAAAGGACACTCTACAAGAAGCAAAACTTTAAGAACACAATATTTACATAAAATCACAGTCTTAATTGCACACTCTAATTTAAATATATAAAAAACAGCCTTTTGTTCATTCTTACCAAGTTGTGCAGTAAACATATAGTTCAGTGCACCCCATGCTGCACTTTTCACCCTCTTGCCACCCTTCCTACATTCCTTCTCCCCCCTACCCTGTTCCCTCTCCCTATGACTCTGGCTCTTCTTATCTGTTGTCTATTTTCTCTGACAAATGCCGCTGGCTGCCTTGTTACAATGCTACCCTTGAACTGTATTAATCTGTACTCTGCTTGCAATGTCCACATTGTTGTAATGCCTGTCTTGATGTTCCCCATAATTTGTATTTCTCTGACGTGGAACCTTTGTAAAAGAGCCATGGCTCAAAGGTATTTGTAATCCTAGACTTGATAAATAAAATAAAATAAAAAAAAATAGACCTTCTATGCACAGTTACAATGTACTTCAGATGCTAATGCTTGTTTCAGGAATGATTTAAACTGATGAAAACATTGTATGTTTTGTATTGTCTGGTGACAAACTGTTCCAAGGTTTCACTGCAGTTTGTTTATAGTAAGGGATCCAGAGCCACAAAAGCCCTCAAAAACTGGTTGGACCTGACACCTCTTGCTATACTTTGCAGGCCACCACTTATGGAAAGAAGAGACCCCCCCCCCAGTACCATAATCAAGAGGTCTGCTCTGTCATAACTCTTGTTCAAGTTGTGAAATACACTGAAGTAAGTATGACGTGAATGAAAAATAAGGGAAAAATCTGAAAAGGTGGACATTTTACCAAATATGATCTACTGTAGAACCTTCACTATTGCTTAGATCAGTCTAAAATTTGTATCAGTTATGCACATTGAGGATATTCACATACAAAACATCTCATTGTCATCATGCCTTTAGAGTACAGATCAGTATATGCAATTATTGTAGGAAAATATTTCTAAAATTGCTGATTTTTCAGCTAAATGTTGGAATAGACTTCATGGCGTATCCTCTGACAAAGTAATCATTGCATTTATATTACATTATACCATATTTCTATCTTCTATGTTTCTGCTTTCATTTGAAAGAAACCTGACTGAAATATTATGATTTATAACTGAGTTATTCCATTTTATGTACCCATACCCCCAAATGGACACAGTCGCCATCCTACCCAGCATTTGCCAGTTTTGGTCATTTATGCATTTCCAGTTTGATTTAAGCTTCCGAGGAAGGACTTGTTTGGTCTGAAAGTTTAAGCACTGTTTTCTTTGTTACATCTATGTTGGTCAAATAAAAAGTATCAAACTATGTGTTTCTGGATCAGTAGTCTGATTTTGGTATAGTTTGACATACTATATAAGAGTTGTATGATATTAGTAATCTGCCTATTTAGGGAATGCTCTTAAAGTAATCAATTTGATGCTTTATGCCAAGTATTTATAATGTGTATTTTTTTTCTTTTGCATAGGGATTGCATGATATTAGTAATCTGACTATTTAGAGAATGCTCTTAATGTAAGCAATTTGATGTTTTGTGCCAAGTTTTTATAACGTATATTTTTGTATTTCATATTTATGACTGATCAACCATGGAGCCAGCATTCCAAGTCAACACTAAAAGGTGGCGACGAAGCACAAATTACTCCTGCTTCCTCATTTGTCAGAAAGATGCAGAATGTGTCTCTTTACAAATACTAACAAACTTGGATAGCCCACCTTCTTGTATGCAATTCAGAGCTGTAATGATGATCTCACTTTCTGACTGGAAAAGGATGTGTTAAAAATGAATTCTGAGCAAAACCCCAGTAATGCATGCAAGTTGTTGCAACACATACACCAACAAAAAAACTGTTAAACAAACTGCTGCAGAGTTTCAGAAAAGGACAGTGAGTAACCAGGTCCATCTCATGTAGCCATGTGATCTTCAATCAACAGCCTATATGATTATAAGAATAAATGTTTTCTGTGCGAAAGGGAGTGGGATAAGAAGGGGAACAAGAAACTGTTGATGGCTGCAAATGTTGATCGTCAAAGATCTGTGTGGCAAGAAGCCAAAGAATTCAATGACAGTATCATGTTACATAAGTTTATTTTTATTTATTTTATTTAGTTTTTGTTTACCGGGTAAGGTGCACTAGCCAAAAGACTATTTTCAGGCATGAACCAGGAGGGTACAGAAACAAAACTTCAAATAGAAACATATTTGTACATGATACAAGTAACATGTAAATGTTTGGACAATATTACAGTGGTAAAAATGACAAAAAAAATACAGTATTTAAGTTTACATGTAAGAGACAGCAGCCAGGTCATTTTTAAAGAACTGAGCAGTATTCAAACAGGGAGGAATAAAGTGTTGTGAGAGCAAGTAGTAGCCAGGCAGAGTTTGGTGAAAGGAGAGATAGAGAGGAGGGAGTAGAGAGGAGGAGGCAATAGTTTGAGGGGGATAAGTATGGTGAGGTAAGAGCAGGTTATCCAAAAATATGGATTCAGCAGGTGATGGAAGAGGAGGGCTGTGCAGTTTAAATGAGAATGCACAAACAGAGAAATAAACCAGAAAGGAAAAGTAGGATGGAAAGTGAAAGGTACAAGAAATTGGGAGATGAGACTGAAGAAAAAGTGCTCCCCATTGGAGTAGACCCCAGGCTCCCAGTGGACAAACAGAGAGAGGGGTGGGATTTGTGAGTTTGGGCTATGGCAGTCTGAAGCAGGAGCATACACAAGAGAAGAAGTGATAGTGGTGTAGTTCTCTCTTAAAGGAGATGTGGGATGCATTTTGACGTAGGGTTAAAGGAAGTGTGTTTCAGAAAAGTGGAGCATGACAGGCAAAGGCAAGACCACCTTTCGAAGTGCGATGTCTTGGAATAAGAACAGGGACATGTTCCGCAGAGTGCAAAGCATAGTTGGTTTTGTGGTATAGAAAGAGACTGGCCAGAGGTTTAGGTGAGTAGCATCTGATGATGTTGTCAGTAATGGATCCAAGTGCTTAAGACCTTACTTCTTGGGGAGGAAGTCAACCCAGATCTGAGTAGAGGAGACAGTGATGTTTCAGACGGGGTGAGCAAGATCCGAAGCAACAAATGTTATTGTAGGTAACATCCTACTTTCATAGACTTGAGTTGCAGGCAGAAACATACATGGCAACCCCATATGTTAGAGAGGGAAGTAGTATCTCACGGGCTATGGCTAGCCTTGTGGAGGGGGTGAGCACATAGCAAGTAAGGCAGACACTATTGAATTTAGAGTTTACCTGCTTACAGGTAGACTTGAATGTGGAGGTTGAGACTCAGAGATGGGTCAAGAGTGACCCCTAGATATTTGAAGGAGTTTGCCACACCAACAGATGTGCCATCAGGGGAGGAGACACTAAAGTGTGCCTGGGCATGTCTGAATTTCGGACTGGAACCAAATAACATTGCTTGGGTCTTTGATTTGTTTAGAATAAGTTTGTGATTTGTAAGCCACTGGTGGATAAGCTAAATATCACAAAAGAGTCAGGAGTTTATATCCTCAGTACTCTTGGAACTGGTATACAGTTGTCATCCGCATATAGTAGAGAGGAAGTTTTAAGGAGATTAGAGGTGATGCTATTTATAAAAATTGAGAAAAGCGGAGGACCTAAGATAGACCCTTGGAGAACACCAATATTAATGGTAACCTTGTCAGAGAGGGTGGAGTTAAATTTCACATATTGGGACCTATCAGTCAGATAGCTATTAAACCACTTTACAACATTTGATGAGAAGCCTAGAGAGTTGAGAGTGGCAGTGAGGATGGAATGGTCAACAAGATCGAATGCCTTAGTCGTGTCAATGAAAATGGCTCCTTTAAGCCATCCAGAGTCCATGGCAACTAGAGTGTCAGCCGTAAGTTTGAGCAGGGCAATAGTGGTAGTATGACCTTTGCGGAAACCGTGTTGAGCTTCAATTAAGAGGTCGTGTTTCCAAAGAAAGTCAGTGGTTTGGATGGCAACTAGTTTCTCTAGAATTTTACTGAGTGCAGATGGGATGGCAATGGGTCTGTAGTTGGTGTGGTCAAGCAGGTCACCTTTTTTAAGCATAGGAGTAGCTCTGACCGACTTCCATATTTTAGGGACAGAGCTTTGACAGAGACAGAGTAAAGATGTGAGCAAGGGGAGCAGCTATGTGTGGGGCAGCTAATTTTAGGAGCTTAGGATCCAGATTATCAGACCCCATGGCTGCATACTCTGAGCTGTTTTGTAGAAGTTTGAGAACCTCATTTCTCTGGATAGATTTGAAGTGGAAGGTGAACCCAGTGGAGTTTGCTTGTATGACAGGATTTGAAAGGGTAGGGGAAATGGAGGTGTACTAAGTAAGATCAGCAAATTGCTTGTTAAAGAAGTTAGCAATAGTGAGGGAATTTTTGCAGTGGATGCCTTTTAGAGGCATATTATTGGGAGTGGCAGATTGGTTTGAACCCAGGAAGAACTTAATATGGGACCAACATTTTTTCGGGTCCCCTGGGAATCTGTTAATAGATCCTTACAGTAGGAGCTTTTTGCTTGCTTGATTTCTCTTTTGCAGGCATTTCTCATAGCTTGGTAAGCATGAAAGTCTTCTAGTAGACCAGATTTCTTGTAACAAAACCAGCTTTTGTTCCTCTGTCATAATTTAGAGAGAAGGTCAGATTTCAGCCATTGGGTCTGCCTATTTCCTACATGCCTAGTCACATAATGGCTGTGTTTTTCTTGTGTGGCTAGGAATTTGGTCAAAAAGTTGTCTAGGGCAGACTGAGTGTCCAATGAGCTATAGAGGAAGGACCAGTTGGTGTAAGCGACGTCAAACAGAAAGGCCTGTGGGTCAAAATTCATATAATTATGGAAGGTAATGTACCGGGGCTTCATAGGAGCAGGCCTGCCTTTCCCCCAGATGCAGAAGATGGGGGAGTGGTCAGTTATGGTGTCAGGCAGGATGCCAGAGTCAACTATGTTCTCAGGGTGGTTTGTCATAATCCAGTCCAGCAGTGTACTGGTATTTGATTGAAGAGCAGTTCTGGTGGGTAAGGAGATAAGCTGATGCAGATTGTAGCTTTGCAGTTTAGTCAGGGCTGCACTTGTGAGCCTCCAAGCCAGTTTATACTGATGACACCTAATAGAAGAGCTTCACTATTTCCTAAGAGGGACATGGTTTGGTCAAGTAACTCATCCAGTCCTTTTTGGCCATGGGTAGGGGGATTGTATGCACAGACAATATGCAGCTTCTTTGAGCCTAGGGTGAGGAGGACATGAAGAGTCTCACAGTGGTCAAGGGGAGATGAGCTAATAATAGAGAGCTGGAGGTGAGACTTGAAATATATAGCTGTGCCACTCCCCCTTTTATATGCTCATCTGTCATTTCTCAGGAGATTATAAGATGGTAGGGAGCACAGAGAGTCAGGGGTGGATGGCTTTAGCCACATTTCAGTGAAGCATATTATATCTGGCTTATAGAGTGCAGCCCAAGATTTGAGTTCAGCAAAGTTCCGTACAAGGCTCCTAATACTATGGTGTGTAATAAGCAAACCTTTAGTGTTTGGACTAGGAGCAGGTGTGGGAATTTGAGGCCCTGGGTTAGGCTGTATGTCCCCAGAGCAGAATAGCCAGTAACAGGAGGTACCAGAGCTTTCGATGCAGGAAAAGTGATAGGGCATGAGTTCGAGTTGCAGGGGTTTTGGGGATGAATGACTAGATCTGATAACACATGATTTTCAATAACATAGATCATGTCTTAATAACTATATAAATAGAAGAACAGTCATGAAAGGCAATGACATCTATGACACAGGATTCTGTTGGCTAATTTCTCAAATTTATAGGCCACTGTTTGACAATGGATGTATCTTCTATATCGCTAAACTTCATGACGGATATCACCAGTGGTTAGAAGATCATTGCGTAGATGCAGCATCCTACAGGTCAGCAAGTCTGAAAAGATGCCTACTAACGTACTACACTAATCCCAGTGGCTGTAGAGTAACCATAGTTCCTCAGAAAGGTACATCAAGTCTCTTGTGTTCAGCAGAGCTGAATGTTGGACTGATGCTTTCTGAAGTCACTAAGTTAAAGCAAATATAGAAGAATTAGAATATACAGAGGAAAGTGAAGACAAACCTGATGATACTCAGGCTCAAATGGATGCAAATATGTTCAGTAACAATGCAACAAAATTAATAAGGTCTGAACTGAAAGAGTTTGGCAGAGGAGAACATCAAAGGATTACATCAGCTAAAGAGTGCACATTACAAGACCAAGATGCGTATGAAACAAATCTCCTTGTGTCTTATGAAGCAGCTTCAAAATGTGTGGGTTCTACTCTCTACAATTACATAACTTGGATGCTTACCAATGCTACTCCAGAAGTAGGCAATGATGGGAGAGTTCAGCTAAACCCAAAACAACATGAGTGGGTACTAAATCTTGGACAAGACACATGCGCAGCCATTGCTGGTGTTCCAACACCAAAACATGTTGGTATTGCCCTACACATACTAAAGGCCACCCAGAGCAAAGAGACCGTAACCGTGCTAAATAGATTTAGAAATAGCATTAGCTACCAAGATGCCCAACATTATATTGCTATCATGGCAGCAGCTGCTGATGAGCAGGAAGCTCAAGATGGGGTTTTCATACCCTTGAATCTGAAGTCAGGTCTATTCACACGGGCCCGGATATTCAAACTGCGCCAGGCTGTGGCGCAAGCCTGGGCGCAGCTCAACTTTGTTGCGCAGGGGTGTGGCCTGGACGATATTCAATGGAGCTGCGCTATGGTGCAGCAGATTTGAATATCGCACCCTGGCCACCCCCACTGTGCATGGCACAGTGGCACTGCGCCAGTGTAAGTGGCCAGAGTGGAGCATGGAGATGCGCTAGCGCAAGTGCCATTGCGCCATGCACAGCACCTGCGATATTCAAAAGGGGACATGCAAATGGGGCCATAATTTATGTAAGGCACACAGGGGGTCATTTGCATCTCATTATGGCCCAATTTGCATGCCATTAGCATGCAGGTGCACGATCCCCAACGACTTGCACCTGGTGCCCTGCCAGGCAGCAGCCATCAGGAACCGCGCCCCCTGCAGCCCGATTGTGGGCATTCGTGTAAAAGAAACCCCCGTCAATATTCCTGGTGGTCAGTGGACCTCTATGTGCCGATCGCGGGCATCGGTATAAATACCCCCGTCCAATATCCCTGGAGGTCCAGTTGACCGATCTCCACCCAATTGTGGGCATCTGTAACTCATAAAATACCCCTACTACCATGGTGGTCTAGTGTACCCCCCTCCCCACCTGCCCACTGAGCCCCACCACCCCGCTCCCCCCAATCAGTCACATATCTGGACTGAGTAGTACGGTATGGGCTGCATGTCCATTGGCTCATGCTGTGAAGCAATGGGCTTGCAGCCCTACCGAGCTGTCAGTCGGCGGGTGGCGGGGCGGCAGGCGGGTGGGGTGCTGCCACCCACTGGCTGACAGGGAGGGAGCAGGGTGGTGGTGCTCAGTGGGTGGGTGGGGGGGGGTACACTAGACCACCAGGGTAGTAGGGGTATTTTATGAGTTACAGATGCCGCAATCGGCGGCAATCAGTCCACTGGACCACCAGGGATATTGGACGTGGGGGGGTACTATACCAATGCCCGTGATTGGGCACATAGAGGTCCACTAGACCACCAGGGATATAGGAGGGGGGCTTATTCTCTACACAAATGCCCACGATCAGGCACATAGAGGTCCACTGAACCACCAGGGATATGGGGGGGATTTCACTTCAGGGATGCCGGTGATGAGGCATGGGGGGACGCCGCCAGGTGTGGCAGGAACTCGGGTGGCCACCCACAGGTGGCAGCTGCCATGTTGCACCCTGCAATGCGGCAGCTCACCTGTGGGTGGCCATCCCTTATTCCTTTTTTTTTGGCTTAACTTTTGCAGGCGCAGGTAGGGGTTGTGCATGCATGACTCTGCACATCCGGGCTGAATATCGGGCTGTGCAGGTTATACATGGGCCGCCCTCCCCACCTGTGCCTGCATACACATTACTGATGCGCTCGGTAGCATCAGGTTCTGCAGCACTTTCCTTTTGAATATCGCGCTGGGGCGATCAGTGGGTTGTGCATGGTGCAACACTGTTGCGCCATGCGCAACCCTTTTGAATATCTGGGCCATAGTGTTTATATAAAGATGTGTTATCTTGAAAAATACCAATACCCCATTATAAGCCAATCACAAAACAAAATAACATATTAATCTTAGGGTGTGGTGTACCTTTTTCCTCAGAACATAGGTATTACTTCATTTTTTGCACAACCTCATAGGTATTACTACATTTCTTGCACAGCCTCATAGGTATTACTGCATTTTTTGCACAACATTCCTCGATGCACACAACCCTCTCTGTTGCACACCTTCCTTAACAAGTGCACACCATCTTAAATAAGGTTATCATAGGACATTTTGGTATTAAATGATGTGAAATGTGAAATGTTATGCTACAAGTACTGTACTGTACTGTACTATAGCACAGACACTGTACTTATAGTAGTACACTGCAGTAATAGTACAGGGCTGACTTTGTATTTGCAGTACTGTACTATAGGGCTGACTTTGTACTTCCAATAGTAAACTGTACTGCAGGGCTGACTTTGGATTTACAGTTCTATACTGCACCATAGGGCTGACTTTGTACATAGAAACATAGAAGTTGATGGCAGATAAGTACCACCAGGCCCATCTAGTCTGCCCATTTTTTTCTAGCTGGTTGTTACTGCCATATGTGTCTGTCTATTCTGAACATTGGCTTACTTTATTCTTACTCAGCTGTAGTTTTTCCTTGTGCCTATCCCATGCTCTTTTGAATCCCTTCACTGTTCTCAATTCCACTGCCTCCTTGGGCAGGCTGTTTCATGCATCTACCACTCTGTCTCTGTGAAAAAGAATTTTCTCACATTACCCCTCAATCGGCCTCCCTCCAATCTCATATCATGTTCTTTTGCCCTACTATTTTTCTTATACTAAAACATGTTAGACTCTTTCGCCTTGTTTAGGCCTTTAAGGTATTTGAAAGTTTCTATCATATTTCCCTTCTCCCTCCTCTGCTCCAGGGTGTACACATTAAGGTCCTTCAATCTGTCCTCATATGGCTTCTGCTGCAGCCCTTGCACCATCTTGGTCACCCTTCTCTGGACTGTTTCAATACTTTTTTTTTAAACCATATTTATTGGTTTTATTTTTTGACATTTAAAACTTACAGTAACATACACACACATATACCAGGAACCACTCCTGGTCCATGGCTCAAAACTGGCCGTGGATACTATATACAATCACAGCCACCTTAAAATAACATTGCCTTTCATAGGCCAACTAAGCCATGTCTAACCTCCCTAGTGTGGTAGGCATTTAATTAGATCCCATACATAGTGTCTAAAAACTCAATACCCACCTATCAATACAGTAATATTGTGTGGATCCCTAACATTCAGGTCAGACTAACAACCGTAGCTGCATCTCTAGAAAAGAGAGAGTCCACCTGGACTGAGTAGTACGGTATGGGCTGCCACTCGCTGGCTCACGCTGTGACAGAATGGGCGTGCCTTCTTCAACTGTCGATCAGTGGGCGAGCGGGGTGGCATGTGGGTGGGGTGCTGCTGCCGCCGGCCGACAGGGGAGCGGGGTGGTGGGGCTCAGTGGGCGGGTGGGGAGGGGATACACTTGACCACCAGGGTAGTAGGGGTATTTTATGAGTTACAGATGCCCGTGATCGGGCAGCGATCAGTCCACTGGACCACCAGGGATATTGGATGTGGGGGGTACTATACCGATGCCCGCGATTGGGCACATATAGGTCCACTGGACCACCAGGGATATAGGAGGGGGGGCTTATTCTCTACACAAATGCCCGCGATCGGGCACATAGAGGTCCACTGGACCACCAGTGATATAGGAGGGGGATTTCACTACAGGGATGTCCACGATGGGGCATGGGGGTGCCGCCAGGTGTGGCAGGAACTTGGGTGGCCACCCACAGGCGGCAGCTGCCATATTGCACCCTGCAATGTGGCAGCTCACCTGTGGGTGGCCATCACTTGTTCCTTTTTTTTGTCTTAAGTTTTTGCAGGCACAGGTAGGGGTTGTGCATGCCTGACTCTGCACATCCCGGGCTGAATATCGGACTGTGCAGGTTATGAATGGGCATGCCCCCCTACCTGTGCTTGCAAACATTACTGATGCACTCCGTCGCACCGGGATTTGTGCAGCGCACTTTTCCCTTTTGAATATTGTGCCGGGGCGCATCAGTGCGTTGTGCATGGCGCAACACTGTTGTGCTATGCACAACCCTTTTGAATATCTGGGCCACAGTGTGCAATTGACAACCTAGACTACCATGCACATACAAAGGATGATAAAACTATGCATGGAACACCACATGAAATATATCAGTATGTTGATGAAGGTGAGGATCAAAAGTCAATGACTGTTAGGGTGCCCCTAGTTAAACAATACAAGTCTTTTCACACATATTTCAACAATTTCAAGCAGGGAAAAGCAATCTCACCCTCAAAGACCACCAGAACATTTCTATAGAGATGCAGCAAAGTTTTACTATGCTTGTAAATTTTCATTGAAGTCACAAAATTCGCATCCACGAATCAATTGGCGAAATTGTGGGTGTCAACTAAAAATTCATGATTTGTAACTTTGCCTTGCTTTTGGGATTTTTACATGCAAACTGCACTTAAAAAAAAAACCATAGCAAAGAAGTTACATATGTTGAACCCACCAAATTCCTTATGTCTAGTGGCCCACCCCCCCCCAGATCACTGGCCAGTTGACCACAATGTATTTTTTTTTTCAATTAAAACCCTGGTGTCTGGTGCTACCCTCACTCACAAATCATGGGCAACAGTTGAAATAATTAAAAAAAAACAGCCTCTACACATCCCCACCAATCACTAGCCAGTTGGCCACAACGTAAAAATACATATACTGAGGGGGGAGGAGGTTGAATGGTATTTGTTAACAACTAAAAATAACATCCTGTTCTGTGATTCTTATCACTGTACCTTGATTTCACTGTTTCTTGTCATGTTTGTATCTGTCACTGAAGTATCTGGATGCCAATAAAGCATATTTAATTTTATATATATATATATATATATATATATATATATATATATATATATATATATATATATATCCATTTTCTAAATGAAATCCTTGGTGTCTAGTGGATCCCCACCCCATCAGGAGTGCCCCACCACACCACCCCTCTCCCCCATCCCGACCCTGAGTTGGCCACTGACACAGCCCTCCACTCACCTCTACAGCTGGCAGCCTGACTGAGCTCTTAATGAATGAGTGCCTACTTGTACAAGCACATGTTCATTCATTGGCAACTAGTGGTAATTTCTGGTAGCTTTTCAGGGGAGTAGAGAATGAGAGGGGGCTGCTCCTGTCACAGGCAGGTGGGCAGGATGGGGGAACGGCATTGTGGGTCCACAACACTGTTCCCCATCCCATCCCATCCCACCCCTGTCAGTGACTGGAGCAGCCCCCTCCAATTCTCTACCCCCCAAAAAAGACTGCCTAAAATGACTGCAAGCTGTCAATGAAAGAGCGTGTGCTTGTACAAGCACATGTTCATTCATTAAGAGCTCAGTTGGGCTGCTGGCCAAAGAGGTGAGTGGAGGGCTGTGCCAGTGGGCTGCTCAGTGTCAGGATGAGGGGGAGAAGTGTGGTGTGGTTGGGCACTCCCTCATGGGGTGGGGGTCCACTAGACACCAGGGACATAATTAAAAAAATGTATATATATTTTTACATTGTGGCCAACTGACCAGCAATCAGCGAGGTATGTGGGAGCTTAGGGTGATTTTAATTATTTCAACTGTGGTCTGCAATCAACAGGGGGTAGTGGTGGTGGGACCACTAGACACCAAGGATTTAATAAATATATATATATATATATATATATATATAGAGAGAGAGAGAGAGAGAGAGAGAGAGGATAGGATAGGATAGGATAGGATAGGATAGGATAGGATAGGATAGGATAGAATATATGATGGGCAGGAGTGTGATATGGAAAATATTCTCACTCCTGCAGAGTGAGCTCTGGATACTCATGAGTGCCGAAGGCATGAGTGAGAGTATCCAGAGCTCATGATGCAGGAGTGAGAATATTTTCCATAGTGCTCAATCTGCACATCATGTGTTCTACTTATACAATAGGGTTAGGAGTTTCAGAAGTATTATTACATTTTCTTGTGTTCTTTTCCTGTTTCTGTGTTTGCT
This sequence comes from Neoceratodus forsteri, assembly GCA_016271365.2. Classification (NCBI taxonomy): domain Eukaryota; kingdom Metazoa; phylum Chordata; order Ceratodontiformes; family Ceratodontidae; genus Neoceratodus; species Neoceratodus forsteri. Next base: position 1,847,283,274 of record CM057449.1, read on the forward strand.
GTTTCTGTGTGTGAGTTTTTCTGAATTGTTTGGGACTGTTACAAACACTGTAGGAAAAAGCTGAGTGTGTTTTGCAATGTTAAGTAAGTTAGTTTTAGGTAGGAGTGAGAAACAAACTGTTTTGTGAACCACTGTCATTTAGAATTCAGGCTGCAGTCAAGCTGAGATTATCACAGTAATGGACTTGGAGTCTTAGAAACAGCTGAGTGTGTTTTGCAATGGTAATTGAGTTAGTTTTTGTTAGCGGTAAAAAATGAACTGTTTTGTGAAGTAGTGTTCTTTAGAATGCAGGCTTTAGTCAAAGTGAGATTATCACAGTAATGGGCTGGGAGTCTTGGAAACACTATGGGAAATAACTAAGAGTGTTTTGCAATGCTAATTGAGTTAGCTGTATGCAGCAGTGAGATATCTCACTGTGGTGACAGCACCACAGGAGATAAATCCTGTGGTTACTTCACCAGAGTGAGTGATCTGGGTTTATCTCACTGTGGTGATGTCACCATAGTGAGATATCACACTGCAGTGAGAATACATGTTTTTTATCACACTCATTTTTCATTCACCCCTATTGTATAAATATATTTACATTGTGGCTGACTGGCCAGTGGGGGTGTGTGGGGGCCGGGGTGATTTTAATTATTTCAACTGTGGCCCCTATTCAGCAAGGGTTGGGGGTACCACCAGACACCAGGGATTTAATTTAAATGTATCTATCTATATATACATCTAGGATACAAGATGGGCATGAGTGTGATATTTCAAATATTGTCACTCCTACAGAGTTAGATATCAAGAGCTCATGATGCAGGAGTGACAATATTTGCCATTTCACATGATCTGCACATCATGTATTTGATTTATACAATAGGGCTAGGAGTTTCAGAAGTATTGTTATGTTGTCATGTGTTCTGTTCCTGTTATGTGTTTGCTCATTCTGTGTGTGAGTTTTTCTGAATGGGCTGGCAGTGTTATAAACTCTATGAAACAGATGAGTGTGTTTTGCAATGCTAAATGAGTTAGTTTTAGGTAATAGTGAGAAACAAACAATTTTGTGAAGCTGTATTCTTTAGAAGTCTGTCTGAAGTCAAGCTGAGAGTATCACAATAATGGTAATGGGCTGAGAGAGTGTCAGGAATAGCTGAGACTTTTTTAGTGGTAATTGAGTTAGCTGCAGGCAGAAGTGAGGAACAGTGTGTTCTGTGAAGCTGTGCTCTTTTGAATTCTGGCTGAAGTCAAGCTGAGAGTATCACAGTAATTGTAATGGGCTGAGAGTCAGAGTTTGAGGAATAAGTGAGCATGTTTTCAGTGGCAATTGAGTTAGCTGCAGGCAGCAGTGAGGAACAGAGTGTTCTGTGAAGCTGTGCTCTTTAGAATTCTGGCTGCAGTCAAGCTGAGAGTATGACAGTAATTGTAATGGGCTGATGGTCAGGGTTTGAGAAACAAGTGAGAGTGTTTTCAGTGGTAATTGAGTTAGCTGCAGGCAGCAGTGAGGAACAGACTGTTCTGGGAAGCTGTGCTCTTTAAAATTCTGGCAGCAGTCAAGCTGACAGTATCACAGTAATGAGCTGGAAGTTAAGGTGGGGACTAGGTGTGAGTGTTTTGTAATGCTAATTGAGTTAGTTGCAGTGAAACCACTCATGTAGTTCTGCATTTGTGTCTATAGTAACAGCACAGGTGTTTCTTGCATGCTGAAGGGAAAGCTGCCTAGAGTGATATCAGTGACCTTTGTGTGACCTGTGTGTGTAAATGACCGATATCATCACAGCAGAGCAGAGGGTAAAAATATCAAACTGCAGTGGATGATGCACTGTTTTATCGCACTCATTTATCACTCACCCGTATTGTATAAATATATATATATATATATTTTTTTTTCCTTTTACATTGTGGCCTACTGGACGGATATCAGTGAGGGTGTGTTGAGGCTGGGAGTGATTTTATTTATTTCAACTGTGGCCTGCAATCGGCAGCAGGGGAGGGGCCTCTAAACAACAGGACATATTTTGGGCAAAGTTTATGTGTGAAATGTGGAATTTTGCCCATGAAATTCCACCCTTCACATTTGATCTGGCGGTCCATGAATTGGCAAATTTCATGAATTTTGCTTTGCGGATTGAATGCAATCTGGGAAATATTTCACGAAGCAAAGTTTTCAGACTTTGCACATTTCTACTGGTCAATAGGCCACATCAAATGACTTAATTGAAGCCAAGGAAATGGGCATTGCAGTCTTAACCTCATCACAACAGAGTGATAGTGAAAAAGTTAAAACTGTAAAGCTTCAATCACAAGTAAAGCCCAAACATCCTCACACATTCAGAAAGTGAAAGAGGTTAATGAAGAGGAGAACAATGTGGTCAGGAACTTGTACTTTATCCGAGATCTGGATGACGACAAAAAGGTAGAAGCATTCAGTCACAAATGGACAAAATATCCCTCAGCTCTTTTTGAGCCATAAGCTGACCTTCCCCAAGTCTATGCCATGCACAAAGGCAACAGAGCTGATTACCTGGCTGCCCTAAAATGTTATCTTGGAGAACTGTGGTAACTTGCCATCTTCAGATGAACTTACTGTACTAGTTGTTGATGCAATGGCATTTGTTCAATAGCACAAAAGCCTTGATAGTTGTACATTTGGTGACTTGCAGGACAAGTATATAGATACACTACTATGAATAAAGTTAGAGAGCTGCAACTGCATCATCATTGTAGGAGATATGTATGATGTTAGTCCAGCAGTAAGCTTGAAAAGGGAAGAGAGAAAAATGGGGAAAGTTTCATTTCACAAAGAGCAGAACATATGAACCTCGGGAATCCCTGTCCATCCCCTATTGGAAAGACTTCATTGCCAACTCCCAAAACAAGGTCAGTCTCCTTGATTTCTTGGGAGGTGGTTGGGTAAAGCACAACACTCAGCTACCAGAGGAATGTATATTGATTCTTGGTGAATTGTTCAAGAATCCAGGTCATTCCATTCTTCCCTCAGAAGATGACATGGTAATAATTCTTGAATTGCCATGTACAAAACATGAAGAAGCAGATACAAGAAATAATCTCCCATATCGCATATTGTGTAAACACACTTGAATATCGGAGAGTGTCAGTGGCAGCCACAAACACTGATGTGATCATATAGTGCATCTACTATAGCATTCAGATGGCTGGCCTAGAAGAGCTGTGGGTTCAGAAGATGGGCATGTTCCTGCCATGCCATTCAGTTGCAGCTTCTCTTAGTACTATGTGCAACATGGACACATCACAACTCACTTCAATTGTTCTTAGTGCTTACATCTTAAGTGGCTGTGATACTGTCAACTATCCCTTCATAACATAGAAACATAGCAGCTAAGGACTGCAAGGCCCATCCAGTCTGCACATTTCTTTTTCTACCTTATAAATGTGCCATCGGCCTTTGCTGTCAGTGGCCTATCTATTCATACTGATCTGTGTTGCTCCCTTATGCCTATCCCATGTCTGTTTGAAGCCCTGCACTGTATTCATAGCCATCACTTCCTGAGGTAGGCCATGTCATGCATCCGCCACCCTTTTTGTGAAAAACAACTTCCTCACATTACCCGTTAATCGGCCTCCCTCTAATCTCATGCTGTGTCCTCTTGTCCTGCTATTTTTCTTATGTTGAAACATGTTAGACTCTTTCACCTCGTTAATGCCCTTAAGGTGTTTGAATGTTTTGATCATATCTCCTCTCGCCCTCCTTTGATGTAGGGTATACATATTGAGCTCTGTTAATCTGTCCTCATATGTCTTCTGATGCAGTCCCTGCACCATTTTGGTTGCTCTTCTCTGAACTGCCTCAATTTGGTTAATGTCCTTATGAAGGTGTGGCCTCCAGTACTGCACACAGTACTCCAGATGGGGCCTAACCAGCGTCTTGTGTTAGTCTATTTATTCTGTATGTATATGTATATTTTACCTAGTACTGCACACTGTATACTATCTATGTTTATCTTGCCCACTTGTAACTCTGTACATTGCCCCTCTTGTTGTTATGTACCTTGTTTGAACCTTTATTTTCATTGTACTCTCCTGGGTTGTACCAGAAAATAGGTATACAGATTGTCCAGTGTACCTACATGGTCAACAAAAACCAACTAAATAAATTATTACCTCCCTCTTATGACTTGTGATACCCATACTAATACACCCTAACATCCCCCTAGCCTTACCTACTGCTTTAGAGGACTGCTTGGATGATTTCAGGGCATCGGTGATGATGATGCCCAAGTCTCTCTCTCTTCCTTTGTGACTGCCAGCAACTCTCCTCCCAGCCTATAAGTGGCTTCAGGGTTTCTCTTCCCTATGTGCATCATCTTGCACTTCTTTACATTAAATCCCAGTTGCCACTCTTCCTACCATTTTGCTAGTTTATCCAGATCTCTTCTCATTCTGCCCACCCCATCTGGATCATCTACTTTGTTTCAGATCTTGGCGTCATCTGCAAACAGACAAGCCTTACGCCCTTGTCCATCTGCAATGTCACTGATGAAGGTATTGAAGAGGACTGACCCCAGGACTGATTCTTGAGGTACCCCACTTGTGACTTGCATCTCTTCTGACTGTATACCATTTACCACCACTCTCTGTTTTCTGCCCATCAACCAGTTTGTCACCCAGTTGACCAACTTCAGACCCACCCTGAGCCTACCCAGCTTATTTATCAATCTTCTATGTGGAACAGTGTCGAAAGCTTTGCTGAAGTCAAGGTAGGTGACATCAACTGCTCCCCCTTAGTACACCAATCTGGTTACCCAGTCAAAGAAATCTATGAGATTAGTTTGAAAGGACCTTCCTTTTGTAAACCCATGCTGTCTTGGATCCTGTGCCCCTATGGATTCCAGGTGTTGCACTATCCTGTCCTTAAGGAGTGCCTCCATAATCTTGCCCACTACTGAGGTAAGAGTGACTGGTCTGTAGTTAACTGCCTCTTCCCTGCTACCACTCTTGTGGAGTGGGATCACATGAGCCCTTCTCCAGTCTTCTGGGACCTCTCCTGTGTTCAGAGACTCACTAAACAGTTCTGCTAATGGCTCTGCTAGTTCCACCCTTAGCTCCTTTAGTACCCTGGGATGCATGCCATCAGGTCCCATTGCCTTGTCCACCCTGAGCTTAGAGAGCTCTTGTAGGACCCTTTCTTTTGTGGAGGGAGTAGTGCTCACCCCCCCCCGTGTCCATGGTGCTGAGCTGTAGACCCTGCTCTACCTTCTTTTCAGTAAATACTGAGCAAAAGTATCTATTTAGGATAGATGTTTTTACAGGATCCTCCTCCTCACACGCCCCCTTTTCTACTTTGAGCTTAGCAATACCCCCTCTGGACTTTCTTCTTTCACTAATGTCTCTATAGAAAGTATTGTCACCTTCTTTTACTGTTTGTGCTAGTGTTTCCTCAGTTTGGGACTTTGCCTGCCTTCTTGCCTTACCTACTTCCCTTAGGACAGTTTGGTATGCCTCCCTATCTTCATCCCGCTGTGTTCCCTTATATTTCCTGAAGGCCAGCCTTTTGACTCTGACCTTTTCTGCTACTGTATTTGAGAACCAAAGTGGTTTCCTTCTTCTTTTGCACTTCCTTTTCTGTCTAACACAATGGGATGTTGCTTCAAGTATTGCATCATAATGCTTGCCCACTTTGCCAGTACCCCTCACCTGTGTTTCTTTTTGCCTGGGCTAACTTAACTCTGTTGGCCATCTTATCAAAGTCAGCTCCTCTGAAGTCCCATATTTTTGCCTTGGAATGGGATGATTTAGTTGTAGTGACCAAACTGAACCATACCATGTGATGGTCACTGGCCCCCAAATGACATTCTACCTGTGAATCAGTTATAAGTGGGAAGAAGCATGCTATAAAAGTGCCCTTCAAACTGCAGCCAACCTTCTTGCATTAGCAGATCATGGCAAACCTGGAGTAAGTCTAGATGTCACTGATGAGGTCATTCCAGCAGTGCATAAGTTCTTCATGAAATTATAGTACAGAGACAAGTTCAGTGGTGGTCTGGATGCATTCTGAGCTCACCTGTATGTGACAACAAAGGGTGACCTACTGACTCTGCCACCAACAGAGGATGCCTTTAGACTTCACAAGCTGTGCACCAGATAGCTGTCAGTAAAAGGACTCATAAGTCATATCCAGTGCTTCCTGACCCTACATTGTTTGAGCGTACTCTTCAAGAAGGCAGGCTAGTGTCACATGTGATGACAAATGAACCAATGCCAAAAGTGGCTGTGCAAACCAAGTACTGCAAATGCAAAAAAAGCAAATGCCAATGAGGCTGCATTTATGCTAGGGCAAATGTCAAATGTGTTATTGCATGTATGTGTAATGCTGACCCCATGAAATGTAGTTGGGATCAATGGAGTCTGACTTTGGAAGACAGTGACAGTGACAGTGATTAAGTGACATTGAAGGTCACATCTGTATACGAATGGTGAAAGTCATGAACTTGATGATTAATATAGGGATGATCTCATGTAATTGAGTAAGTAGCCATTATCAGTCATACTAAACAGGAAATTATACAGCCTTAGATCATTGACTAATAAGTTTTATATATGAAGTTAACTAAATCTTAATTAATCATAATTATTTCCTTAATTCTAAACTATACTCTTTGTACTGAATTTGTAAATTCAACACTGTTTAATGTGATGCCCCTTGTTTTGATTCTTTCCTTACATCAATGAAACATATAAGTTTTTTTTAGTTCATAAATAAATGTTTTATTTAACTGTATGTCTACAAATTTTGATCAAGTCCATTTGGGGGTATGGGTACACAAAATGGAATAACTCAGTCATAAATCATGATATCTGAGTCAAGTTTCTGTTGAATGAAATCAGAAACATTGTACAAGATAGAAATATGGTATAATGTAATATAAATGCAATGATTACTTTTTCAGAGGAAACACCATGAAGTTTATTCAAAAATATAGCTGAAAAATCAGTAATTTTGGAAATATTTTCTAACAATAATTGCATATACTGGTCCGTACTGTAAAGACATGATGACAATGAGACTTGTTTTATGTGAATAGCTTCAGTGTTCATAGATGGCACAAATTTTAGACTGATCTGAGAAATATTGAAGGTTCTAGATCATATTTGGTAAAATTTCCACTTTTCTAGATTTTTCTCATAGTTTTCAAGCACGTTATACTTTTTCAGTGAATTTCACAACTTGTACGAAAGTTGTGACAGAGCAGGCCTCTTGATTATGGTACGGGTGGGGGGGGGGTCTCTTCTTTCCAAAAATGGTGGCCTGCAAAGTATAGCAAGAGGTGTCAGGTCCAACTCCATTCAGGAATCCTGGATCCCTGACTATATGCCAATCACTGCATTGTGAGTCAATGTGGTTCAGCTGAATTCTCAAAACCAAACCAAATTTATGGAACCCAACTCAAAGTTAAACTGAAGTTTCACTAGCCCACCTTTCTTACTCTTAGCTTGCAGTACTGTTATAGCTCTGAAGCTACAATAGGGAGAGATTTTGTGGCTATTAGTATAAGGTATAAAAGGAATTACAGGAGTATAACATTAGAAAACATACCTGGAGGGAAGAACAGAAAATGCTTTCTTATAAATGTATTGGCATTCATACTGATACTCTATCTTAAGTGCTTTATGAAGCAATTGATGGTCCTTTTTAATGTCTTTATAAATGACATTGCAGAGGAACTGGAAGGAAAAGTATGTCTCTTTGCAGACGACACAAAGATCTGCAACAGGGTTGATGCACAAGATGGAGTGAAAAGGATGACAATGGACTTGGCAAGGTTACAGGAATGGTTAAATGTATGGCAGCTTAGATTCAATGCAAAGAAGTGCAAGATAATGTACCTGGAAAACAAAAACCCAGGGGAAGAGTACACAATGGGGGGTGAGATACTGACAAAGTAAAAATGGAATGGGACCTGGGGTTAATTATATCAGATGACCTAAAGGTAGGCAAGCAATGTGAAAAGGCAGTAAGGAAGGCTGGGGGGATACTGGGATGCATAGAGAGAGGCATCAGTAGTAGAAAACAGGAAGTTGTTGTCCCTCTGTACAGACAGTAGGTGAGACTCCACCTGGAGTACTGTGTGCAGTTCTGGAGACCCCATCTCTGCAAAGACATAGACAGAGTGAAGGCTGTCCAGAGGAGGGCAACCAAAATGGTGCAGGGTCTGCACCAGAAGACATACGAAGAAAGACTAAAGGAGCTTAATATGTATACCCCTGAGGAAAGAAGGGAGAGAGGGGACCTGATAGAAACTTTCAAGTACCTCAAGGGAATCAACAAAGTCCAAGAGGGCAGCATCTTTCAGAAAATGAGATGTGCAAGAACAAGGGGGCACAATTTGAAGATAGAGGGGGGACGGCTCAGAGGTAATGTGAGGAAGTATTTTTTCATGGAGAGGGTTGTGAATGCATGGAAAAGCCTCTCTGAGGAGGTTGTGGAGTCAAGAACAGTGGGGAATTCAAGAATACATGGGACAGACATAAGGCAGTCCTAGTGGGGTAGGAGGAAGTAAGCTGTTGGTTAACTAGGATCTGCAGTTTATCTGTTAGGTAGGAAAATGGGCAGACTAGTTGAACCAAGTGGTCCTTATCTGCTGTCAAATTCTATGTTTCTATATTTCTTGATATTGTAATTGTTGTACAGGAACTGCGTGTAGGAAAACATGGTGGCAACATGCTCCAGCAACCCCCATGTAGTCATTAGCAATAGCATTAGTATTGTACTTATTACATTAATTGAGAGAGAACATATATTTGCACATTAGAAGTCATAACATACCTTTCTTGAAAAGTCCCATTGCTTTGTACTTGATCCTTCCCCAGCTGGGCTGCATAGGGAGGGATATCTCCAGCAGGAAGGGGATGGTAGTGTTTCCATTGTATCACTTGCTGGTGATACCCCAACTGCAGTACTGTGTCCAGTTTTGGAGATCAAATCTCAGAAAAAATGTTTACAAAGTAGAGGCTGTCGAGGGGAGGGCAACTAAAATGGACGGTGCAGGCATGTTAAAAAAAAAACAGTTGGGTCAAACCCCTCTTGCTAGGGCAAAAAGGTCTAGGTGTAAAATAGCATGGAACTTCAAATAAAAAATGGCTATCCAAAAATGGATAATTCTGTCTGCACTCATTTAAAAAAATGGCTTTCTACCAATTTCATTGCAAAACAGACAAATTTATTAAAGCAGATTTCACATAACAAATAAATGCGCTAGGTGTAGACAAATAATTAATGAGCTGCTAGTCCCATATATAGTCAATATCAAACAGTCACAATACCATAATCCCTTGCAGCTCTGAGGATGGGGTCATAGTTTCTCTGAAACGTCAGCATGTAATATGTGAGCTGACTTGGCAATGGTGGACAAACCAGTGGCAAGACAGAAAGATGCCCCTAGCCTGGGGATCTATGGAGTCTTTATTTCTACACACACACTAGAGGTTCATCGTTACAGACCAGAGTCAGCCAAGGTTCATTTAGGCACAAGTCAGTGTTTGCAGAAACTCTGGGTGAGGAGGCAATATAAAGCTGCCAGAAAATTAAAAAGTTGGCAAAGTCTGTTGACTTCATGATTGGGTTAGACAATTGAGCCAAGAAGATTTCACATGACCGGAAAGCTGCAAGGGATTCTGGTATTGCAACTTTTTGCTGTTGACTATATATGGGACTAGCAGCTCATGAATTATTTGTCTACACAGAGCACATTTATTTGTTATGTGAAATCTTCAATAAATTTGTTGATTTTGCAATGAAATTGGTAGAAAGCCATTTTTTTTAAAATGAGTGCAGCTTGAATTATCAATTTTTGGATAGCCATTTTTCATTAAAATGGTGCATGGTTTGCACGAGGGGCCCTATGAGAGGAGACTGAGTGATCTCAACATGTACACCTTGGAAGAGAAGAGAGGAAGAGGTGAGATGATACAGACCTAGAAGCACCTCAGAGGATTGAAGTAAGTGCTGGGGGAGCTTGTTTCAAATAAGAAGGAGTGCCAGGATCTGGGGGCATGCAATGAAGATTAGCTTCAAAAGAGATGTGTGGAAATATTGTTTTCACTGAAGAGATGGTAGTTACTGGGGACAAAGTTTCATGGAAGTGGAGGCTACAACAGTGGGGAGGCTTCTAGGATGCATGGGACAGACATAGAGGTATATTAGTGTAACCCCAGGCCACTTTTCAAACTAGTTAGCACTCCCCACATTAAAATCTGGAACACTGGTACCCACATACTGGCATACTATTTACTTTACAAAAAGTTGGTACCACCCTTGGTGTTAGGATGTATACCTAGATTCATTTTATAGAGGAAGAGAGGGTTGGGGGTACGTGAACAAAACAACATGAACCTTGTATAAAAATCACAACCCAGGTCCTGGGTGGAGGCTGCTAGGCATATGCTAGATCTAACCTGCTGAGGGAACAGCAGTAAATCCAACAACCAGAAGCAATAATAGGAATGTCCAGAACAGTAACTGGGATTGTGCAGTATGGATTTATTCAACAGATAGAAATCTAAAGCAGAAGTGGACCCTCATGAGTCGGTCAAGGCAGGCCAAGTACATTTCATGAACTCTCCTTGCATGCAGTATAGTTCATAAACACAGAAAAGCACATCTTCTTCCCATTTCCCAATGGTGCATCTAGTGGACACCTGGACATGCACCTGAACATTTTTCTCCCATGAGTGCACATATTGTGAAATTAAGCCACATACTCAGAACTCTTCTTCGAACATAGGTGCAATTATGTGAAACTCAGCCACACACCTTAACCTGCAGTACTGACACTTGGTCAGGTAAAACTAGTGCCCTTTACGAACCAGGAAGCCCTGCCTTGTAAGCACTTAGAAGGCATTCATCCCACCCTTTGCCCCAACTGACAGTCTCTGCCATTCTTCAGGGTTACACCATTGAAACCCCCATTTCCCACTGAAATGCTAGAGGTCCCACACTTTCCATATCTGTCACTCATTGGGATGACCAAAGAATGAACTGCACTCTCCTGAGTGAACAGTTTAACAGAAAATTCACTCTCGTGGGTGAATTAGGGGCACTGACAGGGGAGATCCAGCCTTATCTACAGGCACACACACCCCAGACTATGATTCCTCTAAATATGCAGAGATCTTGTCTCCTAGTTCCATCCACTGGGCATTGGAACAATGGAAAGGCATTCTCCCGGGTAGCAGATCAAACAGTCTCTCAAAATTCCTTTCCGAGGCAGCTGAAACACACACAGAACCTTCAGGGGATTGCCTGTTGAGTCCACTGAGAACAGGCAGTTCCTTCCACTTCACTGGGAGTAGAAGTCAGGAAATCCTGCTGTAGAACTGGTCTCCATCTGTTCACTGGAAGCTGGAAATGACACTCCACTAGGGTGAGAAATGCTGGGCCCTCCACTCAGAGCCCAACTGGCAGTCCTCCTGAAACTCTTATCTCCACACTCAAGCTCTGACTACACAAACTGACACCAATTGAACATTCTAAGATCCTCACAGCAGCTGTCCATGTAGTGTGGCTTATGCTGCTGCGAACATTCCAAATGACCTAATCATCTTTCCTCAGGCTAGCTGAGTAAACAATGATGTCATTATGTAAGGAACCCCTAATGAGCTCCCTACCAGCTGCCTGCTACCTTCCTAAAAATAATACTGGTAGGATCCTAGTAACCCCAGGGGACTGGGTGGTTACACACACCACAACCAGACCACTGGCTGTCCACAGCCAGTACACTGCCTAGTACCAGGCCATCCTGCCTCTGATGCTCCCTACAAGGAGGGTTGATCAAGTCCTCCCCTACCATGTGCCAAGCACAGGCAGGTAACACCAAAGGATAGAGGCCCACTGAAGACACTTCAGTTCCTATGCTACTGCTGTACTATCTATGGATTCTCAGTGGCTCCAAGAAACTGCCTGAAGCATGTCCTAACAGATGGTACTTGACCCCTATCTAGAATTAGGACCACCAACTGCCTTCTCCCCAACCCTCTAGGGGAAATCTATCTGACCTATGCTATTTACCAGGTGCCCAAATCCAAAAAACATTTTACACCAACACACCTGTAAAATGAAAAAGGTTAGACATTGTACCACTCAGTTACACAAACCTAACAATTCTACACAAAGGAGGATAATGACGAGTCCCCAAAAATCCTCTTCAGGCCTTCTTGTCTTCTTCCAGAAACACCTGCAAAAAAAAAAAAAACACTACAAAATACGTTTCTGCACACAACTACAGTCTGTAAAGGCAAAAACAGTGACTAAAACCCCTCCCACTGGATACTGCACAAGCATAAAAAAGCATTTTTTAAAAGGATGTTTTACAAAACCACAAAAATAGAAAACAAACGCATTTGGGGGTGGGGGTCCCTGCAAAGTCTGAAACTAGGGAAGAGTCCTGACTGCTGAAGCACTACAGATAGAGTCTCTCCTAGGCTGGAGCCTGCTGAAGCACATTTCTGAAACAGGCACAAGGCCTGCTAGCACTGCAGTCTAGATGGATAGTTCATTGATTATTACAGTTCCATAGATATCTTCAATTGCAAGAAAACAATCAATTTAAAAATAAAAAGAGTTTCTTACCAGTTCTAGGTGACAAAAGGATGTCAACATCACCTCTCTGAACCTGTGTCCTGATGATCTTTCGGCTGCTGGGTAGACAAAATCTTCAGATCAGATGCTTCCATGACCTTCTACTTGATTAGGACTGGAAATCTTCTCCGATTGCTGGGCTGATGAACCTGAATGTTATCACAGACGAATCTGGATGCTGCTGGAGTCAAACTTGGATGCTACTGCAGATGAACATGGATCACCAGAAGAAAGGCATCTCCATCCTGGGTTGCTGCCTCTTCCATGGAAGTTGGCTGAGCTGGAATGGCTGCATTCACTTTTGGCAAGCAGGCACAAATTTCACAGGAATGGTACCAATTTCAAGGATAGTACCACTCAGAATGTGGGGCATAAACTGTCACCCCACCATAGTAACATTGTAGAATATCTCTTTCAGCCAGCTTTGTCCACTACTCTCACAGAGCAAATTAACAAAGTCCTGCCAAGCTTCCAGAATTGCAGTCTCTCATTACACACTTTAATTCAGACCCACTTGTTTACTCTAGGGTGCAGGCTGGCACAAGCTTCATCCCACAACCAGGCATGCCTGTCTTTCTCAATTTTGTCCCAGATTTGGAGAGAGTAGAAAGGATGCAAAGGTCTATACTTGGCCACAGCTCGTCTATGAACAATTCTCTCCTGTTTGCTGCTTTTAACCAACTCCAAACCGAAGCACATCTTGGGGGTGGCCAGTCCTGGTTGAAGCAGTTATGAACACACAGTGCAGAGCAAAAGCAGTCCACCTCTGCACTCAGGGGCATATCTTTAGAGTCTTCCTCCACGTGGACATCAGGAGGCTCCATGGAAGCCAAAGCCAAAGGCGATTCACTGGGTTGCACTGCAGCCATTGCAGCTTCTTCCTCTCCCACACATTCTGACCAGGAGCTGGAAATTGTGCCAACCCCAGTAACTGTCCACTCTCCACTCTCCTTGGAGGCACTGGCCTCCAAACAACACACTTCCCCCACCTTGGACTCTCTCACGAGGCTTGGACTTGGATCTTCCACCCACCAATTTGCTGAACCTCCAGTTGCAGCATCTGACTCCACCCTCTGTGGTGTGGAACACTTAACATAGAAACATAGAAGCTGACAGCAGATAAGGACCACAAGGCCCATCCAGTCTGCCAATTTCTTTTTCTACCTTATGAATGTGCCATCGGCCTTTGCTCTGTCAATGGCCTATCAATTCATACTCATTTATACTGCTTCCTTATGCCTATCACATGCCTCTTTGAAGCCCTGCACTGTACTCATATCCACCACTTCCTGAGGAAGGCAGTTCCATGCATCTACCACCCTTTCTGTGAAAAATAACTTCTTCACATTACCCCCTTAATCAGCCTCCCTCTAATCTCATGCTGTGTCCTCTTGTCCTGCTATTTTTCTTATACTGAAACATGTTAGACTCTTTCACCTTGTTAATGCCCTTAAGGTGTTTAAATGTTTCGATCATATCACCTCTCTTCCTCCTTTGCTCTAGGGTATACATATTGAGCTCCATTAATCTGCCCTCATATGTGTTCTGATGCAGTCTCTGCACCACTTTGGTTGCCCTTCTCTATACTGCCTCAATTTGGTTAATGTCCTTGTGAAGGTGTGGACTCCAGTACAGCAAGCAGTACTGCAGATGGGGCCTAACCAGTGTCTTGTAAAAAGGGATTATTATTACCTTCCTCTTATGACTTGTGATACCCCTACTAATACACCCCAACATCCCCCTAGCCTTACCTACTGCTTTAGTGGTCTGCTTGGATGTTTTCAGGTCATCTGTGATGATGATGATGCCTAAGTCTCTTTCTTCCCTTGTGACTGCCAGCAGCTCCCCTCCCAACCTTTACATGGCTTCAGGGGTTTCTCTTCCCTATGTGCATGATCTTGCACTTCTTTGCATTAAACCCCAGGTGCCACTTTTCTGACCATTTTGCTAGTTTATCCATATTATGAATTAGTAGGGGTATCACAAGTCAGACAACCTAATAGTCTTCAGCTGACGTGTTTTGGGGCTGACTGCTTTCAGAGCACAAGTCACCAGGCTGTTTTGGGGCTGGGGAGGTTTACCTGTGTCTGACTTGGAAGTTTGGATTTTCCTCTGTTTGATTAACAGAGTATTTTCTCTGTCAAATTGTCGTGTAGGGCATCTTGCTGACAGGAAGGCACTCATCGCAGTGGTAGGTCAGAGCTTTTAGCTGATTGTTTCATGAGGGCACAGTTTAGGCCCAAACCCTTCCCACCACTCACCCCACCCACCCCTGGAAATAGTTCCTTTATACCTGGGGTTCTGACATCATTTCCTCAAGAAGGCAAGGTGCATAGCACTGTCATATCCTCTGTAGCACACTGCACTGACAATATAAGCATACACATTATATAAATACATATATTTCTATATAACAAACCAATCACACACACAAAAAAAACTAAACAAGGTAGACAGTTATGTGGGGAGTAGTGCAATGTAATGGCTGTGGGGCAGCAGTCTTCTGGGAGTCTTTCTGGAGGCTGAGATGCTACCCTGTTTGCAGAAAACTATCTGCCCTGAGGAAGGAAGTTGCCCATCTTCAGGTCACACTGGACAGTAGTAAGGGAACCTCCCCCATCCAGGGAACACCAGAGCCACCACCACTTCTCAGAGGTTGTGAAGAATGCACAGCAGTTGGACCACAGTGGGCTCAGGGAGGGTAAGAGTGGTGGAACAGAGGCACACCCAGTCAGTTGTTCCACTCCACAATCCATACACCATTCTGGGGGAGCATAGTTCCCCTATGGATGCACCCGCAGAGGAGACTAAGGAGAGTGCAGACAACTGTCACAAGAGAGGCCCTCAGGAAGGAGGCAGAGGGCACCACAGGGAAAGGAAGCAGCTCCTGGTGGGGGACTCAGTTATTAGGAGGATAGAACTGGGGGGAGCAGGGAAAACTGAAGTAAGGTGCCTGCCTGGTGCCATGGCTTGGAGGGACAGGAAGCGCATCCTTAGGATCACGAGAACAGTTGCACGGGAGTCTGAGCTAGACATCATTGTCCACCTAGGGACAAATGACTTGGCTAATCATGAGATTAGAGCAGTGCAGAAGGACTTTGTAGAGTTGGGGAGGGGCCTAAGACAAGTAGCACACACAGTATCCTTCTCAGAGGTGCTGCCTGTCAGTGGCATGGGTGAGGTGAGGGTACTTTGCACAACGTAGTTTAACGAATGGTTGAAAAAATGGTGTGGAGCACAGGGGTTTGGCTTCATTGGGGACTGGGACTCCACCTGGAGGGACACCAGCCTATACTGGCAGGATGGTCTGCATCTGTCCAAGAAGGGAACACGCCTTTTGGACAATTGGTTTAAATGCTTCATTGGCAAGCTTTTAAACTAGTCAAGGGGGGAGGCACTGATAAGCGGCAGAAAAATCCCAGCCTTCCCCTACAAAACAGGGTACTAAATGATAAAAAGACCAAGGTAGAAAGGTCAGTGGGGGATGCTGCTACAGAAGGTAAAGCCATCAAAAAATGGAGCGCAGTGAGTACCAATGCCCGTAGTCTGGGTAACAAGCTTCCTGAATTAGTGGCCTTGATGGAGGAGGAACATCTGGATATCGTGGCAGTCACAGAAACAAGGTATACACAGAACCATGACTGAGATGTAAACATACCAGGTTACACTATCTACAGGAGGGACAGGGAGGGTAAAGGAGGAGGAGAAGTAGCTCTCTACATAAGAGAAGGAATTAAAGCAACAGAACAAAAGGGTAAACAAGGAGGAGGAGAAGAAGCACTGTTGGTCAATTTGGAGGCAGGCAATGGCACCACAATCCGCACAGGGGTTGTATACAGACCCCCCTCTCAGGGGAAGGAAATGGACAAGGAAATTATAGAAAGTATACTTAGAATGGCAGATAAAGGAGAGATATTGCTGATGGGTGATCTGAATATGCCAGATGTTAACTGGAGTGCAGTTGCAGCAGCCACTTCTAAGAGTGGGGTTATTCTAGATGCCATACAGAGGGCATGCCTTAGACAACTAGTATTAGAACCCACTCGAGAGGGAGCAATCTTAGACCTGGTCTGCTCAAATGGAGATGAAGAGAGGACCACAGATGTAGAAGTGGGTAGCCATCTGGGAATTAGTGACCATCGAACAGTATGGTTCACAATAAACACAGCAATAGAGTCAAGCCATACAAAGGCAAAAGTACTGGACTTCAGGAGGGCTGACTTTGCTAAAATGGGTGAGTGCCTAAGGAATGCACTAGCAAATGGGCAGGAAGGAGGGGTGGAAGAACAATGAGGAATAATAAAAAACTGCCATCACAGAGGTAACAAGCCTTTGTGTGAAGCAAATAAACAAAACAAAATGATGCAAGAAACCACTATGGTTCTCAAAGGAGGTGGCAGTGAAGGTTCAAGAGAAAAAGAAAGCTTTCAGAAAGTACAAGGAATCACAGAAGGAGCAGGACAAAGAATTGTATCAGTTGAAGCAAAAGAAAGCTGGGAAGGCAGTCAGAACAGCAAAGGTCCGAACTGGGGAAAAGATAGCCAACTCAGTTAAGAAGGGGGATAAAACCTTTTTTAGGTACATCAGGGAGTGAAGGAAGACTAAGGGAGGGATAGTGAGGCTTAATAAAGGGGAGGGGGTGGGCAGAGGGTGACTGTGAAAAGGCAGCGATATTAAACAAATATTTTTTGCTCAGTATTTACAAATGAAGAGGTGGAGGTACCTAAAACAAACAATAGAAACACTCTGGATACAGAAGTTGATACCAGCCCATTTACAGAAGAAAGGATTCTGAAAGAACTCTTAAAACTGAAGATGGACAAAGCAATGGTGCCTGATGGGATTCATCCCAGAATTCTAAAAGAACTAAGGGTAGAACTAGTGACACCACTGACTACCCTCTTTAACAAATCATGGGAGGATGGGGTGGTACCTGAGGACTGGAGGAGGGTAGATGTGATTCCCTTCACAAAAGTGGGAGCAGGGCAGAAGCAGGAAACTACAGACCTGTTAGTTTAACCTCAGTGGTAGGGAAAATGATGGAATCACTTCTGAAGGAAAGAATTGTCAAGTACCTAGAAGCCAGAGGGGCACAGGACCCAAGGCAGCATGGATTCACAGTGGAAAGGTCATGTCAGATGAATCTAATAGATTTCTTTGACTGGGTGACCAAAGTAGTAGATCAGGGAGGGGCTGTGGACATGGTCTACCTAGACTTTAGCAAGGCATTTGACTCAGTCCCACACAAAAGATTAATACACAAGTTAGCCAGCCTGGGAGTGGGTTCCAAGATGATAGCTTGGGTAAAGAATTGGCTGGAGAATAGGACACAGAGGGTAATAGTAAATGGAGTCCACTCTGAAGAAAGTGGGCTTACTAGTGGGGTGCTGAAGGGTTCCGTATTAGGACCGGTCTTCTTCAATGTCTTTATAAGCGACATTGCAGAGGGACTGTAAGGAAAAGTATGTCTCTTTGCAGATGACACAAAGATCTGCAACAGAGCTGATGCACAAGGTGGGGTGGAAAGGATGAGAAGGGACTTGGCAAAGTTAGAGGAATGGTCAAATGTATGGCAGCTTAGATTTAATGCTAAGAAGTGCAAGGTAATGCACCTGGGAAACAAACACCAAGGGGAAGAGTACACAATGGGGGTGAGATACTAACAACAACAAAAATGGAAAGGGACCTGGGGTAGTCATATCAGATGACTTAAAGGTGGGCAAGCAATGTGAGAGGACAGTAAGGAGGGCTGGAGGGATACTGGGATGCATAGGGAGAGGCATCACCAGTAGAAAACAGGAAGTTGTTATCCTCTGTACAGACAGCTGGTGAGACCCCATCTGGAGTACTGTGTGCAGTTCTGGAGACCCAATCTCTGCAAGGACATAGACAAGATGGAAGCTGTCCAGAGGAGGGCAACTAAAATGGTGCAGGGTGTGCACGGAAGACATATGAAGATAGACTAAAGGAGCTTAATATGTATAACCTCGAGGAAAGGAGGAGGGGGGACATGATAGAAACTTTCAAGTACCTCAAAGGAATCAACAAAGTCCAAGAGGGTATCATCTTTCAAAAAGAGGTGTGCAAGAACAAGGGGCACAATTTAAAGATAGTGGGGGATGGCTCAGAGGTAATGTAAGAAGTATTTTTTCACAGAGAGGGTTGTGGATGCATGGGACGGCCTTCTGGAGAAGGTTGTGGAGTCAAAAACAGTGGTTGAATTCAAGCATGCATGGGACAGCCATAAGGCAATTCTAGGGGGTGGGGGTAGAAAGAAGTAGGCTGCTGGTTAACTAGGATCTGCAGCTTATCCATTAGGTAGGGAAATGGGCAGACTGGGTGGGCCAAGCGGTCCTTATCTGCCGTCAAATTGTATGTTTCTGTCTCTTGTCATTATGCCCACCCCATCTGGATCATTTACTATGTTGCAGATCAGGGTGTCATCTGCAAACAGACAAACCTTACTCTTAAGTCCATCTGCAATGTCACTGATGAAGATATTAAAGAGGACTGGCCCCAGGACTGATCCCTGAGGTACCCCACTTGTGACTTGCATTTTTCTGACTGTAAACCATTTATCACCACTCCCTGTTTTCTGCCTGTCAACCAGTTTGCCACCCAGTTGATCAACTTCAGACCCACCCCAAGCCTACCCAGCTTCTTAATCGATCTTCTATGTGGAACATTATCGAAAGCTTTGCTGAAGTCAAGATAGGCGACATCGACTGCTCCCCCTTGGTCCATGGCTCTGGTTACCCAGTCAAAGAAATCTATGAGATTTGTTTGACAGGACCTTCCTGTTGTAAACCCATGCTGTCTTGGATTCTGTGCTTCTATGGATTCGGAGTGTTGCACTATCCTTTACTTAAGGAGTGCCTCCATAATCTTGCCCACTACTGAGGTAAGACTGACTGGTCTGTAGTTCCCTGCCTCCTCCCTGCTACCACTCTTGTGGAGTGGGATCACATGAGCCCTTCTCCTGTCTTCTGGGACCTTTTCTGTGCTCAGAGACTCATTAAACAGTTCTGATAATGGCTCTGCTAGTTCCACCCTTAGCTCCTATAGTACTCTGGGATGTATGCCATCAGGTCCTATTGCTTTGTCCACCCTGAGCTTATTGAGCTCTTGTAGGACCCTTTCTTTTGTGAAGGGACTAGTGCACACCTCCCTTCCCCCCTGTGTCCATGGTGCTCAGCTGTGGGCCCTGCCCTACCTTCTTCTCAGTAAATACTGAGCAGAAGTATTTATTTAGGAGAGATGCTTTTACATGATCCTCCTCCTCAGATGCCCCCTTATCCACTTTGATCTTAGCAATACCCCCCCTGGACTTTCTCCATTCACTAATGTATCTATAGAAAGTCTTGTCACCTTCTTTTACTGTTTGTGCTAGTGTTTCCTCGGTTTGGGCCTTTGCCTGCCTTACTGCCTTCCCTGCTTCCCTTAGGGAAGTTTGGTATACCTCCCTATCTTCATCCCACTGCATTCCCTTATATTTCCTGAAGGCCAGACTTTTGGCTCTGACCTTTTCTGCTACTGTTTTTGAGAACCAAAGTGGTTTCCTTCTTCTTTTGCACTTCCTTTTCTGTCTAACACAATGGGATGTTGCTTCAAGTAATGCATCCTTAATGCTTGCTCACTTTGCCTGTACCCCCTCACCTGAATTTCTTCTTGCCAGTGCTAACTTAACTCTGTTGGCCATCTTAGCAAAGTCAGCTCCTCTGAAGTCCAATATTTTTGCCTCCAAGTGACCTTCTACCTGGATATCTGTGATCCTTTCCCTGCTAGTCAGTACTAGATCTAGGATAGCCCTGTCTCTTGGGGGTTGTCGTACCAGTTGTTTGAGGCCCTCCCCCTGCAGGGAATCCACTACGTGTCTAGTTCTGGCAGATGTTCCTGCTGGTATTGACCAATCTGTATCTGGCATGTTGAAGTCTTCCATTATCAGAACCTCCCCTTTAGCTGTCATGTTTTGTATATCTTCTAACTGTAATGTGTCTATGTCCTCCCCCTGGTCTGGACGTCTGTAGTACAACCCCAGTTCATATGGCTGTCCCATTTCCGATTTCCAAGGTGACCCACAGTTCCTCTGACTCCTTACGTGTATTCTGAATTTCTGTAGCTTTGATATTTTCATTGACATAAAGGGCCACTCCACCTCCCCTTTTTGCACCTCGCTCTCTTCTGAACAGTACATAACTGGATACTGAAGTCTCCCAAGTGTAGTTACTGGTGAACCATGTCTCGCTAATGGCTACTATGTCCAGTTTAGCCTCTGTCATTATTGCCTGCAGGTCTGGGATCTTGTTTTCCAGACTGCAAGCATTTGCATACATGATTTTCCATTGGCCATATTTTGGTGTGCCAGTTGTTGGGTGAGGTCAGTGCATCATATGCGGAGCCAGACCTTTTTCCTTACCTGGTGATGCAAATGAACTACAAATATGCTGAACTCCTGTTTGATCACTAGCTGTGGGGGGAGGGGTGTTCTTCCCATTCAATGTATTGGGTGTTGCAACCCACTCCTCATTTGCTAGTTTAAATATTCTGCAAAGATGTCAAACTTCTGCCCAATGCACTGACTCCCTCCTTAGTCAGATGCAGTCCATTGAATTTAAAGAACTTTCGCTCCCAAAACTGTTGCCAGTTACCTACAAATTTGTGTCCTTTTTCCTGGCATCAGTCTTTGAGCCACATGTTTAGCTCCCCTGTCTCCCCTTCTCTGACCTTCCGTCCATCTGTCCCCCTCTCCCAGACTGGCAGGATCTCAGAGAAGAGATACTGGATGACATGGATGAAAGTTTGTCACCCAGTCTGGTCAGATGTTCCTTGGTCTCTACAACTGAACAGCTGGCAAGATCGTTAGTCCCTATGTGTACCAGGATGTTGATGTTTTTCTCCTGCTTCCTGTACAGTTTTAGCAATGTGGTCTGTGTCTCTCCATGCTGATGTACATGGGAGATATCTGACCATTACCCCTGGCTGGAGATATTTATCAACTCCCCGAATCATGGAGTCTCCTATGATAAGAAGTGTTTTGTATTTCCTTTTTGCTTTTTTGGTTTTGGGTTTTTGGTTAACTTCCTCTGGGCCTTGCAAAGCATTGACACAGACTATGTTCAAAACTCCTCTACAAACTCTATGGGATCTTTCTCACTGCACCCAGCCTGTTGCTGTTGTTCCGCTTCTACAGGGTCCCCTGCCTGTATCCAAGTTGGAGCTAAATGGATGCATTTTGTTTTAGCTACCATTGTGTCACCTGACATACTCATCCCAAATTGCATTCTACAGTCTGTGCAATGTGAAATTGTCAAAACTTCTCTTCCTGACTTTAGGCATACTACACACATGTTAACCGGATTGTTCGGCAAAGCCACCTCGGCGAATGCTAATGAACAGTCATACAATTTCTCAGAATTAGCTAGTTCTTGTTCTTGCTGGGCTACCCATGCCCTATCATGGAGCGGGTAGTGAGAGGGTTGCTGCGACATGTCCTGCAAATCAAACACACAAGTCTCCAAATTACTGCTTTTGTAATCACTCTGAGATTTGGTTTTAACATACTAGTAAAATGTACTAACAGGCTGCCTGGCTACCTCAATTGTGTTCCACAACACTTAGCAAAAAACATTTGAAACTTTGTTTAAGTTTGAAAACAGTGGTCTAAAATGGTGCTGCTTTGTTTACATTGCTGGCCATGCCCCAACATGTCAACTGTAACTTTGCATCACACTCATTCTAAAATTGCTAGGATTCTGGCTGGCTGTTTTGCATTTCAACTGATCTTCTCTATGCACAAATTTGATTTACTTGTTATCAATACATTACTTTACTAACACTTGGACAGGAGGGATGGTTTGTCTTAAAGTTCACTTTTTTTGAAAACAGCACTCTCACACATGTAGTCCAAGATTTAAATGTCTACAAAACTCTCTCTTTCAGTACTTTTGCTGCATTTGCTCAGGTTCTTATGCAATTTTCCGACCTTAGCACCACAGTCATTTACTTTTGCACAGAGTACTTACAGGCAGTAGCTGGTTTTCACTGTCGATGTAATACAGCCTGCTGTTGACTCAAGTAAGGCCTCTGGGGTGAAGCAGGCTAGCAGTCCTGCCAATCATAGCTGCAGTCACCTTGATCACTCTCCAGTCAGTCAGAATATGGGTTGAGCCTGGTTTAACTGCAAAAAGTTAGAAAAACTGCTGGTACAGAAGCACTTCTGCTGTAAGCGATTCCTCCTGCCTGCTGCACGAACTACACACTGCTCGCACACTGCTGGCTGCTCCTCCATGAATGTTCCACAACTCTGAGACTCAGGCAAGGGGGGCACTTAGGTGCACTGGGACTAATCACCCAACACCATGCAAATGAGCTCTCTCTCTCTCAGTCACACTCTTTCATGGTGAACATTGAGAAGGCGAAATTTAAACTGCAGACTTGTCACTTTTTCCTCAGCTTGAAATTTCAGTGGGGCAAGCATTTTAAGGCATTTTCATTCAGTACTTGGTGCATTTTCCTTAGTGACTCCCCCAGTTTTCACTGTATACCACTGAAACATTCTGAGCACTTATAAGACACTATCCTTTAAATCCACAAATACTTTTCTCTGGAAATGTGTAACTTTTAAACAGTTTTTCAAGCACTTTTACTACAAGGCAAAGGCAATCATTTTTCAGTCCACATTTTCAAAATAAACACATACGCAGCATATATTTGCACTTTCTTTTCCACAGAAACTCAGGTAGCAAAAGACTTGCAGGTGGCATTTTCCTTGGCACAACTTTGCTTTCTGGTAAATGATCTTCTGTTTGGGTGCACCACCACCAGACAGGAAGATCCTAGACATACCCTCATCATTACCTCTCACCCCAAAACATATTTCTTTTGGACAAGCCACATATTTTCTGTAATTCTTGCCCAAATTCAATATCACCAGATGAGCCCCCATTTTTTGTAACCCTCAGGCCACTTTTTAAACTAGTTAGCACACCCCATTAAAATTTGGAACACTAGTATCCACATACTGGCATACTATTTACTTTACAAAAGGTTGGTACCACCGTTGGCATTAGGATGTATACCTGTCTCATTTTCTAGAGGAAGAGAGGGTTGGGGGTACAAGAACAAAACAACATGAACCTTTTGAAAAAATCACAACCCAGGTCCTTGGTGGAGGCTGCTAAGCATATGCTAGTTTTAACCTGCTGAGGGGGGGCCCCAGTAAATCCAACAACCAGAAGCAATACTAGGAATGTCCAGAATGGTAACTGGGATTGTGCAGTAAGGATTTATTAAACAGATGGAAATCTAAAGCAGAAGTGGACCCCCATGAGTCGGTCAAGGCAGGACAGGTACATTTCACAAACTCTCCTTGCATGCAATACAATTCATGAACACAGAAAAGAACATCTTCCCATTTCCCAGTGGTGCATCTAGTGGACATCTGGCCATGCACCTGAACATTTCCCTCCCATGAGTGCACATATCGTGAAACTAATCCACACATTCTGAACTCTTCTTTGAACATAGGTGCAATTATGTGAAGCTCAGACTCACACCTTAACCTGCAGCACTGACACTTGCTCAGGTAAAACTGGTGCCCTTTATGAACCAGGAAGCCCTGCCTTGTAAGCACTTAGATGGCATTCCTCCCACCCTTTACCCCAACTGACAGTCTGTGCCATTCTTCAGGGTTACACCATTGAAACCCCCATTTCCCACTGAAATGCTAGAGGTCCCACACTTTCCATATCTGTCACTCTCTGGGGTGACCAGAGAATAAACTGCACTGTCCTGGGTGAACAGTTTAACAGAAAATACACTCTCGTGGGTGAACTAGGGGCACCAATAGGTGCGATCCAGCCTTATCTATGGGCACACACACCCTAGACTACGATTCCCCTAAATATGTGGCAATCTTGGGCAGAATTTTTGAAAGGTGGTGAATGGCGTGCATTCAGCCCTGTGCCACAGGACTTTGAATTCAGCTGTGTATCAATCCCCTTTGCCACAACTGCACCCAATATTCCATTAACAGGTGCAGTTGCAACAGTTTTCATGGTTTACGGCTGCTTGTACCAATGCTCTGTTGCAATCATCGTCACTTTGTCCTGGAGGAACAGTGCAAGCAAGACCACACTTATATGGTCTAAGGACCTCTGCTGGGTGCAAGGGATGGAAATTCCTGCATGTCACATAGTGAATGCCGCAAGCCCATGTGCCATATATTCAGTACACTGAGGGCTTGTGGCATTCATTCATGATGGAAAAGCCTGCCTCTTGTCTCCTAGTACAGTACTCACAAACTGGTTGCCCCATCCACTGGGCATTGGAACAATGAAAAGGCATTCTCCCGGGTAGCAGATCAAACAGTCTCTCCAAATTCCTTTCCAAGGTAGCTGAAACACACACAGAACCTTCAGGGGATTGCCCCTTGGCTCCACTGAGAACAAGCAGTTCCTTCCACTTGACTGGGAGTAGAAATCAGGAAAACCTGCTGTAGAACTGGTCACCTGTTCACTGTAAGCTGGAAATGATGTTTCACTAGGGTGAGAAATGCTGGGCCCTCCACTCAAAGCCCCACTTGCATGCCTTCTGCCACTCTCACCTCCCCACTCAAGCTCTGACTACACAAACTGACACCAACTGTGTGGCTTATGCTGCTGCAAGAGTTCTGAATGCCCTAATCATTTTTCCTCAGGCTAGCTGAGTAAACAATGATCTCATTATGTAAGGAGCCCTGTTGAGCTCCCTACCAGCTGCCTGCTACCTTCCTAACAATAATACTGGTAGGATTCTAGTAACCCCAGGGGACTGGGTGGTTACATTAGAAAAGAGACAGGGAGATGGGAGAGTCAATGGACAGTGGATATGGTCTGCAGAGGTAGATTAGGCAGGGAACTTGCCTGACACAAATTAGGTTTTCTTGAAATATAAATAAAGCAACACGTAATAATAATTACATTTAAATAAAACCATAGAACAGACTGGGTGGACCAAGTGGTCTTTTTCTGCTAACAAATTCAATGTTTCTATGTTTCTAAATGGGAATGTCATCTCCAACACTACAGTACCCCATAGTAATGCACGGTGGTGCCTATAATGGATACAAGTCCATATACCACTGTCAAATTTACTGTATATCCATAAGTAGCTGAGAGATGAAAGTCTCGACTGCTGAACCATGCTGGCACTTAAATCCTCTCATCAAAAATAATCATAAAGTATCTACACAGTATAAGAATCATGTAGCCAATAGTCAATGCAGGCTAACTATCCCATTTGGCAACTTAGCAGGAGTGCTGGAACACTTGCAGTTACCCAGTCTTGCTATGGCTGTTTCTCCTGTCAGTACTAGTTAATTAAGAAGTATACTTTTGATGTGGATTAGTAATGCTACAGTACTTCACTTTTGATGACTGAAATGAAGTCATATGATATATTTTAACTTAATCTGTACTCCTGCCATCTGACCCCCATTGAACTTAAGGCTGGCTTTCCTCAAGGTTTTTTGTTTTTTTTCAGTTAACAAAATTGATTGATTGATTGATTTCTTTAATGACTGATTTATAATCTTTGATCAAGAGAACATTATAAGATAGGTAGCTTGTTTCCAGGTGTATCCTAAATGGAGGGCTACAGGTATGAGGGAGTGGTAACAAGTTAAGAGATGTAGCACAGTGTATGGGCAGCAGTGTGATGCAAGTTTTTTTTCTTTACACACCCAAATGGTGTGATAACATATAAACCCTGAGAATGAAGCTCAAAAGATTTATACAGGCATCACACACCAAGGGTGTGAAAAGAAAACAAGTAACTAACTGCTGACCAGATTTTATTTTTTTTTAAAATTGCTTTTTCTGGCTGTGAAGTCAACCCATCCTACCTTCTAATTTGGAAAAAAATATATCTACTCCTACATGTTATACAAACACCCTCCACCCATTATTTACCATCTATGTGCCACATATGGCCACTCTCCCTTGATTTATTTTATTTTTACCTGACCTGTTGATCTTGTCATTCTATACAGTTTATGATTCCCCAAAACAAAAAGTGGACTCACAGCACACAACACAACAGAGCCCACTTCAAATTTGAATGTGTTTCTAAAATTGGAAACATCACATAAATGTCAGAATCAACCAGACAAGTACAAAGAGAATAAAAACCAAGGTTTAGTGGCCCTGGGGATGGAGTGTACAGATGTTTTCAAGCTGTACAATAGCAGCATTCTTTTTGTGAAACATGAACATTTTGAAAATCCCATAATGCACAGTTATAATATCACAACTGTGTTTTATGAGATTTTTAAGATTACTGGTTTCAAGTTCATATCAGAATTAACTCCAACTCATGGCTCCTTTAGCTAGGAGAGGAGGCAGTGCCTACTTATATGTAAGAGATGAAAGGGTGTTGAGCCAACTGGAATTTTTTCCAGAGACCCCAACTGAGCATTCTAAATTGAATGAGGGGGAATGTTAAATATTGGGACATGTTTACTTTCACAGAATTGTAAAAATGTGAAAGGAGTTTGGGGTAGGACAGAAAGATTTATGGGGACAATTTATCTTTTTTTAAAAAAGAGTAACAATAATGTGGATAGGAAAACACAATATAAGTACAGAAACAAGGATGGGTTTCCCAGAATTAGTTATTAGCAGAGTTAAAAAATGCAAGAACAACTAAAAAGTGTAACATGGAACACAAGTGGATTCAATAATCCTATAAAAAAAAAATCTTAAGATACATAAAACAAAAAAATCAGACATAATGGTCTGGATTCACAAAGCTTTCTGAAGGTGCAAATCCTTTCCTAATTCCCCAAAACTGCTGTAGCTATGGAAACAAAGGGGAATTTACACTGACTGCTATTCACAAAACCCTGTGCAGCTGCGGAAAAAAAACCCCACTATGGATTATGGAAAAAAGTGCAGCTGCGGAAGTCCATGAGGAAAAAAAGGTGTGAGATAAGTAAGGCACATCCCCGAAAGGCTATTCACAACCAGTTTTTTCCACAGTTGCAGAAAAAATGTTACATATGGCGGAATGAGGTGTAACTTTCCCTCAGCAAACTGTAGTAGTGCCCCAACAATTGGAATCTATTAATATGGAGGTGAGGCACAGGTAATAGCATCCCAGATAGTATAGCAGTGGCTGATGTTACAGCAACAAAAACACACATTGCCATGATATGGCAACAGGCAACAACCGTCAGACCCAGTGCAGCCCATGACAGAGCCCCACAGGCAGTAGAGCCTGGCCAGCCTGCAGTGGGTGCTACCCCTGCAGGCAACAGAAACACCCCAGGGATGAAGGACCAGCAGTGGCAGTCAGCCACTGTGGTGCCATGGTATTGCTGGTACCTGTGGTACTGCAGTGGTCCCAGTGGAGGGACTGACTGCTGGTCTCTTTGTGGGTGCTTTCAGCTTCATGCTATGGCAGCATGTTAAAGCCTGCTGCTCCAGCTGGTTAGGTTCGCTGTTGCTATGCCTCCTAAGCTATTTCTGCAGCTGCAGATCTGCAGTTGTGGATTTTCAGCACTTGCTCAGTTTCCACAGCTGCTGAATTTCTACAGCTGCGGGGATTTTATGGAATTCCGCACCTGCTCAAAATTTCTTTATGAATATCATGCAACTGCATTTCTACAGTGCTGCAGACCTTTGTTCCACAGCTGCAGGATTTTTGGCTTTCTTTGTGAATCCTGCCCAACACTTGATTAAAGAGGTGGCAGAATTGGATAAAATATGGGGTGGAAAAGCAATACACTTATCATATTCTTCTAAATCTAGAAGCACCAATATATTGATATGCAAAGGATTAAATATAGAAATACTTAACACTTATGTAGATCAAGAAGGGAGATTTACAATTATATCAATAAAACATCATGGAAAAATTAGGAAGGTTGCATCTATTTATTTTATTTATTTATTAATTTGTTAACTGGGTGAGGACTTTGGGCCAAATGCCCCTTTTCAGGTTCGACCCAGGGTCAATACAAAAAAACAGATACACACAATAAATAACATTTAAACAATCACAAAAAACAGCTACAAGATATTTCAGATAAGAAATATTTTTTTGATTTTGTCTTACAACCAATTAATGAAGAAGCCTGATTTACTGGGAGTGGCAATACATTCCAAAATTGAGGGGCAGCTATAGAAAAAGCATGCCTTGCTCTTTTAAGTTTGGGTATAACCATATCAAATAGAATAACATTATACGATCTCAAACTGGGGAGAACAGAACGTAACTTAACAAGGTAATATGGGGAAATAATGATTTAAATAAAACACATTTAAAAATTAGACAACCAAAAAAATATTCAATTCTAGCTATCGGAGCTAACAACCCTAGCTGAGAATATAAAACACAATGATGTGTTCGTATAGGCACCTGAAGCACAAATCGATGTGTATTGTTATTTATGTTCCACCAAGTAATGTAATGGCTATATTACCTGAATTTTTTTTTAGCTTTAACAGAATTCCCACAACCATATATAATAGCAGGGGTTTTCAATATGATAACCCCAAAATAGATACGACAGCAGGAAACAGAGACTATAATAAAAATGAAACTGCATTTCTTATGAAAAGGATGGAAGACTGGGTAATTATGGACCTTTGGAGTAGTGCACACCCGGATAGAAAACAGTTTTCATATTATTCATCTAGGTTTAAAACTTATTCTAGAATAGATATGATACCAGGATCATCTTCTTTATATCAAGATGTGGAAGAAACTAAATATGAACCCATATTATTAATAGATCACACTCCTATTTGGTTGACTTTGGCATCCAGGGATACCACCTTTAACCACTCTTGAAGAATGGACCCCTTACTATTAAAAGACCCAACATTTCTGGAAAAAATTAAAATGGAAACTCAAACATACTTTGAGCTAAATTCGGATGAAGAAGTCCCACTCAGCATTATTTGGGATGCATATAAAGCAGTAATTAGAAGGTTATCAATAACCAGTTCAATAGCGAGAAGAAAAATACAGAGGGAAAAATTAAAAGAATTGGAGAAAAATATCCTAGAGGTACAACATCAACATGCCACAACTAATAATTATATACACTTAAAAGTTTTGACTAAACTGAAAAACGAATATCAAGAAATAATCAGTGAAACAATTGAAAGACTTATGTTATATGCCAAAGCAAAATATTATTCACAAACAGATCAGAGTGGCAGACTATTAGCTTATCAACTACAAAAGGAAAAGGCAGAAAGATTTAGCCCAGAAATAGATTCAGAAGATAATGTGACACGAAAAATAACAAATGAAAAAGATACAAGTAGGGAATTCTTAAATTATTACACTAAACTATATAAATCTTATAACTCCATAATTAATCATCCAAAATTTTTAAATATGCTTAAAATAACTGAGGAGCAACAGAGCTTAATCAAGAAACCAATAACACAACATGAAATAATAGAAGCAATTAAAACATTAAAAGCAGGTAAAGCACCTGGACTGGATGGGATTGGGGTAGAGTTTTATAAAGCATTTAAAGAAATTCTAGTTCCACAACTACATAACTTATTCAATTCATTTACAGATACTTTTCCCCCTTCCTTTGAAGACACACTGATAATGGTCATTACCAAGAAAGGCAAAGATAAAAAGTTATGTTCCTCATAGCATCTAATATCTCTGTTAAATTTAGATTACAGCACGTTTACTAAAATTCTGGCAACAAGGCTAGAAAAGCTGCTACCATACGTAATTGGGGAGGATCAGACAGGCTTCATCAAAGGAAGGAGGGGACAAAATAAAGTAAGGAATGCTCTGAATGTCTTACAATTAAAGCATAATAGTAAGGATATGGTGATATCCCTGGATGCCGAAAAAGCCTTCAACAAGATGGAATGGCCTTAATTATTAGAAATATTAAAAGCAGCTAATATTGGTCAAAAATGTATAACTTGGATAAAAGCTATTTACAACACTCCGAAAGCCAGGATATTAACCAATAATACTTACTCACCATCCTTTTCATTAGAAAGAGGCAGCAGGCAGAGGTGCCCCTTGTCTCCCCTCTTGTTTGCTCTTATTATCGAACCTCTGGCTAATGTTATCAGGGAAGAAAAATCTATTAATGGATTCAGATATGGTGAACAAAAAACATTAAAATTATCTTTATTCGCAGATTATGTGATACTATATTTACAAAACCCAGAAATAGAACTCCCAAAAATTTTACAGATCATTCAAGAATACAGCCAACAATCTGTATATACTGTAAATTGACGAAAATCAGAAGCATTATTAATAAATCCTATACAATATAATAACATGGGAGCTAATTTACCTATTAAAATACAACTAAAAAGCTTAACATATTTAGGCATTAAGCAAATGGAAGATCATAAGCAGTTATTAAAACTAAATCTGAATCCATTGATAGAAGAAATAGAGACAGATCTGGAAAGTTGGAAAGGATTACCTTTAACACCGCTGGGTCAAATTCAAGTTATAAAAATGAATATTCTACCTCAATTTCTATACTTATTCCAGGCAATCCCTATTAATAAACCAAATGATATTTGGAATAAACTGAACAAAATAACAAATACATTTATATGGAAAAATCAAATACCTAGACTTAAAAACCAAAAAATAATATTTGAAATTTGAAAATCTGGGTTTAAAACTTCCTAATTTAAAATATTATCACCGGACTGCAACACAAGAGCCAATTAAAGAATTTTAACTAACAAGGACTTTTTTTTTAGGTGAACAGTGGCCTTCCTTTCTCATATTCGGCACTAAAATGTATAAAAACAACATCTAATACTCGGCTCCATTGTAGTCTATGGACTGCGACCCTGTGCTGT
Source organism: Neoceratodus forsteri (assembly GCA_016271365.2). Classification (NCBI taxonomy): domain Eukaryota; kingdom Metazoa; phylum Chordata; order Ceratodontiformes; family Ceratodontidae; genus Neoceratodus; species Neoceratodus forsteri. The sequence continues at coordinate 1,847,314,732 of CM057449.1, forward strand.
TCTTGTACTGACATCAGAAAATGTGAAAGGGTGGGGGGTGCGGCTCCAGGTCAGGGATTGCTACCATTTTAGAAAGCAGCTCCACGGAGCTGTTTTACAAGTGTTTATACTTTAAATAATAGTATTCAGCAAAGTAAACTTTTGGATGGAATGGCTAAACTGGAGGGTGAGTTATGACATATGTTGGAGGGAGGGAGAAATGATTATGCTAGAAACCTACTCTTTAAATAGATTCTGCTGAATGAACTTTGTATAATGGAGGATGTTACTCTTTACATAAATGTTATCTTTCTTTCCAAGGGTGGGAGGGGTGTGGGTGTTTTGTATTCACATGTCAATTGCTTATTTTCAAAACTGTCTGTTTCTTTTTTTTCTTTTAAGAGAAAAATTTAATGAAGATATATTTATAAAAAAGAATTAAGTAAGAATAATAACTGGCCATCTCTTTTTTTTTTCAATGTTGATGGCCAGTTATTATTTGCCATAATAAACAGCCAGATATAATAGCAAACACATGCTGTAAACAAAGGAGCTGTGCTCAAGACTCACTCTTTCACTCTGTTGAGTACAGCAATAAGTGAAATGGGGAGTTGCTGACTTTTCTTTTGTGTTCAAATAACTGCCATATTTTGGGTACCTTAACAGAAGCAATTAGAAACTCAGCTAAACATTGGAGAAACCTGCCCTGAAATTAAAAATCTCCCTGACGCAACATAAACTGAAAAACAATTCTCAAGAGGCATGCAGCACTTCCTGAAATGAACGCTTTCACTTTCAGTGCCAGAAAAGGTGAGTCAGTGCTGGTTCAGGTTACAAACTTACTATCTGTAGCACTAACCATCAGAAGAACTTCCATAACGTCCCTGCCAAAGTTTATTCTACTCCAAGTTAATGAATGAAACACTTTTGGCAAACAGCAAGGTGAATGTTTCCTTATTTCCTTTAAAAGTGTAATTTATTTTTTGGGGGGAGGAAAAAATTGATGGTCAGTGATTATATAAAATAAATCATGGGATGGTGTAATTACTCAAATTTAATATACTCTTTCAGTGTGTGTGATGTCTGATAAAACCCTCAAGCTTCACTCTTGGGGTTTAAAAAGCATGACACAGCTTGGTTTTGTACTAAATTACTCTACTGTACGCCATCACATATATTATTCTATATTTTATTTATTTATTTAAAATTTGATAACTGGGAAAGGCACACTGAGCCAAGACTCATTTCCAGGTGTGACTTGGGGGACAGAGAGATGGGATGCACCATAGACATAGCAGTAAGACATTGCAAAACTTCTGGATGAACAAACAGAACAATATAATATTTCAGTAAGTATACATACAGGTGCATTTTTGGTGTAGCATAGATTTATAAGGTGCACAGTGTGGCAGGCAGTATTATACAGTAAACACATTTTTACATTTGCAATAAATTATATACATAGGCAAGCTAGTTTACATTAGCATTTTAAAGGAAAAAGTTACATATTATAGCATAGTAAGTTAATAATAATAATAAATAATAATAATACTTTATTTTTAAGGTGCCGTACAAATCAACATACAATAAAACACAATCTCATTAAAAAATAAATACAGAATCAATTACAAAACCACTACTAAAATCAAAAAGACTTCAATTGCCAAAAGCTTGTCTCCACAAGTAAGTTTTCAAAGCCTGTTTAAAACCCTCCATGGTCGGGGACTCCCGTAACTGATGGGGTAGAGAATTCCAGAGCGTAGAAGCCACAAACATAAATGCCAGGGCCCCAAATGATCTCAATCGCACCCTCTGAATCTCTAGCAATCCCTCATCAGCTGAGCAAAGCAATCAGCCAGGGTGGTAAGGAACCAGGAGCTCTTTCAGATAGTCTGGTCCCTGTCCATGTAGGACTTTGAAAGTCAATAAAATTACTTTAAAGGTAATCTGCCACCGTACAGGCAGCCAGTGCAGTTCACGCAGCACCGGCAAAATATGACTAAATTGAGATGTTCCAGTCAAAAGCCGGGCCACAGCATTCTGCACCAGCTGCAGGTGGTGGATTTCTGCCCCAGATAACCCTAGGTATAAGGAATTGCAATAGTCCAAGCGTGTGGACACAAAAGCGTGGACCAGCATAGGAAGATCACCAGGAAGAACAAGATGCTTGATCCTGGAGATATTCCTCAGATGATAAAAAAAGGATTGATGATGGCAGACACCTGCGATTGCAGCGTAAGCCCATCATCAAATATTACCCCCAGGTTCCGCATCTGTTTGGAGGTCAGGAGAGGCATGCCCCCAAGGAATAACCCAGAGGGTGAACCTGCTCCGAACCCCCCAGTCCAACAGGCAGGATCCACAACCAACACCTCAGTCTTATCAGAGTTCAACTTCAACCAACTCACATCCATCCACTTCTGGATTTCACTGAGGCAGTTATTAAAGACCGAGAGAGTTCCATCCTGGTCAGGTGCAAAAGAAAGGTAGAGCTGGGTATCATCAGCATAGCAGTGAAACCTCAGACCATACCTTCTTACAATGTCTCCGAGGGGCAGCATGTACACTGCGAACAACATGGGGGACAATACCGAACCCTGAGGAACTGCACATAACAGAGAGACTGGACCTGAGGAATAAATCCCAGATACAACTCTCTGAGTTCTTCCAGTGAGATAAGATGTAAACCACCTGAGGACTACACCAGATATTCCACAGATGCACTTCAGACAGTTCAGCAATACCCCATGTTCCACAATGTCAAATGCAGATGAGAGATCCAGAAGGACCAGAATAGAATGGCTCTTCCGATCTCTAGCCATCAAGAGATCACTGAGCACCCTAACCAGCACTGTCTCGGTACTATGCCTCTTTCAAAAACTGGACTGGAGGGGTTCATAGATATCCTGGATGGTCAAGTGGTTCTCCAGTTGGATGGCCACTACTTTCTTTATCATCTTCCCAATAAAGGGAAGATTAGAGATCGGCCTGTAGTTAATATGGGAGTCAGAGTCCAAAGAAGCTTTCTTCAGAAGGGGTGTAGCCACTGCATCCTTGAGGAGCTAGGAAACTCACCTGTTTCCAAAGTTCACCTAACTATCCATGTAAGGACCGGACTGATAGAATCAACACAACCTAAAATCAGGGAGGTTGGTCCAGGATCCAAATTACAGCATGAAGGGCGCATACCCTGGACAATCCGCATGACATCCATGAACTCCGGTCAGTCGAAGGTACTCCAAGAAAACAGAGGGGAGGCAGCCACATGCCAGTCTACCACAATACCAGAGTGTGCTGGATGAAGTGCCACCCTGATGTCAGCCACCTTATCTGCAAAGAACCGAGCAAGCTCATCACACTCTATCTGTGAAAAAGCTTTTCACACCTGCAGGCAGGCTGGGTTGCACAGTCTGTCTACAGTGCAAAAAAGCTGAGCTGGTTGATTCTGAGCAACAGCAATGTCCCTGGACAGGAATTCTGCCTTCTTACGGGAGATTGCCAATTGATATGCCTCACAATGCTCCATCAATTTAAGGCAGTCGGTATCAAGGATGAATTTCCACCAGCAACGCTCAAACCCTCGTCCCAATCACCGCATCTCCCTCAATGTTCCATCAAATCATGGGGACTGAGGATGAAGGGAGAGGGGATGAACTCGGACAGGAGCAACAAGATCCAGGGCCACTGATATAGCATTATTATAGGTTACAACGAGGACCTCTGGGTCGCTGTTTGCTACTGGAAGAGACAATAGGTCAAGTACTGCCGCTAGGCCTTCAGAACTAATACATCATAAAGGGCAATACCTGACCATTTCCACAGGGGTAGGCCTATGATGGGGGGGTGCTAAAACTAAACCCCACGATGTAACGATCAGGCCATCCAACTGGTTCCATGCCCAAGTTTAAGGCCTCAATCCCCAGGAGGAAAACTAAATCAAGAGAGTGACTGTACTTATGAGTAGCAGTAGTAACTATCTGTGTCAGGCCCAGAGATGACATTAACTGGAGGAAGTGTTGTCCAAACGGTGAGAGTTTGTCATCGACCCAGGTGTTAAAATCATCCCAGAACCATCAATTTGGGCAATTCAAAAGCCATGTCGACAACAGTCTGCCACTTCCTGAAGGAAGCGCTTCTAGTCACCGGGTGGACGGTGAACGAGAGCGATCCTACAACCTGCACCTGCTACAACAGTACACTCAAACGACCCAGCCTCCTCAACTGGTACATTCACAAGGCTTAGTTCAGTCTTGAAACAGACCGTAACCCCCCCCCCATGATCCAATCTCGGGCGGTGAATCACCGAGTACCCGGCTGGAGTTAAAGCCTCCAAAATGGGGCCAGAGTTCTCATCCAGCCAGGTCTCAGTGATACAAGTCAGGTCCACTGATCCCACAAGATCTGTAATAATTGCAGTCTTTTTTTTGATGGACCTGAAATTGCATAACACCGCCTGAGTTGGATGAACCTCCAGAGCCAGACGAACTGTCTGCCCATCAAAATTGATGGTGTCCTTGGGTATGGAAACCAGGCATGGTGGACCACATTCCTGGTTCCATTTCACCCCAGGGCATCTCCTGGACCTCACAACCCCAATGTGATGGCTTAACTCATTCACCCTTCCATGTCCACACACCCCCACTCCCCTTCCCCCCACAAGTGATACCTCGCACCCTACAGCGTTGGTAAGTTGTAAACTGCAACAGAGGGGAGAAAAAGGGGAGGAGAGCATGGAGGGTGAAGGGTGAATAGCACACGACTGTGGGGGCAGGCCTCCAACACATACTAATAGTCACTTTAACAGATGACCCACACTCAACTAATAACCCAAACACAATAATAACTATAAATATAAAACAAATTAATTAAACACACCCACATTATCCCCTAAACATTATAAAACATTTCAAATAATAAAACAAATAAATTAATAATCAGAAATTCTTCACAACTCCCCAGGCCCTCTCCCTGCCTTGGAGATATGACTTAAATATAAACATTCTCACTGTCTGTTGAAAAAGTCCAGAAAAATGTCCAAGTCCAAGCCCTCTCATGACTAGGAACTAGAAAATACCGGTACTCTCACTGCCTGTATAAATTAAACAGAATGAGTTTTAAGAAATAAGATAAACTCAAACCATGTCAATAGTCACCAGGCCTTGAATCCAGGAGCCACAGTCTTCATCGACCAGCTTTGGAAATATCCCTTTCAAAGGGCCACCACCAGAAAGAATCCACAGCCACTACCTCGGTCCCCCAACAGCACTAGCACACCAGCAGGCTCCCCGGGGGATCTAAGGGAATTGATAACCCATTCCACCAGTCACCTGGCAAAACTATGGCTCCACTCCCCGAGTAGCCCCAGACTCTGGTGGAGAATCGTCCCATGAGTATTTTGCTCCACTTCACAAAGGCACCTCCAGCACCTTCAAAACCCAGTTATCGGAGCACACAAATGGATTATTCCAAAATGTAATTACTTTTCTCCAAGCTATGGCTGTAACAGTCCCAAATCCTATTGTTTGTTTAGGAGAGTTGCCAAAAGCTCACACCGTCACGTGGATATTTTCCCTTCATTCTGGACATCCACAGAGCGTCTTTCCCCTAGTAATCCAAAACAGTGCCCCACTGGGAATAGCAAAATCCCCACAGTCAGATCTACAATGCTGCAGTAGTAAGGGACAACCTTAATCCTTTTGTCAACTTTATCAACATGTAGAAAGACAAAATCCCAATGCAGGACCACAGGACTGAAAGACTCCCCCGAAGGTCCACAGAGTCCCCGCACGAAAATGGAACGGGAACCCCCAACAATCCAGAAATCCGGGTAACCGATCCAGACAGTGGCACCAACAACTGTGACTCCACGAGCCCACAGACAGCGAAAACATCTGGTAAAACAAAAAAGAACTAAAAAATAAAATGTAAAAGAAATACTAAAACAGGTCAATCGGTAAAAGCACAAAAATGGCAAGAAGTCCAAAAGATACAAAAACCGAAACAACCGGTCCTAGAGCAGTAACTAACTGATCAATAAAATGAGACATGTTAGGTGTGGAGCTACCATTTACAGTCAGGCCTTAGAATTATCTGGTTTACAAAATAAAATTATCTGGTTTATTAAATAAAAGTCGTGGGGGAATCTGACACACTGATATGTTCTGACATAGTCATTAGACTGTGATGATAAATTCAAGCCCATTGCAGCATTTGGCTTATTAAGGAGAGCAGTTACACAGAACCATAGATAATATCAGCAGGAAAAGACCACTGGTCTATCCAGTCTGCCCAGTTTTACCCTACCCTACATCGTGGTCTATTGCTGAGATAGGTTTTAACCCTCACCCCGCCCACTTTACTGCTACCCCTCTGAGTAACTATTAAGCTCTTTACTCTGTCCCAGCCATGCTTGAACCCATTAATGGTTTTTGTACCCAGCACCTCTGCCAGTAGGCTTGTCCATAGCTCAGTCACTCTCTCCATAAAGTAAAACTTTCTCGCATCCCTCCTGAATCTCCCCCCACCACCAACTTCCATTTGTGTACACTTGCTTTTCATTCCTGCTAGATAGTTCCTCACAGTTTTCATTGTTTATTCCTTTCAGGAACTTGAAGGTCTCAATCATGTCATCCCTCTCCTTTCTGGCCTCCAGTGAATATAAGTTCAGTGTCCTGAGCCAAACCTCATAGGATCTGCCTGCTGACCATGACTCATTTTGGTCACTGTACACTGAACCGTCTCTAGTCTGTCTCTATCTTTGCTCACGTGAGGACACCAGATCTGGGCAGAGCATTCCAGATGGGGTCTCATCAATGATCTATACAGAGATAGTATTGTCTCTTTCCTCCTGCTATCAAAACCCTTTCCAATACACCCAAATATTTTGGCTGCCTTTCCATAGGCCTTGATACCTTGGCTAGTTTGTTTTAGAGTCACTTATGATGACCTGCTAGGTCCCTTTTCTCTGAAGCAGTGGTCAGCTTAACCCCTTCCATCCTGTATTCTATGCTGGGGTTCTTGTTTCCTATGTGCATCACCTTGCACTTTCTGGCATTGAATTTCAACTGCCAGACCTTGGACAACCTCTCTAACCTTTGGAGGTCCCTCTGCAACTCCCTTACCCTCTCCTCGCTGTCTACCCAGTCACAGAGCCTTGTGATATCTGCAGAGACATAGCTTGCCCAGTATTCCTTCTCTTATGTCAGTGATGAACATATTGAAAAGGTCTTATCCCAGGACTGACCCCTGCAGTACCCCACTTGTGACTTCTCTTCCAACCAGTTTTACCTTATTTACCACCTCCCTCTGCTGTCTTCCCCTAACCAGTTTCCCACCAATCTGACTAGGTCTCTTGCTGCTCCCAGTGCTTTTAATTTCTTCAGAAATCTTTTGTGTGATACAAAGTTGAATGCCTTGCTGAAGTTGAAGTAGAGTAAATCTATTGCTTGTTCCTTATCCACTGCTTTTGTTACTCAGTCAAAGAATACTATCAGGTTGGTCTGACAAGACCTTTCTGCCACAAACTCATGCAGATCACTATCATGAAGCCCAATTCTCTCCAGGTAGTCCACTAGGTCTTCTTTGACTAGTGTCTCCATTAGTTAATCTACAATTGATGTAAGACTGACAGGCCTGTACTTTCCTGGTTCTCCCTGTCCCCTCCCTTGTGGAGTGACACACCAACTGCTAATAGCCACCCCAATTGTAGTGAGCTACTGAATAGCCCTGCAGGGGTTCAGCCAGTTTTTATGCCAGTTCTTTGAGCACCATCAGGATGCATACCATCAGGCCCTGGAGTATTATCGATTTTCAGGGCACTGTGCCCCGTTCTAACTATTTCTCCTGTAATTACTACCTGCCCTATTTCTGGGATCTACCTTGCAGCAGCCTTTATGCTGCTTTCTGGCAGAGGTCTGCTATCTTCCACTGTGAATACTGAGCATAAGTACACATTTAGAATGGCTGCCTTCTGCTCATCCTCCTCTTCTGTCCTGCTCCCCCATCAGTCTACAGCCCACTTTTGTCTTCCTTTTTACCTGGTGTACCTGAAGAACTCTTTTCCCCTCCCTTGACCCCCTTCTGCAGTATGCAGCTCTGTGGCTGTTTTTGTATCTCTGACTGCGTTCTTGGCCTCCCTCATTTTTACCTGATATTTACTCCATTCCTCATCCCTCTGTTTCTCCTTGTAGCTAAAGAAGGCCCTTTTTTGGCTCTCAATGCCTCTCTGAGAATCTTGCAGAACCAGATTGGTCTCTTATGCCTATTAACTTTGGTAACTGTTCACAAGCATGATTTGGTTGCTTCTAGAATGGCCCCTTTAATTTTTCCCTATCTCTTCACTCCCTGCTTGTGATGACTCCATCCAACTTATCCTTAACTATTTACCTCATCTGATCAATGTCTGCTTGTCTGAAATTCAGAACCACAGTCTTTGCCAAGGGTATACTGGTACCTAGGGCCAGTTCAAACCATATGGTGTTATGGTCACTGGACCACAGAGGTTCCCCAACCCACACTCCACCTTCCATTTCAAATTTGGAGAGTACCACATTGAGAATGGCAGTCTGTCTTGTGGGTTCCCTGACAAGCTGCACTGGCAGGCAGTCCCACAATGTATCTGGTAGGCCTGACCTCTGGTGCTCTTAGCTGATTGACTGCATCTAAGGGGGGTAAGCAAGCGAATGCTCATGCCTGGCTCAACTTGACTTGACCTCTATAAGCAATTGAGGGCCAAAGTCAAGCCAAGCTAGTTATGCTTCAAGTAAGCATTTTTGCCAGCATGAGCAGTTAGTGTGGTATCTAAAACATTTAACTCCTGCGTAGAGAATAGCCTGAAGTAGCCAGGGCTCAGCTTGTATTTTGGTTCGTACAGTCAAGTCAGACTTCTGGCTTGGCTTTGGTTTGGCTCTACGTGAAACATTTCTGGCTTGCCCACCTCTAATCCTCCCCCTCCCTCCTTAACTTCCTGTTTTTCCTGCTCCTCGCTTGCTTTGTGAGACCCTCTCCCTGGCACCATTACTTAACTTATTATAGACCCCTGCTTTCCTGCTTTGCTCCCCATTGTTCTTAGCCTCCATTTCTGGGGTAGTCCTAGCTAGGTTACCCTTTGCTCCCTGTTCTCAGTGGTTCCCCAGCCTCAGTCCCCACCTTTTCATTTAAATGTCTATCTACATAGACATCAAACTTCTGGCCAAGTGCACTTGGTCCTTCTCTTGTTAGGTGAAGGCCGTCACCCTTGAAGAGCCTCCTGTTTCAGAAGTCCCCTAGTCTCCCACAAAATGGTACACCTGCTCTTGACACCATTCCTTCAAACACCCCTTAAATTCCCCAGTCTCCTCCTCCTCCCACACATTATCTTTCCCATTCCCCTACACCACATAGGGAGGACTTCAAAAAATACCAAGGAAAACAAGTGGGCCTTCAAGCCCACCTTTGCCATCAAGCCCCAGCCTTTGCAAGTTATGCTTCACTGTCTCAATAGGCTGCCAGATCATTTATACCCAAGTATACCAGCACCCTACACTCCCCTTCCCTTCCTCTACCATCCTCCCTATCATATCCATATCCCTGAGGGCTGGAAGATATCTAACCACCCCCTTAGCTTTCCTTTCCCCCTCCACCTTCTCCACCCTTCCAATCACATAGTCCCATACTACTTGGATAATCACTGCCTTCTTCATGTTTTCGGCCATGGGTGCCATGAAGTCATCCTGTACACCCAGTTACCTGTGCCTCCTTCAGTGGTGCAAAGCAATTTGCAGTCAGAATTTGGTGAGTTTGGATACCTTCCTTGTGATTGCTTCAGCATCCCCCCCACTCCCCACCACCCTTCAGCCCCCTGGGCCAGGAGACCTCTGGGGGAGTGGGGGTGTTGCATGCCTGTGGGTGTCATCTCTGATGGTGACCCTGCATGGGTGTCTCTTCCCATGATGCTGCCAGCTGTGTCTGAAGCTTCAAGACTCTCTGACATATGGGACAGGTTTCTTATCCTCCAGAGCATAGCCTTGGATATGAATGTCCCACAGTCCCTGTAGTTGACTATCTCCTCTTTGATCCCATGCTCCATACTGCCTGTTGCTATGTCTACTTCAATTTTGAATGCCTCCTTCCTCCAGTGTAATACACCTTGCCTTGCATTAATCTCTACTGCTTTAATCCCTTTCAGCCACCCCTTAACTGTACCTTTATGACCTGACTGAAGGTCCCACTTAAACCTGCAGACCTACTCTTCTAACATAATATGTACTTAACCCTACTGGTTACAATCTCCTATAGCTGCCTCAGTCAGCTGCCTACTTGCTTTGACAGCAAGCTCTCATTTTCTGGATATACAGTGGCAGCATCTTCTCCTGATCACAGCTCATTGTTTTAAACTACTGTATATGAATCTTAGCATGCAATAATGTGACAATGCAGTTTTTGAAAAAGCACTAGCTAGGATAAAAGCATATGGGTGCACAAATGACACTTTATTGAATCCTTGTCATGTTCTTATTAAGGAAACCCCAGCCATGCAAGGTCAGAATGACTTTGTATTGATTTTAATGTAGCTTGAATCCTCTGCATTCTTCTTCATAACAGTACCAAATTTATAAAGAAAATTCAAAATGACTGAAAATCTATAACAGTGTAGATTTCAAATCCTAAAGTGAGTTTCTAGTTTTGTGCAAAGAATAGTTCAGCTGGAATTGCCAGGACTCAAGTCTCATAATGCTCCCTGAAAATTTGGTTTTACAGGACAATCCCTTCTTTATTCCAAAAGGCATTAGCATGAAAATAGGTGACTGATGGATAGCCACTATGTGGGGAGTCATAAAATGGGGTACAAATTACCACCCCATTGAGCCCACACACCTTTGTCAATTCACAGAGGGCCGACACATTTCTTGGGGGGAGGAGTCATCCCAGTGACTAAGTTCCAATGTAAATGAACAGAACCAAATGTTAGTGTACACAAACAGGGTTTACAGACACTGGCAACCACAGATTGACATGAATGGACATCTGTACGCGGAAAAGCACCAGTCACATGTTGCCATGCCATGCATGCCCATTCCTTAACAGGCAATACTGCGTCTGTTGTCCTTCACCCCAGCCCAGTCAGTACCTATCCCCAGTCTATGTACATGTAGCTGGTATCAAGCATAACTTGCCTCCCTAGCTCTTTAGCCCTGTGTATGGAACAATAAAAACAAAAAAAAGAGAAAAAAATAAGTGCCTTAGCTGGGATTTGAACCCAGGCCATTTGGAATTCTGTTGTGGTCATGCTACCAGCTGCACCACCAAGGCAACTGGAAACCTAGGACTCCCAGAAGCATCCTACTCTTTTTCTAATGCATAACATGGTGCTGCACAGATTATTACATTTTCATGCACAAGGGTGCAGTGTGCACATACATGACACCCAAATAAATAGAAGGGAGAAATAAATAAGTTCCTTAGCTGGCATTTGAACCCAGACCACCTGGAATTCCATTCTGGTCATGCTACCAGCTCATCACCAAGGCAAGTGGAAACCTGGGACTCCCAGAAGCATCCTACTCTTTCTCTAATCCACAGCCTGGTGCTGCACAGATAATTACATTTTCATACATGACAGAGTGGTGTGCACATACATGTATGAAACCCAAACAAACTGAAGAGAGAAAGAAACTACAAAGTAATGTGTATATTCTTAGACAGAACAGCCACTAATATCTTCCGATCATTTCCAAAAATAATATATTTATAATGCTTGAAGGTACATTTTGAAAGCTGTAAGATTTGAACAGTTAATACAGTTATCCTGTGCTGCTACATGCTTATACATGTCAATATAATATATACCTTAGATGGGACTCCCAGAGCAATTTACTCTTTCTCTAATGCACAGCCTGTTGCTGCACAGATAATTATATTTTCATACACAAGAGTGCAGTGTGCACATATATATATACTTTGCAAAAAAACTTCATTAATGCACCAGTTAGGGCTCATATTAATGCCAGAAAAGTAGGAAAATGTGGCATTAGGGTTTCCAACCATAACCCCCCACCCCAATCCCTAAGCAGTAAAAGGAAAAAAAATTAGGATTTTGGGTCTCTGAAGTCTTGGCAAATCAGTGGTAGGCTATTCCCTAATGCTCAATGATGTCCTCCCTAGTGCTCACCCCTCCCCCAACCCATAGCCTCCTGTCTGAAGCAGAAGGCACACCTCCAAGCTAGCATCTTATAGTGATACACTCTTCAAAGGTAGAGAAGCATGTCTCACCACATTTTGCAAGACTATCTGTTGCAGATTTCTTCATGCAGTACCATGCGGGCTCTGCATGAACAAAGGATATCATGCTGACATTGTTTGTTCAGGGAAGGAGGTGGGCATTATGATTGATGACCGCAAGAAAGACTCCACCACTGATTCACAAGACTCTGGAGACACCAATCCCTAATGTGTTTTCCTTTTGCTGCTTGGGGTGGGGTGGGAAGTTAGGGTTGGTTAGAAACTGTAATGCCACATTAGTTAAAAAAATCATTGAGGGACAGTTTTCTTTATTTATTGGGACATATTCTGACACTAGGGATTGGACACCCCAGTGTTGGGCTACTGTTCAGTGGCACCTGGGGTGGGTACCCCAGTGCCACTATGTACATATTTGGGACAGGGGGCTGGTGACCTGGAGAGAAGGGGGCTAGGATAAGTGATACCAGGACTGGGCACCCAGTCCACTAATATTAACAATGTGAATGGAGGGGCAGGTGCCCTGGTTCACATATATTACATTACAAAATATACATAAACATTGGGAAGAGTGGGCAGGTGACATGGACGTGGGAGGGGGAGAAAGAAGCAGTACCAGAGGTGGGCACCACAGTCTGCTTAAGAAAAATGTAAATTAGTTAGGTAGATAGATAGGTAAGTAGGTAGGTAGATAGATAGACAGATAGATAGATAGATAGATAGATAGATAGATAGATAGATAGATAGATAGATAGATAGATAGATAGATAGATAGATAGACAGACAGACAGACAGACAGATAGCTAGATACACAGATTGATAGACAGAGACCGAGAGAATGAGGTATCGCTAGATTACTGCTTCAGCTGAATCTGGCAGCACAAGTCCAGGTGCAACTTCAGCATTCAAGAAAGTTCCACTGTTCTCATACAGAGAATGCGGGTCAACAGTTTCTCTCTCGCTAAGCTTGGCACCCTGTATTTTGTGGTGCACAGAAAAGGTATTTCTGGCAATTGTTTTAATAAGCAAACACTAGAACTTAGGTAAACATGTTCCATTTAGTTATGTTCTTTTTTTAAGTTACATAATATTTATGTATTTTCCATGTTTTTTACTTCGGGGGTGAACAAGATGGTAGCTATCATGAAACAAAATCATGTTTCTGGTGCTGTGAAAAACAAGTGGTGAGGAAACAAAAATGATCTACGACATGGAATTTTTCATGTCATATCAAGACATTATCTAAAAAACCCTACTGAACATGCTCAGAACAGAAAACAAAAAAAATCCTTTAAATCCTAATAATTTTGGAACCATTTTAATATTTTTCCATGAAACCTTCCAAAGGCACTACCTTGGCACAGCACACTTCTACCCTGAAAAGTTCAGAAAAAAACATTCCATGTCAGCTGCAGGTGAGAGCAAAATCAAAAACCCGTGTTAAGTATGAGAAACAAAATTACATGTCTACAGGAAAATGATATGTGGATTTCAGAAACCACACTGGCTGCTGTCATGAAACTTTCCATATATTTAGACCTTGCCTACTAGATAATGCATGGAAAATTGGAGCTAATTTTGTCAAATGCTGCCAAAGCTAATAAGGTGCAAAGTTAGGGGTTTAACACTGAACTTGTTGCCAGTAAAGACACATTAAGCCAGGTTTCCAGGTGTATTCTGGGAGCACAGGGAAGTTAAGTGACTTGCTCATGGTCAAACAGTGTGCAAGTGGTGGCTTTGGGATTCAAACCCAGTTCTACAGATTTGCAGCTCAGAAATCCATGTGGAATTCCTTTTATGGAATCTTAACAAACAGAAGAGAGAAAGAAATATGTTCCTTAGCTGGGATTTGAATTCAGTCTTCCCAAAAGCTCCATTCTGGTTGTGCTGTGTCATCAAGGCAACTGGAAACCTGGGACTCCCAGAAGCACCTTACTCATTCTCTAATGCACAACCAGGTGTAGTACAGATAATTTCATTTTCATTTTCATACACAAGGGTATGGTGTGCACATATATGAAACCCAAACAAACAGAGGAGAGAATGAGATAAGTGCCTTAGCTGAGTTTTGAACCCAGGCCACCCAGAATTCCATTCTATTTGCACTACCAGCTGCATCACCAAGGCAACTGAAAACCTAGTACTCCCAGAGGCACCTTACTCCTCTAGTGCTCAGCCTGTTGCTGCGCAGATAATTACATATAGAATAATGCATTGGGTGTTGTACATTACAAGTTTCTTTGCACACTCAAGGTGTGTGATACCTCATAAACAACAAGTGTGAAGCACAAGTGGTTTGTGATGGTATCACACTGAGGGTATGTAAAAAAAGAACAATGTCAACATTCTATAGTTTATTTTTTACAATTGCTGTTTATTTATTGCAAACAGAAAAGAAGCTAAAAAAGCACTGTGAAAATTTGAAGAACTTATTCGCTTTTCCATTTACTGTCTTTAATGATTAACATATTTCCTAAACAGAAACATTTACAAAATGTGAAAAAAACTCTCTTTGACAAAAAAGTAAAAACATACATTTGTAAATAGTTTTTGGGTGGTGTGAACTTATTCTGAAAATACAACTTAAATTGATGGGAGTAACCTGAACCACACAGCAAACAAAAATATGTCCACTTAGAGATACTTTAGTTTTCTAGTATGGTACTTGACAAACATTGTGACAATTGTTTGTGTAAAGGCTTTTTGTACTGAGAGTGGAGGCTTTGTAGCACACAACTATACAATATACCAGAAGCAACAATTCCAGCTCCGCTCCACCAACCAGAGGTGCAGTATTCAAATCGACAGTCCACAGAAAAACACTGCACTCTCCACTGATTAGAAATAAAGCTTTAATGAAATTTGTAAAAATGCCATGAACAGATGCACACCAGGATAAAAAAAAAGATTGTATCCTGACCGGTTTTGTGCCTAGCACATCATCAGGGGGTGTTGCCCAACTGCAGTTACTCTTCTCTTAAGTACCCAAATGCTCTTAAAGAGACAGGATACAGCAGCATTAATTTTAAAGTGCTATTTAATATATCAACACAGGCAGTGCAATTATATAATGGTATAAATTGTTAAGTACTAGCATATACAAAAAGCCTGTGCCACATACTTATTACAAGAATGAAAACTACAAATGAAAACATTAAAATTATGTTACCAGTAGCTAGAGAATGAAAGTGCAATTCATGTTTCTGCTTAAAGTGCTATTAGATTCATCACAAGTGAGGCAGCCTTATGCAATCCCTCCTATAACCTGCAAAAAAAGCACATACAAAAAAAAGAAAACTGTAAGGCACTTATAATCATGTATAAAAAATATTATTAACAATAAGTAATGGAGAACTATAAAAGATCTTCTACTGAGTATAGACCTTTCATTTTGGGATTCATCTGCATCAAACACAAGATAATAAATCAAGTTTGTCATTTAACCCTGGCTGTGTTAGGGCCCCTAGGGTAATAATCCAAAATGATTCTTTTCCTGATAGTAGAGCATCCAGATTGCATCCTCTGGGCCCTAATAAGTCCCTTTCTATGCCACAGAACTTAAAAACATGTCCAGTGCCACCATTCTGCCTCAGTTTGCAATGGTTGAATACTGCACTTCTTTCATCCTGATTTGCCACAGATCTAGTGTGTTCTCCCAACTATACAATATGGCAGTGTGTTTATATAACTTAAAAGTGCATGAGGAAAAAGTGTTTTCTTTACTTGAATGGGCTTGACTGGCAGCTATGCTATAATAAATGTCTGGTTATTGTGTCGAAAGCCACTTATAACGGCACTTGAAAGTGCTGTCAAACCTGTTATTTAATAATCTAATCAGTAGTTATATTTTCATACACAAGGGTGCAGTATGCACATATATGGAACCCAAACAAGCATAAAAATAAGTGTTTTAGGTGTGATTTGAACCCAGGCCACCCAGAATTCCTTTCCAGTATTGCTACCAGCTGTGCCACCAAGGCAATTGGAAACCTAGAACTCCCAGAAGCACCTTACTCTTTCTCTGACGTACAACTTGGTGCTGCACTGATAATTACATTTTCATACACAAGGGTGTGGTGTGCACATATATGGAACCCAAACAAACAAAGGAGAGAAAGAAATACTGTAAGTGCATTAGCTGTGTATGCCTAGCCACCATCTGGACCATCACAGGCACTTTAGTCCACGGTCATGCTTTTGTACCACCTAGATATTGCCTGTAACTGTTCAATTACACAAGAAGGATGCACCACTAAAGGTGCAATGGCATGAGCAACAGTTGCTTTGCTTTGCAGATGGCCTGCTTGCCATTTGGATAGTGATCCCAGCCTCTTTCCATTTGCAGCCACAGTACAGTTTGTGATCATGTGTGGAAGGTTTGCAACCCACTCTGTGAATAGCTTGGGGTTACAGGCAAGAAACTAAGGCACAATCATTGTTGCAATAATTTTGCAACAGCCCTTTGCTACAGTGAATTTGGCCTGTACTTTTGGCCCCTTAGACTTCATCTGATTCAGTTGCTTTTCCTGCCCTGAAGTCATAATCCTCTACTTGAGACATCATAATAATTTCTGTGGTAAGAGGCTGTGATATCATAAGCAGATTCATGTGAAGTACTGTATAACTAGCGTTAATAGATCAAGTCTAATAAGTGCAAAAGAAAAGTTCATGGCTCATAAAAGTGTTACTGAAATTCACACCACCAAAAAAGTGCACCAGTACATACTTGACTCTGGGGTAAACAATTCAAGGCGAGGACTGGAGATTGGGATTAATTATTTGTGATACATTAGGAGTATTTTACATGGCAAAGTGCAATTGTGGGGTCTATTATATTGGTAAAATGATTCAACAGTTCAAGACATGGAAAGGCGAACATATCAAAGATATTGAAGGGGGAAATGTGAAAAATGCACTGTTAACCCACATTAGATTCGTACAAGGCATTGGTAGTCATGGTTGGAAACTTATTGGTTTAGAAGTTGTGAGTTTAGGCCTCTATGCTGGATGTTTAGATGCCTTGCTGCTCTGCCAAGAGGCATATTGGACATATGCCTTGGGGGCATTACAAGCCCCTGGTCTGAATGGCAGACTTGAGATAGCTGTGTCTTTGTGAGGGAAGATAATTGTGAATATTTATAAGGTTGGCAAAAGGTGAAGATTTATAGTTCTGTCCACTAATGTATGATTTACTAAAACTGTTTTTCTGTATGCTTTCTATAGAAAATGATTATTTGGATCTATGTGTGGACATTCTTCTTAATAGATACTTGAACAGTGACAACTTCAGTGCAATACTGTCTCTTTAATTGCAGCTGACATGAAATTTGCAAATACAGCTGCAAAAAGTAAAGCCAAGAAGAAGAAATTAAGTTTCTATTTTTTCCCTTTGGACTTATGAGTATGAAATTTCTTTGAGATATATGGCTGGACTTCAAAATTTATAATGTCTAGCTGGCCCGGTGGTACTGAGGGTTGAGTTGCTGGATGCCACACCTCGCGACATGCTAGTGACCATGTTAGGAAGTCAGCACCAGCCGCCAGGGTTAAGCAGGGGAGGAGTAGGATCGAGCGTCCTAGGGACTGCTCTCCTTCTCCGAGGGAAGGGGGGGCGATCAGTGGTAGATGCATGCCTGGCCCCTAGCAGAGGCTGGGGGTGGCACAACAATGCTGCTGAGTTGGGGACAGAGGCAGGGCAGATGCCTGATGGGACTCACATGGGAGCATGCATGCTGCTGTCTCTGGCGGTATTGCACACTCCGCCCCTGAGGGAGTGAACACTGGAGGAAAAGAGCTCCTGGCTGGATGACGGAGTAGACTTACAGGTCCTTCCCCCGAATAGCCATGGTGCTGACCACACTGGATCTGGTCTCTGGCAGGATTTGATGTACTCCGCCAGACCCAACGGGGGGATAAGTCCTGGGGTTAATGGTCAGCGTTGGCTGGTGGACATCGGGGGATGGGACTGGAGCTCCATCCTGATCTAGGAATGTGAGAGCTAAGGAGTATAAAATAATAGCTAAAAAAAAATTTACAAATATCTGAGATACTGATACTTGGAACAAAATCTATGGGGACATTGTGGAGATTGAGATGCATAGATACATAGATACATAGATGCTGTTGGCAGATAAGGGACTTTGGTCCACCTAGTCTACCCATAAATGCATGTAACTGTGCTTCTTCAAGCTATTCTGGAACTACAGGTAGATCGTCCCCTTCCCCTCTACTACCAGTGTCCTCTTATGCCTATCCCATGCATTCATAAATCCTGTAGTCATTTCTTCCCTCACCACTTCCTCCAGCAGGCAGTTCCATTTGTCCAACACCCTCTCTGTGAACAAGCACTTTCTCAAGTTCCCTCTGAACCTCTCTCCCTCCAGTTTCATCCCATGTCCCCTAGTCCTGGAGCATCTTTTTCTTTGGAAAATTGTTTTCCTGCATCTCATTTCTTCCTGTAAGGTACTTATATGCCCCAATCATGTCCCCCCTCACCCTCCTATCTTCCAGGCAGTACTTATTTAAGTCTTCCAGCCTGTCCTCATAGGGTTTGTGATGTAATCCTTGCACCATCTTGGTTGCCCTCCTCTGGATCACCTGCACCCTGTATATGTCCTTACATAGGTAAAGCCTACATAACTGGATACTATACTCTAGGTGTGGCCTCACTAATGTCTTGAATAGTGGTAGTATGATCTCCCTTTTCCTGCTGGAGTTACCCCTGCCTATGCATCCCAGCATCTTGTTCACTTGTTCTGCCACCTTGCTGCACTGACTCCCCACCTTGATGCCCCAGAGATGATCACCCCTAGGTCCCTTTCCTGCTAGGAACATTCTATAACCCTCCCTCAGCTGATATGATGTTCCTGGGTTTTTGTGCCCTGTGTGCATTATCTTACACTTTTTTATGTTAAATCTCAACTGCCAACTCCTTAATCAGTCTTTGAGCTTCTGAAGATCTCTCCTCATTCTATTCACACCTTCCGGTGTGTCCACCCTGTTACAGAGCTGTGTGTCATCAGCGAACAGGCATATTTTCTCTTCTAGGTCCTCTGCAATGTCATTGATAAAGATGTCGAAGAGGACAGCCCTTACAGAAATGTAAGTGTGCTGTGTACATTCAGAATTCATGCCGCATGCTTAATTGTGCAATGTTTGCATGTGGTTCGCATACACAAGGTGAACCTATGTCAACCAGGTTTAAAAAGCACATCAGGTTCACATGCTGCAAGCTTGATGTGTGTGCAGCAGGTAAGCTGCTGCAAACATCTTCTAAAACTCACATCAGGTTTGTGTGTTACACACTTAACATGAGTGCAGTAGTTAAGCTAGTGTAAACATCATTTAAAAAGCATTTGTCAATGCCGAATCTTGCTTGCTTGTATGTTCTGTTTAGGTATTTGAAAGTGATAGTTCCATGCCTTCCTCTCAGGACATCCACTGTGTCTTTCCATTCAGTATTCAGAGAAGAGTGGGAGGGGGCAAGGACCACAGCAGTACAGCAGTTGTCAAAGGGGTGAAGAGGTGGACAATAGTCCATTCAAAGGCAAAAGAGTCCTGCAGGAGCTCACTAAACTGAAGGTGGACAAAGTGATGAAACCAGATGGCATACGCCCAAGGATATTAAGAGAACTGCGAAGGGAGATAGCAGTACCTCTGGCAGCCATGTTCACTGAGTCATTCAACACGAGTGAATTGGAGGAGGGCACATGTGGTCCCTCTACACAAGTTCGGCAGCAGGGAGGAGGCAGGGAACAATAGGCCATTCAGCCTCACCTCACTAGTGGGGAAGATCATGGAGACATTGCTTAAAGAAAGGATAGTGGGGCATCTAGAAGCCATCGAAGCCCAGGACCATAGACAACATAGATTCACAGTGGGGACATCATGTCAGACAAATCTGATTGATTTCTTTGACTGGGTGACAAAGGAAGTGAATCAGGGTGGGGCAGTGGACAACGCTTTCCTTGATTTCAGCAAAGCCTTTGACACCATCCCATATAGCAGGCTGATAAACTAGCTGGGTAGGCTGGGCATGGGGGAAAGGGTGGTAAACTGGGTTAGAAACTGGCTAACAGACAGGCAGCAGAGAGTGGTGGTAAATGGTGTGCAGTCTAGGAAGAGGGGGTGACCAGTGGGGTGCTGCAGGGATCGGTCCTCGGGCAAGTCCTGTTCAATGTCTTCATTGGTAACATTGCAGAACTTCTGAAGGGAATTTTTTCACCACATTTTCAACATAGCCATTTTAAGACCTCTACTCATGAACAGTGTCACTGTGATTTTCTTAATCTGTCCCAAACATTGACTGCGCACACCGAATGCGCCATAGTGCACTACATCCACGAAAACACATTTTGGGTGACATGAGAAAAATGACAGCTGTACTGCTCATAAGGAGGTGTGGTAAAATGGCAATGTTGAAAATCTGGATTGAAAATATTGAAAATTCGCAAACTTACGACCATGCGTAGGATCTGCGCAACAAATGCTCGTAAAACAGTCATTTTGGGGAATTTTTTCACCAAATTTTTAACGTAGCCATTTTAACACTTCTGCTCATGAACAGTGTGACTGTGATTTTCTTAATATGTCCCGAACATTGATTTCGCACACCGACTGCGCCATTGTGTGCTACATGCATGGAAACACATTTTGGGTGACATTTGAAAAATGACAGCTGTACTGCTCATAAGGAGGTATGGTAAAATGGCAATTTTGAAAATCTGGAGTGAAGATATTAAAAATTTGGGAACTTAAGAGCGTGCATTGGAACTGCGCAACGCACGCTCGTAAAACAGTCATTTTTAGGAATGTTTTCACCAAATGTTCAACATAGCCATTTTAGGACCTCTGCTCATGAACAATGTCACTGTGATTTTCTTAATGTGTCTCATACATTGATTTCTCTCACTGACTGCGCCATTGTGTGCTACATGCACGGAAACACATTTTGGGCGAGATGTGAAAAATGACAGCTGTACTGCTCATAAGGAGGTGTGGTAAAATGGTAATGTTGAAAATCCAGAGTGCAAATATTAAAAAATTGTGAACTTATGAGCATGCGTAGGAACTGCGCAATGCACGCTCATAAAACTTAGAAATTTTTTCACCAAATTTGCAACATAGGCTTTTTGAGAGCCCACCTTATGAACACTGGCACTGTTGTTTCTTTAATCAATCTCAAAGGTGACTGTGAAATCACCCTTCAGGCCTGATTAACACCATGACAGTGACAGAATTCATGAGGAGGGGTCCCAAAAACCCCATGTTGAAAATTTGGTGCCAAAATCCCAAAAAATGCCTGAGATATGCAGCAAAGTTGAAAAAACCCTATCTATCCCATTATACAGCTTATCAGCATTTCCTCAGTTTGCGGTCTGCTTTGAAGAGTGCAGACTTGTTTCCAGTCCACCAAAGATCATCGCACCAAGGTCCAAAGGTATGGGGTGGGGGATGTAGGGAGGCAGGGTGCGCAGTGGGTGGGTGCGGGTTGTGAGAGGGGGGACAGGGAGAAGCACTGAGGGACAGTGTTTGTATTTACAGGTTTATTTTTTTTAATAAGACGATGAGGGATGATTGCCATGCTGGGGTGGGCTCCCAGCGTGGCCTGAAACTGTTTGGGGGTCTGGGCCGACAGGGATTGGGCACCCCACAGGCCATAACACATTTGACACACTGGGTCGGCTCAGGTGGCACCTGGAAGCTTTGGGGGGGGGCGTGGAGACAACAGGGGATTGGGCACCCCCGTCAGCCATACAGTGTATGCATGGGGGGAGGAGGAAGGTGCAGGAGCACGCAGTATGCGTGTGTGTGTGTGTGTGTGTGTGTGTGTGTGTGTGTGTGTGGAGGGGGGAGCTCTGCTCACTGAAGCGGAGCTCTCCCTTTTAACTGTACGACCACTGCATTTTCAACTGCTGTCATAGATAGCTGTAGCAGTGATTGGGGAACTGGGGCCGTGCCTGCAAACACACTGACTGAATTGGAAGACGGGTGCCACACCTCTGAAAACTCGGAAAATGGCACTATGTTTCTTGCACATGCGTGCAAGCAAGATAAAAATCACATCAGGTTCACATACTGTATGCTTGCAATGTGTGCATCAACTAAGCTGGTGCAAATCTCATCTAAAAAAACATCAATATGTAGTTCTCATACTACTGCTAGCAATTAAAGCCATTAAGATACCTTTTTTTATTGATTTCCCATTAAAATTAGGTAAACTCATTAAGTCTGATCCTTTTGCAAGTTGTTTAATGGCTTTTGATTTTTGTCATTAAATTGCCATTAATTTGTAAAGTATTGTTTGCTTACTGCATCAAATGCTTAGGATATAGTCAGCCAATATCCCCCATTCCAGATGTGCAAAGAGGGGACTCTGTGCTGTGAAGCCTGACCTTTTTGTTTTGGGCCATGCAAATCCCCTTATGCATATTTAGTGCTACAAAATGTGTTTCTCCATGACTGTTATGGCTCACTTACTTTTACTTTGTCATTCCATATGGAGCATATACACTATGGCCATGCTCAGCACTCTTTGTGCTGAGTAGGGTCTTGGAAGCATGCACCATACCTCACATTTTGTAACTGAAATAAGGGACATGGACTCTTAAAATGAGGGGCGCTGAGGCACACTAACCCTCATGATGATTAAGACACATCCTGAAACATGGAGATACCTCAGAACACAGTGGAAACCATTGTATTTACTTGTACTAGTGTTAGCCCCTGATAATTAATTTTTACCATAAAGTAGGGGTGCCATTCAGGTAGGGTGTGGGTGCAGTTGCCTCTCCCCCCGCATCTGTGTCTAGGTTGTTCTTATGGTGTGGCAATAATGGCATTAAATTTGGGTTTAACCTTTTGCACAGTAATTGCCCCCCTGGCCTGTGTTGCGTTCATGCTGTAGGTGCACTCCTGTCTCAACTGTGTCTGTACTGTGTTGTACACTCTCTCCACCTATTAGGGGCAGCATCATCACATGTGATGTGGAGGGGCTCCAGCCAAGCAAAAGCACATGAGACACATGAGTGGGACACTGTCTTTCCCACCACAGAGTAGACAGGCTGCACACTACAGCTTGGAGGAGTCGGTGAGCATTGAACTCTCAACAGCAGTGTTGTGGTGGCATATTTTTGTTGGTCTACTCTTAAGGAGTCTCCATCTCCTTTGGTGGCTGAAGGGGCTGGGGTGAGCTAGAAGCTAACTCAAGACTAGGCTACATACTTACTCTACTAGACTTGCCTCACAAAATAAATCAGTGCAGGCCCCCATTGCAGCAAGCAAGGCCTCACAGCAGCAGTAACAGTGGTATGGCCAGCCTTCATAGGTCTTGATCAGTGCAGTGCAGCAGCAGCCAAGCAAGAAGCAAGCAACACAGGTTGAGTGGGTTCTGTTGGTGAGGTGACTTGGTCGCACACCATGCTGGGGACCTGGGATGGTCGGTTCTAGCATCCAGTGTCTGGCAAAAGGATGGAGGATGAGCATATTGAAAACGGGGCTGGTGGCACACTGGGCTAGACCACAGGTACTGGCCAGATGGCAGAGTAAGTAAATGCAAATAATTGTTTTTATAGGTGGATTGAGGAAGGAGGCAGGACTGAAATATTGATGTGTTTTTCAAATTTCTGCACCTTTTGGTGGCTTCACAACTCATCTGGGATTGGTACTGAATGGAATGGAGTTGGGGAGAATTACTGGGACAAAGTTATGTTTGGGGGGGGGGTCAGAACTTCAGGCAGGAAAAAAATTGGTTAGTAACTGGGTAGGTTTAAGCCCAAATTTGGTGCACTGCTCTGGGGTATAGACAGATGAATCTTATACATTTGAATTTTTCCTGATTTGCATATCACTTTTAAGTCACAGCAAATAAGTTTTAGCTTTTAGAGATGTTCCAGACATTCCAGAGCTTGCTGTCTGGGGGCTAACTAGCATCTGGCCTCCACTTGTTGTTGCCCCCCCCACTAAAATCTGAAATGGTGCCCCTGCCATAAAATCTAAATTTACATCCTCTGTGTGAGCAGCATATTTTCCATGAGGGATGGATGAGGGGCAGAGCAGTTTTCAGGGGTAAATGAGTGTTGTTCCTTGCATTCAGGGACAGTTGAGCAGTATGGTATGCACAGAATATTGGAACCCCACTATAGTCAGGCTTATGCCCCCCCCAGTGAAGCTGACCTCCACATCCCCATGGTCAGGCGCATTATGACATAGGGTAAGGGAGAGTGAAGGGTCATGCCCTATTGAAATGAATAGGGTATTTTTTTATTACTATTTTATACATTATTGATGGAGAGCAGGAGATTAATGAAGGCCACTGCTTGACTAACAAGGTCCTTGTTTGTAGAACAATGGCCTTCATTATTCTCCAACTTGCCATCATGATATATAAAATAGTAATACAAAATAACTCCACTCATTTCAAGGGGGTACTCCCCAGCACTCTGACCCATGGACACAATCTCTTAAAGACTCCTGCCTCTGGCTCCCTAGTACTCAGGTAAGAGACTCTCAACTTATATCTATACTTGGTGGATTGTCTGTAGCAGTGTATCCACACCTGCTACAGTGTGTATTCATGGGGAGGGACTGGCCATGTGGGTGGGTGTGTCAAGTTATTGCTACTTTTGTGTTTGCCCCTTAAAGGCTGTTTGCATGGAAGCATTCAACACTGTAGACATAAAATAGTCGGAGTACAGGACAGACAGAATGAATTAAGTTGTTTTGTGGGTAAGTATGCATATTGTGGGTGAAAAGAACTACATGTGTTTCCATTGGTATGTATGCTACAGTTCAGCTGTGCAGCTGAGATGAGGGGGACAAGAAAACTAGAAGGTATAACAGTGGCTATAAGCATATCACATGCATGCAGATGTATACAGATTTGTATTAAAGTAGAAGCAAACCATGTGTATGCAGGCAGCATAGTTTAGTGGTTAAAGGCACTGAACTGCAACCCAGGAGACCTGAAGACTTTGGTTTGAATCTCATCAACCCCCACTTGTATACTGAATGATCCTGAGCAAGTCACTTAACTTTTATGTCTGCAGTTATCAGTGACCACTTGCTTTTTGCACGCATGCCACATGCATGCAGTCTGTTCCAATTTAACATAAAAAGCATGATTTCCACACTTGCTTGCTGCATACATGCCACATGCATGCAATTGGTTCCAATGTAATATTTATGTCATGCTTGCAGCATGCATATCACATAGGTAGTTTTAGGTGCATGGCATGAAAACATTTCATATAATTATTTCTAAAAAAAGGGCAGCACCAGCATCCGTCTCAGTTTATAAAGAAAACAAGATTTACTGTATTACATGCCTGTAAAGAAGCAGTGGCAATTAAAGGCAGACTCACAAGCCCCGACCGGTTTCGTGCATGCGCACTTCCTCAAAGAGGCTGACATAAACACAAGCTCTTACTTAAATACCCCCACACCACATATGTTAACAATTATACAATCATCACATTCCAAATAAACACCAACTTCTAACATATATGGATAAGAAACAACCACTATGCATCACTAAAATTCCTATCTGGATATGTATCTCATACAAAGTTACTAAATATTACTAAATTCTTTGAAAAGTTTATGTAGAATAAGGAAATATGTTTTAATTAACTCACAGTAAATTCAAAAGACATCCAATAATCAATATAAATCGGAATCCAAATCTCATTGTTTTAAAAAAACTGTTTTTTTTTTTAATGTTTTTTCTCATAGGAATTAAATAACATACTCGACCCACTCTCAAATCTGTAAGAATGAGTCAAGACCCGAAGGTCACAAGGGTCACTTACTAATATGCTCAAACCTAAAACTTTTTTTATTTAATTTCATTTTAGTCAGCATATAATTTGTTCAAAATAGGAAACCCCCTTGTTATTACTTATTGGAGCTCAAAATATCATTGCTCCGTAGTTTCCGATTTTTTATATAGGAGGTCAACAAGGTCAACATAACATACTCATCTACAACAAGCATCATACATGATCTTTCCTTAATCATCTTTAAAGAATCAAAAAACAAATCCCAGATTTTTAACTACATATAAACAACTAGCGACCCGAAGGTCATAAAGGTCAATTACTAAAATGCACATTAAAAAAAAAATTTATACCATTTCTTCTATATTTCACTGATATCGCATACAAAGTTATTAAATATTTATAAATTCTTAAAGTATTTATATAGACTAAGGAAATAATATTCTAGTTGACTCACAGTTGATTCAAAATCAAAAAACATCCAACAATCAGAATTCAAATCTCATTTTTTCCAAAACTTCCTATTCTCTTAGGAATTAAGTCAATATGACATACTCACCCCCTCTTGAATCTATAAAGGAAGATAATGACCAAGGCACCTACTAATATGCTCAATCCTAAAGATGTTTATATTTTTATATATTATTATCATTTTAATAAACATATAATTTATTCAGACTAGATAACCCTATTGTCATTACTTATTGGGGCCAAAATATCATTATTCCATAACTTCCATTTTTTATATAGGAGGTCAACAAGGTCAACATAGCATGCTCATCTTCTAAAAACATCATGTATAATATTTTCTTAGTCATCTCTAAAGGAACCAAAAAATATATAAATTCCAATTCTCTAACTTCATATAAAGCAGCAAAAAAACCAGAAGGTCACAAAGGTCAATTACTAATATGCACACTAAAAAATGTTTTTCTCATTTCTTCTATATTCTATCGTTTAACCAAATCCATATAGTGATGCTTAACTAAAAATTAAAAAAGGAGGAAAGAAAATGTGTATTTAAAAGAACTGGAAACTTGGAAAATCATTTCATTTTTATCTTTTCTTTAAAAACGGTAAGACAGAGATACCCTCATTTAATCCTGGTGTTTCAACACCTTTTAACGTAAAAATCCAAAAAGATTCCCTTTCTAATAGAAAGTTGTCTAAATCCCCTCTTTCACCAACAGTCACTTTCTCTATTCCTATAAAATGAAAAACATGTTCCCCACTTCAGATTGTGATATTATGTGTTTAGCTAGTGCATTCTTCAAATCTAAATTTCTTACTGCTCCCAAATGTTCGTCAATCCGAACCTTAAAAGGTCGACTAGTCTTACCCACATAAAATGCACCACAAACACATGTTGCCAAATACACAATACCCCCCATTGAACAGTTAATAAACTGTTCAATTTTATATTCTTTTGGGGATTTTGGAGAACAAAATCTGTCAGTCTTCATAACCACCTGACAAAACTTACAGTGTCAACATTTAAATGTACCTTTTGGCAAAGGTGGTGGAAAACACGGTTCTACTCTCAAAATGGGCTGTAAACTGTTCACTAGTCTATCCCTTAGGGTGCTAGCTCGTCTATACACCATACGTGGCATCATCTGTACCCATGGTCTCAATAATGGTTCAGTTTGCAATATATTCCAATGCTTTTGTAAAATATCTTTCACCTGTCCTGATTTTTTAGTATATGTGCTAACAAAATTCAAAATACCACTATCATCTACTTGTTTTTTTGTTTTATATCTCATAAGCCCTTCCTGTTTTTCAAAGAGCCATTTTATTAGCCTGTTGAATTTTTCTGGCTTATAGCCCCTCTCAAGAAATCGTGTCTCCATTTCAACTGCCCTAATCTTATATTCTTCTATATCAGAGCAATTTCTTCTAATCCTCAAAAACTGTGCATCTGGGATATTTTCCACAATATGTCTAGGATGGCAACTCGAGGGTAATAATATCGTATTCCTATCGCTGTCTTTTCTAAATAAATCCGTTCCAAGTGTACCATCTGGCATCAAGGTTACATTTAAATCCAGAAAATGTACACTCACAGTGCTACTATCCATTTTAAACCTCAAATTCGGATTTGTTAGTTCTAAAAATAACACAAATTCTTTAAGTTCTTCCATGATACCAGACCAAAGCAATAAGATATCGTCAATAAAACGCTTCCATAGAACAATTTTATCAAAGAAAGGATTTTCATGTTGAGATAATACTATATCTTGCTCCCAAACTCCCAAATAAATATTTGCATAATTAGGGGCAAAAGTAGCTCCCATTGCCACACCTTAATTTGCCGATAGAACACATGCTGAAATAAGAATACATTACATTCAAGCACTATCCTCTACAAGTAATAATAAATTCTCTCAGTTCCATATTTAATTCATTATTATTACCTAAACATTGCCATAATGCATCTAGTCCTTCAATATGTGGAATGTTTATATATAGGGAATCAGTATCCATAGTGCACAAAACCCAATCCTTTTCCATTCTCACATCTTTTAGGATATTCAACACATCAGTAGTATCCTTGATATATGAGGGTATGCACTTAACAGGCTCCCTTATAAACATATCCACATATTGGGACAAAGGCTCTATCACTGACCCTATACCGGAGACAATCGGTCTCCCAGGTGGGTCCACCATTGTTTTGTGTACTTTAGGCAATACATATATAGTACTACAAATTGGAGATTTTACTTTCAAAAAATTAGCAATTTTAGCATCAATAATATTCCTTCTACTAGCATTATCAACAATATCTATAATCTCTTTCTGTATAGAAAATGTAGGGTCCTTATTCAATGTCACATAGAACTTATCATTAAACAGTTGACGATAGACTTCCTGCACATATTTCGCAGTGTCCATGACAACAACAGACCCCCCTTTATCTGCTGGTTTTATAGTAATTAAGTCATTACTCACAGGCTCATTTAATGCAGCGTGTTCATCATTAGACATATTGATAAAAAAATTTCATTTTTCGTATGGAGAATATCCAGGTCCTTCAAACATGCTCTTTCAAAAACTTGAACAGCAGAATTACTTGGAGGAAGAAATGTTGATGGTATTTTAAGTCCAGACAAATGTTGCTGTGTTGTAAAAACAGTATCATCATCCACAGTCGATGCAAGTTCTCCACTTGATGCAAAGAAAGCTTTCAGATTCAATTTCCTTGTTAATTTCTTGATATCCACATGTACTTCGAATGGTCTCTGTATTACCGTAGGTACGAATGTCAATCCTTTATTAAGTACCTGAATCTGTGTCTGTGTCAATTCCACACTAGACAGATTTATTACATTCATTTCAAATCCCAATCTCGACTCCTGCTCCGACCTCTCCCTCTGCTCCTCCTCATTCCTCATTGTTGGAACCTGGGTCCCTTGGTCTGTATTTCTTCTGCCATCTATTTCCACCGCCGTGTTCATCGTTTTTAGAAATGGACAACCGATTGCTGCATCTCAGACCCCGGACTTCTTTCACCTGAGGCGCTTCTTCTAAATCCTCACTTTCCGACTCACTTGTATAAAACTTGTATTGCTGGCTCTAAGAATTGATCTTGGACTACGATGTAACAACTGATTAAACTTTTTTTCTTTCCAAGTCCAAACTCTATCCAATTCATAATCCCTTCGATCTCATTCAAACTTCATCATTTTGATAGCTTTAATTCGTTTCTCTTGTTCTTCCACTTTAGATTTTAACTCGATTTCTAGATTCAAAAAATACGGTGAATCTTTAAAAGCAAGAACTGCTTTCTCCTTTTGATTAACCTCTTCCGGCAGGATCATCTCTTGTTCTTGATAGTCTTCTATTACACATTTAACAAACAGCATAGTTGCTGCTTGCATATTATTTTCCATTTTAAAATAAAGCTTTCCTATCAAGTCCATATCAGGCCACTTTATCACTCTCAGACCCCTAGGTGTTCTACCCACTTTAACATAAGCTTCCAAAGTTCTGTTCCATACATTTCATCGTGCTTTTAAAGTGCATCTCCAGTTCCAAAAGGCTTGCTTAATATCTGAAATGGGAAGCTCACCTCGGGTCATAGTTGCAGAGGTAGATGGTTGTTGACTATTAGCAGGTATGTCGATAAATGGATTTTCCTTCTCATCCAGTTGAAATAATGCCAAAAGAATGCATTCTCCACAGCTCCAAGGCCAACATCCTTCAAATTGGCCATACTATTCAGGTGTTGAAAATTCAATCACAAATCACAGGCAGTCACAGATTCCAGAGTGAGCACACAACACAAAGTCACTGGAAAACCAAAAAAGCAGCTCCATGCTGGAGCTGTGCAAGCCCAAGTCAGTCACAATCAAATCCAAAAAGGGCAGCACCAGCATCCATCTCAGTTTATAAAGAAAACAAGATTTATTGTATTACATGCCTGTCCTGAGGAAGCGCATGCACCAAAACCGTCGGGCTTGTGAGTCTGCCTTTAATTGCCATTGCTTCTTTACAGGCATGTAATACAATAAATCTTGTTTTCTTTATAAACTGAGATGGATGCTGGTGCTGCCCTTTTTTGGATTTGATTGTGACTGATTTGGGCTTGCACAGCTCCAGCGTGGAGCTGCTTTTTTGGTTTTCCAGTGACTTTGTGTTGTGTGCTCACTCTGGAATCCGTGACTGCCTGTGATTTGTGATTGAATTTTCAACACCTGAATAGTATGGCCAATTTGAAGGATGTTGGCCTTGGAGCTGTGGAGAATGCATTCTCTTTGGCATTATTTCAACTGGATGAGAAGGAAAATCCATTTATCGACATACCTGCTAATAGTCAACAACCATCTACCTCTGCAACTATGACCCGAGGTGAGCTTCCCATTTCAGATATTAAGCAAGCCTTTTTGGAACTGGAGAGATGCACTTTAAAAGCACGACGAAATGTATGGAACAGAACTTCTATGGAAGCTTATGTTAAAGTGGGTAGAACACCTAGGGGTCTGAGAGTGATAAAGTGGCCTGGATATGGACTTGATAGGGAAAGCTTTATTTTAAAATGGAAAAATAATATGCAAGCAGCAACTATGCTGTTTGTTAAATGTGTAATAGAAGACTATCAAGAACAAGAGATGATCCTGCCGGAAGAGGTTAATCAAAAGGAGAAAGCAGTTCTTGCTTTTAAAGATTCTCCGGATTTTTTGAATCTAGAAATCGAGTTAAAATCTAAAGTGGAGAAACAAGAGAAACGAATTAAAGCTATCAAAATGACGAAGTTTGAACGAGATCGAAGGGATTATGAATTGGATAGAGTTTGGACTTGGAAAGAAAAAAAGTTTAATCAGTTGTTACCCCGTAGTCCAAGATCAATTCTTAGAGCCAGCAATACAAGTTTTCATACAAGTGAGTCGGAAAGTGAGGATTTAGAAGAAGCGTCTCAGGTGAAAGAAGTCCGGGGTCTGAAATGCAGCAATCGGCTGGTCCATTTCAAAAATGATGAACACGGCGCGGTGGAAATAGATGGCAGAAGAAATACAGACCCACAGGGACCCAGGTTCCAACAATGAGGAATGAGGAGG
The DNA here is from genome assembly GCA_016271365.2 of Neoceratodus forsteri. NCBI lineage: Eukaryota > Metazoa > Chordata > Ceratodontiformes > Ceratodontidae > Neoceratodus > Neoceratodus forsteri. The sequence goes on from CM057449.1 coordinate 1,847,346,263, forward strand.
AGCAGAGGGAGAGGTCGGAGCAGGAGTCAAGATTGGGATTTGAAATGAATGTAATAAATCTGTCTAGTGTGGAATTGACACAGACACAGATTCAGGTACTTAATAAAGGATTGACATTCGTACCTACGGTAATACAGAGACCATTCGAAGTACATGTGGATATCAAGAAATTAACAAGGAAATTGAATCTGAAAGCTTTCTTTGCATCAAGTGGAGAACTTGCATCGACTGGGGATGATGATACTGTTTTTACACCACAGCAACATTTGTCTGGACTTAAAATACCATCGACATTTCTTCCTCCAAGTAATTCTACTGTTCAAGTTTTTGAAAGAGCATGTTTGAAGGACCTGGATATTCTCCATACGAAAAATTAAAATTTTTTTATCAATATGTGTAGTGATGAACGCGCTGCATTAAATGAGCTGGTGAGTAATGATTTAATTACTATAAAACCAGCAGATAAAGGGGGGTCTGTTGTTGCCATGGACACTACGAAATATGTGCAGGAAGTCTATCATCAACTGTTTAATGATAAGTTCTATGTGACATTGAATAAGGACCCTACATTTTCTACACAGAAAGAGATTATAGATATTGTTGATAATGCTAGTAGAAGGAATATTATTGATGCTAAAATTGCTAATTTTTTTGAAAGTAAAATCTCCAATTCGTAGTACTATATATGTATTGCCCAAAGTACACAAAACAATGGTGGACCCACCTGGGAGACCGATTGTCTCCGGTATAGGGTCAGTGATAGAGCCTTTGTCCCAATATGTGGATATGTTTATAAGGGAGCCTGTTAAGTGCATACCCTCATATATCAAGGATATTACTGATGTGTTGAATATCCTAAAAGATCTGAGAATGGAAAAGGATTGGGTTTTGTGCACTACGGATACTGATTCCCCTATATACAAACATTCCACATATTGAAGGACTAGATGCATTACAGCAATGTTTAGGTAATAATAATGAATTAAATATGGAACTGAGAGAATTTATTATTACTTGTGCGAGGATAGTGCTTGAATGTAATGTATTCTTATTTCAGCATGTGTTCTATCGGCAAATTAAGGGTACGGCAATGGGAGCTACTTTTGCCCCTAATTATGCAAATATTTATTTGGGAGTTTGGGAGCAAGATATAGTATTATCTCAACATGAAAATCCTTTCTTTGGTAAAATTGTTCTATGGAAGCATTTTATTGACGATATCTTATTGCTTTGGTCTGGTACCATGGAAGAACTTAAAGAATTTGTGTTATTTTTTAGAACTAACAAATCCAAATTTGAGGTTTAAAATGGATAGTAGCACTGTGAGTGTACATTTTTTGGATTTAAATATAACCTTGATGTCAGATGGTACACTTGGAACGGATTTATTTAGAAAACACAGCGATAGGAATATGATATTATTACCCTCGAGTTGCCATCCTAGACATATTGTGGAAAATATCCCAGATGCACAGTTTTTTGAGGATTAGAAGAAATTGCTCTGATATAGAAGAATATAAGATTAGGGCAGTTGAAATGGAGACACGATTTCTTGAGAGGGGCTATAAGCCAGAAAAAATTCAACAGGCAAATAAAATGGCTCTTGAAAAAAACAGGGAAGGGCTTATGAGATATAAAACAAAAAAACAAGTAGATGATAGTGGTATTTTGAATTTTGTTAGCACATATACTAAAAAATCAGGACAGGTGAAAGATATTTTACAAAAGCATTGGAATATATTGCAAACTGAACCATTATTGAGACCATGGGTACAGATGATGCCACGTATGGTGTATAGACGAGCTAGCACCCTAAGGGATAGACTAGTGAACAGTTTACAGCCCATTTTGAGAGTAGAACTCTGTTTTCCACCACCTTTGCCAAAAGGTACATTTAAATGTTGACACTGTAAGTTTTGTCAGGTGGTTATGAAGACTGACAGATTTTGTTCTCCAAAATCCCCAAAAGAATATAAAATTGAACAGTTTATTAACTGTTCAATGGGGGGTATTGTGTATTTGGCAACATGTGTTTGTGGTGCATTTTATGTGGGTAAGACTAGTTGACCTTTTAAGGTTCGGATTGGCGAACATTTGGGAGCAGTAAGAAATTTAGATTTGAAGAATGCACTAGCTAAACACATAATATCACAATCTGGAAGTGGGGAACATGTTTTTCATTTTATAGGAATAGAGAAAGTGACTGTTGGTGAAAGAGGGGGGGATTTAGACAACTTTCTATTAGAAAGGGAATCTTTTTGGATTTTTACGTTAAAAGGTGTTGAAACACCAGGATTAAATGAGGGTATCTCTGTCTTACCGTTTTTAAAGAAAAGATAAAAATGAAATGATTTTCCGATTTTCCAGTTCTTTTAAATACACATTTTCTTTCCTCCTTTTTTCATTTTTTAGTTAAGCATCTCTATATGGATATGGTTAAATGAGAGAATATAGAAGAAATGAGAAAAAGAAAAATTTTTCGTGCCCATATTAGTAATTGACCTTTGTGACCTTCTGTTTTTTTTTTTTTTTGCTGCTTTATATGAAGTTAGAGAATTGGAATTTATATATTTTTTGATTCCTTTAGAGATGACTAAGAAATATTATACATGATGTTTTTAGAAGATGAGCATGCTATGTTGACCTTGCTGATCTCCTATATAAAAAATGGAAGTTATGGAATAATGATATTTTGGCCCCAATAAGTAATGACAATAGGGTTATCTAGTCTGAATAAATTATATGTTTATTAAAATGATAATAATATATAAAAAATATAAACATCTTCAGGATTGAGCATATTAGTAGGTGCCTTTGGTCATTACTCTTCCTTTATAGATTCAAGAGTGGGGTTGAGTATGTCATATTGACTTAATTCCTAAGAGAATAGGAAGTTTTGGAACAAATGAGATTTGGATTCTGATTGTTGGATGTTTTTTGATTTTGAATCAACCGTGAGTCAACTAGAATATTATTTCCTTAGTCTATATAAATACTTTAAGAATTTATAAATATTTAATAACTTTGTATGAGATATCAGTGAAATATAGAAGAAATGGTATAAAAATTTTTTTTTAATGTGCATTTTAGTAATTGACCTTTATGACCTTCGGGTCGCTAGTTGTTTATATGTAGTTAAAAATCCGGGATTCGTTTTTTGATTCTTTAAAGATGATTAAGGAAAGATCATATATGATGTTTGTTGTAGATGAGTATGTTTTGTTGATCTTGTTGACCTCCTATATAAAAAATCGGAAACTACGGAGCAATGATATTTTGGGCTCCAATAAGTAATAACAAGGGGGTTTCCTATTTTGAACAAATTATATGCTGACTAAAATGAAATTAAATAAAAAAAGTTTTAGGTTTCAGCATATTAGTAAGTGACCCTTGTGACCTTCGGGTCGCGACTCATTCTTACAGATTTGAGAGTGGGTCGAGTATGTTATTTAATTCCTATGAGAAAAACATTTAAAAAAAAACAGTTTTTTTAAAACAATGAGATTTGGATTCCGATTTATATTGATTAGTGGATGTCTTTTAAATTTACTGTGAGTTAATTAAAACATATTTCCTTATTCCACATAAACTTTTCAAAGAATTTAGTAATATTTAGTAACTTTATATGAGATACATATCCAGATAGGAATTTTAGTGATGCATAGTGGTTGTTTCTTATCCATATATGTTAGAAGTTGGTGTTTATTTGGAATGTGATGATTGTATAATTGTTAACATATGTGGTGTGGGGGTATTTAAGTAAGGGATTGTGTTTATGTCAGCCTCCCTGAGGAAGTGCGCATGCACGAAACTGGTCAGGGCTTGTGAGTCTGCCTTTAATTGCCATTGCTTCTTTACAGGCATGTAATACAATAAATCTCGTTTTCTTTATAAACTGAGATGGATGCTGGTGCTGCCCTATTTTTGGAGTTGACTGCGACTGATTTGGGCTTGCACAGCTCCAGCGTGGAGCTGCTTTTTTGGTTTTCCATATAATTATTTCTGCAAGGCAGGTCCCAGCACTGATCTTTGTGGAACATGACTGGTTACCTTTCCCTCTGCAGAGTGACAGCCATTTACTACCACCTTCTGTGCCCTGCTATCTAACCAATTTTCCACCCGCTTCACCACCATCTTACCCACTCCCATGTTCCCCAGCTTGTTTAATAGTCTTCTATGCAGCACAGTGTCAAAGGCCTTGCCGAAGTCCAAGTAGACCACATCCACTGCCCCCCTCCAATCCACCTCTTTTGTCACCCAGTCAAAGAACTCAATGAGTTTAGTCTGGCATGACTTCCTGACAGAGTAAAACCATGTTACCTTGGGTCCTGTAGACCACTGGCAGCAAATTGTTCTGTTATTCTTTCCTTCACTAGTGATTCCATGATCTTCCCCACTACTGAGGCCTGGTGACTGGTCTGCAGTTTCCCGCTTCCTCTGTTTCTGCTTTTGCATAGGGAGACAATGTTAGCTCTCTTCCTGTCTTTGGGTACCTCCCCGGTTTCCAGTGACAGGCTGAACAGGGTTGTCAGATGTTCCACCACCACCTCTCTTTGCTCCCTCAGCACCCTAAGATGAACACCATCTGGCCCCATAGCCTTATTGACTCTTATTCTTTCCAGTTCCATCAGGACCCTTCCCTTGGAAAAGGACTTGTATCCATTTCTGTGCCCTTCCTACCCTTTCTACTCTCCTCTGGCCCATTTCCTGCCCCTTCTCTGTAAAGACTGAGCAGAAGCATCGTATGTCTGCTTTGTGGCTGTCATCCTCCACTCTACACCTGTCCTCCCCCTTTAGCCTCGCTACCCCTCCTTTTGCCTTCCTTTACTCTGTGATGCACCTGTAAAAGGTCTTGTCCCCCCTTACCACTGATTTTGTGATATGTTCCACTGTTTGTGCCTTAGCTTCCCTTACTCCCCTCCCTGCCTTCCTTTGTTTCTCCAGGTACCTCTCCCTGTCTCCCTGTGACTGTGTATTTTTGTACCGTTTGAATGCAATTTTGTTGCTTTCACTTTCTCAGCTACCTCCTTGGAATACCATAATGGACTCCTCTTCCTTTTCCTCTTGCTAACCTGCTTCACACAAAGTTGTGTTGCCTTTGTTTTCCCAGATTTGAACACCACCCACTGTTCCTCCACCCACATCTTCCTCCCTATTCCAGCTAATGCTTCTTCGAAGCATTTACCCATTTTTCCAAAATCTGCCCTCATAAAGTCATGCATTTTTGTTCTTGTGTCACTGGATTCCACCACTTTAGTTATTTCAAAGCCCACTAACCGATGATCACTGTTTCTCAGGTGTCCCCCTTATGTGAGTCCAGTCACACCGTCCCTGTATGTGAGCACCAAGTCCAGTACTGCCATTTCCCGGGTGGGTTCTATGACTAGTTGCTTAAGTAAAGCTCCCTGTAAGGAGTCTATGATGTACCTGCTCCTGGTTAATTCTGCTGCAGGTATGCCCCCGTCTACATCCGGCATATTGAAGTCACCAACCAGCACTACCTCCCCCTTGTGTGCGGTCCTTTGGATAGCCAGCATCATCTCCCTATCTCTTTCCTCCCCTTGGGCTGGTGGTCTGTATATTACCCCTGTGTGTATGGCTTACCCTGTGTTTCTTTCTAGCTTCACCCACAGTATCCCCCCCTTGTTCCCCTTGAATCTCTGTGGACTTTGTATTATCATCCTTTACATAAAGTGCCTCTCCTCCCCTCTTCCTTCCTGCCCTGTCCCACCTGAATAGATTGTAGCCTGGTACAGCCATTTCCCAGTTGTGGTTTTCATTACACCAAGTCTCAGTAATGGCCACAAGGTCTAGGTCTGACTCTCCCACGGCTGCCTCAAGGTCCTCCATCTTATTACTCAGACTCTGGACATTGGCACGCATGGCTCTCCAGGATATGATTTCCCTTCCCTGTTTTGTTGCCATAGGCCTCCCACCTTTCTGGGTACTTTTTTCCCCTGGTCCTCCCTGTCTTCTACCCTTATGTTGAATTATGCTCTCTGCCAGTCTATCTATGCCTTGGGTAATCATGTAGAGTATGTGGTCATGGGGGGCATATTAAGCCTCCTGACCTTCCTGCCTCCCCTTCCCCAATTTGGCCAGTTTAAATGCTTGTTGCTGAAGCATTCAAACTTCTCACTTAGAACTAAGGTTTCCTTCTCAGATGGATGTAGGCTATCATCCTTATACAGGCTCACATCACCCCAGATGGGACCCCAGTCTCCCATGAAGCCAAAACTTTCTTTTCCACACCATTTCTTCAACCAGAAGTTGAATTTCTGGATGCAGAGTGACCTGGCCTCCCCCTTACCATGAACAGGTAGTACTTCCGTGAAGGAAACAAACTGTGCTATCTGCTTTAGCCCCCCCCCAACTTCCTTAAACCCTCCTGGATTCTGGCTATCTCCACCTTGTCCCCTGTCAGGTCATTTGTCCCCAGGTGGACAATGACATCCAGTTCCTCCCTCCTTACTATCACCCTTGTGATACTATGGATCCTCTTCCCATCTCTCCGTGCAGTACCTCCTGGAAAGCGCTTGACCTCTCTCTTCTCCTGTTAGTTGCTCCCAACTCTTCTCCCCGGACAATTGAGTCCCCCTCCAGGAGTAGTTTCCTCTTTCTCTGGGGTCTTCTACCCCACCTCCTTGGGGCTCCATCATGGAGGAGCCACCCATCCTCCCTTGTCTTAGCTGTGGGTGTCATTGTAGGGCTTCCCTGCTCCTCCAAGACAGTGTAGGAGTTTCTTAGTTGGCTCAGTTGGGGGATGTGCTTCAGACCCACCTCCTGCACTCTCTCTGAGCCCACTGTGGTCCATCCAGCTCTCTTCCTGGGCATCCTCTGAGGTTCAGGTTGTGGACATAGGTGCCTCTGGGTAGAGGTGAAGTTCTTCTTAATCCTTGCCAACTCAGCTCAGAGTCAGGCAATCTCCTCCCTCAACCCAGAGAGATGCCTGCAGATGGGGCAGCACTGCATGATCCAGAATGATCTCCTGTACACTGCAACCCCAAGATGAGAATCTCTGACATGTTTTTGTTACCCCTTTTTTTAAAGTATGTTTTTGTTAGCTTAGTATAAATTATTGTATTAGCTGTAGGTTTATACAGTATAGCTACACATATTTACTTATTATTTATGTAAATGTCACTTATCTTGCACAAGTTTTTGAGTCATTTGTAATAGTGATGCGATAGTATGAGGATATGTAAGTGCAATATTTGAAATGTATTCGTGTAGTGCCCCAGAGTTGAAGGGCACCACATAATGACCAGGGACCATTTCCATGAGTCCCAAAAGTTAAAGTTTTTCCAAAAGTGCTCCGTTGCCCCCCTTCACTGTGGTTCCACAGACCCCTCCCGATTCTTTTGTCATTTTCGCACCATTGGGTGCTGAGAACGGGGCCGTGGGCAGCAGACCCTCCCTTTAGTGTAACAGTGCCCTAATTCTTAGGGCTGTCGAGTGGGACTTCCCCTACCCTATAAATAGGGCAGAAAGTGGCTAACAGGAGAGTTCTAGGCTGGGCTAGGAGGGTAGAGGATGCGGAGAACATAGACAGTAGACATACCTGTGGTGGTCCCATGACTCCTCCAGCATTGCTTCCATCCAGCACAGGCCCTTGGCAGTGCAGCAGCAGTTGGGTGAGAGCAGTGGCTCCCGATGTACATGGCAGTCCTCCAGGCCTGATCGGCAATGGCCAGAGGGAAAAGTCTGTGCGGTGGACCAAAAGGATGCAGTGAAAAATAGGTCCAGGCAGAAAACATGCCCCAGACCTTTTAGTTCTGCTCCAGTAGCCACAGCACTACTTGAGGAGAGCTGGTTGGGAGCGCAGCTTCATGACCACCTATGATCCTGTCTTCCCCCAGCAGTGCCAGAGACCTGGACCATGATGGTGAGTGACCTGAGTGCATGATTTTTAGTTACACTCATGCCACAGGTGATGGGGAGTGGGGAGGGGAAAAGGAAGACACAGAGGCACAAGAAAGAGATTTAAAGGACCAAAGCCCAAATTAACCAAAAAGGGGTACCCCAAGTTAAAGGTCTCAAAAACAGGCAGAGGATGGTGAGCTGATGGCCTCTTTGTTCTGCTGGGGTGTCTTTCTGTGCCAGGGGGGTGGCCTGCGAACAAAGGCCCTCATAACTGTAATTACAAGAGGTGGTCTGTGGCAGCAGTCCCTTGTTAGTATGCAAGGCCAAGGCAGAACCTGGCAATAGAAGTCCAACTGGAAGGGGGCTGGCCAGCACCCAAGGTCCTCATTAATATTCATGAGGCAGACAGGACCAGGCCCAAAAGTCCCATTGACCCTGGCATAAGGGTAGTTATTAATGGTAATAAAGGGGTTGAGCTATGCAGAGATAGTCTGACACAAAGGATTCTAAAAGGTACAGCACCCTCCGGGGATGGGAGGGGATGTTCTTATGGCCTGAGCTGCCCATGGAGTTATGTGGAGATGTTCTGAGCCCCCTGAACTGGACAGTGTTATTGCCTACCTGGCACCCCCCAAAGACTGAACTGTTTTCTAAAATCAGAACTGTTTGCATGCTACTGAACTGTGTTATCAAACTGATTCTTTGTGTACTTGACATCCAGCTTCACCTTTGTTGCCTGGACCAGCTTCTTCAGAGTCCAACACTGACCCAGGGAGGCCCCCGGCCCATCCTCCATCTGTAGCAGAATGGGCTCCAGTGACATCAGCCTGCCTCAAAGTACCACTACAGTGTTCCAGTCTCAATCCTGTGATGGTAAGTGGGCTACTTTGGTATCCAGAAACAAGTCAGCTTAGGGGCCGCCCTGGCTCAAGTGTGAGGGACCACAGTTAATGTTGTACATGCCCTTTTTCTTATTTTGCCATCCATCCGTAAGTGTGTGTGTACCCATGTCACTCCATAGATGCTGCCTGAGGGTTGCATTACCAGAAGTCTTCTTGTTGAGAGGAGGTCTGGGTGCCGGGGACCTACCAGTGATCATTGCTGCGGATCGACCACAGAATCATCTGCCGACCAGGAGTCTTCAGCTTCTTGCCCAGAGCAACAGAGGATCACCAAGTTCTCCACTGGCCAACTACCAGTGTTCCTCTTTGTGTTCTACTCATCTGGAGAAATGCCCTGTATGGCCTGTTTACAAAAAGTGCTTTGTGGGGTCAATTCCCACTTGCTGATCAGCTGATACATCATGAAACCCAAGCTTGATTCATCAGTCATCTTGTCATCTTGGCCAGGTGCATGCAGAACTTGGACTAAAAGGGCTTAACCCCCTGTTCTTGATTCGACCAACTGTTGATCCTGATTGTATTGTTTTGTTGTTTATCCTATTATCCTGTAGTATTGTAGAAAACAGTTGTTTTAGAATTTGTCTTATCCCTTGTAAATAAACCTTTTGCATCTTGGTCCTTGAGTAAGCTTCCTGCCTCTCCTTTCAGATTCATCTGTCCTGACCTGGAATTGTTAGGGAGTCATGAATCCCATTCCACTGGAAACTCTTTGTCATCCTACGAAAACTTGGCATAGCATCAAGGAGTCCAAAGCTTGAAGCTACCCACACCCTGATGCCAGCAAGAAGAGAAAGGGCGTGGGATCCCCACTGTGTCATTCAAGAGGAGCTGGTCTATATGACATGTTAAGTGTGGGAGCTGGTGGCCCCCGTCACAGAAATAAAGCAAAGGCCCCATCCCCAGGTTGGGCAGTGTCCACTCCAGCCCAGCAGGAAAATAAGAAACTGAGGTCCAAGACACATGACTCAATGGGTGAAGCAGGGCAGGACCATGTACCCAGGCAAAAAAAAATGGGGCCTGTTCAACAACCATGTGAGTGGAGTACTGTCAGGAGCAGTGAAATAAAGAGAGCTTGGTGCCAGCTGGAGGAGGACATGAAGAGAGAAATTGAGGGAGATCAAGCAGTGCAACCAAGCTGTCGTAGTGACTTCAGAAAGTCCATCCAGAGTTCAAGATGCCCGATTAGAGAAGCTTGTGTACACAGTGAGTGCTGTCACCTGTAATGTGAGTCAGCAGATTCCAGACTGGAATGCCCAAAGGGAGGCATGGTACCAGGAGCTTATACAGAGAGTTGTAAAATACTCCAAGCAGAATACTGAGCAGCAGAAAGAATGTAAAGACCTTAAACAGAGTCTCCAAAAGTGAGATCAAAAGATTAAGGAGCAGGCTGAGCAGGCCTTCCATCATGAAGAGGCAGCATCCCTATGCACCAAAGTTATCCGAGACTACAACGCTATGACAAAAGACCTGAGCTGTGCACTGCTCATCGAGATTCAGGAGAAGAAGAAGCTCAGTTGATGCTTGGTAGAGTTATAGCATCCTTGTGGAAGGAGGAGTGCACCCAGCTAAGTGCTGCATGCCCCCAGGAATTGCCAGGACCCCTGGGGCTAGACACCCGGGTAGTGTTAGATGAGCCTACCAGCCAGCATCTGTGTCCAGAGGGCACTGAATTCCGCATGGCACCCAAGACCAAATGAGTGAAAGAACTGGATCTAGTCTGGGCCACCATGACCGATATCAGTTGGCAGAGCACATAGGTTGCACCCCCCATTAAGGTGTCAGCCATGGCAGTGAAACCACACCACCAAAATGGAAAAAAGGACCCCTCCTTAAACAGAACCTAAGTCACCAACCAGCTGAAAAGTATGTACAGACCAAGAAAACAAGAGAGTGTCAAACGACACCTATGATCCAGAAAAGCCCTTCCTCATGGGAGAGCAAGTGCGGGTAAGGTCATGATTCAGGGGAAAGTCATCTTCCAAGATGGAGCCAGAACAATATGTCATCTTGGGCCTTCCACACCCAGACTTGCTTTTATACCATATCAAAGCATTGGCCAGAATGCGAAACTCAGAACACCAATGAAATCTTAAGTCTTGCCCAGGCTCTGTTGAGACGAATGGACAAATTGACAAAGAGAAGCAGGAACCACTCCTAAAGGGCAGCTTAATGCCATCCATCCCTCTTCTTGATTCATTTTGTTCGGTAGGTTAAAAATGTTACAGTAGACCAGGTAAAAATGTATGTTGCCAAGTAGATTAGATAAATAGTTTATAGTACCAAAATGTTGTTTGTGTATTGAAACTTGAAATAATAATTGACCCCAATACATGGGGAAATGTATGTTTAAGGTGGGGGGCAAATGTAGTGCCCCAGAGTTTTGAGGCACCACACAATGTCTAGGGACTCTTTCCCCAAGTCCAGAAAGTTAAAGTTTTTCCATAGTGGCTCAGTTGCTCCCCCTTTCTTCCCTTCAGTCCCACAGACCCCTCCTGGTTCCTTTGTCTATTTTGCACTGTTAGGCACTGGGAAGGGGAGCCATGGGCAGGAGACCCTCCCTTTAGTGTGACAGTGCCCCAGATTCTCAGGGCTGTCGAGAAGGGCCTCCCCTGCCCCAAAAATGGGCCAGGGAGTGATTAAGAGGAGAGTCCTCAGCTGGGCTAGAAGGGTAGAGGACACAGACACATACCTGTAGTGGTCTCATGGCTCCTCCTGCATCGCTTCCCTCCAGCACTGGTCCTTGGCAGTGCAGCACCAGTTGGGTGAGAGCAGTGTCTACCCAATTTAGGCAGCTCCCCGATGTACGTGGCAATCCCTCAAGCCTGATCAGCAGTGGCCACAAGGACAGATATGCCAAGCGGACCAAAAGGGTGCAGTGAAAAATAGGTCTGGGCAGAAAATGCATCCTGGACCTTTTTGTTCCACCCCAGCAGCCGCAGCAGTGCTTAAGGAGAATTGGGTAGGAGTGCGGCTCCCCAGCCATTCTCCTCCTTTCCCCCAGCAGTACTAGAGAACCAGGCCGTATTGGAGAGTGGGCCAAGTGCCTGATTTTTAATTAAACTTGTGCCACAGGTGCTGGGGGGTGGGGAGGAGAAAAATTAAGAGAAAGAGAAAGAGGTACAAGAAAGAGAGTTAAAGGGCCAAAGCCCAAATTAAACAAAATGGGGTACTGCGAGTTAAAGGCCCCAAAAAGAGGCAGAGGCTGGTGGGCAGATAGCCCTTTTGTTCTGCTGGGGCACCATTCTGTGTCAGGGGGCAGGGCAGGGTTCATCAGTCATCTTGTCATCTTTGCCAGGTGCACACAGAACTTGGACTAAAAGGGGTTAACCCCCTGTTCTTGGTTCGACCAACTGTTGGTCCTGATCTTATTGTTTTTTTGTTTTTTTTTCTGATTTGTTTATTCCCCTTATGTGCTCCAGCACCCCCCATTCCTTCAGGCCACCATGGTCCTGACTTACCTCCTATGACCCTCACTTGAGCCCTCCATCCTCATATTGCAGCCATTGCCAAGGTAACCCAGTGTAACCCTTTGCCGGGTGGGTCCCTCTTCTACGACGGGAATGATACCGGCGGGGGCTACCAGCACACTCTCTCTCTATTTGGCCCTGGGGTGTTGCTGAGGTGGATATGACTCTGTCAAGGGCTTCAGTGGCATCAGAGACCAGCAGCCATCATTCAGCGGATCCTGGGGATGTTTTTCTGGTTTCCTGTAGTTCCCCATCATGCTGCTCATGCAGTGCCCCCAGTCTCCACTGAGGGCTGCTGCCGAGTGATGCTTCCCTGCAACCCACCCCAGGAGAGGACAGCAGTCCTCCAGATGCTCAATTCCCTCTTCCCCATGCCGACCCCCAGCGCCTGAGTCAGTTCCTGAACCCAGGTCACCAGCACGTGAAGTAATCATCCAGCGCCTCAGCCCTCAGCACCACCGGGCCAACTGATCATATTGTTTTGTTGTTTATTCTATTATCCAGTAGTGTTGTAGAAAACAGTTATTTTATTATTCGTCTTGTCCCTTGTAAATTAACTTTTTGCATCTTGGTCCTTGAGTAAGCTTCCTTCCTCTCCTTCCAGAGCCAGTGGTGTGCAAGTGTTTGGACAAAAATTCAATGTCTATACAGGTTATTTAAACTGAAAAAAGGGGAGATGGTGACAGCCCGTTCCCCCACCATCGGTGGGCTTGTCATCACTCCCCAAATCTTCGCAGACGCACATACATCCCCAAAAAGGGAAATGGAGATGATATGCACCTCAACCACTGAAGTATCATTTAACATTTCCTCCAAAAATGGCAACTTGCATAATCTCTTGGGTGGAAACAGCAATTTTAAGCAGTCCAGGAAGATGGTGGAACCACATATAAAAGGGGAAGCATGTTACTGGAACGCGATGGTTGCAAATGCAAGGAGCCTAGCAAATAAACTACCTGAACTCATGGCCATCATGGAAGTGGAGAGGTTGGACTGGGTGGCTGTGACAGAAATGTGGTTCATGGAAAACTGTAGTTGGGATACAGCGATACCAGGATACAACCTGTTCAAGAAGGATAGACAGGGTAAAAAAGGGAGGGGGGGGAGAAGCCATTTATGTTCAGGAAGAAATTAAAGTCACAGAAGTGCAGGGGCACCCTGGGGATACCGAGTCACTGTGGCTAATGGTAGATACAGGCAAGGGAAAAACCTTCAAACTTGGTGTCATTTACGGGCCTCCAAATCTAGGAGAGAAAGGGGACAAAGACTTAATAGAAGAAATATACAAAATGACTGACAGAGGTGAAGTGATATTGGTGGGGGACTTCAACTTCCCAGATATAAACTGGAACACAGAAACGGCGGCAACAAGAAGAAAAGGGACATTCTATTGTTGCTACAGGGTGCATGACTGGGGCAACTTGTTAAAAACCCAACAAGGGGAGATGCAATTCTTGTCCTGGTCCTTTTAAACTCTGAGAGGGTAAAGGAAATCAACGTGGGGTGCCATATGGGAAACAGTGACCACTGAATGGTTAGCTTCAAAATAAGCATAACAGAGGACACCTGTCACTCAAAAACAAAGGTGCTAGATTTTAAAAAAGCCGACTTCCAAAAAAATTAGATTCAGTATGCGAAATTACTTAATTGAATCAAAAGAGGAGGAAGTTGAAGCCATGCGGGGAGACTTAAAAGAGAAATCATGTCAGCCATGAACCAATGTGCCAGGAGGAGCAGCAAGGTGAAGAGAAGAAGAAATCCTCTGTTGTTTTCAAAAGAAGTGGCAACCATAGTAAAAGAAAAAAAAAGGGTGTACAAGTTATATCAAGAAACTGAAACAGAAAAAAACTGGGATTCATATAAGGAAAAAATGAAAGAAGCCAACAAAAAGATAAGACCGGCCATAACCCAGATGGAAGCAAAGAGAGCAGAGGGGACAAAGAGAGGGGACAAATCCTTCTTTAGATATATCAGGGAAAGAAGGAAGTCAAAAGGGGGTATAGTGAAGATTGCTACAGAGAAAGGGAAAACAACAGAAGATGACCCAGAGAAAGCAGAAATCCTGAACAAATACTTCTGCTCGGTGCTTACTGAGGAGGACCCAGCTGATGACCCAGCACTCACAAAAAACAACATCCCTGGTCCAGGGGTCAACACTAGCCCCTTCACGGAGACCAAAGTACAGGAGGCACTGAATAAACTAAAGGTTGAGAAGGCCATGGGACCAGATGATATGCATCCCAGAATGTTGAAAGAACTGGGGTTGGAGTTTGCAGCCCCACTGGCTAAACTATTCACCAAATCCTTGATGAATGGAGTTTTGCCCGAAGACTGGAAAGGGGCAACAGTTGTCCCTCTCCACAAATCAGGCAGCATGGAATAGTCTGGAAATTACAGACCAGTAAGCCTCACATCTATAGTGAGAAAACTGATAGAGACACTACTCAAACAGGGGATCATAGCATTCCTCAAAGCTAGCTGCCAACAGGACCCCAAGCAGTATGGCTTCACAGTGGGAAGGTCGTGACAGACAAATCTGGTTGAGTTTTTTTCACTGTGTTACAAAGGCTGTGGACGATGGTGAAGTGGTGGATGTGGTCTACTTGGACTTTAGCAAGGCCTTTGACTTTGTTTCACACAGAAGGTTGGTAAAGAAGCTAGACTACACAGGGGTTGAACCAAAAGTGGTAAAATGGGTACAAAATTGGCTACAGGGCAGAACCCAGAGGGTTCAGGTAAATGGAGCACTATCATCAGAGGGTAGTGTGACCAGTGGAGTGCCACTGGGCTCAGTACTGGGGCCACTGCTCTTCAATATTTTTATAAGACATCGGTAACGACTTAGAGGGAAAGGTGTGTCTGTTTTCAGATGACACCAAGATTTGTAACAGGGTCAACACCACAGAGGGAGTAGACAAGATGAAAGCTGACCTCAAGAAACTTGAGAAATTGTCTGGAGCAAGGCAGCTGAGATTCAATGCCAAAAAGTGCAATCATGCACATAGTAAAAAGAAATCCAAAGAAGGCTGCCTCCAACCAGGAACGTGATAGGGAAATCATTATCTCAGACAACTTAGCAGTGGAAAAACAGTGCGAGAAGGCAGCATTGAAGACCAGTGAAATGCTAGGATGTATTGGGAGGGGGATCAGGAGGTGGAGGAGGGAGTTAGTCCTGCCACTGTATAGATCACTGGTCAGGCCTCACCTGGAGTATGGTTCTGGAGGCCTCATCTTAAAAAGGGCATTGACCGGGTTATAACAGTACAGAGGAAGGCAGCAAAAATTATTTGAGGATTGCAGGAGATGTCCTACGAAGAAAGGTTGAAAGAACTGAACATGTATTCCCTGGAACAGAGAAGGGAGACAGGTGACATGATCAAAACCTTCAAATACGTAAAAGACATAAACAAGGTGCAGACACAGGAACTTTTTCACTTCAAGGAGGGCAGCAGAACCAGGGGTTATGATCTCAGGATACAGAGAGGTAGGTTCACGACCAAACTCCAGGAAGTTTTTCTTCACAGAGAAAGCGGTGAATGTCTGGAATAGCCTGCCCCCAGAGGTGGTGGGGGTAAACATGGTGGTGGGATTCAAGAATGCATGGAATAGGCACAAAGGAGCCCTCACACTTATGAGCAGCTGTGGGGGGGTAGGAAAAGGCAAGGATAAACACACTGGGCAGACTAGAAATGGTACAATGAACTACCAGCTGACCTCACTGATACAATCAAGATTGGAACTTTCAGATCTGGACTCAGATCCTATCAGGACACATCTAAGACCTGTACCTGCCTGCATAGTTGAGTGTGCCTCCTAGCTGCCCTATTTTCCCTCAATCCTACCCCTCCCACCCGTCATCGCTACCATCCCTACTTTTCCCCCTGTATGCTTCACCCAGACAATGCCCCCTTGGCTGATCACCCCCCCCTCGCCCCTCTACTCCTTGACGAGGCCTTACCTAGGCTGATCACCCTACCCTCTCAGGCCGTTTGGTTATTTACCATCCAGTTATAACTAGGACAGTGTACCCCCCTCCTCTCCTATCCTAATCCCTTCTCTGGCACCATTGTAACTAAGATGTATATAATTGCTATATACTTGTCTGTGTAATTTGTTTCACTGTTTTTCTATATTTTTCTTTGTCCTATCTGTAATGTTTTTGTCCACCACTGACTTGGAACCTTTGAAAACGAGTCCTTGACTCAAAGGTATTAATCCTAAACTGAAATAAATAAATAAATACATAAACTAGATGAATCTAATGGTCTCCTTCTGCTGTCACCTACTATGTTTATTCGTCAGGCCTGTCCTGGAATTGTTAGGGAGTCATGAATCCCATTCCACTGTAAACCCTTCAATCCCCTACTATGTACATTAGCACCCTTGATAAAGCTCTGTGTATTTCTGTGGGGAGTAGCACCTGATATCTATCAGTATTTTTGCAAATTTGCACTGCATAGTATGATTTAATAAACATTGTTATATTTCACATACTTCTATGGCTCAGTAATCCATTCAGTGTGCTATATTGGGGTAATCTTCAAGACGTTTCCTTTGGTTCTAGTGTGCAGGTCTTCAGGGAGCAGCACAATTCTTTAGGTAACAGAGACAGCTGCCAAACATTAAAAAGAAACCACACACTTAGCTGTGCTGTGCTACAGTGGTGTTTTTGTTTGTGTTGTTGTAGACATCGAGGGCCAGATATTCAAACTGTGCCATTCAGTGGCGCTAGCCCTTGCGCTGCTCAAAAAAGTTGCGCAGAGGTGTGGCCAGGGCGATATTCAACGGAGTTGTGCTATTGAGCAACTTCTTTGAATATCGCCCCCTGGCCACAGCCACTGTGCATGGCGCAGTGGAACTTGCGCCACCACAAGTGGTCAGAGTGGAGCATTCAGATGCGGTGGCGCAAGTTCCATTGTGCCATGTGCAAACCTGCAATATTCAAAAGGTGACATGCAAATGGGGCCATAATTTATGCAAGGTGCACGGGGGGGGCCTTTGCATCTAATTACAGCCCCATTTGCATGCCATTAGCATGCAGGTGGACCAATCCCTGATGACTTGTGCCTGGCACCCTGCCAGGCAGCAGCCATCTGGGACCGACACCCCCTGCAGCCCGATCACGGGCAGAACAGTATTCCGTCCCCCAGCAGCCCAATCGGGCGCCAATGTAAATTCCCCCACTAGCCCGATCGCGGGCATAAAGTAAATTCTTCCCCACCCCCGACTAGCCCGATCGCGGGCATACGCGTCACCCTTCCCAAAGATGAATATCCCTGGTGGTCCAGTGGACCGCAAAGCCCGATCACGGGCATAAGGTCAAACCACTCCCCAAAGTCCAATATCCCTGGTGATCTGGTAGTTACCCCACCCACCCACAGGCCCCACCACCCGCCCCCATTAGCTGGCGGGCAGCAGCACCCTCACCACCTGCCACCCGCCGCCCGCCGACTGACAGCTTGGTAGGTCTGCCGCCCATTGGTTCAGAGCAGAGCCAATGCGTGCCTACTCTACAGGCAGTCCAGATATGTGAATGGATTCACTCATTCACATATCTGGACTGCCTTATCGGTATAGTGCTGCATGCCCATTAGCTCTTGCTCTGAACCACGTGGCGCGGCAGCCCCACCGAGCTGTCAGTCGGAAGTGCAGGGTGGCAGGTGGTGGTGCTGCCACCACCGCTGATGGGAGGGGCGGTGGTGGGGCTCTGTGGGTGGGTGGGGTGGGAGGCCACTAGATCACCAGGGATATTGGACTTTGGGGGGTGGGTTTGACCTTATGCCCACCATCGGGCTTCATGTGTCCACTGGACCACCAGGGATATTGGTCTTTGGGGTTGGCGATTATGCCCACGATCAGGCTAGTCGGGGTGGGGAAGAATTACTTATGCCCACGATAGGGCTGCTCTGGGGACTACTCTGCTGCCCGTGATCGCCACGGGGTTACTATTGCCCACGATCGGCTGCAGGGGGCAGCGAACAAGTGGAAGGCCACCCACAGGTGGCAGCTGCTGTGTTGTGCCCTACAATGCGGCAGCTCACCTGTGGGTGGCCCTCAACTTGATCCTTTTTTGTTTGGCTTAAAGTTGTGCAGGCGCAGGTAGGGGGTTGTGCCTGCACAACTCTGCATGGCCCGGCTGAATATCGGGCTGTGCAGTTTATGTATGGTTCCTCCACCTTCAGTTGTGCATGCCTTCATTAGCATTACGCTATTGTTGCTCAGCATGATTTAGGGGGCGCAACTGCCTCCTGCTGAATATCGCAGAATGGCGCATTTCGGACTTGCACAGGCACAACCCTATTGCACATGGCTCAGCTCTTTTGAATATCTGGGCCCAAGTGTGCAAGTATAGCAAGTACAACAAAGCCCTGAATAAATTATTACTCTTTTATTTTTTTAGTTAAACTAGGATTCATTTTTATAATTGTAATATGGTACTCCAGGGCCCTGCCCGCTTGGAGACTAAGGTTCAAGTATGAATTCTGGATATCCACATTGGTGCTATGGTATATCCACATTAAACTGCTAAGGCAATCAATTGGTTTTACATTGTTTTTTAAAGTTTGCAATGCATTGGCAACTCACATTTTGTTGTTTTTCAACACTTAACCAACTCAAGAGCAACTTTTATAAAGTGAGCAGGAAAGAAAGCAGTGCACACTCCAGAGTAAGGGGTGAGGTGTTTTATTTAAACTCCGTCATGAAACATAGAAACCTAGAATTTGTCAGTAGGAAAGGACAGCTTGGCACACCCAGTCTGCCCAGATGGTCCCTACCTAGTCTGTCTTTACAGACCCTACCTGGTCTCTGGTGACCCTGCCTCCTCCCTGCTTATTTAGTAATATCCCCCTATGCCTATCCCATGCATGCGTCAAGCCTCTTACTGTTTTTGACTCCACCACTTCTACTGGAAGCCTGTTCCAGGTGTGTACCACTCTTTCAGTGAAGAAGTATTTCCTCACATCCCTGTTAACCACCTCTCCCAGCTTCATTTCATGCCCTCTAGTCCTGGTGCTCTTTCTCATTTAAAAGAGACTCACTGCCTGTACCTTGTTTACCCCTGTGAGGTACTTGTAGGTGTCTCTCATGTCCCCTCTAGCTCTCCTGTCTTCTAGGGTGTACATGTTGAGATCCCTCAGTTTTTCTTCATAGGGTTATTATGCAACCTTTCCACCATTTTAGTTACCCCCTCTGAACTGCTTCCACCCTATGTCCTTTTTGAGGTGCAGCCATCAGAACTGGACACCATCTCCAGATGGAGTCTCACCAGTGACCAATACAGTAGTAACACCATGTCCCTCCTCCTACTGGAGATACCTCTCCATGTGTATCCCAGCACCCCACTTGCCCTACCCTCTGCTTTGTCACACTTTGAGGACAACAGATGTGATAACCCCTGGGTCCCTTTCCTGCTTACTGACTATTAGTACCTCCCCCCCATACTACACCCAGTACCTGGGTTTCTATGCCTTAGATGCATGATTTGCACTTTTTGGCATTGAACCCCAGCTTCCATACCCGTGACCAATCCTCGAGTTTCCCAAGATCCCTGCCCATTCTTTCTATTCCATCCTGAATGCCCACCCTGTTATAGATTTGGATATCATCTGCAAAAAGGCATACCTTCCCTTCCAGCTCTTCTGCAGTGTCTCCTATGAAGACACTGAAGAGGACCAGTCCCACTACTGAGCCCTGGGGCACCCCACTGGTCATTTTCCCTCATTAGATTGAGCTGCACACCTCTATGCAGACTGCATGTACAGGCACCTCATATTGCCACTAAGGCTTTAGCAGACAAAGTCTTAGGGCCCAAGTCTCGAAACCTGGCGCTACGGGGCACAGGATCCAAGGCAAGCATAGATTCGCAGCGGAAAGATCTTAGTCAAACAAATCTGATAGATTCCTTTGACTGGGTGACTAGGGAGGTGGATCAAGGAGGGGCAGTGCATTTCAGCAAGGCCTTTGACACCGTCCCGCATAGGAGGTTAGTAAACAATCTGGCAGCATGGTAGTGAGTCTCAGAGTGGTAAACTGGGTCACAAATTGAGTGATAGGACACAGAGGGTGGTAGTGAATGGAGTTCAATCTGAAGAGTGGGGGTGACTAGTGGGGTCCCACAGGGAATCTGTGCTTGGATCAGCCCTCTGTAATGTCTTCATAAGTGATGCTGCAGAGGGGCAGAAAGGAAGGTGTGTCTCTTTGCAGACGACACAAAGATCTGCAACAGGGTTGACACTTCAGGAGGCATATAGAAAATGAGAAGGGACCTAAACTAACTTGAGGAGTGGTCAAGGGTGTGGCAGCTAAGATTCAATGCGAAGAAGTGCATGATCATGCACTTGGGGCACAGAAATGCAGAGTTGGAGTACATGATGGTGGGGAGGTACTAACGGCCAACAAACAGGAAAGGGACCTGGGAGTAATCATATCTGATGATCTAAAGGTTACCAAACAATGTGAGAAGGCTGTGAGGAGAGCCAGTGGAATGATGGGGTGCATAGGGTGAGATCTGTCCAGCAGAAAGAAGGAAGTGGTGATGCCACTGTATAGAACATTGGTGAGACCTCATCTAGAGTACTGTGTCCAGTTCTGGAGGCCACATCTCTGGAACAATACAGACAAAGCAGAAGTAGGTCAGAGAAGGGCAACAAAAGCAGTGTGTGGGCTGCACCAAAACTCATATGAGGGGAGACTGGAGGGTCTCAATATGTATTCCCTGGAGGAAAGGAGAGGAGAGGAGAGAAGAGGAAAGGAGAGATATGATATAGACTTTCAAATACCTCAAGGGTGTAAATAAGGTACAAGAGGGTAGCATCTTTCAAAAGAAAAGATGTTCAAGAACAAGGGGTTATGATATGAAAATAGAGGGGGTAGACTTAGGGGTAACATGAGAAAGTATTTTATCACGGAAAGGGTGGTGGATCCATGAAAGAACCTCTCGGCAGAGGTTTTAGGGGCAAAAATGGTAGGTGAATTCAAAAATGTATGGAACAGACATAAAGGAACTCTAGCTATAGGAAAGAAAGGGTTAGCCGCAGATCATTTAGGATCTGCGGTATATGAAACAGGTAGGGAAAATGGGCAGATTTGGTGGGCAAAGTGGTCCTTATCTTCCGCCAAATTATATTTTTCTATGTTTATATAAAGGTGGCTTGCAATGACTGCCGGTGTGCTAGGGACCCTGCATCTGATTCTTTATAGGGTAGTGTCCTGGTGGCAAAGTTCCACAGCTTGAGGCAACCTCAGCCATGTGCCACACTGAGGGTGCATCTGGACAGGTTGCCACAAACCACAGGTGGCTGTGCAGCAATGTAAATAAACATTCCCTGGTGGTCTATCATCCCCAACTTAATCCATGTAACATGGAAATATTCCCTGGTGGTCTAGTGGACCCCATCCTGTCTGATCCCTGTATCATTTAAATATTGCCTGGTGGTCTAATGGACCCCCCTGCCTGATCCCCATATCATTTCAGTGTTCCCTGATGGTCTAGCACACCCCGCCACCTGATCCTAGTATCAGATGAATATTCTATGGTGGTCTAGTGGACCGATCCCCCCCATTATGAATAAGTAAACCATCTCTAGTGGTCTAACGGATCCCCCCAAGCTCCAATCCCCCATTATGTCCAATGACTTTTCCCTGGTGGTCTGTGGACCCCCATCCCCAACCCTGGAAGGCAGTGCCCCACCACTGCACTCCCCATCCTGAAATCAAGCCTGAAACTGGCACAGCCAACTACTCACTACCATGGCCAGCTGCTGACTGAGCTCTCTAGGAGAGTTTTGAGAATCCCAATTTAGGGAATTTCGCAGCCTGCCTCTGCCAGAAGCTCCCTGCACCATGCTGCGGCCCATTTTGTGGCACACAGGTGGTGCAAGCCCCATTTGGGCAGGCAGCCTGTGGTTGATGCAGGCTGTCTCTGAGAATTGCTCACGGCACATCTTTTGGTTCAAAAGGGACTTTGCTCCATTCTTTGTGGTGCAACCCCTTGCGCCATGCTGGGAGCTTTGAGAATCGGGTCCTTAATGTCAATATGTAAGGATGCCTGTACCTCCAGTTGTCACAGAGATGTGATGCTTAATGGTGGAGCTTAAATAAAACATCTCTCCCAAGAGGCTGGAGTGTGTATACCATTTTTTAACCCTTGCTCTCAGTACATTACAAGTGATCCCATAGCTCCTTACTTTCAAAGTGTGCACTTTTTTTGTGATTAACTTTCATGAAGCATTGTTGCATCTCAGTTGAAATGCATTAGCAGTTCTGTGACAACGGGATGCAGAACTCAGCTGCAACCCTGAAACAACAGTTTTTGTAATGCTTTGTGTTGTTTAAAGCAACACTTATGCAATTCTTTGAGAAACGCTAAAGCAACTCTTTGGTGTGACATTAATGTAAACTATACTGTAGCTGAAGGCTGATAACTCTCAGGGAAGAAGGGCATGGGATTCCTGGCTTTAACTCTCCCACTACCACTTTACCAAGGAGCAGATCAGCATCAACTGTGAAAGCAAAACTCCCCCCTCCCCCTGCTGGGGCAATGCTGCTGCAGTGGCAACCCTAAGTAACAGAGTGGAGGGCAATGGGATGGAACTAAAGGGAAATGGGATAATTTAGAAAGAAAGAGAAGTATTTAAAAAAAATAAAGGAAACATTTTTTGTAATAGTGTTCCTCTAGAAAAGCTTTTTTTTATTGTGTATAAAGAATTTTAAAAATAATTCACTATTTACACCCTACCCTTATCACCAGACACCCCCATCCACAGCTTTGCTGGTGCTTATCTTCCAATTGCTCCACTCCTGGCCTGTCTCCTCAGGTGGGGCTCTCCAAGCTAGATGAACCTGTCAAGAGTTGTCTCCCACGTGGGAGCCTCTCTGGTGGGAGTTGTCAGTTGCTGTATCGAGACCCAAAAGTGAACTTGCATTATCCTACAGGCTCTAGGGCTCTTATATATTATTCCCCCACCCTGTCAGATGCTGGCACACAAGACAAATGCTAAGGATGCTGACAGAGCCTGTTCATTATCCTCCCTCCTTCAGCACGTAGGCTGCACTACTGCCTGTGGTCACCCAGGTGGCAGTACTGTGGCAAAGGCAGTGATCCTCCCTCCTGAAGGAGGAGTGTCCCTCTGGGATGCTCAATCCTCCTTCCCTGTTGACCCTATCATGGACTGGGACAATTTCTAAACCAGGGCTATCAGCATTGCAAATAAGAATAATGCTGCTTCACCAGTAATCCAACTTAATAATGAGGCTGTATATGACTGGAATTTAATCAAAGAGGTTTCAAAAATTACAATCGATTTCCTTTCCACAAATGTAAACACCCAGATATTTTTATATGGATAATACTGTGTAGGTATTGTTTCATTGAGTGTAATTCAACTGTTTTCTCGCTTCTGGTATAGGTGCTCAATTAATATTGTAATTTGAAAACTATTGTACTTGCTTTACCTTAGGAAAAAATGTGTTTCAGACATCCAACCTCTTTTTTTCTGTACTGACAAATTCCCACTCAGCAGTGTAAGAATAAACCATATCCAGGAGTTCTGGCAATGCTAAATGCTTATGGATAACCTGCCAGTGAGGAGAAGAGTGATGTGTTTTAGTCTGCTGAAATGAGCAGGGCCATAACGTGAGGGCATTAGACAAAATACTCAGCACTGCAGTCTTGGAAAGTTTTAAATGTCCCAATTATTTTACCCTGGATTGATGCCAGAGTGATGACTGAAATGATTTCCAGTAAAGCCTCAGTTCCTAACCAGTCCTGTGAGTCCTGAATTCTTCTAAACAACCCACTGCCTGACTAATTGTAGGAAATTTTTTCTGTCTCTGTATATTTTGCTTAATAGTCACAGGTGGATGGAGTACTTCGTAAAAGTGCACAGGTCAGCAGTGGAATGTGACACAGATTAAAATGCTTAGTGCTGGAGTTCTAAATATGCAAGCGTGTGTGTGTGTGTGTGTGTGTCTGTCTGTCTGTGTGTGTGTGTGTTCATTTTTTTCAGATATCAGAGTAGTGGAGATCAAGTGTTTTTGAGTTTCTATTTCATGTATGTGCAGAGCAGCGAGTGCCCCCACAGGATAGGTATCTGGGCACATTTTCCACATGACAGGTGAAGTTGTTCTCCTGCCTTCCTATTGAATGTGATCATTGCCATTTGGAAGACCCCCTAGTTCACAGCAGGTTTCCTTTCCTCACAAATTAGGCTGTGCTTGTTACAGTTGATTGTGGTGAGCTAAACTCTGGCTCTAAGTACTGTCATGTGATTGGTCCAAACCAAGTCAAATGACAGTATTTAGGAGGAACTATTGCCTGGCTTTTCCTTAGCAGTTGCCAATTGTTCCAAGGCATTCGTTCTCATGGACCATATTAAATTAGTTAATAAGCTTTTAAACATGGGTTTCGGAAAGACGTTACTGTGACATACATCAGTATGTTACTTGTTTCAAAAAATATTATTTGGATAATAGAACTCAGATAGTCAAACTTGGGGACTGTGTGTCTAATGAAAAAAAAAATTTAGTGAGATTTCATAAGGATCAATTTTGAGCCCTTTACTGTTTTCAATTTTCATTGATTCTATTTCAAATATTTTTAAGTTTAAACGTGTGCTTTATAAAAGAGAATATTTTATTTTTGTTTAGTTTGAATTCAGTTACAATATTAACATTAATCTGGGATTTGTATTGCACAGCATTGCGACTGTGGATATTGGACAGTGTTAGTTTTGATTAAAGTTAAAATGAAGGCCATTTTGATTTGTTCTCCAAGTAGGCTGTCTCACAAGGACATGGACTTAAGACTACAAACTATGGATGGGATCCCATTCGACAATATTGAGTCTTTCAAGTATTTTGGGTTTATCTAGATGCTGCTTTATCTTTTTCACTCCACTTAAATATGCAACATTTAAAATTCATAGTAAGCTGGGTATGCTTTATTGAGTAAAACAATTTTTACATTATGATAAGCAAGTAGTTATAACTAAGCAAAATCTTCTGCCTTTACTTAACTATGGCAGTATAATAGCTGATCAAGAACCCAGTCACTCAGATCTAAAAAAGAGGCTTTGTACCAAAAAATAAGTAGATTTGCTTGACTTGTGCCTGCCAGAACACATCATTGTTCTGTTTTGACAAGTTTGAACTGGCTGTCTTACAATAGTAATGTATAATTTCTTCATTTGTCTTTGGCAAAATGTTTCTATCCTGGCAACTTTCCTCTCTTGCCAATGTGCTTATGTCAGTGCTGTACCCCAAAACTGAAATCTTTTGCTAGTAACAAGTTGCAGATTTCTCTCCTGTATAGCTACTACAATGGGGCAAAGGTTCTTTTTATTTAGTGCTATTAAACATCGGAATGATATGCCTGATACTCTGAGAGCTATTTTTAAACGTGGTCATTTTTTTATTGCAACTCAAGAAGTATTTTCTGAGCAAGTCGCTTTTAACTGGCTGTGTCATCACTGAAAATAGGCAATAGCTTGTCTAGTGCACCTCACCCGGTTAACTTAAACTAACTAAATAAATAAATAAATAACTTTTTTTTGTTATATAATATGTAATTGTATGTGATTTGTGATTTTGGGGCTGATTCCAAGTCGAATGTGACAACTTGCCAGTGTATGCAAGTTGCGACATTTGCCACTACGCCAGGGACTCTGCGCTGCATTCCAAGTGCAGCAGGGTCCTGGCACTTGTGACATGTGCGTTATGGCATGTGGAGGCTACTGCCATGGGCAGGGCATGGAAGCCCCGCATGTCGTAAGTCACAGCCCACTACTAGCAGCCCCCCGCTGAAGCTCCCCCTGCCCCAGAACACCACGGTACACATAAGAGGGCATGGGGGGCAGGACAGGTGGCACAGGAGGATGGGGGTGTGTGCCAGAGAATGGACCCCATGGGAACCTTGACATTTAGGGGTGGGGGGCAGGGGTATGCTTGTGAGGCATGAGGGCACATCAGCACTGTTGCTAGGGTGCTGTCTAGTGGGCATCTGACGGATGGCACCATTGGATGCCCCTTAGAGCAGCTCCAGGCTGCTCTAACTTAGCTGTGACAGTGAAGCTTCTAGAATCATGCTAGTGGGTTACAGCAGCCAACTTCATTGAATAGGGTGCAGTTGCTGCCGTAATCCACCCTTGCGCCATGTCGCTGAAGCTGCGGCATAGTGGGTGGCGTACCCCTTGGTTGTTATAGCCCACAGCCAACATGGTGCATGGCTGCTCTTGGAATCTGGGCTGCCGTACCACTTGATGTAACTCACGAGATATGCCAAGGGGTTTGGAATATCTCAGCTTATGCCAGCATACCCAGTCTTGGAATCGGGCCCATTATCACAACTTGCCCTGCTGAAAGCCAGGGTGATACTTGTTCAAACTGATATAATTTCCCTTATGAAAACATTGCTTTTTCCCCAAACCCTTGATACTGCCCTTACACTGGCCGGTTATAATATATTTAGACAGGATTGCCAAGGAAAATGGGAAGGGGGTTACCTAGTCCATCTTAGGGCTGACCTATAAGGCTACAAACTGAATATAGACAACCTTGCTAGTGACTGTGAATGCCTGGCAGTTAAAATTCTATTAGGGAGGGGACGTATATCACTTGTCATAATGTCAGTCTACATACCACCAGGCAAACAACAATCCTGCCTCAAATCATTTGCCAAATACTTCAAGCAAGCCATTCATAACTGGGAAACCACAGTCACTGGAGATTTTAACTCCGGCAGCCAAATGTAGTGTGTTGCTGACAAGGACTGGGTGGCCAGGTTATTCCTGATGCAAGTTGTCAATGATTGTACCAGGGCCAACTACAAAACTGGAACCACAAAACTGGAACCACAACTCTAATAGACTGGATACCAGCCACCCACCCGGAAAGGCTGAAGTATCTCTTCTACCAGATACCATCAGTGGCCACCCCCAGTACAATGAACTTGAACAGCGAAACACCTAAAACCCTCCCACAAAACTATCAAAAGTAGAGTCCTACGCAAAGGATTAATCAGTGACTTCAAGGCACACCTGGCTCAGATAGATTGGAGCTATCTGGATGTCCTTCCTGATATTTACATGGCCCTTGACTTCTTCATAAATCTATTTAATGCCTCCTGCAATAAATTCCCCCCCCCTCAAAAAAAAAGTGCATAGTTTGAGGCACTGTAGCAGGGTGGGTCACCCCTGCACTTCTAACACAAATGCCTGACTGGGATAATCTGTGGCAATGAGCGAGGGAATCTGGCTCACCTGTAGACCTGCAAAGGTACAAAGAAGCCCCAAGTAAGTGTACCAGGGGAATAAAACAGGCAAAAGTGACACACTGCAAAAAACAATAAGCAAACAATTGGAGTAATCTGGAAACAATTGGAGGACAACATGATGGAACTCCTGGTAAAAGTGACAAAGCACACCCTAAGATGCTCAGTATTAATGGGGCTGTCACCCTTTCCCCAGTCGAGATAGTCAATGTATCCAATACAGCCTTCACAGACCTCAGCTCTGTCCTCACCCCCAGTAAGGTGCTAGAGTCCAGTGACAGGAACTACAATGGTCAAACTAGTAGCCCTGACCAAGACTCTGATTGCCCCAAATTCTATTTCAAACCCATCACTATAGCAGACACCCTCAAATATGTCAAAAGTGTCCTCGGTAAAACAAGGATGGGGGTGGCATGATAGGTATGAAGCTGGTGGCCCTGTCCTTAGAGGAACTAGCTTTTCCCTTGTTTAAAATAATTAACTTTTCCTTGCAATATTCCCTTTTCCCAGGAATCTGGAAAACTGCACTAGTCACACTGGTGCACAAAAGTGGTGACCGCATCAACGTCGCTAACTACAGGTATATATCAATCCTTTCTCCCTTGTCCAAGGCCCTCTAAAGAATTATATTGGACCAACGTGTCATTTACTTGTGCAAGTTTAATATTCAGTGCAAACAGCAGCATGGATTCAGGAAGCTCCATAGCAGCAATACTGCCTTTATAGAGTACTCCAACTTCCTGCATGAGGCTCTTGATGGTGGTCCCTTGATATGTGCCATCTACATTGACTTGTCCAAAGCATTCAACCTAGTAAATCATACACTATTACTTGACAAGTTCTACACATTAGGCCTCTCCCTGGACATGGTTGCTTGGTTTCATAGCTACCTTTCTGTCTGCACACAACAGGCAAAGATACATGATGCTCTATTGAATGTTAAAAGCATCTCAATAGAGGTGCCACAAGGCTCAGTACTCAGCCCACTCCTTTTTGGCCTCTTCATAAATAGCCTCCCAGAAGCTTGCCCTTTATCCAAGGACCATGTTGATGATGCCTTTGCCTATAGCAGTAGTACACACCAGGCAAAACTATCTGGTGACCTCTAAAACAGCTTTGAATCATTGGAAAAATGTTTCATGGTAAATAAGCTGGTCCTAAACTACAAATAAACTGAAGCCATGCTGTTTTCTGGTCTGCAGGTGAAAAAAAAAGGCCCTCCCTTTGCCGTCCACAATGTTAATGGAGCTATTTTGAAATAGGATGATTCTTTCAAATATTTAGCAGTCACCTTGTATGATACCCTTTCATTACACCTCATGTGGACAGCATTGTTATTCTTGCCAATAAAAAGCTAGGCACACTGTTCAGGCAATGACTGACCTCACCTCAGAGGCCAGGGGCCTTGTAGTATCCAGTACAGTCCTCCTGCTCTTAGATTATGGTCCCCCAGTTTATGAGGTGGCTAGCAACTCTGTTCTTTACAGAGTCAGCCTGGTACTTAATAAGGCATGTTGCTTTACTCTTGGGGCTGAAATTCTCACCCACAGCTGCTCCCTATATACCCTAACCAACTGGCTTCCACTCCAGGACAGACTAAGGTACCAGACCTGTCTGCTCACAAAAAAAGCACTGATGGGCCTTACACCCCATGCTATACAAAACCTTCTCGGCCCAGTTAAAAACCAATACTCTACCAGGAGTATGACTAGGAATGCCCTAGAAGCACCCTTCTAAAAAACAAACCTAGTCATATGTTCATTTGCAATAAGAGCAGCTTTATGGCTGAATGAATTTCATGAATCCCTGGTGGGTCTCCCTAAAATAGCCCACTTCAAGAATGTGCTGAAAAATGAACTCACTCATAGATCCAAATGCAGCTGTTACATCTGACGCGTACATATTGAAATCACTGTTTTTCTTCTAAAAGTCAATGTCACATACTCTGTACTAGCTTGAACTTCATTGCGTACTGCTGATCATGCTTCCACGGAGCTGCTGTTACATGGACTTGCTGACACTTGTACCAGACTATATTCCTTTGTAGCTGCTGATTTTTGTTTTACCCTGGTAAATTCTCTGCTTACCTTGTCCTTGTCCTTGATGTAGAACCTTTGTAAAAGAGCACTTGTGCTCAAAGGTGTTATTCAAATGACCAAATAAATAAATTATGAATTATTATTATTAATGGCATATCTTTGTATGTATTATTTACCTTCAGGTCGGTCCTGTAAAAGGTACTGCAATGCCAGTGCTCTTACTTGGTAAATTGGAGAAATAAATGTGGAGTAATGCATGGGTAAGTGTGGTTTATGAAGATTTTATGCACCCCCGAGGTGTGTGATGCTCCATAGGCACCTGAGGGGTTTATATGGGCATCACACACCAAGGTGGTGCATAAAACTCCCATTAAACCCCACTTTCCCATGTTTTATTTTTTATATTTACTGTTTCTTTATCTTAATAAATGAAATGCTTTTTTTGTCTTTTTAGCCCTTTTTGAGGGTTACCATTACTGCTGACAAGCTTGTGTCTCTTGCTATAGTGCTAGTGAATGTCCAGCGCAAAGACAGCTTGTTCGATTATTTTTCTGTTGTGCCACTAGTTTACAGAGCTCCGTAAACTACATATGTTGTTTATGGAGCTGTTGGGCACTCACTGGCAGTGGTTTATAACCACTGATCAGTAAATATACAAACAATAGTTCATGATAATAGACAACAGTTAAAAAATCTACTGACCGCCATCATTGATGAACACATGTATGCCCACCACCACAAGACAGCAGCCAACACTTAACCTCTGCTCACCTTCACTGCTGACCACTGTCTCACACAAGTACAGTCACTTGTGTTATACAAGTACCTTTACGGATTTTGGCTTGGGTTAGTACAATATCAACAACATTAATTACCAGCCTAGCACAAGTGACAGTACATGCAATACACAGCATCCAGTGGCATAGATGAGTGCAGGGTAAGTGTCAGCCACTGTCTCAGTGATAGGGGAGTGGGGGAGGGGTTAGGGACTACTGGTACTGGGGCAGGGAGGGGCCACTGAACTACATGGAAAATATTTGTTTTACAAACAGGGTCGGGAGCACTGGGATAGCACTTGCAGTAGGGAATTATGTTTTAACAAAGGGATCAGGTTTCTAGTGGGTTGGTATACTATAACTCAGACAGGGTTCAATAAAATAGATATTGACCAAAATCTTTTTTGAATATGGTGGGAACATCTTGCGCTTAGTTCACATCCTCTCTCTTACAGCCATTTCAAAGAGATGATACTGGTACCATGTTTCACTTTTTTGGTAGGCTTAAGGAGAAGCACTTCAATTATAGCATATAATCAAAGTGCCACTGGTATAGGGCGATGCCAAGTTTTGAATGAAAGTACATCCACAAATACACATACAGTGCTCACGCAAATACTTAAACACGTACACACACACACACACACACACACAGTTAAAAACATATACATTACAGGTTGCAGTGGCAGGGTTTTGCATTAGAGGTGCTTTATTGATGTTGCAATATGCCGTGATATCTCCTTCTCCTCGACGGGGGTTTCTTGAGATTACCACTGGCAGTGACAGCTCCTGGCCACAGAAGGCCTTTATTAATGTTGCCATCAGTTGTGGGGACAATCCTGTCTAACAGTTACCCAAACTGCCCCCCCCGCCCCCCGGAAAATATATGGCCTGGCCATATCACAACATCTTCCTGGCTGGTAAAATGCCACCACCAGAAAGTGACACTGGCAGCAGGAGCAATGGAGAAATAAAGTGTGAGCAGCATGGTAAGCAGCTGACAGTGAGATGACGATATTCCTGTCATTGATTATCAGGTATGCATTGGACATGCATGCTAGTACTCTGCTGTGCAACTGTATAGGAAAAAGGTCCAACCAGTACTACAGTCCAATGACTGTGCAGCTACAAAGACCACACAACAGATGCACATCTGATTTACACATAAAGTAACATTAATCTTGACAAAATTAAAATAGAGCCTCAAAAGTACTTAGAGGCCTGAAAGGAAGTGACTGGTGTTATTTAAATAAAATATTTCTACCTTTGTTTATAATATAAGTTAATGGGGCTCAATAAATGCCTTTTGGCTAATCAAGATTGTCTCCTTGTGACTTCCTAGGGTTCAAGAACTGAGAAGCAAAGCTGAGTCATTCTGGCACCTTAAGAAGTTGTAGCAGGATGCTCTTAATTAGCCAAGAGACATCTTCACAGCCCCATTTACTTTCTATTCGTTTTTTTCCCCCAAACTCAAATTTGTTTCCAAAAGGAAATGTGATTGCTTCGGAGTAAAAGAGAAAAGAGAATGCAAAGTTAGATAAGTGATACACCTGAACAGCAGGATCATGTGTATTAATCACCTCAGTACCTGGGTTTCATTTTGTGTTCGAGTTTTGGTCATTTTAAGTAGCCTATCATTTGTTTCTCAAAACCATAACATTGTAAATTTCCAATCATACTAGCTCAATACCCAGTCTCACAGTAAACATACACTACTTGTCAAGGCCACCATATTCAGACACAGCTATTTGTGCTGCATGAAACATCAAGTGGTCATTAGGGACTTGTATTCATAAGGCATGAATAGGTCATTATAACTTGGCTCACAACTGAAGAAATAGAGGAATCTCACCCCAGCAGGCTGCAGGATGAAGTGCTTATTTATTTATTGGTGAAAATTGCACAGCAAAAGTTTTTTCTCAGCCACAGCCAACATTTTGCATGTAATCATCCACTTTTTCAAGCCTTGTTTTATTCCTTTAGTTGTTAACCAAACTATAGTATAGTGATGGTTACTCATGCCTTTGGATGCCATGCATCCAGCTAATTTCCCCTGAGCTGCCTCTCTTGCTAGTGGTTATATTCAAAAGGCAGCATGTGTGTATATCAGGCTGTGGTACTGCCATGCAAAGTACATAAGGGCAGTGTACCACAGACCCTTCTGGCAACAGACACCCAGGAGCAAAGGGCAGATGCCTATCCTAAACAGAGTAGTGCCTTTGGTCCTGGGTGCAATATTCTGAGGCCAGCATGCTAATGATCACGTGTGTGGCAAGCAAGATACTAAGGGACCATTTGCATGCCATTATGTGGCACTTAGCAGCTCTGTACAATGCCTCCATGCATATGTATACAAGGAGGCATTCTGCAGAGTTTTGACTACACCCCCACACTCACCTCATACTCTAAGGTATAAATTACTGACAGTCTAGTGGTGCCCTCCAACTGCCCTGATCCCTGTTATGGAATAAATTTGTCTTGGAGGTCTATTGGAACCCCCCCCCATAGCTCAATCCTTGATGTGAAAAGAAATTACCCTGGACATCCAGTGATACCCCCTCAGTTCCATAAATGCTCAGCAATACCAGATCCACATGCTGCATTGAGTTTGTTATCTACACCCTCTGGTGTTACTGTCCCTCATTATACAGTGGATGAACAACTAGTATGATTAAAGAGAGGGTTCTAGAACATGTCAGATTGATTTTGAGTGGTAATCATGACACGCCAGTGGCACCCAGTGGTGCACAAGTCATAGAGCTAGTCTTAGCTCCTGTCATTTTATGGGGCTGGACAATATAAGCCAAAATCGGAGAGGTGGTCATAAGTTAAACTCCCTCCTCCAACATGAGAGCAGACTCAGTTTTAATCTGGGGGCACTAGCCCATCATGGATTCAGTGATAATTAGGACATCATTACATTTCTTTGATTTACATTTTATACATCCATGATGCTGTGACTGTAAATGGTTTCATGTATCTGACTATGGTCTTTCGCTTCATTTTTATGTATAGATTTTTTTTATTTTTTTTATTTAATATAGTCCATGTATGTGCCTTATCACCTGGATCTTGTGAAGCCTGAAGCTTCTATTTTCTTATGCTGTACACTTGCAAAATAGGCATATTGTCTATCCCTCAGTAGTATTAGATATTTCTATGTTACTGTTTATATAATTAATTTTGTACAGCGGGGTTTGTTAGTAGTTGTTTAAATATCATTTACTACAGGGATGTCTTTTCTTGGTTTAAAATTAGCAACTGGTATTGTTCATCTGTTCCTGCCCCCTTTACTTGTATACATGTGACATCATTATGAACATCAGCACTTAAGGTGTGGGTTAAGAGCGAGACCCCTAATGATGTACCCAGCACAGGTTTGAAGCGTGGGGCTGTTACTTTTGTCATTTTTTCCCATGCCACAATAAATCTAGTCTTTTTCTGTCTACAGCAGACTCTAGTTCATGTTTTGTACACACCTACCATTTTGTTACTGTACCACACTCTCCACCTGACCTGTGTTGTGAAAAGAAAATACTCTGTTAGTCCAGTGATACCCAATCCCTCCCTGAACTCTGCTGTAAATTCATTGACACTCCCTCTCTGGCCCAGTCTACCCAGTCAGCAGCTGCCACCCTCCAACACCTGTCCAGTACCTGATTCACCCTAAGAAGCCAGTGGACATGGTGGACAGAATGGTGGATGATGACTTCCTCTCACCACCTTAGCCAGCCACTGTCTGAATGACAGTGATTGAGTGAATGTGTTCTGTTTTTCTACTGAAGAATCTGCTGGGATTCAAAGCACTGGGGTTGTCTCTGACGTGGTCGTTCTTGTTTCACTTCCGATGTAAATGACTGTTACTTGCTATCTAGCTTGGCTTTTATTTGTATCTGTGCTACAGCTTTGTTTAATTGTGGCTCTGTCCTACACTACTGCTGAAAGCGCACTTTCAGAGATTGTTTTTCTATTTCCTAATTGTGGCTACTAAGAAAATATGCTTGCTGATATTATTTGTGCAATGATTAACATAGAAACATATAATATATCAGCAGCAGAAAGAAAACAATGATCTATCAAGTTCATCCATATTATTCTATTGCACCTTGACCTAGTGTTATGGAGGCTGTCCCCCTATGCCTCCTCTTCCTCAACCATCATGAACCTGGTGCTTCCCTAGGGATTACAAGTCCTCTTGTTCTTTCCCAGTCATGTTTACACCCATTGACAGTACCTGTTTCCAACACTTCCACTGACAGACTATTCCTTGGCTCTACCACTCTCTGTGTGAAGGAGAATCAGTCTTTCTGTGAAGTAGAACTACCTCACTTTCTTCCAGAACCTACCTCCCATCAACCTCCAATCATACCCTTTTGAGACTGTGTCCCTGTTTCTAACAAATAGGACTTCACTATCTGGCCTGTTTATACCTCTCAGAAACTTTTATGTTTCTATAATGTCCCCTCTTTTACATCTTGCCCTTAAGCGATTACATATTTCAGGGACTCCAGATGTTTCTCACATGATTTGCTTTGTTGAGCCAGTATCACTTTGTGGCAATTCTCTGCACCAACTTCAGTTTTTTATGTCCTGTCTCAGATGAGGGCTCCAGAGCTGGACACAGTATTCTAAGTGAGGCCTCACCAGCATCTTGTTTAGGGGCAGAATTACTTCACATTTTCAATCAAAACCTTTCCCAGTACACCCCAACATCTTCAATGCCTTACTGCTGTATGCCTTGTTACATTGGCTGGTTTGCTTAAGAGAGTCACTAATTATAACCCCCAGATCCCTCTTCTCTGTTCTAGTGGCTAGCTTATCCCCTTCCCATCCAATATTCTGTGCATGTTTTTTTTTTCCCCACAGGTACATCACCTTGCACTTCTTTACATTAAGTCTCAATTGTTAGATCTTTGACCACCTCTCCAGCTTCTCTAGGTCTTTCTGAAGTTCTCTCACCCTTTCCATGCTGTCTACCCTGCCTCATAGTTGTGTGCTGTCTGCAAACAGACATATCTCACCCTGGATACCCTCACCTATGTCACTAAAAAACAAATTGAATAGTAGAGGTCCCAGGATTGATCCCTGTGGCATCCAGCTAGTGACCCATCTATTCCCTTATTTGGCCAATTTACTATTACTTTCTGTTGCCTCCCACTGAGCCAGCTCCCTATCCACCACACTAAACCATTCTTGACTCCTAAGTCCTCCAGTTTTTTTCAGCAGATTCTTGTATGACACTGAAGCAAATGCTTTCCTGAAGTCAAAGTAGAGCAGATCTACCACCTGCTCTTTATCGCCCTAGTGACCCAGTGAAAAAACTTTATTGTATCCTATTGGTTTGGCATGACCTCCCCAACACAAACCTATGCTCCTTGGTGTCCTGCGGTCCAGTCCTTCAAGTACAGTGTGTCACCAGATGTTCCTTAACAATGGTCTCCATCTGCTTACTGGCCAGTAGTTTCATAGATCCTCCCTGCCAATCCCTTGTGGAATGGGACTACATTTGTGGACCTCTAGTCACTTGGTACTACTCCAGATTCCAGTAAGTCATTAAATATCTGGGTTAAGGGTTCAGCCAATTCTGTGGCCAGTTCCCTAAGTACCTTTGGATGCAACCATCGGGGTCTAGTGCTTTATCCATCCAGAAAGCCTCTAGCCTTTTAACCATGATTTAAATCCTCACCATTTCCTGAACACTTGTGTTGATGCCTTGATCCCACTCTCTGGAAGAAAACCATTGTCCTCAACAATGAATGCTGCACAGAAATAATTATTCAGTACATTTGCCTTTTGCTTGTCCACTTCTATTACCCTCCTTCCCTACACTAACCTGAGAATACCCCTCTAGTTTTTCTCTTAGTAAGTAAATAAGTAAGTAACATTTTACTTATACATGCCCTATCCCTGAGGCTTCAGGGCACTTTACAATAAAATACCAATAAAAAAGAAATATTAAAACTAAACAATGCAAATCACAATAGAATAAAAGATCAATTACATTCATAGACCAGTGTAGGACAGATCCCAAAATCCTCCTTAAATGGATGTGCTTTCAGGCCTCACTTAAACACCTTCAGCAAGGGAGCCTCCCTCAAAGACTCTAGGAAGTGAATTCCACAGGGCTGGTGCAACCACTGGAAAGGCACAGTCACTGGATGTTTTTAGCTGAGCCCTGGGAACTGCTAGGAGACAATTCTCAGCAGAGTGGGGGGAGTGCTGATGGTGGTATGGAGCCAGGAGATTAGTAAGGTAACTTGGTCCCAGACCATATAGGGCTTTATACAGTAGGTGAGAAGCCCCGCCTTGAAGGAGAGCAATCAATCAATCAATTTTTCTAATACTGAAGAGTATGCGAGCAAATATGCCCATTTTCACAAAAACATACAGTTGTACATGAAATTACAAAGATACAATGGGAAACAATTTACAGTATAAACTATACATAAAGACTGAGGTTATATCTTATACACAGGAACTTATTAACAGGCATGAGAGAACAGAAGTGCATAGTAAAAAATAATTTACAGGATATTATTTACAAAAGCATTTAGAGTCATTAGCACACATAGGATAACCAAAAGAAATAAAGGGGGAGAGAGGAAACAGGAGGGCAGTGGGAGGAGGGGGTGCTGGTATATGGGGGAGGAGCAGAGGGAGGAGGATGAAGGAAAACAGTGTGGAGAAAAAGGGGTGGAATAGGAAAGGGGTGGTAAAAAGCAGAGTAAGATTCAGGTGGTAGTAGGACAACACGTGCATGCGAGTTTTGCATGGAGGTGGCTCTTGAGAGACCTTTGAAAGGCATATATAGTGCTGAAGGCAAGAAGATCAGGTGAGACCAAGTTATACTGTTTTGTGCCGTTATAAGCAATGGAATTTTATGCATGTTTGGTGTGGAAAAACAGAATGTTGAAAACATTACTAGAGGCTCCACTGGTTTGGAGGGCAGGAGCAGATTGGGGAAAAGGGATGTCACCCTCAGTGGTAGTTTATTCAGGTAAATTTTATGGAAGAAAGAACAATTTTTGAGGGTGACCGCCCAAAGAGGGAGCCAATCAATAGCTTATAAAGGGTGCAGTGCTGCGTTCTCCAGGGAAGTCCAGCGATAAAGCGGATGATATTATTGTAGCTAGATCAAAGTTTATAGAAGAGTTGAGAATTGGCAGAGAGGGTGCAAACTATGGATCCATAGTCCAAAAGTGTTAAGAGAATGGAGCTTGCTAGATGGAGTCTAGATTCTGGGATTAAGAATTTAGTTATCCTGTAGAGTAGCCACAGCCTCATGTGAACCTTATTTATGATATTAGAGACATGAAGGTTGAAGGACAGGTGAGGATCAAGCAGAGGACCAAGGTATTTAAATTCAGAGACTTGCTCTATACAATTTCAATGGTTATCAGAGAGGGTTAGTTTTGGGTTGTAAGTTTTCCTGGGACAGGAGAAAACCATGTATTTAATTTTTTTTGAGTTTAGGATCATGCCTTTATTGGTGAACCAAGAATGCAGGTTTTGGAAGTTGGATTGTAAGCTGGCGAGCATCTCATCTGGGTTTCTGCTGCTGCAGTACAGTGCAGCATCATCTGCATAGAAGATAATTTTTGTGTTGCTACAGACTTCTGGGAGCTTATTGATGAAGAGGGTGAAAAGGAGGGGGCACAGGATAGAGCCCTGGGGAACCCCGTATTTAATAGGACATTCAGAGGAGAACAGCCCATCGATAGTAGTTATCTGTGTTCTGTGGGAGAGATAGTTCCCAACCCATTTAACAGTGTTATTAGAGAAATAAAGGTCAGATAGGGTGTTCAGGAGCATATTGTGGTCAAAAAGGTCAAAAACATTAGTCAGGTCCACAAAAAAACGAGCCCAAGTAAAGGCTGTTGTCTATGGCTCCATAGATATCCCTATTAAACCTAACCAGGGTAGTCTCAGTGCTGTGAGCATCTCTGAAGCCATGTTCGGCATCTGTGAGGATGTTACAGCTGTTTAGAAAGGAAGTGACCTGTGCATGTACTACTTTTTCCAAAATCTTGCAGAGGGGGGCAAGAAGATAAATAGACCTGTAGTTTCCTACCTTGTTCTTTGAGCTTGATTTAAACAGAGGTTTGACTATGACCATTTTCCAGATGTGAGGGAAGGTGCCAGAGCAGACAGGAAGATTTAAGACTCTCCACTTCATCGGCAGACAGTGCAGGTCACACTGTCACACAACACGACCTCGGAAGGCCAGTCAGTAATCTGGCTACTGCATTCTGCACTACCTGCAGATGATGCAGACTCCTTCACTAACCCTGAGATAGACAGCATTGCAATAGTCAAGTCTAGATGTCACAAATGCATGCACTATTGAGGACAGGTCATCTGGCAGGACAAGGGCTTTAATCCTGGCTATATTACTAAGGTGATAGAAACCACTCCAGACAATGGATGACACCTGAGCCTCGAATATCAGTCCATCATCAAAAATAACACCCAGGTTTTTTACCCTTGTGGTGGCCATCAGAGAGGTCCAGTCCAGCACCAAACTGGAACTAACTCCAATGGCCCCACCTCTCACCGGCAATCAGGCTCAATCACCAGTACCTCTGTTTTGTCTGGGTTGAGCCTTAGCCAACTGGAGGACATCCAGTCTTGGATCTCAGCCAAGCACACATTTAGTACCTCTACAGTGCCATCAGTATTTGGTGCAAAAGGTATCTACAGCTGGGTATCATCTGCATAGCAGTGGAAACCCACACTCTAATAGCGAATGATATCAGCTAAGGTCAACATGTCATGGCAAACAAAATAGGTGAAAGGATAGAACCCTGGGGGACTCTGCATGTCAGGGGCCTTGGGCATGAGGAAAACCTTCCCAACACAACCCTATGCATCCTGCCAGTAAGAAAGAACACAAACAAGTTGATGACAATAACGCTGAACCCACGGAGCCCCCCAAAGTGACCGAGTAACACACCATAGCCCACAGTGTCAAATACCAAAGAGAGATTGAGGAGAATAAGAAAAGACCACTCTCCTCTATCTCTTGCCCTGAAGAGGTAATTGTGCACCTGCACTAGTGCCATTTTGGTACTGTGCCTTGACCTAAAATCAGACTGAAGGGCTCAAAGATGTTGAAAGCAGTGAGGTGAGCCGCCAGCTGCAGTGCCGCAATTTTCTCAATAACCTTACCCAAGAAGGACAGGTTAGAGATAGATTTGTAGTTCACCAAGATGTCAGGGTCGAGATATTGTTTTTTTCAAGAGGGACCTCACCAGCATCTCTTTCAAAGTTCTGGGAAAGCAACCCTTCAAAACTGAACACTGGGAAATCTTAGCAAACACTGGGCCAATGGATTCCACACATCTCAATAGAAGATGTGTCAGGCTTGGATCCTGTTCACAGAATGTGGACTGCTGTGATGAGATCACCCCCCACAGACTTCCTCCACCTCCACTGGCCTGAACTCACTCTAGACAGCCGGGATGCAACTTGGAACATCTGATGGACCATTGTGAGAAAGCACAGACCCCATTGGATGAATACTGGATCTGATGGAGAACACTGCATCATAGAAAAGCAGAGTGAACTCTTAACACTTAGCCATAGATGCAGCAACCTTAGGCTGCAAATAGGCTGGATGAAGGAGCCTGTCAATAGTCCTAAAGAGCTGAGCTGGTCTGCTCTTCCATGGAGCTCTCTCCCATGGGAATTCTGCCTTTTCATGGGAGATAGCCCTTTGATTTTTATAATAGTGAGCTTTCAAACCCAGTCTGTCCTCCTGTTATCCAGATTTCAGCCAACAATGCTCCAGCCTCTGACTTCTAGTCTTCATCTCCTTGACAGCCACATCAAACCATGGCGGTCTCAAGTGAGAGGACCTGGGTTGTATGCGGACCAGTGTGATAGAGTCCAGCACTGAGGTCACAGCCCTATTATAGGTTGCGACAGCTTCACCCACTCCTGATGCACAAGCAGCACTCACCTCAGAGAGGTCCATTATTGCTGATAATCCCTCTGGGGTCAGTCCCCTCAAAGGGTGATAATGGACCATCACCAGAGGGGAAAGATCACTAGGGGGAACATTAAATGAAAACTTCACTGTGCAGTGATCTGACTAAATGACTGGATCAATCCTGAGATCATCGAACTCAAGCCCCAGTAAGAATACTAGATCCAAGGAATGATCATGGCAGTGAGTCATGGAAGCAAATGCTTGTGCAAGGCCAAGCAAATTAATCACCTGGAGGAAGTCTTGCACAAGCTGTGAGAGTTTGTCATTGACTCAGGCATTGAAATCACCCAGAATCAGCCATCTGGGTGATTACAACACCCTCTCAGTGATGAAGTCCATGACATCCTGTAGAAATTCCCTCTCATGCCCCAGAGGTCGGTAAACAAGAAGGATTCTACAGCCTGCACCCAGGCCCCACCATACAGCCACACATTCAAATGATGAAGTGATTCCCACCGAGTGCACAGAGAAGTTCAAGTCTGTTCTAAACCAGATGGCTACACCCCTACCCCTGTGATCCCCTCTTGGGTAGTGAACTATGGTGAAACCAGGTGGGACAGCCTCTCTTCTGCAAAACTGAGCCAGCATCATCACTCAGCCAAGTCTCTGTGATATAAATGAGACTGACTGAGAAGAACAAGTCCTCAATAATTGCAGTCTTGTTCCTAATCAACCTCACATTGCAAAGCACAGCTCAAAGGGAACTTAAGGTGGCTGCTAGCCCAGCAGCTACCTATCCACATGATCCTGTGGAAACCCATGGTATGAGATCAGGTAACAGTGACCTCTCCCTGTCCCACATTTTTCTCTAGGTCATCTCCTGCTCCTAACCACCCTGATATGGCTCTCCCCATCATCCACCATGGAACCCAGCCATCTATTATTCTGCTTCCTTCCAATACCAGCCTCCCGGCAGCACCAAAGTGCAACAGAAGGCAAAAGGAGGTTGATGAAGGGGCAGAGATCTAGCAGTTTGGATACTGTGTAGCAGAACCTATGGGGCCTGCCACCTAAGCACATCTCTGAAAACCCACCAGAAATGCTTAATTAAGTAAAACTAATAGCATAAAATATTAAAAACCCATCCAACCCCTATGCAAAATAAATTAATCCCCAAACTGCAAAGCAAATACAAACTAAATCCTTTAACCCACACACTAACTCCAGATAAAACCAAACCAAACACACATTCACTCACCCACACCCCTCAATGACACACTCACCTAATAAATATAAAACCACTGAAACAGACAATAAAGGCCCATGCTCTCATTTGTGCCACCCAATGAGCATAGTTACAGCAGATCAAGAAGCAGGTGACTTAAAAGTCTAGTCTTTAGTAGGATCCATGAAGTCCAAAATAAAAAATAACCAAAATATCCAAATACTCAAACAAACTCAAAAATTCCCTCCTCCAGCAGTGCTCTCACCACACCTGGGGGAAAATAGAGATGGTTAGTAAAGAGACAGCCTGAGATTCAGCAGTTACAAGTCTGATTACCCCACCAGCAGTGCTCTCAACACTACTGGGGAGATTATGGGTTACAGGAAGTCAAATTTCCCCTCCCAGCAGTGTTCTCACCACTACTGAGATGGAAAAAATTCATTTGAAAGAAACCAATACAGTTAATAGTCAGTTGAAGCCCAAATGGTTTTAACTTGCTGCAGCCCAAACAAAGTGTGTGTCATGGATGTGACAATCAAACAGAAAATCTTTGGGATCTAGAAGGCTACCCCCACAGTCCAGTCCATGGCAATAGTATGGATTCACTGTGCGGGGATATAAGTGCTCTATGAGTCACTGAATGATTCATGCCATTGAATGCTTGGAGTGACACATTTTGGTTTTGGCCTTGCTCATTCTCATCCTTGGAAGAGCCATTGAAAGATTTTTGAAGATTCTGATGGTGAGAAGAGTGCCAGAGATGGAGGAGGAGGGGAGGATGGAGGAGAAGTGATGGCAAAGTGTTGGGAGCTGGACTTGTAGGGTTTTTAACTGATGTATCCTCACCCACTGAGCCACGGGTGGGGTCCTCCAATTCACTGTGTGGGAATAAAAGTGCTGTATGAGTCACTGAATGCTTGATGCCACTGAATGCTTGTTGTAACATATTTTGGTTTTGGCCTTGCTCATTCCCATGCTTGGAAGAGCCATTGGAAAAATTTTTGAAGACCCAAAATGAGGATCTGTAGTCACCTCCTCCAGCTCATGGAGAGTGTAGCTGGTGATGCTCAGGAGAGAAAAAAAAAACCTTTACCGGAGGAAACCTCTGAGGAACCACAGCCACCAGGTTGCCCTTCCTCGGGGCATGCTAAGAGGAGATAGAATGGAAAGCTGAACATAATTCATGCTCAGAATTAGGGATGTAGGTTTCAAAACGAGATGAAGTCCATCTTCCCAGTCATTTGATGATGTGGTCTGGTATGTTCTTCCTGGATGCGGATGTTGCCACTGCTATGCGGAAGGAGTGTCATGAAAAAGATGATTGGTCATATCCAAGGTGCTGATGCAGAAGTCCGACTGAGTTCATGAATTCTTTA
Source organism: Neoceratodus forsteri (assembly GCA_016271365.2). Classification (NCBI taxonomy): domain Eukaryota; kingdom Metazoa; phylum Chordata; order Ceratodontiformes; family Ceratodontidae; genus Neoceratodus; species Neoceratodus forsteri. The sequence continues at coordinate 1,847,389,110 of CM057449.1, forward strand.
GTGGTTAGTGGGGTGTGATGTGTAGTAGGTATGGAGCTGAAGATGAGGACTTTCCAAAGAGTTGGAATAAATTATCAAAAATAGCGATAGGGCACCAAGCATTGGAAGTAGGAAAGTAAAAGATGTCAACTCCTTTCTTGAATCTGTCTGTTTTGGAGGAAGATAAGTGAAGAATCTAATGGTCATTGCGCTTGCATAAGTGTTGTACCATGAGTAATGTAGAAGCAGATGGAGATGGAACTGTGAATTCTCTTGGGTGGATGAATCCAGAAAAAGTCAGACATATGGCAGAAGATAAGGCGATAGTAGAGAAGACAACTAGTGAGTTTGTTCGAAGTAGGTTGAGTAGCTGTCTGAAAATGTGGTCGTCAATGGGTTGTCAAGTAAGAGGCTTTCTGATTGTCGACTTAAAGATGTCTGTCAGGAGCAGTTTGACAGCTGGGTTAGAGACAATTGAGTCTGAAGCTGGATTTGACTATAGAAGGAAAAGCTGGATGCCAGACAAGTAATGTCGGATGGTGCCGTGTGTCAATTTCTGAGATGTATGGCAATATGTGATCAAGGCCCGAATGGTAGAAATGGATACAGGCATTAATGGTGTAGCTGTCATGGTGCAAAACATGGTGTAGTGTTTCCAGGTTGTGGAATATGTGAACTGATTGCTAGCTGATAAAGCAGACCACATGATAGTCTTAGCCATGCATAGGTAGTCAGTTAATGCATTATGAGATCCTGGAACTGGGGAGCTGGAGTAGCAGATGGATCTGCAGAAGGCTGAAGGTGCCTGAAGTCCTGAAAATGAAAACAAGAAATATGATCAGCGGCAGTATTGAGGAGCCCTGGAATATGGAAGCAACGAACTGAAAAAATCATGAATCAAGGAAAGCCCTGTCAATCTCCGCAGGAACAGCATAACAGAATGGTTAATTATATCTACAGTCACTTGGTTGTCTGAGAATACTGAGATGGTCCGCAAGGACCACAGATGCCCTCATGTAAATGCCACAGCCACTATGGGATAGATTTCAAACAGTGGTGAAGAGGTGGCACAGGCGGGAAGTTGAAGAAACTCAGGAGGTCAAGGGGTGGAGATCTAGTATGTCTTGTACATTGCTGTGAACCTGAAAGCTGGTAAGCCATTCATATAAATCCAAGGGGATAAGGTAGAAGAGACATCTTTGTAAGACATGGAACTGTGAAATGGCTGTTCCAGGAAGAGGGACCACATGGATGAGTCAGAGTTGGCTGAGGTGAACAGGGTGATATGATGATGCAATGCAGGAACAGAAGTAACTAGTTCGAGCAACTATGAAATAAATGAGTGACCCTGGAGAATTATACACATGGCAAAATTGAGATAACCCAATAAGGAGAGCAGTTCCTGCTTCATGCAAGAGGACTTAGCAGAGAATGATAATATCAAGGCCTCGACTAGGACCAACTTGTCATGGCGCAGCCTGGCTTCCATGCAAGCCGTGTCCAGTATGATGCCAAGAAACTCCAAATTGATAGATGGACCCACAGTCTTCTCTTCAGAAATGGGAACTGCAAGGTCATGAAAAAGTTCTCAAAGAGAGGGCTGCTGCAGGAGGAGCTTAAGGTGGTTTGATAAGGAGAAAGTCATCGAGCAGGTGGATGATGCTAGTGACGTGACAATAATTGAGCAATAACCAGCATAAAGTGTCAGAAAAGAGATCAAAAAGTTTAGGACTGCTCTTGCACCCAAATGTCACAAGCACTGTGAAGTAATAGGAGTCCTCACACTTGATATCATACAGGTGCCACAGAGAGGGATGGATAGGAAGGAGTTTGATGGGATCCAATATATCACCTTTTGCCAGCCAAGAGCCTATGCCAAGCCTTTTGATAGCAATGATTGCATCATCAGTGCATGTGTAACTTAAGGAAAAATCATTGGAGGGTATGAGTGGATTAATGCTGGCAATGAGAGAAGTATAGGGAGCAGATAGGTTGAATATGAACCTCTTCTTCCCTGAAAACTTTCAAGTAGCAATGTCAATGGGACTGACATGAAAGACAGGAAAAGGTGGCTGCTTGAATGGTCCTATGAAGAATCCTTTGTTAAGTTCCTTCTGAAGCAGCTGCTGGACCGCATCGGGTTCACTTAAGGCCATGAATAAATTCTTGCATTCATATGATTCCATTGGTAGAACAGAAATGCCAGTATGAAAACCTTCCAAAAAAACAGAAACAAGAAAGTTAACCAAGAACTGAGATGGATGAGTGGACATCAAGCGTGTCAGAGCCCCAACGTTGATGGGAGTAGTTGGGTGTTGTAATTGTCAGGACTTGAGTTGCAGATTGGGGCAGATGGATCTAGAATGGGCCTCCCCACAATGGCTACACACATGCAAGTTACGGCAACTGTACTGATTGTATCCAGAAGAATTGAAATTGTTGCATACTGGCTGACCCTTGATGAAAGTGACAGGGCGGCCTAACCTGTCATGAGAGGAATGTGGTAACGCAGTTGGATTACGGATGGTGCATGTAACGGAAGCAGTAGCTGAAGACGTGAGATGATTAGGTGAAGTATTAGGCACTGATAAGGGGCACAAAGTAGCCAAATGTGAGAAAGAACTATATAGTTGGCAAGTTAACGCTTGCTGACCAGCGAAGTGGTGGCAGAGCAGTTCAGTTTCCCCGGCTAAGCCGTATGTTAAAATGAGTAAGGGCAGCATCAGCATTGGCCAAGAAGGCTTTATGATAATCGAAGCAATGCGTACCACCGTAGCACATACCTAGGTTGATGACCAAGTACAAGTGGGCATCCAGCTCTTCTCGGCATGAGGGGAAGGTGGAGCATAGAATATCCCCGTAGATGCTGAAGGCTAAGATGAATTTGGGAATGGTTAGTTTCTTGGTTAATCTTGTGTCCTTGGATTTCAGAACAACAGACATCACCATATGATATAACTCTGTTCTCTGTGAAGTCAAGAGAAGAAATGAGTAACAATATAAGATTAACATCTTTCCCATCGATGTTGTCCTTGTGGAGATGACTGGGAACTAAATGAACAGGTGAAATGGCAGGCAATAATGAACTCTGGGATTGGTTACCTGAACTTGAGGAAGGTACTGGTGGAGCTGGAGCAGATGGGGAAGGATCCTTCTGGTTGATGTCGATATCTGGAAGAGCTAGAAATACAATAAGTGGAGTAGACTGTGGTATGGAGTTGGCCGGAGGAGCCGGTAGCTCATCTGGAAGAGTAGGCTGTCTGTTCTCCAGGACCATAAGTCAAGATTGAATGTCAAACATGGAAGTGGCAAGTTGGGCAATGAGATCCTTGAGTTCGGTGAGAGCATCGGGTTCTGGGAGAGAAGGAGGAGTCGGGGCATCCAGAACCCTTCAGGATCGGGCCTCCACAAGTAAATCATACAGGTCTTGCTTCTTGACATTGGCAGAGTAGATAATGCCAAGCTTCTTCAATTCAGCCATCAATCATGGAACAGTCCAGTCCTTAAGAGAGTGCTTTGATTTAGAAGTGCATTTTTTAGGAGCAGGGGGAGCAGGTGCCGGTCCTTCCGAAGGATCGGCAGAAGCCATAGTACAGGTAGGAGGGCTCTGTAGGATAGGGTGCAGTTTCTGTCGGGAGGACATTTCTAGCACATAACTTATGGGCCAGCTGTGTGCAGGGAAGAAGGATTGTAGGCAGATCCTGACCTCCATGTAGGTAGGATGGTACTGAGAAAGGAAGGTAAGGGCCAGCAACTCCTCATAGTTGCCAGCCTATAAGAGCAGGTGGTCTGGTAGCCCCCACATAGGCACCAGATGAGTAGGTATGAAGTTAATATAGTAGGTCCAGTAGCCTCCATGTAGGCACTGGACGACAGATGAAGGAGTGAGCTGGAACCTCCAAGCAGGAGCAGCTGGAAAGGCCCGCACAACAGAGGCTACAGGAACTGCAACCTTCATGTAGGTGCAGTGGAACACTTTAGGTGAAGAACTGATGATATGGAATGAAAGTCCTGAACTGGTGTTCGACCTGCGAACAATGGTGAAGTCTTCCAAGAAGAAATAGCAGCTGCATGGTACTATGTAGCCAAGGGTCCAGGAGGCAGAATGCTGGAGCTTGGAGCAATTTGAGCTGCCAGTACACAGTCGAGTGAGCACAGGCTGTGGGGAATAGAGTGTGCAGAAGAGAGAGGGACCGGGAGCACTGTCACGCAACCCGGAAGTGGCTGCAAGAAGGTCAGCAGTAATGAAGAGGCAGCACTAGGAGAATGAGCAAGCTACAGCACAAGGGAAAAGAAAGGACCCCCAGAAGAAGAAGATATGAGGGAGAGCAAGGGAGAAAAAAACAAAAGAAAATGGAGGGGAGACGCCGAGCTGTGGAACCATGGGCAGTCAGGAAGGAGAGCCCTGAAGTGCAGTGAGAGAGGAATGAATAAGGGACAAAAGTAGGGAGAAAAAGAGAAAGAAACACCAAGGGAGCAAGACAGACTGAAAACCAGCAGAGAGCAGCCAGTGACCGAGCAGAATCAGGCAAGTGTGAGCAGAACAACATGCCCGGCTCAGCGTTGGAAGTGACGGCTAAGCGTCAGAAGCTGGGCGTGTAGGGTTTTTAAATGATGTATCCCCACTAACTGAACCACGGGTGGGGCCCTCCATGAATACTATGCACATAGCTTTCACAGCACATCACAGCCACTACAAAGTCCTTTGCAATTCAAACACTCTGGGTAACCCAAAGACTACCTCTGAAGTGGCAGTTTGCTAAGGTCATGGAGTACCGGCTACTGCATAAGCTGCAGGTGTGGCATGGTTTTCAGTAGCAGGCTTCAAACATTCAAATATTTCGCTGCAATATTCAAATGCTTTGCTGCAACCGCATTGAATGACAGGGTCAATCCCAGAGATGCAGACCAAATTACTGGCATAAGCCACACAGCAAGTAGTGAAATCAAGAGAATTTGCAGCAAAAACCCTGTCGGTGGCACAAAACAATAACACCACCCTATCTAAAAGCAAAAAAAGCTGACTTCTACAATAAGTCACTGTTTCCAGCCTGACTATGCTCTGACCCTACACCTCAAGACTGTCTAATAACAAACATCAAAACCAACTACACTTAATTTAAATAATGTATCATACAAACAGAGCAACAGGACCTGGACCCACAAGCTCAAAAGAAATTAAATAAAATATTAAATGGGCTTGTAAAAAACAACAAATGTTAATAAACTGAGCTATAAAAAAAAGCTTAAAGAAACTATGCTTGGAGCTCAGGCAGATAGCAACCCAGTGTGGAGGCCATCTTTGGTGTCTTTTCTCTTGAATGTACATAACATTTATTTTGTCCCTCCCTTTACCCATTTGGAAATGCTTAGCTCTGTGTCTGCCTTAGCCTTCTTGATCTACACCCTTGATTCTTTAAGCCTGGTCAGATATTCCTTCCATTTTTCCTCTCCTCTGTTCCTCTCATACTTTTTGAAGGCCAATTTTTTTACCACCTTTGAGAACCAGATAGGCTTTTTGTGCTTGCTTCATTTGATGACCCTGCTTCCACCAAAATCAGTCACCTTCAGAAATGCCCCCTTGTACTTGCCCAATTTTTGAGATCCAGAACCATTGTCCTCAAGATGAGACCAGTTTTCCCACCGCCAGCTCAAAACACACAGAATTGTGGTCACTGGTTCCCAGAGGTTCCCTGACTGCCAAAGCCCACTCCATTATAGAGTTTGTGAGTACCAAATCGAGATTGGTGTCCTGCTGCATGAGGTCCCTGACCAGTTGCACCAACAAACAGTCTTGTAGTGTATCCAGTAGCACCTGACTCTTGATACTCTTTGCTACATGAATATCAGAACCTATGATTGGCAGGTTAAGGTCCCCCACCAATACTAGCTCTTCTTTTGATATCTCTGCTCATGATTTCCACTCTCAGACCCTTATCCTCTTTTCTTCTTGCCATGGCAGTCTAGAGACCACCCCTAGTCCAGCCTCGTTTCCAACAGCTTTAGTCAGCTATACCCAGATTTACTTCAATTCCACCCATTCTTTTTTGATGGTACCATCCTCTGTAGCCTCCATTCCCTACCTGATATAAAGGGCTACTCTTCCTCTATCTCTACCCTTATCTCTCCTAAACAATGTGTATCCAGGAACTGCCAGATCCAAATCATTGCTTCTAGAGGAACACACCTCTGTGATAGCTACTGGGTAAAAATGTTGCCTCTGCAAACAATCCTGAAGTTCACTGATCTTGTTTTTCAGGCATCTAGCATTTAGGAAGACCACTTTCTATGCACTCACTTTATTCATTATTCCCTTACCTATTTTCATTTACTGTATACTACACCCTTCCCACTCCTTCCATTTCCATCTCTTCCCTGTTCCCTGCTCATGCCACTACTAAGTGCAGTTTTGGGGGAGTTACAGTTACAGTAGGTTCACTCTGTCCTTCCTCCTTCTATGGGATTCTTAGCTTCGGGCTCGCCCTCATTCAGTTTAAATTATGGTCCATGTAGACATCAAACCTCTGTCCAAATGCACTCAACCCCTCCCTTATGAGGTGAAGGCCTTCTTACTTTGGCCAGTCGCTCTTGTTTTACATCTTGGGGGCCTGTCTACCATTGAGTTTTCCAGCCTACCGTTGACTTTGCCAGCTTGTCATTGACTTTCTTGGCTGCAGTGCCTAGCCCCTGTTTTAGCCAGCTGTTACCCTGGTCCAGTGTTCAGTATGCTTCAGGGGAGCTACCAGAACCAGTGGGTGACATCAGGGGCAGGGCCACAGACTTTAAAAGAACTAGCTACCCTCCTTTTTACTGTGTCCTGCTGTTTTGTTTTACCTCTTGAGAGTCTGCACCAGAACTGTTTTCCAGCCTACCATTGACTTTGCCAACTTGTTATTGACTGTCTCAGTTGCAGTTGCTAGTCCCTGTTTCAGCCAGCCATTACTTGGAGGGAGCTACCAGGACTGGCAGGTGATGTCAGGGGGTGAGGCTGGAGTCTTTCAAAGAATGAGCCACCCTGCTTTTCACTGTGGCCGGCTGCTCCTGTTTTTACATCTTGGGAGCCTGCACAAGGACTGTTTTCCAGCCTACTACTAGCATTGCCAACTTGTCATTAACTGCCTTGACTGTAGTGCCTAGCCCCTGTTTTAGCCAGCAGTTAACTTGCTCCAGTGCTTGGTATGCTTGCTAGTCTCCTGAGTAAGTTCTCTGATATTATACTCCTCATTTTGTTCTATCTTAATACTTGTAATAGAATTATAATATTGGTGTTATTACTCATAGTTAGGTCAGGTACAGCAAATGCATCCTTTGTACAAGCTGACTTCCTAACATTTTGGGAGTTTTTAGTTTATTTTAGCAGATACAGTATATTGTAACCTGAAAGTTTTTGTATGTTTTAAAATGACAGTAGTATGACTAGGATTGTACTTATTATGCTGGATATTTCTGAATACTACGAGCTATCAATCAAAACTGGAAAATGCTGATCAGCATATTTCATACTGGAACTTGATTTATGGTCGGGGGACCCTAGCTGTGGGACATTATAAATTTGTGTAATGGAAAAGACTAATTTTACCTTCTATGCTAAAGGCTAATATTAGGTCTGTGCAATTGTTTTCTTCCACCTGTGAAATTTAAACGAACCATGGAATTTCGCACCTGTGAAATTCCACCAAAATTAGGCAAACTTTTGCCACATTTTGTCTTTTTTTATTGCGATTTTACCTTTCTGCATTTTAAATAGCAGAATATATTTTCCACGTAAACACTTTAAAAGATCCAGCGGTTCACATTTTCTACTGTTTGGAGCAGCTTCCAAAGATCCCACGGTTCACATTTTCCACAGTTTCGATGGGTCTGACGCCATAATCTGTTGCTGAACCTGCCGTCATTTGTTGTGTCGCATGTGTTAAAAATTCCAGTTTTCCACTAAGTCCAGCATTATAAACCACTGATTTTTTGTGAACTGCTGATAAAACAATCCTTAGTTCAAATCACATGCAATTCACAGTTCAGAATTGCTTCTTCTTTTGAAGATCAGTGTGTGGCTGTGCCAAACTAGTGAAGTGAGCAGACGGAGTGACCCAGTGCTCTATTGCTGATGGAGTGCCATACACTGGGAAGTGGCAGACAGTGTCCTGTGCAGGAGTGGACAATAAATTGACTTTTTTGCAAAGTTTTGTTATTTTTGTGTTCTTTATTTTACTATGTCTGCTTCACCATCCCCAGTAAAAGGGCTGTCATTGGGACAGTCACAGTGTGATGCTGCTGTAGAACATCCTAGTGTAAGTGATGTGCAGCCTCCAAAAGAGCACCAGAAGATAGCTGAGCCGCAGGCTGACGGCCAGCAGAAGATCACCAGCAGGCACAAGATCAGCCACTGGAAAATGTTGATGAGGCAGGGCAGCAAGCCAGCACCTCCCATCGCAATCCATCATCACCCTTTAGCATCAAGGATGTCACCCTCCCCGTAAATGAAGTCACCAGACATGCCAAATCATTGTTTGGTGCTGAAAGAGTCATGTTTAAGAAAAAAGAGGAACTGGGGGGAGGGGTCAGAATGTTATGAATGCTCAGCCCATAAGTGTCTCACACATGATAAAGCAGCAGAAGCATAAATGGGACGACCTTCAGTGTCGAGACCAGGAAGCAGTGGAAGTACTTGGTGGTGCCTGGACCAAGGGAGAGAGAGTGTCGAACAAGCAAAAGAGAGATGATGCTGGGTCCAGCATGAGTAAGCATTAACATTTTTTTGTGGTTCATAGTAATTAGTTACTGAGTCGTGTTATTTATTAAGCAAAAAGGCATGACAAGGGTCTAAATTTACAGTCTGTTAACTACCCAATTACCCCCTGGGTGTGAAATGTGGCATGAGGCACAGCTGAGTACCATATTGCCCCTAGGAGGTAATTAACTGACTGTTAATCTAACTCCTGGGATTGCCATCTTACTATTATAAAAATTATTCCAAAATAAAAGTGTTGAAAGTGTACCTTTTTAATGTTTTCCTCAATTACAGGGAGATTTTTACATACAAACTTATGAATATATGAACATGCCAGCAGATCAGGTCCTTTTATTCCACTGAGTCTGCTCGAGTGTGCAACTAGCAGCCCTTATACTGCAGCTGCCCCTTCATCCCCCTCCCCCCTCCAGTGACCTTTCCCCCATTCTGTCACCATCACCTTTTGAAACAGTCCACTGTGTGTTTCAGGATACCACTTCTTCCTGTAGTGTAATCCATCCTGTCACTACACTCTCCGTAAAGAAGTGTCTCCTCATTTCCCTCCTGAACCTCCCCTCCACCAATGTTAGGTTGTGCCCTGCTCACTGATTTTCTTGTCTCTCACCTCTTTGTCTCCTGTGCCCAAATTTTCAGCCCTCTTGGGTATTGCTCTCCCTTTCTCTTTCATAAATAGTGAGCCGAAGTATTCGCTTAGTGCTTCTGCCTTTTCTTCCCCTTTATCCACCCCCATCCTTTTTTATCCTTACTATTTGCTCTTTGCATTTCTTCTACCTGATGCACCTGTAGAAGTTCTTCTCCCCAAATTTAATTCCCTGGGCTCACCTGAGTTCCCAGGATGCATTAGAAACATAGAAACATAGAATTTGATGTCAGATAAGGACCGCTTGGCCCACCTAGTCTGCCCATTTTCCTACCTAACAGATACGCTGCAGATCCTAGTTAACCAACAGCTTACTTCCTCCTACCCCCCACTAGGACTGCCTTATGTCTGTCCCATGCATTCTTGAATTCCCCCACTGTTCTTGACTCCACGACCTCCTCAGGGAGGCTGTTCCATGCATCCACAACCCTCTCCGTGAAAAAATACTTCCTCACATTACCTCTGAGCCATCCCCCCTCTATCTTCAAATTGTGCCCCCTTGTTCTTGCACATCTCTTTTTCTGAAAGATGCTACCCTCTTGGACTTTGTTGATTCCCTTGAGGTACTTGAAAGTTTCTATCATGTCCCCTCTCTCCCTTCTTTCCTCAAGGGTATACATATTAAGCTCCTTTAGTCTTTCTTCGTATGTCATCTGGTGCAGACCCTGCACCATTTTGGTTGCCCTCCTCTAGACAGCCTCCACTCTGTCTATGTCTTTGCAGAGATGGGGGTCTCCAGAACTGCACACAGTACTCCAGATGGGGTCTCACCAACTGTCTGTACAAAGGGATAACAATTTCCTGTTTTGTACTATTGATGCCTCTTCTTATGCATCCCAGTATCCCCCCAGCCTTCCTTACTGCCTTCTCACATTGCTTGCCCACCTTTAGGTCATCTGATATAATTACCCCAGGTCCCTTTCCATTTTTACTGTTGTCAGTATCTCACCCCCCATTGTGTACTCTTCCCCTGGGTTTTTGTTTCCCATGTGCATTACCTTGCACTTCTTTGCATTGAATCTGAGCTGCCATGCATTTGACCATTCCTCCAACCTTGCCAAGTCCCTTCTCATCCATTCCACTCCAACTTGTGTATCAACCCTGTTGCAGATCTTTGTGTCATCTGCAAAGAGACATACTTTTCCTTCCAGTTCCTCTGCAATGTCACTTATAAAGACATTAAAAAGGACCATTCCCAGTACTGAACCCTGCGGTACCCCACTAGTAACCCTCCTTTCTTCACTGTGTACTCCATTTTCTACTACCCTTTGCATCCTGTTGTGTAGCCAATTTTTTATTCATGCTACCACCTTGGGGTCCACTCCAAGGCTGGCTAACTTGTGTATTAATCTTTTGTGTGGGACTGTATCAAATGCCTTGCTAAAATCTAGGTAGGCCATGTCCACAGCCCCTCCCTGGTCTACTACTTTGGTCACCCAGTCAAAGAAATCTATTAGATTCGTCTGACACGACCTTCCCATCATGAATCCATGCTGCCTTGGGTCCTGTGCCCCACTGGCCTCTAGGTACTCAACAATTCTTTCCTTCAGAAGTGATTCCATCATTTTCCCTACCACTGAGGTCAAACTAACTGGTCTGTAGTTTCCTGCCTCTGTCCTGCTCCCACTTTTGTGAAGAGGAATCACATCTGCCCTCCTCCAGTCCTCAGGTACCACCCCATCCTCCCATGATTTGTTAAAGAGAGTAGTCAGTGGTGTCACTAGTTCTACCCTTAGTTCTTTTAGAATTCTTGGGTGAATCCCATCAGACTACATTGCTTTGTCCACCTTCAATTTTATTAGTTCTTTCAGAACCCTTTCTTCTGAAAATGGACTGGTATTGACCCCTGTCTTCAGAGTGTTTCTCTTGTTTGGTTTAGGTTTTGGCTGCCCTGACTGCCCTTGTCCCCTCCCTTGAATCCTTCAGGTAATTCTCTCTGTCCTCCTGTCTCCCTGTTCTTTTGTACCGTCTAAAGGCAGCTCTTTTAATATATTTTTAATAAAATAATTCTTCCATCAACTGTTTAAAAATGCTTATTCAGAATCAGAATGCATCATTCCAGTCAACCATCTTTCAGATGAGACGTTAAACCGAGGTCCCATCTGTCTGTTCTGCTGGTAGTTCAGGGGGATGTTAAAGATCCCATGGCACTTCTCGAAAAGAGTAGGGGAAATTTTTTATTCAAAACTTGAAAAACACATAGAAAACATAACAGCATTGATACAAAATCATAAGAAAAGTAAGCAAATAAGGTGAAATCATAAAGCAGTATTACTTCATACATACAATCTTTTACATAAAAATGAATAAGAAAATCTGCCCTACATCACCGCACTCTACTAAAAGAATAGAGGAAAATGTTTTTGTGCAAAAATAACAGAAATAAACAACATAGTATTGTCAGCATACCAGAATGGTGAAAAGGCTAAAATATTAAGAGAAAAAAAGATAAGGCAAAAATAACATCAGACATGCAGCTCTTAAATTTTAGGAAACCTCTATTCCTGTAGGCAAAACAGAAAAAAAACATACATTTTACAAAAACATAATAAGAGTTACAGCATACAAAATATTCAAACAGAAAAGAAGAAAAAGATAATAACACACTACTCCTAGACATGTTCTAATAGAAAATGTGGAGAGAAACCATCCTGTATCTAACCAATACAATAATCTCCATAGAGCATTATATAGTGGCATAGGTAAATGATATTTATCATGTTTCTTCAAATTCCTAATTGCTAAATGAATAGTCTGAAAAAGTTGTTCTGGATATATAAAATACTGTTACAGGGGCCATCTACACCTAGCTCACCAAATAAAATATTTAATATGACCCAATATGCCATGGACAGTAGAAATATCATAATAATGCCAACTAGGTGGCAATGTACCAAGTAATAGATTTTCAGAGGTAATGTCTACTAACAGAGAAACAGACCACTGTGAATTCCATATAGTCCAAAATTGTAATATGTAAGGACAAGCAAAAAATAAATGATCCATAGATTCAGGTGTGTACAGACAAGTCAGAGATCGAGGACAAACGTGTTCTTCAACCCTCTTACGTGAAAGGTTTCCTTTCACATTAAGTCTGCCATGAACTCCCAAACAAGTAACATCCCACATAGCAATGGGCATATGGGAGCTAGTCAACATTAATTTAATCAATATAAAATCTGGAGGAGATTTATCAATATATTGTAGGGAGTGAAGGAAGAATTGCAGCTGAATAGATTGATAAAATTATTTTCGAGTATGGTTGGTAATCATAGTCTTAGTAATTCCCCATAATTTGAGTTTACCAAAACATTCAAAAAAATAGGGGGGGAAGATCCTTAATATGTTTCTGCTTAGCAATAGGGACATCTGGCCGCCAGTCAAGCAACAATGGAGAAATAACATCAAGCACCCAGGAGGACTAAAGACTCAAAAGATTAACAAGTAATGGTTTAAGATTGACATATACAAAAACTGAAAAGGAAAAGAAAACTGGATTAACCATCTCCAAACCACCCTGAGCTCTTTGAAGATATAAAACCCCACTCTTAACAGGATTTAAATAGTTACCCCACACGGCGCCAAAAAAAGAAAGTGCCAAAATGGACGTTTCTAAACATTTAGGAAGGGGGTAGATAGCAGCCAAATTTAAAAAACACCCAACCAATTTTTGATCATAAAAACACATTTCAATTTCGACATTTTCCATTTATTCCAATGAATTACCTTGTTCCTTGTTTCCTGTATCAACTTAGTCCAATTAAAAACTGCACCATCAGGAATACTGAAATAAACACCCAGAATAAGCACAGCCTCCTGGATTACCAGAAAACCCATAACAGCAGAATATGGGCAATCCCCAAGACCAAGAAAAATGCACTTACTTTTAGTTCTGTTAATCTGTGCCCCTGTACATTCCATGAAAGCAATCGTCAGAGCATCTGTAGCTGTGCTAGACTGAACATCTGCTAGGAAAATACAGAGATCATCAACATAAGCAATTGTTTTCAGTTCCACCATGTCACTATGTAAAGAAAGACCTCTGATACCTATAGTATTATTAATTTTCCACAACAAGGGTTCTAGAGTCAGAATACATAAGAGAGGATTAAGGGGACATCCTTGTTTTACTCCCCTAGAATGAGTTTAAAATTTCCCCACCCAATCATTTACAAAAGGGGCCATTTCAGTGGTAGCATAATAGCGCTGCAACTATGTAGTAAAAAAAGAGGGGAATCCAAATTTAAGCAAACATTGCCAGATGCACTGGTGTGATACCCTGTCAAAGGCCTTCAACTGGTCCAAATTAAGGAGAACCCCCAGAAGCTCACCAGAGTGGCTTTTCTCCATCACTTGTCGAAGAAAAATTAAAGCATGTGTAATTTTTTCCCAGGCACAGAACAAAATTGATAAGGACTAACAATAAAAGGTTACACAGCTGCTAATCTGTTACACAAGAGTTTTTACAAAATTTTACTATCAGAATTCAATAATGTTATTGGCCTCCAATTCTAAGGTCTTCCTTTGGTCCAGATTTATGTAAAAAAATTACCAGGCCATGATTAAAATGAAGTGGCACAGAACCAGTGTCCAAAATATTATTAAAAAGAAGCAAAAGTTCTTGTTGCAATGATTGATATGAAATGGGATATAATTCGTTAATAATGCCATCACAGCCAGGGGAGTTTTTTTGTGGAAGTGCAGAAATAACAGTGGCAAATTCACGTTCTATTATTGGGCCACAAAGAGAGGCATTAAGAAAATCCAGAAGATATGGATATTCACAGGATCCCAACCACTCTTTTATCTTAACAACAAATGTAGTGGAATCTGCCTTAAAAAGTTGCTGTAAATACCGATCCAATTCTACTAAAATTTATTTTTGAGTATCTACAAATTCTCTAGACTTTGTTTCCAATTTTCTCATTTCTTGTTTTTTTTCTATGAGATGCACAACATTCAAAAGGATTACAAGAACCTTGTGAACCAGAAACACCAAATCTGTGTTCTACCTCAAGAGATTTACATCTATTATACTGAGTTTGAACCAATTTGTCCTTCAAAGCGCTAATAGTGCCCTGAGACACAAAGTCACCTTTATTAAGTTGAGGATAACTCTGAAGTAATTGTTGTCTCAGGGCTTTGTAGGTTGTTCGTTTGTGGCAACCTAAAAGTTTCCCAATACTTTGAAAATAGTAATATCCGATTTTTTATCATACCACCACAGCTGTGGAGAATCATAGAGAAAATACACTGAACTATGTGCAGCCAATAAGACATCAAAGCCCTCTCTTACTTCAGGTATATCAAATAAAGACAAATTTAGCTTCCAATAGCCTGGCCCTTTTGGAAAAGCAGAAAAATCAGACAATGTGAATTGGAGCATCATATGTTCGGAAGTGGCCATAGGTATCAGTTTGTGGGCACAACAGCCTAGATGAGGAGATAAAAACCAATAATCAATCCTGGACCTCCTTGAACCAGAAAAATATGTGTATGCTGGCTGAATACTAGAACTCTCCCAGGCATCCTGGAGACCAGTAAGATGTAATAAATTATTTAAATAATGTGTATCACAGTATAATTTTGTACCATGCGATCCTCTATCTTTGAAGGACCTGTTAATATTAAAGTCACACCCAAATAATATATTCCATTGAGTAAATGAAAATGGCTGTATTTTAGTCAAAAGAGCTATGTGTTCTAATTTAACTTGTGGCCCATGAATATTAATAAGACGATAAAAATCAGAGTTCTGAATAGAAACATCCAACAAGAGTGCTTTACCTGGTTCAATGTCTACATTATTAGTTACAAGACCATCAGGGTGAAAAAAAACAAATGCCTACTCCAGAACAAGCAACCCTCCCATCCCCAGACCAATAACAATCCCCTCTTAACCAAACCTGAGAGGCAACATCAAAATCTTCCAAAGAATAGAGTCTAGTGTCTTGAAAAAAAATTAAATTAAGATCTAAGTGTGTGAAAAAATCAAAAGTAGCTAAACGTTTCTTCTCAGACTGGGTACTATTTACATTAAAAGATGCAGTATTTAATTCATACCCCATAAATCACTCAAAAGAGAGACATCATTCATTTTTTCCAAGCACTCTTTCTGGTACCCAGTCTGCTCCCCACTAATTTCTTCTTGACCTTTGCAGCAGAAAGAGGTTTAAGGCCCTACTCCACATCAGAAGCAGGGTCTCTTTGTGAAAAAGTCCTAGAGGCAGTATCAGAGTATAGGTATTTGAAGGTGTCTTCCATCAGAAGAGAATCACATTTATTTAAAAGTGGCAAAATAGATACAGGGCCATCTGAGATCCCAATGTCACCCGGTGGTGCAGCAGTAACTCACAATCCACTTTGGGGACAATCAGATGGAGGGGGTGGTGGGGTGCTATAGCACCGACAGTAGACTGGCCTCTAATAGGGGGATAACAGCTCCAAGGAGCAGAAGGTTAGAAGTTACAGGAGTAGAAACAGTGACATTCTCCACAGGCCGAACAGGGTCAGGAGGTGCTGAAACCACAAGGGGAGTAACTAAGGATTCAGAAGGAATTACAGGCCTGGATTGCAGAGGGGGTCTAGGGTCTATAGGTCCCCTGCTTTATCTAGCTGTGTTAATATAAAAATCTTGCATAGCAAAATCTGCATCATCTGTGTTATGGGAGGCCAAGGGGCATTCATCAAAATTATGGCTGGGTTTCTGAAAAAAATTACAATTTGGAGTATTAACATAGTCCAAACCTGCGTGCCCCAATTCCCCGCAATGAAAACATTGAATTTTATCACAAGTGGTACCAATGTGTCTTAAAGATCCATACTTGTGGCACCTCCTAGGTTGACCCGGGTAAGAAACAAAACCTTTATCTCAACCCAAAAAGAAACAATTCAGAAGATGTTGGAAATCATTATCAATGGAAAACAGTTTCACTTTTATCCTCCATCCCACACTCCAAAATCTCTCAGAATCAAAATAGAATCAGGAATGCCCTGAACATAACATTTTTTCTCTAACCATTGCAATATGTCAGTAATATTCACCCCTTTATTTCTAAATAAAACAGTAATAATGCGAAAAGACTGTTTAGTAAGGGGGATAACTTAAAAATGTACCCATAAAGGGTTCATTTTTAAAACATCATACTTAGTCCAGAAACAATCAAGAATTGTAGCTATCCTGAAACTAATATCAAAATGATGTTCTCCAGGAGCATGAATAAGGGCATATACCTCAGTAGGGGTAAAACCCAATGACTGTTTCAATAGTATACGACCTACAAAAAAATCGTCTAGGTAGTTCATCCATGCCCTCTAGATAACGCAAACGAATTGCGTGCCTTCTTTTTGCCATTTCTACTGGCTTGTGGAATATTTCTGCATAAGTTTTTTTCGGGACTCCATCAATAGAAGGAGCTGGCTCTGAATGTAGTAAATCCTTTCCTTCACTCTCCACCACAGTTGGAAGTACAAGCCTTGGCTCACTAGGAGAGAGAAGGGGGGAATAAGAAGGGGTACCTGTAGTGGAAGTCCTTAAGGTACTCTGGTGTAGCTCGGGAGCTGGCGTAGATAAATCCACCTCTAATTCCATATGTAAGCCAGCTGAAACTTGCAGCGGTATTGCGCTTCCAACCTCTGGAACATTCATCGCAACCACTCACGTACCATCCTCATGGCGAGTCCAGTCTTCCCGTAATAGGGCATCCTCGCTGGGCTCCATGCTAGGCTAGCCACTGCACACTGTACTTTGTTTGTCTTTTGACTGGCTGTGTTAAGCTCTCTGAATGATTTTGATCACCTCCTAGCACTTTTTATTTGTTATTTATCGTTTACTTATCGTTTTACTTCTAGTTAAAAAATGTTGCGTTCTGGAGACCGAATTGGAAATTTTGATACAGTTTGCTGCCTTTATGCTAACCTTGAATGGGGTGAGCATCACAGGCTATGGTTATGGACTGTGGACGAGTTTTATTGGCTGGATTGAGCCTTAAATCGGACTGCAGCTTTCGGTGAAGTGAACCTCTTTGGACTGCTGCCAGGATGAACGGAGGACTGTGAATTGAGAATAAACTGGATTATAAGGCAGACTGATAGTGTATATGGTTGCTTTGAGGGAGTACATGAACTCACTGACTTGGTGTGGTGGGGTGAGATCTAAAAAGTTTGGAATTTATCTCTGCTTGTTTTCATAGTGGGAATTGTTTGTCCTGATTTTGGTATTGGATGCTTTGAGACAGCAGGTTTTTGAGGGAGTTCCCTGGGGTGGTTGCTATCGGCTGGGTTCAGGGCAGGTGACACCGGCCTTGGACCAGCTGAAGGGTGGGCATGAGTTGCTGATATTTCCTAGACTCACCGGAGGAGTCTACTGGTGGGTGGACAGTATTCCGGGGCTCGTTGCTCTGGATCCAGCCCGATTAGCAGCCTCTTTCAGGGTTCTTTCACTTTTTGTTGGATTTCTGAGCCTTCAGTCCCACTGACTTTGGACCTGCTCCTTTGAGTTTCTGCCCATGGATTATGGTCAAGACTCTAATCCTGTGACTCACACACCTTCAGTTTAAGGGTTTAAGGCAGTTGGATTGCCTATTTTTTCTTTGATCCCCCGGGTTGTGAGAGGGCCTGGGGGTCTGAAGATTTAAAGACATTGGCTGCTTTAAAGACTCATTACTATTTTATTTCATATTTTGCCATCTGACTACATCCTCTTTCTCCAGATGGTGAGAGTGTCTGGGGACTGAGAGACTTTGGTTGCATTGCACTTACTCTCGCTTTTGTGAGAGTCAGTGCTTAGAAATTATTTCATCTATTGGTTTCATTTACAGTTTCAAAGACTTGTCATCCACTTTTCTATGACTTATGTTTTGCAGACTTATTTGATTTGGACTCTGATGTTAAGTTTATGATTTATATTTTTAGTGATTTCTAGTTTTATTTTGTATTTGTTGGGGTGGGTTAGAGGAAGTTAATACAATATTTATTAATTTGTGTGTTTATTATTTCTTTTATAGTTTTGTTATTATTATTTATTTGTTATTTGAGGGTTATTTATTTTGGGGTTGGGTTGAGTTAGCTTGTTGTGTTGGGTTCTACTGATTGTTTGTAAGATGTGTTGGGAGACCTTTACAACGGTCAGGCTCTACTCTCCCACTCTGATCCGGAGCCTCTGCCCCTTTCACTGTCCCCGCTTACCTGGTGATGTTTCTACTAAGTGTCGTGCATTGGGGATAGTGAGAAGGCACTTGAGGGGTGGAGGGGCTAGTCTGAGTGGGAGAATGGAAAGGAGTGGGCAGATAGGTATAGTTGGGACCAGTAGATGCCCTGGGGTGAAATGGAATCAGGAGAGGGGTTCTCCCTGCCTGATTCCCATACCCAAGGGCTCTGCAGACTGTGGGAAGGTACTGCACTCCTCCCTGAAAACCCATCCAACTCAGGCAGTGCTATGTAATGCCAGGTCTATTAGGAACAAGACTGCTATTATTGCAGATCTTGTTGCAACATCTGACCTGGCATGTATCACCGAGACCTGGCTTGATGAGAATGCAGGTCCAATACTAGCCTCTGCTGCTCTGGCTGGGTTCTCGGTGATACACCATCCAAGATTGGATCATAGAGGTGGGGGAGTAGCCATCTTTTTTAAAATGGAGTTGAGTCTTGTGGATGTGCCAGTGGATAGCACTTGATCCTTTGAGTGTATCCTGGGAGCAGGTGTGGGGTTCAGGATTCTCCTCATCTATCGTCCACACGGTGATGGTGGAGAATTCCTGAAGGAGTTTGCGGACTTCATTGTCGACATGGCAGTGGAGTCGCCCATATGGTTAATACTGGGTGACTTCAATGCCTGGGTCGATGATGAACTCTTGCACTTTGGAAAGAACCTCCTCCAACTTATGACTATGTTGGGCCTCTCACAGGTAGTTACCTCTGCTACCCATATAGGGGGTCACTCATTGAATCTAGTGTTTCTACTGGATCTGGAGGTCACGCATTTGGGGGTGGAACTGAATGCATGGACAGACCATCATACCATAAGATTCAGCTTCGGGGCACCCCCAAATAGACTTGGCTCTATGGAGATAGTCCAGTATCGCCCTTTAAGGGGAGTCACCCCAGAGGCTTTACTGGTGGTACTGGATATATCGGGTATTTCAGGTGAGTGCATGGGTCCAGGGGACCTCACTCTTGCCTATAATAAGGCACTGAGTGAGGCCCTGGACCTAGTTGCTCCTGTACATGTTCGCCCACTCACTCAGCGCCCAAAGACTCTATGGTTTGATGAGTCTTTAAAGGAACTGAGGAGAGTGGGGCGAAGGCTAGAGAGGGCTTGGTGGAAATCTGGCCTTGATGCGGACAAACTTAGGTTGATGGACCATTATGGTTCCTATCGATCAGCAATCACCCTTAAGAAGGCAGAATTCCTGTCCAGGGAGATTGCTGCTACACGGAACCAACTGGCTCAACTCTTTCAGACCATCAACAGACTGTGCAATCCACTCTGTCTGCAGTCTGGAAGAGATTTTTCACCAAAAAAATGTGATGAGCTTGCTCGGTTCTTCACAGATAAGATTGCCAACATCAGGTCGGGTATCGGCCAAACTCCCTCTTTAAGGGTTTGCAGTGATCAGCTTGAGGAAACAAACACCTCTGTTACCTGGTCTGACTTTGGTAGGCTGGAGCTCATGGATATTGTGAGGATTGTCCAGATTGTACGACCAACCAACTGTAGTTTGGATCCGGGCCCTACGTCACTATTATTAGGTTGCGTAGATACTATCTGTCCGATCCTTGCTGAAATTGTCTGGAAATCTTTGGAGCAGGGGGTCTTTCCCTGACCCCCTAAAGGAGATGGTCATTCGACCACTCCTAAAAAAGCCTTCATTGAATCCAGACTGCTTAGCTAACTATAGACCTATCTCTGACCTATCCTTTGTGGGTAAGGTTATTGAAAAGGTGGTTGCCCTACAACTGGATGACCATCTTATAAATCACAATGTCTATGACACTCTTCAATCGGGATTTAGGAAAAGACATAGCACTGAGACTGCCCTTATCTGGGTTTTAAATGATCTCCTGATTGCGAGAGATCGAAAGGCTCGCACTATTCTAGTCCTTCTTGATCTCTCTGCAGCATTTGATACTGTGGACCATGGTGTGCTTTTGGAACACCTGTGGCTTTATTGTGGATTGACTGGTATAGTTCTGCATTGGTTTTGATCTTTCCTCACGGGTCGGAGACAGAGGGTTGTCACTGGAATTTATTCCTCTGACGCCATCTCCCTATCCTGTGGGCTGCCACGGGGCTCCATCTTGGCACCCATGTTGTTCGCCGTATATATGCTGCTATTGGGAGACATTATTAGGTGATACAATCTGGGTTTTCACTGCTATGCAGATGATACCCAGTTGTATCTGTCCTTCAATCCCAGACAGGAAGATGCGATTTCTATGCTTAACAACTGTCTATCCGAAATCAAAGATTGGATGAGTACCAGCTGGCTGAGGTTAAACCTGGATAAGACTGAGGTGCTGGCTGTGGACCCTGGTCACCTTGAGGTGGGTTGTAGGGCTGGGATTCCATCAGGCATATAGCTTGATGGTGTCCAACTCCCAACCTCAGACCAGGTACGTAATCTGGGCATTATTATAGACGATGGCCTGACCCTAAAATCTCAGGTGTCGGCCGTTGTCAAATCCTCATTTTACCATCTCTGGAATATCGCTTGGGTGAAACACCTTGTTCCTCTGGCTGACCTTCCTACCTTGGTCCACGCCTTTGTGACCTCTCGCTTTGATTACTGCAATGCCTTTTACCTAGGGCTACCAGGGGTTGATATCCACCACTTGCAGCTGGTGCAGAATGCAGCGGCCAGACTTTTGACTGGGACATCTAGAAATAGTCATATTACACCTGTGCTGCTCAGACTGCACTGGTTGCCGGTTCAGTGGCGGATCACCTTTGAGGTCGGGCTACTGACCTATAAAGTCCTACACAAACAGGGACCGCGGTATCTGCAAGATCTCCTTACTCCCTACTGTCCCTCTCGCTCACTCTGATCTGCTGACGGGGGATTGCTAGAGATTCCCAGGGTTCGTTTAAAGACATCTGGGGCACATGCATTTTCTTAAGCTACCCCCACCCTGTGGAATTCTCTACCTCGCCGGATATGAGGCTGCCCGACCGTCAAGAGTTTTAAATCTGAGCTGAAAACCTTTTTGTTTTTACAAGCATTTAAAGACTGATTTTACTATTAATATTTTGTTTATTATTTAAGGTTGCTATTGTACAGCACTTTGGTTTTTGAAAAGCACTCATAAATAAACTTTTACTTATTCACTTTACTTACTCCTCAGCCGTCCACCCTACAGCTCCAGACTGTATCTCAGGAAGCTGAGGGGAATGCTCACACACTGTGGAAGGAACTTCCAGGTTCAACACCAGGGAAACTCGAACTTCTGCCATGAAATCTTTAGGTGCAGAATTTTCAGGGAATGAACAGACTCCTGATTTCTTTTCCTTTTTTCTCTCTTCCTGTAACAGTGCTGAAGCCTGTGCATAGTCTTGATGAGCACTTTTTATTTTCTCATCCAATTGTTGTTGCAACACAAGAGCCAAAGCAGCATCCTCTGAGACAGGCTCCATAGCTGCACAAACTGCTTGAGAACCGGGTGGCCACTCCCTGCTATCAGCGATCAGTACACTTGCCGGGAAGCCATTGCCACATAAATCCACCTTCAAACCAAGCGTCGACACGACTGACCGTGCACACCTCTGGGACAGTGCCACCTCACAACGAGTAGGGCAATTTCCCCGGTGTCCTGGCCAAATTTCCCCCATTCACTAAAAATACTACCAACAGCTTAATCTGGTTCAAGGTCAGTTGGCATTCATCTGTATCCCCCTCCCCCTGGGTCATGCCTGAAAATAGGAAGAATTTGTCTATTGCACTTACCAGGTCAACAAAAACTAAATAAAAATAAAAATAAATTCAGCACTGGCAGTGCTAGAGTATTGAATGCTGACAGGAAGAATCCAGGTGCCATGTGATCAGGCTGTATAAGACAGTATAATAGGGATTAATAATAATGTAAGGGTGTTGGAATCCTAACAACCAATCAGATTGCAGCATTTCTGAATGTCTTTTTATAATATCAGATATACATTTGCCTTCTCCCAGTATATCACACATATTGTCTGTCTGTCTGTCTGTCTCTCTCTCTCTTTCTCTCTGTCTCTCTCCTGCTACTGATTGCTGTCTTAGTATCCTACCCCTATTTACCCTGTTCCTCCATCTATTTCTTTAATAGTTGTCTCACTCCATGTACTTGTTTTCATTGTGGATATGATGTGCCACCTTTTTGTTAAATATTGCTAAGTAAGCAGTGGTGCTGAGTTCTGGCTACTTACTTGAAACCGATATTGAAGTGCAATGGTGCTTTACAGTATTGTTCTTGTTACATCTTTATTTATTTTGCTATTCTGATCTGCTCACCTGTTTGTTGGTGCCAAACTCATACTGTATCAGTCACATCAATCACTTCAGGCCATGGCTAAGCAGATCAGTGTTAGTAAGCCATGAGAAAGGATCTTCATGCTCAACTTACTGCCAGTGTCCAAATCTGATAGCCTCAAGAAAACAACAGACAAGAACCCTTTGCGAAGAGCAAATAACAGAAATAGAGAATGTTATCATTCTTGTAATCAGAACAAAAAGAAAGAAGAACGCAATCATGTCACTCACTGTAGTGTGGCTAAGGGAGTAGCCTGAATCTTGCTGGCACTCTGTGCACTACCTGCTGCAGCAGCACCCTGTTGCAGCCTCATTGTCATGTCACCAATTGAAATAGCCCTCTTCTGTTGCTGAAACGTGTTATGACCTTATTAGAAATGTTTATATTTACTTTTTGGGTTGCTTTTAAACTGTTAATTTTATTTAATTTTGAACAGGTACTGAAACAACAGAAGCTGAATTGGCCTCAAGTAAGGACGTACAGCATACAGAGGCTAGTTGCAGTGCATCTTGATCAGATTAGTACATTTTAAGTACTTTTTAAATTAATCCTTGTCAGACAGAGGTTATGCCATGAATGAGTTATGGAATATATGAAGGGAATAAACAAGGTTATGGAAGGAAACATGTTCATCATGTGTGAAAACAAAAAAGTAGGTGCCGTGCATTCCAGTTAGAGGGGGGCCCATTAAGATGAAATGTTAGTGGGCATTTCTTCACTGAGAGAGTGGTGGGTGCTTGGAATTGGCTTCCACTGCCAGAATGTGTTGTTGTAGTAGATTAAGTGAGCAAATTCCAGGGGGCACTGAACAACAAAATGGCTAAAAATAAAAGTAACAATGGCATGGATTAAATGGTAAATTTGTATGTTACCGCACCCCTAAATCATGCAAATAAATGTGGCATATTTGAACACAGGCTATTGTATAGCCTGCACATATTTCTTGTGTGGTTCAATAACTGTGTAATTAATGTTCTTTTTTTAAAACAGTTGCCTATGGGCCAATGTTATGTTATATTACATTAAAGCCAGGGGACAGGAACAGATTACAGATGTGCATCTGCTTGTATAATCTCTGTTTTCACAAATTATATTCCTGTCAATACAGGATCCCTATTTAACTGTGTCTGAATAAAAGATGAAGCTGTCACTTATGTTTTGTGCTGTTTTCCTTTTACAGACAATATCTGGTGAAGTTACTTTTATGGAACCAAGAATTTAGAGGTTTTTTACTATGTCAATTCATGCTTTCAGAACCATCGGCTCAGTACTGATAATTTCATGATCACATTTCTGAAAGCATGAAGTGACATACTCAAAACTTCAAATTCTTTGTTTCATGAAAGGAACTGCACAGAATGTTGTCCACACAATGTAAACAATGCAAAACACAGCTGACACAGCTTTAGGTGTTATTCATGTAAAGTTAACTCGGGATCATTTAGAGTCATGGATGAATATAATTTATTAAAACAAAATAGAGACCGTTCAAATAGCTGCACATAAGTAATCAATTCCTGACCCCTGCAGCTGTTATTGCCATGCCACGGCCAGTTATTTTTCTTGCTTATTAATAACATGTTCCCCTTCCCCATTGCCACTTGTGATATAAAACTGTTTTAACTTTGGATTTGTCTGTTCTCGGACCTATACTTCCTCTAGTTACTGTTATTATTATCCAACAGCAATTCCCCTGGGGTAAGTATTAACATATTCTTTGTAATGTTGCAATGAAATGATAAGGAAATACATGTTATTTCTGAACAGAGACTACTGAGAGTCAGACGAAAGACACAGCACCATCATCTTCAAAATCCAAGACCAAGCGAGCACAGAACCAGCTGTCATGCCTACAAATGGTGATGCTACAACTTGCCAGTGCTGAACCAGACCAGACACAGGAGGTA
Source organism: Neoceratodus forsteri (assembly GCA_016271365.2). Taxonomy (NCBI): domain Eukaryota; kingdom Metazoa; phylum Chordata; order Ceratodontiformes; family Ceratodontidae; genus Neoceratodus; species Neoceratodus forsteri. The sequence continues at coordinate 1,847,413,888 of CM057449.1, forward strand.
GGAAAGAGTTCCACCAGCGTTCAAACTGCTGAAACCACCTCAAAGTCCTCCAGACTACTCAAACTTAACATACTGAAAAGGCTATATCATCCGCCAGTCACGAAGATGGCAGTATGACAAAGGCAGACCTTAGGGAGTCAATGATTGAAATCAAGTCCTTGAAGAAAGGTTAATCCCGCATGGAGGCTGAAATGGTGGAGCTGAAAAAGTCAGTCAAGAACCTGCTTTCATTGATAAAAAAGGAACGGGTGCATAAGATGAGTCTGCAAAAGGGTGCTGCATCAGGTACTGGAAAACGGGCTGGGAAGATGCAAACTACTCCCCCAGCAACACAGTAAATGACATCTGTGTTCTTTATTTTGTTGTGTTGTGATTGAAAGAATGATAACAATTCATCGCTATTTCTGTTATTGTTTCTGACATGAAAGATTGAGAACTGTTAAACTTTGATGTTGTTTTTCTTTTTGTACATAGTTCAGAGATTGAAACAGTTGTTGTTGATTGTTGTTTTCTTGATGTCGTTCTTGTTACATTTCACATTGTTAACATTTGCCAGATAAAGATTGTTTGAAACACCAAATTTACTTTCCATTGTGAGTTATTTTACTGTGAGTGTGATACAATTGAAGGTATCATATTAAACCATGGTTGCTGGTGGGTGAACGGCTTCACACACCAGTGGCACATTCATCAGCAGCAGTAACACCAGTGTGTGGCCTAGTACTTCCTTATGCAGTTCATTGCTGTGGATTCAACAGCGGTGGTGGTGTGTGCAGGCATTGATGGTACAGAATTAATGGGTGTAAGACTTCACACATTAGCGGTTCTGGGCCTAGTAGCAGTCTGTCATCAAAGTGTTCCTTAGTTCAGTGTTGTCAGTGGTGGTAGCATGCAGGCTTTGCTGGCACAGCAGGAGTGGTGGTGATCAAATCAGCAGCAGCAGCAATGGGTCATGGCCTAGTAGTGCCTCATTATGGTGTTCCTGCAAGTCACAAGTGGGGTACCTCAGGGATCAGTCCTGGGGCCAGTCCTCTTCAACATCTTCATTAGTGACCTTGCAGATGGACTAGAGGGTAAGGCTTGTCTGTTTGCAGATGACACCAAGATCTGCAACAGAGTAGATGATCCAGATGGGGTGGGCAGAATGAGAAGAGATCTGGATAAACTAGCAGAATGGTCAGAAGAGTGGCAACTGGGATTTAATGCAAAGAAGTGCAAAATCATGCACATAGGAAGAGAAACCCTGAAGCCACCTATAGGCTGGGAGGGAGTTGCTAGCAGTCACAAAGGAAGAAAGAGACTTGGGCATCATCATCACTGATGACCTAAAATCATCAAACAGACCTCTAAAGCAGTAGGTAAGGCTAGAGGGGTGTTAGGAGTGTATTAGTAGAGTATCACAAGTCGTAAGGGGAGGTAATAATCCCTCTGTACAAGACACTGGTTGAAGCCCCATCTGGAGTACTTGTGCAGTATTGGAGACCACACCTTCACAAGGACATTAACCAAATTGAGGCAGTCCAGAGAAGTGGGCAACCAAATGGTGCAGGGACTGCATCAGTAACATATGAGGACAGATTAACGGAGCTCAATATGTATACCCTTGAGCAAAGGAGGGAGAGGTGATATGATCGGAGGCATTCAACACCTTAAGGGCATAAACAAGGTGAAAGAGTCTAACATGTTTAAATATAAGAAAATAGCAGGACAAGAGGACACAGCATGAGATTAGAGGAGGCCGATTAAGGGGAATGTGAGGAAATTCTTTTCACAGAAAGGGTGGTGGATGCATGGAATGTCTTACCACAAGAAGTGGTGGCTATGAATACAGTGCAGGGCTTCAAACAGGCATGGGATAGGCATAGGGAACAATACAAATGACTATGAATAGATAGGTCACTGACAGAGCAAAGGCCGATGGCACATTTATAAGCTAGAAAAAGAAATGGGCAGACTGGATGGGCCTTGTGGTCCTTATCTGCCGTCAACTTCTATGTTTCTATGTTCCTTAGTTCAGTGTTATCAGTGGTGACTGCGTGCAGGCATTGATGGCCCAGCAGGAGTGGTGGTCAGAACAGCAGTATCAGCAGCAGTGCGGGGCCTAGTACTGCCTCATGAAGGTGTTTCTTACTTCCATATTGTCAGTGGTGGTAGTGTGCGGGCTTTGATGGCACAGCAGGAGTGGTGGTCAGATCTGCAGCAGCGATGGCATGGTATGACATGTCATCGGCATGCCTGAAAAAATAAATCATAAAGAGAGTTTCAGAGAAACAACACAGCAAGCAACATTTTTGTCACTTAGAAAATGATGATTGATTCAGCAATAACATGCAGTTTAAATAACAAAAATTATCCTAGGCAATGTCTCCCCCCCGACTGAACATAACAATAACAATAACAGCAGTGGTCTGAGCATGAGGCTACATCACTACCTCGCCCTCCAAATCTGTCATAGTTTACTACCAGCTGACCTCTGAAATGCATAAAGGATATGCACACAATGTATAGTGAGCTATCTGGCTTAGTTTTATGCTGTATGTTGAAGGAGAAACTAAACAGCCCCCTCGGAAGAAAATACTTACCTTCACAAAAAGTGAAAAACACTGCAGGTAGCAATAGTCTAGCATGGTACTAACAGACAGCATGAGCAGTGGTAGAAGTGACTTATTGGCACAGAAATGTACAGTAAACGGTATACATGAAAAGTAAATCAGAAAGAAAGTTGCAGGGAAACAACACAGAAAGTAACATTTATTTCACTTAGAAAATGATGATTGGTTCAGCAAAAACAGCAGTTTAAACAACAATTATCCTAGGCAATGTCTCCCCCCCGCCCCCCGACTGAACAACAATAATCCTTCCCTATCTGTAACAGTTCTGTGCATAATACAGGTCACACTGGTCTGTGACTACATCTCATATTTATCTTATTCTATACTAGACCCCCCTTCTACACAGACAACCTCGATAGGCAGGTGTTGAGGTATGGTGTGCAATTTACACTTCTACATGTATGACTGAATACTGATTATAAAAGAATAATGAATGCAAAACTGTGACCATCGAAACATTATATTCACCTGCTGTATTATGGTGGACTTTGTTGTAAACAGTAGCGCAGCTATATTAACAGGACAGGATATAAGATGAGACATAGTAATAGTGTACCTGTGTGTAGAGATAAAGTGAATAAAATACATATTAGCAAAGCACAATCTTACACGAACAGCAATGACAATGCAATGTCCAAAGTAGCACTAGCAGACTAAATAATATTTTATATCAAAACTTAAAAGCAATGCTATGTTATCATCCACATATTAAATATCAATAATGTGGAGAACATATAAACATAATATCATTACATTTATTTAATTATGTGCAATAAAACAGCAACACTTTAGTTTCTTAGCAAAATATACAATAAATTCAGCCAACAATAAACGAAATTGAACCAAAAATGGTAAATCATTACTAACCTGATAGATTGACATATACATTCTGTTGTCATCTGGACAATTGTCATTAATCTAGAATCGTCACTTCATAATCCTTTTATTCTAAGGAGGAGCTCTTTATTACTGGTTCTTCATGGGGTTAAGTGCAGCGGACATTAAAGAAGAAGTGGATGCAGGTTGCAGTATGGCGTGCAAATCAGAAGCACCAGCTTGTGGCCTAGTAGATCATCTTTATGTTGTTTTTTTGTAGCCATGTCAGCAGTAGTAGTCATGGATGATGCAGATTGGAGTGGCAGCCCGTGATGAGGGTGCTGGGGAGAGGCCACCAACAATAATGGAGACCCACTCTCCAGCACATTGCAGGAATGGCTCTGAGTGGATACGGTGGCCAGATAGGGGGTGGGCGACTATAGCAACATCTTGTTGCTATACGTGTGCGCGTCGGGGTGGGAGTGGGCACGTGTAGCAAGGGATGTGGGGGTTTGTGCCATGACCAGTTGCTCGCCCGACCCGTGACATGGTGGGTGGGCTGCTGGCATCGGTCAGCAGGGTACTGGATTCGAGTCCGAGTGCTGGTACGTTTCTATTGCATCCAGCCCAAACCTTTTTTTAATGTTTTTACCCTGACATGCACCTCCCTGGGTTGAGAATCCTTTAGTAGGGGGGTGCAGGGGAAAGCCCCTATGGTGGGGGGGCACAGCCCCCCACAGAAAACATTAAAAATTAAGTCCCCAGCACCCTTTTGCTGTGCACCAGAGTGTCAGAGTGCAGAAATACATTTTCAGCACTCTTGACTTCTGCATAACAGCGATCGCCTTTAGGCTTTCGCTGTGATGACATATATCAGGTTGGAAGAGTACAGTGTGCACATCAGCAAAAATGTTCATCAGCACCATGTTTGGACCTAGTAGTTCATCTTTATGTTGTTTGTTGTGGCAATTTCTGCACTACTGGTCATGGATGATGCCAGTGTGTGGACAGTGTTGTTACACGGGGTCCCTGCACCCTGCACCCTAATTGGTACCCTCAGAGGTACCCCTTAGACAGCTAGCACTTATGTTATACTAACATACAGGGCTAAGGGCATCTACCGTACAACAGTAGATGTCAGGATATGAATGCATATTGTTGTAATACACTTTGCTTGCTAATACATATATTCTGCTATGTATTTTCTGTGTATTTCTTACTTGTAAGATACCAAGGCACCTGTGTCCTTGGAATAATTATAATATGTAAGACGGCATTGCCACCTTTTGGTGATTTGTACCACTACATTGAGTTATGTAAGACTCTGTATAAGAACTCTTTTGTTCTCAAACTGATGACTTTACAGAATTGTATAATGTTATCTTGGACCGTGGAGCCACCTCTAATTTAGCCAATAGGGCTCATCTCTGTAACTAGAAATGTTTCTATCTTACAGTAACCAGAGTAATTACCATAGGTATATAATGTAATGCACAAGTCTTATACCTTGGAAACAGGAGAGACCCCAAGAGACACAGAGAAACCTCAAGGTATAGGGAAGGCTTAGCACTGTCTCCCGGCTCGTATTGGTAAGAACTGCTTAGGGCAACTGTGATTTATCCTTTTGGTAGTAATAAACTTGTTTATTACCCTAATGCAACGTGTCTGTGATTACTTACATTACCCATATCATCAAGAACCTGAAAGTGAGGTTTAGACCTCCTAACAGTGTGCACATCAGCAAAAAGGCTGATCAGCACCATGCTTGGGCCTCATAATTCATTTTTATGTTGTTTGTTGTGGCAATTTCTGCAGCACTGGTCATGGATGATGCTGGTGTGTGGACAGCATGCACATCAGTAAAGGCTCATCGGCACAGTTTTGGGACTAGTAGTTCATCTTTATGTTGTTATGATGTTCGAAATGTCTGTTCTAACAAATGCCCTTCAGATGTGTCACGGACTGATGTCACCTAGAGCTCTGTATATTGGCAAAAAATAATATGGCAGAATTTCACACATTTTATGTACTCTGACAGATAGATGGTGGAATAAGATTGAGAGAATGTATTAGTTCAGCAGCACAAACAGCTGTCTAGCTCTCGCTTACGTGATGCCATTCCATCCATGGCATATCTGACGTCCATTTTTATAGAGGCGATAGTTCAGTGCATTATTTTCAAGTCAGAAGACTTTGTGTAACACTATTGAAATTATACCAGAAATGGATTTCTGTTTGTTCAATAAATGCTACAATGCAGTTTTATCATTAATGTAACCAATATGAGACTTGTGGTGCGGTTTCCGGGTGCATGGCGGCTTCTCTCTAGAGCTCCACACTCCCGCCACCTAAATTCTTAATAAATAGCCTCACTCAGTCAGATAAAACAGTAAAAACCTAGATAGCAAAAAATGGCTAGCAATAAATCAAAGGGGAGACCGAACAGATTTGCCATCTTACCAATAGAACAGGAGATCTCCGATCGGGAAGCTTCCGACACTAACAATTTGATTCAGTCTCACCAGCTGACTCGTTCATCCTCCAGAAGATCTTCAAAACATAAAGGCCAAACATGAACTAAAATGGATGACAAGTTAGACAAAATCCTCTATGAATTGCAGGATATCAAAACAGACTTTCATAATTTTAAACTAGAGCAAGAACAATTTTGCTCGGACATTACAAAGCTGCAAACGAAAATCACGCAGATCAGGGAAACACAAGAGACCCAAATCAACTCCATGGGCCAACTATAGACAACAGTAACTAACTGGTAGACATTTTCCAAGCCATAGGGGAGAGACAAGAAGGTGCTGAGAACAGACATCACTGCAGGAATTTAAAGATTTACAGTATGGCATCCCAGGGAGCAGTGAGGGCAATAACATAGAAGAATTTATTGATTTGCTACTCCACACAACACTAACTCTAGATTCTGAATTTAAACTAGAACTGGATCAAGTGTATCAAGCTCTAGGGCCAAAACCTACTCAGCTGTGAGCCCATCCCCATTCAATTATAATATGAATCTTTAGGTATTCAACTAAGGATGCCATACTCCTGAAAGCCTGGGCACAGGGGAAAACATTTTATGGCAGCAACAGAATTTATTTTGATAACAATTACTCTCCAAAGACCATGCAATGCTGCTGGGACTTTAATCCATTGTTCCTCATTCTGCAAGGTCTTAAATTAAAATCCCAAACCCCCTAATCGGACAGATTAGTGATACAGTTTCTGAATGGGCAACGGAGCTATGACACAGTGGAGGAGGCCCTGTCTGACCTGAAACAGCTCAACTATGAACTCCCGACTTGAGCCTCTCTACTGCAGTGCACTAGATCAAACAGAAACATGAAGAAGAAAGTGCAGGCCCCAGATCCACAGATGCAACAGGCAACACTATCCTCAATCAAACAACTCCTGAAAACAGATGAGAGGATCCCAATCTTAACCCAATCTATGCAGCAGAATGTGAAGGTGAGTGCCTGGGTGCTCTGGGGAAATTAGGCCTACCTGAATGGCGGTGCCTGGAGGGGGAGACAGAGAGGACCACAATGTCCCTAACCCTCACCTCTGTGGGACCTTAAGCCAGCATGATCTCTCTGTCCCTGAGACCACATTTCTTAGATCCAATTAAATAGAGTGGACTCTGGCAGGGAGTGGCAGTCACCAAAATGTGGAGCCCCAGCCAACTCGGCCCACCTCATTTAGGCTAAAATGGGCATGGAAATAACAGTGTGGTGCTGGGGGGGATCATGCGGGGCGTGGGGGCTGAGGCTCTTAAGGGCCGGGAATGCCTGTGGATTAAGAACAATATTTTGGATTTTTTATAAGACTACACACTATAGAACTGAATTTATTTTAGCCTCATCATAGAAAGCCTAGGAGGTCGGGCGGAGGATGTGTGAGGTGCCAGGTGGACTGGAAGTGCACTCCTTATTTTTCATTTGCCATCCCCAAGAATTGATGAAATTTATTTTCACTTTTAACCAGAAACTTTTTCTGTTTTTCCTGTTCCTTATGGGGGAAATTCTACCTCTAGGTACACTTCGGCAACAGAAGTGCACAGCTTTTTTTGGTGGCAGCCTGATCCGTCAGGATCCATGGTTATAATGAACACAAACCAAAGTTCCAAGCACACACAAGCCTAATAAAAGGATGCTGGACAGAAAAGAGCTTAAAAACTTACATTTTATTATGTACAAAAATCACCACGCCTGACATGTTTCGAAGCTGGTAGCTCCTTTTTCAAAGGTTATAACTTGGACCATGGAAGTCACATTAGTTAAGCTGTATATAGTTTACCTGACCCAGTATTGTATACACTTGATTTACAAATTTTGTAAATGTCACTTGAAGTATGGGCATTGGTTACAGCCCCGAAGGTTCGGTATTAATAGGAGCATAGGGTTATATGTAAATAGTTATATTCTTCAAAAAATGATCCACTATAGGACACAACATGAGAAATACAGACGACTCAGTGTGTTTCAATTGGTAGAAGAGCCAAAGAAGATAGCCAGAATTCACTGCACCTTTACATCCCCCTTAGGAGAAGAAGGTGGGACCTTATTTTATCACTTAACATGACACATACCTTTAATATTAAAGTGATTTCCCAAAATGTAAATGGCCTGAGCAACCCTATTAAAAGAGGGAAAACTATATCCCAACTGAAGAAAACCCACACACAAATGATATTACTTCAAGGAAACACACATGAGCTCAGTAGTTAGTTAATTTATTGTTTCAACTTTTAAAAGCCATTACAAAAATCATGCAAAAAGGACAATTACAAATATTACAAGTTTTACATATTGTACTTTCATATTTCTGAATGCATCATAAACCTATTAGTCTTTAAAAGTTTCCCATATAACTTAATCACATTTTGTAACATTAATGTCATGCATTTCTGCTTTTGTTAAAATCAATAACTCTTGTTTCCCCTTAATGGGTTATTCCTCCCATTCATAACATTCTTGTAATACTTGATGCAGTATGTCAGATTTTAGACATAAGGCTATAATTTCCTTTAACTGTCCATTAATCACATCCATGTCACTCCAAGTCTTTCAATGGGACATCTCATTGCTTGTAGTAATATGGTATTGCTTCTTTTCAATTATTATAAGGAGGAAAACCACATGATTCAACACCTGCTCCTCACTTGTTTTTAATAAATATGTGATCAGATGGTATGGTTCATATTCTAAATACCTGAAATATTCTCCTAGTAATTTTTTCCTATCTCTTTCATATGAGGAGCATAAAATCAATAGGTGTATTTGGTCATCCGTTCCCATCCTACATTTGCATTGTCCTTTATCTCCTTTTTGTTTTGTCCCCCCTTAATGTAAATTTAATCTTGCTAATTACTAGTGTTACATTGAAACCTAAATCTGGATATTATTTTTCTTTGACAGGGAATTTTTAATATTGTTAGATATGATTCCAGCCTATGATCTCTTCTGTTTTTACATATCCATTTACATATTTTATATTGTCTGCATGTTTCCATGTCCCTTTGTTCATTAATATCCTTCATCCTTACTGAGATTTTGTTATTGATTTGATCGAATTAAACTCTAAATATATTGTGAATACAATATAACAACCCATAAGGTATAATGATATTCTCAACAATTAACATACTGGAAAAGAGCGAGCTCTGACTTTTTTAATTTATTGCTTCATCTATACACATCCTAGGTAATCTAGATTTCCTCATGGCATAAGGCTTAATCCAGTACCTCATCACTCTCTGTTTTATTAGACACTCTACTGGTAATTGTCCTAGTTCTGCCCTAAATAAAGCTGAAGGTATCCCCTTTAGTAATCCCATCAGATGTTTATAGAATCTGTTTAAATGAGGCTCTATATTAATTTTCTGGTAAACCCCCTATATGTCTGCTCCAAATAATAGCTGGCTTTTTATTGTACCATTAATAACCATTAGGTTACCTTTAACAGATCTGCCACCATACTTGTGTGAAAAAGATTTTATTACAGGGGCAACATATTTTACTTTTTTTGCCATCTGTGCTATATGGCTTCTCCAGGAGTCATCCTGTGAGACTGTAATCCCCAGGTAACATTTTTTTTACCACCTCTAATTTAGTGTTCTTAACAAAGTATTTATAATCTCTATTATTCCCTCCAAATACCAGCATTTTTGTTTTATCATAATTGACTTGCAAATCGGCCCTTTCACATTCTAGATGGAATTGATTCATCATCCTTCTCAAACCTAGTGCACTTGTTGATATTAGTGCCATGTCATCTGCATAGGCTAAGTATGGGCACTTTCTCTCCCCTATTTTTGGTAAATGAAACTCCTCATTGTAAAAGACAAAAAACCTCTGTGTGCAAGCACTGAGGCAATGGTTACCCCAGAGGGCATTGGCCAGGAAGCCAAGTTTCAAAGAAATAAAAAATCACACATGCCCCCATAATGCCAAGCATCATGGACTGCATATGCAAATCACCACAGAATATTTTGCTGGTTCAACTTTAAGCAGAAATGCATGGTGCTGAAAGGCCTCTCACACAGTTTGCAAAGGGTGCCAACAGAAGACATATTTGTATACTTTTTTGAGAACTTATATCATTGTATACTTTTTTGAGAACTGTTTCAAAAAAGATATTAAATAGCATCAGTGAAATGGTAGAACCTTGTTTAGCCCTGTATTTGATTCAAATTTCTCACTTAACTCTCCAGCTATATTAAAGCTTATGCATATTAAGTTATTTGTATATAGTCTTTGCAGCACATCAGTTATTGATTTCTTCATTCTTATTTGCTCTAATCTTTCCCACAACAATATCCTGTTTATCCTGTCAAATGCTGGTTTAAGGTCTATGAATGCACAATATAGTTTTTGCTGTTTTAAAATGTTGTATTTATGTGACAGGACAAATGATTGATCAATGGTGGAATACTGAGCTCGGAAACCCACTTGTGCCTCATCCAGAATGTTATTTTCTTTAACCCAAATGGTTGTTCTATTGTTTATGATATGAGTGAACATTTTGACTGAACAGTCAGTAAAGCTTATCAGCCTGTAGCAGCTCGGATCACTTTTATCACCTTTCTTATATATTGGGACTGTTATACTGTTTCTCCAACTGTCAGGTATTACTCTAGTTTTCCTTATATAATTATACACTCTATAGAGCAAGGGTACCCATAATTATTTTAGTTTAGTAAAGACATCAGAAGGGACACAATCTGGTCATGGTGATTTATGAGCTGTGAATAAATCTATCACCATATTAATTTCTTTTTCTGTAAACCGAATCATTTTCTTTCCACCCACCAGTTTTTCGCCTATTTCTTTAAGCCTTTTAGTATAATCTGGATTATTATTGGAGAACAGTTTTTTAAAGCTATCTGCCTCATACCTGAAAATAGGCAAATGCCTTGTCTAGTGTACTTACCTGGTCAACAAAAGCTAAATAAATATATTATGTTCTAGCTCTTCTTGGTAACTTTTAGTTCCTCTACCTGCTATATTCCAAAATGTTTTACTATCTTTTTCCACTACTGCTTTTTCCAGTTCTGTCCGTAACTCTTCAATATACTTTCCTCTGTTGGATTGTAATACCTTTCTATAATTCTTTCTTACTTTATTCATGATCTTGTTATTAACAGTTGGATTTAATTTAATTACTCTAAGGTGTAGATTCAGTTTTTTTTTTGCCATTCTACAGTTTTATTAACCACTTTTCCCCAATTTTATTATTATTAATAATTATTTTTTTCTCTCTTTGTGATATGTTTGAATCCTACTGTTATAAAATAATTTGATTCATTATTAAGAACTAGTCTTATATCTCCTAAAATCCCATATGTCTCTAGTATCTTGACAAAATCGCTTCTGTCTATTAGGTCCTATCCTATACAGTTTTTCTTAATCACCTTCATTACTATATCCTCATTTTTTCTATTATTATTATTGTTGATATTATTAATTTTCTCATTTTTAATTTCAAGTTCTACCACATTATGTGGCGATTCAGCTTTTGGTATCATTTTCAACCTTTGACAATTTTTCAGAATGTCTCTGCTAACCTAAACGAGATCTATGACTGATGCTCCATTTGCTCCCAAATATGAATATTTCCCCTCTTCATCTGTTTTTGTCCTCCCATTCAATAGTAATTGATCTCTTGTTTGTAACAAGTCTATTAAATCCCTACCTCTTTTGTTACACTTACTATCCCTTGATTCTCTAAATAACTTGATTCCCTTAGTTGGGATAGATGTCAAATAATTTTCAATTTATTCTGAAATCCCCTGTAGTTGCCCAACCCTAGCATTAAAGTCACCCAATACAATTAGGTTTGCCAGGGGATACCTCTTCATTAGATCATCCAATAAACTGCCTAACCTCTCTAATCATACTTCATTTGACATTTTTTTTCTGTGCAGGTCTCACATAACAATTTATTAATAGGAATTCCTGTTTTCCATTGAGTGCTGCTCTAACAATATAAGACAATATAAGACATCTTCCCTGTCTGTTTTAATTTATGAGGTCAGTATATTCTTACTTAGTTTGCAGAAGGTTGCCACTGTTCCCACACATCTTCCTAATTTTTTGTATTTTTTTGCTTCTTTACTGTATGCTTTATATCCAGTCAAATGGACTGCATCCTTGTTCCAAGTTTCCTGAATACATATAAACTCAAACGTATTCAAGTAACCTTCCAATTCTGGATCGGCCAATTTATCAGCCATTCCTGAAATATTCCATGATAAAATTTTCCTTATTCTACAAGTGTTACCATGTGACCTCCCTCTTTGTTTTTGTGGTTCAACATGTCATAATTCTACTTCTGTCAGACTTTCATACCTGTTGGCAGTTTCCACCATACTTTTCCAATCATCCGACTCATTTTTGTTATCATTTTTTCGGACTGTCATTTCTTTATCCTTATAATTTTCAGTAATTATATGTATTCCTAAATTATCCAGTATTGCCAATTTTACTTTAATCGCTTCCAAGAGCATACCCTCATACAGCCATATTGAGATCTCACCATCTTTTTCCCATCTGACTGCTTTAAAAATCTCGTGGGTATTGACATGTCTGTTCAATATAGTGCTAAAAATATCAGCCAATCTTTTCTTTATATTTCCCTCTCATTCACCCTTAAGTTGTTTCAACCCAAAAATTGTCAAATTCATTTGATATTTTTTCTCATATCTGCTTTATTTGCATAGTATTCAGGAACAAGTGTTCCGATGGAGCAAACTTCCCCTATTTCTATGCCTAGTTTCTTAATTTCAAGCATTTTTGATCAAATTGCCCTTGTTAGATAATATTGGTCTATAACCATTAATACCAATTTTAGGTCAGGAATTGGCCTTACTGTACTGATGTGTTTTTTTTATGTCTGTACCCATCAAATATGTCAGAAAGTATACTCTGGACCATGTTATTAAACATTCCCCCTGTCTCTTCTGGGATACAGACCACTTTATACAATAGAATCATAAAATTAGAGTCTAAGATCTTTCTTAGAAAATTCCTGAATTTTTCTTTATCGATTTCCTGCTTCTTTTTTGTTATTTTTTCTACTTCTGTCTTTTTTCCTTTATCCTTACTTCTATTCTCTCTTCCTGTTTCTGTTCTAGCTCTATTTCTTTTCTTTTACCCTGCCTTTTCCTCCATTTTTTCCTTATGAGGGTCCTATGTCTATTTTTCTTACTTCCTTTTTCCAGTTTTGCTTCTTTCTTCCTGGACTCTTTTTTAGATCCCTTCCATTCTACCTGTGTCTCCTTTCCCTTATTGATTCCTTCATCTGACTTCTTCATTTCTGCATTAACATCTTTCTTCTCCTTACTCCTATATGTCTCAGTCTTTCCTTTTAATCTTCCTTTTTCTCTATTATTCTTTAGCTTATTTGTAACCTTCATTTTCTTTTACTACTTGGTCTTTTTGTTACATTGAACTTTCTTCTCTTGTTCTTCTCCTCTATTCCAAAATTCAGGGTGCATCAGCTTCCATTCACTACAGATGCTGTTCTCCCTAAACTCAGTACCTGGTAACGCAATACATTCAGCTTCCTCTTCTAATGAATCCTTGATGCTGATTGCTACCTTATTATTAATCATGTCTGCTGTCAAAGATACTTCATGGATCCAGGTTAGGATTACCAGCCCCTGAGAGCCCTCCCCATCAGTGCTAATTATAACTTCATTATTAGTTTTGTCAATTGACACAGATTCTTCAGTGATCAAGGTTTTATTTACTGACTCCTGAAAATCCTCCCCACAGTGTTACATTTCTTTCTTGATCTGTGTCTGTATTTTTCCCCCGTAGCTTTACTGTTGTTGTTTTTTTTGTTTTGTTTTTTGTTATTTTCTAAATGTGCTAGCCTTATTCTATTTTCTATACATAATCCTTTAAGGAATGATAGATCTTGTTTTATTTCTATTAGAGTCTTATGTAAAAGCACATTAGCGTTAAACTGATTTTTTAGCATTAGAGCCACATCTTTAGCAACTCCTTCTATCTCAAGCGATTTTATACTACTGGACTCATTGTCCAAGACTCCTCATTAATATCTATTGTGTCATCTATATTTGTTTTATTTATGTCTTTTAGGGCTATAGTTATTTTCCTATTGATAATTGAATTAATTTCCTTCCTCATATCCTCATTATCTATTTCAGTTAAATCATTAAAAATGTCAGAAAAAATCCAGATCCAAATCAGGATTTATAATATTCATTTCATTTTCATCTAATGTGACTGTTGTTTTCACTTCTGTCAACTCTTTTAATGTCTCACTGTCTTTCCCCTTGAGTGGCATTGATTCATCCACTGCAACATGGGTTTACTGCCTACAATTACCAGTTTTCCCAAAGAAATCCATAATAGGAGTAGAAGCTTTACTTCTTAAATCATCCTTAATAGCTTTTTTTGTTCTCACCCCTAATTTCCCTCTTTTCACTGGTGTTTGAATTTTATTCAGAGCCTTCAGTGATATTTGTTTTAGAGAGAGAAGATTATTAGTTTGTCTCTTCCTTTCTCCCAACTCCATGCCACTTCTTGTCACTGCTGGCATCTTAACTGTCCTTAGTTATCCTAACACTTATAGGTGTCAGGATCTCACACCTGATACTGTAATTAAGATTCTTGTTTTATATACTTTGATTTTACTAGCTATACTTTGTATTCAACAACAATTCGGCCTATAAGTCATATAAATTATGCATTGCCCCTATACTAGGTGTAACAAATCAATTAACAGATTAACAAATCCCTTATTTAAATAGATATTAATTAAACCAAAAGTGTTTGTAACCATTATACAATGACTCAACTTGACTGTAAAGCTATTTAATAATAGGAAAAAATTCCAGACCAGTTCAGTTCCCAGATATATATTTGTCAGCTCTGATTCAGTTCCAAATTCTGTTCCAAATCAGTTCCAGAGTATTTCAGGATAGCCCAAATAGTGATAGAATTCAACTCTTTTCATGTCAGTAGAACACCAGGATCATACAGTCCTGTCCTGTTCATTAATGTTCAGTTAAGTCTCTTTGGGTTCTCTGATAATGGCCCCTCATTAACTATAACACTAACTGAAGAGCACTGATGCAACAAAGGTGCAAATACTTCAAACTTGCGGACTTTGACTTAGGCTTGGATAACTTAAATAGCATGTCCAGAGACACTTGAAAAAGAAAAAAACAAAAAAATTCACAACGTCATGACCAGTCTCTACACCTCTCCATACTCCTAATTAACAATCTACTATCTGAATTACTGATTTAACAAGTTTGCACAATTGTGCTCAGCATAGAAAGGAAATATTCCTCTGCAATTCTGTTATAGTTCCGGAGTGCCGTGTTCTCGCCAATATTAGAGCTGTTAAAATATTTAAAAATATCTAACATCTAACATCTACAGTAACAGATATCACAGCTAAAAGACAACTGGCTTAAGGTGTCCTTCGATTCTTTCATTTCCTAATTCTTTTTATTGCTTTTTTTAACTTTTTAAACTGGATATAAAAAAATAAGTGGCAACTCAGGTAAAACATGTACTCATTAATTCTGTGTGTTTTATTAGAACAAAACGAAAGAAAAATCTTTGTTTCCTTTTTTATGAGATTCCTGTAATTGATCTTATGAGTCAGCATACAACACTCTCCAAGGAATCCAAGGGGTCCAGCTGCTAATGTTAGTATGGCTAAAAGAGAAAAGAGGAATGGGGTAGAAATCTGATTTCTCAGTCCCTTATGTTTTTACTCACGCTCCCAAGCCATGCACATACTCGCATTCAATATAAATGAGGAAAAAGCCAAAAGTTTACCACTTAATGCTCCTCAATAGCTCAGATCCAGTTATAACTGAAGTAGATCTGGCAAATTGTGAATATATCAAGTCTGGTGGTAGGCTAGCATGCTTCTATTCTGCTCAAATCTGCTACCCCACTGCTCAGCTGGTTGACTTTTTTTTTTTTACAAAAATGGCACTTCTGGCTAAATAAAACGACACACATGCATATTAACAGTACTCTTGCCTCATGCAAATTTGGACCACTAGAGCTATCAGGTATATACTAAAATCAGGGATCGTAGAACAGGAAGCAGGGATTTAAAGAGACACTAGCACCACTGCTTTTTCTACTCTCTGTTTTATGCTAAAAAAACACACAATAAAACAATAAAACAGTGAAATGAGCGATAAATATTAGAGAATGAAAAACAGGTTTATAAATACAGGTATGGGTATAAGTGCAAGTATCTAAGAGCTTTCAGAATATTGTTTTAAAAACATTCAGAAATAACCCCTATTCATTTTAACAGAACTTAGACATATCATGAAAAACTTTTCATAGCACATTGCAGGAGAAATTTTTATCAGTTTCTATTAGCTTGAGGGCAAAGTTCCAGACAATTTTTATGCACTTTTCAGCTGCAGATGGAAATGCGGCTCACTTGGGAGAGTAAAACCCTCTCTGTCCCCTCATTTTCTGCAGAGCTCTTGATAGCTACCTCTCTAGCAGGTATGGCTCCTGACCACTTTTATGGACTCCAGACCTTGGAGTGAGGGGGGCCAAGCCAGACCATAGCTGTCTCCCATGGAGAAGACAGTACAAAGATCACCCGGAAAGGTAAGTAATCTTTTAAAACAATATAGGCAATGGTGGCATACCTTTCATAAAGGTAAAATGCAGCTGTGCTGACTCCTGCTACAACATCACTCTATTCTGGTGTCTAGCAATGATTGCCTGCTCTGATAGCTCTGGGTGCTTCTTTCAAGCTCCACCAGAAGCTGACAAAATTTGGGATGAGTGCAGTGGTGGCTAACTCCTACCAGTCAGGCAGGAAAAGGGGTATGGCGATATTAATACCTAAATATTCAGCCTTCCAGCTACAAGAAACTTATCACAATAAAGAAGGAACTCTAACTATGGTCAGAGGAACATGGTGGGGGGTTCAGTATACGGTAGTCAGTATTTACATTCCTCCAGGCTCAGTCGCTTCCACCCATCAGAACCTGTTTGACAGAATTTTACAATTTCATCAGGAAGTTCTGTTAATAGGAAAGACCTGAACTTATTGATGGACCCAGCGTGGGATAGCACTAATCCACACCCCCCTTGCATGTCTACTGGACAATGACATGGGAGGCATTTAGTGAAGGATATGGGCCTTACAGATGTGTGGCACCATATGAATTGGGGAGGGCAACAGTACACACCCTATTCAGGAGCCCACCACACATACTCCCATATTGATAATTTTTTTATCACAGCAGAACACAGGGACCTGGTCAAACAAATTTATGTACAGCCAATCCTCCTGTCAGACCACATGCCAATTTAGATTGAGCTGCATGTACAGACAGAACAACATCCCAGACAATGGCACTTTAAAAACTCCCTATTAAGGACCCAAATTTTGTTAAACTAATACGCAAACATACCCCCAAAATAATAGATCAGAATGCCTCACTTGAAATCTCTTCCAGGATATTATGGGACACAGTGAAAGCAGTTATCTGGGGAGAAGCCATTAAATATGAAGCCGGGGTGAAAAAACAGAGGGATCAGCAACAAAAACATCTTGTGGGAGAACTTCAATTTTGGCAGGCAGCTCACATACAAGGGGATACTTTAACCCTGAGACAGATTAATAAGATCAAAGCACAACTACAAAATATTGTGAATTATAAAATGAAGCAAGCTCTTTTGTATCTCAAACAATGGTATTATGAGGGCGGAGCCAAAGCCTCTAAAATATTAGCATATCAGTTACGAGTGCAGCAAAAGCAAAGGATGATCACCCAACTTAGACACCCCCATTCTCATCAAATTCTCACTACAAGTTAAGATATTCTAGAAGGGTTTAGACATTTCTATAAGAATCTATACACACAAGAGTAGGAACCAGAAGACAATAAATATACCTCTTTCTTTCAAGATCTAGCCCTCCCTTAACTTACAGATTTACAAAGGCAGTCATTATTGCAATGCATTACCTCCCAAGAGATAACTATGGTTATAAAAATGGCAAAGTCTGGGAAAAGTCCAGACTCAGATGGCCTACCCTCTGAATTTTATAAATGTTTTCAGAAGGAGATATTCCCCCCGCTAGGAACACTTTATCATGACCTGCAGGAGGGTGAAATGACACCCCCCCCCTTCATGGCAATATGCCAATATATCAACCATTTTGAAACCAGATAAAGACCCACTTAACTGTGAATCTTATAGACCTATCTCAGTCCTAAATCAGGATTACAAATTTGATGCTACTATAATAGCCCATCATTTAGTGCATGTACTCCCCACAATAATTCATGAAGATCAAACCAGATTCATGCTCCGACGAACAACTGTGGATAACATCAAAAGAACCCAGTACCTACTGGAAAAAGTAAAACAGTCAACAGCGCCCCTTCTTCTGCTAAGTATGGACTCCCAGAAAACATTTGATCAGGTATCATGGAAGTTCTTAGGATACACTCTTAAGTATTTTAACTGCCCCATAGAATTTAGAGATTGGATTGCTGCTCTTTACAACTCCCCCCAAGCAGTAGTGAAAGCAAATAGAACATTTTCAGATCACTTTCATCTTACTCAGGGTACTCATCAGAGTTGCCCTCTGTCACCATTGCTTTTTGCACTATATGTGGAACCCCTAATACAAGAAATTTAGAACAACAAAGGAATTACAGGCTTTGAAATTCTAGGGATAGAACATAAGACTGCATTTTACGCAAACAACTTATTAATTTACTTAACCCATCCCACTACCTCCTTACCCAGATTATGTGATCTACTTTCAGATACAGAAGACCTAGCAGGGTATAAATTAAGTACATCCAAAACAGAGGTCCTTTGATTGAATTATGAACCAAACCCCGAACTACAGTGTCATTTCTTCCTAAGATGAAATAGTCAAAATTTCAGATATCTAGGGGTCAAGATTCCCCAAGATCTTTCGAAGCTATATGAGGTGAACTATCCTCCTCTGATTTGCAAAGTGAAAGCTGATTTTCAAAAATGATTACACCTTCCTACCCCCATCATGCAAAGGATAGAATCAATTATGCTGAACATTTTGCCCCGCTTTCTTTATTTCTTCCAGAACCTCCCAGTCGCCCCCACAGCAGCACATTTCAGGAAATGGGATAAATTGATCTCTATTTTTTTAATCTCAAGTGAAAAGACCCAGAAAGGCATATCACCTCCTTCAGCTTATTACATCAAGAGGAGGTTTAGCCCTTCCACATTTAAAAAAAATACTTTCAGGCTACTCAATTGGCACATGCCCTCCAGTAGTGGGACAAAAATTTGGACATTCACTGGAAGGTAACTGAACTGGGGGAAGAAGCTCCAGGAATAGAAGAAATCATAGAACCCCCCCAAACAGGCCAGAAATAGAAGAGAATATTACATCCAGCTACATCAGACTAGCTCTAAAAATATGGTATGAGGTGATGGGAGAACCCTCAATCAGGGATGCAACCACAGTTGTAATTACACCTTCTCTTGACCCAGCATTTCTCCCTGCTAAACTAGACCATACCTTTGATAGCTGGAGGAGACAAGACCTGCAGCACATATACCAATTATATAAAGGAGGAATATTTCAAACATTTAATGACCTACAACAACTATATCAACTTAATAAAAAAGACCATTATAGATATTTACAAATCCGTCAGTACTCCCGGGGCAGATGTGGACTTATATGGGAAGCTAAGCAGACCCATCCACTGGTGCAGCTAATAATTGAAACTAAAGAGGGACAGTTGCCAAACAGGGTAATCTCTTGTCTCTATAGGGCTCTTCAACCAAGTGGAGTTCAGGCATCCACATCATTACAACATAGATGGGAAAGGGATTTGGGGTGAAGCTATCTGAACATATCTAGACAGAAATTTATCTAAATCAACATAGGGCCACCACCTCATATATGTGGAAGGAATATGGTTGAAAGTGTGTTGTGAGATTTTTTAAAACCCCTCAAATAACAGGAAAGTTTGACAGAACATGGGGGGAAAACTGTTGGGGGGATTGTGGTGACACATGTGCAAAGCATATTCGTACTTTCTGGGGTTGCCAAGTACTACAAGAATTCTGGAGGACAGTGGGAGAGGCCCTTGTGGTTCTTTTTCCAGAACTGGAATCCCATACAACCCAGGGTGCCCTTCTGCATTGGTTTCCTGAGGGAATTAAAAATAAGAAAAATGAAAAAATGTTTAATAATCCTTCTGTTAGTGGAAAAGAAAGCAATTTCAAGATGCTGGCTATAGAAATTACCCCCTACCACTAAGGAATGGGAAGACACCATTCAGCAAATATATGCTATGGAGAAACTCACAGCTACCATTAGTTTCAGACTAGACAGCTTTAAAGCAAAAAAAAAAGAACTGCCTACAAGACTGGCAAAATTATACACAAAGGATATTTATACAATAGAGGTTATGAAAACAAAGCAAGACTATTACAAGAAAGAACTTATAAAAAAATGCAAAATTGGATACAAGGGAATTTTGGAAAACAATGCGACGACTCCAGGGGCATAATCATTCCAAATTATTGAATGCTTTTGAAATTGACAGTCAGCACATTTCTTTAAATAATGTAACTGAAAAATGTACCAATTATTTTATCAGAATGGGCACTGAGGCCCTGGAACAAGATACAACACAGCCCCATACTGAAGAAAATATAGATGTTCCGCACTGTAAGATATGTACATTTGGGTTGGTATCAAAAGAAGCAGTTTGTGATGAACTGTTAAAAATCAGTCCCAGAAAAGCTGGTACAATGGATGGAATTTCAGCAATACTACTCAGGCATGCTGCTCCAGTAATAGCCTCTCACTTGGCAGACATATTTAATCTATATATAAGTACAGGTGACTACCCACAAAAATGGAAAACATGTGCAGGTGATTCCCATTTTAAGTCAGGCCACAAAAATAAAATAGAAAATTATTGCCCAATATTACTCATGCCAATTATTTCTGCATTTTCTGAGAAACGGTTTTGCAATCAGTTAAAAAAATTTTGGAAGACAAGAATTTTTTGAACAAAGTCCATTTGGGATTTAGGCCACTCCACAGCACAGCATCAGCCTTAATAAAAGTTATTGGTAATCACCAGGAAGTTCTAGACAGGAGGATATCTGTTGGTGCCATATTTGTGGGTCTTTCTAAAGTTTTTGACACCATGGATTATGACTAAAAAGCATAGGAGCGGCTGAGGTTGCTGTGGGTTGGACTGCATCCTACTTGAAAGGCTATCAGCAATTGGTTGTTATTAATTAATTTAAATCTAGTTCAGTCTAATAGTCTCAGGTGTATCCCAGAGCTCAAGTTTAGGGCCAATCCTTTTTGCTATCTATCTATCTATCAATCTATCTATCTATCTATATCTATATATATATATATATATATAGAGAGAGAGAGAGAGAGAGAGATATGAATACTTTTGCTTTGAAGAACCCTCAAATAAAATATTTATATGCAGATGACATTGTAATTTACGTCTCCATGTGATATGGGTGACTCCAAAAGAGCAAGCCCATATCAGCGCACAGAAAATGGTGAGGACTGGAATGACGACTGTGCTTTTTCAGTGGGGGGGCTTTAACCCCTGCACTCCCCATTGTGGAGGTCTCTGCCCCCCACACTCCCTTTATTAAATGTCAAACTCCAAGGCTGTAGGATCCTTTTTTGTATGAGGGTAATCTTTTTTCATCAGCAAAAAATCCTTTTTCCTATGGCTACCATATTGTTTCCATTCTTTTCACAAAACAAATGTTAAAAACCCACAAAAAAGACATCCTGGACACACACCAACATATGTATATTGCTCATCGGGATCCCTTTAGGTGGATTCTGCACTTGATTCTTGGAAAAATTACCCCTAAATGTGTTTTTTTTTTCATTTTAAATCCTTTTTCATGAATCAGTTTTATTTTTTCATGTAGCCATACACAAAAGGAATTCAGCCGTATGAAAAAGTATCTCTTCATATGAAAAAATTATTTGGTGTTAGTTTTTTTCCTTTATTTTCCCCCTGGTTCTTTTGTCATATGAAGGCATCTTTTTTTTTGTATGAATGAAAAAAACATATGAAAAATGATCCCTTCATAAAAAAAAGAAGTAAAAAAAAAAACTAAGTTCAAATTCTTTTTTGTATGAGGGGATCTTTTTTGTATGTTTTTTTCATTCATACAAAAAAGGATGCCCTCATATGAAAAAAGATTTTGGACTTAGCTTTCTTACTACATTTATTTATTTATTTATTTATTTAGCTTTGGTTAACCAAGTAAGCACACTAGATAAATGCAGAATGCTTATTTTCAAGTGTGACCTGAGTGGTTACAAGGAAACTATGGAGGCAATTACAGACATGAGAAGGATGAACAGAGATTTCAGGTCAACTAAATACAGTTCTATGAGAAAATTGTGAAAATATAACCACAATTGAAATAACATTGAGTACAATTTGGCGAAGCAACAAATAGCGCCTGCACAAAATTGCAGGTGTAAACATAGCGCTGGTGTAAATATAGAGATCCTGGCAACATTCATACTGGCAACATTCATACATTTGACAATGGCTCAAGTGGAAGAGAATGTTATCAAGTGGCAAGCAACACAAGCTACCGAGCAGCAAAGCAGTATGCAAAGGATCAGTGATAAGTACTGGTAAGTACTGGCGCACAACAATGGTTTAGCAGAAGAATCACCAGGGCCACTGCGCACCAAATGAAGATGTGCCAGAAGAAAAGAAGGAAACAAAAAGCAGCCCAATACAGTATCAGCAGGGCATGATTGACACCAGGTGCAAACAGTAAAAGGAGAGGGAGGGGCAGGTGAATGACTGGCCACCAAACTCAGAGAGCTGCTCCTGTATGGGAATACTGCCTGGGGACTGCCTTCAGTCTGACAACTTCATAATTCAGTGTGGCAAATGTACCCTGTGCATCACTCTGCAGTGTGCTTGCTGTTCTTCACCTCCTGCAACTTTACTGGGTCTGAAACATTTAAATTATGTTATTATAAAATGTACAGCTGCAAGATGAGCAAGTGTCATTATAGCGAAACCTCATTAGAAAATTCTCAGGACATGGAGTCAGCCGACTATTCTTACTCTACCAGCTAACAGCTTTATAGTGATGCACTCACACTAATTCAGCATTCAATGGAGGAGTAATGAACTGCTGCTATCTTTCGTTTACAAGTCCTGCGATCTGCAATAGTCAACTGGTTAGGGCGGGTGAAACTAATGTCATCATTCAACATTATACTTGATAGCGATTTAAAATATTGGTGTTTTTGTACAGCCCAAATCGCCATTCTGATCTGCCACTATTATTTGACAGTCACCAATTATGTTTTCACTTTATTTGATGCACAATTTTGTATTCGCGATTTTTGACTCACGATTATCATGGGATACCCAAAATACAGTCATTGCCGAGATGTTACAGGAATACAATGTACAGACATTGCAAGATGGTAACAGGAAGACAGTTCAAAACTACATACAACACAGTTCAAAATTACATACAATACATGTCCAAGAAACACTATGAGCAAGTATGTAGGTCGGGAGCCAATGTTGGGCACCAGGAATGTGTCCCATAAAGGAGACCAAAAATCGAGCATAAAACTCATTGGAAGGCAAGCTATCATCTTTTTTTGTACATTTTATTTTACTCTCCGGAACCAGGGCATCCTACCAGAGTGCCCACACAACTCTGCCTCTACCCCAGTCTGAAACCCACACATCCATCTCCCTCCCAATCCATGGCAGGTCCAGCCTTGGATGACCCCCAGGGAGGGCCCACCCACCCGACCCACCCACCCTTGCGGCCTGTCTGAGAAGTAGAGAGGACCTACTGTGATGTCAGGATGCCTGGCAGGAGATCAATGATGTGACGGGTTTGACTGTTGGATGTGGGCAGGTTCCGGGCCTCTTTCATCTCCACTGGTCACTAGAGGGAGTTTCTTTGGATGGCTGCCCCTTGGAGTTTCAGACGTACAATGACGTCCAGTGGTACAATGTGCCGACATTCACCGGAACACCACCCCTTGCAGCTGCATCACTGCTTATTCCCTGCACTGCCCCTGACCACTGCCAGAGGCTACCTAGGAGCAGCGTGTACCTCAGATCCCTCCCTGGGAAGGGAGAGCAGTCCTACAGACCTATGGACACTAAATCTTTTCCCTCCCCTGCCAACCCCCGATGGCTCGAGTTCATTCCATAACGTGGGTTGCCGGCATGGTGTGAGGTGTGGCGTCCAGTGCTTCAACCCTCAGCACCACTGGGTCTGTGGCACCCTAGCATCTTAAGTGCAATTGCATGCCGATGAGAGCAGCAAGTGATCCTACAGAGAATTTCAGAAGCAGGTGTGGGAGGGGCAGTACGAATATAGGCAGGAATGGAGATCCATAGCTTAGGTGTACATATAGAAAATGCTCTATCACACATTTGTGTGCATGTATTTGGAACCTGAAATACTGCTGAACCATGCGACCTCAGGGTGTAAGATGAGTGGAACATTTAAGGAGCTCGGCCAGGATGGTGAGGTGGTCATTCTGATGACGTTGTCAGTGAAACACCCTAGGGCAAAGTTCCAATGATTACTGAGGGAAAGCCAAGTAGATTTGTTTGTAGAGGTCACAATGGTGGGTGAGATGAGTGACTGCCAGAGCAAAACAACAAGGTCACAATGGTGGGTGAGACGAGTGACTGCCAGAGCAAAACAGCATGTTACTATAAGCCATGTCCCACTTGGAGTGATGAGTTTTAGTGGCACATGCAAAAGTGATGAGTCCATAGCAGAGTATGTGGAGGAACACACCTCCCATCAGAGCAAGGTGAGCAGCAAGGGTGAGGTTATTTTTTGACCTGTAAGCCAGGCCCAACTTATTATTTACTGTCCTGCATGCGTTATGGATATGCTGGGTGAGGACAAGCTGTGGGTCAAAGGTTAATCTAGATTTTTGATGGGGTTCACAACCTTCACGGGAGCCATCAGTGCCAGTAACACTTAGGGGCATAAGGGACACTTTTATTTGTGCCTGGAAGCCAAAAAGCATGGCCTGGGTGTTTTTCAGATTGAGGATAAGTCTGTTTGCTTCATGCCAAGACTGAATATTGCTAAAGTCATCATTTAGGTGATGGTTAATGACACTAATGTCATGGGAATGGGCGGGGATGACAAGGTCATCTGCATATAGGGTGGCACTGCAATGAGTCAGTACAGAGGGGAGGTTATTAATGAATAAGGAAAAAATGCTGGACACTAGGACAGATCCCTGAGGGACCCCAGATTTAACTGAGGTTAGTCCCAAGACAGTCTTGCTTAACTTCAAAGAAGCCATAGCTCCCTCAGTATTTGGAGATAAGAGACAATCTATATATTGAAAGAAAGGTCTACAAGAATAACTCATAATACCCCACACACACACACAAAATTTAGTGAGCATATGAAAAAAAATGTAAGACATGGAACTTCCCATAGAATAACACTGAAAGTTGAACAATCTATACAGCCAAGCAAATGAATTGTTTTTTGGCACAAATGGAAGGGCAGGGCCCAAAGGGCCCTGAATGCCCACACCAACATGAATGCATGCAGCAACAGGAAAAAACGTTATGGTTTCACCTCTCCTGAGTCTTTGCAAATCAGGCATGAGGTGTACCTTGGTGTTGTCAGCCCTAACGCTCACTTCATTATCGTATACGCTGTACATTTCAGTTTATTTGCTGATTGAATGGGGTGAGCGTTGGAGTTGACAACCTGAAGTTACACCCTACACTTGATTTGTGAAGACTCAGGAGAGGTGAAACCATAATGATTTTTCCTTTTTCTGCCTGCAGGGTGAAGGTAGGATGTTAAGGTTGGAACTCTAACACAACATTTCCCTGCCTTTGTTGCTTTAACCATAACTGGTGCATTAATGAAGTTTGTTGCAGTGAATCTCTATATATCTATATCTGCATGCATATTCTTTGCAAAAAAAACTGGATTAACTCAACCTCCCACTCTTCTATCCTCTACTCTTGTTCGGAGGATACTGCCTCCCACCCCAACTGGTTTTAGCACTTTACACCTGGTACCGCACTGCCTTCTGCTCTCTACCGAGTATTCCCAAATCCCATACCTTGCCATTGCCTTGGGCTGCCACAAGTGAACACTTGTCTGGCCCTATTCCCTTGGCCTACCTTGTTAACACCACTTCACAAACTCCCTGACCTAAACTATTCAAGCCTTACTTTCTCTACCCCCTCTCTATTTGCCCATTCATGGCCTCTAGGATTTGTTAGTACTACTTTGTGCTAGTTCTTCTCATCCTAATCCCCTTCCTCCCTCCCCTCCATCCCCCATGATTCCTTTCACCAACGACAATGCCATCCTATGGCCGCATCTTCTTTCTTCCAAAACTGCTATTCTAGCACAATGCACTCTTTCTGTCTTCAGGTTGTGCATGATTCAATAACTAGATCCTCCAACGTATGGACTTGCTGTAAATGTAAACATTTAAAGTTTTTATTTTTTTTTACCACATCTATGTTTTTCCTCCTTGCAACCACTGACCTGCTATGAATCCAGCCACTGCTCTGCTCCACTTCACCCGATGACCCCGAAGGTGCATCCACACATCAGCTAGTATATGCAGCTATACCTGTGAAAGGGACCCCCCTTGGTCCCCGCGCCAGGCCAGGAACTAATGCCAGCATGTGGCTACCCCCACTGAGCCCCGCCAGGCTCAGGAAGCTGTGGCTATTAAGCTGCCATGATCAAAGCTGCCATTTTTCCTCCTGTATTGAATCCCCAGAGTGCAGGCATGCAATGACGTAGGTGCACATATGTGCTGACATCTGCTGCACTCCCCCCTTGCTGCACCAACTCTAGCAGTGCCCTCGGTCATCACCAGGGGCCACTGCAGAGTGGTAGAGACCCACATCCTTTCCAGGGATAGGAGAGCAGTCCTCTGGATGCTCAATCCTATTCCTTCCCTTCCGACCCCTGACAACCTGGGCTCACGTTCGAACCTGGGTCACCAGCGTAGCAGGAGGTGTGGCATCCAGTGCCTCAATCCTCAGCACCACTGGGCCTTCTAAACATTTAAAGCTTTTAGATTTGTAATACTTTTACTTCTCATGTCAATGTTAAATGGAACATTTTATGTGATGTTTTCTACGTGTATAATTTCCCTGTTTTGATGTGGAACCTTTGAAAAAGAGCACTTTGCTCAAAGGTTATTTCCGAATGATGAAATAAATAAATAAAAATAAAATGCACCAATCTTGGTCCTGCTTAATGTCACAAAAGTAGAGAATGTAGCGTTAGGATTTCCAACCCTAACTTCCCACCCTCAAGCAGCAAAAGGACAAGACCACACAAGAAACTACAGGCAGCCACCATCAGGTAAGGAAAACAACATACAACTGTTTCTGCACCCACTACCCACTTAGGTCAGCAAAAAGTAGCTACTTTAGCCTATTATGAGCTTTCAAAGGTAACTTTTTACTTTTTTGGGGAATTGTTACCCCTAAACATAACTGCTGCCCTCTAGAAAATTTTCTAGATCCACTGCTGAAACCATGATACCACATTGTGACAGTATTTCTGTCTTCAAAAGTGTAAGCCCCTGAGGGGCCTCTGCTTTTCCGGTCACATGTACTCATGCACGCTTTACAATAAACACACACAGGTGTAGCTGCAGAAGCACATTCCCCTCTGGGGCCTGAGCTTATGCAGCCACTGATGCAAATCTACAAAGGTAGCACATCAGTGCTACTGCATTTGTGTCATCTGGAAACAGTTGTATGTTGTTTTGTCTTACCTGATGATGGCTGTCTGTGGTTGCTCATGTGGTCTTGTCTCCTTTTGCTGCTTGGGTGGGGTAGGGAGATAGGGTTAGAAACCCTAATGCCACATTTTCCTACTTTTGTGGCATTAAGTTGAATCTTAACTAGTGCAGTAATGCAGTTGTTTACAAAGGTTTTCCATTCTTTTTGAGATAGTGGCATCATATCCTCATTCACATAGATGCTGAGGTGTAGGGTCCACTAGGCCCTGCTTCAAGGGAAGACTCCATCTGCCTATGCAACTGTAGAGCCCGCATGACTCTCTACTTTTGAGTGGCAATGAATGTCAAGAATTCTTGGGGCTGTCTGGTAGGCTGCAGAAGCACAGGGTCATATGGTCACTGTGCTTCCATGTAGCCACAGACATAGATACACAAGACAAAGAGTCAACCTATCAGCCAAAGCACAGGGCCTTCTGGCACCCACAGGTTCAGAGGTGCAGGGCCCTATGCCAAGAGAAGAGTTATCTTCCCTATATGGTACTTTGGCCATGTGGACAACCCTGAACCTTCCCTTCCCTTCCTAGGCTGGGAGTGGTGTCACATGACAGTGCTGTCCTCCCAGCCTCATTCCATCCAGCTGACTGAGTGAGCTCACCCCCAAACTCAGCTCTCTGGCACAGGATCACAATGCACTACCTGCTGGGGTAAAAGCTGGCACTACACACAACTTTTCTTAAGAATTACTGTGTATTTAAACTTTTGACCCCAAATTTTCAAGATAATCATTTTATGGCTCCCCAATATAAACATGACGTGTGGCATTTATAGCATAGTGGTTGAAACATCATTTCATACCACAGGTGTGAAAACATGTCTCATCCAGGATCTGAAAATGACATCTGTCATGTTTACACCATGAGGGTGAAATAGCTATGTTGACAGATTGGAGTCAAAATATTGAACATTAGCAAAGTTCTCAGTAAATGCTGAAATATTTCAATGTTCACTCATAATTTGGTCAATTTACCATATCTGTACATCACATTTTCAAAATAATCTTCTTATGACCCCACCTCATGAATCCTGAAGATAAAAATTTTCAAATCCAGTCCAAAACTAATTTAATTTTGAGGAGTGACTACAAAATCACCTTTTGGCATGTATATGAAAAACTTCACCTGCATTGTTCATGAGGTGGAATCCCAAAAAGGCCATGTTGAAAATGTGGTGGAAAAATATGGAAAATCAATGAAGTTAAGAACGAACGTTGAAACATTTCAGCACTCACTCATAACTTGGATATTTTACCATAATTTTTCACCACATGTTCTACATAGTCTTCTTAGAACCCCACCTCATGAACCTGGTAGATGAAATTTTTCAAATCTCACCTGAAATGTGATTTCATGGAGTGACCGCAAAATCACCTTTCGGGACAGATTTGAAAAATGTCATTTACCTTGTTCATGATGTGGATGAGGGGTCCCAAAAAGGCCATGTTGAAACTTTGTGTAAAAATATTGAAAAATAACAAAAGTAATGAGTAAAAGTTCAAAACACATTGAAATACATTAAACGGATTTACCTTGTTTTCTCATATCATAGTCACAAGTTCCAGAAACAAGGCTTTTTTTTTGATTGGAGAGTGACTTTACACTGAGGAACAGTTTTAGTTAACTGAGGCTGTGTGAGGGAGATTCTTTACATATTTTTTGGAGTTGTAGCAAGGTTGCCCCTCTGTGGTCCTCTATCAGAGATAATTTAGACCCATTGCTAGGTCTTTTGGATCTTTTTGCTCCTGAGATCTGTAGTGTGGAACGTCGATATCACATAGCTATGGTGTCTATTGTGGTTAAAAAATTGGTCCTTAGGCACTGGACTGACCAAATGATCCTGTCCTATGCTGAATGGTTGACCGAGCTTTCTGCCTGTCTCAATGCTGAAAGATTGATAGCCAGCTCTCGCAACCGTATGGATCTGTTCCAAAAAAAATGGGGCAAACTGTATTCACTGTACCTTCATTAACGATTTTCTGGCCTTCTCTCTGGCGCCTGTAGTGATTTCCTCTGTTTTTCTTATTTTGGTACTGGTATTTTCTTGTTACTTGGAGATTAGAGTATTTTCAGAACTACCATTGCTTTCAGTAGCCAGAAGCAGGCATGGCGACATGTTTAGCACACTCAATTTGGGGTAAGGAGGAGGGGTTGGAGGGATGGTGGGGGGTTGTTTGTTTTTCTGTATGTTTACATTATACCATACATATTATTGGAATGGCATTTCTGTCATGTATTGTTGGTTGTTTTCTTGTTATTGGAAAATCAATAAACTTAAATTTCAAAAAAAAAAACTGAGGCTGTGTGTGGGGGTGGTGGGTGCTGACTAGGGGATCAGGATGGGGTAGAACGGGGTATAGGGTGTCAGACTTGAGAAAAACAATTTTCTTATTTATGAGGTATTTAAAAAAAGACAAGGAACTGTTTTCTTTTTCTAATCTTTACTACTGTAGTGGGCATGATACTGGGGACTGGGAACCTCAGTGTCAGCTTTTACTTAATGGCAGCACCAGGGTTGGGCACCCCCCCGGCATCTCAATCTATACATTGGGGATTAAGTCATCCTGGGGGGAGGAATTCGGCAAGCGGTACCGAGTGTGGGCACCATGGTCTGCTTTTGTATTGCAATACTGTATATTGAGGAAGGACGAGGGAGCACTACCTGAGCTGGGAGGGGTAGGGAATTAACAAAAAAACAGAGACAGATAGATAGATAGATAGATAGATAGATAGATAGATACTAAGCAATTGCCAACTCACTGCTGGCATTCAAGTCAGCAGCACGTCTCCTCCTGCAACTGCAGATGTCAGGAAAGTCATGTTGTTCTCATACAGAGAATGTGGTTGAAAGGCTCCTCTCACTTAACTGGGCACACAGGATTTTGGGGGGCCCAGAAACCTCATTTGCAGCATCATATTAAAAAATAAACACCACAATCTAGCTAAACAGGTACTATTTGGCTATTTCAGGTGTTTGTTTTCTTAAAGCACATAATTTTTAAGTATACATTTATTTTATTTATTGGATTTTGTTGACCGGGTAGGTCCACTGAGACCAGAGGTCCCTTTTTGGGGGGGCAACTCAGGATTAGTTACATAAAAGAAAGCACAAATGTCATGGTCATACTTAATCCAGAAATCAGAACAACAATCGCATGAAAAAGATTTAGGTCTGTACATGTGCACATATACTTATGGAGACATTGCAAACCACAGTATAGCATGTAGGCCAAGTCATTAGTTACAGTAGTACAACAGGCAGTAGACAACAGCGACATTAATTTACATTCATCAATAGTGTAAGTACTTGCTTTTAAGGTGCAAGCAGTTTATACAGATTGTGGAGGCTTTTGACAGGCTCAGGTATTTTTGGTAAGGTTGCTCTTTAGTGCATAAAGATGCAGTTGCTTCTGGTGAGGAAGTAGGTTTTTAGTGAGTGATTGAATGCAAGGAGAGAGGGGCTGTTCTGCAAGACAGGAGAGAGTTTATTCCAGTACTACATTATTCTGTATGCAAATGGGAATTGACCTGTTGCTGTGCGCATCCTTGGTGTAACTCAAGGGTCATTTGGGAGGTTGTGTGGAGAGTTCTTGTATGCTACCTGTGAGCCACTGGGTTCTGGAGGTGAGGCAGGCGGCTGTTCAGGATTTTGTACGTGAAACAGAGTGAGGGAAGCTTAAGTCTGTCATCAAGGTGGGGCCAGTTTAGCACAGAAAGTGCTCTACAGTGACATTTATTTTTTTTTGTTAGTTGTTTAACCAGGACTAGACCACTAAGCTGAAATCTTTTTTACAGGTGTGGCCTGAGAGCACAGGGAAGTTAAGTGACTTGCTTAGGGTCACACAGTCTGCAAGTGGAAGCTGTGGGATTCAAACCCAGGTCTGTCTGCTGGATGTCACCAGATGTGCAGCTCAAAGCCTTAAACCACTGTACTATACTGCCGCCCTTCCTTTCTGTCAGCCTGAGTTCTAAATCTACTGATCTTGTGAAATAGCATGCGCAGTATGCTAAATTCAGTTTCTCTCAGGGATGCCAGTACTGGGGCTCCATAGGGGAGTGCTGGGAGCATGATGGAGTTAGCTACTGTTCTGCGGGTCTCATTTGTGAGGTATGCCCTTAGTCTGCACAGCAGGCCTAGTTTTTGGTGTATTATTTTTGTGGTCTATTCAATGTGTGGTTTTAGCATGAGTTCTTGGTCAAGCCACTTTCTGAGGTATTTAAATTTGTCTACTACTTCTATCCTGGTTCCATTCATATCAATTACCCTTAGGAGTGCAGTTTTGTCTTCCCCTAGTGTTCTGGGTCTGGGCCTTTGTCTTCTTGGTGTTGAGCACAAGCTGATTGGCTGACAGCCATCTATTTAGCATGGCAGAGTCCTTAGTTAGCCCTAATTCAATGTCTGGGTCAATGTAACCATCCCTGTATAGAACATCATCATCTGCATACACGAGTGCTTTTGCTTCCTCACAACTGGATGGCAAGTCATTAATGAAAAGGGAGAAGAGTAGTGGACCTAGACTTGACCTCTGTGGGACTCTGTCAGTGATTGCACAGTGTGAGGAGTGACCAGTGCTCCATTTGACAGTTTGGCTATGGCCAATTAGGTAGCTTCTGCACCAGGTGATAGCCAGATGGTCCAGTCCTAAGCTCTCAAGTTTATACAGTAGAACCTCATGATTCACTAGGTCAAAAGCCTTGGTGAGGAGACTTACATACTAACTGCCAGCAGATTAGGCCTTACGGTCTATCGAGTCTGCTCAAACTTCCGGTGACATCACCCCCTGGAATGGCTGCCTAGTTTGGAGCTCCATGCATCGGATGTGAAATTGTTTGCCATCACCTATCTACCATCACTATTTTTCAGTTCTCAACAAGTGCATTACATACTGCTGTGTCTTGTGTCATGGGCCGCACCTAAAGGAAAAATACATCAGGATCCCAGCTGTGCATCTTCAGCTCAAAAGCCACGCTACCATGAGGCCTTAGCCACATGCCTTCACGCTTGTCCTTGGTCTCTGGATCCCAAGAGGATGATTTGGGCTTTGATTTGGGCTCCTCTCACTCACATGTGGACCCCTGAAAAATCAAGGTTCTTATAACAAATTGACAGCAAAGAGTCAAAGATTCAGAAAGATTTTCAGAAACTCAAAGCTCGTGCCACAACTGTGGAGTCTCAGATTGAATATATCCAAACTGAGCATATGGCATTTTCAAGTCTTTGGCTTATCTGCACAGGAGGGAGAGGGCTCTGACCCTAAGGGTGGAAGATGCAGAAACCCGCTCAAGGTGCAATACCATTCATTTATTTGGAGTACCCAAAGGGGCAGAACAGCAAAACATGGAGAGTTTTATTGACTGCTGGTTTAAGACAGAGCTGCAACTGGGGGAAGATTATGCTTTAGACATCAAACGTGCACATAGGGCTATAGCCCCCAAACCAAAACCGGAGGGTGCCCCCACGGGCCATTTTAGTAACATTTCTGAAATACCCTGTCAAAGACAAGCTGCTTCAGATGGCATGGGTAAAAAAGGACTTAAATCTTGATGGGAACGGAGTCTATGTTGATCACGACTTCCTCCCAGCCATGATGGTTAAGAAGATAAAGGTCTTTTATGTTGTCAAACAACTGAGAGAGAAGGGGTACAAAGCATAGCTGCAGTATCCAGCCAAGCTCTGGGTAGACACTAAAGATGGCCCCAAAATCTTTTATTCCCTCCTAGAAGCTTGTCCTTTCCTGAAAAACCTAGAGGTCGTTCTCCCTGACTTGAAAAAAGAGAAAGTTGAACACAAAATTGAAGGACTCCTGTGATAGTTCGCTCCTGGAAAATACCGCTCTGGGAACACCGAGCGGATGCTCTAGTGTCACTCCACGCTGACATTGCCAAATGGATCACTACAAATAAATGAGGTGGGTACCACATTACTTGGAAATGTTCTTCTTATATATGCCTGCCCCCCATGTGGGATGCTGTTTTGAACATTAGTTTGATGGTCTCACCTGGTCTACATGGTGGATCCAGGAATATTAACTCTGTGTTGCTTAAGTCACTGTTCAATACAACCGTTTGCTGCTGTAACTTCACTTATTTCCAAGGGCTACTGCATTCTTCACAAGTAAGTTTACCTCCACGTGGATTCCCCTGGGAGAACACTGTGACAGGGAACTCATTTTTTGGAATTGTTGTTGCTGGTCCAAACTTCCTGTATAGAGGCATCGATCTGGTCTGGCAATTCATGGGCTCCCCACTGCTAACCCCTTGAGAAGATCTCCGGCGTTAAGTGCTGCAGGAGAAAGCAGTGTGCCCATTCAATATCTGTGCATGTTTTCTCTCCTGAGTCCAAGTTACTGTATTACCTTGCTGCTTTCTGTTAGGCAGCTGACCCGGACTGCAGTGAGTGAAGCCAGCAATCAGTAACCCTTATACAATCTTTGTTCCTTTTAAATTTTACTCTGTGCATAACCATGCCTGTTTAATTTAGTTGAGTTGGGCACAGTGTTTTTCTTCCAAAATGCTGATATTTGGTAAAAGTTACTTTAGATGAGCACTGTTGGGCTTCTTTAATTGTGGATATGCAAGACATTCCCTTGCACACTATGATTCTGGAAATAACAAGGATTTGAGGTACTGGAGGGGGAATGATGGTGGCTCTTTTATAGAAGACTAAGGTGAGCTCCACCCTTGGAGAGGACCCCTCGTCACTTGACACTGCCACACCCTGGCTCCCCCTTATTTCAGCTCATGATTATAATATTATAGTACTGGTATTATGTTATTTTATGCACTGGTTACATTAGATTGGCCATTTTTACTTACTTCTTGGGGCTTTCTTCTCACCCG
Organism: Neoceratodus forsteri; assembly: GCA_016271365.2. Classification (NCBI taxonomy): domain Eukaryota; kingdom Metazoa; phylum Chordata; order Ceratodontiformes; family Ceratodontidae; genus Neoceratodus; species Neoceratodus forsteri. The sequence goes on from CM057449.1 coordinate 1,847,448,530, forward strand.
ACAAGGTGGGGTTATGTTGTTTGTATTACTGAAAGCCTCAAGTTCATCTACACATGCCCGGGCAACCTGGCTAGGCCCCACACCAGCACTGGAACCTAATTAATAAGGACACAGGCTGTGCAGCCCCTCATAAGGAGGTGCTGATGGCCCTTCCTCCCCTTTGGAGGGGATTGAGTCCCTTGAGGGATTGATAGATTCACCCTCATACTCCCACGGGAGGTACTCTGAGTTCACCGAGTGGGATCCTCTCAAGGTACTGCTCTGGTTAGACCTGTTAAATTACCCTCGCCCTCAACAGGTTATCGAGTTACTGGTTCTAGATTTATATGAGTAATATGTGTGTGTTATTGTTTTTTCTGGATATTATTATTTTCTTTGTCTTTTTTACTAATCCCTACTTTTCTCTTTCCCTTTACTGGATATCAGGGGCTGTGGTGGGCTCATAGTAGGCATTTTCTTTGTATTCTTAACAGCCAGTATGTATGCACTGCAATTTTCCTCAGGTGACCATGGATGAACTAATTGTCTGTTCTCTGAATGTCAAAGGTATCAACAATGTTAGTAAGAGATCCCACATTCTGGACAAATTGAGGAGAGAGAAATGCAATATTGCTTGTCTCAAGGAAACCAGGTTCTGTGGACCAGAACATTTAAAACTCCGTAGAGCCTGGGTGGGGAAAGTTTTCTCAGATGAGCATCCCAATGCCAAGATACTGGGGTGGCGGTTCTAATATGGAGGGGTTTACCATTCCAAGTACAAAAAGTTTCAGGGAAAGGTTTGGGCCATATGCTCACAGTTTCAGGTATTTACAGCGGCCACCCCATTCACATAGTTGCAATTTATGCCCCCACCCCCCCAATGGGTGACTATTTTCATTCCCTTTTCAACAACCTGACTAGCCTTCCCCCTGGCAGACAATATGTGTGGGAGATTGGAACTGTGTCGAGGAAGTGGCCTGGGACAGAAGTTCCATTGGGAAATTTAGTTCCAAGGCTTGCTTCCGACTACTGCGGAACTTGAGAACAGAGGCTGGCCTGATTGACCCCCTGAGACATTTCAATCCTTCATTGAAGGATTTTACTTTCTTCTCCCCAGCTGCCAATTACTACTCATGTATTGACCACTTTTACACCCAAAAAAACCTGTTCCATATTTTTAAGGATGTCTTCATTCTCCCTATCACCATTTCTGATCATGCTATGATCAAAGCACGGTTGAGGTGGGAAGCCCCTGTGAAAATCAGGTGTTGGAGGTTTAATTCAGGATTGATCAATGACAAGCAATACATAGAAGCTACACAATTGGTCATAAAGTGTTATCTTCAGGAAAACACAGAGTCTGCACCCTCCCTTAGTTCTCTCTCTGGGATGCCTTGAAGGTGGTGATAAGGAGACACACTATTTCATATTCTTCATATAAAAACAAACTCCATAAGGCTAAAGTCAGAGAAGCCCTGGAAAAGATACAAGAATTAGAGGCTCAGCATAAATGTACTGGCTCTAAGCAGGTCTGGAAACAACTCAGAGATGCCCATACTTCCTACGACACCCTGATGCTGAGATGAACCGAAAACTCCTTGCAATTTGCAAACCAGAGATATTACGAGAGGGGGGAGAGGGCAGGTAAGCTTCTAGCCCAGCAGCTAAGGAAGCGAGAGGTGGATAGATGTATTCCCAAAATCTGTTCAGAAGATCTTACATCTACCCACAAAACACAACCCCTCGAGATAGTTGAGGAATTCTTAAAGTTTTATAATGATATACAGTATATCAGGAGGAAAGAGACCTGGCACAAGAAATAAAAATGGAAGAATTTTTTTGCAGGGCTGACCTACCTAGTTTGTCTCCCTCTTTATGTGAAGGATTACAGTCCCTTTTTTCAGTAGATGAGGTACAGAACACCATCAAGTCCCTCAAATCTGATAAAGACCCAGGCCCAGACGGCCTCTCCGTAGAATTTTATAAGTGCTTTAGAGATTAGCTTAGTCCCCTTCTTTCAAGAATTTGTAATGTGGCCCATGAGCCTGGTGTTCTTACCTGTTCATGGGGTGAAGCCCTGATCTCAGTAATACCTAAACCAGGCAAGGATGCCTCTAAATGTGCTAGCTATAGACCAATTTCCCTGTTGAATCAAGACATCAAAATATTTGCCAAAACTATTAGCCAGAGGCTCATGGGGGTGATCCCCAGGCTGAACCATCCTGACCAGATGGGCTTCATCCCAGGCAGGCACATCCAAGACAACATATGCCTCCTGATGCATGTCCTCTCCTCAGCTGTCTCACTCCCGGGTGAACCCCTACAAGCAGTCCTTTCTGTGTATGCTGAAAAAGCCTTTGATCGCTTGAAAAGGAATTTCATGGACTTCACTCTGGGGCATTTTGGCTTTGGAGACAGATTCAGGAGTTGGATAAGAAACTTATACTTTAATCTTAGAACCAGGATATGTGTAATGGAGTGACCTCATCTACCTTCTTGATTCATAGATGAACCAGACATGGCTGCCGTCTCACCCCCTTCCTGTTCACTCTGAGCCTTGAACCTATGGCTGCACGCATCAGACAGGGAGAGGTTTTTAGGGTATTAAAATTCAGGGAACGGAGGTTAGAGTATCCATGTATGCGGATGACACCCTCCTCTATATCTCCAACCCAGTAAGTGCCCTACCTGAGATCTTTGGGTTCCTGACAGAGTTCAGGAAAATAGCGGGGTACAAAGTCAGTCAGGGGAAATCTAAGATCCTCCCCATCGGGGTGATATTTGGAGCTCCCCTACTGGACCTGACTATGATTGGCTGGTCTAAAACAGGGTTCAGATATCTGGGGGTGTGTATCCCCAGAGATATCAAAAAGTTATATCACACAAACCATTTAAAACTCTTGCAAGAGGTAATAACAGACTGCAACCAGTGGAGAGAGCTTTCTCTTTCCATGGCTGGTAGAATCGAGAGAACTCGTATGAATATCCTTCCCAGATTTGTATTTATTTTTTCCTCAGTTCCACTCAAATCTCCCAGGGATTTCTGGAGTGCATTGAGAACCACTTTGTCTAAATTTATTTGGGTAGGAAAGAAGCCTAGAGTGCAATGGAAAGTGATGACATCACCCAGGCTAAAAGGGGGGATGGGGTGCCAGATATGCAGATATATTTCTGGGCAGCACAGTTGGGGGGGGCTTCTCCATCTGATGCAGAACTCTTCCCCTCACTGGGTAGCAATTGAAAGGGCCTCAACCCCTCTAAGAAATTTTGAAGACCATCATGTACCTGGATCTGGTCAGATTAAAATGGCTATCCTTTATCAACCCCCTCATGGAGGCATCTTTGGTGGGGTGGCGAGAGGCCTGTGCAGCTTTGAAGCTCACACTCAATCTGGAACCCTCAACAAAAATCCTGAGCTGTCTGGATTTTTCTCCACTCACTTGGGACCTTGCATTTAGCCACTGGGACAGGCAGGGCCTTAGCACCCTTAGGGCAATGTTATCAAGGGGCACATTTAAAATCATTTCAACAATTAAAGGTAGAATTCTCTCTCCAGAAATCAGATTTTTTTTAGATATTTACAACTGAGGCATTATCTTTCCCCTATAAACTTTGTTCCGGCATCAGAGGAACAGGGTAACCCCCTTCAACAATTTTTCTCCCTTATGCTGAACTCTGACTCCCACTGTCACTTAATCTCCTCATTGGTGAAAATTATGATTAACTCTGAAGAAGATCAACTCTTGATTATTAAAGAAAAATGGATGTCAGAGCTGGTCATTTCTTTAACTGAGAAAGAGTGATTGAGAGTTTGGGAGGGAGTTCATGCGATCACTGCCTCATTAACCTGGAGGGAGTTTAGGTGGAAAACTGTAATTCGATATTTCAGATCCCCTGTAATCTCCAAACACCTAGGCACCCACACTTCAGATCTCTGTTGGATGAACTGCCAGGGGTTGGGTACCTACTCTCATATATTCTGGCAGTGCAAGATAGTAGAGCAATGTTGGAAAGCATTACACTCAGAGATGGAGAGTATTTTTCATATCCCCTTTCCCGTAGAGCCCCAGTATTGGTTATTCGGGCTTCCCCCAAGCCCCTTGAAGTCCCAAGCTCTCAATTCTTTTTACTATATTTGAGTGGCAGCAGCCCTTAAATGCATTGCCTCTTGCTGGCTCTCTCCCAAATCTCCTTGGAATGAGCAGTGGTATAAAGCTTGACTTAAAATCCTTGAGGTGGAATTCATTACTGCCAAACTGAGATTCTCTATTGATAAATTAAAGGGAGATAGTTACCCTTTTTTCATTATATGGCAAATAAGGAACAGAAATCTAGTCGTGAAGTCATGGCAGAATATGCCGGTTAAGTATGGTGGTGGTGGGGATGTTTTTCTTTGTTTCCATAACCTTGCCTTTGGGTTGTTAGGATTGGATATGACCTACCCCCCGTTTTTGTCCCTATCTCTATTTTCCCACTTTGGGGACTCCTCTTTTTCTTTTGCCCCCTGCTTCTCTCTCTTTCTCTCTCCCCTTGCCCCCTTTCTCCCCCTTTTTGCATCCTTCCTATTAACTGGGTATGAGATTTCTGTCCCTGTTAGGTCAGGACAAGGTTTGTTTTTAATTGTCTATTCATTCAGCCTTTATTATGATTGCTGACCCATGTAAAGGATGTTATCATCTCTGTATTCATGTTGTGTTTTTTTTTTATTTTGTTCTTTCATGTTGTCTGTACTTGTTGTATCTATTATACGAAATTTGAATAAAATACTATTTAAAAAAAAAGCCTCGTTGAGATTGATGAAAACTGCTTCTGTAGCTTTTCCCTCATCTGTGGCTTTGTAGATGTCTGAAGTGAGACGAACAAATGCCATATCAGTCCCACGGTATTTTTGGAATCCATGCTGGGCCATGGTTAACCGGCTGTAGGTTTCTAGGTGAGTGGATAGTTGGTTCTAGATTAGCCATTCCTGTACTTTGGCCAAGGCAGAGTATTGATATTGGTCAGTAGTTTTCTATTGAATTTGTTGCACTTCCTTTGTGGACAGGGATAACCTGAATGGTTTTTCATAGGAGAGGGACTTCCCCACAAAGCAGCAACATATTATTTAACCTGGTCATGGGAGCAGCAAGAACCGGGGCAGCCAGCTGGAGAAGCTTGGGTTCAAGCCTGTCATGCCCTGCAGACTTGTCAGGCTTTATCTTGAGCAAGTGTGCTAGTACCTCTTTCCTAGTTACTAGATGGGTGGTATAACACTTGGTTATTGAAAGGAGGGCAGCCGGAGATGAGTTTGGTTGGGAGACTTTGAAATGGTCTAGGTCAGTGAAATACTTGTTAAAACCTTCTGCAACAAGTTATGGGTCCTTGACACTAGTGCCATTCATTCTTTATTTTCTGGCTGGAGGTAGTTTGTCACCCTTTCAAGAGGCTGTTAATCTGAGCCCAGAAGTGCTTTGGGTTGCTCAAATTTCCTGCTTGTAGTTTTTTGATATAGCAGATCTTGGAATGCTTTAGCATGGATTTACACTGGTTCCGCAGTTTTCTGAACTCTTGCCAGTCTCGTGGTGAACCTGTTTCCTCATACACACCCCAGGCCCTGTCCCACTGTTTCATCAGTTTGTGGTGGTCAGGAGAGAGCCACTTGGAACACAGGCCTTTACACTACCATTGGGTGAGTGGAGCATGTTTATTTATTACTGATGTAATACTGCAGATTATGAAGTCCAGTGCTGCATTCATGTCTGGTATAGTGTCCAGGTCATTCCAATTTACTTTGGAGAAGTCCTCAAGAAAGGATTCACTATCTAATTTGGAATAGTCTCTTGTAACAATGGTTTTAGGTGGAGGTTTTGGGAAGTAGTTTATCCATCTACAAGATACAGTATAGGGAAGTGGTCTCTCAGCAAGTGTGAGAAGGTCCCTGCTGCTTGAATTCTTTCAGGTCTAGACACAAGGATCCAGTCTAGCAGCATATGATTCCCAGTCCTGTTGCTGTGTCTTGTTGGCTCCTCTATAATTTAGTGGAGATGGGCATCGCTGATTAGATTTGTGTAGGTCTTTGATCCATTCTCAAGCCAGTTTAGGTTGAGTCCCCCAGGATGATGAGTTCATGAGGCACTAGTTCCCTGAGACACTCTAGGAGCTCAGGCAAGGATACTTTAGCTACAGTGAGAGGGCTGTAGTTGCAGCCTATGTACAGAGGCTTAGTGCCTCCTAGAATGAGTTCAGCAAGGGCACATTCACTTGCCTTTGAGTCAATTGAGGGTAGTAGAATCTCAGAAGACTGTATGGAGTTTCTAATGTAGACTAGTACTCCACCACCTCTCTTTTTCCCAATCCTGTCCTTCCTGTACACATTATATCTGGGGATATCAATCTGGCTAGGCTATATAGATGGTTTCAGCCAGGTTTTAGAGACTGCAACTATATCTGGGGAGAAGAGATTCACCCAGGTGTCAAGCTCTGGCATCTTGGGGTGCAGGCTACTAATGTTCATGTATACTAATTTTAGTCCCTTGTTGCAGTTCCAGTCAGGATCAGTAAGAGAGACTATTCTGTTGTTTCCATTTTTTTAGTTAACAAAAAAGCCAAGATGGCACCCATTATGAACTAAAAAAAAAAAATGTTAGTTTATGAGAGCCGTTTTTGTTTGTGGCAACTTAATGATGTGAACCGAAAATGCTCTCGCAAAATGAACATTTATGGTTCATATCAGCGGCTTATCCAAAAACCCTGCTGAACATGTTCAGAAAAAAAAAAAAGCTTTAAATCCTTATGACTCTGGAATTGTTTAATATTTTGTTTACAAAATCTTCAAAAGGCTCTACCTTGGCACAGGCTGCTTCTACCCTAAAAGTTTTGGGAAAAAATACCATACCAACTAGACTGTGCATGACAGCCAAAAATAGTGTATTAAGTATGGGAAAAAAATACCATAATTAATCTAAAATCAATGTTCCATATCTCAGAAACTGCACAAGATGCCATCACAAAACTTTTTATGTTATGAGATCCTGTCAGTCAGAGATCCTGCCTGTCAGACTGTGCATGCCAAATCTTGCGCTACATTGTCAAAAATTGGGGTTTAACATTAAACACCTTACTCACCCTAGCTATACTGACAGTTCTGCACCAGTATAATACATATTCTTTGCAAAAAACTGGGTTAGTTCATCAGTTAGGGTAACTTAATGCTGCAAAAGCAGGGAAATGTGGCATTAGGGTTTCCAACCCTAACTCCCCACCACCACCACCCCGAGCAATAAAAGGAGAAAAGCATTAGGGTTTTTGGTCTCTGGAGTCTTGGTGAATCAGTGGAGGGGTCTTCCTTGGGGTTGTCAAAGATACAACAGATTGTGTTGGCAACATGTGGTGAAAAATACTTCTCCACCTTTGAGGAGTGTTATCACTATGAAACACTGGCTTGGAGCTGTACCTTGTGCTTCAGACAAGAGCTACAGTCTAGGGATTGGGGTGAGCATTAGTGTTGACAACCCCAAAGAAGACCCCACCACTATTTCACCAAGAATCTGGAGACCCTAAAACTAATGTTTTTTTCCTTTTACTGTTTGGGGGTGAGGTGGGCAATTAGGGTTGTAAACCCTAATGTCACATTTCCCTACTTCTGTGGCATTAAGTTACTCTAACTGGCTAACTGCTGCACTAACACAGTTTTTTATTCTTTTTTTTTTTGTGTTCAGAATGTTCTTTCTTTTTGAGATAGTGGAAATGTATGCTCATTCATGCAGATGTGCAGGGCCCAAGAGAAAAAAAAGGAAAATCCATTTGCCTACCAAAGTGCTGGGCCTTGCGGCTTTACACTTGTGTGCAGCAACAGATGCCAAGAAATTATAGGGCTGTCTGGATGTCTGCAAAGGGTCCTGTGCTTCCATGTGACACAGATACAGATGTACAAGGCAAAGAGTCCCTCTGTCAGCCAAAGCACAGGGCAATCTGCCACCCAAAAGTGCAGACATGCAGGGCCCTATGCCAAGAGTAAAGTTGTCTTCACTATATGGTACCTGGGCCATGTGGGCAACCCTGCATCTTTCATTCTCTGACTGGGAGGGTACATAACAGCACCATCCCACCACCTTCAGCCCATCCAGCTGGTCGCTGATCTCACCCCAAACTAAGGTCACTGGGACTGGATACCAAAGCATACCAGCTTGAGTCAAAAACAACATTTTACACAAAGTTTTCTTAATAATATTTATTTTTTATTTTGAACCAAAACTTTCAAGTTAATAGTTTTAAGAATCCTCTTATAAAAGTTACATGACATGCAGCATTTGCAGTATATTGGCTGAAATATCATTTTATACCAGAAGTGTGAAAACACGTCTCAGCCAGGATTTGAAAAATTACACTTGTGTTTATGAGCTGGCATGTTAAAATGGCTATGTTGAAAGTCTGGAGTCGAAATATTGAAAATTAGTGAAGATATGCATGAAAGTTGAAATACTGTAATGCTCACTCATAACCTGAGCGTTTTACCTTATTTGTACACCAAATATTCAGCATAGCATTCTTTAATAAAATAAATGTTTCTTATTGAAAGAGGTGCTTAAATAACATCAAACAATAATAATAATAATCTTTATTTTTTTGGTGCCTTTCAAAAACCAAGGAGCCTAACAAAATAAAAATAACACATCAAGCATTCCAACATCATAAAAATATAAAACTGCTGATACTATTTAAAAATAAGATCAATCACCGAATGCTTGGTATTACAAATATGTCTTTAATACCTGTTTAAATCCCTCCACGGTCGTGCACTCCCATAACTGACAGGGTAGAAAATTCCATAGGGTTGGGGCTGCATGCATAAAAGCTCAGGCCCCCGGAGATTTCAGAAACACCCTAGGAATCTCCAGCAACCCCTCATCAGCTGAGTGGAGTAATCACCCAGGGCAGTAAGGAACCAGGAGTTCTTTCAAGTAGTCCAGGCCCTATTCATGTAGGGCTTTAAAAGTCAGTAAGCCGACTTTAAAGGTGATCTGCCACTGTACAGGCAGCCAGTGCAGTCCACGAAGAACCAGCAAAATATGACAGGAACGGGAAGTCCCTGTCAAAAGCTGGGCCGAAGTGTTCTTCACTAGCTGTAAGCAGCAGATTTCCACCCAAGATAGCCCTAGGTAAAGGGAGTTACAATAGTCCAAGTGCAAGGTCATGAAGACATGTACCAGTGTAGGTAAATCACCGGACGGAACAAGGTGCTTAATCCTGGAGATGTTCCTCAGATGGTAAAAAGAGAACTTGATGATGGCTGACACCTGCGAACACAGTCAACCCTTTGTCAAAAATTACCCCCAGGTCTCACACCTGTTCAGAGGCTGGGAGTGATAAACCCCCAAGGAAAAGCCCGGAGGATGAAGCAACCTCCGGCCCACCTATCCGGCATGCCAGATCCACAACCATCACCTCAGTCTTTTCCGAGTTCAACTTCAGCCAACTCGAATCTATCCAATCCTGGATTTCTGCAAGGCAGTTGTTAAAGAATGAGAGAGCTCCATCCTGGTCAGGTACAAAGGAAAGGTAGAGCTGGGTATCATCAGCATAGCAGTGAAACCTCAGCCCATACCTTCTTACAATGTCTCCGAGGGGCAGCTTGTACACTGCGAACAACATGGGGAAAAACACTGAACCCTGAGGAACCCCACATAACAGAGAAACTGGGTCCGAAGAATAAACTCCAGACACCACTCTCTGAGTTCTTCCAGTGAGGAAAGATGTAAACCACATGAGAACTGTACCTGACAGTCCACAGATGAACCTCAGGTGATCAGGTAGAACCCCATGGTCCACAGTGTCAAATGCTGATGAGAGATCTAAAAGAACCAAGATGGAGCATTTTTTCCAATCTCTAGCCATCAGGAGATCATTGAGCTCCTGAACCAGCACTGTCTCAGTACTATGCTTCCTTCAAAAACCAGACTGCAGGGGTTCATAGATGTCATGGATGGTCAAATGGTTCTCCAGCTGTGCAGCAGCTACTTTCTCAATCACCTTCCCCAAAAAAGGGAGGTTTGAGATTGGTCTGTCAGGGCCCAAAGAAGTTTTCTTCAAGAGGGGTGTTACCACTGCCTCCTTCAGGGAGCTAGGAAACTCTCCTATTTCCAAGGAGCACCAGACTATCCATGCTAGGACTGGACTGATTGAATCAATACAACCCAAAATCAGGGAAGTTGGTCCTGGGTCCAAGCTACAGCATGTAGGGCGCACACCCTGGACAATCTGCATGACATCCATGAACTCTGGTGGGTCAAAGGTACTCCAGGAATACTGAGAGGCAGAGGCCATGCACTGGTCCAAAGTAACACCCATTGAGTGTGCCAGCTGGAGTACCGCCCTGATGTCGGCCATCTTATTCGCAAAGAAACGAGCAAGTTTATGCACTCTACCTGCGAAAAAGCTTTCCGAACATGCAAACAGGCTGGCTTGTACAGTTTGTCTACAGTATGAAAAAGCTGAGCTGGTCAATTCTGAGTGGCCGCAATCTCCCTGGACAGGAACTCTGCCTTCTTACAGGTGATTGCAGATTGATAGGTTTGATAATGATCCATCAATCTAAGGCGGTAGCATCAAGGGCGGATTTCTGCCAGCAACACTAACCTTCGTCCTAGTCACCACATCTCCCTCAGAGTCCCATCAAACCATGGGGATCGAGGGTGAAGGGAGAGAGGACAAATATGGACAGAAGCAATGACAGCCAGGACTGCCAAAATTGCCATATTATAAGCAACCATGAGATCCTCTGGGTCACTGTTTGCCACTGGAACGGACAATAGGAAAATACACAGAGCAGTACAATTAACAAAACCATCATTGTCTCACACATTTTTATGTTTGCTTGCACTTATGCGCAAGAAACATTATGTGACAGCTTGGGAGAGAAGCGGGTTGTGGAGGCGCGGCAGTGTTACAGCCAAGGGAGGCACTGCATTTGGGGGCTTGGCACTGGTGGACCAATGGAGGCACAGTGTGCCGAAGACACTGGTCTCCAAAAAGTGCACCGAGTTCTAATGTTCTCACCGCAGCAATCAGGGGTCACCTCATCATTGCAGCATCAGTCATTGTGCTGCAATGAGGGAGCGACCCGTCATTGCAGGGCGGAATGTTAGCTAGCCTAATACTGTTTGTGAACATGGTGGGCAGCTTGCTGCCACATTCACAAACAGTATTAGGCAGCCTCCCATGCCAAGGGGGTGCCCAATCCCCCTCGGCAGCATGTGCCCCCCAAACAGTCTTTGTTGGCCGATGGGAGCCCCAATCCCCACCGGCTTCAGTGCCGCAATGTTTTATTTAGCCGACAGGGGAGCCCACTCCCTGTCAGCAAGATGTAACCCCCCCCACCCACTGTCATTCTCTGCCGATGGGGGTGCCCAATCCCCATTGGCATGATGGTTCCCCCCCATTTTCTGGTGTGCTGATGGGAGTGCCCAATCCCCATCGGCTACATCTGTCCCCCCAAAAAGAGTCCCTTTGCATGCTGGGAGCACACTCCAGTATGCCAAATGCCCCTGTAAATTGAAAACTGTCTTGCATTGTCTATTTTTTAATTTTTTCCCCTGTAAAGGAAAAACGGTCCCTCGCAGTCTGACAGACCCCCCTCCCACAACCTGCACCCACCCACTGTGCACCCTGCCTCCACACACACACCCCACCCTATACTTACCTCCGGAGTCCGGCGCGATGATCTTCGGTGGACCAGGAACATGTCTGCACTCTTCAAAGCCGACCATGAACTAAGAAAATGCCGGTAAGCAGTAAAATGTAATAAACAGAGTTTTTTCAACTTTGCAGCATATCTCAGGCATGTTTTCAAATTTTGACACCAAATTGTTAACATGGGGTTTTTGGTATCCCTCCTCATGAATTCTGTCACTGTCATGGTGTTAACTGGGCCTGAAGGATGATTTTGCGATCACTGTGTGAAATCACCTTTCAGGACTGATTAATGAAACTACAGTGCCAGTGTTCATGAGGTGGGCTCTCAAAAAGCCTATGTTGCAAATTTGGTGAAAAAATTCCGAAAAATGACTGTTTTACCAGCGTGTGTTGTCCAGTTCCTACGCACGCTCATAAGTTCACAAATTTGTAACATTTGCACTCCAAATTGTCAACATTGCCATTTTATCACACCTACTTATGAGCAGTACAGCTGTCATTTTTCACATCTCACCCAAAATGTGTTTCCATGCATGTAGCGCACAATGGTGCAGTCGGTGTGTGAAATCAATGTTTGGGACAGATTAAGAAAATCACAGTGGCACTGTTCGTGAGCAGAGGTCTGAAAATGGCTATGTTGAAAATTTGGTGAAAAAATTTCTAAAAATTACTGTTTTACGAGCATGTGTTGCACAGTTCCTATGCACGCTCGTAAGTGCATAAATTTTTATTATTTGCAGTCAAGAATTTCAACAATGCCATTTTACCACACCTACTTATGAGCAGTACAGCTTTTACTTGGTACATGCCCAGCCTAAATGTGTTTCACAAGCATGTGGCGCACAGTGGTGCAGTTGGTGTGCGAAATCGATGTTTGGGACAGATTAAGAAAATCACAGTGACACTGTTCATTAGCAGAGGTCCTAAAATTTCTATCTTGAAAATTTGGTGAGAAAAGTTCATAAAATGACTGCCATTTGCCCGCACCTCTTTATGAACAGTACAGCTGTCATTTTTCACATCCTGGCCCAAATGTGTTTTTGCACTTCCGGCGCAGACAAGCTCGACATTGTGGGAAATCCATGTTTGGGACACATTAGGAAAATCACACTGACACTGTTCATTAGCAGAGGTCCTAAAATGGCTATGTTGAAAATTTGGTGACAAAAGTCCATAAACTAACTGTGTTATGAGCGTGCATTGTGCAGTTTCCACGCACTCTTGTAACTTCGCACATTTGCAATATTTTCACGCCATATTTTCAACATTGCCATTTTTCCGTACCTCTTTATGAACAGTACAGCTGCTATTTTGCACATCCTGGCCGGAATGTGTTTTTGCACTTCCAGCACAGAATAGCACGGTCGCTGTGGGACATACTAACATACTAAAATGCCAGCAGAATATGTCAAACGGTCTTTTGTGTCTGCTCGTTTGGACAGCCCCCACCCTGGGAGCCGATCTTGCTGAACCCCTCATCCTCTCTGGCTTCTTTCTTCCCAGTCCTGGATAGTCCCACTGCACAGAACTTTGCATCCAGAACCCTTTCCCTGTATCTTTCCCACCCCCTCTTGAACCCCTCCACCGTCTCTTCCTCCACCAGTCCCCTGGGCATCACATTCCATGGCTCCACCACCCTCTCAGTGAAGTAGCACCTCCTCTTTTCTCTCCTGAATATCCCCCCTTCCAGCTTCCACCAATGCCCTTTAGTTGCCCCCCCTTCCTTTGGAGCACCTTGACTGCTTCTCCCCTTTTTAACCCCTTCATGTACTTGAAGACCTCTATCAAGTCCCCCTGGTCCCTTCTCTCTTCCAATGTGTACATATTTAGCTCTTCAAGCCTCTCGCCATAGGTCCTGTCCCCCAAGCCACAGATCATTTTGGACGCCCTCCTCTGGACCCTCTCCAGGAGTTCAATGTCCCTCTTTAAGTGTGGCCTCCAAAACTGTATGCAGTACTTGAGGTGCGGTCTCACCAAGCAGTTATACAGGGGGAGTATCACTTCCCTCCTTCTGGAGTTGATTCCCCTAGCGATGCATCCCAGCATCCTGTTGGCCTTGGCTGCTGCCCTCCTACAAGTCTCAGAGTTGTTCATCTTGACATTCACCACCACCCCCAGGTCCCTGTCAGCCACTGAGACTTGTAGCATTCCCCTTCCCCAGGGTGTACTCATGGCCCAGGTTTCTGGGTCCCAGATACAGTACCTTGCATTTCCCTGCATTAAACCTCAGCTTCTACTTTCTAGACCACCTTTCCAGAGCCTCCAGGTCCCCCTGTAGGGCCACCCTCCCCTCCTGCCAAGGCTCATCTCACTCCTGATACCCTTTCTTATGTCAGAGACATAGGCATTGAACAGAAGGGGCCCAAGGACTGATCCCTGAGGGGTCCCACTAATGACCCTACTTGGGAATGAGACTATCCCGCCAACCATAACCCTCTAGGTCCCGTCCTGGAGCCAATTGCCTATCCATCTGATCTTCTGGTTCCCCACCCCCATTTCTCTCAGCTTATTCAACAGGCCTCCATGAGGAACAGAGTCAAATGCCTTGTTGAAGTCAAGATAGAGGATTTCCACCAGTCTACCCAAGTCTAAGGCTCTTGTCACCAAGTCATAGAACTCCACAATCAATCAATCAATCAATCAATCAATCAAGTCTTTATTTAACCAGGCGTTCATAGTTGAGCAGAAGCTCATTTGCAAGATGGACCTGGGTGGAGCATGAACAATTGTATATACAGGTCAACACAGGTATTTACAAGGCAATACAGATAATACTCTTTACAGAGAGGAAGAAAAAGAAGTTCTTATGTACATAGAATTATACAGATATTGTACAGATTACATGGTATTTACATACATAGAAGTGTCTATAGGAAGATAAAGCAGGTTATCTAAGGTTGCAGGAGGAATGTGAAGAAAAAATAAAATAAAAAATATACACCAGGTAGAGGTGAAGGTAGGGGAAGGGAGGAGGTAGGGAAGAAAGGCTAGGAGGGCACGGTGCACAGAGAGGAGTTGGTAAAAGCAGGATGTGAGAAGGTGGATGGAGAAAAGGAGTATGTGTGAGCCGGGATTGAATGCTATAAAGTACGGGGCATGGTAGGATGTCACAACCCAGGGTAGTGAGCTCCTATCTGAGGCTGGGAAAGGAAGAATAAGGGGATGGACGGGCCTAGTGTTGATAAGACAGGGGGATAAGAGAGAGAACAGTTAGGCTGGTGAGGAGCGAGCTGGGGGGTCAGTACTTAAAATTGGCTGACACGATTTCCCTGGGACGAATCCATGCTGTCTATCCTCCAGGTCCCCCCTAGCCTCTCCTTGACAATGCCTTCCATCACCTTGCCCACCACCGATGTCAGGCTGATGGGCCTGTAGTTCCCTGCCACTTCCCTTGATCCCCTCTTGTGGATAGGCACTGTATTTGCCACCTTCCAGTCCTGGGGCACCCACCCTGTCCTCAAAGAGATGCTGAAAAGCTCCACCAGGGGTTTTGCTAGGACATCTGCCAGTTCCTTCAGCACTCTGGGATGTAGTTTATCTGGCCCCGGTGCTTTCTCCATCTTAAGGGACCTGAGGGCTTCCCTCACTCTCTCTGCAATGATTTCCACCTCCGCTACCTTGTCCCCCTGCCTTGCCTTCTCCCCTCCTGCCAATGATGGCCCATCCTCTCCCCAGACCTGACGATCGGCAAGGGCCCCCCCACCCCAGTTTCACCATCTCCTCCCATGTATGATGCAGCCCCCCCCCCCATTTTCCTTGGTGAGGCAAAGTACACATTTAGTACCTTAGCCTGCTCCCCTGGATCTTGTGTCCATCCCTCCCCTGTTCTAATCCTGCTAATCTGCCCCTTCACCTTTTGTTTTTCCCCAGTGTATCTAAAGAACCCCTTATTCCCTCTTATAATTTCCCTGGCCAGGTTCTGCTCCTTCCTTGCCTTAGCCACCCTCACCACCCTAGTGGCCCTTCTGGCCACCAGCTCATACTCCCCTCTATCCCTTTCACTCCTTGAGCACTTGAAATGCCTATAAGCCGCCTTCTTTCCCCTCACCACCTTCTGAACCTCCCTGGTCCACCAGCAGGGTTTACGGGCCCTACCACATTTTCATCTTAAAGACATGTCTAAAAGACATCACTGTTTAGGACACATTACAAAAATCACAGTGATACTGTTCATTAGCAGAAGTTCTAAAATGCCTATGTTGAACATTTGGTGATGAAAGTCCATAAAATGACTGTGTTACGAGTGTGCCTCATGCAGTTTCCATGCACGCTTATAACTTTGCACATTTGTAATATTTTCACTCCAGATTTTCCCATTTTCCCACACCCCCTTATGAACAGTACAGCTGTCATTTTTCACATCCTCGTTGACATGTGTTTTTTCAGTTCTGGCGTAGAATACCATGGTTGCTGTGTTCAGGACACAGTAACAAAATCACAGTGACACTGTTCATGACCACAGGTCGTTAAATGCCTATGTTGAAAATCTGGTGATGGAACTCCATAAAATGACTGTGTTACGCACATGCATTGCACGGTTTC
This sequence comes from Neoceratodus forsteri, assembly GCA_016271365.2. NCBI lineage: Eukaryota > Metazoa > Chordata > Ceratodontiformes > Ceratodontidae > Neoceratodus > Neoceratodus forsteri. Next base: position 1,847,464,721 of record CM057449.1, read on the forward strand.
CACGTATGCTCAGATGTGCAAGCATTTTTAATATTCCCACTACACATTTTCAACATTGCCATCTCTTCATACCTCCCTATCAATGGTACAGCTGTCATTCTTCACATCCTGCCCAATCTGTGTTTTCGTACATGTGGTGCAGAATGGCACTGTCACTGTTGGAAGTCAGTTTTTAGCACACATTGACAAAATCACACTGCCACTGTTCATGACAAGAGGTCCCGAATGATTTAATGAGGTGGGGTCACAAAAAGGCCATGTTCAAAATTTGCACTGTGAATACCAACAAATGCCTGCAGCATTACGGTTTCTAACCATAACGTCCTACCCTGTACAGACAGACAGGCATCAGGGTGTGCCTTTGGATTGCCAACTGTACTGCTCATGCCATCCCACTCCCACCCCCCCAGCCACTGACAGGCATCAAGGTGTACCTTGGACTCTTCGTCCCAAGACTTCACCCCATTCTCCTATGCTGCACCCATTTCAACGTACGTCCTTATGGAATGGGATGACTGTAAAGCCTAACACCATCAGCTCAGCACGTGTCACTGTGTGCAGAATAGGGTGAGGTGACATGGCTTGACCATCATGGGTGATGACCCAAAACCTTACCCCAAATCCTGTCCGTCTCTGCAGGATGGAGGAGGGGTTCATGTGAAGTTCAGTGCTTCACTGCCATTCCTATTCTGCATCTGTCTAACTCCTGCATTTCAAATGCTAATACCAGCAAGCAAACATTCGGCATTGACAAATGCTTGTTAAATTGCCCCCTAATGAAAGCATGGAAAAGAGAAAGACAAAAAAGGAAAAAAGAGCATCTCATGTAATACAGAGTAAAACCCTGATTATCCAACCCCCTTTAATCCGAACCTCCCTATTGGTTCTATGTGATAATGGCAAAAGCCTAAAGGCAATCGCTGTGATCAAGAAGTGAAGAGTGCCGAAAATTTATTTGGGCACTCTGACACCCCAGTGCACAGCAAAACGGCACAGGGGACTAACTTTTTTAATGTTTAATGCGGGGGCGCAGCCCCACGCACCCCCCACACCCCCCCACTGAAGGATTCTCAACCCCAGGGGGTGCATGTCGGGGGGTGAAAACATAAAAAAAAAAGGTTTGGGCCAGGCGCAACAAAAATGCACCAGCGCCTGGACCCAAATCCAGTACCCTGCCAATCAGTGCCAGCAACCCACCCACCACACCACGGGGTTGGTTCAGCAACCCACCACGGCACAACCCTTCACATCCCCTCCCACCCCTCACTGTGCATGCTTGCTCCCCCCCCACACACATACTTATAGTGACATCCTGTCACTATATTTACTGACCCCCCCCAATCTGGTCGCCCTACTGTACCATAGCCCTCGAGGGATGCGCAAGGGAGTGGGTCACCATTATTGTCGGTGCCCTTTCCCCAGCACCTTAATCACAGGATACCTCCCTATCTAATGGACATCCATTATGTCCCCCACACCTAACATAAGTGCTGTAATCACAAACCTACCACTTAGTGGCTACCACTTTGTACTGTTCCATTGCTCATGTTAGTTCCTGTTTAGCACAATTTAGCACCTGATAAGGTGACTGATTAGGTGCATACAGGTGTAATCCAAGTCAGAAGCACAACACATTCACATTCACATTCACCTTTGTGCTTCTGAGAATGGCGGGCAACAGAAAGCAAGTTGGGCTTAACATAGCACAGAAGCTGCTGATTGTAGAGTGACTCAAGAGCGGGGAATGAGCAGCGGTTCTTGTCGGAGAATATGGGTTGGGTAAATCCACCATTAACGATATCAAGTCAGGAAAAGAAAAATGTTGTGAGTTTTTCTTGACCATGGAGACTGCATCAGAGGTGAAGAATAGGAAAAATATGCAGTCCTGAAAAGATGATCAGTGGGACTTTGCTGTCCACATGTGGTTCAAGTATGAGCGTGAGAAGGAGACTCTGATTGCTGGTCCCCTTTTCAAAAAAAAAAAGCACTCATGTTCCACCAGAGGCTTGGCAACACAAGCCCCTTTGTTTCCAGTGAGTGATGGCTCGACTACTTTAAGTGGCAGCATGGCATCTACCAGCTGTGGCTCTGTGGGGAGCAGCTCAGCGAAGTGGAGGAAGGGATCTTCCTGTTTACTGAACGCCTGCTGAATGTCATTGAAGCTGCTGGACTCATCCCCAAGCAACTGTACAACACGGATGAGATGGGGCTTTTCTGGTGGTGTTTACTTGACTGAACCCTGGCACATGGTGATGAAAAAGATGCACCCAGTTTTAAAAAGCAGAAAGACCGGTGACAATCCTGGGCTGTGTGAATGCCCGCTGGCACCCATAATCTAAAGTTACTGCTGCTGGAGAAGTTTAAGCAACTACGTTGTTTTAAACATGTGAACATGTCTGCACTACCTGTGCAATAAGAGGCACAGCACATTGCCAGGATGGACAGTAACATCTTCCACTGGTGGTTCGCAGACCAGTTCATCCCACAAGTCAATCAGCATCTGCGTGCCAAGGGTCGGCTTTTACATGCCATCCTCCTTGTGGAAAACTCCCATGCCCATCCCAATATCCACGATTGCAGGGCAAGGGATAGATTCATTAGGTGCAAGTTCCTCTCGACCAACACCATCAGTAAATTACTGTACAGTCCTGTGGTCAGAGCATCTTAGAAATTTTCAAAAGTAAATACCGAAAAATGCTTCAGTCAGTGCTGTCAGAGGACAATGAACAGATGTCCCGAAGTGACATAATGAAGGCACTATCACTTAAGGATGTAGTATACATGTACACCAAAGCATGGGACACTGTGCAGCCAGAGAGTATCTGCAAGACATGGATTTAAGGTGGGATTGTAATCTCCCATGAAAACCCCAATTCGTGCACAGAACAACATGATCTTTTATCCCCTGAAACCTTGACAGATGAACTGCTGACCCTGACTGCTTCCATGCTGAACCCCTTGACTGCAGAAGAGATTGAAGGATGGGAGAACTGTGATGCAGGGGACCAGGGACACAAACATCTGTCTGAAGAAGCCATCTTTGCAATGGTTCAGCAGGATGAAACAGCACAGGCAGATGACACTGAAGACGAAGAGGAAGATGACACCAAAGTCCCGGTACTGCCAACACACTCGGAGGCAGTTGCATATTGTACACAGAGAATCAACAGGATTGCGATCCTGTGCAGATCATGATGCTTCAAACAATGTGGCAGATAGCCTGCAAAAAATCATACGATGGCCTGAAGCCGAATAGTCTTACTACTTCAAATAATCATGCCCTCAGCTGCTTGTTTGCTGTTGCTTTAAATGCTGCTACAGTACAGTACATTTCATTATAGTATATTTCTGTTGCCATTTCAGTTCTTTGAAAAACCTTTTAATGTTGTTTCACAATAAAATATTTTTTTACTCTTAATACTATACTGCTTGATTGCCGCGATTGCCATTCACTAAAACTGAACTCCCATTTATCCAATCTCCTGTTTATCTGAACTGATCATATGTCTCCTAGGTGGTTCAGATAAACAGGGTTGGACTGTAAATGAAATATCAAACACAGTAACAATATTAACTTAAAAAGTAGAACAACAATGGCACAGGGTCACAATATCACCAACAAAAATAGCACGGCAATCAATGCCACAAGCAAAATGTCATGCTCCAACATAGTGTCGGGCAAAATGATGAGGATACAAGAAATGTGCCCACCCCATTGACATCAATGGGACATTTTCTTTTTTGTGGGAGTCTTTGCCCCCTGGGTACCGCTGACATGAGGGGCATTTAGGGGATGGGGAGAAACTCGGGAGAGGAGAAATCATTATTTTTATTTTAAAAAAAAATTGCAGCACCAGGAGACCTGAGGAGGACTGAACTGTGGTCCCAGGTCTCTGTTGCTGCTGCGTGCTGGTGCCTTAGCCACTCCACCATGGAATTGGCTTGACTAGGCACAGCAGCACAGGCTTCTTCATCCCTTCCTCTACTTTTCGGTCAAAGGCGGGGTAAGGGTAATTCCTTATCACCTTTATACCCTGTCACTCCTAATTCCTTTTGAGCATAAGACAGTATGGTTACTGCTGCACTGTTTGTAAAGCATTTTATTGACCCAGTACCAGCAACAACAAGGTGCAAGCATTTCCTCAGGTAAACAGCCTAGCTAAAGGGTGAGGCACTATACAGACCAGACAATAAAAACTAATTTTCTGCAATTTAGTTTCAGCATTATGAATGGACACTATATAGCATCATACAGATGAAGATTTTTGATCGCTATGTGTGTGAGTTTCAAATTTAGTTAATTTGGTCATTGTCGTGAGGGGGTTGGAGGTATAGCTGACCTCCATTTTAGTTGGCTCTGTTGTTTTGCTTCTAGGGCTACCGGTAAAGGCCATCTCGTAGTGCCCCATATTAGATGCGAGAGAGAGAAAATGAAGGAGCCTCCTAAAAGCCAAAAGTGAGGATCATAGGGGATTGATGACCCACTAATTCAAATGTGATAAACTTGACTCCAAAGGTGCTGCATGACTGGGCAATCCCATAAGATATGTTTGAGGGTACCCACTCCTACATGGCCTCCCCAGCACTCATCCATGTGGAGAACACCCATTTGCTTCAGAACTTCGGGGTCACGATATCATCTATGGATGATTTTTTTTGAATGAGCCGATAACGAAGATCTCTAAAGTTAGAGTGAGCTGCTTTTAGTATGCTAGTCCATTCCTTTTCTGATACTGCAGTCTGCAGCTCAGTCTCCCAAGCAGTTTTTTGCTTATTTAGGGATGGGGAACAGGGCCCAAAAAGTGAACTGTAGATGCACTTCCTAAGCCATATGGAATTCCCCATCCAACAATCCTGAAGTTTTCCAAAGCCCCCTACATCAGTCGGAGGTGGGGTGGGGCTTTTCCTGGTAAAGAGCTAAGTTGTATGTATCGCCAACATTCTGTGTTGGGTAAGTTCCAACAGTCAGCTAGCCATTGAAAGGGATCTATGTGGTTGTACCTTAAGTCCCAGATATACTCTACCCAGAAGATGCCCTTTTGTTGCCACATTAATCAGAAGATGGGATGACCCTCCATGGACAACCTGGAGTTGTGCCATAGAGGTTTCATTTTCCAACTGATCGCTGGCGCACACATGTTCATATAGAACAGCCATGCCTTGCTCTACAGCAACTTGCAGAGCTCCTGGCCCAAGGCAGACCTCCTTCCAGGCCTGCCTCAATGGGGAGCTATACCGGTATGTGAGCAGACTGGGGGGTTAAACAGCACAGATTCTGCTGAATCCCTGCTGCTTGATGATATACCCAGAGCAAAGGCAGTGCTCAGTCACCTTTCTGGCCCAGGGCACACAGGTTTTGGATGCTGAAACGGGATCAAGTACCCTCCCATAAGAAGGATCCAAGCAATTTCTCAAAATGTTGAAAATGCCTGTGCAGAATGGAGATTGTCAGACTATTGAGGCAAATCTAAATTTGGGGGAAAGCATCATTTTATATGCTCTATTTTTCCCCAAAAAGAGAGCTGGAATTTCCTCCATCTACTGAAGTCTCCAGCCAGAGAAGTGTATAATGGTTGCAGGTTAATGTCTACTATTTGATTAAGGTCTGTGAGCAATGTAATACCCAGTTAGGATAGCTGGGATGTGGTCCATTTTAGTCCAAGCCACCATACTGTTTCCTGCTAGACATGGTTATTGAGTGGCAGAACTGCAGTCTTATCTGAGTTAACTTTGAGCCCTGACAGGACTTTGAACTTGTGGAGGATACCCAATAAGGCAGATAGTAATGAGATGGGATTCTCCACTGCCACCAACAGGTCATCCACATATGCTAATGTGGAGAAATGTAAGGAGCCACATTGAATACCTGTAATAGTGGGGGAGTCTTGGAAAATAAACAGGGGGACAATGGGAACCCCTGTCTAGTGATGCTATGCAAAGCAATGGGAAGGTACGTCACAGACCCTGTTACAATGGTGGCAGATGGGTTGGAGTGTAGGAGGCGTACCCATCTCATAAAGATGGGGCAAATGCTGAAAGCTCACATAGCCTGATATAAGTATGGCCACTCCATGGAATCAAAAGCTTTTCCTGTGTCCACACTAACCAGGACTGAGGGGGTGGCAAAGTGGGAGGCTACCCACATAGCATTAATTTCAGCTCTGAGGTTGTCTATGGCCAGCCTTCCTTTAACAAACCTCTGTCTGATGGCAATCAATTAACTGAGGATTGACTTGTTGGAAACGTAGCACAAGAACTGTTGCCAAAATGTTTACGTTGGCATTCATGAGAGATATTTGGCGATAACTGGCCACTAGCTCGGGATCCTTTCATTGCTTGGGTATGAGGACGACCAATGCTTCCAACATGGATCACGGCAGTTCTCCTTTCCCATACAGCTTCTGTATGACCTCAGTAAAGAATTGGACCACTTCAGACAGGAAAGCATGCTAAAAGTCTGCCAGGAACCCATAATGGCCTGTAGCCTTTCCTTTTGGAGTTAATTTAACCGCCATCATAATTTCTGAAAGTGAGATTGGGGCTTCAAACATTCTTCTCTGATCATCCATTAAGGTCAACAAGGCAGTTCCTTGTAAAAACTCTCACAAATCTGAGGCCTCAGGTGCCCTTTTAGAGCTATAAAGGTCCATGTAGAAGGTGTGGAAAGCTTTGTTGATCTGGTTGTGGAGCGCAGAGACCTCCCAGGAGGACAAGTAGATTGCCACAATGTATATGGAAGTTCGCTGCAGTCTGGTAGGCCAACAAACTGTTTCTCTGGATTCACAGTACTTATGGGACATCTTTCTGAGGGATCTTGCTGACATGGTAGTGGTGATACTATTAATTTGGTACTTAAGCTGCAGGACGTCCCAGTGAAGCTGGGGGGAGTTGGAATCCAATTCATTTTATGTTGTCTCTTTTTTCTTGAGAGTTTTTTGCAGTCCTTTATTTTATTTTTAGTTTATTTATTTAGTTTTTGTTGACTGGGAAAGGAGGACTTGACAATTCTGCCTATTTTCAGCCTCATCCCAGGGAAGGGGGATACAGATGGATGCCAACTGATACTGAACCAGATTAAGCTGTTTGTGATATTTTCAGTCCTTCAGGTTGACAAGCAGTCTCTTTCTTTCTGTGTGCCACAAAACAAATTATCCTACCACACAGATATGCTTTTAGAGTATCCCAGACTGTGGCCTTGGAGACCTCTGCTGTGATATTAGTCTGAAGAAACATGGTAATTTCATTTGCTAATCATGGTTTAAATTCCGGGAGGGTTAAAAGGTAATTGTCCATATGCCACTGTGGGGAAGATGGGGAAGTGGGACTCAGGTCTATGGTAAAGTGGACACATACATGGTCAGAAATAATAATGGGACCAATAGAGGCATAGTACACCGCCTGCCAGGCCCCTTGAGAAGAATTCTGGGCCCCTGGAAAAGTTCAGCCTCTGGGGTCTCTATGCAGCTGCATACAGTAGCATGCTGAGTGGCATGGGCCCCACCTTGGTGCCAGGCCCTTGGATATATCCCCAGCTCCCCCACCATCTCAAGGGCCATGCCTCCTGCAGTTGCTTTCTGGGAAGCAGAAAGAAATCTTTTCTACTAGCAGTCTGGTGTGGTGCCAAGTGAAATGTAAAGCCCCAGCCCTTGGAGAAAAGTTCCCGCCAGGAATCCAGGAGGTCAAGATCTGCTGCCATATGCTTTAGTGTAGTTCTGGTCTTGATGGGTACCACCAAAGGGCTTTGAAGTCTGTTTAGGATGGGGTCCCAGACTTTCATTAAAGTCACCCCCCCCCAACAATAACAGGTCTCCTGGCTGCAAAAATGCTGTGATTTCCTGTGCAACCTCTGGTTAGAACTCTGTTGTATTCAAGTTTGGACCATAAATATTCCCCAGCAGGACAGTTTGAGAGTTGATCAGAGCTCTGACTAGCACACACCTTCCATCTTTAGAATAGATAGTTGAGAGAATCTTTGCTATGAGATTTTTATGGAACAAAGGAGCAACTTCTCTTGACTTTGAGAAGAGTGAGCTCCTCGCTACATGCCCAACCCAGTCCCTGGTGAATTTTTTGTGTCTCCACAGGCAGTGGGCGGGTGTCTTGGAGAAAAGCAATATTGCACTTCTATGTTGTTAAGATGTGTGAGTACTTGCTTCCTTTAATAGGTGAATTCATACCTTGTACATTCCAGGTAACAATATGAAAGGGCTTTAGTTAGGCTCCATCATGGAAGGTTGAAGTGGTAATGTGATGCACCCCAATGTCCAGTTTTGTGCCTCATCTGCATAGTGCCCTCTCCAAACTCCATGGAGCTGATAACAAGGGGAAGATGACGCAGGGTCTGACTGGGATTGCAGAAGATTCACTATCCATTGGAATAGCTCAAAGGGGCCAGGTGTGGTCATACCACAATACCTGGTGTGATGGAGTATGGCTGAATGAGAGAAAACTTGTATGCTGTACATCTAAGTTTCTTAACATGGCACTGGGATATACCTGAATGGGTAGCGTCCCAGAGCACCAACAAAACTAAATGTTACACTAACATACAAAGAACAATTAAATATTGATAATCAACAATGTTACTAACTAGAAGCAAAATATACAAACCATCATAACAACAATTGATTTCATAAATCAAAAAACTCTTTGATAATGTCAACAGGAGCAGTCTGTGGCATCAAGATATGGAGCAGGGTAGAAACAAATATCCCACTCCTTGTATACCCCATGGACATTTAGGCTCCTGGGTTGCAAAGTCTGCTCCCATGAGCACAACTAGCTCCCCTCGGGCCTGTAGGATTCTTGAAACCAATCATATCCTTACGGTGGGGTAGTATGGGGACAAGTCCTATGGTGTGATTGAAACTGTTATAACTGAACTGTCACTTACATTCATTCATTCAGATGAGGAGGGACAACCACCCACAGATCTGCTTTAATGCCAGAGACATTAAAGCATGTCCTAGACCCCCCCTCTCTACAGGTAGGGCCATAATAGGAGTCCCTCAACTCACCCCTCCCAGCTATCCGGTAGGACTGCATGTGCTGCGAGAACAGAGGAATACTGATTTGCCCCAGCATAACAGAAATAAGGAAAGGAGAGAGAAACATGCTCAAAGTGCAAGGTAACAGAGCAAGAACAGAAAGTCTTACCCCACAAAGACTAGCATGCCCTGAGACTTGGTTAACAGCTGGGTTCCACAGTGTAGCAGGATACACAAGTGGAAAAATGTGGCTAACTTAAGTCCCAGTGTAGTCTCTTAGGGAAATGGAGACAAACACCAGCATCTGTACCATGTCAGTCCCAGGTACAAAATGACCTACGCTGATGATGGCATGTAGCTTGCTAAGGAATCTCCCTCACTTTTGACCACTAAGCTCAGGTACTCAACTAACCGTGGTGCAGAATCAGCTTAGACTGGGCAGCAGACACATTTCTCACACTGAAGACCCACAGTACTATAAAAACTGTAGCTCAAGCTGCCAACCCATGCCCATGAGACTGCCCAGCATGCCAGACTGACACACTGGGGTGGACTGAATATAATGCAGTCTCATTGAGTAGGAGGACTAGATACAACTGCCCACATCTATGAACAACACTAAAGTATTCCTCCATTTATTTCCATCTGTCAAACAGACTGCATGGGCAACCAGAGAGATGCAGTTATGCAGGGCTACTGCTGTGATGGGTGCTGGGCTGGTGGGGAGAGGCCAAAGAAAGAAGCAGGAAGCAGTGAGAGAGTAGAAAAAGTAGATGTCCCGAAACGGCAGAACACTCAATGCACAAGTAAGTGTCATTCAGAATGCTGAGGCAAGGAAAGTGATGGGAAGGGGGGCACTGATACAAAACCCATGAAGAGTAGTATGCCTCTGTAACTGGTGAAGGGGCCTGAATAGTATATTGAAGGGGGAATCCTGTACAATAAAGCAGGCCTGTCCCAGAGAGTGTAATAGACAAAAGAGAAATGGGGTGGCAGCATTTCAGTGAGAAAACGAAAGTCATAACACCATTGTGTATGACCTAGCAACAGTACGGGGGGGTTGTAGGGGGAGGGAATGTTGGCTAGCCCAGGATCACTGGTAGAGGTGGGCATTGGTAGCCAGTGAGTGTGCTAGCTGGGTCAGACATGAGGCTGTGGAAGCCCTTTCCCCTTTTGCCACCATCCACTACACTGTGCCCAGGAACCAAGCAGATCCTGAAACTTGACACATATCAGATAGAACAGAGAAGAGGTGAAATTGACACTGATGTGTGCCAGCAGTGCCCTTAAAAGGAGAGTGGCTGACTGGCCTACCTACCTATCTCAGGCTACTGTGTCACCAAGAGGGCCTTACCAAAAGCACATACTATATGCTATCATACATATACTATTGAGGCCAGTCCCTGATCATCATAGCTTTGCCCAAATAATGGGTACATGGATGGAACAGCAGTGAATGGGAGAGGGGAATACACCAGAATCTGTTAGCACCCTTTGCAAACTGTGTGAGAGGCCTTTCGGCACCATGCAATTCTGCTTAAAGTTGGACCGGCATAACATTCTGTGGTGATTTGCATATGCAGCCCATGATGCTTTGCATTGTGGGGGCATGTGTGATTTTGTATACACCAGAATGACATGTGGCCAGTTGGGGAGAGAAATAGAGCACCCACATGCCCTTGAGGCTGATTGTCACAGTGGCCCCCTCTAAGTTGCTCTGATGCCCAATACCCTGTCATGAGGAGACAGCCCTGCAAAGACCCACCCAGTAAACCACAGATGATTAGCCACCCATGTAGCTGACAGTTAACATTACCATTACCATTACCATCACACAGGGAGAGAAATATCTTCAAATTTAGCAAAATATACTTATTTGTGTGTACACTATAAAGAATATAAACAGTTTCTCCACACATTTAGCCACAAGCTTCTGAGGCAGCACATCAAGGTTCAGGTGACAGTTCTGGAAGTGGTGGTGGCTGACAGACTGTTTGAGCTGGGAGTTCAGGGTGTGGATGTAGGAGATGCTGTTGGCTGGTTGATGGAAGTTTGAACTGCCTTCAGGAGTTGTGAGAGCCTTTTTGTGTGGTCATTTGACGATCAGCATCCAAAAGCAATGGAAGTGGCTGTCTGTCCAGAGGCAAGTCAGATGGGGATGATTCATGAGTAGAGCCTCTGGAACTTCTGCTGCAGTTCTGGTCGGGCTAGTTTCCTGTGTTGGTGCCTTAGGAGATGACTACTCAGTTTTCTTTCAGTTGCTTAGGCATTGCTGCCATTGTTCACCAGGGCTGCACTGGTGGTGGGGGGTCAGTAAAGTAGGGGGACAACTCAATGTCCTGTGCAGTGGGTGTGGTACCTGTGACAGCAGTGTTGAACTTAGCTTGTGCATGGGTAGGGCAACCAATTTGAAAGGCACCGCAGTTTTGATTAACAAATGCTGCTGCTTCTTGGGGGGAGGCAACAAACTCATGAAACACCCCATTCCTCTCCAACTTAAGGATAGCAGGATAAGTCATCTTGCATTTTACCCCCAACTGCTGCAATGATTTTCTAACAGCCATGAAAGCAGCTCTTCTCTTATTAAGCCTGGCACAGTTGTCCTTGTAGAAGGAGATGCTATGCTAATGCCTCAGCAATGATCCTTTTTCCCTTGCCATGGCCAGAATTTTTTCTTTCACAGTATACCAGAGGAATAAGGCCAGTATGGGAAGGGTCCATTTTGCCTGCCTAAGGGTGGGGAGCTAGTGTCCAGTGTACCTGCTCAGTTTCAAGGCTTTCATCCACCTAGAATGCCGGCGTTAGTGCACTTGGTCATCAGGGAGCCAAGTTGGGATTTTGCTGACCCCTGTTTTTTGTGGGGGACTGCACCCCACATGCCCACCATGTGAGGGGTTGTGCCCTCCCCTGCACATCCCTTATTAGTATTCTAACTCCAAAGGGGGGGTGGACCTCAGAGAGGGGGTGCGAATCCCAAAATCGGCACCCTAATGTGCCGGCGCACTAACATCAGTGCTCTAATCATCAGAAAGGAGTTTCAAGAGGATGTTTCTCAGCCCAAAGATGCTGCTAATTAAGTGATGGACTTAATCTACCACATTTCTGCCCTCAGACCCTTCTGGCATGCCAAGAATCCTAATGTTATTTTGGTGGCTATAACAGTCAAGGTCATCCAACTTTTCACAGATAAGGGCCAAATCAGCCTTTAAGAGGTGCAGTACTGACTTGGTGGTGTCTCCTCACATATCCAAGTGATTTAACATGGTCTCTGAATGAAAGACCCATAGAGAAAGTTCTTCCATTTTTAGCTCCATGTGGACTATAGAAGACTTGACTCCCAATACGTTCAGGAGGATTTTGTCAAACCTGTTTCTATCTCTGGAGCCATAGGATGGCTTGCGGTTGCACTGCCAGTTGCCATATACATCTCTTGGTGCGGACTTTAATCAATGAAAGTGTCAGGAAAATGTGGGCTGATTTATAGTAAAAAGGTATTTTTCATTTCAGGACAATTTATTGAAACAAATAAAATCATTTTCCACCAAAGAGAATGATTTTTAAACATAAAAAAGAGTTTTTTTCTGGTGTATAGCTGGAGGTGAGGAGCTGAGACTTTAGGCTGCCATCTTGAACACAGCAGAACTTTAAGTCCAGCATAGCCTTCTTATTACCCACCTCATGAACCCAGTAGATAAGAATTTTCAAATCCCTGCTGAAACATCATTACACGCCACCAAAATGTCACTCCATGCCACAGGTGTAAAAACACATTTTGGCTAGGATTTGAAAAATGGCAGCTATAATGTTCGCAAGGTGGTGTGAAAAAATGACTATGTTGAAAATTTAAGGTCAAAATTTTTAAAATAGCCAAAGTTATAGAAAATGTTCACTGTACACTCATAACTTTGCTATTTTTACTTATTTTGACCCCTGATTTTCAACATAGCCATCTTATGACCCCACCTCATGAAAAAGGGTGGTGAAAAATGTTAAAATCCTGCCCAAAAAGTGATTTTATAAATCAACCGCATAATTCCATCACCACTGGTCATGAAGTGGCGTACCAAAAAGACCATGTTAAAAATTTGGTATCAAAATATGAACAAATGGCAAAGTTATGAATCAAAGTTCAAACCCCACTGAAGTACATTACATCACACTTACCTGATTCTCTCATATCACAGTCTCTGGTTCCAGCAGCAAGATGTGTCTTTGATCAGAGAGAGGATCTACCCTATGGGACATGTTCATATGAGTGAGGGTGTGTGGGTGGTGTGGGGAGTTTTGGGTGGTGGGTGCTGAGTGGGAGGTCAGGGTGGGGTGGGTGGGTTGGGTGTCTGGGGTTCAAATTGAATGGAACAATTTTCTTTTTATAGGGTTACAAAAATCGAGGAATGGTTTTCTTTGTTGCAGGTGATAGTCTGACACTGGAGATTGGGCACCCAAATGTCAGGCTCATGTTCAGCACCAGGGGTGGGTACCCTTGTAACACCACCTACAAAAGAGGAATGGGGTAGGTAACCTGGAGGGGAGGGGGATTAAGAGAATCAATACCAGGAGTGGGCACTCAGGTCTGCTTATAAATTAAAAATATTGAAACATTCTGGGAAGGGTGGGCAGATGACCTGGAGGGGAGGGGGGAGGCGTTAACCAGGTGATACCCCAGTCTGCTAAAATAAAATGTTATAGCTAGACAGACAGACAGACAGATAGATAGATAGATAGATAGATAGATAGATAGATAGATAGATAGATAGGTAGATGAACGGGTGTGAGAGAGAGAGAGAGAGAGGTGAGAAAGAAGAATCGCAATCTCTAGCTCACTGGAGAAACTGAAGCTAGCAGCAGGACTCCAGCTGTGGCTTCACAAGTCAAGAAAGTCCCACTGTTTTCATTCTGAGAATACAGGTGAAAGGCTTCTCTCACTAAAGTAGGTAATCTGGATTTTTGGGTGCCAATAAACATTATTTCCAGGGAAGTTTTCAAAAAAACAAGCACAAGAATCTAGCAAAATGGGTCCTGTTTACCTATGTACAGGTGTTTCTTTTCTGAAAATACATAATTTTTATTAAGTTTTTAACATTTTTTTTAAATCAGTAACAGATGGCACCCATACAAAAGAAAAATTTCGGATCACAAAAGAAGAATCTCAAAGAAGTTCTTCTGTTGTGACCTGGAAGATCCTTCTTTTGTATCAGACATCTATCTGAAAGACCCTACTGAGCATGCTCAGAACAGAAATTTCAAACCCTTATAACCTGGGATAAAATTAATATTTTTTCATCACAAAAAGGGATTTTGACAGCTCACGAACAGGGATTGCTAAAAAGGATCAGCTCGCAGAAAGGGATCATGAAAAGTGATTTTAAAGTCCGATAACTATGAAACCAATGTAAATTGTTTTACCAAACCAGCAAAAGTCACATCGTTAGGGCAAGCCCTTTCTACTCTGAAGGTTTCAGCCTGAAATTCCAAACCATTTCTTTGCAGTGCCCTTTTAAAATCCCTTTTCATGAGACAATCCCTTTTCGCAATTTCTTTTCATGAGCTGATCCCTTTTCATGAGGTAGGGTAATGTGACCCTCCTCCTCACAAAAAGGGATTTTGACAGCTCATGAACAGGGATTGCAAAAATGGATTGGCTCACGAAAAGCGATCACGAAAAGGGATTTTAAAGCCCCATAACTATGGAACCAATGTAAATAGTTTCCCCAAACCAGCAAATGTCACATCCTAAGTGCAAACCATTCAACCCTGAAAATTTCAGCCCAAAATTCCAAACCATTTCTTTGCAGTGGTCTTTAAAAATACCTCTTTGTGATCCTTTTTTGCAAGCTGGTCCCTTTTTGTGAGGTTTAAAACTGTCATTTTTTATATAACTACAAAAACACAGAGGCATGGGTGGGTAGAGGATGTCCCCCTCACCAAAACCCATGCCTCGGGTTTTACAAAAGACATCCTTGGGGCATGTTATAAGGTTTCATTTTCTCCCCTCGATAAGAAAAAAAACAAAATGGTGGTCGATGAGCAGGGATTTTCTTGCAGAAAGGGATCCCTTTTCACAATCCCTTTTTGGGAGCCGTTCATGACCAGGAAACCTTGATCAAAACTGTATCTATCCCAAAGACTGAACTGAGCATCCTCAGAACCCAAATTGTTTAAATTTAAAGGAAAACTATGGGCTTGTCAAATAAAGCTGTTTTTGTGATTCTTATTAGGCAAATCGCAAGGCTTAATAAATTGTGTTTTGCACTCACAGTTTGAAACTGATGTTATTGTCATGTGATTCAGCCACACGTCCGAGGTGCCAGGCACCATGTTCCTTGTTCGTTTTCAGCACAGCTGTCTCTTTGGGGTCATGGTGTGATGAGCACTGCATGCTGGGAAGAACCACTACTGAATGAAGAGATCGACTTTGTAGGCAAGCGACACAGAAAGTAATTCCAACGTCTTTTTAATTTCAGCGACTGCAAAAAGGATTTACTTGGCAATCAGACTACTAAAAAATGACAACACAGAAATGCATGAGGACACTGTGAGAGACGTTTGTATCTATGGTGGTTCACTGTTTGCTGCTCAGGGAACAAAAACGTCTCTCACAGCATCAGTAGATTAGTCAAATAAAACTGTTTTTGTGATCATGTACCCCTTATTAGGCAACTTGCAAGGATAAATACATTATGTGTTGGACTCACAGTTGTTTGCATCTGAGATTTTCACGCGATTCAGCCGCATGTCAGAGGTGCCAGGTGCCATGTTCCTTGTTTGTTTTCAGTCACTTTGGAGTCACTGTGCTGAGTGCTGCATGCTGGGAAGAAACCCTATTGCATGATGAGATCGGCTTTATAGGCAAGCAATGCAGAAAGTAAGTACTACATGACATTTTCGTTTCAGCAACTGCAGAAAGGACTTACTTGGCAACCAGACTACTAAAAAATGACACTACAGATATACAGGGGGACATTGTGAAGAGATATTTTTATCTATGGTGCTTGAGTGTTTCCTGCTCAGGGAACAAGAACGTCTTTCACAGTGCCCAATTCATTTGCATATCCTGAGCTGAGAGCGAGGGGTCCTATAGCTTGGTATGGCACTGTGCAGTCCAAAAGTGAACCAAAAAAAACACCTAAAAAAGGCATGGCACAGCCGGCCCGGTAGCACTGAGGGTTGAGGAACTGGACACCACACCTCGCACCACACTGGCAACCCAGGATCGGGAACGAGCCTGGGTAGTCATGGGTCGGCAGGGGAGGACTAGGATTGAGCATCTGACAACTGCTCTCCTAGTTCTGGGCAGACGGGGTGGACGCACACCGTGCTCTGCTGGTCCCTGGGGATGCCGGGAGGTACTGCAGTTGCACAGGTGCCAGTGGGGGGGAAGCACAGCAGACATCTGCACATTAGTGCGCTGACGTCCTTGCACATCTGTGCTTCCATCAGGGGTAAAATCATGGGAAAATGGCATCACAGATCCATGGCAGCTTGATAGCTGCTGTTCCACCGACCGACGATGCCCGGAATGGCATGTGCCAGTAATGGTTCCTTGCCGGGCAGGGGGGTTATGGAGGGGGCCCCCTTCGCAGGCAGAGATGCATCTACCAGCTGGGCTTGTGGAGTTCTGGGTCAGAGGTGGAAGGAGCAGTGGCTGGATGAAGAGCAGGACTATGACTGGTAAGGAGAAAAAAGAAAGGCATGGCAGGATAAAATAAACCAGCAAATATTAAATTACTACCCTTTACACCACTGTCTTAAAGACAGATCAAGTTACCCACTGTTTCCCTTTAATAACTTTGGAACATATTAATATTTTTTCACCAAACAAATGCTAGATTGTTCCTTAGGATAACCTCTTTCTACCCTGAACATTTCAGGCCAAAATTCTAAATGGTGTGGTCGCAGCATGATGAGGAAAAAACAGGGAAAAAGTGTCAAAATGGTGTAAAATGCATTTTGTCACAATTCGCTGCACAAAATCCGCAAACTCGATTGAAATGTAACTTGGCAAATCACAAGACATACCACCTGACACCATCCATTCTAAATTTTTTGCTGAACAGTTGCAAAGTTATTAACATGCAAAATTTGGGGTTTAACAGTAAAGTGCCTGCCCAACCGTAACTATAGAGGCATGACTGTGCCTCTATAATATATATATATATATATATATATATATATATATATATATATATATATATATATAATATACCCACTATCCCACTATTAGTCAGTGTTACCTAGAAACCCTTCCTTACCCACAGCCTCCAATTGCCCCTTATCTTCTTGTATACATAAAGTTAGGGGTCTTAAATCATGAAATAGCACCACCAATGTAAACTTTACAGAGCAGGCTGCAAGCATTGTATGTTCAGTGAGTCCAGGTGACTAAAGGTGGAAATGAAGCACTGAAAGGGTCTAACTGTCCACAACCACAGTGGCCTGACTGGCCTGACTGGCCTGACTAGACACTGTTGCACGCAGGAACAGCTGATGTGATCTGAGAGGAACACAAGCATTTATTCAAGCAACACTTCCAATTGTAATCAAGCCTCCTTCAGTCACAAATACTCCTTATTTGAGCAAAATTATATTACTCCCAGAAACAGGATCTTCTTTTTAGACACCAACTGTAATTATACTTGACAATCATTTATGATACTCAAGATATTACCATTAAGGGTACACATTTTGTAAGCATATTGAAGTTGTATGTATCAAAACAATATTCAATTCCATGGGCATCAAATCTGACATAAAACCCCTTAATAACTGAAGATGATTACAAGTTGGCTGAGTGGGAGGCTGCAACAGGTGGTGGTGAGAGGGGAGCTCTCAACTCCAAGGCCGGTGATGAGTGGGGAACCACAGGGCTCTGTGCTGGGGACAGTATTATTTGGGCTCTTCGTATCAGACATTGCACATGGGATGGTGAGCAAGGTAAGTCTGTTCACTGATGACACCAAAATTGGAGCAGTGGAAGATGGAGGGGAGGGATGGAAGCAGCTGTAGGGGGACCTAAGCAAGGTCAGAGAGGTGGCAGCTGGGGTTCAATGCAAAGAAGTGTAGGTTATGCACTTTGGGTGAAGAACCCAAGGAAAGAATACTGGCTGGAGAGGTCAGGCTGGGGATCACTGAGAAGGAGAAGGACCTAGGGGTAATGATAACAGGGACCATGAACAACACTGCCCAGTGCAGGAGAGCAGCTGCAAAAGCGAACAAAATGCTGGGGTGCACAGCGAGGGGTCTTCATCCAGGCGAAGAGAGGTGATCTTGCCCCTCTTCAGGTTGCTGGTAAGGCTGCACTTACAGTATTGTGTGCAGTTTTGGAGGCCATACCTAAAGCGTGATATCAGGCTACTGGAGGGGTTGCAGAGGAGGGCAACAAAGATGATATGTGAAATGGAGGGGAGAGACAATGAGAGCAGGCTGGGAGATCTAAATATGTACACTCTGGAGGATAGAAGGGACTGGGGATACGATAGAGACATTCAAGTATCTGAGGGGAATCAGTAAGGATGAGGCAGATGGGATCTTTAAGCTAAGGAAGGAGGGAGAGGGACACCAGGGGGCATTGGCTAAGAATAGAAACGGGAAGATTTAGGAGGGAAATGAGAGGACACTGTTTCACAGAGAGGGTGGTAGCAAAATGGAATGCAGTACCAGAATGGGTGGTATCATGTAAATCTGTCAACAGCTTCAAAAGGGCATGGGACAGGGAACAGGGGAGTGCAAGGGTGGGGAAGGTGGGAGGTGGCAGTGGGATGGCAAAGGGGAGGGATGGGGCAGCTGTAAACTAGGGGTGCTAGCTGCACACTCGAGCAGACTTAGGTAGACTGGATAGTCTTTCTGCTGGCACATTCGTATGTTTGTATGATTGCAGTGTACATACAGTGGTGCCAATCAAAATGCAACCCAGTAATGCTGCAGTATATCACAAAATATTACAGTATACTGCAGGTATCAGTGTCATTCAATGGCAACTAAGCCTTTTTGTCATGCAGTATTTTGTGACAGGTCATTTACTGCAAGTTATCATGTTGCATTGTGGCTGGCTCTAATGTATTCATGTTTCCTTCCCCCTAGGGACTTCTATTTGCATGTGCTATAATTGTGTTTTGACTGGCATTTTGAATGACATTGCATTCAATTTCCATTTTTAGTAGTGTTTTAACATCTCTTGTAATAGAAAAGGATGAAATGAAGTGAAATTTCACATTTAAAGAACATAATTTAAAGATTTGCAGGCACTATACAGCTGCTGTTGGAAATCATTGGTTAGACTTTCATTGCTGAATACTCAGTGGGTGACCCTATCCCACCCAACTATGGAAATGGGTGAAAGCTGGAACACACTGGAAATGAGATGTGGTGCAGGGCTATCCTGTGTAAAAATGAATGGGCAAAAGCAGGACCACACTGAAAGTAAGACGACTTCTGATAATAATTAAATTGGGAGAGTTCTATGATATAAATATGTAGACATTTATCATAATTGTTCTCCTACCTTTCAGCAGCACATTACCTCTCGAGATTCAAACTTAAAATCTAATTTATTTGTTTGAACTAAGGAGCCAGATTTTCATCGGCAATAGCTTGCCACAAGCCCCAGGTGCATTGAAGGTGCTTAAGGCAATGTAATCAGATTTTGATCCCATGTAGCAAATGCTGCTATTTAGACCAACTTTTTGTGGTCTAGCTTGTATCAATTCCAGGGCTCCTTTTTACGGTGCTTGCACCAAAGATTTGGTGCAAGCTGCATAAATCAGGTAAACTGTCACAACTGCACTCGACCTAGTAAAATTGGATGCAGTTGCAGCAAAAGTGGCTGGCACACCACCTATTTCAAAGTTCTGTGCCACAGTACTTGATACAAGCCCTGTGCCACCCTTTGAAAATCCAGCCCAACGTGTTCACTCAAAACATCAAAAAACAAATGATCTGCTCTTTTTCTTTCAACTCTAGGTAATGGCGATACATTGCCAAAATGGGAGAGTGCCTCAGAAAAGCACTAGGAAACAGGCAAGAAGGTGGGGTGGAGCAACAATGGGGAAACATCAAAACTGCCATCACAGAGGCAAAAATCCTTTGTGTGAAGCAAATAAACAAATCAAAATGAAAGAAAAAAACACTATTGTTCTCAAAAGAAGTGGCGGAGCAGGTAAGGGAGAAAAAGATAGTATTCAGGAAGTATAAGGAAACACAGAAGGAGCAACATAGAGAACTGTACCAGTTAAAGCAGAAGGAAGCGGGGAAGGCATTCAGAATAGCAAAGGCCCAAACTGAGGAAAAGATAGCCAACTCGGTTAAGAAGGGGGATAAAACCATTTATAGGTACATTAGGGAGCAAAGAAAGACAAAGGCAGAGATATGGAGGCTGAATAAAGAGGAAGGTGGCTGGGCACAGAACGACAGTGAAAAAGTAAGGATACTGACCAAATATTTCTGCTCAGTATTCACAATGGAAAAGCAGGGGGAGAGACCTAATCCAGTCAATACAAGCACTCTGGATAGGGGGGTTGATATTAGTCATTTCACAGAAGAAAGGGTTCTGAAAGAACTCTTAAAACTGAAGATGGATAAAGCAATGGGGTTTGATGGGATTCACCCCAGAATTCTAAAAGAACTAAGGGAAGAACTAGTAACACCACTGACTACCCTTTTTAATAAATCATGGGAGGATGGTGTGGTACCTGAGGATTGGAGAAGGCTGGATGTGATTCCCCTTCACAAAAGTGGGAGCAAGACAGAGGCAGGAAACTACAGACCAGTCAGTTTGACGTCAGTGGTAGGGAAAAGAATGCAATCACTTCTGAAGGAAGGAATTGTTGAGTACCTAGAGGCCAGTGGGGCACAGGACCCAAGGCAGAATGGATTCACAGCAGGAGGGTCATGTCAAACAAATCTAATTGATTTCTTTGATTGGGTGACCAAAGTAGTAGACCAGGGAGGGGCTGTGGACATGACCTACCTAGACTTTAGCAAGGCATTTGGCACAGTCCCACACAAAAGATTAATAAACAAATTAGCCAGCCTGGGAGTGGGTCCCAGGGTGGTAGTCTGGGTAAAATACTGGCTGAATAACAGGACACAGTGGGTAATAGTAAAAGGAGTCCACAGTGGAGAAAGGAGGGTTACTAGTGGGATACCGCAGGGTTCAGTACTGGCACCAGTCCTTTTTATTGTCTTTATAAGTGACATTGCAGAGGGACTGGAGGGGAAGGTATGTCTCTTTGCAGTTGACACAAAGATCTGCAACAGGGTTGATAAGCAAGGTGGGGTGGAAAGGATGAAAAGGGACTTGGCAAGGTTAGAGGAATGGTCAAGTGTATGGCAGTGTAGATTCAACACAAATAAGTGCAAAGTAATGCACCTGGGAAACAAAAACCCAGGGCAAGAGTATACAATGCAGGGTGAGATACTGATAACAGCAAAAATGGAAAGGGACTTGGGGATAGTCATATCAGATGACCTAAAGGTGGGCCAGCAATGTGAGAAGGCAGTAAGGAGGGCTGGGGGGATACTGGGATGCATAAGGAGAGGCATCACCAGTAGAAAACTGTAAGTTGTTGGCCCTTTATACAGATAGTTGGTAAGACCATATCTGGAGTATTGTGTACAGTTCTGGAGACCCCATCTCCGCAAAGACATAGACAGGGTGGAGGCTGTCCAGAGGAGGGCAACCAAACTGGTGCAGGGTCTGCACCAGAAGACATATGAAGAAAGACTAAAGGAGCTTAAGATGTATAGCCTCAAGGAAAGGGGGGGCATGATAGAAACTTTCAAATACCTCAAGGGAATCAACAAAGTCCAAGAGGGTAGCATCTTTCAAAAATAGATATGCAAGAACAAGGGGCAAAATTTGAAGATAGAGGGGGACAGCTCAGAGGTAATGTGAGGAAGTATTTCTTCACAGAGAGGGTTGTAGATGCATGGAACGCCTTCCTGAGGAGGTCGTAGAGTCAAAAACAGTGGAGGAATTCAAGAATGCATGGGATAGACATAAGGCAATTCTAGTGGGGGGTAGAAGGAAGTAGGATGTTGGTTAACTAGGATCTGTAGCTTATCCGTTTGGTAGGGAAATGAGCAGACTAGGTGAGCCAAGTGGTCCTTATCTGCTGTCAAATTCTATGTTTCTATGTTTCTATCATTTATCACATAGCAGCATCACAATTGCTCTTGCCCCCACTAGAGCCCCTAAAGCACCCCATCCCTGTCACCTCACCTTCTCCCAGGTCTTATCAGCTCACATGTTACCCCTACAGTTTGCCCTCCATGGCTGATCCCTAAGGATGGGGCTAGGTAACTTGGGTGGACAATATCCAGCATAGGAGACAAAATTAAAAGTATCTGTATGCACCAAGTCCCATTGTCATAGCACACATTCAGAATGCATACAGTACATAACTGCTGTGCTATCTATGCCCAGCAACTACACAGCAGATACAGTATTGTATTAGCAAACAAACATGGTTGGTATTGACCAATGCTTACTTAAATATTGTTATAAAATGGATAGGGAATTCACTGTGTCCTGATTGGCTGGGAGTTTGGAATTCCATGTCTTTCATGGTACAACCACCGAGTCAGGAACCCTTCCGTAACTAGGGTGCAGCACAGCTAGATATCAATGCCTCCCACAAATGTTTTGTAAAAAAAATTTCTGGCAGCCATGTTTGTAAGGTAAAAAACCTTAATACCCCTGACTTCCCATACATGTTAACAAATATATGCTAACACAAGTCTAAAAACGCTCCACTGTAGCCATAACCTAAAACATACATAACATTGTACAATAAAACATTTAAAACCATCCACCTACCCTTTTGTCCCCTACAGTGCTACTTTTTCCACAAAGGCCACAGATCCTCAATGCTGAATCCTATAATCTGCTGCCACACAGTACAGTAATACTTTTCAAGCATGCCCCCCAAAAAAATCTGGCACTTATTCTTCAAGTGCCCTTCCACTGACTCTAAGTCATGTACCATCATCTGGCAATGTTAATAAAGAATACAGCTTTATTTTTTTTTAATAAAGATTTTTACTGAAATTTTCCAAAATATAACATTTGTAACAATCCGATTACACCTACAATCATAGGTTCAAGTTTTAAACAAGCAACAAAAACAATGAACTATAAAAGACAAACATGTAAGGAAAAGTGACAATGGACAATTAGAGCCCAAATTTAATACCCCAGATCAGATCACAGCAGAAGAAAAGAGATGTAGTTAATGCAAATTATAACAAGCATTTGTCAATGCCGGAGTTCGTTGTTGGGATTGCTGTTAGTATGCACCGATTGGCAGGACTACAGTTCCCAGCAGAAAAAACAAGTTATGCCACCAAGCTCACATTCCTGTTGAAATACAGTGAAATACTGTTTCCTCAATTCGTTATCAGGTTTGAAGAGTGACGATATGTTTACGATTCAGAGAAGATGAGGGCACTGGAGCCCCACCATGGGTTGGACATTATGATTAGAAACCCTAATGCCCCGGGCATTAGTTGGTATTTTGCACTACACATTTTCATCATGGCCTTTTGTGACCCCCACCTCATGAAAGCATTTGGAACCTCTGCTCATAAACAGTGGAACTGTCATTTTGTTAATCTGTCCCAAACGTTGATTTCTCACAGCGACTGCACCATTCTGCACCAATTGAGCGAAAACACAGTTTGGGCAGGATGTGAAAAATGGCAGTGGTACCATTCATAGGGAGGTGTGAAGAGATGGCAGTGTTGAACATGTGAAGCGAAAATATCAAAAATGCTCAAAGGTATGAGCTTATGTGGAATCTGCACAATGCACACTCGTAACAGTCATTTAGTAAAATAATGTCACCAAAATTGCAACATAGGCATTTTGTGACCTCTGCTCATGAACACTGTCACTATGATTTTCTTAATCTGTCCTGAACATTGATTTCCCACAGCGACTGCTCCATTGTGTGCCAGATATGCGAAAAGACATTTCGGTCAGGACGTAAAAATGACAGCTGCACTGTTCATAAGGAAGTGTACAAAACTGACAATGTTGAAAATCTTGAGTGAAAATATTATAAATTCTCAATGTTATGAGTGTAATTGGAAACTGCACAACGCACGCTTGTAACACAGTCATTATATGGAGTTTTGTCACCAAATTTTCAACATAGGCATTTTGGGACCACCACTCATGAAAAGTGTCACTGTGATTTTCTTACTCTGTCCTGAACACTGATTTCCCACAGCGATCGCGTTATTCTTCTCCAGATGTCTGAAAACACATTTCAACCAGGTTGTCAAAAATGACAGCTGTAACTGTTCATAAGGAGGTGCAAAAAATGGCAATGTTGAAAATCTGAAGTGGAAATATTACAAATTCATGAAGTTACATGTGTTCTTTGAAACTGCGCAACGCTCGCTTGTAACACAGTCATTATATGGACGTTTGTTACCAAATTTTTAACATAGGTATTTTGAGACCTCCACTCATGGACAGTGTCACTGAGATTTTCGTAATCTGTCCTGAACACCGATTTCCCACAGCGACTGCGCTATTTTGCGCCGGAAGTGCGAAAACACATTTTGGCCAGGATGTGAAAAATGACAGCTATACTGTTCATAAGGAGGTGCAAAACAATGTCAATGTTTAAAATCTGGATTGAAAATATTACAGATTTGCGAAGTTATGTGTGTGCATTGAAACTGAGCAACATACGCTCGTAACACAGTCATTATATGAACTTTTGTCACCAAATTTTCAACATAGGTATTTTGAGACCTCCGCTCATGAACAGTGTCACTGTGATTTTCATAATCTGTCTCAAACACTGATTTCCCACAGCGACCATGCAATTCTGCACTGGAAGTGAGTAAATACACTTCAGCCAGGAAGTGAAAAGTGACAGCTGTACTGTACTGTTCATGAGGAGGAGTAAAAAAATGCCAATGTTGAAAATCTGGAGTGAAAATATTACATATTCAAGATGTTACAAGTGTGCATTGAAACTGTGCAATGCACGCTCATAACACAGTTATTTTTTTGGAATTTTTATACCAAATTTTCAACATAGGCTTTTTGGGAGCCCACCTCATGAACAGTGACACTGCTATTCTGGTACTCAGTCCCAAAAGGTGATTACACGCAATGACCATGAAAGCACCTTTCGGGACGGAATAACCAGATGACAGTGACTGAATTCATGAGGTGGGGTCCCAAGAACCCCTTGTTGAAAATGTGGTGCCAAAATTCACAAAAATGGCCAAGATACAGTATGCACCAAAGTTGAAAAAATAACATTTATGCCATTATACAGCTTACCGGCATGTCTTCAGTTCCCGGTCAGCTTTGAAGAGTGCAGACATGTTCCCGGTCCACTGAAGATCATCATGCCAGGCTCCGGAGGTAAGTATGGGGTGGGGTGTGGGAGGTGGGGTACGCAGTGGGTGGGTGCGGGTTGAGGGAGGCGTAAGAGATTCAACAAGGGACTGTTTTCTAGTTTACAGATTTAAAAAAATATTTAAATCTGTCACAGGAAGCTTTTTTTTTACAGGGTCTTGTGGCACGCTACGGTGGGCTCTTAGTGTGCCACCTGAATGTTTGGGGGGTTGTAGCCAATGAGGATTGGGCACCCCTGTCGGCACATACCGAGTGTGGGGGGGCAAGAGCCAAGGGGGCTTGGGCACCCCCCTCAGCACACAACAAATTGAGGGGGACATTATGCTGACAGGGAGTGGGCTCCCCCATCTGCAAATGAACTGGGAGGGGGCATGCCGACAGGGGGATTGGGCACCCCCTTTGTTTTTTGTTTTTTTTTTAATTGCAAGGGGGCATGTAAGTCCTGGGCTCATTGCGTTCTCACTGCTGTAAGCTACAGCAGTGTGAATGCACAACCAGGAATGCAGTGCAGGAATGTAACTTTAAAGGACCGAGCCTCGCCACTATTGGTGTGGCTCTGTCCTTTGAAAAGTTGCCCAACTCAGCCCAAACAGCTGAAAGTGAGTCATCGCCAGTCTGCCGACTGATTCGCCTGCCACTAGAAATGGAGCTCTCCATTGGGCACACCCCTGTAGAGCACCTTATAGCAATGCGTTTGTCTGCGCCTGTGCACCATAATGAACTCAAAAAGGATCTCAGAAATGCTTCATTCTGATTGGCTGTCAGCATTCCAACAGCCTTACATTAATCTCTGTTATACTGTCATGTACAGCTTAATCACTATGGTGCATGAATTCTTTCTGTCAGCATTACACTCTCTAACACTGCTGAATGACTGGAATGCATTCTGATTCTGAACCAGCATTCCGAAACAGTTGGTGGATGAACTATTTTATTAAAAATCTCCCTCTCAATAAAGAAAATATTCAAAGGGTACACTTCTAACACTCTTCTTTTGAAATCAGATTTTTATAATAGCTATAAGGCACTCCCAGGAGTTAGATTGACAGTCAGTTAATCACCCCTAGGGGCAATATGGCACTCGGCTGCACCTTGTGCCACATTATGTCCCAAGGGGATGATTAACAGACAGTTACTCTAAACCCTGATCATGCCTTATTGCTTAAAAGCAAAACATGACAGAGAGGGTGATAGTGCCTGAAAATGAGCAAAAACACGCAGAACAAATAATTGAAAACCTAAAAAGGAGATGAAGATACATAGAAATATAAACAAACAGGGTCCTGAGAAAAGGCCACTTTGTGCTAACCAGACAGGTGGGGAGAATCTGAGGGGAAAGGAAAACCGAAAAATGTCAACCCCACTACATAGAGATACTAAGCCAGCCGTGGAGAGATATAATGGCCCAAACAGCAAAGTATAAGGGAGTAAAAAGATATACACAAAAGAAGGTAAGACAAGGAGACGGTGTTCAAAAAATATGTGGCATGGGGCAAAAGAAATGCAGTAAAAAAGGGTAGAAGGAGGGGGAGAATGGAGCAAAATAGACTACAAGGTAGGGTGGCAGGGAAAAATATGCAAAGCAGGTCCTGCTCCATAGAAACTCCAGCGTGCATACTAGCAAATGAAAACAATACAGATGGTTTTGCCAGGCGATACCAGCCATTGGGCTTGTACAGAAAGGTGTTACAACAGAACTTAGCCAGGAACAGGCTCCAGATAGAAAAATAATCCTTCAACTCGCCCACTATCAAATGAGAGGTTCTCTCATACCATGCAGCGAGGGACAAAAGACTAAACCACTTTTCATAAGCTGGTGGCTGAGGGTCCCTCCAGTGTCTAAGGAGTACCCTTTTAGCAGCAACTATTGCACCATTGATCCAAAGGAGCTGTGGCCTGGTAAAGCCAGAATCAGGCTGGGGTAAGCCAAGGAGAGCCAAATGGGGGTCATGAATCCCCAAATTAGAGAAGATCCATTGACAAGCAGCCCACACTTTACTCCAAAAAGAGTCTATAACTGTACATGACCATAAAATATGTTTTAGGTTAGCCTGAGGGGAAGAGCACCTCCAACAATCACTGTGGGGTAAAAGGCCTGTCCTATACAACCACTAAGGTGTTCTATAGGCCCTGTGGGGTATCTTGTATTGAACAGATTTAGGCTGCATCTCTTTAGATGCAAGATATGAAATGGACTAGACCTGGACCCAGTCTTGTGTAGAAATCATGACACTGAATTCCAACTCCCATTTTTCTCTTGGGCCCTTGGGCAGTAACAGGGGACAAGCCTGAGCCCAAAAATGTTTTTACTTAGCAGAGAGGTGCTGCACCCCATCTAAGGTAAGAATCCAGTGGTCAAGTGTCTGCAGTTGAGAAAGAGCATAGTCTGGTGCAACCTTGAGCTTAACAAGCTACTCTCTATTATAATAAAAAGCTTACAAACATTTGATTTACACCAGTTATGTTTTCTTCAATTTATTGTTTAGTAGTTATTTATTATTTATTTTGCTATTCCCCTTCTGTTAGTCTACCAAATAGTGTAGATAATTCAGCAATTGTTTCACTGAGTCTTTCAAAATGTATCAGGCTGTTCCCTGCTAACCACACAATTGCTGTTTGTGACATCATTGGCTGTTGCCATGGTGAGCACCATGATGTCATAAACAAAGACATTGTGAAGTTAACAGGGTAGAGACAAATATTTTCAACTGTTTTCTATACAGATCGTTTAGATGGACTACCAAAATATGCTGCAAGTCTTGGAAAGAAATGTTGAAAATGAAAAAAATGTATTCTCTAGTAAATTGCAACAGCGGAAACATTTTATTAACGAAAGCACATGCAAAGTGCAGAGTTGCTCTTTAATCAGGTTCTGAATCTGTAAATACTTCCAAAACTGAGATATGGGTAGCTGTTACCTGGCTTGCAAGGTCTCAAAGGAGTAAAAACAACCTGTCAGTCAAAAAGATCTTGAAGCACTGAAATACCGTAGGCTTCCCAATCTTTCCAAGATACCGGCTTATTATCTATAAGCAGACCTGGATTGTGCCAAAGAGGTCGGAAGGATGATGTCCAGTAGTCCCAGTCCAGTGACTTAATGTATTTATCCCAAATAAACTTAGTATAATATGGACATGGGGGGATATCAGTATGTAGCAACCAATCCAGGAGAACAAGGGAAGGATGAAGAAAGATGGGGGCATAACAGAGCAGCACCTGCCATAAAATAGTAAAATCATGGTAGGCACGAATATCTGGTAGGCTAAAGCCACCCTCCTTCCATGGCCACAGTAAGATTTTAAGCTTTATTTTGGGAGGTTTACCATCCCAAATGAAACTTGTCAGCTTACTCACCAGTTTACCGAAGAAAGTGCCCAGAAGAGAAATTGGCAAGTTGCCCACGACATATTGAATCCTTAGGAGGGCAATAGGTTTAAGGAAATTAACTCTCCCCCAAAAAGAAAGGATATGAGCTTTCCAGTGAGCTATATCAGTGTCCAATGTATCCAACATTTTCTGAACATTGGATGCCACCAAGTCGGAAAGAGAAGGCTTAAGAAGAATACCCAGACAGGTTACACAATTAGGTGCCCATTGATATGGATAGGCTGCAAACATGTCAACTGTACAGACACTAATAAGGGGAAGTAACTGAGATTTCACATCATTAAGTTTATAACTGGGCAGGGCAGAGTAAACCTTAATTATTTCCTGAAGGGCAGGGAGGGAAGGAGCCAGGTCAGAGAGATAAAGGGTAATATCATCGGCAAGAAGGGAAATTTTATGAGACACGTTCCCCACCGTCAGAGCCAGAAAATGGAGATCCACTCTGATCTTGAGTGCTAGATGTTCCATGATGAACAAAAACAGAAAGGGGGATAATGGGCAGCCGTGTTGGGTTCCTCTACTCAGGGGAAAATAAGGGGAGAACACAGAGTTGGTAAGAACCAATGCAGTGGGTGAGGTATAAAGGAGTCACACCAGGGAAATAAAGGGGGCCAGAAGTCCAAATCTAGCCATCACATCAAATAGGTAAGCCCACTCCACCCTTTCAAATGCCTTCTTGGCATCTAAAGAAAGGGTGGCAGTGTGCTGGGTGAAGGAGAGGCATGCCATAAAAGGTCTAGGGTTCTCCGGATGCTATCAGACCCCAATCTTCTCCGGACAAAATCCACCTGATCTGGATGAATTAGGAGTGGCATAATAGGTTCCCTCCATTTAGAAAGGACTTTAATAAAAATGTTCACATCTACATTAAGTAAGGAAATTGGTCTGAACTAGGAGCAAAAAGTACTACATTTGCCTTTTTTTAGGAATGAGGGTGATAATAGCCTGGGAGAAAGTAAAAGAAGCTGACCCCTTTTTCCACACTTCATTAAAAAATATAACCAATCCTGGAGATAATATATTGGAGACGGTGGAATAAAATTCATGGGTAAAGCCATCTGGGCCTGGGGGCTTACCCAGTGACATATTCTAGATACCATGGGCAATCTCATTGGGAAAAATGGGTGCTGTCAGGAGTAGCAAATAGTGTGCAAGAACCTGAGGGAGGGATAAGCCTCATAAAAGTGGAGTACTGATCAGGCATAAGATTGACTTCAAAAGAATAAAGAGAAATATAGTCTTGAAAGGCTCTGTAAATATCAGTTGGGGTTGTTAAAGTATTCCCTTGGGATTCAGTAATTAAGGGAATGTATTTATTCTGGGCCTGGGCACATATCCTAGCCATCAACAGTTTCCCTGGACACTCCCCATCCTCCCAATATTTCTGGTTCAGTCAGTAAAGAGCATAGTCCATTTTGGATTGTAAGATATCCTCAATTTCTGTTTTAGGTTTGGTAATTTGGTTCCCAAGGAAATAATTGTGGTGGGGGTCCTGGACCACTTTCTGTTTGAGATTCTTTAATTCCTCTTCCTTCATCTGCAGAGAGGAGATATGCAGCCTCTTCAAATGGGCCAACTTGGCTATGAGTTGTCACCACAGAACTGCCTTAAGGGTTTCCCTTTTTTTTCTCAAAATATTTTATTGAAAGGGTGTTGGATACACAGACAATAAATGCATACAGTAAGGGCTTTCCATTGAGTAGCATATGAGCACTCCAGGGTGTCGTTAAAAGAAAAATACTCTTGAATAGCCAGT
Organism: Neoceratodus forsteri; assembly: GCA_016271365.2. Taxonomy (NCBI): domain Eukaryota; kingdom Metazoa; phylum Chordata; order Ceratodontiformes; family Ceratodontidae; genus Neoceratodus; species Neoceratodus forsteri. The sequence continues at coordinate 1,847,495,232 of CM057449.1, forward strand.
CAGAGCCAGCACTGAAGCTCCTTTAATGGCAAAGAGAGGTGCTAAGGGTCTATTTGTTACATTTGCTGCCAGGAACCTTCCAGGCAAGGGAGAGGGTAACCAGGGCATGATCTAAAACTAGAATATTCCCCAAAGTAGCCCCCCAAGTCTGAAGGACAAGGTTGGAAGAGGTAAAAATCATGTAATTCCAGCTATAAGAGTCATGGGTGGACAAGTAACATGTGAAGTCCATATCAGTTGGGTGAAGAACCCACCAAATATCATGTAAACCCAGATATTGATAAAGTACAGACACCTGAGCTGCAAGGATAGGTTCCTGTCAGGGACCAGGGCCTGTACGTTTTTTCTGACAGTCAAGGGCTAAATTGTGGTTGCCTCCCAGAATAATGGAGAGAGGAGTGTCTGGGAGTTTGGCTAACATAGTCTGATAAAACTATAAATCAGGTGCATTTGGGGCATAAACACTACCCAATATCATAGGAGAGCCTAAGTAACTGCCAAAGAGGAATAAGGCCCTCCCCTCAGAGTCCTTGTATTCCTGAGGGATATCCAATTGTAAACCCCTTCAACAGGGGATGGCAGCACCCCTTTTATGTGTGGGATGGGCATTATGATAGTACTTACCTACCCAAATACAATCAACTGCTTAGAATCCCCCTCTAGCAAGTGTGTCTCTTGTAAGAGGTTAACATCACAGTCCAAATCATTGAAATATTGAAGAACTTTTCTATGTTTTTGGGGACAATTGAGGCCCTGTACATTCCACAATATGATCTTTAAGTGGTTCACACTAGTCATTTCTTTTGGGATGGGGCATATACTAGGGCACTAGTCCACCTCCAGCAAATCCCCCCAAAACCCTGAAAGCCCCCGTGCAGCTCCCCGCCTGTCCCACTTAAAATTAGAAAGAACACCTCCCCAAAGAAACCACAAAAGATACATGAGAGATGCCCTAAAACCAGTCCCTTGCCAAAAGCAAGTAGGAAAAACACACAGAAAGGACTGAAACTCCCAAAACGGGGTTCTAATAGGGTAGACCCAGAAATACAGCACTATCAAAAATGAAAAACTGCCAAAAGTCATCCCAATCTCAATGGAGGCCCTCTGGTCACTTCCTTAAAGGAAGATGTTGGGAGGGCAAATAAGCCACTGCTCACATGGGTCCTGAATGCTTCAACAGAAATAAATCATCAGAGAAAACTCCCAACGCCTCCTGCGCTCCCCTCCCTGTCTAGCCAAATGGGGCAAATAAAACTTAGACAACATTGAAAGTAAGCATTGCAGAAACAGATTAAGAAGCATGAGTATCACCAGACAGTAACAAAAGAGGTACCAGTAAAGGACAGAGACACAAAAAGGGACCCCAAGTCACTCCTCTTCTCACATTCTGGAGAAGAGAAAGCCGGGGGAAAATAGATAGGCTGCAAAACATAATGAGAACAGGAAAGGAGGGCAAGAACAAGAGGCCATAAGATAAATAAAGAGAACCACCCTCTGGGTAGAAAGGGAGGAGTTCAACAAAGAATAGGAGAAGGAAAGAACAACATGTCTTTCCACTTAGAGGATCCGAAGGGGATCTCTTGATAAATAACAAATAAAAAGAAATTTAGCAAATAAACAAGTTACCACCACAACCCCATGTGACAGACATCAAAAAAGAAACAAGTATAAAAGAATAAAAGGACCATATGTTTGATCGTCCCCCTCCCAACATATAGTTCCAGAAATTTACAACCATCAGAGTACAGTACCCATCAAAGTAAACATACAACAATGGGACAGTCAACAGTATACAAACTACACAGAAGTTAAGTCAATACATACCCAGAAAGAACTAAAATTTATCTAATGGGGGTGGGACCACATGGGGGAGGAGTAGAAAAAGTCCAGAGGGGAAGTGAACTCCACGAAGAGGGGATATCCAGGAGGTACTCACAAAATCAAACTAAGACATCTGAAGGCTAATAGAGAGCCCCCCCCCAAAAAAAAGTAAAAGATGTATAACTTCAGATAAGGTATTAACAAAACAGATAGCTAGTAAACAGTTAGCCATAGATAAAGTCTATACTAACAATCAGAGATACGGTGACCATAACACTAGGAAGAAAATCACTCAATAATGTTTCCTCCATAAATAACAGAATCTACTGCACCTTTCAAGCTGGCGTCACTGAAGTCAGGTTAGTCTCCTCAGGGGCTCCTATTTCCATTCTTTACTCTTGTGGCCGAGGTGTAGACACAGAGTGGGGCCAGAGAACATGTGATTCAAAATGGGACTGTAGAAAAGTGTCCGTCTTCTGTGGGATTTGAAACTGGACCACTCGACCCTCTATTGTGAGCGCCAAAGTAGCTGGGTAAAGTACTGCATAAGTAATCTTCCAGTTCCGTAGCCTTTGCTTGATCTGGTTGAATGCCTGGCATCTCTCCAAGATACCCCTAGGATAGTTGTGGTAGAAATAAATCCAGGAGACATTCACCATTATATCATGGAGCACTCGAGCCTTGGCTAGGATAAGATCTCTGTCTAAATAGCAGAGAAACTTAGAACTCAATTGTTGGGGTCAATTAGAAGTCTTTACACCTTGTGCCCAGCAAATATGGTGGGCCCACTCCACTTCAAAATCATAATCAATAGAGGAGAGATGGAACCATTGGGAAGGTGGATCCAGAGGTACTGAATTTGGTCCTTCCCCTCAGAACCCTCCAGCAGTCCCAGGATATGAATGTTCTTTATCTGGCCCTGTCATTTCAAGTCCTCAAGTTTTGCTGAGAGCCATGCGATTTCAGCTTCCATGGCCTGAAGACTACAATCCTGAAGAGAGTTACATTCTACCTCCTCCACCGAGAAAGCTTCTGTGCATCCAATACTGTCAAAGAGGGAAGCAAGACTATCCCGGGAATCAGTTACAATGATTTTGATGGCTTCCACAGAGGCTGCAATTTGCTTAGTTAGAAAAGCCTGGAGGACAGGATCAGGTGACTTGGCATTTCAGTCTTTGGTCACTGCCATTTTGGAGTCCAGTAGCTGCAGCCGAGGAAAACATTTATGTATATTTTTTTCCTTTTTTGTAAAGTGTTTGGATCCGACGTGGGTACCCCCGCTGACTGCATGGTAGAAGAACTTGCCAGTGGTGCTAATGGACCAGTGTCCAAAATGGTCATGTGACCTCCCAAATAATGCAGCTTTATTTAAAAAGGCTTTGAAACTGCAAAAGTGTCAAGGTACTACTCCCAATCACCACCACTCCCTCTCACTGCAAACACAGCTACAAGTAAGCAGCATCATGCTACTGTTATACTACTCCTCCCCTAAATGAACATCTTGTTTCTCATTGCAGCCAAGTAACAGCGAACACTGACTATGCAACTGCTGGCCCACCAATCCATGACCCTACCCATCCTCTCACACAGCAAGTTGCATGATGACTATGGAATTATGAAGAAGAGAAAATTGGAAAGTACTTTACAGTTAGCACTTAATGACACCACTCACGACCATCGCTATGCAATGCTCTGCACACTGCCTTGTGCTGTAACCATGACAACACACAGTGTGGGTCTCCAGCCTGCAGTTCCTCTCTTTCGCTTGCCCTAATGAACAGTCCCACTGTCATGTTCACTAGCTACAGACTAGGAGCAAATCATTAACCACAAGCAGCAATAATATAACAATAATTATATGGACATATAATTATTCTTTAACAAAATCAAAAAATACATAAGCAGTCATATGAACTGCTTTGCAACAGCACTACATAGTGGCAAAAAATTGCATAATAACTGAAATTTTTTGAGTGTTTTTTTTGGGGGGGTGGCAGTGAACGTTTTTTACATGGAACTCAGTTTACAAGCACAATAAAATACTCTGGGATGGTGGCTGTCATGGGTTAATGCACTTCCAGGTGCTGAAGGCACTTGGTGCAAGCTACTCATGCCTCACGGTGCATTAACCCATGACAACACCCACCCCATAATGTCCTATTGCTTACTTACCACATGAGCCACTCTATAGTCATCAATCATATGCACATTTCTAAAGGACTTACTGAAAATCGTTTCCAGCAGTATGAAAAGTTCCTAAGCTAGCTCCTTCTGGATATTTTGATGCAGTATATTAGGCCTAATTGTCTTATTTATGTTATCCTTCTATAGTAATTTTTCAGCTTTTTTGGGTGTTATGTTTTGTAGCACGTCCTTTTGTTCCCCCTGGAAAACAGTTCATTGCCTGATATCACACCATTCTTTCCTCTGTGAATTCTGAGGAAATGTATGCATTCAGGTATTTTACTTTGTGTCTATAATTTGTAATTATGCCACCTTTGTCCTGATCCTTAAGTGAACAAACAGTACATGGTATTCTACTTTTCTCATTCATGTATCTGAAACACTTTTATTGTTGGATAACTGGATTACTATGCTTCTGGCAATAACTTCTGCATTCCTGTATAAGGTTGTGCGGGCAACAACATTTCCACCAAACTGAAAATGGATCATAAAATTAAATATTTTGGGCCAATATTTGATCTAAATATTGCATGTGAAATAATTCATATGGATATCTGCTAGTCATGTTGCATGCTCTCTGCTAAACAAAGCTAGACCACCGGTTTAACAGGGAGCTGGCAAAGGTAGTGAAGGATAACAGCGCTGCATACAGGAAAAGTAGAAGGACAGCTGGGATAGAGGATGAGGAGAAGTACCAAAAGCTGGATAAACTAGAAAAAAGGGAGGTACTACAGGCAAAAGCAAAGAAGGAACTCCAGAAAGCAGAAGGGATAAAAAAGGGGGATAAGGCTTTCTTTCACCACATTAAAGTAAAAACGGACAAGAAGGATGGCATAGGCTCGAAAAAGGGGAAAACACAGTGGTGGAAGATGGGACAAAAGCAGAGGTACTAAACAATAATTCTGCTCCATCATCACCAAAGAAAAAGGGGGTTCAATACTGCACAATGGGAGGAGGAGTGTGGGAGCTGGTGAGGACCAGATAGGGGCCATAGGGATTGCATGGGTGAGGAAGGGGCTCATGGCATTGAAGGTGGAGAAATCACCAGGTCCTGATGGAGTACACCCCAGGATACTAAAAGAGATGGCAGAGGAGCTGGCAGGCCCACTGACAATATTATTTAATAGGTCTCTTGATAGATCTCAATAGATCTCTCTGGTGCCAGGGGAATGGAGAACAGCACATGTCATGCCGCTACACAAGAGTGTCCCAAGGGAGGACCTTGGAAACTATAGGCCAGTCAGCCTGACCTCAATTGTGTATAAACTAATGGAGACAATATTGAAGGAGGGTCTGATCAAGTTCTTAGAGGAAAATGGCCAGCAGGACAGTAGAAAGCATGGGTTCGTGGCAGGCAGATCATGTCAGACAAACTATATTGAGTTCTTTGACTAGGCCACTAGGATAGCAGGCAAAGGCCTGGCAGTGAATATCAAATACCTGGACTTTAGCAAGGCCTTTGACTCTGTGCCACACAAAAGGCTGATAATGAAGCTGAAGCACTTAGGGGTTGGGGATAGGTTGGTTAGATGGGTTGATGACTGGCTGAGTGGCAGAACACAGAGGGTGGTAGTGGAGGGGAGTTCTCCAGTACAAGGGAAATTACCAGTGGGGTTCTACAAGGGTCGGTGTTAGGACTGGTGTTGTTTAATGTCTTTGTTTGTGACATAGGAGAAGGCATTCAGGGAAAAATGTGCTTGTTTGCAGACAACACCAAGCTCTGTGGGAGGGTGGATACCCAGAAGGGGATAAAGGAGTTGAGGGAGGACTTGCCAGACTAGAGAGATGGTTGGGGATATGGCAGCTTGGGTTCAATGCCAAAAAGTGCAAGGTGATGCACATGGGGCAAAGAACTCGAGAACAGAGTACTACATTAGAAAGGTTCAGGTTACGCCATCAGAGGAAGAAAAGGATCAGGGGGTGATCATTTCTAGTGACCTGAAGCACTCAATTCAATGCAAAAAGGCAGTGGCAAAGGCAAATAGGATGCTGGGATGTATTGCAAGGGGATTTATCAGTAGGAAGAGTGAGGTTATTCTGTTGCTCTGCAGGTCATTGGTGAGACCACATTTGGAATACGGAGTAAGATAATGGCATCCACACCTGAAGAAGGATAGAAACATGCTGGAAGAGATCCAGAGGAGAGCAACTAAAATGGCAGAGGGACAGCAGGATAGATCATATGTAAGGAGGTTGGGGAACCTGGGGATGTACACACTGGAAGAGAGGAGGTAGAGAGGGGATATGAACGAAACATTCAAGTACTTAAAAGGAATTAACATAGTGGAACACGAGGACCTATTCAATATAAGGGCCAGCACCACCACCAGAGGGCACAACCTAAAACTGATGGGGAGGAGGAGGAGGTTCAAGAGGGACGTGAAGAAGCATTTCTTTACAGAGAGGGTGGTGATAGCATGGAACAAGCTGCCTGAGGAGGTAGTAGAGACAAAGTCAGTGGGAGGCCTCAAAAAAGCCTGGCATAAACATAAAGGAATGTCAGGTGGCCTTGTCAGGAAAAGACAAGGAAATTTGGGGGTCTGGGTCACAGGTGTAAACGTAATGACAGAATCAATCCTTATTATTTCAAGCAGACATGATAGACCAACAGGTCTCCTGCTGGCTATTTTCTTATGTTCTTTTGGCAGGGATTTTGTTGTTCTTAGGACATCTGTGGGAAAACATTACAAAGCATTACAAAATGAATAACAAAAACCCAGCATTTTGATTGACTAATAACTGTGCACTGAATTTAGTTGATGTGCAAGTAAAAACAAAAGCTGGCCAAAAGACCTGTGTGCAACCTAGAAAAAACAGAAATCACTCCTCCTACATTGCCCAGAATTGTGCCAGTCAGAATCAGTCAGACTCAACAGCCATTTGTATTTGCCCACTTTGGTGAACTCCACACTCATTTGCCATATCACTTGTTTCTGTGGTGAATTTTGAACTAAATATGACCGAAGAGGCAAAAACACATTTCTGGGAGATGGCCAGTCAGAAATCCCTACCAACATGCCAGCAAGCAATGTGAGTATCAGATATGCCACTCAACACCCGAGGGACTAATTGCTATGGAGAAGGGGAGACACAATGTCAATACTGTAAAGGCAGCAAATTGGGCAGTAAAAGTTTTTATTAGCTTGAAAACTGCCACAGATATCCAGATTGATTTAGAAACTCCCCTCCTGAAGAATTTAATGGTTTTCTGTGCTTACTTTGCTGAGATCAGATCATCAACAGACACTGAATATGCCCTAAGCAGCTAACCGAGTTTCTGTGCTTCTCTGATCCAGCATGTAAACTCACTGGCTGTGGAGAGAAACATTAAGATCCACACCAAGTCCACTTCACAGAGCAGTAAAAACATTTTTGTTAGCATTATGAAACTACAGGAAAGCTGCCAAAGGGATTTCAAAACAGCTCACCCATGTCGCAGTGACAAGAAAAACTGTGACTGTCATTAGGACGCCAGCAAAATGATGATGGGGAACATTGTGCCTGGCAAGTGTGCCACCTGACCCCCATCGCACCCAATGCCCTGGAGTACATTCTGCCCCCCACACCCCCATACTGCAATATAATGACCTCCATGTCTGAGGTGTATGAGGCAAGGGGCGCAACACCCAAACGGCTCCCTCCCTGCTGAGCGCCACAAAATCCGGTCCACCAGCATGCTGGTTGCGGCACCCTAATTGTGACGCACTAATTGCCTCATCTGCATAACACTATACCCTTCAAAACACCATCCTCCCATTTCAGCCCTAGAATTGGAAAAGCTGCAATAGTCGTTGGTCCTCTCCCCTGATACCATGCCAGTCTTAATACATAAAGTGTGTCTCTGTACAACTTTACATGGCCTGGCATGGCAGAGAGGGCCTCAGAAATCTCACTCCAAGCAGCTTCAGTGAAACATAGAAACAAAAAATGTGATAGCTGATAAGAGCCACTGGACCCACACAGTCTGCAGATTTTTTTTAACCTTAATTTTTTTCTACAGACCCCACTTGATCTACGGCACAGTCTCTTCTCCCCCTCTTTATCCCTACAATTCCTTCATGCTTGTCCCAGGCATTTTTAAATCCCATCACTGTTTTCAGCCCACCACCTCAGCTGAAATGCTCTTCAAGTATCCACCACCCTTTCTGTGAAGAAGTTATTCTTCACATCATTCCTGAATTTACCCCCTCCAGCTTCATATCATGACTCCTTGTTCTAGAGCTCCTTTTACCCTGAAAAATACCTCCTCCAGTACCTTTCTTACCCCCATGAGGCATTTAAAGGTCTCCATTATATCCCCTCTCCCTCCTCTCCTCCAGAGAGTACTCCTCTCATAGGGCTTTTGATGCAGACCATACACAATTTTGATAGCCCTCCTCTGGACTGCCTCCACTCTGTCTATATCCTTCCTGAGATGTGATCTCCCGAACTGGACACAGTACTCAAGGTGGGGTCTTAACAGTGATCTATATAGAGGCAGCATGACCTCCCTTTTCCTGCTGGCGATACCCCTTCCTATGCATCCCAGCATCCCACTAGCCCTTCTGACTACCTTGTCATACTGTCTGGCCATCTTTAGGTCATCTGATATGATTACCCCTAGGTCTCTTTCATGCTTGATCTTTTTCAATGTCACTCCACCTATTCTGTACTCAGTTTCTGGGTTTCTATGGCCCAAGTGTACTATTTTGCACTTTTTTGTATTAAAACCCATCTGCCATAACCATGAACACTCTTCCAGTCTTCTCTGATACCTGCCCATCTCCCCCAAGTGTCCACTCTATTGCAGATCTTTGTGTCATCCACAAAGAGGCATACCTTCCCTTCCAGTTCCTCTGCTATGTCACTTACAGTACAAAGACATTAAAGAGGACCAGTCCGAACACTGATCCCTGAGGTACACTGCTGGTCACCCTCCTTTCCTCAGAGCAAACTCTGTTTACCACTACCCTCTGTGTCCAATCTGCTAACCATTGTCTTACCCAAATTACCACCTTATAACCCACCCCAAAGTTACTCAACTTACTTATCAGTCTCTTCTGTGGAACGATGTTGAAAGCTGAAGTCCAGGTAGGCCACACCTACCTTTATTCCCTGATCCAACTCCTTGGTCACCCAGTCAAATAAATCTATCAGATTAGTCTGGCATGACCTTCCCTCTGTGAAACCATGCTGCCTTGGGTGCTATAATCTGTTTGATACAAGATATTCCACAATTCTATCATTTAGTAGTGTTTCCATTAACTTAGCCACCACAAATGTCAGGCTGACAGACCTGTAATTGCCTTCCTCTTCCTTGCTACAGCTTTTATGAAGTGGGACTACACCTTCCCTTCACTAGTCCTCCGGGACCATGCCGATCTCCAGTAATCTGTTAACAGGTCTGTCAGAGGTGCAGCTTGATCCATTAAATAGGTCAGTCAGAAGTGCAGCTAATATCTTCCTGAGCTCCCTCAGCACTCTTGGGTGTACCCCATCTGGTTCCATAGCCTTGTCCACCTTCATGTTACTGAGTTCCTTCTGGACTGTCTCCTCAGGAAACAAACTAGTGTCCATTTCCCTCCCAACAAAGTTCATGGTGTCCTTGTGTGCTCCCTCCCCTTCCTCTTCTACCGTAAACACTGAGGAGAAGTATTTAAGATGTTTGCTTTTCCTTGATCCCCCTCTGTATAGTCACCCCTTCCCTCTTTAATTATACAATCCTTCCCTTTGTTTTCCTTTTTTTCACTAATATACCTAAAAAAATGTCTTGTTCCTCTTTGATACTTCCCTGAGCTCTTCTTTCCTTGGTTTGCACCTTTGCACTCCTTACAGCTTTGCTTGCCTCACTCTGTTTTCCCTGATACACTTCCCTATCTTCCTCTCTCTCAGTCTCCTGATACCTTCTGAATGCTACTCTTTTAGCCTTCACCTTTTCTGCTACCTCCTTTGAGAACCATAGTGGTCTCTTTCATTTACTTTTGCTTGTCTGCTTAACAGAGAGGTTTGTTGCCTTCATTATGGCCTCTTTTAGTTTGGATCACTTTTCCTCCACCTTGTTCAGGTCATCGCCCCCTGCCAAGTACAGTAATTCCTGAGGCATTCACCCATCTTAGTTAATTAGCCCTTCTGAAGTACAGGACTGTTGCCATTGTGAGATTTGATTCCACAGCTGTTATTATGTTGAACCACACTGTACGATGATCACTGGTCTCCAGATGGCTTCCCACCTTGATGTCTGCAACACTGTCCTTGTTAGTAAGCACCAGGTCCAATACTGACCCATCCTGAGTGGATTCATTGAATAGTTGCCTAAGGAACACCCCCTGTATTGAGTCAAGGATGTCCCTGCTTCTAGCTGCAGCTGCAGCAGGGAAGCTCCAGTCTACATCTGGAAGATTGAAGTCCCCAACCTGCAACACCTCCCCCTTTTCCACCATTTTGCTAATTGTGTCTAACATTGATTTGTCTAAATCCTCCCTCTGTGCTGGAGGTTTGTAGATCACACCTGTCTGAATAATGGTTCCATTTTGAACACTGGCAGTGTCAGAGACTCAGCAGGTAGCACTCTTGCCTCTGAGGCCTGGAGATCAGAAGGCTGTGGGTTCTATCCCCACAGCAGGCACTTGGGTTAAATCCCAATACTGACACTGTGGTGCAGCATGAGGGGGGGTGCTGCACTTCTGAGGTGCTGTCATTCTGATAAGATGTTAAACCCCCCTCTGGGGCCTTAACCTACCATGCACCCCTGATTAGACAATATCCTCTGGACAGCATACTTCTACTCACCTCTCTACCTCACGACTCCCTTCCCCTGCATCAACACCACTGACCCCACAGGACACTTGTCTTACATCCTTCATCTGTTGACACCAGTCAACGTAATGTTTTTGCCCAGTTCCATCACAGTTCAGTTGCTCCAACATTGCTTGTCACTGTTTACTGCTCTACTTATACTGCAGTGTATGACCGGGGTGTGTTCCTCTTGCTACGCATATGAAACCATTGTATCTATTAATGTATTTTGATCTATGTGACACTGTTTGCTTATTGAACTATGTAACACTGGTTGTTTTCTCTGTGACGAGGTGCCTTTGTAAATGAGTCTCTGACTTAAAGGTTGTAAATCCGATATGCACAAATAAATAAATAAATAAACAGAGGTCCCATCTGCCTGTTCTTGTGGTAGTTCAGATGGATGTTAAAGATCCCATGGCACTTCTCAAAAAGAGTTGTGGAATTTTTATTGAAAATACCAAATACAAATGTTATCCAATGTCACAAAACAAGGTAAACAAAATAAACAAAATATTGTTTCATATAATACATCAGAAACATGAGCTGAGATCAATGTCTTGCAGGTTAACCTTCTGTCTAGAATTCTGTCCTTAACAAGAAACTGAATTAAAACTATATGTTTGTACAATAAAGTATTTTCACTTTCCCTCAGCAAGTTATCTGAAAGTCTATAACATTTATCATCCTAAGTAAAATCTTGAAGAATCCAATCACAAAGTTTCCAGAGTGTTTGAAACCTGTTTCTAGGTAAACTATTTTTTCTCTTGACTATGTAAGGTTCTTAAAAATGTAAGGACTTGTACGACTACTCCCTTAGGTGATACTTCCTTTTGTTGTAATAGCAAAACATATCTTCCTTGCCACATATAATATTCACATGCTGCAAAAATAATCCTTAAAGTGCTTTTATCGTATTTCCACCAGCTATGGGGGTATAAACCTAAGATCAGTACTTCATATGATATTGGCCTTAGTTTTAGTTCCTTCCAGATATTCTGTAATATCTGCCAAAATTCTTCTGCAAATGGACATTTAATTAAAACATGGTCCATGGTTTCCAAAACATTACTGCAAGTGAATCTAGGACATTTTCTGTCCTCTATGGGCTTATGTTTAAGCATATTACGGACTCTTAACTGTCCATGACATGACAGCCAAATCACATCCCACATCTGTTTGGGAATCCTTTCATCAATCAATTGCATACAGGCTTCCTGAATGTGGGATTCAGGACATTCTGGAAGTATAGGTGGTATGAAAAGGACCCCCTCTACTATGGTTACATAAAAAGCATTCCTAGTTATACTATTCAACATTTGTTGGGTGATCCCCCCCCCCATTGACTTAATTTTGCCAGACAAGGTTTGATGTATTCTGGAATACCTTTGGTGTGGGTTACCATTGAAACAGTAAGAGTTCCTATATCCCATTTATCCTGTAGTAGTAAAAAACAATTGTAGTAAGTATTAAACCAATCCAGTTTTCTACTTTTAATATTGCCTATTAAATTCCTTAACAAAAAGATACTGTGAAAAAAGACTATGGGATTTATCATTCTTATCCCCCCATATTATAGTCATAATATGTAAAGTTACACCTGATGGGATTCAAGTGACTGTCCCATAAACCTTGAAAATAAATATTCAAAACTTGGGTTTCTAGGATAAAGGGAAGGGAAAAAATATTGAAAACATGTAAGAGCTGAGAGGTAATCAACATTTTCAGGAAATAAATTATTTTTTTCTTGGAAATAATTTTATGTTTCCACTGCTGAATCATATTTTGGCATTTATTAATGGCCTGTTCCCAATTATATTTGGCATCATTTCTGGTGCCAAAGGTACTGTAAGACCTAAAATTTTCAGAGGGGTTACATTAGTAGGTATATTAAAGAGGGCATTTGGAGGTAGCTGTCTTGCTACCAGGTTAATTTGAAAACAATGACTTTTATCATAGTTCAGTTTTGCTCCTGATATTAACTTGTATTCTTTAAGTATGTGTTCTATTATTGGTATGGCTTCTTCATGTTGTATGCTAAGACAAAGATCATTAGCATATGCACAGATATTTGTTGACACTGACTGACTTAATATTTGTATCCCCTGTATATATATACTGGAATGTAAGTTCATGATCAAAGGATCAATGGCGAAAAGATACAAAATGGAACTTAAGGGACACCCTTGTCAGATACCCCTCTTAATTTGGAAGGCTGTACCCAGTTCCTTATTTACATATGGCTGTACTGATGCTGAGTCATACAATATTTGTATCCAGTTCGTAAATTTTTTGGAGATACCATAAAATTGAAATGTGTTAAATAAATATGTATGATTAACTCTATCAAAAGCCTTTTGTTGGTCTAATGATAGTAGCCAGCCTGAGCAGTGATGTGTGGTTCCTACATGAGTGATATCCCTCAAAAACTGCAAATTATGAAATATGGACCTATTCAGGATGCCACAAGAATGAACAGTGGAAATTACCAAGTGTGCAATTTTTGCTAAACTGGAGGTTAAAATATTAGAAAAGATCTTATAATCAACATTCGGTAAGCTGATCGGTCTCCAATTGTGTAAATTAATACTTTCGTCTTTTTTGTGCAAAAGGATTACTGGTGCTTGAGAAAACCTATTTGGTAAATGTGAGGCCTGTAAAAGGAAGTTAAATAATATAGTTAGGATAGGTCCCAGTTTATTCTGAAAGGTTTTGTAAAATTCAGCGGATAAGCCATCTTCCCCTGGTGCTGTATTTAATTTCAGCTTAGAAATAGCCTGTAAAACTTCAGTTAAGGAAATGTTTGCAGTTAAGGGTTTAATAATATACTCAGTGAACTGTGGTATATGTAAATCAGATAAGAAATGTGCAGCTCCTAAAGTATCTTCACTGGTGCCAAATTTATTATACAAATATTTTTGTACTTCTTCTTTAATACGATGTGTCTGTGTCGTGGGAATTGATTTATCTTCTATCTGTAAACTCTCTATGGTTGTTGCTTTAACCCTATTTGCGCAGCTATGAAAAGTATCTAGGGTAGGCTGTCTTCTCTGGGTCCCATATTGAGCTTCCATTTTTAGACTCGTGTACCGATTGTATTGGAAACTAGTCATTTTTTCTTTGGTCTGCTGTATCTGTGTAAGTTAATGTCAGTGTACACGTGTGAAATCAGGTACTGTAACTGATTTCTTAAGACTAAGTACTGTTCCTGTTGCTTTCTGCCTTTCCATGAAGCATGACGAATAAATAAATGTTTGAAATCTTGTTTTGATTCCAGCCACCAATCTATAGTTGTGTCATATGCTTCAATAATGAATACTCAGGCTTTCAACAGTTCTTCCCATTTTGCCCTAAGGTCAGGGTCAGAGAGTAAGGTACTGTTTAGTCTCCATCTAGATGGGTGTCTATTAATGGTAATACCAGTTATACTACCTTCACAGGGTACTGCTAAGTGATCAGATGTTTCTATGGGTATAGTAGTTGCTTTGGAAATAGTTACATTTTTGGATGTGAAAATATAATCTATCTATGTAAGGCATCCTTTTATAAAGGTTTTATGTCCTTCAGATTTTATTTCTGAAAAAACTTCCTGTAGATTTCCTGTAGAAGTGATGTTATTCAAGCAGGCCATGTCACTAAATATTTTTTGAGTTATGCAACCTCTATCTTTGGGGGAGAGTGCACAATTGAAGTCATCACTGAAGATCACTGTTTTCTGTGTATGTAAGAAGGGTTGTATTAATTTAAACAAGGCTCTACCTGCTGTGCTTTGAGGGGCATAAACGCTGATAAAGCATAATTCTACATTATAAAAGGAGGTATTTATCAGAAGAGCCCTCCCAGATTCAATGTCAGTGACTTTTTTAAGCTTGAAGTCTGTCCCTTTTAATAAAATAACTACCCCATCACATAGATCTTGGCCCTGAGATGAAAAGGATGGGCCCTCTGACCGCAACTGTTTAGCTTGATTTAATTCATAAACAGATTTAATGCAAGTGTCCTGTAAAAAAAATATATTGTTTGATAGATTTTTTTAAATTTGGAATGTTGTGCCTCATTTTTTAAAAGATTTAATGCTACTCACATTTAGGGTCAGAGGGCTTATCCTGTAGTCCATGATAGGCTAACTGTTAGGAAGGAAAAAAACAGAGCAGTGTAAATCTCCCCCTTAGGCTTTTGTCTGGGTTTGTGTTTTCCTCTGGCCTTTTTTGATTTTGAAAGTTCCAATGGTGGGTCCAGATTGTCTTCTAGTACCCCTGAAGTAACTGAGGAAGCATCTGATTCCCCCTCTTCCTCTACCATGTCACTCCATTTCTTCCTTTTGAATAAGATGTTATATATGTTCCTGGTTAGGATTGGAGATTCTGCTGGGAGAGATTCTGTCTTTTTCTTTGGCTGCCTAGATTTACCTATGTGAACTACCTCCATAGGGGTTTCTTTAGGTGGTAGCATAGCATCCAAAGAGGGTTCTGTGCGTAATTGCTGATTACTGGTGGGACCTATTTCACTACCATTCCCCATGGCAACTGGCTCAGAGTTGTTTAAAGGAGTCACATCCGATAAACAAGTTGGAATAGATTAACCTCCCGCAGGATCCTTCTGAGAGGGGGGGCGGGGGGTAGGGTTATCTGGTCTAGCATCTTGTCTAGCTTGTGACAATTTTACTTGTTGGGCAGTTGTTAAGGATTCCTGATCCTGCATTGCTCTGTCTATTCTATTCCGTGCTGCCCAGGGACATTTTGCATATGTGTGGCCAGATTCTTCACACAAGTTGCACCGAAGAGGGTTCTGACAGCCCAAATTCACATCGCCATAATCTAGGCATGAATTACACCTGGGTAAATTACAAGAAGAACTTAGGTGTGTCCTGGCCCTACATTTGTGGCACATCTTTGGTTGTCCTGGATAAAAACATATTTCTCTATCTCTACCTATATGAAAGCTGCTGGGAAGATGCTGGATGCCTGCATCAGTATGTGTTAGCTTAACTTTAATACACCATCCCCCCATCCAGACTAAATCCTCATCTAAAATAGGAACAGGACTGTGCATGATTTCACATTTTTGTCTTAACCAGTATTGGACATCTGCTATGTTCACGCCTTCATTACGAAACAACGTCACTGTTTGAATAGTTGGTTTAGTTAGTGGCATAGGGAAAAAAATCTTGCCATTCACTGTTCTGTTTAACTAGCTCATACTTTTGCCAGAATTTTTCTAATGTGATATTGTTCCAAAAACTGACATCATACACATTTTCCCCTTTAATCTGAATGAAAGCAAAAAGCTCATGTGCCTGTATCCCCATTGATGTTTTAAGTAATGTATGCAGTATAAACTTTCTGTCTGGAAAAGTGTCACTGGCTCCCATATATTTAAGGTGGACTGCATTCTGCCTATGTGCCGATTCGCCCACCTGTTTGAATAAGTTTGCCATTTGAAAATGAGGGACTGAGTCCTCAGCTGTACCTGCCGTAGCGAGCAACTGAGAGTTCTCGATGTTCCCTTCAGTGTGCACACCTATGGTTGAACTTGTCCCTGTAGTCTTCTCAGATTGAGGCCATGTGGCAGAAAGAGTGATCCTCGGGGTCTCTCCACCTGGAGATTGAGCGTTGCCATGCATCAGCATAGCGACTAAGTTTGTTGTCATGGTGTCACCGCTGGATGAAGTAGAAGGTAGATTCAGACAGGGCTTTACTGATTTATCTGATATAGAATTTGTGGCAGTTTGTGGTTTTTGAACATTAGTAAGTTGAACATCCTTTTCTTGTACCGAGTGCATTCCAGAGGCCTGCAGAATTTCAACAGCCGTGACCGGTCCCAGTGAAGTACATCCTTTGTGCTCCATGTCTGGAATCCATCCTGCAGCATGCAATGCAGAAGCAGGATCCCAGGCCAGGTCTGTTGTTACAGTCACATTTTGAGAAACAGATTCTATGCCTTGCATTTTTACAGCAGTGGTCGGTGTGTCCATAACAGATATTTCAGGATTTGTGGTGTTGAGTGAGGAAGAAATGTCCTGTGAGGTCTGAAAATTAAGGGAGCTAGTAGGCATACCTGTGGTAGTAGTAGAGTCATCCATAGAAACCTTAGCTTCAACTCCCGAGGAAGTTGTTTGAGAGTGCTTAGCAGATTTCACCAATAATTGTATAAAAACACTTTATTGTGCAAAATGGCATTTTGTAGTAACTGTCCCTCCTGTTCAGGTGTCAGCTGGTTTATATTAGAGACATTTTCATTCTCCAACCTTGAAGCTATGTAATGTTCCTTAAGAGGGCCTTGTACAGAGGTCTGTATACCAGTAGTATCATTTCCACCATCCTGTTCATCTTCCAGCAAAAAGTCCACAATGTCTTCCGTATCCGAGTAACTTTGTTCTTTATCCTCACTGTTGTACATATTTACTCCAGTAGATACCTCAGGGGCAACATCCCCTTCCTCCCTCACTCCTTGGCTGCTGCCATCACACTCCATGTCCGCCATTTTGGATCTGGCCGACGAGGGGTCCCCTTACTGTATAGTAGGGGAATTTCCCCGGTGCCCTGGCAAAATCTCTCCCCATTCACTAAAAATACCACCAACAACTTAATCTGGTTCATGGGCAGTTGGCATTCATCTGTATCCCCCTCCCCCTGATCATACCTAAAAATAGGCAAGAATTTGTCTAGTGCACTTACCCGGTCAACAAAAACTAAATAAATACATTTTCTGATTCAGGTGTAACACACAGTACCTCTGGCACCCCCTCAGTTCCCTGTATTTCTGTTTCTTTTATGCTGTCCATTTATTTATTTAGTTTCTGTTAACCGGGTAGGTACACTAGACAGCATAGCTGCCTATTTTCAGGTGCGACCCAGGAGATTACAACAAAGGGTACGTAGACAATAGTAGATACAATAAAACATCATGGGAACAAGTAGAACTCAGACATAGTACACTTATACAACATTTTCAGCAATGACAGTACATTTGCAGGAATCTATATGTAGTAACAAAACAGAAATGTAAGTGCAAATAACTAACAGTCATAAGTCATACAACTATTGAGTAAGTGCTAGAAGAGAGGAAATAACAAGATTTCCAGTGAGGTTTGAGAGTAGTAGAGGTTGGAGCCGGTAAGCAACTGGAGTGGGTGAATAGAGAACAGGAGCATGGTTCAGAGCTTAGAAGAGCCATACAGAGCTCCTGTTTGAAGCTGTCTATAGAAGGAGAGATTCCTAGAATCAGTGGAAGGGAGTTCCATAGTTTAGGGTCCCAGCTAAAGAAAGCATTCTCCCCCATTTTGGTTTTACACCTCGGTTGGACAAGAAGGGATATGTCAGCTGATCTCAGTGGGTAGGCAGAGGTCACAGGTTTGAGCAGTAGAGCCAGTTTGTCAGGTATCTGGGAGGAGATTATATTCTTTATAAAACAGTAGGAAGTAAACTGTCGGAAGGCTGAGGGGGTAAACCATCCCAGACTGGAGTATAGTGTGCATTGGTGAGTAAGTTTGGGAAAAGACAAAACAAAACAGCAAATGCTGTTGTAGCAGACATCCCACTTTCAGAGGAGCCCTCCAGTAGTTGCTGAAGAAGCTATTAACCCATACGCTAATTTGGGTTTCAGGATCCCCTGTGCAATGGCCATCCTCGCCGTGGATGTTAGACTATGTCTTACCTTAAATGCCAGTCCAAGTTGAATATTGACAGATTTAATGACTGAGGCTAGGTGCAGGTCAAAATCCAAGGCAGGATCAAAGGTTACTCCTAGGTATTTAAAAGAGGCAACTCTGTTAAGGGTAGAGCCATCAAGTGCTCTGATACCGAATGGTTGGGTGCAGGACTGAATTTTTGAACCTGACCTGAAGAGCATAGTCACCATTTTATTTTTATTTAAGACAAGCTTGTTTTACAGTAGCCAGCTCTGAAAGGTATTGAAGTTGTTATTGAGATTCAGGTTGATATCTGAGAGGTTTGAGGAGAATTTGTAAAGAACAAGACTGTCAACATATAGCACACCTGAGCAAGCACCAGTGAGTGGTGGGATGTCATTTATGAAGACTGTAAACAGAAGAGGACCAATAATCAAACCATGGGGCACTCCAATCCAAGTAGGCGCAAGAGGGGATTTAGCATATCTGACCTGGACAAATTGTTGCCACTTTGAAAGATAATTTTGGAATCAGGTGGTGACAGAGGGTAAGAAGCCTAGGGATGGCAACTTTGATAGGAGCAGAGGATGGTCAACTAAATCAAACACTTTTGTAAGATCAACAAAAGTAGCCCCAGTGAGAAAGCCTTTGTCCATAATGAGTCTGACATCATTTGTAAACTGTATGAGAGCAGTGGATGTACTGTGCCCATGTCGGAAACCATGTTGGTCAGGGGTGAGGAGTTTGAAGGAGTACAGATAATCTGAGACCTGGGTAGCAACAATTTTCTCAAGTATTTTAGAGAGGGTGGAAAGGATGGCAAGGTTAGTGGTGTCCCCCTTTTTGTAGACCGGTACAACTCGAGCAGTCTTCCAGAGGGAAGGGACATGTCCTGTAAGAAGAGACAGGTTGAAAAGTCTAGTCACTGGAGAGACTATAGACGGTGCAACGGTTCTTAGGAATTTTGATGAGTCCATCTGCCCCTGCCGATCCAGCAGGAGAGATGGACTTAAGTAAGAGTAAGATTTCACTGTCAGACACTGGGCGAAGGGTGAAAGATGGGTTGGAAGGTTTAAGGTTATCCTGTTAGAGTGACGGGTAAAGGCCCAGGAGGTGCAGTATAGGAGGAGCGGTCAGTGAATCTGGAGTTAAGAGTCTCGGTGATAGTGAGCAGATTATTGCAATTGCAACCATCCACGACCATATCAGAGATGGTATTGCACTTGTTTTTCCCTATGATTGTATTAACATGACTCCAAAAACCATGAGAGTCACTGACAGAGGTACTAAGGAGCTGACAGTAGTAATTGCCCTTAGAAGGTCTGATGGAAACCTTACATTGGTTTCAGAGTCTTCTATACTATGCCCAGTCCGATGGGGCCTGGGTTAGCTTAGCTTTGTTCCAGGCTTTATCCCTCTTTTTGAGAGAGGACAGGAGTGAAGAATTTAAACAGTAGGTAGCAGATCCCCAGATACGGTGCCTTTTTACTGGAATATATTTGTCTTGAAGGTTCAAAAGCATGGTAAGGAGGTACTGAGCAGCATGTTCCATATTACAAGTATAGGTATTAAATAGAGGTGCCCAGTCCGTGTTCTGTACCTTCAAGATTAGGGATCTCTTATCCATTTTTGAAAAATTCCTGAAAAGAATTTCTCTGGGGGGTAGTTTAGAGGCCCTAGCCTTCCAAATACAGTAAACTGGGGAGTGATCACTGATTGAGTCTGGTAAAACTCCAATGGCACTGATCCTCTCAGGCCTGTTGGAGATGACCCAGTCTAGAAGAGACTGGAGACTACTGTTACTAGCCTGTCTGGTCGGGAGAGTGACCAGTTGAGACAGGTGTAACCTGCTGAGTTCAGCAGCATAGAGATTAGAGTTTTTCCCTAGACAATCCAGGTTGAGATCCCCCATAACAATGAGTTCTTGTCTACCCTTTAGTGAGGAAAGATGGTCAATCACCTTAGTCAGGCCTGTTAGTCCATTTTTACGAGGGTTATAGATGCACACTACATTTAGCTTCTTAGTGAGACCTAAGGTAATAACTATATGAATAGCTCCACATAGACAGGTAGTGTTGACCGGGAGGACCGTAATGTCAAGGTTCTGTCTGGTATAAAACAAAACACCACCACCCTTTTTAGCATTTGGAAGATCACATCTGTGAAGTTTGTATCCATTGTTCCTACATAATGAATCTGGTATATGGGGTTTTAACCAAGTCTCAGTTAGACCTAAGACATCAGGGGAGTTGTGAGCAATCCAGGCTTCAAGCTGTGCAAATTTAGCTGACAGACTTCTAATGTTCGTATGTGCAAGTGTAAGCCCCTTTTCTGAGAACCAATAAGATGGGTTCTTGGGAGCGATGCCATCAGGAAGGCCTGGGTTAGTTTCAATATCACCAGAGAGAGAGAGAGAGATGACATGGAGTACCCAGGTCTCAAGGAGAGAGATTTGGAGTTTGCCCTCAAGTGGCATATAAAAAGGGGAATGGCTTAGGTAGTCAGCTATACTAGCAAATAGGATAAGCTTTAGGAGCCAGGTTTCAGGGATAGAGGTATTGCCCCTGATAATTAGGTTTGAGAAAAAATAGCTCTAGTCCTCGGCTTTATTTGAATAGCCAGAGTCAGTAGATGGCTGGCAGAGAAGATCTACTGAGAGTTGGAGGGCTTGCAGAAGGAAAAATACTCCTACAAAGCTGAAGTGAAGTGAGATAACCCCCATAGTGTACACTGGTAAGAAAAAGAAGGGAACATAGAACTAGAGAAAAAGAGACTGACTCTGTTTGGATTTTGGATTTTATCTGCTGAAAATTAAAATATATTGCAAGTTTTGCAAACACAGTATCATCGCCTTGTTTTTATAAGGAACCTTAAAAATTAAAAAGTATTTTGGGAGACATTCTCTGTAGAGCCTTGGTCACAGTGCTGGTTTTTCCTTAACTACAAAAAGAGAGAAAGTAGCAAATTTAGGAATGGAGACAGGACTGAAGCAAATGTGCAGTTGACTGCAGGAGTGAGACAGTAACTAAGTCCAAGGATGAAATTATCCAGCAGGATAGTTTCATCCATTACATAAAGCAGCTCTCCCCCTCCTTTCTTTCCTACCCTGTCCCTTCCAAACATTGTGTAGCCAGGTTTGACCATATCCCAGTCATAGCTGTGAGTGTACCATGAGTCAGAAATGGTCACAGTATCCAGGTCAGCCTCCACCGTGATGGCTTCTAGGTCAGGGATCTTATTTCCCAGATTTCTAGCATTAGCACACATGGCCTTCTAGGTTTTGTTAAGTCTATTCTTATCACTTCCCCCTTTTTCCTTATGTTCCCCCTTTCTCCCTCCCTCCTCTCTTCTGATTGCTTTGTTCCCCCTTCTGCCTTTGTGATCCCCCACCTTCCTTGAATAACTCACACCATGGTGGGACTCTCACCCCTTGACATTCTATCTCAGCCTGGGGAAGGCAGTTTCTGCCTCCCCTTTTTCTTCCACGCCCCCTGGCTAATTTAAATGTGCATCAAAGTAACGTTTAAATCATCCGCTGAGAACTGTGGATCCCCTCCCAGATGGATGCAGGCCATCAACTCTATATGGGTTCTGATCCTCGCAGGTCGGCCCCCAGTCCTCAGTGTAGCCATACCCCTCTGCTCTGCACCTTTCCTTCAACCACAAGTTGAAGGTCTTGTTGCAGAGCTCCCTTTCCTTCCCCCATCATACACAGGCAGCGGCTCCATAAAAGCTATAGAGCATGCTACCTGTCTGAGACTCCTTCCCAGCTCCTTAAACTCCCCCTGCACTGTTCCTGCCCCATCCCTAGCCAGGTAATTTGTCCCCAGGTAAACAATGACATCCTCCCTTCCTACTGCCCTAATGATCTGTAGAATATGCTTCTTATCCCTCTGACTATGGCACCAGGTAGGCAACTGACCTTACTTTCTGCCCCCTTTCCCATTCCCAAATCTATCCCCATGACAATTGAGTCCCCTAACAGAAGTTGCTTCCTCCTTCTCTAGGGTTATCCTCCACCCACCTCAGGGTCTCCACTCAGGAGGGGTCCCACATCCTCCCCGGCCACTTCCTCTTGGCAGTCTCACTCCACTAGGATGGTGAAGGAATTCTGTAGTAGTGCTGGTTGTGGTTAAAGAATGTGCCTGCAACCCCCTCCTCCAAACTTCTGGATCTCACCACCCCCTCCCTCCTTGAGCCCACCATAGTCCAACTGCACATCCTATCTGTCATCCTTTGAGGTAACGATGTTGGACTTGGTGGCCCCTGGGTGGAGAACAGGTGACTTAACTCCTAGCTGACACAGGCCTGAGTCTAGTGACCTCCTTCTGACTCAAAAACAATGCAACCTCAAGTCTAGAGACCTTCTTTGCCAACCCAAAGAGGCACATGCAGATGGGACAGCACCACAGTCTCAGAAGGTCTCCCTGAAGACTCTTCCCCCACAACCAGTGCACTGCACCACTCCCCACATTCCCTCTTCCTGCTGTCTCTCTGCGCTTCCTGATCTTCTTCCTCAGAACCTAGTGAGTCTAAGCTGTATGTAGTTCAGTTACTAAATAACAACACAGAACTTTGTAGTTACACTAACCTAGGAATGTTCCAAATATAGGTATGCTATAACAGCACTCACTTGTGGATACAAAATCCCTTTCCCAGTACCCAGTAAGGCTAATCTGTATGCAGTTCAGTTTGTGATTTTGCTAACCTAGGAATGTCTCACATACAGGCATGCTACAGCAAAACTGACAGATACGCAATCACTACACAGACACAAGTGTGCTATAAACAACAATCACAGCATTTAATCTTTTTTATATATACAGATATGACAGTACCCTCCTACCTAGATTTAAGCCTAGCAGCTAGCCCCCCAAAACCTTTAATGCACTGTTCTACTGAAACACAAGTCCTGCAACATACTTCTGCCTACACCCCCTAACAATACAGATGTACCTGGGTTCCATCGGGCAGGGTTCCTGGCTGTCAACAGCCTCATAGCTGACTCCAGGCACACTCCACTTCTTCATTGTCCTTTGCACTGTGGTCCTTAGCATGGAGGGCTGCTAGCAGAGAGAGGCTCAAAATGGAACTGGGACACACCTGATCATACTTTCACAGGTCGCAGGCCCCTCCCATATAGCTGTTTCAGCTAGATGTTAAGTGATGGGGGGGGGAGGAGGAGCATAGATGTTATCCTTTTTCTATCCCTAAAGTGTTGCTTCTAAAAGCAGAATCACATTTGAAAGATACATCCCTTGGGACAAGTATGCTATGTTAACTCATTGCCTCCACAAGAGCTCTCTGAAGTTGCACCACTTGTCTCCTGTATACTGTTAATAGTAAATCCTGTGCCTTTCTAAGCAAAATCAAGCTATAGTCAGCATGCCACAAACAAATTCTAATAGCTCAAGAACTGTAAGTGCTAGACACAAAATATGAATGGCAAAGTTATTCAGCACAAAATTACCTTTCCAGTAGTGTATGCAAAGAATAATATGTAATTTCATTTTTTCCTATACTGGTTGAAACAGCAAAAAAATTTTTTTTCACCAATGCAGGCAACATAAGCCATACACGCCATACCATAAACAAATACAAATAATTCCTAAAGTATACATGATATACACAGAATATCAGTGGCAAAGTTGTTCAGCACCAAATTACCTTTCCAATGGTGCTATGCAGTCAAATATATATTATATTCTGTTACATTATATATTAAAATATATAAGCGACTTCTCCAGATGTTGCCAGGGCACACAGGAAGTCAGTAGACGTCTTCTGTAGACATCCTCAGGACACACCAGTGTATTTTACTGATGCCTTCAGGCGTCAGCTAGGAGATAATGAGTTAAGCTTTAACAAGAGCCATTGCAAGCCCAACAAGCCTAACAAACAACAGCATCATGGATTCATGTACACGATCCCTGGCTCACATTACTGCCCAGTTTCCAGTTTAAAAAAAGTGAGCAAACTACCTACTGGTGCCTGGTCCCTATACTGTCACCAGAAGCAGCTGCCTCAAGACTTTCTAGATACAGCTAGCACCTGGTACTCACAGGAGCCAGTGGGTCTGAATTTCCTCTCCACCATGATGAATGGGATCAATAATGAAGCAGACTTAAGTCGTAGATACACAAATCACATGTTCTGTGCCACGGCAGTTCAGCTCCTTTCAGATGCGGGAATTGAAAACTGCAAAATAATGGCAGTAATGGAGCACTGGAACAAAACAAGCCTCCATTCATATTGGTCTGCATCTGCCACTAATCAGACAAAGTGGAGCTCAATCCTTGGTTCTCAACCCACAAACATCGACTCCAGAGCTGAACCTGGAAACTCGGACTCAACTGCAAATGAGGAACATTGTGACAACATTTCTTGCTCTGCACAAGAAGGCACCCTGTCTCAATCTGCAGCTTCTTGCACTATTACCAGAAGCCTGCTCTCAGACACTACAATCAACACAGTGACATCTACAGTTAACAGTGCAACCTTCACACAAGGGCCACTCATGTTTGATGCTTCTGAGAGTTTCAGTGGTTTTAAGTATATAAACCTTGACAAATGAGTTTATTTTTTCTGTATACCTGTAGTAAAGTGCAACATGCATTTAAACAGCATTTTGGTTCATTTTAATTTCTAAAAAGGGTTTGTTTTATCTCCCTTCCCCAAAAGTTGAAGAACTATTTTTCTTTGAGGAAGAATATTTAAATAAATAAATATTTATTCAAATTAAAAAAAGAAAAACTTGTCAGTGTCTTTTTTCATTATTCTGTTGTGAAGCCATCTTATAAGTGAAATAAGATACTCTGGCATGTGCATTGAACAGATCTGACCACACTTTCAGGGGCTAAAGGCACTCAGTCTGTGATCTTGTGCCTTGCTACATCCCTGGGCATGTGGTCAGATCTGCTTAGTGCATACCCTGTCATGTCTTATTGCTTACATCTTGGAACAGTTTCAGCTGCTTGAGTAACTACAGTATTAGACAATAATCAGTCACTCAGGCTAATATGGATAGACAGTCATTCACATATTGCTACCATTAATTTTGAACAGAAGATAGCATAGGACTAGATTTGTACATTTGCAAAAATGTTGAATGATTACAGAATAGGTAAAAGGTAAAAGGGGAAACATACCAGGATTGGGTACTACTGCATCTATTCATGTCATCCTTTCAATTATATGATAGTTTTGCAACCCTGTAAAAAAAGTTTGCATTTCCATCAAAACGTTCTGGGACATGATAACCACAAGAATGAAATTCAAAGGGCTTGTGATGAAATCTAAACATTATGACAGTATTGATATGCTAAGTTGTTTACTGTTGGTTAAGCTGCAAAACAAAGCAATGTGTTCCTTACTAATTGTTATAAAATGGGTAGAAAAAACACTGGCCTGGATATTCAAAGGAGATGCACCCTGTGTAACTGAGTTGCACTGGTGCATCTCTGAAATGTGCCCCTGGGCCATATTCAAATGGGGTTGATGCTCCGTGCCAATCCAGATGTACTGCAGTGCAAAGATAATGTATATGGCACATCTGGAGGGGGCATTTCCCTGAATATGCAGCACATCTCCATATTTAGCTGAGATGCGAGGTGCAGCTGACCGCTCATCTTGGAGATGTGCCATGCAAAAACAGGCATGGAAAAAACAATCTTAAGTGGTAGCCACCCACAGGTGGACTGCTGTATTGCACAGCACAACACAGTAGTCCAGCCCCTGTGGGGATACCCCCAGCCCTGATCATGAAGGGAGATCATTAAACCCCCATATCCCTGGCAGTCTAGTGGTCCCCCTCCCTTTCCAAAGCCCATTCATAGTATTATTATCTATCACAACTCCCTGGTAGCCTAGTGGAACCCCCTCCCAGCCCTGATTTCAGCAAAACCCACACCTGAGATCGCCCTGGTAGTCCAATGGACCCCCCCCACCCACTGAGGCAACTGAACCCCACCCCGCTCCTCCATCCCAGCATGGACATGACAGACTCTAGGCAGCAAAACCCACCTGCACACCTCCACAGCTGCCAGCTAACTGCTCTGTCACTGAATGACAGCTTACAGTAAGTTCTGCAATACCATTGGTCGACATCATCAACCAATGGGTTTGCAGTGAGTACTGTAAGCATTCATTCACAATTAGTGTCATTCACAAAGTTGTGAATGAATGCTTACAGTACTCACTGCAAGCCCATTGGTCAACAATGTTGACCAATGGTTTGCAGAGCTTACTGTAAGCTCTCATTCAGTGACAGTGTGGTTGGTGGGCAGCCGTGGAGGTGTGCAGGTGGATTTTGCTGCCCACTGGCAGTCATACCCATGCTGGAACACGGGGAGGGGTGGGGTTTGATTGTCTCAGTGGGTGGGGGGGTCCACTGGACTACCATGGTGATCTCAGGTGTGGATTTTGCAGAAATCAGGGCTGGGAGGGGGTACCACTAGACTACCAGGGAGTTGTGATGGATAGTAATACTACGGATGGGCTTCAGCAAGGGAGGGGGGCCCCTAGACCACCAAGGATGGAAAATTATATTATTTCAGCTCGATCAGGTACTGGGGAAGGGAGGAGGGTACAACTAGACTACCAGGGTAGGACTGAAATAAATATGTAATTTGCAATCGGGGTACAGGGAAAGGATGTCCACTAGACTACCAGGTATTATGGCTTAAATATCCTACTTTCAGAGTGCCCTGTGCATCTAGCTGGGTGCATCCCTGCAGAGGACATGCAAAGGGGGCCATAATGACATGCAAATGGCCCCATTTTTGCCTTGCATGGCCAGTGGCCCCATTTTCATGTTTCAGCCTGAATATCTGGAATTTGTGCTTGGGACATCCACTAGGCGCACCACACATTCCCATTCCAGGTATTCAGACCTTGCAGGGGGATGCGCCAGTGCATTGTCGGTGGCCCCCATTTGTGCCGCATGTGACGCTTGGTGTGCTGGTCATGATTGTTCTATGATATTTGTAATATAGAATGTGGTATGTGAGGTGTCTCACAAGAGACATCCTGTGCTCCTGGGTGACAAACCCCCCCCCCCACGCAGGTTTCAGTGAAGCAGGAACCATGTAATTAACTGGCTTACTTCAGAGTGGCTTTTTTTTACCTTTTAGGATATGCCTAGGCTCTTTGAAGTGAAAATGAAATGGGACTTTATGAGTCTTCCAGAGGATGGAGATCATAAACTTTTATGACTTCTTAAGAGGAAGAACATTTAATATCAACTGGTGTTAAAAAGCTATATTGTACCTAAGTGAGATATGGCAGAGTTGTATAAATCCTTTGATGTCCTTGGGAAAATAGGAAGCCAGCCTCCAGTTCAAAGGAAAGGGCTTGATTTAAAGACTGACATAATTTGGAAATTAGTTTTTGCTGAAGTAACAGTATTTAATATACCTCCTGATAGGACATCCTGTTTTGTATATTTTTTTATATTCTGAAAGGAGGAGCTAGATGACATCATGGAAAGGGTGTGTGAGACAGACACAGTTTAAACTGAATACTGTGTCTGATCTGTGGGACATTTCTTTTTTGGGCTCTTAAGAAACAAGACCTAACTATAAGCACTGTTTAGAGGTAATACATTAAATAGAAAAAGTCTAACTGTATGTTGGTAGGAGTTTGTCTGTAGTTGTCTTTGCTTTCCTTTTAAGTGATTGTATGCTTTGTGATATAGTGTTCTGTGTTTACATTGTACATATTTTTATCCATTTTTAAGTAAACCTTTCATTTGAAAAGATTGCCTGGGTGTGTCTTCGAAGTTCTTTCTTTTGCATGTGATGTATGGAGGGTTAAGACTGACAAAACTGTTCATATGCTTGACGGTGTTATCAATCTAGGAAAAGGTATGAATATACCTGAGGTCTTTTATAAAGTTTTAAGGGTTCATTTTGGATACTTGGTTAGGTGCCCTTAGGTGAAAGATATCTGGCATCTCCCTGAAGAGCAGATTATCTGAGCCTGTACATTTGGGTATGCTAGCATAAGGTTCACAGTTTGAATCCCCCCAGAAATTGAGACTAAAGGTGATTTGGACCCACAAGCAGAAAGGAGGGTTTCCCTGTTCTGTTACCCGTTCACAATACTGTGCTCAGAGGTTGGCACTGTGGGAGCAGAGGACCTGACCTGCTGAGTGTGGCTGTGACAGATTGGTTGGCAGCGGTGTGGATAAATTTGGTAACACAAGCTTTAACTGTTCAGTGTGTCGTCTTAATACTGTACTGCTCACTTGCAAAAAAAGGCAGTGATTTATTTTTAAAAAGGAGGCAGAACTATATAATTTTGCTTACAGTCAAGTCCCTACCTGTTTTATTTTTTTCTAAAGTGCAAGTTAGAGTAGCTGTAGTTAGGAAAGAAGATGGTTTCCAACTACAGCGGGTACATTGTAGACTACTTGAAGCAGTTGTGTCAGGACAGAGGAGTCCTGTATGAGGGGAGAGCCACCAAGCCGAACCTCATGGATGTCCAGATGGCAGTAGATGCTCAAAGTATCGAGTCACAGACTGTGACTGTAAGAGATAAAACCTTGAGCGTGGAGGGGCCTGCGGCCAGTGCAGAGTCCAGATCCAGTGAGAATGACAGCAGGGCCAGTGCCAGTGAAGGGCCACAGCAGCAGGGAAAGGTCATCAGCATTCCAGAGCCAGAAGCACTCAGGCTGCTGACTGAGTTGCACAGAATGGAGCTGGAGTTCCAAGAGAAGAGGAAGCAAGAACAGTGAGAGGCTGACCGTGAAGAGTGTGAGCGCCAGCGAGCCACAGAAGAGAAGATGGAAGGAGTACAGAGAGAAGCAGAGTGAGAGAGATGAGCTGCAGAGGAGAAGAGGGAGAGTGAACAGCAAGAGGTGGATCATGAGGAGTGTGAGTGCCAGAGGTGACATGAACTGGAGAAGCTATGACTCCAACCACCAGCACCAGAGCAAGTAAGTGGCTTGGGGTTAACTGGAACTACAGGACTGAGTTACAAATTGAATTCCAAACTGATAGTTGAATTTAAAGAGGGGGAAGATATGGATACTTTTTTAAATTCCTTTGAAAAAGTTTGTATTCAAGCTAAAATTCCTAGAGGGTCCTGGAGCTTCCAGCTATCCCGCTACTTACCGGGAAAGCTCGGGATGCATTGGGTCAAATGGACAATGAGGACAGTAATGATTACAGCAAACTTAAAGCTGCACTTTTAAAAAAGTTTGATTTAACTGCTGAAGCATACAGAGCTAAATTCCGTAAGCTCAGAAGAAGCCCTGATATGAGCTACAAGGAGCTAGCCATGAAATAATGTCAGTTTTTAAAACATTGGTGGGAAGGAATTGATGCAAACTCTGTAGATAAAATTGAAAATGCTATTTTGTTAGAACATTTTTTTTGGGGGCATGCCCAGCAGAGCCGAAAACCTGGCTGGAGGACCAAGAACCCAAAACAGTGCAAGAGGCTGCTGAACTCTCGAACCACTATGCCAAGAGCAGACCTGCTCTGAGAGTGAATGGGATGGGCATGGCAGGGCAGAAAGGGAAATGCACACCTTCAGGGCAGCTAAAATTCTCACTGCCTCCACTGAAAAGAGTTAGCCCCAGGTTTCACAGAAAATATTTATCTGAAAAAAGAAATGAATGTTGGGTTTGTAAGGAAACTGGGCATATTGCCAGACAGTGTCCCAAAAGGATGAGCAATACGCAACATGGGGCTAGGAAAGAAGTGGGTTGTTTGTGTGTCTCTGGAAGCATGCCTGTGAACATGAGGGAACACATGCACCCAGCCATGGTGAATGGTGTACAAACTCAAGGGTTAAGGGACACAGGGGCATTCCTGACATTGGTAAAATGGGATCTGGTACAGCCTGGTCAGTGTATACCCAATGAATCTGTAACTGTACAAGACTTTACTGGTGAGGAGAAAACATTGCCCCTTGCTAGTTTTCTCCTAGGCTGGGGTGAAATAGGGGGAACTGTGCAACAGGTGGCTCTAGCCAAATTGTTAACAGTTGACATCATCCTTAGCAACAATCTCAAACAGGGGATGGTGTGTGCAGTTACCCATAGTCAGGCAGGAAGGGGAAATTGTAGTTCCATGGATCCCACAGAAGCCATTGTGGAAACCACTGGGAGGCCAGTTCCTCAGCCTGTGTCTCCTGATATGGAGACTAATAAAAAGGGGTTAGAAATGTTCCCACTAGCAGTTAACCACATGGCTATGGAGGGTTACTCCGAAGAAGGAGGGGCAACCCATTGTCAGTGGGTTAGGGATAACAGTGCCCTGACACTAATGTTAGGGACCCTAGTTAAGAGACTGAAGGGGACCTGTCTCATGCCTTGGGAATATGTAAAGAGTTTGCAGCTGCTCAGAAAAGTGACCCTAGTCTAGAAAAGCTGAGGTCTTGGGCAGACTCTGACGGAGCACAGGGAGGTGACAGTAAATATAAGGTTTATTGGGAAAAATGGATTGATGTATACTCAGGCTGTACAGACAGATGGAGGGGTGATAGGCAGGCAGCTTGTCATTCCCCAGGGGTATAGTGAGCAGTTGCTCAAGATTGCATATGATATTCCCTTGTCTGGTCATCTGGGAATCGCACACACTATGCAGTGGTTGGCCCAAAATTTCTACTGGCCCAACTTCACCCAGCAGGTGAAGGAGTATTGCAGGTCTTGTCACCAGTGCCAAGAAATAGGGAAGGCAGGTAAGAAAACCCAAGCCACCCTAATTCCATTGCCCATAGTGGAGGAGCCATTCCAGAGGGTGGTAATGGATATTGTGGGGCCTTTAAATACCCCCAGCTCCTCCAGGAAGAGGTTCATCTTGACTGTGGTGGATTATGCCATTTGGTACGCCAAGGCAGTCGCCCTAGCCTCACTGAGGACAGACAAAGTGGCAGATGCCTTACTTGGGATTTTCTCCCGTGTTGGGTTTCCACAGGAGGTTATCACTGATAGAGGGGATTCCTTCATGTCAGACCTAATGGAATGTTTGTGGGAGAAGTGTGGGGTGGTGCAGAGGTGCACAACATCTTATCACCCGCAAGCCAACGGGCTTGTGGAAAGATTTAATGATACCCTGAAATCAATGCTCCAAGCATTTGCTGAACAGCCTGGGAGGGACTGGGAGAAATACCTTCCCCCACCTGTTGTTTGCATACAGGGAGGTGCCCCAAAAGTCAACAGGATTTTCCCCCTTCATGCTCTTATATGGACGCCGAGTATATGGACCCCTAGACTTGATCCAGGAGGACTGGGAAGGCAAGCACACCAACCAGAGAACTCCCATAGTGTATTACATCCTTAGGTTTAGGGAAAGGCTGAAGGAGCTTATGGGGACAGCCCAGAGCAACCTGGTAGCTGCCCAACAGAAACAAAAAGTGTGGTACAACCACAAAGCCAGAGTGCACTCGTACATGGTGGGTCAGGAAGACATGGTCCTTATTTCAGTTCAGGAAGACAAGCTGTAGGCTGAGCGGGTAGTATCGTACAAAGTAGTTAGGAAGGTAAATGATGTGAACTATATCATAGAGTTACCTGACAGAGGACAGACAGAAATAATGTACCATGTAAACATGATGAAGCCGTATGCTAATAGGGCTGACATGGTGTTTGCAGTATTTAGTCCTGGGGAGGGGACGGATGAAGGAGACCTCCTTCTGGACTTGCTGGAAGAAAGCAAGTGGGAGTCCTCTGTGGAGGCAGTTAAACTGTCAACCCAGCTGGCCCCAGACAAGATCCAAGAAGTAAGGGAGGTTTTAGCAGACTTTGCCCCCCTGTTTAGCACCAAGCTTGGACTAATCCCCTTAGCAACACATGATGTGGAGACAGGGACACAGACACCCATAGGGCGGACAGCATATCAGGTGTCAGAGGCTGTCCAAAAGGACATTAGGAGGGTGGTGGAGGAAATGCTGGATTTAGGCGTAATCCAGAGATCCCACAGCCCCTGGGCCTCACCCATAGCTCTTGTGCCCAAGCCAGATGACTCTACTCATTTCTGTGTGGACTATCATGGACTGAATGCAGTCACAAAGTCAAATGCCCACCCGATGCCCCAGACAGATGAACTCCTGGACAGGTTGGGAGGGGCGACCTACCTTATGACTATTGACCTGACAAAGGGGTATTGGCAGGTAGAGTTAATGGACAGAGCTAGGGAGAGGCTGGCCTTCATCACTCCGATAGGCTTATTTGAATTTAAAGTAACGCCTTTAAGAGTGAAGAACACCCAGGCCAATTTTCTAAGGTTGGTGAACCAGGTGTTAAATGGTGCTGATGTGTATGCCATGGCATACCTGGATGACACTGCCATCTTTAGTGCCAGCTGGTAGGAACACCTATCCCACCTTAGGGAAGTGCTGGACAGGATACAGAGGGTCAGGCTCACTGTCAAAGCTGAGAAGTCTCAGGTGGCTATATCTAAAGTGGCATACCTCGGACATGTTGTAGGCCGGGAACAGCTCCATCCTAACCAAGTAAATATAGAGGTGATCAAGGCATATCCCAGACCAGAAACACAGAAGCAGGTCAGGAGTTTTCTAGGGACAGTGGGGTACTATAGGAAATTTGTACCCAATTACAGTGCCCTGGCTGCTTCCGTATCTGACCTGGTAATGAAAAGGATGCCTAAGAAAATTACCTGGGAACCAGCCTGTGAAAAAGTCTTTACCAGACTGAAGGAGGCACTCTGCAGTGCTCCTGTGTTGACAAGTTCTGACTATAGCAGACCCTTTATAGTACAGACTGACGCCTCAGACGTGGGTATTGAGGCAGTACTGAGTCAGAAATCCAACTAAGGGAAAGATTACTCGGTAGTGCACCTGAGTAAAAATGTGCTTCCCAGGGAGCAGGCTTACTTTACTGTGGAAAAAGAGATGTCTTGCCATTGTGTGGGCCCTAAAGAAGTTAAAGCCATACTTATATGGGCAGCATTTTGAGGTACAAATGGACCAAAAACCCCTGGTTTGGCTGACCCAAATGGGAAAAACTAAGGGTAGACTATTAAGATTGAGTCTTGCCTTTCAAGGGTATGACATGACAATCTTACATAGTGCTGGAGTGACCAGTCAGAACGTCGATGGCCTGTCACATCTTTATGGGCAGTAAACAGATTTGGGAAACTCATCTCATGCAGGGGATAGAGCCCCCAAATTCAGTCTAGGTGGGGAGGATTGTGACGCTTGGCCAGCTGGTTATGATTGTTCTATAATATTTGTAATATAGAATGTGGTATGTGAGGTGTCTCACATGATACATCCTGTGCTCCTGGATGACAACCCCCCCCACCCAGGTTTCAGTGAAGCAGGAACCATGTGATTAACTGGCTTACTTCAGAGTGGCTTTTTATTACCTTTTAGGATATGCCTAGGCTCTCTGAAGTGGAAATGAAATGGGACTTTATGAGTCTGCCAGAGGATGGAGATCATAAACTTTTATGATGTCTTAAGAGGAAGAACATCTAATATCAACTGGTGTTAAAAAGTTATATTGCACCCAATTGAGATATGGCAGAGTTGTATAAATCATTTGATGTCCTTGGGAAAATAGGAAGCCAGCCTCCAGTTCAAAGGAAAGGGCTTGATTTAAAGACTGACGTAATTTGGGAAATTAGTTTTTGCTGAAGTCACAGTATTTAATATACCTCCTGATAGGACATCCTGTTTTGTATATTTTTTTATATTCTGAAAGGAGGAGCTAGATGACATCATGGAAAGGGTGTGTGAGACAGACACAGTTTAAACTGAATACTATGTCTGATCTGTGAGACATTTCTTTTTTGGGCTCTTAAGAAACAAGACCTAACTATAAGCACTGTTTAGAGGTAATACATTAGATAGAAAAAGTCTAACTGTATGTTGGTAGGAGTTTGTCTGTAGTTGTCTTTGCTTTTCTTTTAAGTGACTGTATGCTTTGTGATATAGTGTTCAGTGTTTACATTTTACATATTTTCATCCATTTTTAAGTAAACCTTTCATTTGAAAAGACTGCCTAGGTGTGTCTTCGAAGTTCTTTCTTTTGCATGTGACATATGGAGGGTTAAGACTGACAAAACTGTTCATATGCTTGATGGTGTTATCAATCTAGGAAAAGGTAAGAATATACCCGAGGTCTTTTATAGAGTTTTAAGGGTTCATTTTGGATACCTGGCTAGGTGCCCTTAGATGAAAGATATCTGGCATGCCCCCGAAGAGCAGATTTTCTGAGCCTGTACATTTGAGTACACTAGCATAAGGTTCACAGTTTGAATCCCCCCAGAAATTGAGACTAAAGGTGATTCAGACCCACAAGCAGACAGGAGGGTTGCCCTGTTCTGTTATCTGTTCACAATACTGCACTTTGGAGTTGGCACTGTGGGAGCAGAGGCCTGACCTGCTGAGTACGGTTGTGACACTGAACAAATATCTTGTTATATTCAGACGAGATGCCCTATTGCTTATCTTGTTTGAATATATCAATTATGTGCTCCAGGGCATCTCAGTTGTGCGGAGCAGCCACTTGTGCCCTGTTAAGGCACAGTTTGAAAATCCTGGCCACTGTGTCCTGTTTGGTCTGGAGTAACCCTCTGGTGTGTGTTAGTAGAACAGCAACCCTGCAGGTAGCACTTTTCTGGCAATCAGGATGCAATGCATAGTGCATCTCCATGCCCGTTTGCAAATAGAAATTTCTGCACCATCCACCAACACCAATACAGGAAGTCACACACACTTATTTAGTGCACAGAGTGCATAGCTGCTATTTTATTCATCACATGAGCCCAACACTCCAAATAAAAGCACCATATCTCTCCACAAGGACATCGGCAGACATCCCCCACAGACAAAGCCTCTTTGGGTGGTGCAGAAATTTCTGTTTGCATACGTGTTATAATTTTTTCTTGCATTTCCAAGCTGTTGGGGCAGTTTTTATGCCTGAGTACATATCCATGCCTGGCAGAAAGTTTAAAGAAAAAACAATGCTGGCAGCCATGTTACTGCTGTAAAGCCCTAGTAATTGAATTATACGAGATGGCTAATACAGTCAGTCATCTGCACCAACCATAAATTAAATATTAGGCATTAATAAAAGTAAAATAAAATGACCTCTTCTTGCTTTTGTGACAGTTTAATTAGTTGCAACCCTGTAATCCTTGGCCTGAGTTGCTGTTGCCACCTCCAATGCCACTCGTGTGTCAGCCTCCTGCCCATGAGTTCCCACCTTCCCTCTCACCGTTGGCATCTTCTGTCGCAATCATGCACAACCAGTGTGTTTTCACTTGGAAAACTAATGCAAACCAAATAATTGTAAAAAAAAAATTTTTAAACCTCTGCCCTGCCACAGAACATGGTCCCCACTGGTTCCATGTCAAAACAGTGTATTCAAAATAGCAAGGAAAATATAAGCCTAGCAATTTGAGTGCTGGGAAAGACTGTGACTGAAAACTTCTGTGAGGCATCAAAACAGTGACAAGTGCAAATGAACACCACATGAAAGTTTTCAAGAGGGGGACTTTGACCCCCCCACACCCCTTTACATAAATATATGTACTTTAAGAGGACATAATAAGCAGATCTAGGGAGAAGTATCCAAGACCAATGTGAGATACAACTCTTTTTTACCAAGAGCAATCAGGTTATGGAATAAATTACCACATACTATTGTTAATCAACCCTATTGGGTTTCAAATCAAAATTAGACAATTTCTACAAGAACAGTGATCTTTACAAATTGATCCTCTGAGAAGTAGGGATGGCAATTATGGGCATCTGCCTTCCACTATCCTAAATCCCTTAGTATAAGAGGGCAGTTGATCATGTATTATCATGTACTTGAAGACACACTATACAACACACAAAGGATTCACTGTTTTGATGCCTTGCTGAAGTTTTCAGTTACTGCCTTTCCCCGCACTCTTATTGATCATCTATTTTTGATATGCTGTTTTGATGTGACACCCACCAACTTGCCGACCACAACCCTCTGAGATGACTGCAAAACAGGAAGTTGCCCACTCACTCAGTCAATCATGGTTGTGAACTGTGTAAGCAATGCCCCTGTCCATGCACAGTCTAACTAAAAAGTCACAGACGTGTGTTAGAATTGTGGCCCAAAGGCAACACAGTTACCCAAACACCACTGACCTTTAATGGCTGAAACACCAAGATTATACTGGCTGAAACACTTAGCACTACTTTACTTCTTTTATTTTTATTTATTGTATATTTTTACTGGTAAATACCATATTGGTAAATTTTATTTTGTTAAAACTTTTTAGAGGGACCCATGTTATAAGAGCAATAAGCCACATCAGGGTGTGGGTTGCTTATCTGATAAATGCACTCCCCAGGTGCTGAAGATGCTCGGCAGAAGAGCCTATGCCTCACTACATACCATGCACCATGCGTTTATCAGACAACTCACACCCTGTCATGTCTTATTGCTTAAATAACTGCATGCCTTGGAAAATGAGCAAGCTTGAAGATGTGCTGTTATCACACAGTTATGCACACCCTTAAACAGGGGTTCATTTAATATTCCGGGTGAAAGTCAACAACTCCCATGGGTTCAAACCTGGAAGTCATTTAGTTGTCTGGTTACAAAAGTTCTTCCCAGGTCCCACATTTTTTAACTAAATATTCTAAAAGAGAATGAGCCAAATACTGAAAGGTTTGCATGGGTGCTACTGGGTCTTTGCCGGGCAAACTGGGATTTGCCCTAGATCCTCATATTAAAAAGGGGTTTTTGCATGGCAAAAGAGGGTTAGTACCTGTGCAAAACATAATGTATGCAAGTGGGCAAGGGGAGGGGCATGGTCATGAGTAACCACACTACTCCATATTTAGCAGCATTGTGCTATACAAAAGGGTTTTGCATGGTCCTTTTGTACCATGCAAATACTGCCGGAAAAAAAAAAAACTTACTCTGGGCAACCCTAGTGGCTGCCAGAGATAATGCAGCCATTTAGCCTGTTGGCTGATGGGGGAGAACACCTGCCCCCTGTGGTCCTTGACCCCCTCTCTGTCAGATCACCAGCATGTAGTTAATAAAAATCTTGTGACAGTGGTTTCCCCACTCCCGATCACTGTCCCATAGTGTATGGAAAGAATCCTTGGTGTTAGTTGTCCTCCCAATCACAAGCCCATAGTGTATGTAAAGAATCCCTAGTGCTAGTGGCCCCCCCCTTCAATCACTGACCATAATGTACATTTACAAATCCCTGGTTCCTGTGACCCTCTCAGTCACCAGCCTGTATTAAATAAAACAATTCCTGGTGCTAGTGGTCCCCCCTCCAATTGCCAGCCTGAAGTAAAAGTTCCAACACTTCCAGGCATCCAGTGGTCCCCCCCCATGGCACAAATCTATGGTACCACTTGGTTGTAAGCCCCTACTACTTGGTGTCTAGCAAGCCCCCCACTCCGGCACCAAGCATTCACCCCCCAGTCACCTACCAGTATCCTTGTGCTGCGGGCATGCACAGTGACTGGTTCAGCCATCCTCACATCTCAGCCAGCCTCCAGATGTTCAGGCATGGAGTGTGACCTTTATTTATAAGACAGGGTGACATGCCTGAACATACAGCAACTGGTTGAGGAGGTGTGGGACCACTAGCACAAGGGATTGTTTCATTTAATACAAGTTTGGCGGGAGGATTGAGTGTTTCAGGGGGTAGTCACCCTCATCTGGCTGCACCCTCCTCACTGAATTGAAGCATGACCTGTCAGAGAGGAACAGTTTTATTTAATACTGGCTGGAAAATTGATCAGAGGGGGGCACTAGCACCAGGGATTTTGTTTCTTACATACGGGTTGGCAGATGGAGTCAGGGGAATCACTGGCACCAGTGATTGCTTTATTTAATACCAGCTGGCGATAGGGGGGCAACTAGCACCAGGAAGTTGTAGATGTACATTATGGGTCTGTGATCAGAGGGGGGACCACTAGAACCAGAGATTCTTTATATGCATTACAGGCCAGCAATGGGGAGGGGATCGCTAGCACTAGGGATTCTTTCTGTACACTGCAGGCCAGCGACTGGGGGGACCACTAGCACCAGAAGTTCTTTTTGTACACTATGAGCCAGCAATGGGGAGGATCATTAGCACCAGGGATATCTATACATACCTGCACCTAGGCAATAGGGGAGGTGGCACTGCACTAACCTGCCTCACTACCCATGCAAATGATCCCATAATGGGCATGCAAATGGCCCCTTAGTGCCTTGCATGCCCAATTGGCTTATTTTCATGGGTTCCTTTGAATATTGCAGATAGCGCTCTAGCGCTATCCATTTATCCATTCTGGCGGCATACTTTGGGATCCATGTCGGGGCAACATTAATTGACATAACACTGCACTGACATGGCCCTATATGTAGCTGAATAGTGCTGGTACGCTATTTGGCCGAATAAAGCATCCTTGGATTCCTAGAGAATCGCAAGGCACAGCACAAAGTTCTACACTCCACTTTGCACTTTTTGAATATCGGGCCCCATAATATTTGTAAGTTAACATGAAATATTACGGGTAAAAGCCCTTTCTTTCAAAAAAATCTAATTGTTTTACTTCCATGCACCTAAAATTGGATGACACATAATTTATTTTCTTCTCTCTTTTGAGTCAAATATTTTCTTTTTCCATATTTTCCTTTTCCACTCCTGGCATCCTGCAGTGACCCTCATCAGACCACCCCCCCATCCCCATCACCTGGCTTCCCCAGGACTCAATTTACTGCAGTATCTTCTGCCACAGAACTAGAGCAGATGCCCAGTCACCAGTGCAGAGCCTGCAAGGGGTGGTCATCACTCATTGCCACAGGTGCTATTTTCCACCATTTTCTCCCCTTACATCCCTGGAGTGTCAATGCAGGGATGGACATATGCATGGAGGCATGCATGCCTCATTGGCCTGAGTGGCCCTGATCCCACCTCCCCTGGCCTAGTGCCTAGTCCCCCTCCATCACCCGCAGAACTATCACATCTCTACATGGTGGTAGTTGAAGGTTGGGAGGGCTTACTTCCCTGATCCAGGGAAGGAAACCTTCCAGTTGGCCACTCAGTCCTCACTCAGACCCCCCCGGCTGACCCCAGCAACCCATGCCCATCACTATACCCAAGTCACCAGTGTGGCAGGAGGTAATGTGCTCAACACCTCAGCCCTTCATGCCACTGGGCCATCAAATCATTTCATAATTCATATTTTGAACATTTATTTGTACCACTGTTATATGTTTTGCATACACAAAAAGGGAACGCAGTATTACATTACACTTATGATACAGTTAATAATCATTAGCTGGACAGTGTAGCCTAGAGTGTTAAAGCCCCAGTCTGTGAATCTGGAGAGCTCAGTGGGTCTTACCTAGTTACCAAAGAATAACAATAAAAAAGAAGACTCTTTCCTGACAAACTGATGCAAATTAAGGTCATTTATCTTTGAAGTTATACCTATTTCATGGCTTCTAGGACAATTTCTCCATTGCAACCAGTAAATATTGCAGATTCACTTCAATTATTAGAGTATCAGAGGAAAACAGTAATTTTTTTTTATCATGTAATATTTTATTGAAATTTTCCAGTTTTCATTTTGTTCACATAATACATAGAAGCGTATTCATGATAAACCTCAGTCATTGACAAATAGCCACAGGATGACTAACAATACTGCAGTTTTACAGGATCCAACTTAATTACCACATTGCTCTAAACTGTATCACTACTTTACAGAAACCAAATCTCAACTGGCCTTAACTCACTGTCTCCTAGCAGACGTCTGTAGTCGTCAGTAAAATACATTGGTGTATCCTAAGGACGTCTGCAGAAGTCGGCTACTGACTCCCAGTGTGCCCTTGCAATGTCTGGAGAAGTCACTTATATATTTTAATATATAGTGTAACAGAATATAATATATATTTGACTGCATAGCACTGTTGGAAAGGTAATTTTATGCTGAACAACTTTGTCACTGATATTTGTGCATATCATGTATACTTTAGGAGTTATTTGCATTT
Organism: Neoceratodus forsteri; assembly: GCA_016271365.2. Taxonomy (NCBI): domain Eukaryota; kingdom Metazoa; phylum Chordata; order Ceratodontiformes; family Ceratodontidae; genus Neoceratodus; species Neoceratodus forsteri. The sequence continues at coordinate 1,847,535,608 of CM057449.1, forward strand.
GTTTATGGTATGGTGTGTATGGCTTATGTTGCCTGTTTTAGTGAAAAAAAAAATATATTTTTGCTGTTTCAACCAGCTTAAAAAAAACAAAATTACATATTATTATTTGCATATCACTATTGGGAAGGTAATGTCGTGCTGAACAACTTTGCCACTGATATTTTCTGAGTATATCATGTATACTTTAGGAGTTATTCACATTTGTTTATGGTATGGTGTGTATGACTGACATGTTTTCCATCAAGATTCACCTAAGCAGCTTAAATAAAATTCACTTTTTTGGCACTTCAGCAGGTTTAAAATAAAACTGTATTGATTACAACTGGCTGCATAACACCATTACAAAGGCATTTTTGTGCTCATCAACTTTCATGCTGATACTTTGTGTATTATCATGTATACTTTTGGAGTTATACGCATTTGTTTATGATATGGTGTGTGTGGTTGAGATTCATCCCTCAAATCTCACCAAAGCACCTTGACTAAAATGGGGAACAATTACGTTTTATAGTAAAAATATACCTTTTTTTTAACAAACATAATATTAAAACACCATCTAATGTCTGTATGCTTAATTTGGTGTTGATATTTTACATATTTTCCAACAAAAAATAGCTTATGTTGCCCTTTTTTAGTGAAAAAAATATTTAGTTTGCTCTTTCGACCAGCATAGAAAAAAAAATTACTTATTATTACATGCATGCCACCACTGGAAAGGCAATTTTGTGCTGAATAACTCTGGCACTCATGCTTTGTGTCTAGCATGTACAGTTATTAAGCTATTAGCATTTGTTTGTGATATGCTGACTATGGCTTGATTTTGCTTAGAAAGGCCCAGGATTCACTGTTAAAAGTATAGAGGAGATTCAGGAGGCAAGTGGTGTAATCTCAGAGTGAGCCTGTGGAGGCAATGAGTTAAGGAAGGCCTAAACTATATGTGAGACAGATTAACTGTAGCAATCTTTAAATGGACACGAGCATTTGCTGAGACATAAAAAACAGTAAAGCATTACCTTACAGCACAGGCCTCTCAATTATATTATAAAATTATACTAACTAAGTTCTTCTAATCAGTTTATACCCAATAATCCCACAATGCAATGCTTAAACTATTCATAGGGTCAGGATTGAGAAGGAAAAAGAAACAGAAAATATAGGGAGAAATAGCTATAGATAAGAGAATGGGAAAAGAGCATAATAAGAGGTTACACACCATGGATGGGGATACTTTATATTTGGCATACCACCCTAGAATCAACTTTGCTAAGAAGTAATAGGAGGGTTTTGTGGTGGTAGAGGAGACGCTCTGCAAATGTGGGAGTGTAAGTAGGCATCCCAGTTTGAGTGGTAGTCAGCAAGTTTGCCTCTAGCTGCTGCCGTAAGTCTCTCAAAGGTGGCATGCTTGACCAAGACCACCCACCATTGAGAATGCGTGGGGGGCAACGGTTGCCTCCATCTCACCAGAATAGCTCTCTTCGCTTCCATGACAGTGACCAGGACCCAGGCTTTATTAGAAGGAGTAAGTGCATTTACTGAGAAGGTGTCCCCTAGCAGTAGGGAGTAATGTTGAAGAGATAGTGAGTTACCCACTATAATGGAACAGTCCTTCAAGACTGATGTCCAGAAGGTACGAATTTTTGGGCACAGCTACAGTATATGATATAAGTGGGCCAGAGAGGAGCGACATCTCCAGCAATTGTCTTGTGGGATTATCTTTCACCTGTAGAGGACTAAGGTAGTTTGATACCATCGGAGGAGAATTTTTAATTGAATCAATTGCCATTTTGAGTCTACAGGACCAAAATAGTTGATCAGGGAGGGGCTGTGGACATGGCCTACCTAGACTTTAGCAAGGCATTTGACATAGTCCCACACAAAAGATTAATATACAAGTTAGCCAGCCTGGGAGTGGGTCCCAAGATGACAGCCTGGGTAAAGAATTGACTGGAGAATAGGACACAGAGAGTAATAGTAAATGGAGTCCACTCTGAAAAAAGGGGGTTAGCAGTGGGGTACCACAGAGTTCAGTATTAGGACCGGTCCTCTTCAATGTCTTTATAAGCAACATTGCAGAGGGACTGGAAGGAAAAGTATGTCTCTTTGCAGATGACACAAAGATCTGCAACAGAGTTGATGCACAAGATGGGGTGGAAAGGATGAGAAGGGACTTGGCAAGGTTAGAGGAATGGTCATATGTATGGCAGCTTAGATTCAATGCTAAGAAGTGCAAGGTAATGCACCTGGGAAACAAAAACCCAGGGGAAGAGTACACAATGGGGGGTGAGATACTAACAACAACAAAAATGGAAAGGGACCTGGGGGTAGTCATATCAGATGACCTAAAGGTGGGCAAGCAATGTGAGAGGGCAGCAAGGAGGGCTGGGGGGATACTGGGATGCATAGGGAGAGGCATCACCAGCAGAAAACAAGAAGTTATTATCCCTCTATACAGACAGCTGGTGAGACCACATCTGGAGTACTGCGTGCAGTTCTGGAGACCCAATCTCCACAAAGACATAGACAGGATGGAAGCTGTCCAGAGGAGGGCAACTAAAATGGTGCTGGGTCTGCACCGGAAGACATTTGAAGTGAGACTTAAGGAGCTTAATATGTATAGCCTCGAGGAAAGGAGGGAGAGGGGGGACATGATAGAAACTTTCAAGTACCTCAAGGGAATCAACAAAGTCCAAGAGGGTAGCATCTTTCAAAAAAAGAGGTGTGCAAGAACAAGGAGGCACAATTTGAAGATAGAAGGGGGGCAGCTCAGAGGTAATTTAAGGAAGTATTTTTTCACAGAGAAGGTTGTGGATGCATGGAACAGCCTTCCAGAGGAGGTGTGGAGTCAAAAACAGTGGTGGAATTCAAGCATGCATGGGACAGTCATAAGGCAATTCTAGGGGGTTGGGGTAGGAAGAAGTAGGCTGCTGGTTAACTAGGATCTGCAGCTTATCCATCAGGTAGGGAAATGGGCAGACTGGGTGGGCCAAGCGGTCCTTATCTGCCGTCAAATTCTATGTTTCTATGTTTCTATGTTTACTTTAAAGTTGCCATTCTGGGGGGGGACGTGGCTTGCTGGCAAGCATGGAGGACGCTTGTTGATTCGGCTCCCTGGGGTGGCGGTGCTTATCTTCTGCCAGCAGCTGTAAAATGTATCTCCAGTAAAACTATCTAAGGAATTTTCAAATCTCAGAACGGATGGCTTCCAGTAAATCTAAAAAACAAACAGGCAAAGCTGCAGTTTGGCACCGGGACACTGTCTAGTAGATTGAACAATGCTCCATGCGGGCTTCAGCCTTCCTCTCTGTCTACCAGCATGAGTGGGGAACAAATTGAGATCTGTGTGATGGACTTAACAAAATCTTTGGTGAGTGTTCCTGAAACCCTTGCAGTAATGCAAAAAGATATGAAAGCGGGATTTCACAACTTAAATACACAGTTTGCACATCTTCAATCTGTGGTTACATCTCTGACAGAAACTACCACCACTCATACTTCACAAGATTTGTGAGCTGGAGCACCAAATCAATGACATGGAAGACTCTTATGCAGGTGTTAATGCTGAGAGGACTGGGCTCCTGTCCACCATTTCTGACTTCCGAGATCACCTGGATGACCAGGAGAACTGCTCATGGAGATCCAATATCCGCATAATCAGACTAACTGAGGGCCTGGTGGGGCAAAATCTGAACCTGGGTCTCCACCGTGTGTTGATGAAGTATTTGGGATTACCTGAGGAATCTTTGGAGTGTGAGACTGAATGAGCCCATTGAGTTGATCCGCCTCCTAAATGTTGTGATCGTCCCAGGCACTGCTTAATCAAATATCTTAGATTCAAATATAAAGAAACTGTGCTGCAGAAAGCTAGGGAAATGGGGCCTCTGAAGGTCGATAATGCCACTGTTTTTATATACCAAGATTACAGTCGGGACCTACAGATGAAAAGGCAAAAGTTCAACCCGATTAAAAACAAGCTGTACAAGCTGGGGTGGAAATTCTCCTTAGCTTACCCAGTGCGGTTGTGGGTAGACAGACCCTGTCAAAGCCCTAATTTCTTTAGCTGCCACAATGCCATGGAGAAATGGCTCGAGGAATAGGAGACCAGGAGAAATCGAGAGAGGCCAAATGGAGACTAAGCTAAGTTCATATAGCATAACACTGGATACCAATATTAGTTAATATATAAGTGTTTGGTTAAATTAAAATTGGTTGACCTATTTAATATGTAGTTCTCCTGGAGATCTTATGTTCACCTTATGAGTCTGAGACAGTCTAAGGGTTACAATGCCATGAGCTATGTTTTTTAGTACTGCGTGGTGGGCCTGGTTTTGGACTGATGTGGTGGGGCCTGCAATCTGAGGGTGACGTGTTACCATTCGGAAATCGGGTTGATCCATGCATGGGAGTTACTTGAATACTCTTGGATGTATGCTGTTCCACCTGACCATGCCTGGGGGCATGGGTATCAGCGGGCTAAGCCCTGTGCGGGAAGCCTGAGGTCTGCTTTCCCCTGCTATATTACTGTGTGCTGTGCAGGATTAATCTGGGCCTTATCAGCCTGGCCTGAACAACAACGCGTGTACTGGTGTGTGAATCGCTGATATGCATGGAACAGTGTGGATCTGCAACCAGGGTATAATAAGTGTTAAATAGTTTATTTCTGCACATTTTGGGGATCAGCAAGGCCTGTTATACTCCTGGAATGCCTGTCTTCCTCCTTAATCTCTGAGGGGTAGGTTTGAGAAGGGGATGGGGTGGAATTGGGCATGGCAAGTGCCCTCTACTTTAGCCTGGGCTGCCTACTGTGCTCTGCCACTACAACACCCGACCGTGTCTAGGGACACTGGTAGCAGTGGGTAGAGCCATATGTTTACAAGGCCTCCTGGATTTGTGGATCCTCAGGGACATCAGGACTGGTCTCTGTGTAATCTTACTGGGACATATTGCTCTTAATAGTTATTGCTGACCATCTGCTTGCTACATGATGTTATATATTGAATGGATGCATGTTAGAATGCATTCTCTTTTTGGTTTTAACTTTTACTGTCTAGATTAAACGGCTGCATACAGAATTCTTATAATAGCCTTAGGGTCGCTGCCCCCTCTCACGTTTCCATCAGAAAGGCTAGCATTATGGACAGACTTGGTTTTGTCTGTCTTTTGTTTGTAACGGGAATGCTGGCGGGGTGGTACCCATATGGGGCAATAGTGTAACTACGTATAGTCAGCAGGGTGGAGGGGGGGATGTTTGATACTTACAATTGGGGAGGAAATTTTTGGGAAATTGGAACTCAGTTTAAACTGCCCTTTTTACTTGTGAGAGAGAGAGGGATGGCCTCACCTTGGAGACACCTTAAATTGCTGTTTTCGGTGTGTGCTGGGTTGGAGCCATCTTTAAGGGCTTTTTCTATGGTTATGAGTGTCTGGGGATACAGTTGGGGAATTTATGGTGGAATAATGGGGAGGGGGGGAAGTGGTTTGTGTAAATGGGGAAAAAGGTGCAGTGGTTCACATGTTGCATACTAGGATGTTATGGTATGGTTATGCGAGGCAATATGATGGGGGATGATGTTAAATGTATCTCATGGAATATTAATGGCTTAAAGTCTATTGTGAAGCGGAAGAGGGTCATAATGGAGGTTTGTTGCCACAAAGGGGCTCTGGATCTCCTCCAGAAGACACACTTCTCAACTCCTGAGTTGCAAAAAACAGCAGATTTTATGAGGAACAGGTAGATCTCTTCCACTTTAACCTCAAAGGCCAGGGGAGCCTCAATTTGGCTTCCAAGGGGATCCCCTATTAAGATTCTAGACTCCTGGACTGATACATCTGGCCAGTATGCCCTGGCAAAGGCTGAAATCCCAGATAATAGCATAGTCCTAGTGGGTTCAGTTTATGCTCCAAATGTAGTGAACCCACGTTTTTTCAGAGATTGGCCCTTGACATGTCTAGCTGGGAGGGACCCTGATTATTGGGGGGTGATTTTAATTGTGTCACTGACACGGTGATGGACCGTTCCAATATAGCCCCAATACTTAAATCCCAGAATGCCAAAGCCTTGGAAGCCCTGCAAAATGATTTTTATTTGATTGATATCTGGTGACACTTAAACCCTACAGGGCGAGAGTACAGTTTCTACTCTCATGTGCATAAGTCATATGCTCACATTGATAGGCTGTTACTGTCAGGAGCCCTGGTGAAAGAGGTAGGGAGTGCAGGGTACATGCCAATTCTCATGCCGGATCACTCCCTCCACTTTGTTATTATCTCTGGTAATGGAACTACCACTGGTAATAGGGCCTGGAAACTTGATCCGATATTTCTACGGAATCAAGAATACCTGACCTATATGGAAACAACTACACTAGAATTTCTGAAATTTAATCACCATGGGGACACCTCTCATGCTACACATTGGGAAGCCCTGAAAGCTTATATAAGAGGGCAATCTATTTCCTTAGCAGTACAAGCAAAGCGTACTGCTAACAGGGAGCTAGACTTGCTTAGAGCTAAGATAGCTGCCTGTGAGAGGGCGCATATGCTGCGCCCAACAGCTGCTCTTTATGGTACAGTACAAAAACTGAAGTGGAGATTTAACACTATGTCCAGTGCACAATTGGAACATACTATAATACTCACTGATGCCTGGTGGTACTTTGATGGGGATAGGGCTGGGAAATACCTTGCCTGGCAGTTAAAGTGGAGGAAATCTGTGAAAAATATCAGCCAAATTCAAGACAACCAAGTGAACCTGATCAGAGGCAATAAGGAAATAGGTGATGTTTTTGGGGAGTACTACAAACAATTGTATACCTCAGAATGCTCCCTCACTCAGGAGGAATACGAGCAATTCTTTGCTAAAGATCCCTTGGAGAAGTTAATGGAGAAGGATGCCAAGAGATTGGACTCTCCATTAACTGCCTCAGAGATTAGGACAGCATTGAAGCCCTTAAAAAGTGAGAAGACTCCTGGGCCGGATGGTGTACCCATTGATTTCTATAAAGTTTTTGAAAACCACATCATAGGATCTCTTATCGATGCTCTGGAGGAAGGCTTACTGGGGGGTGGACTGCCCCTTTCTATGTGGTCTGCAGCCATTGCTGTTTTGCCCAAAGAGGGTAAAGACCCTAACCAGTGCCCTTTGCATAGGCCCTACCATAGATTTTGAAATCTTAGCAAAAGCACTTGCCACCCATTTAGAATCTGTGCTCCCATCAGTAATGCATCCAGATCAATCGGGATTTGTCAAGGGCTGCATGGGTAAACACAATATAAGGCATATTCTTAACACCATTTTTAGATGGGCCCGCAATGAAAGATCGCATGGGGCAGTGGTGGTTGCACTTCATGCTGAGAAAGCTTTTGATCACATGGAATGGGGTTATCTATTTTATACTCTGGGAAGAACGGGAGTAGGTCCGCCCTTCAGCTCCTTGGTGCAGGCATTGTATTGCGACCCTTCGGCACAGGTACAGGTGGGAAATACTTTATCTAGCTCTTTTCTTTTGAGTACGGGCACTAGGCAGGGTTGCTCATTATCCCCTCTTTTGTATATACTGTCTCTGAAACCCCTGGGAGCTGCATTACGAGCAAGTACAGGCATTGGGGGATTTCGAGGTGGTGGTCGGGATCACAAAATTGCTATGTATGCTGACGACCAGCTACTATACCTACAAAATCCTGCAGAGGATCTGCCGGCCATGAATGATCTAATGCATCACTTTGGTGCTATCTCAGGATACAAGGTTAACTGGTCGAAGAGTGAACTTCTAACGGTGGGTGTCCTGGAACGGGTGTGGCTAATAGCCCAACTGGGGGGGACTCCAACTGATCCACTCTTTAAAGTATTTGGGAGTACGCATCTCAGTATCAGTGGGGACCTTTATAAATGAAATCTTCAACCTCTAGTGAATGCTATCTCTGAGGATTGTGAAAGGTGAGCAGCTTTACCTATCTCGTTACTAGGCCATGTAGGGGTTATTAAAATGACGGTTCTACCCAGATTACTGTATCTCTACCAGACCCTCCCTATTAGGGTTCCGCAGACACACTTTAGATACCTAGATACTATTTTGCTCAAATTCCCCTGGCTGAAGAGGTGGGCAAAAATAGCAAGGGCTACTTTACAATGTAAGTCTAAAGATGGGGGAATTGGTTTGCCTCACTTTAAATTTTATTACTGGGCTGCACAATTAGCTTTCATTCCCACTGAGACATCAGGTAATGAATGCCCCTGGTTAGGCCTAGAAGAGGACTTGTTAGAGGGTAATTTTAAGAATGATTTACTAATTGGGAGTCTATGAGGAGTGGAGGTGAAACCTGTATGCAACCCCTTTACTACCACCACTTTGGATATCTGGACACATGCTCACAGATGAATCGGCTATAGGGGAGAAAATTCCACCAATCTTAGTATACTGGGCAATATGTGGATGAGTGGCAACTGTTCTACTGCAGTGGTACAGAGATTATGGGCCTGGAGGAAAAAAGGGTTAGTGGTAATTAATCAGCTATATGAAGGGGGATGGATGCTGAGTTTTGCCCAGATCTCTGAACAATGGAATACCCCAACAGGAGATTTTTTTTTATATATCTGGTAATAAGGCACAGATGTGGTGACACTCTTTCAATTAGTAATGGGTGGGCAGACTCGTCCCCGTTGGAGGAAGAATTATTCTCCCCACAGCCGGGTAGTAAACCTCTGACCCTATACTACAACATGCTCATAACTTCTCTTCCACAGCCAAATAACTCCAGCCTAGAAAAATGGAGCCCAGATCTCTCCATCCTTTTTACCTCAAATATGTGGAGGCTGGCTAGTGCCCACTACATACACTGCTCGTGCAGTAACAAGTTGAGACAAATTTAACTATACTTCCTCCATAGGACCTATGCCTCGCCTAAAAGATTGAATGCCATTGATAGCTCGAGGTCCCCTTTGTGCCCTAAATGTGGAGTAGACGAGGCAGATTTCCTACATCTGGCACTTAGTTGTCCTAAAATTGTCCCTTTCTGGCACCAAATTCACAATATCATGTCGCAGGTCCTGGGATATACTCCATCCAAATCACCCTTGGAATTGCTTTTGGTCACTGACCCGTCACACACTAACAGAAAACAATTGAATCCCCTATGGTCTATTGCATTAATAAATGCCAGAAGGATGATTGCACAGCTGTGGATGTCCCCCTCATTTCCTACAGTTGTTAGATGGGTGCATAATATGAAAATATGCATGATGTTGGAAAGGGCTCAGCTGGGGGAAACTTAATGAGTTCTGGGAAGTATGGTTGCCTTGGCTTAATGCGGTGGAAAAGGGTGTTATTCCTGAATAGTGGACAAGTATATCTGTCACATAAAGATTGACCCTCCTAACCCATAATAGGGGTTTATGGTAATGCTAAGTATAATGGACATTTGAACTTGTATCATCTAATCATGCCTATGTCTGCAAACATTTTTTTTTTACTCCTTGACACCTCTCTGAATGTACTGTGAACTACACTGCACTATCAACAAAAAGATTTAAAAAAAAAAAAGTTGCCATTCTGGCCTGGCAGTCATAGAAACATAGAATTAGAAACATAGACTTTGACGGCAGATAAGGACCACTTGGCGCACCCAGTCTGCCCATTTTCCTACCTATTGGATAAGCTGCAGATTCTAGTTAACCAACAGCCTTCTTGAAGGTGTCCATCAATCCTCAAAAAATGTGGACCCGCTGGTTGACTCAGCGAAGTATGTTGTGCACTTCCATGCTAGTGACCTGAGTTCAGGAACAGACTCAGGGAATCAGGATCAGTGTGACCAGGACTGGGATTGTCACCAATGGAGATGCATTCAACACTTTACTTTGAAAGATTTTAACCCTGTTTATCAATATGAAACACTTTCCAATTGGAGTTCACTGATGTCCTGCCCTAGAGTGTCTTATTGTGATCACAGAATGGTTCACCTAAGTTTTAATTTGAAACCTGACTAATGAGGTTTGGGAAGTTATGTATTTTGGACCTGTGCTATTGTGCTGTACTACGCAAACAAGGAACTGTATTTTATCATTCATATTTTGAGGTTTTGGCATTACCTAGCTTACAAACTGTAATACTATACAAGGGTCAGAATGCTTTCAATAGTCAACAGTTTAAAAAGGTGTCCATCAATCCTCAAAAAATGTGGACCCGCTGGTTGACTCAGCGAAGTATGTTGTGCACTTCCATGCTAGTGACCTGAGTTCAGGAACAGACTCAGGGAATTGGGATCAGTGTGGCCAGGACTGGGATTGGCTGCAGAGTGTAGCATAAGTCAGCCAGCAATGGAGACATCCAGTTTACAGTGTAGCAGTGGCCCTCTCAGTGAGCCAATGACCCTGCTCCCTCACAAAGGCTGGCATCAGCCCAAAGCATGCTGCTTTGTCTGAGCCTATCAGAGGCATAGCCAGACATCAGGGGAGGTGGGAGGGACTTGGAGGGATAGGAGAAAAAACCAAAAAGAAATGTGCCTTGGACCATTTAAATCAGTGTTTCTCATATGAGGCCACCATGGTCGCATGCGGCCACCAGCGCAATTATGTGCAGCCACTGAACTCTTTACAGCACCAGTTGCAAAGGTAATGTAATGGACAATTCATTGTCTTCATATAAACATGGGAGATGCAGTTCAAGTAAAAATGACATCAAGATCTTGATGTAATACTGTATATGGTGTGTGAAAAGAAATGTATTGTATTAGGAAACATAAAATGGGCAGAGACAATCCTGCATCCTGATTGGTCAGTTGCTGTCCAGACCCATGCGGTCATTGACCTGTAATCACACGGGTCTATAAGATCCTCATACCATGATCTTGTGGAGAGCTGCAATGGCCGAAAGCGCTATACACATGCTGTTTGTTTGACTACAAAAACAGTGACTCCAAAACCGGCACACAGAAGACTAGGCAATGGCATATGGAAACACCCACATGCTGAATTATTTGTCATGTTTTTTTTTAAGTTTCCCCTCATTCGCGACGTAGGCCAAATGATCACCATGCAGACTAAGCACTGCATCATCAGGACCCCACATGATTGCACCAGATAGGAGATGGTAATGTAAAGGATGCAATTTTTAAAATGTTAAACTTGAAATTTGTTTAAAGCCCACTTTATAAGTGCAATAATACACTCCCGGAGGAAACTTATTTAAAGTCCATTTTATAAATACAATAATACACTCCCAGATATGCAGTTACCTAGCAATTACCACACACCACCCCCTGTTGAAAGGCACTCGGCTGATTCCTTGTGCTTCCAACCTGGGGGGGGTGGGTAATTACACGGTAATTACAGGCCCTGTCATTTATTATTGCTTACTTAGTGTATATTTAGGGGGCTGGAGGGAAACAAATAAAGAATGAATCCACCAGTACATTTTGGTGGTCACACTCTGAGGCCCTTTGAGGCCACAAGAATTCTGGGCTTGGATACCACTGATCTAAATGATAGTTGCCAGCTTCCTTGGGCTTTGCTCCATGTGGATCTCCACCAGCTCAACAGAGCTGGGGACAGTAGGTGACAGGGCTGGGGGGTGGCAGGGTCCTGAAGAAAGGAGCAGGAGTGGCTTGAGGGCCAACCAGGTCTGCAGAAAAAATACTGACAATATTTGGTGTGCTTCAGCAACATGGAGGAGGGGAACATAAACTACAGAATAATCTATAGGTACCAGTGTGTAATTAATTTTTTACACAGTCGAGGGATGTGATACCATATAACCACAAGACTGAAACATGAATGGTTTATGCAGTCATTACACAATGAGGGTGTGCAAATAAATAAGTTACATACTGGTATTGTATTTGTATTTTATTTTTTTTATTACTTATTTTACTTTTCATCCATTTAGTAGCTCATAAACTGCAGCTCCTTTGGCCTTGAGTATGAGGGAGAACATTGTGAGATAGTGATCTCTCTTTTTATTTCCATACTGCTCTCTACTCCTTGGGTGAGCTCTTTCAGCTCTCATCTCCACCTACCCATCTCCAGCACCCACTTCCCCCAGATTTGCCTTGGGAGCGAGATACTCCATGGATTAGCCTCTGTGACAGGGCTGGAAGAGGAGGGCCATCCCCCCAGTACATAATCCAGATGGCTCTTGGTTGTCCAGGTGGTGGTGCAGGCCTGGGGATGTGTGCAGGGGTTCATTATCCTGCCCTCAGATCTCTTTTTCCACTTTTCTCCCTGACCTCATCAGGCGAGTCATGCCAGCATGTGTGAGTGGAGGCACACACACCCTGTAGATCTGCAGCCCCACTCAACTAGTCTCTTGGAGTCTGTACTACCACCAGGCCTCCAGCTGGTGGCAGTCAAAGGCTGAGACAACTGGTCATTGGGACGGTTGATCCTCTCCAACCCCACCGACCTTCGGCATCTCATGCCTGAACATGGGTCACCACCGGTGTGGCAGGAGGGAAGGCTCTCAGCACCTTAGCTCTCCATGTCACTGGGCCATAAGTGACCTCTTTTATATACAAGTTTGACAGTCGCACCTTTGTATCATAGAAACAAAACAACAACATTCTGCTTTAAGTGTGTAATCAAGGGTAGCCAGCAATTATAGAAGAAACTATGACAGGAAAGTACACATTTCATGTGAGTTAATGCAAGCCATGTTCAGGACAGGATGTTTTGACAGGTCAGGAAGAAAATAAAACTATTTAAATATATAATTTGACTACTGGTGTCAAGAGCCATGTCGTTGATCGCATGAATGTTATTATGACCTGATGATGTCAGGACATTGATATTGCAAGATTTGCAACTGACCAGATTTGTGTGGAAACTCAAATCATCCATGTTTTGTAAGAGTATCAGCACAGTAACAATCAAATAAAGAGATAAATATCTGGATGACAAACATGGTATCCAGTATTTAAAACTATACATGACTTGTAGTATGCAGCACTCTTTTGTTTCTCATTGGTTTCTTAATTTATTTTTTGAAACAAATGCCAAGGCTTGTAACATGTTGCATTCTGTGTGAGGCTCCAGTCAGCTGCAGGGTGGCATGCCAGAATCAGTTAATTTCATTTAATTGTACTTGTTATCCAGGTTACAACATTTAGCCAAGGCCCTTTTTTTTTAGTAGCGACCTAGGCCACAAGGGTACATAAAAACAAATACAGCATCCAGTGTCAGCATATCAAATAATCCCAATATTACAAACCCCCAGATATATTATCTCAAAATACAAGAATATATTGCAGAATATCAGTGTCATTGACATTTAAACCTTTCCATTAAATGTTGTAATAAACAAGTCTTAAATCGGGGTTGAGGCAAAAAAAAAATTGAGAGGTAGGAAGATTAATGGTGCTGAAATAAGGGAAAGCACTCTGGCCCAAGTTAGAGAACACTTTTTGTTTATTTAGAAGCTGCTGATCAGAATATCTAAGATTTCCTGAACATTGTTTTAAAGTTAAAAGATCAGCAACACAGGAAAAGAACACAATAAACCTTTGCCAGTTACACAATCCAAACAATATTGGCCTAGATATTCAAACTGCGCCAAGGTGTGGTGCAAGCCTGGGCGTAACGCAACTTGGCTGTGCAGGGGCGTTGACTGGACGACAGTCAACGGAGCTGTGCCATGGCTCAGCATCATTGAATATCGCACCCTGGCCACCCGTAGTGCGCATGGCGCAGTTTCACTGCGCCAGCGCAAGTGGCCAGAGTGGAGCAGGGGGATACGCTAGCACAAGTTCCATTGCGCAAGGCACAGCAACCGCGATATACAAAAGCTGACATGCAAATGGGGCCATAGTGTATGCAAGGCGACCATGGGGCCATTTGCAAGTCAGTATGACACCATTCGCATGCAGGTGCGCCGATCCCCGAAGACTTGCACCTGGCACCCTGCCAGACAGCAATCGTCGGGGACCGACGCCCCCTGCAGCGCAGCAATGTGCCCCACAGCCTGATCGCAGGCATTAGTTAAATATAAAAGATTCCAATATCCCTGGTGGTCCAGTGGACTGCTGTCAGCCCAATCGCAGGCATTGGTAAAATAAAATAAGAATCCTATATCCCTGGTGGTCCACTGGACCGCTGTCAGCCCGATCGCAGGCATTAGTAAAATAAAAAAGTGTCCAATATCCCTGGTGGCCCAGTGGACCACTGTCAGCCTGGTCGCGGGTATTAGTAAAATAAAAAATAGCCAATATCCCTAGTGGTCCAGTGGACCGCTGTCAGCCCGATCGCGGGCATTAGTAAAATAAAAAAGAGTCCAATATCCCTGCTAGTTCAGTGGACCGCTGTCAGCCCAATCACGGGCATTAGTAAAGAAATAAAAGACTCTTATATCCCTGGTGGTCCAGTGGGCTGCTGTCAGCCCGATCGTGGGCATTGGTAAAATAAAATAAGAATCCAATATCCCTGGTGGTCCAGTGGACGCTGTCAGCCCAATCACGGGCATTAGTAAAATAAAATAAGAATCCAATATCCCTGGTGGTACAGTGGACACTGTCAGCCCAATCATGGGCATTAGTAAAATAAAAACAGAATCCAATATCCCTGGTGGTACAGTGGAACACTGTCAGCCTGATCGTAGGCATTAGTAAAGAAATAAAAGACTCTTATATCCCTGGTGGTCCAGTGAACCGCTGTCTGCTAGATCGCAGGCTTAAGTGAAGAAATAAAAGACTCCTAAATCCCTGGTGGTCAGTGGACCCCCTTCCACCGCCCACAGTCCCACCACGCTCCCCCACGGTCAGCGGTGGGTGGCAACACTCCACCCACCTGCTGCCCCACCGCCAACTGACTGACACTGTCAGTGGGCTGCCACCCGGTGGACCGGCGTGAGCCAATGGGCGTGCAACCATACCGTACACATTCCAGATATGTGAATGGATCCATTCCACATATCTGGAATGTGTATGGTATGGGCTGCATTCCCATTGGCTCACACTATGGACCAATGGGCATACAGCCCTAGTGACAGTGTCAGTTAGTAAGGGCGGGCAGCAGGCAGGTGGGGTGCCACCACCGCTGACCGGAGGGGAGCGGGCAGGGGGATCATTGGGGTGGGGAGGGGGGTCCACTGGACCACCAGGGATATAGGAGTCTTTTATTCCTTAACTTAAGCCCATGATCAGGCAGACAGCGGTCCACTGGACCACCACGGATATAGGATTCTTTTATTTCTTCACATAAGCCCGCGATCTGGCAGACAGCAGTCCACTGGAACCACCAGGGATATTGGACTCTTTTTTATTTTACTAATGCCCGTGATCAGGCTGACAGTGGTCCACCGGACCACCAGAGATATTGGACTCTTTTATTTCTTTACTTAAGCCCGTGATCGGGCAGACAGCGGTCCACTGGACTACCAGGGATATTGGACTCTTTTTTATTTTACTAATGCCCGAGATTAGGTTGACAGCAGTTGACTAGACCACCAGGGATATAGGAGTCTTAATTTGTTTTACTTAAGCCCACGATTGGGCAGACAGCCGTCCACTGGACCACCAAGGGTATCGGACCTTATTCATTTTAACTGATGCCCGTGATCAGGCATGGGGGCGCGCCACCATGGAGGTGCAGCCGGAGCTCGGGTGGCCACCCACAGGTGACAGCTGCCTTGTTGCACCCTGCAATATGGCAGCTCACCTGTGGGTGGCCAGCCATTGCTCCTTTTTTTTGGATCAACTTTGTGTGGAGCAAGTAGGGGTTGCACATGCATGGCTCAGCACATCCCGGGCTGAATATCGGGATGTGCAGAGTATGCATGGGCACACCCCCTCACCTGTGCCTGCATACATTACTGATGCGCTCCTGCGCATCGGGATTTGTGCAAGGCGCAATTCACATTTGAATATCGCACCGGGGCGCATCAGTGGGTTGCGCCATGCTCAACCCTTTTGAATATCTGGGCCATTATCTTCAGGCATTTGGATGAAACTTACTCAGCTAGGAATAAAGAAGACAATAAGGGGTGCAGTCAGTGTCCACCAAGACAAAATGATAATGGTATTTTCTGTGAATACTCTATGCTTTAACAATGAAAAATATTTCAGTTTTGACTTGTAAAATAGCAATAAAATGTCCCATGATGCTCAGCAGATTTCTATTTTTGGGGGGGGAGCCGTCTCTTTTGTTGTATTTCAAAATAATATAGTCAACTTTTTTTTTGTAGACACTTCTACACCCACTTGAGAATGGAGGCCAATGATACATGACAGTGAAGAATCTGCAGCAGATCTGTATTACCAGCCAGCTTCCAGATGTTCACATTTAACAGTGATCATCTCCCATGCCTTCTGTATTAGTAAACATTAAAGAGCCATGGATGCCTCGAGGAAAACACTGACAATTATCATAGAAACAATTTGGCTTATATTTTGTGTATTTTCAGTATGTCTCTTTTCCTAGTTCTTTATTACTGGTGACATTTGTGGGAACTAAGGATCTTGGACCTCTGAACTTCATCTGTGTCTGCTGCTTTTCTACACGCAAACACATAATCCTCCATTTGTGACATCACAAGCAACAAGTTGCCATGGAAAATATTGCGATGACAAGAAAAAGGGATTGTTAGTTCACATTAGGCAAGCAACAGCAGAGAAAATCCAGAGTTCAAAGATCTTGTTTACTGGCAAACGAAGAGAAGGGGAAGACAAATACAAAAACTGTATGAAATTAAAACTGACGTCTCTAAATGGAAATGCTATCAGTAAAGCATCAGTAGCTTATTCAGAAGCAGATCAGAGATGAGAAATGGTGTTTAGTGGCACTGAAGGCATCACTACCCCCCCTCCGCAATAATATACCTTTAGGGCAAGTACCAGCAGTTCCCAAATACTTTCTGACTGCCACAGAAGAAGAAATAGCAGACTCTGTAGGGATACTACAGTTGGGTGTTGTTCTTCTTAAAATGGCTGCGATGTCTGCAAAGGAATTACTAACCAGTGGAGGGTAAGGAAGACCAGGGAGAGGTGTTGGGGAGGTGAAGGGAGGAGCCATCTCAGAGTAGCCCTAGATAGGATTCAGGACAGACTGGATGGACTCCCAAATCATTTTTTCTGCCCTTATTTTTCTATGTCTCTATGACTCTTGCTACACCTGCTCTAGAAAAAAGTTTGCAAATGCTCGAATGTCTTCATAATTGAAATTTCAGACATTGTTCAGAGGTCATACAGAAAATCCCCTTTCTCTGAGGGTGTCATGATGGCTTACCTGTTTGTGCCAAGAGTAACCGAAGTGTCACTCTGAACTTGATTTCCTACTTGTTTTCAAGATATCTCCAGCTGTGGTTCTAGTCCTTCCCAATCCCATCTAATGTACTGTACTATCCATTTGGCTGCTAGTTTTGAGTCTGGATTCACCTTTTTGTTTGCTTGTCAAAACATAAACATATTTGTATCACACTGAGAAAGAAGCTTTTGGAGGCTTGGTCCTCCTCAGACTATCACAGCCCTAAAATCATAAATCTGCACCCATATTCTGCCCACTCTCTGCTTGCTTTTTTGTCTGTAAAGAGCACTTAGCCAATTACAGTGCAGGAGAATGCAAATCAAAAACTCCCATGTTCATGTGTTACATCAATGTTCCTACTAGGAATGTGTCTTGTGCTTTTCCTTATGGTTCTGATCAGTGGTTTCTCTACTTTGTGGGACTGGTACATATATTGTGCTTTGTAACTATCTGCAGCTGTCTCTGCCACAATGGCTGGTTGACCTCATGAGTACAATTTACAGCCCTGGAAGCAGCTCTGATTATCGATTGTATTTAGGCTTTTGATCTATGCCACCTGGTGCAGCTCCACTGCTAGCACTGAAGGGACTTTTTATGTATGTCACCCAGTGCGACTTTACTCATGAGCCCCAGAGAGGATTGTGATTTATACTGCTTAAGCTGGCTTTGCTGCTGGTCTGTTCAGCGGTATTAGTAACCCCCACAACCTGTCAGGAGATTATATGCAGGGCTGGTTGTTGAAAGCTACTCACCAGCGGTAATATCTTCCCACCCTTCTTCTACATCTGTGGTTTCCTGATAAAAACCCTAAAGGTCAGGAGTTGAGGCTCATTTATAACATGGAGAGTGGAGCTGTGGCCAGGAGCTGCAGGTCTGGAGTCAGGAGACAACAGTTGGGGAATAGTGATGGGAATCAGAGCCAGGGGCCAGAGTGCCAGGAGTTGAGCATACTGAAGAGAAACCATAGGCAAATCATAGTGACCCACACTGAGGAGTGTTCAGAAAAGCCCTGGAGACTTCATAAGCCCACCAGGTCACTTGGTCAAATAGATAGACTGATGGACTGACTGACTGGTAAAGTCAAGGGTCTGAGAAATTCTGTAGCTTTTACCATCATACTGGTACCTATAGAAAAGCAAGTTTTTAACAGAATGTTGCCATTATATAAGTTATTTTAGATTTTCTTCACAGACTACTTAGATATTCCTACAGGTCAGAGGTGGTCAGTGAATGAGGGTGCTTTTTTTGTTGATAAATTGTTAGAAATCATTACAATACAAGGCACAACATGCAAAGCACTACAAAGGTAACAAGTTCAGGGAACATATAGCACTGTAGACAATGATACAATATACATTAAACATAGAAAAACAGGGCAATAACAGCTAGGAAAGCTGAAACTGGAAAAACAGGTGGTAGATTGTAATCATCACAATTGAAAAATAGTACAGAACAATGTAACCCACTACAGTCAATAAAGGCCATGTGTAGCAAAGAAGCAAACATAGCTGGCAAAACCCCTGTTATATAATGAACCAAAAAACAACAAACTACGTGCAAGAAAAAAAAAACAGCAGTAACAGTAAACATGGGAGGAAACAGGTGAAAACCATGAAATACTCATATACAGTAAATTGCAAAGATCAATCATGTCAAACAGAGAAAGCCACCGTGTTGAGGAGAAGAACATAGGAAGTCAGGATGAGAGAACAGTACACAGCAGAAAAAAGAAAGAAAGGGAGGCAGGAGAGGGAAAGGGGAAGAAAACAAAATAAGAGAAAAAAAGGGAAGCAGAAGGGAATGTAATGGGTGACACCAGCTTATCCCATGATGGGAAGGGGTGGGGCAGACAATGCTAGGGCAGCTATGCCAGAAAGGCCATTCAGAAATGCTTGAAAAGGGGTCCAAACTAGTTGTACTGATCAAAAGTATCGGAGGCAAGAGGCGATAGCCACTCATAGGTAGGCACCATGGTCAGGCCAGCCAGGAATCCACAGAGAGTAGAAATCTCCACAGTATGCCATTTTCTGAGCATGAGGTGCTTAGCCTCAATGCTGGCCAGCCACAGCCATTCTACTGAAGGGAATGGAATAGGAGGAAGGTCCCTATGGCACCCCAGCATAAAAAAGAAGACTTTGAGATAGAAATCTGTAGAATGGAGCCCAGAGCAGAGTATACTCACTCACAAAATTAGCGAAGGTTAGAACATGACTATAAACATGAGGAAGATCTCCCCCAGGTAATCTGCATCTTCAGCACTTGTCATCTGGAAGGAAATGAACTTTATATAAAACAGTAGGAGTGTAGTACCACCTATGTAGCACCTTGTTTTGTAAAAGTCTGCTGTGCATATCCTTCACCATGGTATGATCCACCTTCCAACAATTACCCCAGTCCTGGTCAGATAAGGAGAGGCATAAAGAGGCCTCCCAAGTAACTATGACCTGAGCAGTTTGATCAGGTATTGCATCCCTAACAGTGGCATATATAGGTCTTGGAGAATTTTTGCCAACAAAAAAGAGACCCATGTCAGAAGGGCTAACTTCCCCAGTCTCCTAAGAGTTCTGGAGAGAGCACTCCTCAGCTGAAGGTATCACCAGAGCTCTGTGCATGGGAGGTCATACCTAGTGTGCAAATTCTGAAAGGAGTCTAGCACCAATTGCTGGAGAACCAGCAAATTCTGAAGGGTAGTGATACCTTTGGATTCCCATTTTGGCCAATTCAGGGCTGTCCTCCCATGACCACCTCAGTGTTATACATAGGAGGAGTGAGCACTGTTGGAGACAAATCAGTATGCAGCCACTTACCCACCTGCTGCCAACATTTGACATAGTTCTGTATGATGAGGAAAGAAAAAGAATTACAGTTTATCTTACTGTATAGAGAAATAGTAGAAATACCAGTCCCCTATAAAACTGTTTCTATCATCACCAAGAGAGTAGAATCAGTGGCACCACTGAACCACTTTAGGGTTTGGGCAGTTTAGAAGGCCGAACAGGAACTCTCAGATCAAGGAAGACTTCAACCCCTCTTTCTGCCAATGAGTGCTGAGTTTTATGCCACTATAATGGGGGTCTGCTGCCCTCCCACAAAAAAAATGTTCAATCAGCTAATCAATATGATCAAACTACTTACTAGGGATAGCCACAGGAAGATGAGAAAGAATGTGGAAACTCTTTGGGGATGTGATCATTTTCATGGATTCAATTTTACCTACCATAGAAATCTGAAGTGGTTTCCACCTCTCAAATTCTGCTTTCAGGTCCTGCAGGAGGGGGCCCAGATTCCCAACACGTAACTTAGCCAGGTTAGGAGAGCTCTTCAGTCCCAAGTAAGTGATGTGGCCTAGCTCCAATTTCAAGCCAAAAGCCTGAAAGATGAAGGGTGAGCAGTGATTTTTCAGAGGAAGGACTTCAGTTTTGCTGTGGTTAATGAGCAATCCAGATACCTTGGCAAATTTCTTATGCCAGTAAGGCATAAGAGGTGGAATACTCATGGGAGCTTGATTTGGAAGTACCAACAAGTCATCAACAGATAGCAGGGCTTTATATTGGGAATCCCCTACCCATAGCCCTGGAATGTTAGTTCCTTGACAAATCCTGTGGCTAGGGATTTGATGGCCAACAAAAAAAGAAGTTGGGATGGGGGCAGCCCTGTAGAGAGCCAAGAAAAAAGGAGGTACAATAGATAAGGTATTGTTAGTTAAAAGCTGTACTTTGGGGGCTGAATACAAAGTATAGATATCATGAAGGACAGTATCCCCAAAACCCATTTTTATTTGTAAAGATACAGTACCCACACTCCACAGAATCAAAAGCTGTTTCAAAATCCAGGGATCAGGTGAATACGGTTAACCAAATTCTGGATATGGTCAGAGCTGAGATAGTTATGGACAAAGCCGACCTGTGATGGGTGGAGGAGGTGGGGAAAAGGAGATTCATGGTCGTTGGCTAAAACTTTGGGATAGATTTTCCTATCTACAGTGATCAATGATATAGGCTGATAACTAACAGGAGAAGTTGGATCATTTCCCTTCTTAGGAAAGACAGTAATAGTAGCAGTGGCCATCATAGGGGGAGGTTCCCAGAGATACAAAACTCTTCAAAAAGATGCACTAGTACTGGATAAATCAGGGGAGATAAAAGATTATAAACTTCCATGGGAAAACCATCTCCCCTGGGTGCCTTGCTGTAGTGCAGAGCCTTATGCACAAGCACTGTCCCTTGAAGAGAAAAGGGGGCTTTAAGGGCAGCTGCCTGGTCTGGTGTTATGGGGAGAGAGAAATTTTGGAGAGAAAAACCTCAGCCTACAAATCTAGAGAAGTGAGTGTTGATTGCTACAACTGACTGCAGAAAGCCTTCATACAGGCATTGATATCTTCAAGCCCCATACACAGAGAACCCTGCAGATTATGAAGGCTGCAAAATGTCTCTCTGCCTGTGGTTTCCAGAGCCTGTAGGACAACTATTTCCCACATGTTTCTGTCCCCTCCCTGAACTTATGACAGAGATGGAGAATACCTTGTAAGACTAGCCAATTCAGCCTGTCTAGTTATGTGTGGGGTTCTCTCCATATGAAGATTTAAAATCTCCTTATGAAGCTGAGAAGTAACATTTGGTGAGGGGATGGAATTAAACTCTTGCTCCATGTGGTGAAGGGAGGCTTCAAGATGGGACAGCTGCTGGTCTCTCTCTCTCTCCCTCTCTCTCTCTCTCTTTATTGATGGGAGGCATAACTGATGATATAACCTCGCAGCAAATTGCATTAAAAGTTTCCCACAGTGTGTCCACTGAAGTATTCCTCTTGTTATTATGTTTAAAAAAGTCCTCATCTTGTTGTTGTAGCCATGAGCAGAAATGAGGGTTCAGCTTCCACATAGTGGAATGATTTTGGGGATGGTCCCATGAGGAGGCCCAGTTTCACAGGAGTATGATCGGAGATAATTAAAGGGTTGATAGATGCTGCCATGATGGAGGAGCTGAGCTGAGGTTATGTTTGCCACATGTCTATATGGCTTTATGAACTATAGACCACCAAGTAACAAGTGTAATCATAAATTTGGGGGTTGTGGAGCTACTGTATATCTGTTAGGGCCTGATCCCAAAGCCACATCTCAACCTCCTGAAGAGCTAAGACATGAGGCTCCAGTCTCCGGTGACTATGGTCCATACCCAAGTTCATGGTCAGATTAAAGTCTCTCCTAATGAGAACCAGAGCATGGGAGTCATTAAAAGCTAATCATTTATTTGCTAAATCATGAAAAAAGGAGGGACAGTCAACATTAGGGGCATAGAGATTTCCCATTACTAAGGGACCTGAAGGAGTGACAAAGTGGGCTAGGACCCAATGTCCATCAGCATCATTTAAGTGCTGGGACAAAGTCCAGTGAAGATTTTAATGTACCAGTATGGAGACACCCCATTTTTTTTGCAATGGCTAGGCTATGAACTTCAAGGGCTAGCAATCCACAGCCAAGTTTCTGGGCCTCAGAGGCCATCAACTTAGTTTCCTGCAAAAGGATCAGCTGACAGCATGAGTGGTGCAGATTGATCAAGACCTGCTGCCGCTCCACCAGGGCATTAATGCCTCAAACTTTCCAGGTGTGGCATCTAACATCAGTCAAGATGACCTAAGATAGTGATTTAGAGTTTCCCCTCACTATAATGAAGAAAATGGGAGCCCTAACCTGTGTTCTTTATAGACCCTAGTTCGTTATATTGAGGGATGCTTGTACACAGTGTAAAGCAATGTGCCTTACCACAACAGAGCCAAGAAAGGCAAAGAAATGTTGGGCCATACTCTAAATGTTGAAGAGAGGTAAGAAACTGCAGCCCAGAACTGCAACAAGGGGGGACTCAAAGCCCAGATGAAGGAGGAAGGGAGAGATAAAGGAGACCCCGGAGAGTGAGGCAATCATACTAAGACCTGTGCTCCATAAAAGTAAAGTTAACACAAAAAGAGAACATATCCAATAACCAATATGAACCACAACTAGAAAGAAATAAGAAAACACCTTTAACATGAGTGAGAAATGTCAGGACTTGAGCTGGGCACAATAATACAATATTAAGTACATAGCCAAAGCTCACCTAATATCCCCAAGGAGGAAGATCATATCACACAGCCAGTACTCAATCCAAAGGCAGCCAGGAATAGATCAAACAGAGTAAGGGACAGAATAGAATATGTGAAAGGCCCTCATCACACTCAAACCCATTAGGTTCTAGAAAAAAAGAGCCAGCTGAGCCCATAAGTAAATTGCTGCCACCCAGAAAATGGTTGCAATACTGGCAATTCCACTCAACCAGCAGGGGAGGAGGGAAAGAAAGAGAAAGGTGGTAACAGTAAGGCATCACAGGGGATAGGGTAGATAGTCACGCATGGGAAAACCAAGAACAATGTGCCATACTATAAGGGGAGTCTCCACTGAGCCAAAAGGAGAGTGGCACTCCAACTCTATGCCCAGATATACATGAGCCACATAGCAGGTAAAAGAAAAACGAAGAATAGATAAAATGAGAGAAGTGGAAGAGAAAACAGGGGAACAAGAAACAGAGAAAAGAATGGGTGGGTAGCCCTCCACCATAATCAGGCCAAGGGAAGGGAGACACAGAGACCATATTTGCCTACCCAGAATAGGGTAGAGCACAGACATATGTAAAAATAAAAAAATCTAAGTGCATAGCTGAGACATGCAAGGTGCTTCATGAAGACACAGAAAAGATGCAGAAGAAAGGATTGACTGTAGAATGAAGAAACAAACTCTGCATTATCACTTCCACCCCCTGACCAAGAGGGGGAGTGGTGAGTAGTTCAGAAAAGACCTCCAATTAAGCTAAACTACAAGAAGGAAATTTACACTGTGAAGCCCTCCACTGGTACATCCACCACTACCCCAGCTCCAGTCCCCGCAGTGAGTCTGTGGGCATGGGTATGCAGAAGAAAAAGTAAATCAGCTAGCACAGAGGAGTGCTGGTTGAAAAAAGAGAAAGCTGTGCTCAACCAGAAAGAAACAGGGGTATCCTTAGATGTCAAACATAAAAAATGCAAAGACTTCCTTCTAAGAGGGAGTAGGATGCTGCACCCTCCAAGGAAAAGGAAAAAAGGGGGGGGACAAAACCCATGAGAGAAGAATACAGAAGAGAGAAAAATAAAACGAATAAAGGAGAATGAAAGGAGAGTGTGAGAAGGGAAATCAGAGATAATCCCAGGGAGAATTGATCTAAAAAATGGAAGAATGGAAAAACAAATGAAGAAAATAATTGAAATAGTAAGGAGGAAGCTCTGTAGGGAAAGGGGGGCCAGCTCAAGAAAAGGGGTACCTGGAAAAAACTTGGCCAGGATATTGAGACTGCTCAAAAGCTAGGCAGCTCAATATAGGAAGGGGAGATGGCTAACCATCAGAGAAGCATTCTGCAGAAAAACAGAGCTTACTTGCCTTGAGAGAAGGGAAAAATAGGAGAGCAGGATTAAGTTCCCAAAAGCAAGCACTCCGACCATCCCCCAACTCATATCCCTGAATCCTTCTACTCACACAAATTGCCAAAACAGCAAATCTGCCTCACAGAGTTTGTGTACAGTTCAGTGCAGAGCATTTGAAACACCCTTTGATGGTAAAGAAGTCAGTAACTGGGTCCCCACTGTTGGTGCTGGAACGCTGGTGGGATGTAGAGCCAGAGCAGCAGATGAGGTCAGAGCAGTGCCAGCACCAATAGAAGCCCAAGAGAGTGGTGAATAGGTGGGTGAAGATGAGGAGGGACCAGTCTACTCCAAAAGAAAAATGCTAGGCGGTTGACCTGCAGCTGGAGATGTAGCTTTCTCTAGCTTCAAAAAGGCAGATCAGAGAGGTGCAAAGCAATTATTATGGAGTATATCCAGCCCACTGTCCTCATCATCTGCAAAGACCTGAGTACTGAGTACTGAGTCATCCTGCCTCTGACTGCCACAGCAGTTGTGGTGCTTAGCTTTAGGGGTAAGGGATGGATGTCTAGCATCATCTTGACAGGAAGGTTGGGTGTCCATACAGTCAGAGATTGGGTTGTTGAAGATGGAGGTGCAGGAGGTGCAGTACAGGTACAAAGCAATGCCAACCAGTGCATACAGATACAGTATATTGCACAGCAGCCTCCAGAGAGTGAAAATTCAGAGAGGGGATCAAGTCTTCTTTGTAAATATGGGGGTGGGGAATGAAGCTAATCCAGCTTTCGGACATAGGGTGGAGGATGCATTAGAGGTGCTAGGTATATTATTGATTATAAATGTAGTTAACATCACTATACAAGATAAGGTGCACGGGGGATAGAATTTAAAAATTGTTTTGGTAATTCAAAATGAAATGGGTCTAGGAACAAATAGTTTACTCCAGGATAAAGAAAAAAAATTAAAACAACTTTAATACACAAGGGATACATAAAAAATTAGGTAAGACACTATCAATGTGGACACAGTTATAAAGCGTGCTACCTGTAATGTAAAATGGCTCAAAACAGAATCAAGATTAACAAAGTAATTAAATATATGGAGAAAAAAGTGTTAATTGCTTAATGATGCAAGAAACTCATTTTACAAAACAAGAGTATGAATGGTTTCAGAACTGGTGAGACCAGGCTTATACTCTCCTTACCACTATAACTCCAGAGGAGTTACAATTTTTTTCAGAAGAAACAAATTAAATCCACTAATTAAAAAAAAAAAAAAACAATGATAAACTCTCAAGGGAGATATGTAATTGCAGAGATAAAAATTAATAGTCAAAACTATACAATTTCAACTGCTTATGGCCCAAATGAAAATAATCCTTCCTTTCATGCAAAATATTTTCTCCAGTTAACATCACACCAAGCCCCATACTTGATAGGAGGAGATTTTAATGTTGCACTCACTAAAAGAGACAGATCAACAAGCTTTGACAGATATCATAAAGCTGCAATAAAAGTTATTCAAAATTTTAAACAAGATTTAAGATTAAAAGACCCTTGGCGAGAGATTTATCCAGAAGAGCAAAAATGTCTCTTTAGTTCACCAAGTATACATTAGAATAGGCTTCTTTTTAATTTCTGAAACTTTATTATGGCTTCAGGACCATCCATTGTTTAACCAGATCCAAAATGGCTGCACAAGATAGAATGAATTAAGAAGGCTATCTACCTGGGCATAATTATATCAGATCATTCCCCATGCAAATTAGTTCTTACAGGAATTCATAATTCCATGAGAAAACAAATATGTCAAATAGATCTCTCCCTAGTAAAAGACTCTTCCCTGCTAATGCATCCTAAAAATGAAATTGAAATCTTTTTTTTTTTTGCAAAATGCCAGTAGCAACATTTCCCCCTTATTATATGGGAGTCATTTAAAGCTTGGCTGAGGGGGTGAATGCAATCAAAATCCAGATGTTGAAACTGGTTCAGACTACTTTTTTTTAATTTTTTTTTATTCTTTTGTAATTTGTTAAGGCCCACTAGGCCTGTTTTCAGGGGTAACCTGGGAGCACTGGGGAGGTTAAGTGACTTGCTCAGAGTCACACAGTATGCAAGTGGAGGTTGTGGGAATCAAACCTAGGTGTGTCTGCTGGATGTACCAAGCTCATTATCAGCTTGTTACTGTAATGTCTACGCTAAACTGACTGCCTACTATGCTATTAATTAGAGAGGATCATCCTATACTTGAAACAAATTCATAGTAATACCTTAGATACTGAAATCTATAAAATACTTATTCAAAAAAGAATGGAATATAATACTATGTCTACAGAAAAGACAGAACATCAGATTCTTCAAACAAGATCTAAACACTATTTTCTGTCCGATAAGCCACCAAAGTTGCTTGCTTGGCAACTAAAACAAGAACAGGAATGTAGTACAATCACCAAATAAAAGACAAAAATGGAGACATAAAAACTAAGCTGATAGAGATTAATGAGCGATTTGTAAAATATTATCAATCACTATATAAGACACAGTTACAGTCAGATTCACCTCAACCTAATTATTTTTTGAAAAATATTACTTTTTCAAAATTACCTGATGCCCTACTGGATCAATTAGATATTCCAATCACAATACTGGAAATAGAAAATGCTATCCCAACTTTACTAAGTGGTAAAACTCCTGCATGAGATGGCATCACAATGGAAATCTACAAGATTCTGAAGACAGTATTAGCGCCAGACTCATTACAATGTATAATACCTTCAATACAATACAACATATTCCAAAATCTTTCGAAGAAGCAATTATTCATGTATTTCATTACAAGGCAAATATATAACATAATGTTCATCCTATAGAACAATTTCACGTCTTAAAGTTGACTATAAAATTTTCACCAAAATATTAGCTTCAAGATTGGAACGAATTTTACCTTTACTAATATCACAAGACCAAAATGGCTTCCTAAAAGGAAGACGAACAATACAGACTATAAGAAGAACCATTAATATAATAGCAAACAATATCAACCAAGATGCAATATTACTGGTGATTGATGCAGAAAAAGAATTCAACGGAATTGAATGGCAGTACATACCTGTATACCAAGTTCTAAAACAGTAGGGTGTAGGATACATTTTTGAATTGGATAAATTTCATATATACCAAACCATCAGCAACAATAAAAAACAATTATAACACTCAGGAAACATCTCTATCCAGAGGAACCAAAGAAGTCTGCACATGATCACCCCTCACATTTGCACTGGTAATAGAACCCTTTGCTATAGTGATCAGACAAAACCCATTTAATACAGGTATCAGAATTAACAATTTCATCCATAAAACATGTCTATATGCAGATGATGCATTGTGCTATCTCACCAATCCAACTATTTCTCTGAAGGAATTTATCACAGTTTCAGAACAATTTGTTGAAGTTCTGGCTACAAAATCAATTGGAACAAGACAATTATTTTACAACCAGATAAAACTTTCTCCTTTCAGATACCTATAAGAAGCCCATGCAAGATAGCAACAACAATAAACAACTTGGTGATAAATATCTCTAATAATGTAAAGCTCCTTTACCAAGAAAATTATCCATCAGTATTGGATGGCATACAAACAGATCTCAAGAAGTGGATTATCCTCCACCTTACTTTAATTGGACGAATAAATGTTATTAAAATGAAAATTCTTCCAAAACTGATATGCCTATTTCAATCTTTCCCAATCCCAGCTTCTATAGAATACTTTAATAAACTTAAAAAAAAAACAAAAGATTTCATTTGGGAAAAAAAAACATATAGCCTTCGATAAACTTAAATTACTAAAAGCAAAAGGCGGATTAGCTCTACCCAACTGTCAAATATATTATTTGGCATCCCAGATAAGTATTGTCTGGACCTGGCAATAGAAACCACATTTGACACAGATATCTCTCAACATAGAACAAACTTTACATCCATATCCTAAACATAAACATCTGTTATTCTCTGGTTATTATCAACAGAAAAAAAGAATAGTAACAAATCCCTCAACTCAAACCACAATTAACTTTTGGAATAAAGCTCATAACATAATCAGTTATAATCTACCTATTACTCTACATGCTTCTATTTGTGATATTTATATCTTCCCTCCTTCAATTACAGAAAATGCATTTAAAGTTTGGCAAAATAAAGGATTATATGAAATAGACCAATTATTTGAAAATAATACATTTAAATCGTTTGAAAAACTTAAGACATGATATAGCCTACTGCATTCACATTTTTTTTGTTACTTACAAATAAGAAATGTTATAACCTAAAGTAATGGTTCACTAACACTCCCACAATGTTCCCCAATATTACAGGTAGTACTAAATATGAAATAAAATGCAAAAACTATCTCAGTGATATATCAGTGTATAATCAATGGTGCATATAAATATTTAATACATTTAAAAATCAAATGGGTAGAAGACTTAGGAATATGTTTTTCTGATTAAATATGGCAAGAGATATTAAATACACCCATTATTCAAATTAAAACTTTCAAACAACAAATACAATATAACACATTCTATAAATCTACTATACACTTACTAAATTGCATAACATTAATAATAATATAGCACCGCTCTGTCCTAGGTGTACATATACATCTGAGACATTAATACATATGGGCCCAAATATTCAAAAGAGTTGCGCCATGCGCAATAGGGTAGCACCAGCGCAAGTCTGAAAATGTGCCATTCTACGATATTCAGCAGGAGGCAGTTGTGCCCTCCAAATCACACTGAGCAACAGCGCAATGATAATGAATGTATGTGCAAGTAAAGGGGGAGAAACCATGCATAAATGGCGCAGTGCAATATTCAACAACATGCGCCATGCGCAATAGGGGAGCAAGTGGAAGTTGCGCCATAGCAGAAATGAACTAAAATAAAAAGAAGCAAGGGAGAGGCACAAGAACGCTACAGGGAAGCCACAAGTTGCTGAACTATAGCCAGCCACACAGGCAACACACACACACACACACACACACACACACACACACACACACACACACAGGGCAGGACAGTGAAAGGGCACCTGGAACCCCCAGGCTCAGGGGAAGGTGTGGGGAGCCACAGTGCAGAAGGGAGAAGTGCCACACAGCAGTGAGGCCAGCACAGCCAGGTGTTCCTGGTGCAGGGGAAGTAGCAGCCAGGACAGCAGGGGGAACACAGAAACAGCTGCCGGGGGGGTGAACACAAGCCAGGACATGGCCAGTGCCACCATCCAGATGGAGGCAATGTGGGGGAGAGAGAGGTGGGCAGCAGGGGGCACGCCGTGGAAGGAGCCCGTTGGCGGTATGCCCCAACAGGCAGTACCGAGCCTGCACCAGCCTGAGCTGTACAGTGATACAGAGATCGTGGGCTGGTACTGCCTGAATTGGGCAATTCTGAGGCGGCTCTGTGAGCTGTGCAGTGATGTGATGCAGGCATCCACACGACAGAGCCATGCTCTGTCAGTGGAGACTAAAGTGACAGCTTGCATGTGCTTGCTTACCATGGGTACCTTCCAGAGACTAACAGGGGACACCACAGGCATAACCCAGTCGGCCGCGTCATGCCACCTCACCCAATTCCTCAGCGCACTGCTGCCACATGCTCCGGAGTACATCCATTTCCCCAGCACACCGGCGGAGAACACAGCAAACATACAGGAGTTCCACAAGGTAGCATGTATGCCTGGCATGCTAGGGGCAGTAGACTGCACCCATGTGGCCATCAACACACCACCTGGCCTGAGGGGGCCACATATCTGAATCACAAGGGCTATGCTAGCATCAACTGCCCAGTGGTGTGCGATGCCAGGGGGTGCATAATCAATGTCTGTGCCTTGCACCCTGGGGGAGCACACAATGCCTTCATCTGGCACCAGTTGACACTGCGCCACAGATTCAAGAGTGGGGACATCTCCACTGGCCACCTAGTGGGTGAGTATGCAAACCACATGGACAAACATAGGGCTTGGGAGGGGCATGGTCAGAGGTGACATGGGTAGTGGCCTATGTGGCCCGGGGCAGGGTGATGCTGATCACCAAACTAACCTCCACCCTCTGCACACAGTTGACAGTGGATACCCACTCTGTCCCTGGCTACTCACACCATACCGGTGGCCCGTGACTCCATCGCAGCAACGCTACAGTGAGGCACACGCCACCACATGTAATGTCATCGAGCGGGTGTTCGGGATGCTGAAGGCACGTTTCCATTGCCTGGACACCTCTGGTGGTGCCCTACAGTACAGCCCCTCAAAGGCCTGCAGGCTATTCCTGGCCTGTTGCATCCTGTACAACATGGCCAACAAATGTGGGATAGCTGTACAGGTCGAAAAGGGGGACAGCGATGGGGAAGATGAGGACACCGGTGACAATGGTGATGGGCAGCCCCCACTTGGGCAATGAGACTCCTGACTACTCCAGCTGGCACAGCTGCACTGGGACACCATCACGGAGGAGCACTTCAGCCAACCCAGGTAAGTCATGGGGCCATGTGCAACCACCAATGGCTAAGGCACAACCCACAAACACACAGGGACACACACCAGGGGTGTATGCCATCAAGTGAAGTGGCCAGGCATGGAACCACACACACCACCAGGGATGGGTGAAGTCTAACATGGCACACGGACAGACACACACACACACACACACAACGCACCAAATATGCACAAAGGGTAGGAGGCACACTGACCCAGAATGCCACCCCTAGCCACACACATGTCCACAGACCACCATGCCCACTGCCTGTCATAGTGCGTGTGTCAGATGCTGGGCACCATTGCACATTGGTGTACAGTGCAATGCAGGCATCATCATGCACACGCAACTGCGGACAGCAGCCGGGAGGGTGTGCAGAAGGACTGGGTGTCTGCATGCAGGGCCAGGTACCAATCCGTGCATTGCCTGCTGAATGACACAATGCACACAGGGCAGCACCAGACAGTAGCTACGTTGGGAGACAGGTCAGTCATGTGCCACAGTGTCCCAGCCACCACGGATGCATGGGTGGCCCCGCTGAGACCCGCCAGCACTGACAGGCTAACCACTGGCCTCATGGGGTGGCACCAATGGTTCCCCAGGGGTTCCACTGTGTGAATGCAACTGTGCTTGTGCAGGGGTCTGCAGCACACCAAACATGCCTGTGCCAGGCATGCTTGGCATGCCCACAGCTGAACCCGGTGTCGACAAGGAGGGTGTCACACGACACCGGGAATTGGGGGTGGACATTGCACTGCTAGGTGTCTGCACCACATGGGCAAATAACTGTGTGCCCCCTGTGGCCATGACAGCTGTGATTGTATGTATCAGCCTGTCAATGGCAGTGGTCACATCCTCCTGCATCTGGTCCATCCCTGCCAGGAGCAGAGCAGTTTCTTTGCTGCTACACTCCTCTGCCCACTCCAGAGCCGCACTCAGTGCATCCACCACCATCGCAAACCACATCTGCTGATTGACTGATGCTTGCAGTATGCGCGGGTGTGCTCATCCAAGAAGTCATCTGCTTGATCGGCATTCTGTCCCTCAGGGTGTGCGTGGCCCTGATGCTCAGCACCCCTTGAGGGTGGGCACTGCACACCAGGACCAGGCCTGGGCATGTCCACAGGTGGTGCACTGATGCCACCCCCTGACACTGTACCCCCAAGCCCATTGGCCGACTGCTGATGCTGCCCCCTCTGGCTGCCGCTCCCCAGGGCTCACTGGTGCTGCTGCAGTGGCCGCAACAGTCCCACTGTCCTGTACACACACCAGTGCTGCCCCACGGGTGCTGACAGGCACAGGCTGGGACTGTGATGACATGCAGGCCTCCACGGTGGCACCACCCACAGCCATGGCTGAGATGATACCTGCTGTGTGGCCACCCTGTGGCACACACATGTCACTGCCCATGATGTTAGCGACATCATCATCGGTGACGGACCCAGCACCAGCCCGAGTCACAGCATGCTGGCATCCATGGACGCTGGCATGGTGGGACATGGGCAGGGCCTCCTCTGCACCTGTTCCAACAACATCAGTCTGGACATTCAGGCGGGCCCACTGTCGCACTGAGCCGCGTATTCCTGTGGAGGTGGATGGGCCCTCCTCCATCTCCATCTGACTGGCCTCAGTGGAGAGGCCCACCACCGCTGACCCATGCAGATGCTCAGGAGCTGTAAGGGAAAACAAAGTCACATTACTGCATGTGACCTACCCTGTCCCCCCAATAGACAGACCATGACCTACCATGCAGTGACGGGCTACCACCCATCTGGAATCCACCACTCGGAACACCCTCAATGGTGCAACGCTGCATGCTGCCAGCAACCCTCTCCTCCTGTGGGGTCAGGCATAGCACCTCTGGCTGTACCCCACCTGTCGCAGATTGTGCTGCCCTGATGGCAGTCACCTTCTCCTTAATCCTCCTCCTGTCTGTGCCCATCTTCTTCTTGCACTCCTGCAAGGAGCGCTGGTGGCTGCCATGCAGGTTCACAGCACATGCCATTTCCATGCAGCAGCACAGGCCTGTGGTGTTCCCTGGCATCCGCTGAGAAGTGGCTCCTGGTCCAGGTAGGCCTCGAACAGGGCATCTGTCTCGGCCTTTGTGAAATTTGGCCTCCTCCTCCCACAACTCTGTTCCTCTTCCTCCACAGCTCGCTCGGTCATGATTCAGCCTGTGAGAATGACAGGTGTTACCTGTGACTGTGCAGTCCCATGCATGTCCCAAAATCCACAGTCCACACTCCCAAACAGCATGCAACTCACAAATAGACTGCAGTAACTGACTATGGCCAGTGCAGCCCAATGTCGCACTTTTATAGCGCAACCCATGCAAATGAGGCGAGGTGCAACTTTAAGTGCATGCAAATGCAGTGACTGCGCCATTGAATGGCTGATTAGCTGATTTGCATATGACAGCTGAATATCGTGCCTTTGCGCTTTGCACAATTGTGTTAAACGTGCTGAGCCAAGGGCGCAGTTCTATGACATGCGCAGTACACACCTAACTGCGCATTCCCGGGTTGATGACGCAGGCGTCTCCCAAGCTGCTGACATGCTGTGTGCAGAAGGCAATGCAGGGCATGGCCACCATTGTGCCAGTGGCACTACAACACTGTTCACCTATATGGCGCTGTGGCACTGGGGCATTGTAGGTGCACTGGGGCAACAGCGCAGTAGACCGCTACTGGAGGTGGCACAGAGGCACCCAATCGTGCTACACGCATTGGGTTCCAATCGCACTGTGGCTGTCCGTGCACCAGAGACTCTTGACCCTGTGCCTGACCTTTGCCCCCTAGGCACCATGTGTCAGGTATGGGTGCACCACTATCAAGCTGTTCGGTGACAGCGCAATAGGGAATGGCAGCGCTGTACTGAGCAGCATCTGAACATGGTGGAACTGCACTGCAGAGCGCCATTTTGACCCTACTGAGCAAGAGAGAAGGCACGGAGGAGAGCTGCCCAGTGGAGCCAGATAGAAATGGCAAACTTGGTTGCCATTGCGGAGCCACTTGTTGGCCCACTGTTTGGTAAGGTACCCCTGGACAGGTCCAGGAATCAGGTGTGGCAGGAGGTGGCCGGCACCCTGGAGGAGACCACAGGAATGGGGCAGATGGTGGAGCAGTGCAGCCACAGATATGGGGACCTGCAGTGGAGGGACCCGGACCTGCTTACCCGCCTGTGGGTACGTGCCAGGAGGGGCATGGTGCCACGGTCAGGTAGGTGTAATGTCCATACACTTTTACCTTCCATATGGGTATCACGGCTGCATGTGTCCGGAACATGGGGGGGGGGACCGTCCGGTGTTGGCTGTGGTGGTGTTATCAGGGTTTGAGGCGAGTGGGTCTGCTGTGTGAGATTGCACACACTTGGGGGCAGGGAGACTTTGCTACAGGATTGTACTGATGTTCATCTCTCCATGTTTTCACCTTAGGCTCAGAAGAGCGATGGCTGGTGAGGGAGAGGAGGCACCAGCAGGAAGACCATCACTCCAGGAGGGGTGAAGGACCACAGAGGCAGAGGGACCAGCCTGATGATGGTGAGTGCCTTACATCCATGATTACTATTGCATGCTGTGTAACAGGGTGGGCAGCGGGGCATGGCCATCATCCATTGACACCACTGCCATGCACGCAACTTGTTACAGTCAGCACTGTCCAGTGGCACTGCATGTCTGGGAGTGCATCAGTGGTGGTCCATGCATGCACCGGGTACATGGCTGTGCCACTGTCTTCGCACCACATAGCCATGTCACTAAACAGCCACGGTGGTGCTGTGCAGGACTTGGCCAGTGGGTGTGTGCAGTGGTCCACATGGCTGTGTGTGCCTGGGTGGGCACGTCTTGTGGACGCAATCACTGTGGGTGGTCACACACCATCACAGAAGCATGTCCCACGGCCGTGTGCCATGCACAGTGGGTGGGCTGTATGGGGCTGTGCATTCACATCTTTTGACTCTGCTCCCTTGTCCTAGGTGGATGGCAGCTGCAGGCAATCAGGGAGGTGCTGCGGGAGATACTACATGTTGCCAGGGCAATGCTGGAAATCCTGCAAAGGATCGACAGGCTGGGTGTCAGGCGGCATCATGGCAGGAGGAGCAGCCGGAGTGGGGAGCGGGGCTTAACAATGCCCCTGATTTCCCCTAACCCCCTGGACTCACCCTCACATCCGTCCTTCCCTCTACCATTTGTTCACCCCTGCCCCACCTTGTTTGTGGCCCTCCCCCCAAACTTTTGTAAATATTTGTACATAGTTTTGTTTGATGTTTTTAAATACATTTCTTTTAATATGCCTACTGTGGAGGTCTCTGATTTTCAGTGGGCTATAGGTGCTCAGCTGCAGTGGTGTGCATGGCGTCAGGGGTGGTACAGTCATGGGCATGTGTGTGTGGCCATGGGGAGATGACTATGGTGTAGGAGTAGCTATCAGTCACTGTCTGTGGTGTGTGTGTGTTGTTCCCTGTGCACTGGATGACTGTCTGCAGTGGTCCATGGTGCATGGTCTGTGTCCATGGTGCACCTGTCAGCCCATCCATGGCCTGTGCAGCTGACACCCTTGCATGTTTATGACCT
This sequence comes from Neoceratodus forsteri, assembly GCA_016271365.2. NCBI lineage: Eukaryota > Metazoa > Chordata > Ceratodontiformes > Ceratodontidae > Neoceratodus > Neoceratodus forsteri. Next base: position 1,847,571,345 of record CM057449.1, read on the forward strand.
GCATGGTCTGCTGGCATGTCAGTGGTGGCTGTTCATGCAGGGCAGCCACTGTACCCGTCACAATGCTGGGTTGCCTCCTGTCACTGGTGTGGTGCATGTCTGCCTCGGGTAACACTGTGGCCTTTGCTGTTGTTGTCCCACCTCCATGCTGTGGCTTGTGTGTGTTGCAGGGGATGTGCACCACTGTCTGTCACTTGTACTCCGGGCAAATGCTGGTGGCGTACAGCTCCACAGTGCCTGCACAGGGTGGCTGGCACTCCTGTGCCATGAAGGAGTGCTGGCCGTGTGTACACGGTTTCCATGGCCACACGCTGGGGGCTTGTTTGCCCCACTACTGCGTCCCTGTGTTGGTGTGCCCTTGGGTATGGGTGGGTGTTTGTCCATGCACTGTGTTGCATCCGGTGTGGTGCATGCTTCCATGCACCACTGTGGGTGTCTGCGCTGGCTGTTGTGGCCAGTGCTGGGTTGGGGTGTGTCCTTGGGAGGGTGTGCAGGGTGCTGTACCACTGGTGGTGGGGTCTGGGGCATGCCCTGTCACGTGTGGGGTACCTTGTGTGCCGACGCATGGTCGGTCTCTCAGCTGTACCTCGGGGGGTTGTGCATGGTGGCACTGTGTATGCAGTCGTTGCATCACTGTGTGCTGCCACCCACTGATGGGTGCTCGTGGTGGGGCTGCCTTGCATAGTTCTGTGGTGCACAGGGTTGCATTGTCACAGTGGAGGTGGTGGCATGCATGGGGTATCCTGCATTGGTGGATGCTGCTCCTGGGCAGGGTGTCTGGGGGTCATGGCGCAGGGTGTGCTCTGCATTGGTGGGATGGTGTGGCACAGGGTGGTCGGCCCTCCTTGTGTGCCGGTCACAGCTTGAAAGGGGGTGTGATTGGGCACCATGGCCCAGCTGTGGGTTGGTTGCTGGTCTCCATGGGCCAGTGATTAGTCCAGCCCTCCCCCAGTTGTGCAGTGCATGGGGTGTGGGGGTACAATGTCTGTTCTGCTGTGTATTCCTCTGCCCAACTGTGGCATGGGTGGTGGGCTCCTGCATCCCTGGTTGTGCTGTTACATTGCTGCACTGTTACTGGGGGGTGTCCCTGGTTGCGCTATGGCGCATCTGGACTGCTCAACTGAACTTCCCTTGTCGCGCTATGGCACATCAGATATGCTCAGCTTCACCTCCCTAGTTGTGCTATGGTGCAGGTGATGCAATATTCAGTCATCGGCTGTGGGCACATCTTGGCCAGCGCAGTTTTTGAATATCGCGCCTCTTGCACATGGGCACAATGCACTTGCGCTTGCTCCTGCTGTTGCACACTTTTTGGGTGCAGTTTGAAAATCTGGGCCGTGATATATAACTACCCATACTTAACTAATTTCTGGTCAAAAAATATTTAAACATTATCAAAAGTACTCCAGACTATGATACTGTAACTCTCTCACTAATTCTGACCCTATTGGCAATACCATGAAGACTGGCATTTATTTGATTTGACTCAAAGAATTATTATAACAATACCAACAATAGTGGCTAAGAAATGAATTTTTATAAACTGGAAAGATGCAACCCCTCTGGTATATAAAACCTGGTTGAATTATATGACTGATATTATGAAATTAGAGAGATTATACTATAATAAAAACAAGCATTTGTTTGTCAATGCCGAATGCTTGCTTGCTGGCATTGGCATTGGTAGTGTAGGAGTTACAGAGCTACATAATAGGAATGGCAGTGAAGTATTGAACTGAAGCCAACCCCACAACCACCTTGAAGATACAGACAGGCATTGAGGTGTGCCTTTGTGTCATCAGGCATAACGGCCACGCCATTTCACCACACCCTACCCTGCAGACACTGACAAGTGTCACGGTGTGCCTTGGGGTTTTTGTCCCTTATGTTCACCCATTCCATCAAGAAATACGGTGAGATGGGTGCTGTATAGGAGAATGGGGTGAACTTTGGGGCCGAAGAGTCCAAGGCACACCTCGATGCCTCTCACTGGCTGCAGGGTATGGGTGATGGTGAAATGGTATAAGCATTACAGGCAAGAATCCCAAGTCATACCCCTGATGCCTGTCAGTCTCTACAGGGTGGAGCGTTATGGTCGGAAACCCTAACGCCTTAAGCGTTCATTGGTATTTTCACTCCAAATTTTCAGCATGGTTCTTTTGTGACCCCCACCTCATGAACAGTCGCTAATATCAGTTTGTTAGCCTAAAGCTGATTTTGCACAATGACTACGCCATTTGGCACCACAGGTGTGAAAACACATTTTGAACAGGATGTGAAAAATGACAGCTGTATTGTTCATGAGGAGGTGTAAAAAATGGCAATGTTGAAAATCTGCAGTGAAAATATTAAAAAAACTGGTGAAGTCACGAGCATGCATAGAAACTGTGCAATGCACACCCATAATGTAATTAGTTTGGGGATATTTTACAGCAGATTGTCAACAGAGGCATTTTGTGACCTTCACTCATGATCAGTGTCACTGTGATTTTCTTAGTCTGTCCCGAACAGTGATTTCCCACAGCGACCACGCATTTCTGCGCTGGAAGTGCGAAAACACATTTTGGCCATGATGTAAAAAGTGACAGCTGTACTAAGGAAGTGTGGAAAAATGCCAGTGGTGAAAATCTGGACTGAAAATATTACAAATTCATGAACTTACAAAGGTGCGTGGAAACTGCGCAATGCTCGCTCTTAACACAGTCATTTTATGGACTTTTTTCACCAAATGTTTAACATAGCCATTTTAAGACCTCTGCCCATGAACAGTGTCACTGTGATTTTCTTAATCTGTCCTGAACATTGATTTTGCACACCAACTGCGCTATTGTGCGTTACATGCGCAGAAACACATTTTGGGAGAGATGTGAAAAATGACAGCTGTACTGCTCATAAGGAGGTGTGGTAAAATGGCAATGTTGAAAATCTGGAGTGAAAATATTAAAAATGTGCAAACTTACGAGCGTGCATAGAAACTGCGCAATGAAAGCTCATAAATCACTCATTTTTGGGAATTTCAACATAGGGTTTTTGGGAGCCTACCTCATGAACTGTGACACTGTCATTTCATAAATTGGTCCCGAAAGGTGGTTCCACGCAGTGACCAAAAAATCACCTTTCAGGGCTGATTAATGCCATGACAGTGCCAGAATTCATGAGGAGGGGTCCCAAAAACCCCATGTTGAAAATTGGTGCCAAAATTCCAAAAAATTCCTGAGACATGCATCAAAGTTGAAAAAAACCTATTTTTTCCATTATACAGCTTACCGGCATTTCTTCAGTTTGGGGTCAGCTTTGAAGAGTGCAGACGTGTTCCCGGTGCACCGAAGATCATCTCGCCGGCCTCCGGAGGTAAGTATAAGGGTGAGGTGGGGGTGTGGGAAGGTGGATGCACAGAAGGTGGGCATGGGTTGTGGGGCAAGACAATCAATGAGGGACCGTTTTTTTCCTTTTAGGTGTTTGTTTTCTTTTTAGGAAGACGACATGGGACTTGTGCCATGCTGGGGTGGGCTCCCAGCATGGCAACTGAAAGTCTTTTTCTTTTGGGAGGGTTTAATTGAGCCGATGGGGGATTGGGCACCCCCGTCACCATTCTCACTTATAGAACCTAGAACTCTGGGGCGTGGAGCCGACGGGGATTGGGCACCCCTGTCAGCTACTGTGCAGCTGGGGGGAAGCGCTATTTAGAGACACTCAGAGGGTTGGGGAATATTATTACAATACTGATCAGGTGTGCCAAAAGATGACAACTGCATCTACTTTTTCAGTCTCTTTGGGGTTCTGTTTTCCTGCTTTTGTCAATGCCGCTCCTACCCTGAACTCTGACTCAACATTCCAAGGATGGCAATTAGATCTTTTTTTGGAAACATTCCAAGAATGTCATTTTAGTCACTTGCCTACTCCCGGAAAGATGGTCCTAGGAAAAGTTCACTTCAAACTGAATTTATGTTCCAGGAAGAGAAAGGAGAGACGTATACAAGCAGGATTGCTGGCAATATGCTAATCAACACTATCTTATCGCTGCTTCCTGAAGCGGTCTCTCCCTTACAACTGTACGCCACTGCATTTTCAACTGCTGTCATAGACAGCTGCAACATTCATTGGTAAACTGTGGCTGCGCCTGCAAACACACTGACTGAATTGGAAGACAGGGTGCCACACCTATAAAAACTCGGATGACGGCACTATGTTTCTTGCACATGCGTGCAAGCAAACATAATGACAAGAGGGATATAATTGATAGAATCTGTGCCTCAACATGAAATAATGAGAAATTGTTTTCCTTCTTTCTTCTTCTCCTCTTGTTTCTCTTCTTTTTCTTGTGAGGTCAGATTAGTTTGACATATTTAGGTTCCTAGACCCATAGGTAGGAGGGTACATGATGATGAAGCTGGCTATTTTTACTGATTGACCAAATCAGATGATAATCTAGCCTCAATGCTTATCTGAACCCCCCTCCCCTCAAAAAAAATTGGAAAGTCAGAGGGGACCAATTGTGAATGATCTGTAGAAGGACAGGGTACCAAAGAGTAAAGGGAACTCCTGTCCAGTGGAAGACCTGTCGAGTTTCGGTATAGGTATGATGCATGGCAGTGAGTACTTGTAAATAATCTTGAAAAATCATAATCCCATGGCCTGCCAAAAGAGCTGTCCCAGTACTCTGTCTCAGTGTAATATGTCCTCTTTCACTTGGAAATATGCAAATCGGGCATTAACAGCCCATAGTCGAATGCCTGGATTTGCAGTGGAACTAGTGAATAGTGAGCCCGCTCAGCCTCCAATTTTAGATCCCCTGGGAGCCTCAAGAGAGCTGGAAGAGCTTGACATAAAAAAAACAATGGTCTTGTTATATTTGACCTCCTGTGGAAAACTGATGAACCAAAGGTTGTTGCATCAGCCCTGGCTCTCCTGATCATTCACCTTGTCCAACAATGTATTGACAGAACATTCCTCTTCCCAGAACTTAGCCTGCAATCTGGGATATTGTTCTTAGTATTCTCTGTTTTCAGGTCCACATCATGTACTCAAGTACCACGTTGAGTTATCACCTGGGAGTTCCCCTACTATAATCTGCTTAATTTATTTATTTTCCAAAAGGAGCTGAGAAAACATGGCCTTGATCTCCTCCAAGGAGAAAGAAAATGCCATTTTGTCTAGGCCGTAGAAAATAGGAGCCGTGGAGCAAACAAACTGGGAGTGACACCATGCAGGGTCCCAGTAAGTCAGAATCCACAAAAAGTAATACTGGAGGGCAGGGGGCAGTAAAAATTAATGGTGGAGAATGACAAATGGGTGAAATGGGTAACAGGAGCAAGTGGATGACATGTAGTAGCTGGGAAGACAGCAAAAGCTCAGAACTAAGCAGCCATCTTCATCGAGTGCTGCCACGCCCCCAGTGAATGAAGGTGCTGATACAGGAAACAATAGCCTGATTTAAGGATATATAATAAGAAAGCAGAATTTTAAACTGTACCACAAGTAAGACTTGAAATATTTTAAAGACTGTTGTAGACGTAACAGCAGCAAAATAAAGGTCCCACTAACAGAAAAGATAAGAACCTAGTAATACAGTAGCTCTTCAGGTTCATTGAACTTGTTTTATCTGCCGTACATATTAAACTTATCATGTTACTTGCATATGTTCCTGTTTCAGTTGTAATTTTGTAACTGTTTTAGGGTCTATGCATTAAGCCCTCACGCACTGCATATACATAAGCATGTAGGCTTCCTAAGACAACACGTCGCATCAGTGGTCCTCAGATTCTCAAGATTTATCAAAGTAAGGCCACACTTTGTGCACAGGATTCTGTCCATTCACACCCTGCATGTGTGGATGGACTGGGGAGTAATAGTGCAGTGTTACATTTCTTGTCATGCGCCAAGGCGCAGAGTATCGAACAAGGAGGGTGCAGGCTATGTGGGAATGGACCCTGCCATAGAAAAGCAACCCCTTAACCAAGTCGCACCAGCTCTGCACAACTGCAGTGAAGGCTATAGCGGACCATCGGAGCACATGCCCAGAATTCTCTCCCTTTAAGGGATGATGGGACCCACCTTGTCCCACAATAACCTGCTCCAGTATGTTTATTGTTACCTTTACCCAATTTTGTTTTTTTTGGGGGGTGTGCACTGACTTTTTTTTTCACTGATGTTGTATGCCATATGCAGTAGCACCCCTCTAGAAGCCCATTTAAGTATGTGAATGAGCAAGGGTGAGCAGCTAACAATGGTAAAGGGAGAAGCATGGCTCTCTCATTAGCTGCTTCCCCACCAGTTACTTGCACATTTTGCTGGGGACCACACCTTAATTAATCCCATTTCAGGTTTATGCACCCTGTATAAAGGAAGCTACTTGAAGCAGATGCAGTTTGGAATAGTGACCCAGCTGATGGGTGGTCTACCTCGACATTGATAGCTGGGCAACTTCACAGCAGGGCCCTGAGGTGAATACTAAGAGACCCCCATTCATTTTGAAACTAAATTAATAAGTAGCCAATCCAGGTTGAAAATATGTTTATTGTCACATTTACCCACATTTTATTTTTTGGGGGGGTGCACTGACTTTTATTTTCACTAATTAAGACTGGTGGCAGGGTGGGCATCCAATTGAATGCCAGCCAGTGTCTGCCTGCCCTGCACACACCCCATCCCTGTTTCCACCATGCTCCTCCACACCAGTGGGGTGGGACTGCAGACAGGCAGCTGGCAATAGTGTACTGCGTGCCTGTCCAGCGTGGTGGGCATGGGCTGGGTACATGCCTGTCATGCATAACTAGTCTGCTGTATCACATAGCCCCTATACTTGTACTCTATCTGCATTTTTACTGACTACTGAATCCCTGACAATTGTTTATCATTTTTAAAGTATTTTGATGCTGTGTTTTATTCATAGACTAGTCTGTTTTACCTGCTCAGGTATTTTTTAACCTACTTACATTTTTTTCTTCCCTTTCCAAAATGTATCTGCTCATATTTATAATTTCTGCCTATAGTTATTCTGAGATCTATTTTGTAGACCACACAAGGGGCACCACCACCAGAGGGTGCGAGGACATGAGGGGGAATCACTTGTTCTGGTGCTCTCCTTCCCCTCCACCGAACACCACAAGTCCTCCTTTTGTTTTCAGCTAGTATGCTGATTTTGGAAAAGCTATGCTCTCCAGTCCTTTGTGAACTTTTTGTGGCTCCTGTTCCAGCACACAGCTTGAACTTTGCTAATCTGGTGAATGGATAAGGATCAGGGAGTGTAGTTGTGAGAACCCCCTGTCTTGCCTAATCGAAGAGTCACAAAGGAATAATCACACTTGGCATTCACACATCAGCACAATTTATTGCAAGCAAAAGATAATTACACTTCATGTAACAGCAATGTCACTATCAGCATTAATGATTACACTTTAGCATTCATTCATTAGCAATATTACTATCAGCATTAATATATACTTCAATTAAGCAAAACATGATACATCACCGATTCAATAAAGCATCATCCAAGCCCTCTTCCAATGGCTGGGAAGCCCCCTTGTCAGCCTGGCTAGGAGTCTCTCGAACCGGGAACTGGCCCCACAGCGATGCGTCCACCCTGCAGGAGAGGCTTCAAACCAGGCATTGAGAAAGCTACATTTATATGTTATTCTATGCTAAAAATAACTGTGCAGCCTTCATTGTGTTATTTTCCCACATTCTAGAAGCTGGCCGGGCTTCCAGGATGTTGCAAATTCACACGATAAGGACTGCTCAGAATTTCCCACACCTGCTAGGTCACTGTGCTCCAAACACTGGCCGGGTGCCTAGAACACTATGAGCTAAGCAGAAGTTTAAACAAAACTACAAAAACAGGTTGCCTGATAATATGCGACCTTCAAGTCAGCAAAATACACTGTCTGAAGCAAAACATAATAATGAGGCTATCTAAAGAGCAAAACACCAATTAAATGAAGCAGCATGTAAAATGGAGTCACACAATACAAAATGGAGTATGAAATGACATACATTACATGAAATAGCATACAAAATGGAGTGACAATAATCAACATATTATACTATCACTACACCCCCCACTTTTGAATTTAAACATGGAATCTCAGCAGTAGACTCCAATCAATGGACACCACTGCCAGAGGCTGCGAGGATGTGAGGGGGAGTCACTTGTTCCCTTACCTTACTTTCCCTCCCTTGAACACTGCAAACCCTGCTTTTGCTGTCAGACAATAGGCTGATTTTTGACAAGTCCTGCTTTCTAGTCCTTTGTGGACTTCTGGTGGCTCCTGCTTCAACACACAGCTTGAACTCTGATGATCAGATGGACAGACGAGGATCGATTCAGGGTGGAGTTGTGAGAGCCAGCCACATCCCACGTTCCTATGTCTGTGCTTACCATAAATGTCTAGGCTGCCAAGTGGCCCTCCCAATTGCAGTTGTTGTGCTAAGGACCTGTGCAAAGGACTTCGGTTGTCTGTCAGGAGTCAGTCAAGGAGGCAGTCAGCAGCCAGGAATCCTTCCAGTCTCATCATAGGTGCAACTGTATTGTTTGTGGGAGAAGGGTTTGGGGGAGTTGGCTGTTTGTCTGTTCTATCTGAAGTCTACCTGGGTGGGTGCTGCAGGTGAATAGAGTACTCTCACTCAGCAACAGTTACTACTCATCGGCTATGTAAACAGAAAAGGTTCATTTCATACCTGTATTTGTGACATAGCTAGGGTAGCTTTAATTTCAGGGTTGTTTTGTACTCTAGCCAAACTGTACAACTTCACCTTATCTGGGTGAGTACTATAAGGTAGTTTACAAGGTTTTACTATAGTGCTTTGACAGTGCTAGCTCCGACATCCCCCACAGTGACAATTACAATGCTGACTGTTGGCATTGTACCATCGGGGATGTCAGTGCTTTCTCATTGGGGGGCTGTGCCCCCAGAACCACCCCATATGGGGGGCTCCACCCCCCACACACCCCGGTCTCTAGGATTCTAACTCCAAGTCAGAGTTGGATGGGGGGGCGGTGCTGCACAGGGAAATGGACTGACGGTGTCTCCTTTGCACCAGCACAATGACACGCCACAGAGAGGTGATTTTTGTCACTGTGCTGGTGTTCGTGGTGGTGGAGTTCACCTTGAGTCGGCACACCATTATACACTCCTGTTGTCTGTGCTATAGCAAAGTGGTAGAGCTATACCCTATCTGGGGAAACACTAAGGATTAAACTAGTCATCTCTTTAATACAGATCTTCTTTGGAGTTGGATTCAGAGGGGAGACAGTCAGTTGTGGGGCACTCTTTTGTAGGGATGTGCTCTGGAGGAGGAAGCAATGCCCCTTCTGCAGGGCCATAGCAGAGCTCCATGCTCAGTTGGTGGCATAAGTGTAGAAATATTTCAGCTGCACATTCAGCTCAGTAGGAACTTAGCCCTATTCTCCCATACCCCCAGAGACCCACTGGTCCGGGAGGATGGAGAGTGGTGGGAGGCAGGAGAGGGGGAAGGGGTAGCCACAAGGAGGTTGTCCAGGGTATACTGTCATATGAGCGACTGAGATTGAGCGACTCAAAAATGAGCGACTCAATCTCAGTGCCTGTTTTTTGAGCTACCCTGAAATGGTAGCGTCGGGCAGAATGGAAAGTGACCAAAACAACTGCGGGGAACAGAAGAGAAGGGAAGGTATGTGGGAGGCAGTGCATTGGAAGGCTGCCAAGCGTAGTGGTGAGGATGGCTGGCTATGGTTGGGAGAGTACAGGGTTCGGATCTAGGGAGCGCAAGTAATTTTGTGGTCAGCGGGAATTTTATATTTTTCACAAGTTTTACACCCCCAGAGTTGAGAATCTGTAGTTAGGGAGGTGTGGGGGTGTAGAGACGTGTGTTAGCACAGTTGTCTTTACTGCGAGTGTACATCACCATTTTTATTTTCGGTGGTGTGCACTTGCCCTAACAACGATCACTGTTTGGCGATCGCCATTATGACATGGATCCATTGTCCAGCCTAGCACCGTGTATACGGTGAATTGTTTCACACCCCTGGGGCAGGTTCAGGCACCTGACTCTGTTGGTGGGAAACTCCAGGTCAGTCAATGGGAAAGGGCACAACAATGTGATGGCACCCAAGGGGAGCAAGTCTGCCAGGAAAGTCTTAATCATTGGAGACTCAATGATTATGGGGGTTGAGAGAGTGGTGGAGGAGGAACTGGATGGGAGAGGGATGGTCCAGTACCTTCCTGGAGCATCAGCATTCTGTGATTTAGTAGGATAGGGAGGATTGTGGAGAGGGAGCAGGGGGAGCTGGAGGTGCTGGTACACCTGAATACCAATGATCTGGTAAACCAGTTGTTGAAGATGGTGAAGCTGAAGTTCTGTAGACTGGGGGACAGACTGGTGGCACACTCAGCCTGCCTGGCCTTTTCTGAAGTCCTCCCTGTGTGAGGCAGGGAGGGGAAGCAGGGTAGGGATAGGAGTGATGTAACTGAGGATCTTAACAGATGTCTTAAGGAATGGGTGTTAGGAAAAGGGGTTCCACTTTGTGGGGAATTGGGGGCACTTCTGGGACAGGATACTCATCACGGTTGATGGACTTCACCTGACAAGAGAGGCAGCCTGCACACCAGGCAGAAGTTTGACATCTATATCAGATGTTTAAAGTGACTGAGGGAGAGACTGGGTTTAGGTAAACTATGGCGGCTGGTGAGAAGAAGAGTTTCCTAGCTAGTACTCCCCTACATCCGGGGGATTGTGGCAGTAATGAGGGCACAAAAAGTGCAGTGGTGCTTACAGGGTGAGGGGCAGTAGAGAGGGGAAATGCAAATGATGAAAGGAACAATAAAGGGGGGAGAAGACAAGGAAAACAAAAGGCCAGCAGCAAAGTAGGATCAGGGCTCAGATGGAAGGGGGTAAACCTTAATGCCAGAAGCTTAGGTAACAAAATCAGTGAGCTCCAGGCACTGATGGCAGACACCGAGGTGCACCTTGTGCCCATCACAGAAACATGGGCTTCAGAATATAATAACTGGGAAATGACAGTGCCTGGTTACTTACTGTTCAGAAGGGATACAGGGACTGGTAGAGGGGAAGAATTGTCCTTTATGTCAAGGAAGGCATCGGGGTGGCGGAAGCTGGGTGCATTTGTGGTAGTAATAGGGAGGTAGAGTCAATGTGGGTGCAACTCACAGCAGCATAAAACAAGAAAATACACTAAGGGGTGATCTGTTGGCCTCCAGGGCAAGGGGCAGAAAGGAACAGGGCGCTTAGGGAAGAACCTGGAAGAGCGGTAGCAAAGGGAGAAGTAATGGCAGTGGCTGATCTGAACATGCTGAACATCCATAGGGATGTTCCCGTGGCTTAGAACGCCAAATCTTAGGCCTTGTTGGATGCCTTCCAGAACTGTCTACTGGTTCAGCTACTTAAGGAACCCAACAGGCAGACTGCAATTCTCAGTGTGGTGCTCACTATCTAAGAGGTGGTGGCAGCTGTGGAGGTGGGGGAGCCGGTGGGAAACAGCAACCATAACTCTGTTCAGTTTGGTTTAAACTGGCCTCACACCTGGCAAACCACAATCGAGAGCTGAAGTCCATGATTTCAGAATGGCAGACTTCGATAGGCTGAGGGAACTGGTCAGGGATATGTTAGTTGGTGTGAATAGTATAGGTGGGGGAAGAGAAATTGGGGCAATTAAGGGAGCCATTCTAAAGACATCTAGGGTATGTATATGAACAGTAACCAAAAAACAGGTTTAAGAAACCATTATAGTTCTCAGCAAGGGTCAGGACACTGGTGAGGGCAAAGTAGAAGGCCTTCTATAAATACAAAGAAAAGCAGGGGGGAGATAAAATGAGATGCATATATACAGAAAAATAAGGAGGCAAATAGGGCCATTGGAGGCAAAAGCAGGCACAAAGTTGCATATTGCAGAGGGGGTCAAGAATGGGGAGAAACAGTTCTTCATATGTATTAGGGGGAAAAAAGGAAGAAAGGTGGGGGAAATGTAAGGCTAGTTTAGGGGTAAAGGTGACAGAGGAGGATGGCAAGGAGCCACCATCCTGAATGATTACTTTTGCTCAGTTTTCACCAGGGAGGATGGTGTGTCTTTGCAAAACAGTGGCATCAAAGCAGCATCTAAGGGGGTCCCAGAGATGAGGAAGCCAATATTCGCTAGTGAAAGGGTCTTGAAAGGCCTGGCATCCCTAAAGACAGATAAGCCCTGGGACCAGATGAGATACATCGGAGGATACTTAGGGAATTAACAGTAGAGCTAGTTGAACTCCTGGTAGGTCTATTCAACAACTACCTTAGGATTGGGGAAGTTCTAAAGGCTTTGAAGGCAGTAGACATAGCTCTGTTTCACAAGAGGGGGAACAAAGAGCAGCCAGAGATCTACAGACCTGTCAGTCTTACCTCTATTGTAGGGAAGCTGATGGAGTCACTGGTCAAATAGGACCTTGCGGACTACCTGTAGAGCAATGGGCTCCAGGATAGTAAACAGCATGGATTTGTGGCAGGGAGGTCTTGTCTGGCTAACCTTTACAGTAGTTTTCTTTGACTGGGTGATGAAGCAGATATGGGCCATGCTGTGGAATTACTGTACTTTGACATCAGTATGGCTTTTGGCTCGGTACCTCACAAATGACTGCTGAAGAAGATGGAGGACTTGGGAGTGGCTAAGCATTATTCTGACACCTCACTTTTTACTATTGTTATAAAGGATTGTCACGTACCTCAAAAATGGTTCCACTATGCCGCAAAAACAGTGAAAAGGTTGAAGTGTGGCATAATGAACGTCACAATGTTGACAGGTGAAATTTCGCCTTTCAGACAGTGTGTGTTTCTTCTCGGGGGGCTGAGCCCCCTGCACCCCCCAAGCTAGTGGCTGTGCTCCCCACACCCCTTTCTTAAGACTACTAACTCCGAGTTGGAGTTATGTCGGAGGGGAGGTAAAGGGCGGTGAAAGGGCAAAATTTCACCCTAGGGTCCCTAACAGCAACATTCTCGAAACCTGTCAAGACTGTCGCTGTAAGGGATTTCACCATGTTTCTTTCACTATGCGAGTGGTACACCCTCAAAAAATACAGTTTCCAGTGTGTACAGCAAAAATGGCTAATTTATAGTAAACTGAGTGGGTAACTGGCTAAAGGGAAGACAGCAGAGGGTTGTGGTCAATGGGGTCAAATCAGAAGACAGGGAGGTTATGAGTGGGGTTCCACAGGGATTATTCCTGGGTCTGGTCCTCTTCAACATGTTCATCAGTGACACAGAGGAGGGACTGCGGGGCAGGTTGTGTCTCTTTGCAGATAACATGAAGCTCTGTGGGAGGGTGGATATTTAAGAGGGAATAAGGGAAATGCAGAGAGACTTTCAAATGCTTGAGGAGTGGTCAAGGGTTTGATAGTTGAAATTCAACGCCAGAAAGTGCAAGGAAATTCAACTTGGGAACAAGATGGAGTACTGGATGAAAGGGGTGAGACTTAACACTACGGCTGTGGAACAGACTCTTGCAGTTATCATCAGCAACTCACTTAAGCAATCGAGTCAGTGCAACAAGGTCTACAGCAAGGCTAATAGGATGCTGGGATGCAGCAAGGCTAATAGGATGCTGGGATGCAGCAAGGCTAATAGGATGCTGGGATGCATCTGAAGATGTATTGATAGCAAAAGGAAAGAGGTGCTACTTCCGCTGTATAGATCCCTGGTGAGACCTCACCTGGAGTACTGCATCCAGTTCAGGAGTCCTCACTTCAGGAAGGATGAATATAGGCTGGAAACTGTGCAGCACAGTGCAACAAAATGATTCAGGGCCAGCAGGGCAGATACTATGAGGAGCACCTCAAGGCACTGAACATGTACTCGCTGGAGACCAGAAGGGAGAGGGGGGGATATGACAGAGACCTTCAAGTTCCTTAAAGGAATTAACAAAGTGAACTGAGGGGAGCTTTTTAGCTTGAAGACTAAATCACAGGCTTGTGGACATGAGTGGAAAATAACAGGAGGGATGTTCAGGAGGGATGTGAGGAAATACTACTTAACAGAAAGGGTGGTGGAACCATGGAACAGCCTGTCAGCTGAGATGGTGGGTGTGAAAACAGTTAGGGCTTTCAAGCAGAGTTGGGATAGAATGAAGGGTATAGTGGTTGCTCAGGGTGACAGACCCAAGGAGGAGAATGGTGTGGAGGACAGGGAGGGTTAGTACTCAGGAAGAACAGCAGGATCCAGGGTTATAGAGAACTTGAGCAGACTTGGCAGACCACTAGTCTTTTTCTGCCCTGCACTGGCTGCCGGTCAGGTGGAGGCTCCTTTTCAAGGTGGGTTTACTCACCTTTAAGGCCCTATATGGACTGGGTCCTAGTTATATGTTAGATCTCCTGACACCGGTGACCTCTGCTCACTCCCTCTGCTCCTCTTCAAGGGGCCTCCTGGATGTTCCCAGGGTTTGGCTCAGGACCACAGGAGATTGTGCTTTTAGTGTCTCTGGGCCAACCCTGTGGAACTCGCTTCTACCTGCAGTCCGGGAGGCTCCCTCAATTGAGGTGTTTCGGAGAGATCGAGAGTTTGTGATCTGTCCAGGCCAGCCAAAATCCTGCTTCAGGTGTATTGCCTATACACATCTGAACAGTGCCTGTGATATGTTGAAATGTGCATTATGTGATGGAATTGGGCACCTTAGTATCAATTGTCCAAACCCAATGTACTGCAATCTATGTGACAACACATCTCACTCTTATAAGAACTGTCCCTGGGCATTCCATAACAATCCTGCTCAGGAACAAGAAGACCAGGAAGAAGTAGTCACTAGAGCTCAGCAGCAAGCAGCAACAATGCCTAAATCAGTTTTTAAGACCCAAGGAGGGTCAGAGGAACCTAGCAATGAGGGCAACTCAGTTTCACAGACTGAAAATAATATGCAACAATAAGACTTGATTGTACATGACCCTGTTGCTCAAAACACTGCACCAGCCCCCATGCCTCCCTCCACAGATGGGGATGCGATAGAGATGGACAATCTTTTACAAGAAAATTTACCTTCTGGGATGGTTACAGAAGAATAATTCTGACAAATTGACAAGATCTCACAATTATAAACTTAGAGGGGCAAACTGTATAACTCAAAAAAGGATTAAATGGTTTTCACAAAGAGTTGTAAGACAATGGAATAACCTACCAAGGGAAGTAGTGGAGAGTAGTAATATTGAAGCTTTTAGAAAACATTTAGATATCTATATGAGTAACAAAAAACATCATATCCATAATAGTATTACTCCACCTGGTTGGTGGCTAGCTCACTAAGGGCATTTTTGTGCCTCCTGAGTTCGTAACTTCCTATGATCCTATGATATGTTGCCTCACATGACTAATGTAAACCCAGAAGTATTACAGGGATGTGCTCAGTCCATGTTGCCCCCCCCCCCGGAGGCTCCATGGAATCAAAGGAGGTGTTGTACCATCGCTAGGGGAACAAGTGTTTTCTGTGGGGGACTTTGCCCCACACACCACCATGTAGGAGCTCTGCCCCCCGCACCCCCCACACTTTATATTACTAACTCCAGTTGGAGTTAGTTTGGGGAGGGAGGCAAACACCCCACCTGCAACAGTGTCGGAAACGTGGAGACCATCACAGCGAACTGCCGAAAATGTCGCTATGATGGTCTTCGAGGTATTCCCATCGTTGTGTGGTCGGTATACCAATTTTTCCTACACAAACGTGTGCCATTCCTGAAAGATCTATGATTAATAACCTACGCTTAATAAGAGAAAGCTATGACTCATCTACTGCAGGGGGGCTACATTATCAGTTTAGATCAGACTAAGGCGTTTGTCCTGGCATCACTTAAGTACTTGTCTGAAGTATTACAATACTATGGAATTCCACCTTTATTTATTAAATGGATAAAGATGTTATATATGAATACTTCAATGGGTCCCTTAATTAACGGAATGATGTGCCCACATATTTTGATAAAAAGGGGAGTAAGGCAGAGGTGCCCTCTAAGCCCCTTATTATATGTGTTTGCGATAGACCCCCTGTTAAGGAAGTTGAACTCTGGTAACAACATCGGGCATATGTTGAGCCCATCAGACACATATTTTCCCAGCATACTGGCATACGCAGATGATGTATGCCTTCTAGTGGCAGATCATAACTCAGGGGCCCAGGCTCTTGCAACAGTCCAATCTTTTTCTCAAGATTCTGGCTCCTCTGTAAACAAGCAGAAATGCAAGGGTGCTGCTATTGCCGTTCAACGGGATTTAATACTACCAGAAATTTTAGGGATCCAAATTCAAGAAGAATATCTGCAAATTGTGGGTATCCTTTTTGAGGGTACCGACCCAGCACTGACAAAATGGGTAGTGGGAATAGAAAAAGATGAAGAGAAAGTGAACAGATGGAAATCCTTTCCTATGTCCAGAATGAAGAAAATTCATATGCTAAAAACATTTATCATTCCGATTTTTCTAACTAACAGCTATATATTCCCCTTACCTATTAAATTAGAAGCTAGAGTACATAATTTATTTTTTCAACTGGTCTGGGGCAGTAGGTTACACCAGTTGGGAGCGTAGTTACATATTGGCCAATAAAAAAGGGGGTACTCAATATGATAAACCCAGTGTTGTTCTTTTTTACAGTTTTTTTGTATGCAGCCATTTTGCCGATAATTTTAGGATATCAGCAATCTTGGGCACTGAGCTTTGGAGCCTGATGCCAATATTTTATACAAAAATGGGAAGCACCACAGTGGGGATCATTTCGTAATATTCCACAGGACACTTTCAGCTACATAACAGATTTAAAAAAAAAAAACATGGACGGTGTTGACTTCTGAATGTAGAAGTTAAATCGAAAAGAAATGTATAATCATCTTCTTGACTCACGTTTTTTTAACATTCCCTTGTTTTTCATGTCCCACTGGGATAGAAGAAAAATGCTTAACTAATCAGCTTACAGATTCCAGAATTCCACAAAGATATGGGACACAATATGGATGTGCTACCATGATAAATTAAATGTCAGAGGTAACCACTTTCACAAAGCTATAGATGAGAGATACTGTATAAGGGAAGGTTGTATGGCGCAAATAGAATCAATGTAGCACTTATTTTTCAAATGATTGTACATTCATAATGTATGGGATACTGTAGCACAAAACTGAGGTTTCCCTGCAAATTTCAAAAATGACATACAAGATCTTGATATAAGGGGCATACCACATGCCATGGAATAGCGGGATACGTGATGCTGCAGCATCTGATAGCAATTTTATCAATATGAGTGGCAAGTGAGCTCGGGGGTTATCAAGAGTGGTTCTGCGAAGCAGAGCCTCGAGTGCTTAATCCCAGGGCTCACTTGCTACAAGTGTTGATATAAACCACTATCAGATGCCACAGCATCATGTATTCATTTTATATTATATGGGTTGACTTCATTGTGTCATTCGGTTGTATATTTCTGTGGTTATTTTGCAAGTTTTCTGCTGTGTTTGGGGGTTTCATTTGTGCTTCTGTGTTGCTGCGCTACAAGTTTGTACTTTAATTCGTGCTTTACTGCAGCTGAAACATTACCAGCAGCATTACTACTGAATGTAGTTCGGCATTGATGTTATCAGTGATGTGTAGACAGGGCTGACAGGAGCACCTACATAATGACAGTGCTGACAACCTGCAGTTCTTGTTGCTTGTCTACACCTCATTAGAAGGAATCTGTTTAGTGGTACTGATAGCTGTTTTTATCAAATTAGTTATCAGTCAACCTCTATAATATAAAATATTTTACCCAGGCACCCTAAGGGTGATATGCACAATTATGAAATGGTGTATCTGGCAAGTCAGATGGAATTTTGTATTACAGCAGAAATATATTTCCCTTATAGGACAGGAAAAAAATCATTAAAGAAATTACTCTGATTTAACAAAAGGAAAAATTAACATTACCACCACCAGTGGTAGCTAACTGGTGGAGAGCTTTGCCTATGATTCTGTTTCAAGGTGTTATTTAATTTATTGGCATGTAATGAGAAGGCATTATAGAGAGGGCTATTTATGTAACTATTTACAGTTAGGTTCTTTTTGTCAATAAGACGGATATAAGATATTAGGAATAGGTGTTATTAAGTGAACATAGTTTTTCGCATGCTATAAATCTGCATACGTAGGAGTTAATATCTCTATTTATATTTAACTTTTAGGTGCGTAGGAGTCATAAAGGGAAAAAAACCATCATGTATAAGTCTAAGCTGGATAAAGTAACTTAAAGATGTTACTTTAAAGTGAGAGCAAGACAGAGGTAGGAAACTACAGACCTGTCAGTTTGACCTCAGTGGAAGGGAAAATGATGGAATCACTTCTGAAGGAAAGAATTGTTGAGTACCTAGAGGCCAGTGGGGCACAGGACCCAAGGCAGCATGGATTCACAGCAGGAAGGTCAGACCAATCTAACTGATTTCTTTGACTGGGTGACCAAAGTAGTAGACCAGGGAGGGGCTGTGGACATGGCCCACCTAGAATTTAGCAAGGCATTTGACACAGTCCCACACAAAAGATTAATAAACAAATTAGCCAGCCTGGGAGTGGGTCCCAGGGTGATAGCCTGGGTAAAACACTGGCTGGACAACAGGACACAGAAGGTAATAGTAGATAGAGTCCACAGTGAAGAAAGGAGGGTTACTAGTGGGATACCCGAGGGTTCAGTACTGGGGCCGGTCCTTTTTAATGTCTTTATAAGTGACATTGCAGAGGGACCAGAAGGAAAAGTATGTCTCTTTGCAGATGACACAAAGATCTGCAATAGGGTTGATATGCAAGGTCGGGTGGAAAGGATGAAAAGGGACTTAGCAAGGTTGGAGGAATGGTCAAATGTATGGCAGCTTAAATTCAACACAAAGAAGTGCAAAGTATTGCACCTGGGAAACAAAAACCCAGAGGAAGAGTACACAGTGGGGGGTGAGATACTGACAACAACAAAAATGGAAAGGGACCTGGGGGTAATCATATCAGATGACCTAAAGGTGGGCCAGCAATGTGAGAAGGCAGTAAGGAGGACTGAGGAGGGGATACTGGGATGCATGAAGAGAGGCATCTCCAGTAGAAAACAGGAAGTTGTTGGCCCTCTATACAGACAGTTGGTAAGATCACATCTGGAGTACTGTGTACAGTTCTGGAGACTCCATCTCGGCAAAGACATAGACAGGGTGGAGGCTGTCCACAGGAGGGCAACCAAAATGGTGCAGGATTTTCACCACAAGACATATGAAGAAAGACTAAAGGAGCTTAAGATGTATAGCCTTGAGGAAAGGAGGAAGGGGGGACAGGACAGAAACTTTCAAATACCTCAAGGGAATCAACAAAGTCCAAGAGGGTAGCATCTTTCAGAAAAAGAGATGTGCAAGAACAAGGGGACACAATTTGAAGATAGAGGGGGGGATGACTCAGAGGTAATGTGAGGAAATATTTCTTCACATAGAGGGTTGTAGATGCATGGAACAGCCTTTCTGAGGAGGTTGTAGAGTCAAAAACAGTGGGGGAATTCAAGGATGCATGGGACAGACATAAGGCAATTCTAATGGGGGTAGGAGGAAGTAAGCTGTTAGTTAACTAGGGTCTGCAGCTTATCTGTTAGGTAGGGAAATGGGCAGACTAGGTGGGCCAAGCAGTCCTTATCTGCCATCAGATTCTATGTTTCTATGTTTTCAATACCCCAAGTTTCTGGGGGCAGAGCATATATTTAATTTGGAGAAAACTTAGAGTTGATATATGAAAATAATATGTCTAACAACATATATTGGTTTTGTGTTGTCTCTTCCTTTTTATTATTCTCTAAAGTATTTGTTGTATTATAATTTGTCAAATAACAAATTCCCCTAATCTTTTAAAGAAGTGCCATGGGATCTTTTAATGTCCACCTGAACAGGCAGATGGGTCTTTGGTTTAACATCTCATCCGAAAGACGGCACCTCAAGAGTGCAGCACCCCCTCATGCTGCACTACAGTGTCAGTACTGGGATTTAACCCAAGTGCCTGGCACGGGGATAGAACCCACAGTTTTCTGATTTCCAGGCCTCAGAGGCGAGTGTGCTACCTGCTGAGCCAATGACACTGTATAGTTCAATAGTAGGTAATATGGAAACCATCTGAGTGTCAATCTGTTTTTTAAAGTTTATAGCTGTAAGATATATGTGCCTGATGATTTGTTTAGGCTGCTTGTTCATAAATGAATATTTAGGGAGAAGGTTAAAGTAGTTGCTGTAAATTCATCAGGTCCTACAAATCCATAGAATGCCAGAGTTATGACTGCATGAAGCATTAGATCAGTTGATGAGGTGAAATACAAGTTCAGACAAGACTAATAAGTTTTGAAATATGGAGAAATCAGTGGGTTGCCCTCCCATCCATATGCTTCTTAGGTGTAGATTTCTTAATTAAACAATAGGCACAATGGGAATTGGTTGTACTAGGTTTACTCCATGGTTAGGGGCATAGTTAGGTATGAGGTAAAGCCGAGTACCTTCATTCCGTGGTCATGGGGTAAACCTAGTGCAAGCAACATCCCAGGGGTGCATTACTGTTTATATAAAATGAGTTTGTGCTGAAATAAAAAAAAATAATAAAAGAGTAAAACATTAAAAAAATATGAAAACGTTATATACTCCATGACTTCCTCTCCTCCTCGAATTTCCTCTCACCCTTCCATTCTGGTTTCCAGAAGCACCATTCCACTGTCTCCTCCCTCTTGCATGTCACTGATACCATTTCCTCTGGGATGGATGAAGGGCTCATCACAGCTGCTATAGTCATCAATCTGGCCAAGGCCTTTGACGTGGTGTCCCATCCTCTCCTCCTGGAAAAACTTGAGTTTTGCTGGTCTCTGTGCCACTGCTGTTGCTTGGTTCTGTTCTCACATAATGGGCCAACAACAACGATTCAGGTTGGAGGTCCCCTGTCTCCTCCCTTTCTTATCCAAGCTGTGGTCATTCAGGGCTCCATCACAGGCCCAGTCTTTCTTCTATCTTCCTCAATGAGCTCCCCACTGCTTATGTCAACTCACAAATCCACATGTATACAGATGACACAGTCATTTTTGCCTCTGGTCCCTCTGCTGAAGCAGTGGTAGACTTACTCTAGGAGTTTTGCAATGTTCTGAACTGGCTTCAATCTAACCAACTCCCAGTTAACACTAAGAAGATAGTGTCCATGACCTTTGGTTCCAGTCAGAAGCTGACCAGACTCACCGCCCCTATGATCCTCACCACTCTGGATGGCTCCCCCCCTGAAGAGGTTCAGTCCTTCAAGTACCTGGCATTTTGGCTAAACAGTAAGCGTGACTTCTCAGCCCAATTAATGCCATCCACACTAAGCTCCATCTCAAGCTTGGTGCCCTACATAACAATAAAGACTGATCATCTCCGCAGGTCAATAGGGAGCTTGTTACCAAAATGGTGCTCCCTGTCTTCAAGTATGCAGATGTGGTCAATGGTACTGCCTCTTCCACTTCCTTTGCCACGCTAGACACCCTCTTCATCTTCTTCTGCCGTTTTGCTATTAACTTCCTCCATGCACTCACCACTGCTCGCTGTATTCATCCCTAATCATCCATCCCCTGCCCTCTCACTGCCAGGCTCACTGTGCCTCTTTCATTTTCAAATACTGGTTTGCTTCCCTTCCTTCTTACCTGTCCTATTACAACTT
Organism: Neoceratodus forsteri; assembly: GCA_016271365.2. Lineage (NCBI taxonomy): Eukaryota > Metazoa > Chordata > Ceratodontiformes > Ceratodontidae > Neoceratodus > Neoceratodus forsteri. The sequence continues at coordinate 1,847,592,990 of CM057449.1, forward strand.
CCCCCTGATTCAAACTCCCTCTGTTCCAGGTACAATCAAAAGTTTGCCACTCCTCACTTCCACTCCTCTGCTGGGTAATCTGCCTTCTTCTATCACCTTCCCTCACTCTGGAACAAACTCCCTTTCTCGCTCCATCATTCCTCATCACTTGGCTCCTTCAGGCACTAGCTGAAACTCCAACCCCTCCCCACTTGCTCCTGTTTCCTTTCCTCCTGATATTTTGATGGCGAAACCATTTTCCATTCCAGGTTATTGCTCCTATTCTATTATTGTTGCCAATGTATGCACTGTTGGACCTTCTCTGCACTTTGCTTCTATATATGTAATTTGTTCATTATTTATTTTAATTTCTGTCTAATCTGTTGCTCTAATGCTTTGGTGCTTGTATTTCCACTGCTTGTTCCACCTCCCCTACCACCCCCAAACCCGAGTCACTTCCGGAAATGAGCCTTGGCTCGGTGTGCCTTTACCACTTACCAATTTTCAAAAATATAAATAAATATAAATACTGCAAAAAAGAGGTAAAATAGCCCTTCTGCCACCAGGGTTGATATATTTTACAGTTGTCACTGTAAGATAGAGAGAGAGAGAGAGCAAGAGAGACAGACAGACATACAGAGAGAGACACTTTTTCTTGAGAAACTTTTTTTTCTGAAGGCAATATGTTTCTCTAATGCAATGCTGCAAATCAAATAATGCCTTTACTTTCAGGAGCCAAGAAACTACTTCTGCCTTCACAAGCAAGTAAGTGCCTGTAAAGTGAGAGAAGTCTGTATGTTTGAACATTAAAACTAACCAGTAAGGGAGTTATGTTAAAAGGAGTGAATGATGGGGACAATATATAAATTGGCAGGATAGGCAACAAGCAAGACAGATTCAGAAAAGTGTACACGTGGATGTTGGCATCACTAGCTTGCAGATAGAAACACTGGTTGAGACTAGCTTTAGTTTCTTGGCACTTTCTCAGATGGAGACAAGCTGCCGGACAACATAACACAGTAAATAGCTAGGCAAGCAGGTGGCCTTAGTTGGGTGAGTAATTGAGCATGCTTGTAAGAAAAGTACAGTGAGCAACCTGTTGGGCTGGAGACTGATTGACAAACACAATACATTTTAAGGAAGATAAACTTGCCTTATGGATGGACAAATGGGAAAACAACATGCTGCAGGTATAGTAAGTTTGGGGGTGGGGTTAGCTTCTGTGTGGTTAATGAGGAAAAACAATGGCTGATATTTGAAAATTAATATTCCGTATGGCACAAAGAAATAAGAATGTTATAAGTCCAGATTGATGAGGACTTGGTTTTAGCCATTGGTAGTGCTCTCTTAAACCAATGGCTAGAATCAAGTCTCATCCAATCAGAATGCAGGAATTTCCTGATGCATTTTACTGTATATGAAATTGCATCAATAGCTTACAGTAATTGGATAACTCATTTATTTATTTATTTAAATTTTGGTGACCGGGTAGGCCCACTGAGACCGAAACAGTCCCTTTTTCAGGAGCGACACGGAATTAATTACATAAGTCTATAAACATAACAAAATACATACATCTCATTTCGCAATTAACAGTCAATATAGACATACTGACCCGGTCAAAGATACAGTGACAGGTTAATTACAATCAATATCAACAGGAGTAGAAGTACTATTATGCACAAGACAGTCACAATCAGATTGATGTCCCAATAAGGTTAGATCAGCAGCAAGGAGTCTGGTAGACTCAGCGGTAGGAGTTGCAGAGGCTCAGATCCAACAGGTGGGCTTTAAGACCCTTCTTGAAGCTCCCAAGGGAGGTACATTCCTGGAGATTGCTAGGGAGACCATTCCAGATAGGAAGGATGAAGGCAGCATAGGACCAGAGTCCTAGGGAAGTCCTAACACTGGGGACATGGAGAAGCTGGCGGCCAGAGGATCTTAGTGTTCTCCCATTCTATTTGAGCGCTAATGTGTTAATTAGGCTAGGAGGGGTGCCATTTTGCTGGAGCTTAAATGCAAGGCACAATTATGGATATGATAATCTGCCATCTAGAGAAGGCCACCTAAGAGGTGATAATACCTTTCAGTGATGCTTCTGTGGTGGCACCCCTGCAGCGAAGCACTCTATCCTGTAATACAGTATTTTTAGCCTTTGCATTTCAGAACTTCTTACAGAATGTAGTAAAGGGGCCCCATCTAGCAAGGTTGGTAGGAGTGTACCAGTGGAAGCCTTGAGTTTGGATTCACAAGTGAGGAAAGGGCTCAGGCGATATAATAGACCTAACTTTTGGTTAAGTTTCTTGGTCAGATGGTTGATGTGGCTCTTAAAGGAGCAGTCTTGGCCTAAGTATATACCTAGGTATTTGATGCAATCAATCACTTTAATTTTTTAGCCATTGGATAGAGCTGGGGACAATAAATGTAAACACGTTGTGCCCAGGCTTTTAGGGCCAAATAGCATGGTTTTGGTCTTTTTACTATTTAGAACTATTTTATTAGCAAGAAACCAATTCCCAAGTAGACGAAGGTCTTGACTAAGAAGGTTGTTTATTTGGACAGTGTCTCGGGAGGACCTATAAAACATGGCATCTTCTGCATATAAGGTCACCTTGGCCCCTCCACAATGTTGAGGAAAATCATTAATAAATAGGGAAAACAGGAGAGGTCCCAATATCGAACCCTGGGGGATGCCGTCTGTGATAGGGCATTTGTCGGACTTGGCTCCATGCCATTAGACAGTTTGTGATCTGCCATCAAGGTAGTCCATGAACCATTGAGTAGACAGATGACCAAGACCAAGAGATGTTAGTTTAGTGATAAGCTGCTGATGATTCACCAAGTCAAATGCCTTGGTGAGGTCTATAAAGATCGCACCAGTTGGAAGGCCATCATCTAGAACCGTGAAGATATCCCCAGTAAAGCTAATCAGGGCTGTGTTGGTATCATGATTTTTTCTAAAACCATGTTGTCATTCAGTTAGTAAATTGTTCCGTTCAACATATTCCTGGGCCTGCTGGTATACAATCCTCTCTAACAATTTACTTAGCGTGCAGAGGATGGATACTGGTCAGTAATTCTCAATAAGTTCAATATCCCCACCTTTAGGGATAGGAGTGACCAATGCAACTTTTCACCCAGTGGGGACTTTGCTTTCAAACAGCAATCTATTTAGGAGCCAAGTGACTGAAGAGGCAATGATACGAGCTGCGATTCTGAGGAGTCTAGGCTCCAGCTTGTCAAACTCAGCAGAGCCAGAGGATTTTATTTTTTTTAGTAATTTTTGGACCTCAAATTTAGTTGCAAGTTTGAAGTGAAAATTAGGGTAAGGGGTTTCCTCTTGTAAATGATTCTGGTGGGGGGGGAGGCAGAGGGATTATTTTTATATTTGTCCAGGTCAGTGAGGAATGCATTTAGTGCATTAGCAGGATTTTTTGGGTTGGTATAGTGGACATCATTTGCTACTATGTCACATTTCTCATGAGTGGTGTTCCCCTTTAGGAAAGAGTTAATTTGGGACCAAAATTTTGTAGGGTCCAAAAGGTTTTTAGTTTGTAGGTTCTGGAGGAATTATCTTTTAGCTCATTTTAGTTCCTGTTTACACTTGTTTCTCAATTTTCTATATTCCACCAAATCCTTAGTTAGATTTGTAGATTAGAATTTTTCCCAGGCTTTGTCTCTCACCCTCATTTGTTTTTTAAGGTCTCTGGATAGCCACTTTGAGCATTCTCCCTTGACTCTGATTTGTTTTAGGGGGGAGCATGCTTATTGGTGGCCAAGAGGAAGTTATTGATGAAGAGATCAAGGGCTAAGTCCAGATTGGGGGATAGTTTGATTTGAGTCCAATCCACCACTGCTTGGGTTTCAAGAAAGGAGCAGGTGCTGAAATTTGCATAATCCCGAGCCCAAAAAATTCTGGGTGGAGGGTTGGGATGGTCATTTTTCCAGATGCTGAATATAGGGGCATGGTCACTTATGGAGTCTGCAAATGTTCCATCCAGTTTGAAACTACTTGGGTTGGAAGCAAGAATCCAATCTAATGTGGTGTGGTTTCCTGACTTAATGTTCAACCTAGTGGGTTCTTGGATCAACTGGGTCAAGTTGGCCTCTAGCAAGTTGGATTTTACATCACTAATGGTGTGCTGACCCCAGAGGAGATTAAAGTCACCAAGGACTATTTTCTCCCACTGAGGCAGTCTTGGCATCAGAGCAAGAATGCTGTTTAAGGCATCTTTTGCAGTCTTAGGTGGGTTGCAGATGCAGCCCATTAGCAGGGGTTTAGTCCCGTCAAGCAGTATTTTCATGAACACCACCTCGCCACCTGATTGGGTATGGTCAGGCGTTGCCACCAGGGAGGCATTTAGAGAGTTTTTTACACAAATGATAACTCCACCACCCTTCCTACCACATTTATCATGTCTAAAAGACTTAAACCCTTGGATCTCAACCTCATGCATTAGGATACTAGGCTTGAGCAAGGTTTCAGAAATGGCAATTATGTCAGGGGAGTGCATATTTACCGTGCCTCGAGTTCATGCATTTTAGGTCTGAGGCTGTTAATGTTCATGTGGATTAGTTTCAGACCTTTGGCATTAGCCCAGACAGCCATAGAAGGTGACACAGTTGGAACATTAGGACATGGAGGGCCACGATTAGATTCACTATCCCCAGAGAGTAATAACTTACTAGTCAGCAGGAATTTCAGGAGTGACCCAAGGGGGGGAGATCTGACGTTTGTAGACTCTGAGATATTCCATAACCATATAGCAGTTTCCCCCTTTTCTAAGTCCGCATATGGTGATAAGGGTAGGATTAAGGGCGGCTTGGGGGTAGATACATGAGAAACTGGAGTACAGAGGGTCTGTGGACTGCCCTGTGTTCTGCCTGAGAGTGAGCAGCAATTGGTCTGTGCCCAGTACTACAAGTACGGAAGTACAAGCCAACACAATACCCAGCACCATATTAAAGCTTAAAGATGAGTCAATGATGAGGAAGAAGTTCAGATTAAAATCCAAGATATTTGACAGTAGCAGGATAGGGAAAACTTGGGTAGAAAAATGTGGGTGGAGAGAGTATCTAGGTGGAACTATTGAAAAAGCATGAGGTAGGATAATGTGGGTGGTTAGGGTCACCTCCACTAAATCAGGAGGCCACAGCATCCTCCACTCTGAGCCAAAGCACCCCAAACCCGAGCCAAAGAACCCAGAACCTGAGCAAGAGCTATGAAAAAGAATGTCAGGGGAATATTCAGTGTGTGAAGAAGGAGGAAACAGTGACCTCTAGGGGTAGCTGGGTATAACTTGCAAATGGGAAACTGGACACTTGTTTTTTGTAAACTATGAATTTTTTAACTATAAATCTGGCACAAATTCTTAGTGTAAGTACACTGCGACATTAAAGGACACTGTGGAATGCAGACAGCAGCGAGTAAGAAAACAAGTCAGCACTGGTATGCTGGCGGAAAGGTGCCAGGTTCAAATCCGCTGTTCACTGCTCCCAAGACAGAGTGCCTCAGCTGGAAGTGGAGGGTGACTTGTACCAGTTAGTCTAAGCGGTGGCATTTTGGAACTCCCAAGGCAGCAGATGTGTGTGTGTGTGTTGGAGGGGGTCCTGACCTCAAAGGAACACAATGAAGGGGACTTAATGTTTAAAGCTACAGAGGTATGAGGTATGATGTAACAAAGAGGCAGCAGGGATGCTAGGGAGAACAATGGGGAGGGGGAGGGGGAGAGAGATAGCAATTGGCTGAGAAATAATGGAAGGTAAGAGACAGAAGGGGTTTAGAAGACTGCATCTTAAGCTTAAAATACTGCAACTCATTTTAAAAAACCCAGATTAAAAATGGATTAGAAAATGGAGCTTTTTAGCCTACAATCAATAAAGCTTGCAAAACAGGCTGTGACTGTATTTACAAAGCTACAAACAGAACTCCTGAAGCTCCCAAAGCATGAATTACTCAAGTAGTCAACAATTAATACAAAACAAGCCCCTGAGACATGAAATAAAGTTATACAGACTGCATTCTATGCTGGGTGGGGCACCTATGCCCCCAACTCACAGAGTAAATAAAGCAGGCTAAACTTGGTGAAAGCAGGGCTATAAGATCACAATTTAATTCCTGAAATGCAGGACCTGTCTTAACCTCACTTTTTTTTACTATGAATTTTTTAACTATAAATCCGGCACAAATTCTTAGTGTAAGTATACTGTGACAATAAAGGATGCTGTGGAATGCAGACAGCAGTGAGTAAGAAAACAAGTCAGCACTGGTATGCTAGCAGAAAGGAGCCAAGTTCAAATCCGCTGTTCACAGCTCCCAAGACAGAGTGCCTCAGCTGGAACTGGAGGGTGACTCATACCTGCTAGTCTAAGCAGTGGCATTTCAGAGCTCCCAAGGCAGCAGGTGTGTGTTTTGGAGGGGGTTCTGACCTGCTAGTCTAAGAGGTGTCATTTCAGAACTCCCAAGGCAGCAGGTGTGTGTATGTTGGAGGGGGTCCTGACCTGCTAGTCTAAGCAGCAGCATTTCGGAGCTCACAAGGCAGCAGGTGTGTGTGTTGGAGGGAGTTCTGACCTGCTAGTCTAAGTGGCAGCATTTTGGAGCTCCCAAGGCAGCAGGTGTATGTGTGTGTGTTGGAGGGGGTTCTGACCTGCTAGTCTAAGTGGCGGTGTTTTAGAGCTCCCAAGACAGCAGATGTGTGTGTGTTGGAGGGTGTCCTGAACTGCTAATCTAAGTGGTGGCATTTCAGAGCTCCCAAGACAGCAGGTGTATGTGATGGAAGGTGTCCTGACCTGCTAGTCTAAGCGGTGGTGTTTTGGAGCTCCCAAGGCAGCAGGTGTGTTTGTTGGAGGGTGCCTTGACCTGCTAGTCTAAGCGGTGGCATTTCAGAGCCCCCAAGGCAGCAAGTGTGTGCACTGGAGGGGATCCTGACCTGCTAGTCTAAGCAGCTGTGTTTCAGAGGTCCCAAGGCAGCAGGTGTGTGTGTTGGAGGGGGTCCTGATCTGCTAGTCTAAGCGGTGGTGTTTCTGAGCTGCCAAGGCAGCAGGTGTGTGAGTTAGAGGCTGTTCTGATCTGCTAATCTAAACAGTGTCATTTTGGAGCTCCCAAGACAGCAGGTGTGTGTGTTGGAGGGTGTCCTGATCTGCTAGTCTAAGCGGTGTCATTTTGGAGCTCCCAAGGCAGCAGGTGTGTGTGTGTTGGAGGAGGTCCTGACTTACTAGTCTAAGCGGTGGCATTTCTCAGCTTCCAAGGCAGCAGGTGTGTGTGTTGGAGGGGGTCCTGAACAGCAGCGTTTTGGAGCTCCCAAGGCAGCAGGTGTACTCCAAAGCAATGACATACAGGTAAGAACTATTGAAAGGTAAAACTGAATACCAGATAAGTGTTGCTTGATCTAAGTTTTGGGCAGATGTTTTGTGTGGGTACAGAAAGCAGCAAATGCCAGAACTTGATGGTCTTGAGGGACATAAAGTTTTAAGATCTGCATGGCGCAAAAGTTCATATATTTTGTCAAGGCGGTTTGGTATGTTCTTCTGGTGGTTGCAGTAAGGACTCATCATATTATCCTTTTGGCTTTTGATAAATAGAAATGCACATCATTATCAAGTTTTTAGAGTCTGGTGGAGAGGTCATGTGCTTCTCAGTTTGGATAGGTCATGTGCTTGTCATCTTAAGAACCTGTAGCATGAAGGTTTGGAATTTAGAACATGAAGGACTATTAACTGCAGAACTGTGAGTGCCAGGAATGTAGATGCAATGAGCCTAGAAATGGTTACAGGGAATGATGAATGGCCTTTGTTGATGAGAACTATAGTGAATGTATTATGTGAAGAGACAGTGACTGATTGGTTGAAGCAAAGTGGACCCCACTGAATGCCTGCTATTAATATAGGATTAATTTTGATCAGAGATGATGTTGTGTTAAAATTAGGTACTTCAGTAATGTCAGCAGGCCATGGAGCAACAAACCAAGCATTGTTGCCAATACCAGCACGGACAACGGAGACCAAGGAGGGAGTAGCATCTGGGAAGACTGCATGATGAGACTATAGGCAGGGCTCCTGATAGAACAATGAATTGTCATTACGATGCATCCAAAAATGGGATCAGTTGTTTTAAGCTGCTAACAGGATTAGAACATATTGAAATTTTGAACAGATAGATCAGTCTGTGTCACAACAAGGGTTAAATGTGATTTTGCAGAGGACATCCTCCTCTGCACATTGAGGTGGCCCCACCACACCATCTCACTCCTGAACCCCTGTCAGTGTTTCTTACCATCCCTTGCCTTCCAAAACCTAGAGTGGTATACGTTGATAGCTGGTTCACCAGAAGACTGTGAATGTCCTCTTTTTCTGCTAAAAATATGAAGCAGCTACTTACTTCATCAATCAGACCACTTCTGTCCCAGACCGATGGTGCTGAGGGTTGAGGCGCTGGATGCCACACCTCACACCACGCCGGTAACCCGGGTTTGGGAATGGACTCAGGTCCCAGGTTGGCAGGGGAGGGAAGGGATTGAGTGTCCAGAGGACTGCTCTCCCTCCCCAGGAAGGGATTCAGGGTTAGGCGCTGCTCCTTAGTGACCCCCAATGGAGATCAGGGGCATTGCAAGGAACTTGCCACACAATAGCATGGGGTGGAGCATTGTTGGGCATTGGCACGCTGTGCCAGGACACCATTGCATGACCACTCTCCAGGGGTCCTTTAAAGTGTAAAATCTCTGGTGGTCTAGTAGAGGTGAAGGGGGGCCCAGAGACTCACCACCATCCCACTGCTGGACCTCCCTCATTGGGGTCTCCTTTCTCCTACCCTGGTCCCACAGCTGTCCCTCTAATTTCAGACAGGCTACCAAGGGGGGGCAGGCCCTCCACTGGATGGTGATCTAGGGGACTGGACATGCCATGGGGACTGGGGGGGATCCTATCCAAGGAGGTTTCAGGCTTGGGAGTAGCGGCGGTAGTTGCAATCATACCCTGGAGAGATATCCTGATCTCCAGTGCATAAATAAAGTGTAAAAAAAAATCAGGTCATTCCTGCTGCTTCTCCTGCTATTAGCCCTTGCAGGTGGCATTGAGCCAAATCCTGGGCCCGCCATTCCTTCATCTGCCCCCAGCCCTCAATATTATCACATCAGATGCTGAAAGGGCTAAAAATTGCTCACAAACATATGTAGTCTCAGACCTAAGATGCCTGAGCTAGAAGCTTGGATTAATCAATACACCCCGGACATCCTGGGCATCTCTGAGACCCGACTAAAACCATGCATCTAATAAAATGAGGTTGATCTGCCTGGTTACAAATGTTTCAGGAAGGATCGCTTAGGAAAAAGGGCTAGTGGTGTTCTCATGTATGCCAGGGATCACCTAGACACGGTTGAAATCCATGTGTCTGAATTTGGACCCTCGACTGTCGAATTAATTTTCCTTTCCCTTACCCTTAGCATCATAAAAAAACTTCATAGTTGGTTGTGTGTACATGTCCCCTAAGGTAGCAGTCCCTGGCCTCCCCTCCTTCATAGCCTCCCTTGCTAACCTCCCACGGCATGACCTCATTCTTGGAGGTGACTTTAATATCGATTGGTTGCATTCAAACTCTTCCAAACTGGCTGCTGTCCTGGCTGATTCAAATCTGGTTCACTTGATTGGTGACCCTACATGCATTAACACAAAGATGAGTAACTGCACTTTACTTGACTGAGTGGTCACAAATTTTGCCCTGAAGATAAAATCAGTAGGGGTATTATCTGACAGTATAAGTGACCACTTGCCAACTCTCTGCATATGGCATAACAATTTCCCTAACCCCCCACCTAAAATCATCACTGTATGGGACATGTCCAGATTTGATGTCGACACCTTCATGGATACCATCAGGAAAACTGATTGGGATCCTATAAATATCCTGCCAGACATTAATTTGGCACTAGACTATTTTGTGGTGAAATTCACTACCATTGTTGACCATCATGCCCCTTTAAAGAGATGCCGGGCAAAAGGTGTTAGAGCTCCGTGGCTCACCAAGAAATTAAAACAGCTCATGTCCTCTTGAGATAAGGCATGGAGGACTTATAAGGATAGTGGGCTACCTATTGACTGGCAAATGTATAGGCAGCTAAGGAACTACTGCAATAACTCAACCCAAAAAGCAAAATGATTCCATTTCAAGAGACTCCAGATTGAGCATCTCAGTAATCTGAAGGAATTCTGGAGACAGGTTTACTCCCTCTTAAAGGGTAATGCCTCTGACATCCCTAGTTCCTTTGATTCCCAGGGGATCACTCTCACTGACCCCCTTCCATCGTTACTGGCTTCAATGAGTTCTTCACCAATCTGGACAGGTATAGATCACTATTTTCTAGTTCTTCCACTCCCCCCAGCCTGACCCCCTGCCATCAGCTGACTCAGTAGACTGCCCTGCCTTCCACCTAAAGCTTGCAACCCTTGAGGAGGTTCACCGTCTCCTCAGGAATATGAAGGCTGACAGCTCACCTGGCCATGACACTCTAGAATCTAAATTCCTTAAGATAGGAGCAGAAGCTCTAGTCCACCCTGTTTGTGACTTATTTAATTGATCCTTCCTCACTGGTATCGTCCCTGAAAAATGGAAAGCAGCAGTGGTCATCCCCATCCACAAGAGAGGTCCTAACTCGACTGTGGAAAATTTCCGGCCTATCTCAATACTTTGTCCCCTAGCTAAAATCCAAAAGTGGATAATTTATGATCACCTGCAGGATTATTTTGACCTCCACCATCTGCTCTCAACCTCCCAGCATGGATTTAGGAAAAAACACTGTACTCTTACAGCTCTGATTAAAGTCACCTCTGACATATTCTGTGAAATGGACCATGGCTGTGCCACTGGAGCAATTCTCGTAGACCTGACCAAAGCTTCTGACATGGTCAGCCATGGCCTTCTACTACAACAACTGCATGTCCTTGGCCTAGATGCCATTGCTCTGACCTGGATCTGAAGTTACCTTTACAGCCGTACCCAAAAAGTAAAATGTGCAGGCTCCATATCTGACCCAAGGCCCATCACACATGGTGTCCCCCAGGGCTCCATACTGGGCCCATTACTTTTTCTCTGTACATTAATGACCTCCCTAATAATTGTGGTGGAGTCTCTGTTCACCTATATGTAGATGATGCTATCATCTACCATTCTTCTCCTGATGTAGGGGTGGCTCAATTCAGTGGTAGCCTCCGACTTCCACACCCTCAAGGACTGGTTCCTTCAGAAGCAGCTTGTCCTCAGTATTAAAAAACAAAGTGCATGTTGTTCTCCAACTCATCCATACCAACCCTCCCTCCTCTGACTATACTCTCACGTACTGGGGATGCACTTGAAACTGTAAGGTCCTTTAAATACTTAGAAGTCATCTTAGATCCCTCACTTACCCTGGATATGCATGTTATAGCCCTCACCAAAACTATAAACCAAAAAACTGGTGTCCTCAACTGCATCTGTCCCTTCCTTACATCATCCTCCTGCTGCAAGATTGTGGATGCCACCCTTCTGCCTCTCCTTATGTATGCAGCTCCATTATTACTGTCTACCTATGCATCCATCCTATCTCACCTTTCACAGGCCTACCATAGAGCTGGTAGATTTGCACTAGTGGGTTCTCAGTGTACACAAGAAGAACCTATATTTGTATTTTAAAAAGCTAAAAATCTGGTGGACATTCTAACACATTTGTTGCAACCTAATAGAACAGAAGGTAGAAATATTTCAAAGATAGTAGGTAGTGCTCCCTGTGGTAGATGTAAGTTTTGCCCAAATATAAAGAAATGCAAAACATTTAAAAACTATTTGACAGGGAAAAAATACAAAATAAACCAGCTCATTACACGTGACACAAGTGGTGTAATATATAGAGCTGAATATATATGTGGAGCAAATTATGTAGGGAAAATAATTTGTTCATTTAAATTACGAATTGGTGAACATCTAAGAGATATAGAGAATGGAAAAAGTGAGAATGTATTAGCAGCACATATAATTACAAACCCACAGGTGCACATAAATAGAGTTTTTATGGACTAGAAAAAATAACTCTGGGACCTAGATGAGGCACTTTAGATACAGCTTTACTTAGAAAGGAATGGAGATGGATGTTCTATTTAGATAGTTTATCCTTACCAGGATTGAATGAACATTTTGAAATTGCCCCCATCTATGAATTCTCAAACTGTATACCTAGATATTATGTTTAAAGTTTAAAAATATGAAATCATAAATTGGGGTTTAGAGTTGATGTAATAATTTGTGTTTTGAAATATTTGTTTTTATGGTTTTAGAGCAAAAAACAATACAGTAATACCTTCTTCCTTAAATATTTGAAACAATTTATAATATTAACTCTGGGCTATTAAGTGATTTGTGCTGCTGTATTTGATAATTTTGTTTAAGTGTGTATCTCAGTGAATTTGTTGTCACTAATGAGGCTTTATTATAATCATATTGTTTAATATTGATTGAAATATTTTAACCTTGTTTGTGTTTCTTTATTTTTAGTTTTGCCTGTTGTTTGATTTATCAAATCCTTAGGACCAAAGCTATATAAGACAAATGATGCAATAAGACATGGAAGAATCACTGGAAGTCAAAAGAAAGACTGAAAACATAATGGATGGAATATATGAGATTCTAACACTGTAAATTAATCTGTTCATTGTCTTCCTCAAAGAAATGTGTTTCTAAAGTGATCAAATGGTTGACTATTTAATTAGATTAATGATTGTTAGTGTGCTTCCATTGAAATGTATTTCCAAAATGATTAAATGTTCTGATTGTATAATTGAATTAATACTTATTAGGTATTTTTTGCACGTAGTCTTTATTAGATAAATTGGATATTTGCTAATGGTCCTTAAAATATGTTATTTGGTTAGTTAGTCTTAATTATATGTCTAATTAAAATGAGGATTAAAACTAATAATTCATTTAATCTGTTCACCTGTTATTTATTGAGATGTAACCTTATTTAAACACCACTATTTGATCTGTAATGTTACCCTTGATAAAGTACTAGTTTGAGTATGAAATGCTGTTGGGATTTTCCAGGCTGTGGGAGAGTGTTTTGTGATTTCTTATCCACTTGGTGAGAATAAAATATTTGATATATTTTATCTTTTGTTTCCTGACTCTATATTTGAGTGTGAGCCTCTGTTTTAATTAAGTGATGGGAACTAACAGGAACCCTTTATCTAGTTATTTCTTGAGAATGGTCTAGTGTGCCTCATGGTCATGGAGTGCAGACTGAAGATTTTTGCACATTAAAGATGTGTTAGGTGGAGTAGCAATTCTATTAGGGAAGCCATTGTATAACCCATCGAGTGAAAAGGCCACTCTGGAAGCAGTGGGGTGATTAAGTTATCACTGCACATAGACATCAACTGGTACTGTTGGATGTAATGACTGTCATTTTGTAAGTGAGAAGTGGAACGGGTGAGGTTTCTTGTGGAGGATGACTTTAGCATGAGCCTCACCACAGTAGCTACAAATCTGGAGTATATGACAAGAAAGTTTCTTGCACAACAATTAGTTAAAATGGATATACTATGGTATCCCTAAACTCAGTATGCAGAGTCTCAGGACACCAATCCCACTGGCCCAAAATCCATGCTCCTGAATAAATCAGATGCCTGAAAATATGATTTTGGGCATCTGGATTGCAAAATAGTAAATGCAATTAAGCCCCCCGAACTCCTCATGTGGGGTGCTCTACCACCCACACCCCCCCCACAACTAAAATGACTAACTCCAAAGGGGAGCAGACCTCAGAGTTACAAACACATTAGTTACAGGGGGTTAACTTGTAAAAATGTTGCAAGATGCAGCACGGGATTGAACCCGCACCTCCCAGAGCATGCTAGCTGAGCTGCCAGTGGTTTAATCCTCAACACCACTGCGGCAGCTCGGCCAGCCTCCTGCTTCTGCTGGTATTTATAGCCAATCAACATGGGTAAGGTAGCAAGCCATCACATCCAATACCTTACCCCTGTAAATGTCCATCGGGTTTTGTAATGCTGGGATTCTCATTATCCAGATACTGAACTTGTTGGGCAATACTACCCAAGCAGGTCAGTGTTGGGATTGTGAGTCTTGGCAAAGCATAAGGGTACCATTAAAATTGTTTAATGATGGCCCTGAGTGATGAGAACACTATCTGACATTTTTTACAATATGTCAAATTTCTGGGAGCATAGATCACATTTTGAGAGGATGAATGTGCATAGGTAGTTTATCAGGGTGCTGTTAAAGATGTGAGGGTCATTGCTTCCTGTACAGTTAGTGGACACAGTGTGATAACATACAAAATGGATAAACATATGGAACAGGATAAAGTGTGCTGTTCCTGAGATATGATGGCAGAGCAGCTGGTTATCCAGTGTTGCCCAGTTGATCCTGACCCTGGAGTTAGGGAGCCATGGCAGCTTTTGCAGAGAAGGATTTATTGAATTACTAAAATAATGTGCTAGATCTAGGAAAAGGCACAGGTAGGAATATACTTCTTTATGCCTGGATGGGTAGGAGTAGCACATGGTATTATGAAAGATGCTGCAGGCCACTGTGAATTTAAGTATGGTCACTTCCTTCAATGAACTACAGTCTTTGCTTTCAATCCAATATATACATTATCACAGGAAATGATTCTTTTCTCTATGGTCTCATGGAATGAAATGAGAGCTTCAAGGTTTATGTCTTTCCCTTCAATTTTCTCCTTCTATAAGTGATTAGGAACCAGGTTGACTGGACTCACAAAGGAAGGAATGGAACCAGAAGGTTGTAGTTGTTATTTTTAGGTTCCTAAAGTTGTTGTGGGGTGTGGTCCAGGTGTATGAATAGGTCCGGGCATTGTAACAGTAGACTGAGGGCCCAGAGCATGAGTGTGTATTGGATTAGGATGATCAATCAATAAATCAATCAATCAGTCAATCGTTATTTTACCAAGCAAAACATCACCGAGTGATCTCATTTACAAAGTGGACCTGGACAAATATCTAAATTTTAAATCACAGAATAAATACAGTAATTACATGTTAGGTACAGACATTATTACGTAATACAATTAATGCAAATCAGCATTAACATTGTAATACATACGGCTGTGGTGCAGAAGGGTAATACATGAGTTATAGCCCCACTACCAAAAGTAGCTTAAGGATAGGTGGGAAAGGAAGATGGGATAAGGTGATAGATGAGATGGCTGGGGATAGGATGAAGAGCACAATCATACTGCGCTATTGTTCAGGAGGACAGCAACTAACATGACACTTGCACAGGGTGCTAAGGAGGTAGTGCAGAACATGATTCCTTAGTCTTAATATATGTTTAAGAATAGTAGTTGTAGGTGTCCTTCAGGGAATGCATGAGTAGAGTTTTAAAGGTTGCCATTCTAACAATATTTGAAAGTGTCAGGGATTTTTGGCGTTTATTCCATAAGGTAGGGAGAGCATGACTTAAGGAGGATATGCAGTAGCAAGTTCTGATTCTGGGAATATTGAGCAAGATACAGGAATATCTTCTGAGAGAATAAGTTCCAGTGGTGCTAGTGAGTAGACTAGAAATGTAACCGGGGAGTTTGTTGGTAAGGGCTCTGTACGACCAAGTGGCCACATTTTTCAGTCTTCTGATTTTTAGTGACTGCCAACCAAGCTGCAAGTAGAGGGAGCAGTGGTGGGTATTATAAGGGGCGCAAGTAATAAATCTTAGGGCCCTATAATACAGTGTGTCCAGCTTGGCTATCATGGTGCTGGCGCCATGACTGTAGAAGACGACTGCGTAATCCAGGAGAGAGAGGAATGTGGTTTGCATCAGTCTTATTTTAGCTTCATAGGTGAGTAGGTGTTTGATCCAAAAGAAGAGACCTTATCTTTGCTTTAACTTTTTTGACAGTTCCTCAATAAGTACGGTAAAGGAGAGTTTGCGGTTGATCCAGAAGCCCAAATATTTGAATTTGTCCACTAACTTTATTGGTTCCCTCAGGAGGGACATGATCTGAGGCTTCACTCCCATAGGATATAAATTTACCGAGTTGGCTTGAGGGAAGAAAAACATAACTCAAGTGGGGTTTTTTTTGCATTAAGCAACAGTTTTAGGTGCAGGAGATTTTGCTGCAACAAGTTAAATTCGTGTTGCAGTTCCATGCAAGCTAGTTCAAATGAGGGCCGGGTGACATAGAGAACAGTATCATCAGAAAAGAGATGAACATTTGCTGAATTAATTCCAGAGTTGATGTTTATTTATTTATTTTATTTAGTTTTTGTTTACCGGGTAAGTGCACTAGCCATAGCAATGACTATTTTCAGGCATGACCAGGGAGGATACAGTACAAACAGAGGAAGTACACAGAGCAAGACAACTTTTACATAATTAAACATGTAGAATACAGAGCAAAGTAATAACAATTGTAGACAATAGAATACAGAGCAAATAGTTATAGGCAAGGTAGTTACAAGTAACAATATAAAAAATATGCTAGAACACAGTATACAGAGGCATTTCTGTAACCAGGGCTAATAACATGTTGTCTGACTTGTGAAAACAAGGTGAGATGGTAATAATAAGGCAATTATGAGGAATTATGTAGGGTGGTGAGAGATAGAAAGGGAGATAGAAGTGCGAGGCCAGAGCAGAGAATATAGGGATAGTTTGGACAGTTTGGAGAGAGGGATGGAAACAATGGGAAAGTGCTATACTACTTGATGTGCTCAAATAGAAGTGCCAGGAGGGAAGAGGCTAAGAAGGAGGAAGGGGCTAGGGGAGTTTGAAGCAAACGCATCTGTGGGTAGTGGCAAGATGGTTCCGTAACCCTTTCTTAAAGGAGGTGTGGGTTGAGGATTGGCGTAGGGCTAGTGGGAGGGATCAAATAATAGGGTCCCTAATATCAACCCCTGCAGAAGTCCTTTCATTAATGTTTTAAGAGGAGAGAGGTCACCTTGCCTTGACCTGCTGCTGCCTGCCTATAAGATAACATGAGAACTACTGCATAGCAGTGACATCAAGGCCAATGTTTTGCAGCATGTTCAGTAGTAAGTCATGATCTACTGTATCAAAAGCCTTGCTCAGGTCGAGAAGAAATACGCTCACATGGTTTTTGGAGTCAAGTGCTATCTGCCAATTGTTTGCTACCTTTGCTAGGGCAGTTACCATGCTGTGGTAAGGTCTAAAACCAGACTGTAGAGGGTTAAGTATATTGACGGAGTCTAAGTGATCACTTATCTGTGTATTGACTCATTTTTAAGGAGCTTGGGTAGAATGGTGTAATGGGCGTCACCACCATGTTACAGTCAATCCACCAAATAATGCAAAACAGAGAGATTTACCTGACTGCAGGGTGCCAAGGAGTAGTCCTGGGGAGAGGTCATCTGCCACACCTGTAATGAAATGGAAGTGGTTTGCGAGGGGAGGACTCAGCTAAAACCCCTTTGCCCACAATGGTGGCTGAGTGATCAGTATTTTATTTAGTAGCCAAGTGGCTTGTGAAGGCTAGTGGTGGACTAGTGTCCTTTTGTTATATGAACTGGGGGAGGAGACAGAAACAAGCAAAGAGAGGATATAAGCAGACAGCAGCAAAAGCCCAGAGGGGCATAAATATTTATTTATTTATTTAGCTTTTGTTACCCAGGTAAGTACACTGGACAAAACTTTGCCTATTTTCAGGTACACCCTTGGAAAGTACAGGAAATTACATACAAAACACATTTTGGACAACATGGTACATAATAGTGGAAAGATTACAAGTCATAGGACAACAAGGTACAAGTTAGGAAATACTCAAATGTCACATGCAGACATCTTAATTTAGAATACACAAATACAGGTCATAAGGCAACTTTTAGTTAGAGTAAGTACAACAGAGTGAAACGGTGTGTGCCAGACTGGCACAGTACAAGGCACGGATTAGTGGCAGCAACATAAGGGCCAACAGTTGTATGTAAGAGCTGAGTCCAGACAATTTATCATGGGGGTTTTTTGCACCCACAGGCCGATGCGAGTTTGAGATGGTTCCACAGGGAGGAACGTAGGCAGCCCTGGGAATGGGCAACATGGATCTGGTCGGGAAGGTGTTCCATAATTTGGGGGCACATGCTGCAAAATCCCTTTCACCCATTTGAGTTCTGGTCACAGGTACCTTGAGTGTAGCTGACCCCTGAGACCTAAGGTGGTAAGAAGAGGGAACAGTTTGGACAAGCAGGTTCACCACCCCTGGGTGGGGAGGTGCCAGTGCTAAGGACCTTCCCTGTGAAGCAACCAAGGACAAAGTCAATGTGCTTTGAGGGAAAAAGCCAGTTTAGTTTGTTATAGAGATCACAGTGGTGAGTGAGCCGAGAGGCCGCTAAGGCAAAGCGACAGACATTATTGTAGGCAGTCGACCACCTAGAAAGATGGATGTTAGTTGTGCTGGCAAACAACAGGAGCCCGTAGCATAGTGAGGGGAGAAGCATACCTCTGGCAAGTGCAATACGTGCAGCCAGAGTGAGGTTATTTGCCGTATAGGCCATACCCAGTTTACAGTCGACAGTTTTGCATGTGTTCTGGATATGGCAGCCAAGATCAAGCTGCGGGTCCAGCGTTACCCCAAGGTATTTGAAATTGTCCGTGATTGGGATCGGAACACCCCCCTTTCTGTAAACACAGAAAGGCACTGGGAGGCCTTAATCTTAGTCCGGGACCCAAAGAGCATGGCCTGGGTTTTTTTTTAGATTAAGGACTAGCTTATGGTTCTGGATCCATGTCTGGATATTACTTAGGTCAGCACTCAGGAGGCAGTTAATGTCCCCCACCTCTGGGGAGTGAGACAGGATGACCAGATCATCTGCATAGAGGATTGGTTTACAATGAGCAATGGCTGTGGGGAGATTATTAGCAAAAATGAAGAAGAGCAGGGGTCCAAGGACGGAGCCTTGAGGGACCCCCATGGTTACTGGGATGGGGCTTGATAGCTCTTTACCATATTTTACCCACTGCTTTCTGCCATGCAGATAGTTGGAGAACAAGCTGAGAGCAGCAGTGGATAGTCCAATAGATCTTAGCTGTGTTGACAGCATGACATGGTCAACCAGGTCAAAGGCCTTCTAGAGGTCTATAAAGATAGCCCCTGAGAATTTGTCTTGGTCCGTGGCCTCTCTGATCCAAGATGAAACAGTAACAAAGGCAGAGGAAGTACCATGCCCCTTCCTGAATCCGTGCTGTACTGGAGACATTTTGTCATGTGATTGTAAATACTCTGAGAGTTGTCCTGCCACAACTTTCTCCAGGAGTTTGCTAACCGCTGATAGGATGGATATGGGGCGATAGTTCTCTATCAGTTTAGGGTTTCCCTGTTTAAGGATTGGGACCACCCTGGCTACCTTCCATATGTCTGGAATAACACCAGTTGACAGGGAGAAGTTGAAGATGTGTGCCACCAGAAGGGCAAGCCAGGGGGCACCGAGGCTGAGTAGCTTTGGTTCCAAGCCAACTTGGCCCGCACTTGAGAAGGGGGAGAATCCAGCTAACAGTCTCCACACCTGTTGAACCGTCACTTCCCTAAAAAGGAAGGGCAGATGGGGTGAAGATGATGCTATGGGCTGGGTGCCACTGTCACCACTACCATTGGGCAATGATGAGGTGTACTGAGACAGATCTGTGAAATAGTGATTGAAGGAGTTGGCAATGGTTTCCGAGTTGTTGCAGCTGGAACCATCAATTGTCATATCAGTGGACTCCGCACTCTGTGTGCCACTCATTATGTGTTTGATATTCCTCCAGAACCTCCTTGGGTCCCTAGCTGAGTTCAGTAGTGCAGATTTGCAGAACTCACTTTTTGCTACCCTATTGTTTTTTTTGCACTCATTTCTGAGTTGCCTGTATTTTTGAAGGCTAGCCTGGTCAGCCATGACCTTAAACTTGGCCCAGCACTTGTCCCTGGTTTTGAGGAGGGCTAGGAGGCTGCCATGAAGCTATTTTGTAGCCGTACCCCTGACCCTCCTTCTGATTAGGGGGGCATGTTTCTTCTGCAGGGCCCTTAAAGAGATAAGGAGGTGACTGACAGCAGATGTGGAGTCCTGGGCATTCCATACTGCCGACCAGTCAGTGAACTTAATATCATTTTGAAAGGAGGATAGATCGAACCTTGAGTAGTCTCTGACCTGGATAATTTTATGTGGTATTTTCAGGAGTGAGATCCTCCAAACACAGCACACTGGGGAGTGATCTGAGATACAATCAGGCAGGATACTGGACGAGCTGATCCTATCAGGTCTGTTAGTCAAGATCCAGTCCAGAAGGGAGTTCTTACCACCGTTTATGGGGCACCTGGTAGGATTCTTGACTAGCTGTGTCAGGGAGAGACAGGCAAGTGACGACTCAAAGGCTTTGGTGTTACCACCCAGCCAATTGAGGTTGAGGTCACCCAGAATGATTAGCTCATTTTGCTGTATTACAGCGCCGACTGTGTCAAGGATGCCAGTCAGCCCCTCTGTGCCTCCTTTTGGGAGATTGTAGGAGAATACAACGTGTATCAACATATAAATAAATTGAATATATCTATAAAAATAAATTGGTTACCTGGTGGGGGTGGGTGTGTGCAAGCAGTCCTCATAGCCTGCTCCAGGCAGGTCATATTGTGTAAGGTCTATTGGCTGGATTTGATGTCACTAGGATGATGTCAGCAGGAGGTGGGGCCAGCTAGAAGAAACCAAAGATAAAAGGAAAAGAAGGGAGTGGTGTTCGGGGGAAGGGTACAACAGCAGTGGGACAGATCTTGTTCAAAAAAAGTTCCTACTATTTGAAAGGGGATCAAGCTCTCTCCTGATTGGCTGCCAGTGACCTCAGTGCCAAATGCTCCAGTCAGGTGTGAGTAGGTTAACTAGAGTGTTTAGTAGTATAGCTCAACATTTGTTCTCTCCCCTCCCCGGCAAGCAGCAGTGTAGTGGCAGGGCTTAGCCACTCACTTCAACAAAAAAAAAAGCAAGAAAAAAATGGAAACTAAGTTTGAAAGTGATAGGTTAGTTAGCTAAGGGGCTATCATTGCCGAAGTAAAAGAAAAGTTGTCTAGCTAGGAAGCAGTAGAGCAACTGAGTTCCAGAAAGTTTTGGGACATGACAGAACAAGCAAAGTAGGAGGGGGAGGAGCCAAGTCTGCAAGACAGCAGTTAACACCTGCAAAGAGTTTGTTATTTTCTAGTTAAGGTTTGTAGGGAGTGTTAACCTTTAGACAGAGGACCGGAGAGGACCAGAGGAGCAGCTGAGGAAACCAGGACCTGGGAGGACCGAGAAGCAGCGGAGCCATCACTGAACATCAGCAGGGGACTTCTCATCAATCCCTGGCCAGGGCAGCACAATAATGGAATTAATTCTTCAAGGACTACGCCCATTTTGGATTAAGGTACTAGAGACTGTGACTTTAAAAAAGAGACTTGAAATGATTTTGCAATATTTTACTGTTTATCTTGGGGGTGGGGTGACAAATGTGTGTTGCAACAATTCTAGATTTTTTGTCAGGGGAATACAATACTGATATTCATTTTTGTGCAAATGTTGTTTTACTGTTTAGGCTGAGCAGCCATTTTTCCAGTAACTTATAGAGCCATAGCTGAAGGAAACAAGCATTTGTCAATGTCGAATGTTGTCTCGCTGGCATTGGCTTTGGTAGTGCCAGAGGTAGAGATGCATAATAGGAATGGCAGTGAAGTATTGAAGTGATTACAACCCCACCCTCACCCTCACCCTGTAGAGAGTGACAGGCATTGGGGGTGTGCATTTGGGTCATCAGCTATAACGCTCATGCCATTGTATGTCACCCTACCCTGTAGACATTGACAAGTACCGTGGTGTGCATTGGGGTCTTTGGGCATTATACTTACTCGATTCCATAAGGAAATATGCTGACGTGAGTGCAGTATAGGAGAATGGGGTGAATTTTGTGGCCGAACAGTGCAGGGCACACCACGATGCCTGCCAGTGGCTGCAGGGTGGGGGTGGGGGGTGCAATGGCATGAGCATTACATCCAGTGATGCCAAGTCACAGCCTTGGTTCCTGTCCGTCTGTGCTGGGCAGGGTGCTACAGTTGGAAACCCTAACACTGTAGGGGTGCGGTGGTATTTTCACTCCAGATTTTCAACATGGGCTGTTTGTGAGGCCACCTCATGAGAAGTGGCACAATCAGTTTGTGAGCTGAAAGGTGGTTTTACACAGTGGCTATGCCATTTGGCGACACAGGGACGAAAACACATTTTGGGCAGATGTGGAGAATGGCAACTGTATTGTTCATGAGGAAGCGTAAAAAATGGCAACGCTGAAAATCTGGAGTGAAAATATGAAAAACTGGTGAAGTCATTAGCATGCATAGAAACTGCGCAACACATGGCCATAACCCAATTATTTGTGGGAGCTTGTTAGCCACATTTTTAACATAGGCATTTTGGGACCTCCCCTCATGAACAGTGACGCTGTGATTTTGTTAATCAATCCCAAAAGTTGATTTTCCACTGCCACCACGTGATTGTGGGCCACAGGTGCGGAAACACATTTTGGGCAGGATGTGAAAAATGACAGCTGTACTGTTGATAAGGAGGTGTGAAAAAATGTGAGTGTTGAAAATCTGGCATGAAAATATTGCAAATTTTCTAAGTTACAAGGGTGCGTGGAAACTGTGCAACGCATGCTTGCAACACAGTCATTTTATGGACTTTCGGCAGCAAATTTTCAACATAGGCATTTTTAGGACCTCTGCTCATGAACAGTGTCACCATCATTTCCTCACACTGTCCCGAAAACCGATTTCGCACAGCGATCGTGCACTTTTGCACCGGACATGCGAAAATACATTTTGGCCAGGATATGTAAAATGACAGCTGTACTGTTCATAAGGAGGTGTGTAAACATGACAATTTTGAATATCTGGAGTGAACATATTACAAATTCATGACGTTACGAGCGTGCATGCAAACTGTGCAACGCACACTTGGAAAACACTCACTTTATGGACTTTCGTCACCAAATTTTCAACATAGGCATTTTAGAACCTCTGCTAATGAACAGTGTCACTGTCATTTTCATATTGTGTCTCAAACGTGGATTTCCCACAGCGACCACGCTATTCTGAGCCGGAACTGCGAAAATACATTTCAGCCAGGATGTGGAAAATGACAGCTGTACTGTTCATAAGGAGGTGCAGAACAATGGTAATGTTGAAAATCTGGAGTGAAAATATTATAAATTCGTGAACTTACGAGCAAACTGCGCAATGCACACTCATAACACAATCATTTTATGGAGTATCATCACCAAATTTTCAACATAGACATTTTAGGACCTCTGCTCATGAACAGTGTCACCATCATTTTCATAATCTGTCCTGAACACTGATTTCCCACAGCGACCGCGCTATTCTGTGCCGGGAGTGTGAAAACACATTTTGGCCAGGATGTGAAAAATGACAGCTGTACTGTTCACAAGGAGGTGTGTAAAAATGCCAATGTTAAAAATCTGGCATGAAAATATTGCAAATTCGCAAAGTTACAAGCTTGCATAGCAACTGCGCAACACATGCTCGTAAAACAGTCATTTTTTTGGATTTTTTTCCACCAAATTTGCAACATAGGCTTTTTGAGAGCCTACTTCATGAACACTGGCACTGTCATTTCGTTAATCGGTCCTGAAAGGTGATTCCGCACAGTGACCGCGAAATCACCTTTTCGGGGCTGAATAACACCATGAGAGTGACAGAATTCATGAGGAGGGTTCCCAAAAACCCCATGTTTAAAATTTGGTGCCGAAATTCCAAGAAACACCCAAGATATGCATTCAAGTTGAAAAACCCTATTCATTCCATTATACAGCTTACTGGCATTTCCTCAGTTCATGGTCGGCTTTGAAGAGTGCAGATGTGTTCCCGGTCCACCGAAGATCCATCGCGCCAGACTCTGGAGGTAAGTATGGGGTGAGGGGGTGTGGGGAGGGAGGATGCACAGTGGGTGGGTGCGGGTTGTGGGGGGGGGACAGGGAGACTGCCGAGGGACCGTTTTTGTTTTATAGGTTTAAAAAAAAAAAAGACATTGTGGGACGGTTTTCATTTTTCAGGTGGGATTTGGCACACTGGGGTGGGCTCCCAATGTGCCACCTCAGTGTTTGTGGGTGGGGGGTGCTTTAGCCAACGAGGGATTGGGCACCCCATCAGCACATAACAAATGGGGGGGCATGATGCCGAGGAGGATAGGGCACCCCCCTCGGCAATCAATGAAAGGAGGGGACACATTATGCCAACGGTTACCGGGCTCCCCCGTCAGCATTGTGACAGGCAGCAGTGGCGGCAGTCACTGCTGCCATGTTGCCTGCACCAAGGAAGGCATGTAATGGTCAAGCTGCATGAGAGCTTCGCTCTCATTGCAGTGAACCTTTTCTTTGTTGTGATGGCCACATTAGGCATGCATGAGGTCAGTGTCTCCTGCTGCCTGATTGGGGAATGAGGGATATACCTTCTGATGCGTGCCCTGCATTCGCCCAACAGTGACTGCGCCTCCAAATCTGCTATTACCGCAATATGTTGGCTGAGCAAGCACAAGCCAACATAAAAAGTAATAGTTATTCACAGATTGCTAAACAAATTGGCTCTAATTTGAAGAGATTTTCTACCTCTGTGATAATTCATACAGAACTGCTGTTATGGTAAGAGAGTCATAACCCAAATTAATGTCTGCCAGCCCTCTGACTAACCTTCCTTGCAGCTAGCTGGATTCCATCTCCCAGGTAGGTGAAAGCAGTGTGTAGGCAGGTGTTATAATGGGTAGTAGAGATATTGTTCTGTAATTATTGAAGTCGCTCAGGTCACCTGACATAAGGAGCAAGACAACATGCGCTACTGGTGATGGGAGGAGAGAAAAGCCCTGGAGCACAGGTCAGTATAGGCTGTGGTCCTAGGGTGAAAGTGGGTATTGGAGTAGGGTTCTGAGGTAGTCCTGGCGCCTATGAATGATTCATTGGCTGGGAAGGACCTGGCAAATTATGATCTGAAGGTAGTTGAGATTCAATAGCTAATATTTTAGACTTTACAAGAGAGGTGGTTCATTGCAGCTGTCTAGGCGGTATTAATGCACCTGAACTATGAGATCCAGAAGTTCTTGCAATTAGGTGGCTAAAGGAGTAGCAGCTTGCAGCTCTTTGACAGGAGTGAGAGTGTAAGAAGTCTCAGAAACAAATACAAATTCTGCTTTTTAGTGGACAAAGAAAATTGAACATTTATGCATCAGGTAGCAGACATTAGCTTGGGCACTGTCCACTCCTTGAATGTATCATGGGACTTGGCTGAGACTTTTCAAGGTCTGCAACCAGAGGTACCATAGTGGGCTGAGTGAACAGATTCCCCCTCTTCATTACTTCAGGAATGTCCATCAGGAACATCTGTAAATGCTGTCTTGACTGCAGTAATGTAGCTCTAGAAGAAGACATGGATAGGGCTCAGAACTATGAGGGCAAACTGGTGGATTAAGTTGTAGAGAATGGTAAAGCTATTTCCTGTAGTTTTGTCTTATGAGCAGAAGACCCATGGTGTCCCTAGCATGGCTTTGAGGAAAGGACCTATTTCAAGGAGGAAGCATTTGGCTGATATCTGTTAGAGTAGCAAGGCTTGTTCTTTAGTAACATCACCATTGCTGTGGCATGATGGTCTCTGACCTGGAGAGCAGGTGGGACTGGGAGACCAGGAAGGTATCTGAATTGATATGAGAATGAAAATTGATGAAGATCTGAATGTAGTTGTTGGTTTATCAGGATCCAAGCCACCTTAGGTACCTACTTTGCAAACAGAAGGCAGCTCAATTGAGAGATCTGATCAATGGAATTAGGATGCAGGTTCACAAGTTGGGCATGTAGCACAAGAATGACTGAACACTAAATAAGGTTTTTCTGACAGACAGTGCTAGTGCAGGCTGCTAGAAAGCAGAGTGGAGGTGTACCTTGCTAGTGCCTGTGTTGTGCACAGAAGGCAAAGACTTTGTGTGGAGTGCATAATTGGATACAAATGTGCAATGAAGAAGAAGAAGGAAAAGAATGGAGTTCACTGCTCTCAGTGAGAGGAGTGCAGAGTATAGCCGCCAACTGGAAGTGAAGGGGCAAGTTGGCAGAGAGGTAACCATGCTTATGAGGAACTAGGATGTACCCTGACCTGCAGTAGCCTGAAAGGTAGAGTATAAAAATTGAGTGCTAGAGAGATTCAAAAGAAAAGTCAGTTATCAGGGGAGTGTAGGAAGCACAGTATGTAGGAGCTGCAGGAAACTGCTTGCTTAAGTAGAGTGAAGATGCTCAGTCAAGTATGGAGGGAGCTGGTTTGTCCATGTGGCAATAATGCCACTTGGAGACACACAACTAAATATTGAAACAGAGAACAGGAGAAGCAAGCCAGACCATCTTCACAGCAGTAGATCTACCACTTGCAACCTGGGTGACCTGAGCTTGGGAATGAGCCTGGGTTGTTGGGGGCCAGCTGGGGGTTGGGGAGTTAGTTGAGCATCCCAGTGAATGCTCTGTTCCTACAGGAGGGAGGGCACTGGAACTGCAATGAGATACTGCCCCTGGGTGACCACAGAGGGGGTGTAGTGTGGATCTGCAGGGAGGAGATGGTGCAGCTGATGTTGACAGGCACACACACAATGTGTCCACATCATGACATCCTTGTTTGCAACTTCTTCATGGGGAGAAGCAGGAAGGTAAATCTCCCCCAACTGGGCAGCATGATAGTACCTGCTGTACTTGCAGGATCCACATGTGCTGACTTAGGCTCTCTCCCCAGATGACTGGAGGTGAAATTTCCTGAATGGTTATGGACTGACTCAAGGGTCATGGTGGGGCAGACATGTTTGTTGTTACTAAGGCCCTCCCAATCAACACTAGATAGGTAGGGCAGGGAAGACTTGATGGGCTGTTGGGCATATTTCTGCTGACAATGAGCTTACAAAGCTGGTTTATTAAAGAGCTCCTGACACCATTGTGACAACTTTGAGAAAATGTAATGTTTAGCACAAGTGAGCATATATTTTAATATTGTTTCTGTATTTCACATTCTTCTTTATTACTAATGACATTTGCATGTAAACAGGATCACTGCCCTATCTGTTCCGGCTGCCTGCCTACATATGACATCACAGTTCTGTTTATGACATCACAGTCTGTTGCTGTGGGGATAACTATGATGCCATAAATGAGAATTATTTATTTATTTAAAAGTTGGTAACTGGGAAAAGCACCATGACCAGAAGCTCATTTCCAGGTGCAACCCGGATTATGATGTCATATGTAGCATAGCAGAAAGAGCAGATACAGTTTAAGGAACAGTAAGACTCTTTCATAAAGCTATCTTCGATAATAAAGAAAAAAGGTAAATAATTATAGAAAATACATGAAATATAAACTGAACTGTCTAAATCTCACATTTTTTCCAAGTTTTTCTAATGGTGTCAGGGGCTCTTTAACTTCCCAGTCTGATCCACTCCACTAGCCTCTAGAAGCCTCTCATCCGCTCTTTCACTTAAAACTCACCTCAACTATGGAAGTCCTCAAACTCCTCTCTGGTCTCAACCCTGATAATTCTCAAGGATTTGACTCCCTGCCACCTAAATTCCTCAGAATTGGAGCCCCCATGCTTGCTTAGCCGATCGCACAGTTAATTAACAGATCCTTTCTAACCCAATCTATTCCCTGACAAATGGAAAACCACAATTGTTGTCTCAGTTCATAAAACCGGCCCAACAAACCTTCTGGGGAACTACCAACCTATATCTATCCTTTGTCCTATCACCAAGATACAGAAAAGAATTATATACAACCAACTCAACTCTTTTCTCAACAAAACAGTGCCCTCACCAAACACCAACATGGCTTTTGAAAATCACACGGAACTGAATCTGCCCTTCTGAAAGTCACCTCAGATTTATATCAGGCCATGGATCTTGGACAGGCCACAGTGGCTGTCTTTATTGATCTTACAAAGGCCTTTGATCTAGTTAATCACCCTCTCCTCCTCTCAAAGCTCCACTGTCTTGGCCTTGATTCCACCTCTAATCTGGTTCTCTAACTACCTATCCAGTAGGTCGCTATGTGTTAAATGGTCTGGTGTTCACTCCTCCTTATCTCCTATCACTGATGGGGTCCCTCAAGGGTCAATCCTTGGGCCCCTCTTATTCTCCATCTTCATCAATGAGCTGCCTATGAACTGTGGTGGGGCCTCGGTCCAGCTATATGCAGACAATGCCATTCTATATAGGTGTAACATAGATATCTCTTCCATTAAGACTGACCTTCAATATGATTTCCAGAAGCTGGAATACTGGTTGAAGGAGAATCTGTTAGTCCTGAATTAAAAAAAACTAAAACCATGCTGTTCCATTATACCTCCTTCAATATAACTTGCCGCCCCCCCCCCCCAGTAATCCACACCTCCTCTGGTGAGCCACTAGAAGAAGTCAACTCCTTCAGATACCTGGGACTGACACTGGTTGTGCATCTATCCCTTGAATCACACACAACAGACATCATCAAGGTAACAAGCCAAAAACTTGGTCTGTTATATCACGTTGCCCCCTATCTCTCTCACCCGATGCTCGAAAGACCATTGCCTCAACTACTCTTCTCCCTAGGCTCTTCTCAGCTGCCCCTATTACTCACTTGGCCAGGACCCCATCCAGGCAAAACTTAAGCAGGCCTATCACAGAGTTACCCACTGCGCGGCCCACTTCCGCTCTTGTGCACACCATGGCGATGTTCTCCGCATATTGAATTGGCTGTCCTCCGTGGCCAAAATGGATTTCCCAGTACTATGTGCTGTCTTTAAACTAATCCACCTGCCCTCCTCTCCCCACATCCTCTCCAATCTCCTCTCACTGAAATCCTTCTCCAGGACACTTACAGTAGATCCTCTCATCTTCCCATATTAAGTATCCCCAAACCCCGCTTAGCCATAGGCAACAGATCGTTCCATGTTGCTGCACCTCAAAAATGGAATAAACTCCCTCACAAATTACTCTCCTGCACTTCTCTTTCTCACTTTAAAAGACTCTAAAAGGAAATCTTCTTTCCTTCTCCTACTTGAAGCTGTCACTAATTTGCAATATCTCTACTGCCTTCCCACTTTTCTCCCTTCTCCCTCACCCCTACTCTCCCCACTATCCTCCCCCGGCTCATATTCTCTTCTGTTATGCCGCAGGCTGAATTCCAACCTACTATAATTTAAGAGTAGACTGAAACTCCCCAACCAGTATGAACTTGAATTTGATTTAATATTTTGTCTGCACTTTAATTGTCTATTGTCCACTGTTTATTTGAACTTTTTAATTAATTGCTTTATATGCCAACGCTGAAGCAGTGTCTGCGCACACTCCCCTTGTACTTATTCTTGTTAAGTGTCTGCATACACTTCCTTTTGCTCCCCTTGTTACCCCTCCCCCGGGTAACCCCTGAAAAAGGGACCTTGTCTCAGTGGGCTACCAGGTTACTAAAATTCAAACAAACAATGTCTATGTTTTTTTCCATTTTAAAGTGGAATACTAAGAATTCAACAGCCACCATATTTTTTCCTATAGCTCAAAAAAGAAAAGACAGAATTCAGGAGTAATAAAAAAACAAGCATTTGTAAATGCTGAGTGTTTGCTTGCATGTTGTGACAGTTTGTTGGTATTTGGAGGGGACTGTTTATTATAAATACTATTTGCAATTTTTTGTTGTCAAGTTTGAGAGGCCTCACTTCTTAGTTGGGGCACAGACCCTAACACTGAGGCAATACATTCAGTCACTACAAATGTTTAATAGCTGCCACCCTAGTCAGGGCACAGACCCAAGGCTAAGGAGATACATATATAGACTGGAAGTTAGCTATTCATTTTTCCCACTCCAGTTGTTCTCTAGGCTGATTCTTACTAAAATCATACTGTATATAAGTATGTTATACTCACCGGGGTCGATGGTCCCTCCAATTCGATGTCTATGTAGGGGCATTTTCCCCATTCACTAATATAGCACCAACAGCATAATCTGGCACTGTACCTCTCAACTGTCCCACATTACAAGGGATGCCCCTCATTTTAACACTCAAAATTACTCTGCCTTGCATGTGTCCCACTGAACATGTGTGTTGGTAGAGGGCTACGCACCCAAGTAAATCTAAAGAAGTATAGCATGAGGTATGCTATACCAGGTGTACTCCTTAGGGTTAGTTGGCATGGTTGTA
Organism: Neoceratodus forsteri; assembly: GCA_016271365.2. Lineage (NCBI taxonomy): Eukaryota > Metazoa > Chordata > Ceratodontiformes > Ceratodontidae > Neoceratodus > Neoceratodus forsteri. Next base: position 1,847,623,172 of record CM057449.1, read on the forward strand.
ATGTATTTTTTGTTAATTTGTTTCAGTTGGAGGGCTCTGCCCCCCCCTGTGACTTTTGGATTTAACAAGGAGGTGGTGGGGCAAAGCCTCACCAACTGAAAAAAATTGATAAAAAACAAATCACAACCATAACAAGTTACCCTCAGTAGCATAGATCGATTCAGTTCAGAGTGTTGTACAGACCACCATCACAGGTTGTGGAGATGGACAGGGGAGATGGGGAATCAGATCAGGAAGATGGGCAGTAAAGGACACCTTGTCATAACAAATTATTTCAACCTGCCTGGTATTGATTGGAGTACCCTGGCTACCTCCTCTGCCAAGGAAAATGTACTCCTGGAAGCTTTCCAGGACTGTTTCCTGGTGCAGGGGGTCACACAGCCAACCAGGGATGGTGCCATACTGGACCTGTTGCTTTCAGATGGAGATCATGTCCAAGAGACACAGTTGCCTTGGAGGAACCCCTGGTGGGTAGCGACCAGTATACAGTGTGGTTTTACCTCAATATGGGTAGAAAATCAGCTTAGACCAAGACGTGGGTGGTAGATTTCAAGAGAGGGGACATTAGAGGAATGGAGGATATACTTGTACAGCATCTTGCAGAAATCAGATCGGGGATGGATGCGGAGCAGAAATCGTCCATCATTAAGTTGGGTCTGAATGAGACCACAAAAGACTGCATGAAGACACAGAGTAAGAAGTCCAGGACCAAGAGACGAAGCTGGTTCAACAAGGAAGTTGCAGTGAAGATAAGGGAGAAAAGAGTAGCCTTTCAGAAGTACAGGCATACTATGAGTGAAAAGGACGGGGAGTTTTTTTCAGGGAAATCTCTAGAGGCAGGGAGAGTGGTCCTGGTGCCTAAAGCTGCAAACGAATTAAGCCTAGCACAGGGGATCAGGGAGGGGGAAAAGGACTTCTTCAGATATATAAGGGCCCGGATGGCATACATCTGAGGGTCCTGAGAGAACTGGCTGAGGTGTTGGCGGCCCTCCTAGTGGATCTATTTAACACCTCCCTAAAGATGGGGTATGTGCCTCGGGACTGGAGAATGGCTCTTGTGGTCTCACTCCACAAGAGTGGTCCCAGAGATGAGCCTGGCTACTACAGGCCAGTTAGCCTAACATCCATTATTGGTAAATTAATGGAGACCATTCTAAAAGAAAGGTTGGTAAACTTTGTGGAGGTTAACAGTCTTCAGGACAATGGGCAGCATGGGTTTGTCATGGGGAGATCCTGCTGAGTAAACATGATAACATTTTTTGACTGGATCACAAGGTCATTAGACAAAGGCTAGGCAGTGGATGTACTATACATGGACTTCAGTAAGACATTTAATTCTGTGCCACACAGTAGGTTGCTTAGCAAACTAAGTAACCTGGGAGTCAGGGTTAAGCTGCTGGGGTGGGTCAAGAGCTGACTGCAGGAAAGGAAACAGAGAGTAATGGGAGGGAGTGAACTATCCAAGCCTAGACTTGTAACTGAAGGAGTAAGGCAGTGGGAAGGGAGGCAGGGGTGTGGCTGGGGAGGAAGGCAGGATGTCTGCTAAAGGAGCAAAGCAGTGGGGAGGGAGGCGGGGGGGTGGCGCCCAGGGGCATAAGGATACCAGACAAGAGTACAGATCTGGTAGAAGCACCCAATACTCAGGAGCACCCATTCCTCAGATCAAAGATGACCTGGAAAGGAAAATGGCAGGTGGTAGGAAAAAGGAATGGGGGCTCAAGTGCTGCAAAAGGGGGAAAACTCCAGAAGAAGTACCACTAACAAACAGATTTAGCCCCCTGTCTGGGACAGAGGAAGGAGAAGCAGGAAGTGAGGAAGGAGGCCTGGATAGGAATACAAAGGTAGAGGGACAAGGGAGGAGGAGGAGCGGGATGATGCAGGAAAACCAGGGAAGGCAGGGAAGAAGTAGCAAGTTTACTGGAAGAGTTGGAGTAAGGGAGAAAAAGGCTCAGTGTAGAGGGAAAGGGGGTTAGTGGGATGAAGCACAGCCACGAGGAATGGGAGGGCTCAGAGGGGAAGGGAAGAGCAGTTGAGGGGGAATGTGGGGACAGCAGGGGGATACTTACCAAAGTAATGGAAAAAGGAAGAGAGAAGACAACTTATACAGTAGTAAGGAACAGAAGGGAGGGGAGCATGGCAGAGGGGAACAGTGGTGTGATAATCATTGGGGACTCCATGATTAAGGGTATTAGTTGGGGAAAAAAGGGGGACCCTGATGTCAAATTGAAGGTAGCATGTATGCCAGGGATGATGGCAGGGAGGATTGGTTCAAAAACAGGGGAAGTGGTAAAAGGGTAAAGGGGAAACCAAGCTTAATAATTCACTGTGGCACCAATGACCTATCAGGGAAGGAGGCAGAGGTGGTAAAAAGTTGGTTCAGGGAGTTGGGAGGGACCTGCAGGGAGGTGGCTAGTTCACTGGCATTCTTGGAGGTGATCCCAGTTCCAATAGCTAGCACTGTAAAGAAGCTCAAGATAGAGGAATTTAATGCATGGCTGAGGGATTGGTGCAGGGAGGAGGGGTTTACCTGTATAGGGGACTGGGGAGAGGCATGGGCAAATAAATCTCCCGATGCACCTGACAGACTTAACTAAACAGGGAGGATTTGAAGGTACTAAGGGACAAACTGGGGGGTACGTCAATCATAAGTTACATTTAAACTGATGGGGGGGCAGGCAGGCTTAAGGGCAAAAGGACCATGGGTGGTAGATGTAAGAGGGCCTCCCCCCACAACCACAGAGGTGGATGGGGGGATAGGGGAGTAGGGAAGACTGATGATGGGGAAGGGGCATATGGAGACAAAGAGGAAGCAGAAAGAGGAGATAAAGGTGGGGGCTCAGATATAAGTGGAAGGTGGCATCTCTGAATACATGCAGTCTAGGGAACAAGATGGATGACCTGCAAGCACTACTTGCAGAAGGGAGCGTAGACACTGTGGCAATAACGGAGACTTGGGCCACACCTAACTATGACTGGGACATCTTAATTCTGGGATATAGGCTATAAAGGAGGGACAGAGTAGTAGGCAAGGGAGATGGGTGACAGTATTCATTAGGGAGGGAATAATAAGCACAAGGGAGGAATTAGAAGAGGGAAAGGCAGAAGCGATGTGGGTCCAACTACAGACCGGCAAGGGGAGAAAGGTGAGGATGGGGGTGGTTCACAGACCACCCAATCAGTGTGAAGAAATAGATAAGGATCTGAGCTCGCAAATTCAGAAGGCTACAGGGAAGGGGAAGTGGTGATAATGGGGGACTTCAACCTGCCCAGGGTGGACTGGAGTGTGCTATCCACAGCATGTGCTATGAGTCATAAATTACTGGAAGCGTTTCAGAGTGGGTTTCTGACCAAGGGAGTCACTGAACCCACCTGAGAAAGGACAGTCTTTGATCTGATGCTCATGAATGGTGAGAATGCACAGGATATAACAGTCAAGGAACCTCGGGGTGGAAGTGACCATCACTTGGCGTGTTTCTGACTGGACATGGACAGGGAAAGTGTCCACATAAAGACCAAAATCCTGAACTTCAGAAGGGTGGACTTTAAAGGAATGGGTGAGGAACTAAAAAAGCACCTAGCAAAAATCACAGCTATGGAGGTGGACCAAAAATGGGCTATTATTAAGGAAGGATTACAGGCTGCAACAGAGGAGTGTGCCAGGTGCAGAAGGAAGAACTCAAAAAGCAAAGCACCAAGCTGGTTCAGCCCAAAGGTAGCCCAGGCAGTGAGGGACAAGTGGTTGGCCTATAAGAAGTTCAGAAGGACCAAGAGAAACGAGTACAAAGAATTATATCTAGGGCTGGTGAGGGAGGCAGGAAGGGCAGTTCGGAGATGAAAGGCACAGAAAGAATTGCAGTTAGTGGAGGGCATTAAGATAGGGGAGATAACTTTCTTCCAAGAAATGAGACAAAAAAGAAGGAATAGTCAGACAGAGAAGAGGAGAGGAGACGGGTGGAAGAGAATAAGGGAGAGGCAGAGTTAATGAACAAATACTTCCATGCTGTCTTCACGAAGGAGAAAGAAGGACCAGTGCCGATAGGAGGGGAAAGGGTCCAGAGGGAGGAGGGGGGACTGAAGGGGCAATAGATGGAGAAAGAGAAAAAAAAAGGCTGCTAGCTTTGAAGACAGACAAATCACCAGGCCCAGATGGAGTACACCCTGGGGTACTGAAGGAGCTGGCAGAGGAGATTACGTAGCCATTAGCAGACCTGTACAGTTGTTCACTGGAATTAGGCATGGTGCTGCAGAACTGAAGAATTACATATATTATGCCCCTTCACAAGAGCGGTCCCAGGGATGATACAGGGAACTACAGACTGGTTAGTCGCACTTCGATAGTGTGCAAGATTATGGAGACAATACTGAAGGAAAGATAGACGCAGCATCTGGAGAAACATGGCCTCCAAGATGCAAGACAACATTGATTTATGGGGGGTCTTGTCAAATGAATCTGATTGACTTCTTTGACTGGGTCACGAAAAAAGTGAACAAGGGCCAGGCAGTGGACATCCTCTACCTGGATTTCAACAAGGCCTTTGACTCTGTACCCTATACAGTAGGTTGATCAGGAAACTGATGGACCTCAGAGTAGGATAAAAGATGGTTAAATGGGTGGAAAACTGGCTAGAGAACAGGTCACAAAAGGTGACAGTGGGAGGAGAGTTGTCTAGTACCAGAGCGGTCACAAGTGGTGTCCCACAGGGCTCAGTGCTGGGGCCTGTGATGTTCAACGTGTTCATTAATGATATTGGAGACAGCATGAAGGGCAAAATGTGTCTGTTCACAGATGACACCAAGCTCTGTGGGAGAGCAAACACAGCAGAGGGGATACAGGACCTTAAGGAGAACCTAAGAAGACTTTAGAGGTGGTCCAGGATCTGGCAGCTGGGCTTCAATGCCAAAAAGTGCAAGGTCATGCACATTGGAACCAAAAACCCCAGGACAGAGTACAGGGATCCGGGTATCTCCCACAATGGAGGAGAAAGATCTGGGAGTGGTGATATCTGGTGACCTAAAGCACTCTATGTAATGCAGGAAGGCAGTGGAAAGGGCAAACAGGATGTTGGGGTGCATAGCCAGGAGAATTAGCAGTAGGAGACAGGAGATGATTGTGCCCTTGTACAGGTCACTGGTGAGACCGCATCTGGAGCATGCGGTACAGTTCTGGCACCCTCACCTCAAAAAGGTTATCAACCTGATGGAGACGGTCCAAAGAAGGGCTACCAAGATGATTGCAGGGCAGCAAGGGAGACTGTATGAGGAGAGACTGGGGCTCTGAATATGTACTCGCTGAAAGACAGAAGGGAGAGGGGAGACATGATTGAGACCTTCAGGTATTTGAAAGGGATCAATAAGGTGAATAAGGAGTGTCTCTTCAGGCTAAGCAGCAAAAAAATATGAGAAGACACGGCCTTAAGCTGGAAGGGGGGGTTTACATAGAAACATAGAAAGATAGAATTTGATGGCAGATAAGGACTGCTTGGCCCACCTAGTCTGCCCATTTCCCTACCTAACGGATAAGCTGCAGATCCTAGTTAAAGAGGGAGGTCAGGAGACATTTCTTCACATAAAGGGTGGTGACCAACTGGAATGCACTACTAGGAAAAAGTGATCTCAGCAAGGACAGTGGTTAGCTTCAAGAAGGGCTGGGATAGATACAGGGGGAGGATAAGGGTCATGGGGGGGGAAGGTAGTGGATGGAAATGTTGAGGAGGGAGGAGCAGGGACAACAGCCTGAGCTATAAACCCTGTGCATCGAGCAGACTAGATAGACCAAAAAGCCTAATTCTGCTGGCTACTTTGTATGTTCTCATGTTTGTATAATTAAACTTTGCACACATTAGAACACTATTTGGCAGTGTTCTGAGCTTGTATCTTCATTCTTGATGGATTGTCTCATATTATAATAGGGCCAGTGTCCCACATTGCCCCTAGTTTTGAGTGTTTCTGTCTCACCAGGTCTGGCCAGGGAGACAGGAAAAGGAGCAGGCTAATTGTGGCACTGCTCAGCTCACTGCTGGTCTGCATCTTGTAAAGGAAAGGATGCAGCCACCCATTGATAGATGCGGTTCCATGTTTCCAACTACGCAAAGTTTCTGCCCATCAGTCAGGCTGAACAGCTTCACTATCAGCCTGCTTCCAATTTTGCTGTCAGTGACAGGCTTCCTGCAGCCCAGGCTGCATTGGGGGCTACACTGCTATACCTCTGCAGCCTTTACTCTCCCGAGTATCCACATTTTCGCTTTGTGTATGCGGGCACAAGCAAACATAAAAATGGACCATCCCACCACAAACAGTCTAAACCATTTTAAAAATTGCTCTTATACCTATAAAATGTCAAATAGTAGTTGTAAGCTTGCCCACTATCTCACATCTCAACTGTGATGAGGTTTAAACCTTGTCTCGCTTGCTCTGAACCTGACACCATCTACTTTCAAGTTTAGCCTCTCACTTCATCTCACTCGCTCCTGGTAGCTTTCCCACTCACCCTCCAATGCCTGAAACTAGCAAAACAATTATTAAATATACTTTTATTTGTGAAATAACAAAAAGAGTACTTGTCTGCACACTCACTCACTCACACTCAGATTTTATGGTAAGTCAAAGCAGCCTTAGGGCTGATACACTTGTTCACCACATAATCAAGCCACTCACTAAACATTACATAAATGTTATGCTTTATTCCTGCAGTGACTAACCCTCTCTGTCACAGTGCCTGACTTCCTCTGTGCCAAACAGTCCAAGATAGAAAATCTTGTGAGGTGTGTTTCTGGGCAGCAGACAGAAATTTGTACTAGTACACAATCACTTAACGGCACAGGTTCTAGGATGAAATATTTAATATTAATAATAACTTGATTTTATTGTTTTTTTTTATTTTTAAAAATGACATTCCTTTTGTTAACATGTTGCCTAGGTATCCATTTCATAAGTGCAATAATACACTTTGGAGAGGGCATTGTGCTGATCTAATTGCACTTCCAGGTGCTGAAGGCAATCAGTTGCTTACTATGCACCAGGGCTTGGAATAGATCAGCATAGTGCACACCTCATCATATGTTCATTTCAGCCATGTGTAGCAGCTTTTAGCAGTCTGTAGCAGCATTTCTGGCTACTCCTTTAAGCATTCTTGTGCTGTTATAGTTCCCCTTCTGGTATGATTATTAAAGTGCTGCCTTCAGAACCAATGTATTTAAGTGATCAGACATTACAAGATGTCCAAGATATGGAACAGAGGAAGTTAAAGGGGCATCCTGTGTAGGGATGTAAGTAAGTTTTAGAATATGAGGGAATTTCATCAAAATAAGAAAGGAAACTCAGATTTTCTCAGCTAGCACACAATGAAATTTCCTCTGCTGCACCTCTTCACAGCTTGGAATTTGTCCTCAATAGCAGGGGACTTTCCCACAACAGCTCTTATTTACATTGAAGTTGTAAAAAGAGTAGTGAAGAAAAAAGTATAACTGACACGAAAATTGGCACAAAAGAGGAGCCCACTATTCATTTGTTTCTTTTTTTTTTTGTTTTTTTGTTTTTTCCAAAAAGGCAGAGGAGATTATAGTTCTCTACTACTCAGTCTCTCCTTTAACTATTAGTTTCTCCTATTATCTTAACTGTTTTCTCCTTTATTTCCCCAGGTCTGGCCAGATGTCAGCTGTCTATCCATCTGGTAAGTACTTGTTCTTTATTTTTTATGCTCCCCCTCCGCTTGGCCAGCCCCCATCACCAGCTTCCCCCAGCCCTGTCACCCACCAGCTGTGGGACTTACTTAGCTGCCAGCCAGTGCCCCACAGTTTGCGCTCCATGGCCGAGCTCTCTTGGGTTCCCCAGGCCCCAAAAGGTGTTTAGTTGGGTTGCAGCAGGAAACCCAGTAGGCAGTGTAGGGTTTGTGGGAGAATGCCATTTCATCCTGCTTCAGCCAGTGGTGTTTCTTTTCTCTCTTGACTCCCAGACACCTCACGGGCAATGATTGCCTGAGACATGAGCATGCAAGAAGGCTCATGTTGCAGTCAGGAGATGCCTGACTACTTACTTGGTCTCTAGCTTGCATCACTACCTGTGTTATTCACCCTGGTAGCTATAGCACAGTGGATCACACAAACCTTCCTTCCTGGAGGAGGAGAGCATCAAATGGGGTGCTCAGTTCTCCTCCCCCTGTCTGACCCTCGATGGCATAGGCTCACTTCCAAACTCATGTCCCCATGTCATTTCCTATACTAGCAACCCCAAAACCACACCGTCTCGCAGGGAGGCGATCTTTTGCCTATACTGCCACAACAGCCTGGAATTCACTGCCACCTGTATTAATCTCCTGTCATTCCCTATCAATATTCAAAACAGAGCTTGCCTCTTACCTACTTAAATCTCCCCTTGCATCTGTTTTTGCTGACCTCTGCCTTCACTGTACCCTTTTACACTGAACTTATCTTAAGCCCGAAACTTTTCAGTGAAACCTGTAAATAAGTATATTTATAAATTTAATAAATAACACTGTACATTTGTCTATTCCCACTGTATAAGGTTGTGTAAATACTGGTTATCATTGTATTACACTAAAATTCACTAAAAATACCACCAACAGCTTAACCTGGTTCAAGTTGGCATCCATCTGTATCCCCCTCCCCCGGGTCGTGCCCGAAAATAGGTAGAATTTGTCTAGTGCACTTACCCGGTCAACAAAAACTAAATAAATAAATTTCCCTTGCATATGATTGTAACTTATGTATTCACTGGTCCTGAATGCCTGGATTTTATCTTGTTTGAACTGTAACGCCGCTCATTAGCAACTGGGTGCTCGTACTAATGACCTTCAACTACGTCTACTGGTGGAGCGGGTCTGTGCTCCCCCGCTCGTGGGCAAAACCCATTTGCCTTCTGGTGGCAGGACCTGCATAGCGTGAGAGGCTGTGCAGCAGTTTGTCCTGCAATTTCTTTCTAACTGACTGGAGGTGTGAGTGGGGGGCAGCTGTGACTGTGTACTGAAGGGGTGGGGACAGTGCACCGTATAAATTGAAGCGCCGCTCGGAAGCGCAAGCAAAGCATGAGTGTGTGAGTGGCGCTCCACTCGGTATTGGAAATTCCTTTTATTTGTAAATGAAGAAAGAAAACAAGTTGGTTTATTCTGTATGGTTTTAAAGTGTGCAAAGATAAATAGTTTGTATTTATTTATTTGTGGTAAGAAATGTTTAGTTGGAGTATTATTGTGATTTAATTTTTTTTGTTTTAAATGATTAGTTAATGCATTAGTTTATTAGTTAGTAGGCTAGGCAGTTATTTAGGCATTATTTAAATTGTGTTTAATAGTAGCTATTGTATTTATTGCTTGGAATGTGTAGGGATTATATGGGAGGATTTATGGGGGCTAGGATTACTTATGGGCACTCACTGCTACATGATTTACATCCCTCTTCCAGTGTCGGACACTATTGCCAGACGCTGTTGGGAAATGGGGATTGGAGGGGGTCGTGCTGATTGTTGGCAGTGGGGTGACCCAGGTATGGGTGATGGCAGGATAGAGGTTGTTAGGATCAGAAGGCACCCTGGGCTACGACGGGCATCTGGGAGAGGCCAGACGTGGTTGGTGCCCATCCCCAGGGAGTCCACCAGACCGAGTGGTCAGGTAACCCGAGGGGCTGCACCACCCTCCAATCCTCTGACGGCAGTGCTGTGCAATGCCAGATCGATTAGAAATAAGATGGCAATTATTGCCACCTTGATTCATCTGTCAATCTGGCTTGCATCATGGAGACCTGGGTGGGAGATGACGTGGGCCCCATTTTTGAGGCTGCAGTCCCTCCTGGGTATACCGTGGTGCATTGCCCCAGAGTGAAACGCAGGGGTGGCAGTGCAGCTATCTGTTTTAGATCTAGCCTGACCTTCACCGTGCACCCAGTGGAAACTCCAGGTTCTTTTGAATGTGTGGCTATTCGTGGAGGACTCGGCACGGGCTGCAGGATCTCCTCATCTATCGCCCTTCTGGCCCGATGGAATTTCCTGCAGGAGATCGCTGAATTCATCACGGTGAAACATTGGGATCCCCAGATGTGTTTTCTGGGGATTTCAATGTTTGAGTCGACGATGGAAATCAAAGATGCAGTTATGATTTCTTACAGAGTATGTCCTCCTTAGGATTGACGCAGGTTGTTACTGCACCAACCCATCAGGATGGCCACATATTGGACCTGGTGTTCTCACTGGGGCTTGAGATCACCGATCTCAGGATTGATTGAGTACTCTGGTCCGATCATTGCACGGTGAGGTTCATGCTTGGGGCTCCCACCATAAGCCCTTCCCCTGCTGAGATGATTAGCTGTCGCCCTTTACGGGGTCTTACCCCTGAGGGTTTTCTGGCAGCAGTTAAATTGTCTAGTGTGGGTGCTGCATGCGTCGGAGGTGTTGATGCCGGGGTTGACACTTATAATAGGGTGTTATCTGACACCATCAACTCCCTCGCACCTGTCCGTGTACGATCCAGAATTTCATACCTGAGGTCCCCATGGTTTTATGGAGACCTCAGGGAGATGAAGAAGACGGGTCAGAGATTAGAGCGTTGCTAGAGGAGGTCCCGCCTGGAGGTGGACAAACTGGTCCTGCGTATGCACTATCGAGCGTACCAGGAGGCAATCAACTGTAAGAAGGCAGTGTTCCTGTCCAGGGAGATTGCTGCTGGGAAAAAACAACCAGCTTTACTCTTCTGGGCTGTGAATAGACTTCTCCATCCTGTCTGTTTGCAGCCCAGGAGGGCTTTTTCTAATATAGATTGTGAGGAGTTTGCTTGGTTTTTCTCGGACAGGGTGTCCTTGATCCGGCTGGAGGCTTCTTCAGCCAGCAATACTATAGCTGACAGTGGTCGCCTAATGTGTTCTGAGTGCACTCCGCCTGGCTGGGGGGAGTTTAGATCAGTGGAGGTTAGTGAGGTTATTGAGGTGGCAGTCAATTTGAAGCATACCTTTTGTGAGCTGGACCCAGTGCCAACGCGTTTCTTAATGAGATGTGTTGACACTGTAGGCCCGATGTTTGCCTTGATTATACGGTGTTCCTTACTTGAGGGAGTCTTTCTGGATGCCTTGAAGGAGGCTCTGGTGAGACCCCTTTTAAAGAAATTATCTTTGGACCTGGAGATCAAGGCAAATTACCGTCCTATCTCCAATCTTCCATTTCTGGGGAAGGTGGTGGAGAAGGTGGTAGCGCTTCAATTGGAAGAGCACCTTGTGACTCACGAGTTGTATGATCCCTTCCAGTCGGCTTTTCGGGCTAGACATAGCATGGAAACTGCGCTTGTTCGGGTGTAGAATGATCTCCTCAGGGCTAGAGATCGGGGGGACAGGACAATTCTTGTTCTCCTCAATCTCTCTTCAGCATTTGACACTGTGGACCATTGTGTGTTGCTTGTCCGCCTCAGGGAGTTGTGTGGACTCACCGGTACCATCATCAACTGGTTCCAGTCCTTTCTTACCAACAGAAGGCAATGGGTTATGATGGGAAATTTCTCATCTACACCCTGTTTCTTTCCTTGTGGAGTCCCTCAGGGTTTGGTACTGGCCCCAATGTTGTTCGCAGTGTACATGCTGCCCCTGGTGGGGATCATTAGGAAGTACGGTCTGAGTTTTCATTGCTATGCTGATGATACTCAGATATATTTGTCCTTTGCCCCAGGAACATCCAACACAGTGGATGTGCTAAATATCTGTCTGGCCGAGATTAACGACTGGATGGCCTCCAGCTGGTTATGACTGAACCCTGACAAGACAGAGGTATTGGTAGTGGAGTCGAACAGAGTTCATGACAGGATGGCCTCTGACTCAGTAACTGGACTTGTTCTTGGAGCTGTGTCATTGAAGGCCTCCTCTTGGGTGCGAAATCTTGGAGTGATTCTGGACAGGGATTTAACCATGGAGGCTCAGATATCTTCCATGGTTCGTACCTGTTTTTTCCACCTCAGAAACATTGCCAGGATCAAGCCCCTTGTTCCGCCTCTGGACCTCCCTACCTTGATACATGCCTTAGTCACATCTAGGCTGGACTACTGTAATGCGGTCTATGTCAGGGTCACAGGGGGATCTCTCCGCAGACTGCAGCTGGTGCAAAATGCTGCTGCCCGGTTACTGACTGGGCAACAAAAATTTTGCCATATTACACCAGTATTGCGCGAATTGCACTGGCTGCCAGTCAGGTGGAGAATCCTCTTTAAGGTGGGTCTTCTCACCTATAAGGCCCTACACGGGCAGGGCCCTGGTTACCTGTCAGTCCTTCTGATACCTGCTCCCTCTACCTGCCTTCTCCGATCTTCTACTGGTGACTTCCTGCCCATTCCTAGAACGAGGCTTAAATCAGCTGGTGACAGAGCTTTTAGCGTTGCGGCTCCCGTTCTATGGAATTCATTACCAGCTCAGGTCAGAGAGGCCCCCACTATAGATATTTTTAAGGCCCGCCTGAAGACACTCCTATTTTCACAAGCATTCAATGCTTAGATTAGGATTTATTTTAGAGTTCATGATTTATTGGAGTTATTTGTTTAATTTTTGTATAAAAATGTTTTATGCTTCTGTGTTTTAAAATGCTGTTCGAAATTTGTACGGCGCCCAGAGCCTCTGGGATTGGGAGTCTTTTAAATAAATTTGCCTTGCCTTGCCTTGCCTTTGCCTGTTGTATTGTGTTGTTTTTGCCTCTTGGGTCACCCCTGAAAAAGGGACTGCATGGTCTCAGTGGTTTTACCCAGTTACCAAATTTCTAATAAATACATTTATGGGGTAAAGAGTGCAGTGGACAGATGTATGGCTTATATTTCATTTGAGTATGTGTATGTGCACTGCAATAACAATTGTATTGTATTAGATGAAAATATGGTAATTATTTTAGTTATTATTTAATCTAATTGACCCCATGACAGGTTTAAGACAAAATTATGTTTCAATGTCACTGTCGGGACTACAATTTTAAAATGCATTCTCAGGAGCATTATTTTTTTTTTTGCCCTCTTTAGAGGGTTCTCATTGAGAAGGAGGTAAGAAAATTTATTTAAAAGCTTAATATCCCTATTTGCATGCCCTCCAAAAAAAATTCTAACCCACCTACCACTTTGAAGGGTTCCGATTGTTCAAATCCTTACCTTCCTACTTTAATTAACGTGGACTCCTTCCTAGCTGCTGACCCCCACCCAGAGGTACCTTATAGTTATAGTGTCTGTGTAGAGCTGTTCCTTGTTTTGGCCTTCTGATTTTTGGCTGTTCTTTCCACTCACATTTTGTTATTTTTTTAATCAAGCATTTTTTCATCTGCTACTGTCCACCCAGTCTTTGGGTCTAGGAGCATATCAACCACTCCAATCCCAATTTCCATTATTCCCCACATCTTTGATGTTGTGGGATGGATAGAATAAGGACGGAGGTAGATGCCAGTCATCATCATAATGATGGCATGGTTTTTACTCCCATCTTCTCCTCCCACCTCCCCTGATGGCAAGACATTCCTCCATTGGCCTAACATATCACAGTGCAGTGTGCGCCACTACCACTCCTCATGAGAGAGCTGGCTCACCATGAGGAGCTGGTGCAATACTGGAATGCACAAAGAAAAAGGGTCACCCCAAGCTAAGCAGTGCATATAGTAATCAGCCAAAATGATACAGAACTAAAAATACCTTGCACCTGCATCCATAAACCAGCTGCAAACACATCGTCACTACTATATTTTAGTGTTAAAAATGTGTCTTTATTAATAGACCACAAAGATATGTAGCAAGGTAAAGTGTAGATATTTAGAGCAGGATACAACCCCCCAAGAAAGTGGCCACTAAGCCTCCTGACACCATTTCACACACCTACAGGTGCTTTATTAAGGGTATGGCTTACAAACAGGGACCCTCATACATAGTCCCCTAAGTATGACATCATCACAGGACATCACCAAATACAACCCAATTAAATCCATTTAATACAATTAAAACAAGAAAATTTAAAGTCCATAATATTCCACAGCTCAAAATAAAGCAGCCATATGCCATATCACGTGATGTCTTTTATAACTCAGAAAAGTTATTAGTGTACTGTAAAGGAATTGTCCATACAGCCGCTGATGTTATATTCAATCTTCTGGTATCAAGGAGCAATAAATAAGTCTCCCCAAAAAATTGATTCTCTTCTATTGTGTCAGCATACCATGCCCATTTGTGTAAGAGATAGCAATGTCCACAAAATGCTGTGTATGCAATCTTCACGTGGCTGCAGAGCTGGAAGTGCCAAGCATCTTTGATGCTAAATTCAGTTTTCACCCCACACTCCCCAACACTAACTGTAATCACCTCTGGGTCCAGGCATGAGTTGAAGGGAGGAGATCAGTGTGGATGGTGAAAATGTGAGTGCAGAGCGCTCCGAAATCCAGAACACCCCTGTCAACCACAACCATTTCAAGTCACCCTAATTGTGGTGCCCTAATTGTAACATTCACCTAACAGTATACTGTGCGGAAGAGGACCAAAAAAAGCAGACATTTTCAATAAATACTTTTGTTCAGTATTTATGGAGGAAGGGGTAGGTGACGGGCCACAGATCAGGGACAACGGCATTAAAGGAAGGGAAGTGGACACTAGTTCTTTTACAGAGGAGAGAGTCCTCCAGGAATTAGCATACAGGAAAGTGGACAAGGCAATGGGGCCTGATGAGGTACACCCTAGAATACTGACGGAACTCAACGAGGTGCTGGCTGCACCACTGACAGCCCTGTTCAACCTATCACTAAATACGGGAGAAGTTTCAGAGACTGGAGGAGAGCAGATGTGGTCACACTTCAGAAAAGTGGTAACAGGGAGGAGGCATGAAATTACAGACCTGTCAGCCTGACTTCAGTGGTGGGTAAAGTAATGGAATCACTACTGAATGAAAGAATTTGGGAATATCTTGTGGCACGTGGACTACAGGATCCAACGCAGCATGGTTTCACAGGGAGGAGGTCATGCCAGATAAACCTGTTCATGTTCTTTGACTGGGTGACCAGGTAAGTGGATCAGGGTGGAGAGGTGGATGTGGCCTACCTGGATTTCAATAAAGTCTTCAACACAGTTCCACACAGAAGACTGGCGAGCGAGCTGGGCAGCCTATAGAAGTGGGTCCAAAAGTAGTAAAATGGGTAAGAAATCGGCTAAGCAACAGGACTCAGAGGGTGGTGGTAAATGGTGTTCACTCTGAAGAAGGCCAATTGGCAAGCAGGGTGCCACAGGGTTAAGTACTAGGCCCAGTCCTCTTCAATGTCTTTATTAGTGACATAGCAGGATGGCTGGAAGGGAAAGTATGCCTGTTCAAAGATGACACAGAAATCTGCAACAGAGTGGACATACCGGGGTGGGGGTGGGAGTGGTGGAAAAAATGAGAGATGATCTGAAAAAGCTGGAAGACTGGTCAAGGGTTTGGTAACTGGGTTTCAATACAAAAAAATGCAAAATCATGCACCTGGGGCATAGAAACCGTGGGGCAATGCACCAATTGGGTGGGGAAGTATCGGCAACCACAAAACAGGAAAGGAACTTGGGGGGGTGATCATTTCTGATGACCTGAAGGTCACAAAACAGTGCGATAAGGCAGTGGGGAAAGCTAGCAGGATGCTTGGGTGAGGTGTTCTGACACAAGGTCGACACCACCACAGCAAACACCAGCACAGCGATAGAAATTGCCTGTCTGCAGCGAGTCACTGTGCTGGTGCACAGAAGACACTGGCAGTGCATTTCCCGGTGTAGCACCACCCCCCCCCGGTCCAACTCCAACTTGGAGTTAGAATCCTAGAGACCAGGAAAGGTCGGGGAAGAGCCCCCACAGGGGTTAGAAACACAGGCCCCTGATGGAAAGCACTGACATCCCGAAGCTACAATGCCGATGAGTCATCATAGTAGCTGTCGCTGTGGGGGATAATGGTGCTAGCTTGCTCTAAGCGCTACAGTAAAACCACTGCATAGAGAGGGGTATCACTAGCAGAAACAGGGAGGTAGTGTTACCTCTGTATAGATCGATGGTGAGGCCTAACTTTGAGTACTATGTCCAGTTCTGGAGGCCCCATCTCCGAAAGGACACAGATAGGGTGGAGGCAGTACAGAAAAGGGCAACCAAAATGGTACAGAACGTGCATCAAAATCCCTATGAGGAAACATAGAAACATAGAAATTGTCATCAGATAAGGACTGCTAGGCCTGTCCAGTCTGCCCGTAAGCCCTATACATTGTATGTGGCCACTGACCCTATGTGATCAATGGCTTTTCATCACTCCCTCCCTCCCCTCTCAAGCTTCCCTTGTTCCTGTCCCAGGCATGCTTAAACCCCTCCACTGTGCTTGCCCCACTACCTCCTGTGGCAGACTATTCCAAGTGTCGACTGCCTTTTCTGTGTAGAAAAGCTTCCTCACATTACCTCTTAATCTACCCCTTCCAATTTCATATTGTGCCCCCTTGTTCTAGTACTTTTTCTGCATTGGAAAAGGTCCCCCACCTGCACCCCTTGTTTATGCCCTTGAGGTACTTGAAAGTTTCAGTCATGTCCCCCCGCTGTCTCCTCTCCTCCAGTGAGTGCATACTGAGGTCCCTTAGTCTCTCCTCATATGTTTTGTGGTGCAAGTCCTGCACCATCTTTGTTGCCCTTCTCTGGATAGTCTCCACCTTATCTATGTCCTTGTGCTGGTGCGGCTTCCAGAACTGCATGCAGTACTCCAGGTGAGGCTTTACCAATGTTTTACATAATGGCATCACCACCTCCCACCTCCTGCTAGTGATACCCCTGCCTATGCACCCCAGCATGCCACTGGCCCTCCTTGCCACCTTTGTGCACTGCTTTGATACTTTAAGGTCATCAGAGATGATAACCCCAGGTCCTTTTCCTCTTTGGTGACAGTCAGCTCCTCCCCCCCATCCTGTAGCTCTCCCCAGGGTTCCTTCTACCCAGGTGCATTATTTTGCACTTCTTTGCATTGAATCTCAATTGCCATCTCTCCAACCACCTTTCAAGCTTCTCTGGGTCCATCTTCATTTTCTACACCCCTTCTGGAGTATCCACCCTGTTGCAGATCTTGGTGTCATCTACAAACAGGCAAATCTGTCCTTTCAGTCCCTCTGCAATGTCACTAATGATGGCATTGAACAGGACTGGTCCTAGTAATGATCCCTGTGGTACCCCACTGGTCACCCCCCTCTCTCCAGATTGTACCCCATTTACCACCACCCTCAGTCTCCTTTCTGTTAAGCAGTTCCTAACTCAGTTCACCACCTTGTCTCCCATGCCCAGACTACACATCTTGTCATTTAGCCTTCTATGTGGGACGGTGTCAAAGACTTTGCAGAAATCTAGGTAGGTAATGTCTACCGCCCCTCCCTGATTTATTTCCCTAGTCACCCAATCAAAAAAACTATTAGATTCATTTGACATGACCTTCCTGCTTTGAATCCATGTTGCCTCAGATCCTGAGCACCAGACTCCACATGTGCCACTATCCTTTCTTTCAGCAGTGTCTCCATTATCTTTCCCACCACTGAAGTGAGGCTGACTGGTGTCTAGTTCCCAGCCTCCTCCCTGCTGCCGCTTTTGTGCAGTGGGACTACATGTGCCCTCCTCCAGTCCTCTGGAATGACACCCGTGTTGAGTGACTCTGTGAACAGGGCCACCAGAGGTGCTGCTCATTCTCTTCACAGCTCCTTTAATATCCCCATGGCCTTATCCACCTTCAGCTTTGTGAGTTCTTCCAGAACTCTCTCCACTGTGAATAGACTGGTGTCCACTCCCCCATTGCCTCTGCAACCCAACTGTGGTCCTTGACTCTCCCCCTCCTTAGTGAATACTGAGCAGAAGTACTTGTTCAGTATTTCTGCCATGTCCAGATCCCCCTCCTTACTCTCTCCCTTCTCCTCTGACCCTCAAAATCCGCCCCCCCCCGGTTTTTCTTCTTTCACTGATGTACCTACAAAATGTCTTATCCCCTTTGTTTACAGACTGTGCTAAACCCTCTTCTGTCTGCGCTTTCGCCATCCTAACAGCTTCCCCTGCTTCCCTTAGACATTCAAGGTACACCTCCCTGTCCTCCTTCCTTTGGCTTCCCTTATATTTCCTGAAATGTAGTCTTTTAGCCCTGATTTTGTCCCCAAACTTTTTGGAGAACCATTGAGGTTTCCTTCTTCTTTTCCCTTTGGCCACTATCCTAATGCATTGGTTTGTTATCTCCACTATGGCTCTTTTCAGTTTCTCCCATTGTTTTTCCACCCCCTCTATTACCCCTCCTTCCCCAGGACTGCTTGTATACATCTACCCATTTCAGTGAAATCTGCCCTCCTAAAATCTAATACTCTTGCCCTTGTGTGGCTTAATTGAGTCCATGTCTCCATGCTAAACCATATCATGTGGTGTTCACTGGATCACAGCTGCCCTTCCACCTGTATTTCTTTGACTCTGTTTCCATTGGTCTATACCAGGTCCAGAATTAACTTGTCCCTGGTTGGCTCATGCACCAGCTGTCTGAGTCCAGCCCCCTGCAGGGATTCTAGGATGGCTGTGCTTCTGGCTGAAGTAGCCACCTGGGTGGCCCAATCCACATTGTCCAAATTGAAATCCACCAATAGCAGGATTTCACCTTTAGCTGACATGTCGTGTATGTTCTCCACTAGTTCCCTGTCTACTTCCTCCCTCTGTGCTGGAGGTCTGTAGATCACCCCTGTGCATATTGCTGTTCCATTCCCTGGCTCCAGGATGACCCACATTACCTCGGTCTCCCCCTGTCTTCCCTGAACTTCTGTAGCCTTTATACTATCTCTGATGCACAGGGCCACTCCCCCACCCTTTTTACCCTCCCTGTCCCTCCTGAACAGTGTATAGCCTGGTACACTGACTTCCCAGCTATGATTAGTGCAAGGAATTAATAGGTACTCTCTAGAGGAAAGAAGGGAAAGGGGGACAAGATAAAAACATTCAAATACATCACAGATATTAATAAGGTACATGAAGGTAGCATTTTACAAACAAAAAGATGCTTGAGGGCAAGTGGTCACATTATGAAGCTTGGGGAGGGGGGAAACTCAGAGGAGATATGAGCAAATAATTCTTCATGGAAAAGGTGATGGACATCTGGAACTGTCTCCCAGCAGAGGTGGTGGGTGCTAAAACAGAAACAGGATTCAAGCATGCATGTGATAGACACAAGGGGACCTTAGAAATAAGGCAAGTGAGGGAAAGACCAGAGATTAAGTAGGGTCCATGGTAGCAGTGTAGGTAGGGAAAATAGGGCAGACTAGGTCAGCCAAGAGGTCCTTGTCTGCCAACAGCTTATATGTTTTTGTTTTCTATGTTTTTGTGTTTCCTTGTGCCTTTGGGTAGTGCATTAAAAATCTTATGCTGCACACCCTGGAGAATCTTATTACACTTATAAAATGGCTCTAAGTAGGTTTTTTGGGGAGGAAAATAAGATTTTGCATCTGACCATGCATTTCTAGAGATTTAATGCATGGTCAGGCAATGTCTCTCTGCCAGTCAAATTTCTATATGTTTTCTTGCCATTTTAAAAAATAAATTGAACTACCATCAGTGTTCGCCACTGCTCGTACCTTCTCTAGGCATACATGTACAGTTGCGACAGGCTGCTCAAGCTGCCAAGTAGGGCAATTGCCATGACTATAACTCTCTGGATTTTCAGAGCAGCGCTCCTCCTGCCTGTCAGCTCAAACCCAGCACTGGTGGAGTCCAGTTTGAACCTATCTCTCCATATAGACAGAGGAAGCTGTTATAGATCTTAATGAATGAACTGCGGCCAAGAAAGAGGGCAAGCCAGAACTTTCACTGCCTCATCACAGGGCAACATTGAAGCACTTATCCCTCTGAGTAAAAAATTGCAGGTGTGCTGCTGAAGCATTTGCATGCTGATGCCATTCAGCCAGTCAGTAAATAAAGACTGCTACAGCATCCCAGAAGGTTCTCTGCATCCATGATGCAGCTGCATGCCATGTTCACTGAATGTTTCCTGGTAGCTGTATCACAGAATTTCGGGGAGCTGCTTTACTCTTGTCATATTAGTAATAATATAGCATTTAACAACTGTCTCACTGAAATCCAGGATTGGATTAATTCGAGCTGGTTGAGGTTGAACTCAGAAAAGACTGAGGTGCTGGTTGTGGACCAGGGGTGCTAGATAGAGGGGTTGGGGGTGAGTTCACCTTCGGGACTTTATCTCATAGGCTTACCACTCCCTACCTCTGAATGGGTGCGAAGCCTGGGGGTGATTTTCGACGAAGGACTGACACTACAATCACAGGTGTCAGCAGTAGTCAGATCCTCTTTTTATCACCTTAGGAACATCTTCAGGGTAAAGCACCTTGTTCCATCTAGTGCCTCCCTATATTGGTCTACAACTTTGTGTCCTCATGCTTGGATTACCGCAACTCCCTTTACCTAGGGCTTCCTGGGGTGGCTATCCACCACCTGCAGCTAATGCAGAATGCTGCAGCCCAGTTATCAATGGGAATTCCCCAATCCTTTCATATTTCTCTGGTGCTGAGTGAGCTACACTGGCTGCCAGTGAGGTGGCGAATCACCTTTAAAGTTGGACTTCTCACTTACAAAGCCCTACATGGACAGGGCCCGGACTACCTGAAAGCTTCTGATATCTTACTGCCCAGGCTGATCGCTATGCTCAGCTGATGAAGGGTTGCTGGAGATTCCAAGGGTTTTCTTAAAATCTTCCGGGGCCCATGCATTTATGTACATGGCCTCAGCCCTTTGGAATTCTCTACCCCATCAGTTATGGGAGTGCATGACTGATGAAGGTTTTAAGCAGGCATTAAAAACACATTTATGGAGACAGGCCTATTCTGAATGACATGTCCTATTTCTGGATTTTATAAGTATTTATGTATATTTGTATTTTGTATTGTGTGTTTTAACTGTTGCAATGGCACCTTGGTTATAGAAAGGCACATTATAAATAGCATTATTATTATTATATACTGGGGTGGTTGGGTTAATGGAGTAGGTAAGGTTAGATTAAATATATTTACATTATCGCTGTTTGGAAAAAATGGCATGTGTTAGTTCTGCTGTCAGGGCGGAGTTGCAAATGAGAGCATGAAGGCTACAGGTGAGGTTTAACTCCACTCACCTGGGGTGAGGAAACATCATGGCATGCCAACTTCCAGTTTTTAATCTGATGGGGCTATGGAAATGGTTAGGAATGGTGTGGTACCTATAGGAAACTGCAGGCTGTAGTGAGTTTCACATCCCCAGTTCACATCCTTTGTACATAGACCTCCATCAGGGTTCACCCCAGGATGATGCATTCTGGTTTAAGTTGTTGTAGCCTTCCCTTCTATAGAAAATATTGCATTGGTAGGGTTGATACGGTAAAGGTAACCCTCTCTCTCTTCCTCTTCTCTGCTTGAATTTGAAAAAAAAAAAGTAAAAATTTGAATTTGTCATAGTCAGGAATGTGCTCATCACAAAGGTAGTTGTCCTCTATTAAAAGTGATGTAGGGTTGCACAGATGACTCAAAAAAATACCTAAGATCTGCAGAAACTGGTGTATACAATGGTTCTATAAAATGATTTGCTATTTTTAAACCACTTTCTTTAAATATGAACAGTTCATAAGGATATTTGAATAAATTATGTGCTTTATCAAGTAGGCTAAAAAACACATGTATATTTGTGCATCTAATTAAAAATATATTTCAAATTTACTTTTTCTGCATGCAACAACATTAATTATTTGTTTTAAGCTAAAGTCATCATTGGGTATATATGTGTGTTGCCAGCCTTTACATGTACAATATGATCCCGTCCTACTGATGCATCTGTCACATTAATACAGCATTGCAGATACTATAGGCTAGTGAAAACTGAAATAGAAGGCCTTCTTACCCAGAGTCTCAGGTTGCCAAGGTCAAACAGCCAACTGCAGTGAAGCTTGGGCATGATATAACCTACAAGTGATATTACAGAAAATTGATTTTACTGATGTATAGCTAAAGTCCTTAGTTATACTGGAGTGGTGGCTTTCTATAATGCCAGTACATATATTTTTTAAGATGCTATGCTAATTTTAAACTATTTATCTGTACAAAAATATAACTTTTATAACTTGACTTTTTTTTTACTTGCTCACAAGGCATGCAATTACAGATAAGTTAGTGTAACTTTAAATCTGAAATTGCGATTGTGTGCATTAAAATATGTATTCCACGTGGGGGGCTGAATGGTGTGCATATAAAAAGTTGTCTCTTGTTGATGATTCTGTATATTTAGTAAAAGAAAACTGCTAGTAGCTGTGTTTGTCCTTATAACTCTGCTATAATACTTACTGTCTAGTGACAATTTGAGAAAGGCGTCTTTGTGATTCTGAGCTGCTATTGCCATACAAGGCACCACTGGAAATTAGTTTTTGCTCAATGGTGTTTATACAAATCCTGCTGTTAAATAAATGTATTTACTTATGTACTTGTACAGTGGTGAAACTATAACATCCAGTCACTAGCTAGAACACATGCATAATTACTGCAGATAAGCATGGCTGATATTTGGAAATGAAACCTTCAGAATCTCATATTACTAAATGTATACACCAAGTTTGTTGACAATTGATAACCCATTCTAATAAATTTGACATTTAGAGGTCAGAACTGATGCATAATTAAGTAAGTATGGTTAGCATTGAAGAAATAAGAATACCCTGAATGTCTGTGGCAAGTTTCATGACAAACACATGAGTAGTTCTCAAGATACTGCTAAAACTGTAACAGCCAGTTGTAAACCAGAATTATACAATGGCAAGAAAATTTCCTGTATTCCGATTAGTCAGTGGGTACCTGAGGAAGTGATGTTATTACACAATAACATCACTGTATTGTTTTACTGGAGCTTTCGTCTCTTCAGAAAACAAAAAAAATCTACTAAAAACATTTTTTTATATTTTTTTATTTTGTGTAACATTGAGCCATTGAATAATTGCAATAAGGCACTCCAAGGTGTGTATTATTGTGTGATAACGTCACTCCTGGGGTGGTGGAAGCCCTCGGCTTTTCCTCGTGCTTCAACCCACCCCAGTAGTGATGTTATTACATGATAGCACACACCTTGCCGTGCCTTATTGCTTAATTAATGAACTGGATCAATATGGCGGACACTGTTTTACTTCAAGGACACATAATACTGAGTGTTTTTATGCCAATTTATTGACAAATGGATATGTAGTTTTCAAGATATAGGCAAAAGCTTTAGCAGGTAATCACAGGTCAGACTTTATGAGTAATTCCTGTAAGTCAGCATGGTGGGTATTGTATTTTAAAGAAAGACATCAGTCAACAGCAAAAAAATAATAATTTGGTATTGGCGGAACTCTTTTGCAAACTATTTAAAAACAAAAAAAACAGTTTCAATTGCCAGCCATTCTATTAGTTATTTATATGTAAGCTGGGTCTTTGTTCCTAACAGTTCACCTATAGCTGAGGCTTACTCTGGAGCTTAATTTCCCATGATTATGCCATCAGGGTTCATTGCTGTAGGAATAGTTGTGCTGTAATGAGCAGGATATCATGGCTTCATTGCCGTGAGGAGAGCTATGCTGTCATGAGCAGGATATCATGGCTTCATTGTGGTGAGGAGAGCTATGCTGTCATGAGCAGGATATCATGGCATCATTGCTGTGAGGAGAGCTATGCTGTCATGAGCAGGATATCATGGCTTCATTGCCGTGAGGAGAGCTATGCTGTCATGAGCAGGATAGTATGGCTTCATTGCTGTGAGGAGAGCTATGCTGTCATGAGCAGGATATCATGGCATCATTGCCGTGAGGAGAGCTATGCTGTCATGAGCAGGATAATATGGCTTCATTGCCGTGAGGAGAGCTATGCTGTCATGAGCAGGATATCATGGCTTCATTGCCGTGAGGAGAGCTATGCTGTCATGAGCAGGATATCATGGTTTCATTGCCGTGAGGAGAGCTATGCTGTCATGAGCAGGATATCATGGTTTCATTGCTGTGAGGAGAGCTATGCTGTCATGAGCAGGATAGTATGGCTTCATTGCTGTGGGAATAGTTGTGCTGTCACAAGCAGGATATTATGGCTTTAGCTCAAGAATAAGCCTTAGCTGCAGATGAAGTTCTTTGGTTTTCATGTAAATATCCTTAGAAATGAAGAATGGAATGACTTGAAATTCAAGGTTTTTTTAGAGTGTAGTGCAATTATGCTCTGCTGATATCAATGGTGATTTTTTTTTCTGGTGGCTGAACCTCCTATTTAATGGATTCAAATAAATGAATGTACTTATACCATGTTTGCTAACAATAAGACAAGTGGTGCTCAAAGTTGCTACAAGTGGATAACATACCGTACACATGTATATGTCACCAAAGTAAATCAAAAGTCAGAACAGCTAAGCGAAGCTGAAGTGTCCTGGCTTGTGATAAACGCAAATGAAAACACTCTAATCCGACTATGACTTATGACTGCAGACATATAAATGCAGTATAGATCTTGTACACATTTGTCCAGTTTGTGAATGCAGTCTCATTGTCTTAGAGTTGCTTGACCCATTAAGAATTTCTGAAAAAGAAAAAAAAAAAGAACAACAGGTTGTCGTAAATTTCTAGTAAAATGTGTACAAGCAGGACCCAGTACAACAGCATGCAAGCAAATATTCGGCATGGACAAATGCTTGTTTAACTGTTAGCGCTTCTTGCCTTTCTTAGTTATGAAATAAAGAGAGAAGAGACATACTGTACTAAAGCAAGTTGCCATACTGCCCACAAAGAGCAACACATTTTATAATGAGAGCAGTTAAGATGATCTTTTTTACATTTATTTTAATTTTACAACTGCCTTAGAATAGTCCATTTGAGATGTAACAACTCAATTTCATTTTGTTTCTTTTTTTTCCCCTTCTCACAGCTGGGTGGGCTAGCTCTACAAGGTTAAGTAACATATTCAAAGTCACACCATGAGTATTAAACTATGGTGGAGTCTGAACCTGTGTTCTCCAAGTTTCCAAGCCAGTGCTCTATCTACTGGACTGGACTGCACTGCCTCTTATGGATATCACATAAAGAGGACCACAATAAGAAGCATCTTAGCACAATAGCATATGGTACATTTGGGTGAGTAGTGGCGGAACCAGGCATACTTCCTGTGTGCGCTGGAGTACAAAAAGTCTGTTAGCTCAGCCCGAAGCAGCCAGCTGGGAACTAGTGTTTAAAATAAATGAAAATCTCCACTGTTTTTCTACAGATGTTGGTTCCACCTAGATTCAAGGTGGTACTGGCTTGGGGGGGTTGGTCAGGGATCAGGTCAATAGAGTAGACAGCTGTGTGCTTGTGGCTGAATGCTTGACCAGTGCTTTCATAATCTGATCTCCTGAATGATATTCAGTCATTCCAGTCAATCCCACCATGGCCACCCCCCTCTCATCCCCCAGCAACAGTCATGGGACAGGGATGTATGCATGGGAGCACTCATCATGGGAGTCAATACTTGCAGCCAGGAACGGAAAGTGCAATTTCTTGGCTGGGCTGCTCAATCAACTGAGTGGCTGTGAGGACTGCCCAAAGACTGGACAAAGTTGATTGAGTGGCAGTGGCTTAGGCCAGCTGGACTGTTGTGTACCATACTGTACATCGTCCGTTGTGTTGTCATGGAGCCAGGTGATTAGCTGGAGGCCATCTTGGCCTTTCTCATGGCTTGATTCACTTTGTCGGTACATGGCTGCACTGCAGTGCATCAGCATTTGGTTCATCAGGGTCATTGTGGGGTGTTCAGATCATGGAGAACTGGTTGTTGCTGTCAGCCATGCTCTCAGGAGACAGAACAATGATAACACAGCTGGGGCCACACAGAAGAGCAAGACAAGGTAAGATGTAAGTAGTCCTATCCTTGCATTCCTTTAACTTTTCCCACAACCCCATTCACTTTTCACAAAAGAAGTCTTCCTATATACATATTTATAAAATTGTATTGTTCACAATATGCATTTGAGTTATGGTAGTTTTGTTTGCCAAACTGCCATAAATTTTCAGAGATCTCAGTAAGAATGTAACATTCTTCTCATCATTTTTGAATGTTGGTATTTGTTACTTGAGCACTTGTTTCTTACATTGTTTTAAAGTATTTGTGTTGGGAGTATGTATTTAGAAAATGGCAATGAAAATCCCAGTGTCTCAATTGGCTGCCAGGTTCCATTGCCATGCATCTATTTTTTGATACAGCTCTCTGAAAAAAAAAGTACAGTGGCTTTGGTATCACTGTGCCATAGAATTTTCGATCTGAAAATGCTGCCATCATTTTCTGTCGCTTAGTGGGTGAGTTAGCAGCCCCCCCCCGATACTGTGTCAGTTTCACCCCTTCAATCCTCAAACTAGTCCCTACACCTTTACACACAGAACACAAATGAAACAATATTATTCCTTTTTCCCACAAAACTGGATTCTGCTCCAGCGATGCCACCACTCCAGAACTCTGATCCCCACCCGCTCTCACAAACGCCAGTACCCACCATCACAATTGGCAGAAATATTCCAAAATATGCCAAAAAAAGAATCTTTTTTTTTTATTGAGTATACTTTATTTGCATATCACACCATGCACTTCAATGTACACACTAAGGCATTAACAGTGAAACAAGAGGACATATCTCTAATTCCATTTTCGTGTCTACTCTAACCTCTCAATAAACAGTGGAGGGAAAGACTAAACAGGGAAGAAAAGGCAACACAAAACCCACCCATGCAGTCCTTCCCACCCCCTTCCCCCATTCTCCCTCTTATCCCCAAACCAGGTTCAGAGTCCAACATGTTAAACCAGACTCTTTCTCCATAAAAAGTAAAGATATGCAGCAAAGAGGAGGGCAGCAGTCCTTAGGGTTTCCAAGTTACAAGTGCAGCATCAAGTGGGCCCCACAAGTCTAAATAGGTATTCTCCCTGTGGTTCATGTGGGCAATGTGCTTTTCTAGTTGTAATGCCAGTAGTGTTTCCCTATACCATTCTGTAACCGAGGGCGTTTGACCATCCTTCCAGTGTCGTGCTATTATCAATTTAACATTCGCTGCCACCAGAGCTATGTGGGACCTGGTTTGTTTGGGTGTTCCTAAGGGAATAGGTAAAAGGTAGGTTTCTGGGGTAAACCCCGACTGTGATCTAAGGAGAGGGTCCATCCCATTCATCACCGCTTGCCAAAGGGGCCGGATTTTCGGGCAAGTCCAGAACATGTGTAACAATGTGCCCTCCTACCCCTGGCATCTTGTGCAATGAGGTGAAGGGATTAAGCCATATTTATACAGTTTAGTTGGTGTATAATATAAATTGTGCATTATATTAAACTGGACCATTCGGAGCCTATCTTGTTTAATGATTTTGTACCAGTCCTGCCAAATTATTTTCCACACCTCTTGGTCCTGAGTTAATTTTAGCTCTTGCACCCAATGGTAGCATATACCCTTGGGCAGGTGTGGGTCTAGTGTTTGTAGCTGCCTATAAGTCCCGGATACAGAGTGGGATTGCGATGCTATCTGAATTAGCGCTTGAACTTCAGGGCTTTCCACTATTTGGTCAGCCCTAGGCCCTATGAAAGCAAGGATTGCTTGTCTAACTTGGATATATTTAAACTTATGCTTGTCAGGTACATTATAACAAGACTGAAATTGAGAAAATGAGATTAACTCCCCTTGCTGAGAAAAGTCTATTAATCTAAGTTCTTTAATTAAAATCCAAAAGGAGGACGAAATAGGCCTCCCTCCTATTTTAAAGTGTGGGTGGTTTGTGATCAATTGACTGGGGGAGTGATGCCAATTTAAGGAAAAGTAGCCTTGCATTTGGTGGATTGCTTTAAGTGACCAATCTATAGGAGTATTACGAAGTTGCCTGGGAATACGGGAGGGTACCAAAAAAAGAATCTTATTATTAAACCTGTTAAACTACAGGCAAAATCTGACTCTTCATCTTCTGGTCTGTCCCCCAACCATTGTTCTCCATTTTTGTTTGCTTGTCTGTTTTTTTCCTTAACAAAATGGACCCGACTCTGACACTGCCACCACCACTCCTGACCTCTGATTCTCTTCACTCTCACAGCCTCCTCTAGCCTACAGTGCAATTCCAAATTAGTAAAAATATCAAGAAAGCCCTTACACTGCAGTCATAATCTAACACCTTCATCCTGTGCTCAATCCCTGACTCTTCGTCATTGGCTCTCACTCCGCTACTGAAGCCTCAGACCACTTCCCCATCTCTATAACATAAAACTGCATTTCCCATAAAACTGTGGGGCAGCTATGCATCTGAGTCAAATACAGTTACCTAAACAGCATAACCCTCTATTGGCAAACATAGAATAATACAGGGACTACTTTACAATAAAAATGTATTGCTATAATTTTTTTTAACATTTATAAGACTTGTTTTAAAACTTTTATTTCATTTTATCAAAAATGTTAATTATGGGCCGTTTTCTAAGCACAATAATACCCTCCAGGATGGGCAGTATTGGGCAACATCAAACCTTCCAGGGGCTATAAGGCCCTCCACCTGCGGCATCAGGCCTCATTATGTCCCTGGGTGATCTAGTATTCCCCAATACCGCCCACCCTTTCGGGTGTTATTGCTTACATAACTGCTGTGTATGGAGCATAATTTTTATTTGCACATGGTCACCACAGCACTACAAGAATCCAATAATGAGTAGTGCACATTATTGGCCTGGTACTTTCAATTTTATTAAACTTTAAAAAAGGACAAGCAGCAAAAGAGAATAGAAATATTTTCTCCAGAGATGAAAGGATATAGAAGCAAAAAGATGCTGGCAGCAAAATTGGGTCTAGAAGTAGTTCCTCATAAGGTTTGTTCCTACATTATCTGCTGTGTGAAGTGGAGGTATCACATTTTACCTGGTGAGTCAGACACCCCCCCCCCATGGTTTTCCTTTACACAAACAGAAGCACAAAACTTGGCCACTAATCACAAATCAAACAAACCCAGGCCTGTGTGTGTGGCTGGGGATGTAAATTTGCTTGTCTTCCTGGTTTAAGGGAAGGCATGCAAAATTGCTATATTCCCCCCTCCCATACAGCTCCCTTGCCTCTGCCTAGAAACTATGGTGTCCTGTTGCATCCCCCTCCCTCTCCAATCATGTCTGGTGTGCAGTGTCTCTCACTCCCACACAGTCACTCCCTGGTGATGTCTCTCCAGTGTAAAAAAACAACCACCACCTTTATCTGTCCTTTTCCAAGTACTTAGTGTAATAATATTCCACTCCCTGTCCTTCTGCAAGTAACCCTTGATGTTTATCCAGCATCCCTATCCCTTTCCAAGTACCTGGTATAGACACCAAAAGAATACAGAAAGGGACAGAAAGAGGTTGTGGACAGGAGCGACTGAAGTGTCATAAAAAGCATTTTTAAGTTTTGGTAGAGTGAGATGTTCCTTTCATGAGTTCAGTACCTACTGGATTCATTGCATTTCATGTCGGGTCTGGTTGAGGGTGCTATGGTACAGCCTGATGGGTTGGATTGGGCTTGGAGGTTGGATACAACTTGCTGATGGGCAAGAGGAAGGGCAACATGGTGGGCTGGGGAGGTCCTTATCATCTGGGAGTTAGGCTGGGTGATGGGCAACATGCTGAGTTGGAGGGAGAGATGAAAACTCTGGAGAGGAGAGTAGCATGCAGCTTGCTGTGCTAGGGGCACCTGGGGATTCTAGGGAGTGGAGCTAGGGTGCAGCTTACTGGGCATGGGGAGGGCTGGGGGCCTTGCACTAGAGCAGATGGGAGGGCTATGGTGAAGGTGGTTAGGGCAACAAATTGGATTATGATGACTCTGGGGAGGAGGAGGAGTCTGTGGTGCCACTTACTGGACATGGGGAAGGGGATAGCAGGGTGGCAAATTTTATTTCAAATGACTTCCAAAATGCACCAGAATGCACAAAATCCCCAGTTTGTTATGGGGGCCTAGGTGGTCACCAGATCCTCAGCCTATAGTTAAAACTTTCAAACTCTGTTTTTAAATGCTGGTTACTCCCCTGGAGCTGAGACTTGGTGTAAGCAACTAGGAAAAACTTGGAGCCAATAGGATGTTGCACCCTCCAGGTCTCTATACTTTCTAAAAGACTCACAGCACTCTCTATGAGGAGACAGGCAAAACAATAAACACTGCAGGAGCCTCTTTAAGTGGCCTTCAGGTTTTTAATTTTTATGTTTGCTTGCACGCATGTGCAAGAAACATAGTGCCATCATACGAGTTTTCCAGGGGTGTGTCAGCCTCTTCCAATTCAGTCAGTGTATTTGCAGGCAGCCGGTCGCAGAGCGCCAATCACTGCTGAAGCTGACTATGACAGCTGAAAAAATGCAGTGGCATACAGTTGAAAGGGAGAGCTCGCTGAGTGAGCAGAGCCCCCCCACAACGCGCGCGCACGCACGCACACTGAGTGCTGTCCCACGTAGTGCGGTGCATGAAGTCTGCCAACAGCTCATTTTGGAGCAAGCGTGACCTGTCACAGCATTTGTTCTTGAAGGAATGGGTTGGTGCAGCATATGAAGGTCATACTAAGGCTACGTGCATTTTGGTTCCCCTCACAGGTAAATGAGTGTGTCTGAGATAGCCTTGATAAAACTTGAAGTGCGTGTGTTTTTCCCAAAAGACCCTTGTAAAAAAAATTGAAAGACTATTGTCTTACGTTCCCTGGAGATAACGATATCATATTTTTCTGTGGTCCTTTGGCCGTGAAGTGCCCAATCCCGTCGACTGAATACCCCCAGTCCTTGTGCCACGCTGGGAGCTCCACCCAATGTGGCAAACGTCCCACGACGCCTGTTTTTCTTTAACCTGTAAAAATAAAACTGTCCCCGCTGAGCGCCTTCCAACCCCTCCCACAACCCGCACTCCACCCACTGCGCACTTACCTTCACACCCCTCAATTCTATACTTACCTCCGGACTCGCGCGATGATCTTCGTGGACCGGGAACACGCTCGCACTCTTCAAAGCCGACCGCGAACTGAGGAAATGCCGGTAAGCTGTATAATGGGTTACATAGGGTTTCAACTTTATTGCATATCCGGCATTTGGGAATTTTGCACCAAATTTTAACATGGGGTTTTTGACCCCTTCTCATGAATTATGTCACTGTCATGGCGTTATTCGGGCCCGAAGGGTGATTTCGCGCAGTGACTGCGCAGTGACTGCTAAATCACCCTTCAGTCTGGAATACCACCATGACAGTAACATCATTCATGAGAAGGGGTCCCAAAAACCCCATGTTGAAAATTTGGTGCCAAAATTCCAATAAATGACTGTTTTACGAGGGTGCGTTGTGCAGTTCCTACGCAGGCTCGTAAGTTCGCAAAATTTCAATATTTTCACTCCAGATTTTCAACATTGCCATTTTACTACACCTTCTTATGAGTAGTATAGCTGTCATTTTTCACATCTCACCCAAAATGTGTTTTCACCCATGTAGCTCAGAATGGCGCAGTCGGTGTGCGAAATCAATGTACGGGACACATTAAGAAAATCACAGTGATACTGTTCATGAGCAGAGGTCTTAAAATGGCTATTTTGAAAATGTGGTGAAAAAATTCGTAAAAATGACTGTTTTACGAGCATGCATTGCAGAGTTCCTATGCACGCTGGTAAGTTCGCAGAAATTTGTATTATTTAACACCAGATTTTCAACAGTGCCATTTACCACACTTCCTTATGAGCAGTGTTGCTACCATTTTTCACATCTCGCCCAAAATGTGTTTCTCACATGTAGCGCATAATGGCGCAGTCGGTTTGCGAAACAATGTTTGGGACAGATTAAGAAAATCACAGTGACACTGGTCATGAGCAGAAGGTCTTAAAATGGCTATGTTGAAAATTGGTGACAAAACCTCAAAATGACTGTGCACAGTGAGCATTGCGCAGTTTCCACGCACCCTCGTAGGTTCATGAATTTGTAATATTTTCAGTCAGATTTTCACCAATGGCATTTTCCACACCTCCTTATGAACAGTACAGCTGTCATTTCCACAATATGGCTGAAATGTGTTTTCACACTTTCAGTGCAGAGATGCGTGGTCACTGTGGAAATCATTGTTCGGGACAGATAAAGAAAATCACACTGACACTGTTCATGATCGGAGGTCCCAAAATGCCTGTGTTAACAATCTACTGTAAAAAAATCCCCAAACTAGTTACATTACAGGTGTGCGTTTTAGGTTTCTGATGACGCCGTTGACTTCACCAGTTTTTTTTAAGATTACAGCAGATTTTCAACATTGCCATTATTTACACCTCCCCATGAACAGTACCGCTGTCATTTTTCACATCCTGTTCGGAATGTGTTTTTGCACCTGTGGTGCCAAATGCCATACTCACTGTGCAAAAGCAGTTTTTGGCTAACAAACTGATACTGCCACTGTTCATGAGGTGGGGGTCACAAAAAAACCATGTTGAAAATTTGGAGTGAAAATACCAACGAATGCCTGAGGCGTTAGGGTTTCCAACCATAATGCCCCACCCTGTAAGTATGACAGGCATCAGGTGTGACTTGGGATTCTTGCTCTGTCATGCTCATACCATTCCACCCCACCCAAACCCTGCAGCCAGTGAGAGGCATCAAGGTGTGCCTCGGACTCTTCAGGCCCAAACTTCACCCCATTCTTCCTATACCGCCCCATTTCACCATATTTCCTGATGGAATGGGATGCGACAAGGGCCAAAGACCCTAAGCACACTGTGACACTTGTCAGTGTCTGCAGGGTGGGGTGAGGTGAAATGGCATGGTCGTTATGCCTGACAACCCAAAGGCACACCCCAATGCCTGCCACTCTCTGCAGGGTGGTGGTGGGGTTGGCTTCAGTTCAATACTTCACTGCCATTCCTATTATGCAGCTCTGTAACTTCTACACTGCCAATGCCAGTGCCAGCAAGCAAACATTCGGCATTGACAAATGCTTGTTGTAATATGGTCCTCATCTGAAGGAGATGGCATAACAAAGCAAGATGTCCTGGATCGGCTTTTTAAACTGAAGTTCTGATAGAATTACCTGAAGAAGAATTCATTTGCATCAAATAACATTCACCTGATCAAATCCCACCCACATAAACTGGATATTCCTGACCCTGTTACTCAGGACATGAGCCCCGTGGGTGATCCATCCTGGTTGCTAGCATTCTTGGTTTAAAAAAAAAGATTTAACCATTTGCACTTCTCCATGGAGGTCTCTTGCCTTCATTGTAGAAAGTCAGGATTACTTAACCCATCCACAGTGTGAAAAAGTGAGTCTGTCAGCCATTCTCTGCTACTGTGAGGATCACAGTAAATTTAGCTTTCTCTGCCTTCATAACATCTTGATAACTATCATAATGAGTTATCAGGAAAATGTTATTTGCATTTACTCTTTATCTCCTCAACTTGTGCTCTATCATACAATGGGGTCTACAAATTCACTATTTTGTTTGGTCAGCTGCTACTTTATGCCATGGGGTAATTTTTGCATAACCATGGCATGAATACCAGCTGGCCTCACATTTAAAAAGAAAAGTAAAAAATCACCCCACACAGAACCCTTAGTTTTTCAATACCATCTTGCAAAGCCACCATTTTTTTCTCCCACTAACCACGCTGTTCTGCAAGATCAAAAGCCATTCAGGAAAAGTGAAAACAAAAACAAATGTCAGGTCTAGGCCGTAGTTTTTAACTCAGAGACAACCAAAAGCTAATCTGCACTGCTAAATGTAAACCACTCGCATTTTCAGTTATAATCGCACTCTTGTGGCACTCAGCTCATTCATGTTGCAGCGTGCTGTCTTCAGGGGCACTGGTGGGCTTCTGCCCAGCAGTAATGAATTATTTCATGTAGGGGGAAGGGTATTTTATTAAAATCAGCATAACAAATTATTTTCCTTTACTTTTTTGTGTATTTGTCATGTTTCCTAATTGTAGAATTGGAATAATCTATAACAGGGTGTTGTTGGTCACTTTGCCTGTGGTTGTGACCCAGCCACGTCAGACATGGGCAAATCCAAACCCAGTCAACACCCTGTCATGGATAATTTCTTACAACTATACCCTTGAACTGTTGAAGCTCTTCTGAATATGAACATGTGGTTAGAAATGAAGTCACACAGCATTCCTGAACTCGCACCGGGTGATCAGCTGCCTCCATGAAAGCCAAATGATATGCTTCTATCGCCATTGTAGATCCCTGAAGGATGCCGCTACAAGAGGCAAGGTGTCCAGCAGACTCAAATACCTACCTAGATCTACAGTAAGTTCCCCTGGGCTCGTACCTGGTTCACCTCCATGGTTGGAGGAGTCACAATGGGGCCATAATGTTAAAACACATGAGCCCAGATATTCAAAAGAGTTGAGCCATGCGCAATAGGGTTACGCCTGAGCAAGTCTGAAACTGCCCCATTCTGCAATATTCATCAGGAGGCAGTTGCTCCCCCAAATCACGCTGAGCAACAGCGCAATGATAATGAATGCATGCGCAGCTGAAGGGGGAGGAACCATGCATAAATGGCACAGTGCCTTATTCAACAACATGCGCCATGCGCAATAGGGGAGCCAGCGGAAGCTGCATCATAGCGAAAATGAGCCAAAATAAAAGGGAGCAAGGGAGAGGCACAGGAACACTATAGAGAAGGCATATGAGGCCCCTAGCAGGACAAACTGGGCAGCAGGGACACACAGGGCAGGCCAGGAAAGGGCACCTGGAATCAACAGGCACAGGAGAAGGTGTGGGGAGCCACAGTGCAGAAGGGGGACGTACGCCACACAGCAGTGAGGCCAGCACAGGCAGGTGTTCCCGGTGCAGGGGAAATAGCAACCAGGACAGCGGAGGGAAAACAGAAACAGCTGCCAGGGGGGGTGACCACAAGCCAGGGACATGGCCAGTACCACCATCCAGATGGAGGCAGTAATGAGGGGGGTGAGAAGGCGGGCAGCAGGGGTGTGTGGCCGTGGAAGGGCCCATCGGTGGTATGCCCCCACCAGGCAGTACAGAGCCCACACCAGCTTCGAGCTGTACAGTGATACTGAGATTGTGGGCCAGTACTGCCTGAATCAGGCAATTCTGAGGCGGCTCTGTGAGCTGTGCAGTGATGTGATGCAGGCACCCACACGACGGAGCCATGCCCTGTCCGTGGAGACGAAAGTGACAGCTTGCATGTGCTTGCTCACCTCGGGTACCTTCCAGAGACCAACTGGGAACACCACAGGCATAACCAGTCGGCCATGACACGCCACTTCACCCAATTCCTCAGCGTACTGCTGCAACATGCTGCAGAGTACATCCATTTCCCCAGCACACCGGCAGAGCGCACAGCAAACATACAGGAGTTCCACAGGGTAGCACATATGCCTGGCATGCTAGGGGCAATAGACTGCACCCATGTGGCCATCCACACACCACCTGGCCCCCAAGGGGGCTGCATATATAAATCGCAAGAGCTATGCCAGCATCAACTGCCAGGTGGTGTGCGATGCCAGGGGGCACGTAATCAATGTATGTGCCACGCACCCTGGGGGAGCACATGATGCCTTCATCTGGCACCAGTTGGCACTGTGCCACAGATATAAGAGTGGGGATATCCCCACTGGCCACCTAGTGGGTGAGTATGCAAACCACATGGACAATCATAGGGCCTGGGGGGGCATGGTCAGAGGTGACATGGGTAGTGGCCTACATGGCCCGGGGCAGGGCAATGCTGATCACCAAACTAACCTCCACCCTCTACACACAGGTGACAGTGGATACCCACTCCGTCCCTGGCTGATCACACCCTACCGGCGGCCCATGACCCTATTGCAGCAACGCTACAATGAGGCACAACGCCACCACATGTAATGTCATCGAGCGGGTGTTCGGGATGCTGAAGGCACATTTCCGTTGCCTGTACACCTCTGGCGGTGCCCTACAGTACAGCCCCTCAAAGGCCTGCGGGCTATTCCTGGCCTGTTGCATCCTGCACAACATGGCCAATGAATCTGGGATAGCCGTACAGGTTGAAGAGGGGGACAGCGATGGAGATGATGAGGACGCCGGTGACAATGGTGATGGGCAGCCCCCCTTGGGTGACGGGACCCCCGACTGCTATGGCTGGCACAGCTGCACTAGGACACCATCACGGAGGAGCACTTCAGCCAACCCAGGTAAGTCATGGGGCCATGTGCAACCACCAGTGGCTAAGGCACAACCCACAAACAAGCATAGACACACACCAGGGGTGCATGCCGTGAAGGGAAGTGGCCAGGCATGGAAGTACACACACCACCAGGGATGGGTGAGGTCTAACATGCCACGCAGATGGACACACACACACACACACACACAAACGCACCAGACATGCACAAAGGGTAGGAGGCACACTGACCCAGAATGTCATCCCTAGCCACACACATGTCCACAGACCATCACGCCCACTGTCTGTCCTTGTGCGTGTGTCAGATGCTGAGCACCATTGCACATTGGTGTACAGTGCAATGCAGGCATCATCATGCACATGCAACTGCGGACAGCAGCCGGGAGGGTGTGCAGATGAACTGTGTGTCCGCGTGCAGGGCCGGGTACCCACCCATGCAATGCCCACTGAATGACACAATGCACACAGGGCAGGACCAGACAGTAGCCGCATTGGGAGACAGGTCAGTCACGTGCCACAATTTTCCGGCCGCCACGGATGTGTGGGTGGCCCCGCCGAGACCCGCCAGCACTGACAGGCTGACCACTGGCCTCATGGGCTGGCACCGATGGTCCCCCAGGGGTTCCACTGTGTGAATGTGACCGTGCTCATGCAGGGGTTTGCAGCACACCAAACATGCCTGAGCCAGGCTTGCTTGGGATGCCCATAGCTGAACCCGGTGTTGACAAGGATGGTGTCGCAAGATGCCGGGAACAAAGGGTGGACAGTGCACTGCGTGGCGTCTGCAACACATGGGCAAATAACTGTGTGCCCATTGTGGCCATGACAGCAGTGAATGCCTGTGTCTGCCTGTCAATGGCAGCGGTCACATCCTCCCGCAACTGGTCCATCCCTGCCAGGATCAGAGCGGTGTCTCTGCTGCGATACTCCTCTGCCCACTCCAGAGCTGCACGCAGTGCATCCACCAACGTCGCAAGCCGCATCTGCTGGTTGACTGATGCTTGCAGTATGCGGGTGTGTTCATCCAAGAGGTCATCTGCCTCCTCGGCATCCTGTCCCTTAGGGTGTGCACGGCCCTGATGCCCAGCACCCCTTGAGGGTGGGTGCTGCACACCAGGAACAGGTCTGGGCATGTCCACAGGTGGTGCATTGATGCCGCCCCCTGACCCTGTACCCCAAGCCCATTCACCAACTGCTGATGCTGCTACTCTGGCTGTCACTTACCAGGGCTCACTGGTGCCACCGCAGTGGCCACAACAGTCCCACTGTCCTGTACACACACCAGGGCTGCCCCACTGGTGCTGACAGGCACAGGCTGGGACTGTGATGACACGCAGGCCTCCACGGCGGCACCACCCACAGCCATGGCCACGATGTTACCTGCTGTGTGGCCATCCCGTCGCACGCATGTGTCACTGCCCATGCCGTTAGCAACATCATCATCGGTGACAGACCCGGCACCAGCCCGAGTCACAGCATGCTGGCATCCGTGGACACTGGCATGCTGCGACATGGGCAGGGCCTCCTCTGCACCTGTTCCAACAACATAAGTCTGGACAGCCAGGCGGGCCCACTGTCACATTGAGCCACATATACCTGTGGAGGTGGATGGGCCCTCCTCCATCTCCATCTGACTGTCCTCAGTGGACAGGCCCACCACCGCTGACCCATGCAGATGCTCAGGATCTGTAAGGGAAAACAAAGTCGCGTTACTGCATGTGACCTACCCTGTCCCCCCCAATAGACAGACCATGACCTTCCATGCAGTGACGGGCTACCACCCATCTGGAAGCCACCACCCAGAACACCCTCAATGGCACAACGCTGCATGCTTCCAGCAACCCTCTCCTCCTGTGGGGTCAGGTGTAACACCTCCGGCTGTCCCCCACCTGTCGCAGCTTGTGCTGCCCTGATGGCAGCCACCTTCTTCTTTAGCCTCCTCCTCCTGTCGGTGCCCATCTTCTTCTTGCACTCCTGCATGGAGCGCTGGTGGCTGCCATGCAGGTTCACTGCACGTTCCACCTCCTCCCATGCAGCAGCATGGGCCTGTGGTGTTCCCTGCCATCCGCTGAGAAGTGGCTCCTGATCCAGGTAGGCCTCAAACATGGCATCCTTCTCGGCCTTGGTGAAATTAGGCCTCCTCCTCCTCCCACCACTGTGTTCCTCCTCTCCCACAACTCGCTCGGTCATTATTTAGCCTGTGAGAATGAAAGTTGTTACCAGTGACTCTGCAGTCCCATGCATGTTCCAAAATCCACAGTCCACACTCCCAAACAGCATGCAACTCACCAATAGACTGCAGTAACCGACTATGGCCAGTGCAGCTCAATGTCGCACTTTTATAGCTCAACCCATGCAAAAGAGGCGATGCGCAACTTTAAGTGGATGCAATTTGCAGTGCTGCACCATTGAATGGCTGATTAGCTGATTTGCATATGACAACTGAATATTGCGCTGTTGCGCTTTGCACAATTGTGTTGAACGTGCTGCGCCAAGGGCGCAGTTCTGTGACATGCACAGTACGCACCTCACTGCGCATGCCCGGGTTGCTGACACAGGTGTCTGCCACGCTGCTGACGTGCTGTGCATGGTAGGCAATGCAGGGCACGGCCACCATTGTGCCAGTGGCGCTACAGCGATGTTCACCTATATGGCGCTGTGGCACTGGGGCATCATAGGCGCACTGGGGCAACAGCATGGTAGGCCACTACTGGAGGTAGCACACAGGCACCCAATCATGCTACATGCATTGGGTTCCAATGGTGCTGTGCCTGTCCATGCACCAGAGACCCTTGACCCTGTGCCTGACCTATGTCCCCTAGGCACCATGCGTCAGGCATGGGTGCACCACTATCGTGCTGTTTGGTGACAGCACAAAAGGGAAAGGCAGCGCTGAACTGCGCAGCATCTGCACGTGGTGGAGCCGAGCTGCAGAGCGCCATTTTGAACCGACTGAGCAAGTGAGATGGCGCGGAGGAGGGTTGCCCAGTGGACCCAAATTGAACTGGCCAACCCGGTGGCCATTGTTGAGCCACTTTAAAACCCACTGTTTGGAGAGGCACCCCTGGACAAGTCCAATAGCCAGGTGTGGGAGGAGGTGGCCCACGCCCTGGAGGAGGCCACAGGAAGGGGGCGAATGGTGGAGCAGTGCCGCCACAGGTATGGCGATCTGAGGAGGAGGGAACTGGACCTGCTTACCCGCCTGCGGGCACGAGCCAGGAGGGGCACGGTGTCACAGCCCGGTAGGTGTTACGTCCACACACTTTTGTCTTCCATATGGGTATCACGGTTGCATGTGTCCGGAACATGGGGGAGGGACCATCCAGTGTTGGCTGTGGTGGTGTTTTCAGGGTGTGGGGTGGGTGGGTCTAGCTGTGTGGGATCGCACACACATGGGGGCAGGGGAACTTTGCTACAGGATTGTACTGATGTTCCTCTCTCCATGTTTGCACCACAAGGTCGGAAGAGAGGCATCTGGCCAGGGAGCAGAGGTGCCAGCAGGACGACAGGGCCAGTAGGAGGGGCAATGGTCCACAGCACCAGAGGGACCGGCCTGATGATGGTGAGTGCCATACCTCCATGATTACTGTTGCATGCTGTGTAACAGGGTGGGCAGCAGGGCATGGCCACCATCCACTGACACCACTGCCATGCAAGCAACTTGTTACAGTCAGCACTGTCCAGTGGCACTGCATATCTGGGAGTGCGTCGATGGTGGTCCATGCATGCACCGGGTACATGCCTGTGCCACTGCCTTCGCACCACATAGCCATGTCACTAAACAGCCACGGTGGTGCTGTGCATGACTTGGCCAGTGGGTCTGTGCAGTGATCCGCATGGCTGTATGCACCTGGGTGGGCAGGTCCTGTGGAAGTGGTCACTGTGGGTGGTCACACACCATCACAGAGGCATGTCCCACTGCTGTATGCCATGCACAGTGGGTGGGCTGTATGGGGCTGTGCATTCACACCTATTGACTGTGCTCCCTTGTCCTAGATGTCCGTCAGCTGCAGGATATATGGGAGGCACTGCAGGAGATACTCAATGTGGCATGGGCATCATTAGAGATCCTGCAAAGCATTGACCGGCTTGGGGTCCAGAGGAGACACAGGAGGTGGAGCGGCCAAAGCGGGGAGAGGGGTTCCCATTGAACATCCTTATGCCCCTGATTTCCCCTACCCCACCAGACCCACCCTCACACCTCTCCTTTCCTGTCCTATTTGTTCACCCCTGCCCCTTACCCACCCCCACCTTGTTTGTGGCCCTCCCCCCACACATTTGTACATAGTTTTGTAAATAGTTCTTATTGATATTTTTGATTACAGATCTTTTGATATGAATACTGTGGTGGTCTCTGATTTGCAGTGGGCTATAGGTGCTCAGCTGCAGTGGTGTGCATGGCGCTAGGGGTGGTGCAGTCATGGGTATGTGTGTGTGTCTGTGGGGAGGTGACTATGGTGTGGGGGTAGCTATCAGTCAGTGTCTGTGGTGTGTGTGTTGTGCCCTGTGCACTGGATGACTGTGTGCAGTGGTCCATGGTGCATGCTCTGTGTCCATGGCGCACCTGTCACCCCATCCATGGCCTGTGCAGCTGACACCCTTGCATGTCTGTGACATGCACGGTCTGCTGGCATGTCAGTGGTGGCTGTCCATGCAGGGCAGCCACTGTACCCGTCACAATGCTGGGTTGCTTCCTGTCACTGGTGTTATGCATGTCTGCCTCGTGTGACACTGTGGCCTCCATGGTTGTTGTCCCACCTCCATGCTGTGGCTTGTGTGTGTTGCAGGGGATGTGCATCACTGTCTGTGACTTGTGCTCTGGGCAAATGCTGGTGGCGTACAGGTCCACAGTGCCTGCGCAGGGTGGCTGGCACTCCTGTGCCATGGAGGACTGCAGGCTGTGTTTACACGGTTTCCATGGGCCCACGCTGGGGGCTTGGTTGCCCGCTACTGCATCCCTGTGTTGTTGTGCCCTTGGGTATGGGTTAGGGTTACCACCTTTTAAGAAGCTCAAAGTGGGACATTTCTTACTGAAACATGATTTTTTGCAGGACAGTATGTAACCTTGACCAGCGCAACAGACTTGTTTTCTCTATATAATCAGAATTAAGGCTAAGTATTGTAGTTTCTTTGTTGTTTTTATGCTTTCATATCATTTTAATGTATTTTAGTTAAGGTACTATAGTTTTCTACAAGATTTAGTGGAAAGTTAGAAAATATTTTTTCACTGAAAAGGCAGGACATTTGGTATTTTTCATGTTTTTTTGCAGGACACAGCTGCCCAAATCAGGACTGTCCTGCAAAACTCAGGGCAGGTGGTAACCCTAGTATGGGTGGGTGTTTGTCCATGCACTGTGTTGCATCCAGTGTGGTGCATGCTTCCACGCACCACTGTGGGTGTCTGCGCTGGCTGTTGTGGCCAGTGCTGGGTCAGGGTGTGTCCTTGGGAGGGTGTGCAGGGTGCTGTACCAGTGGTGGTGGGGTCCAGGGCATGCCCTGTCACGTGTGGGGTACCTCGTGTGCCAACGCATGGTTGGTCTCTCAGCTGTACCTCGTGGGGCTGTGCGTGGTGGCACTGTGTATGCCATTGTTGCATTGCTGTGTGCTGCCACCTGTTGATGGGTGCTCGTGGTGGGGCTGCCTTGCATGGTTCTGTGGTGCACAGGGTTGCATTGTCACAGTGGGGGTGGTGGCATGCATGGGGTTTCCTGCAGTGGTGGACGCTGCTCCTGGGCAGGGTGTCTGGGGGGGGTCACAGTGCAGGGTGTGCTCTGCATTGTGGGGATGGTGTGGCATGTGGTGGTCGGCCCTCCTTGTGTGCTGCTCACAGCTTGCCAGGGGGTGTGATGGGGCACCATGGCCCAGCTGTGGGTTGGTTACTTGTCTCCATGGGCCAGTGGTTATTCCAGCCCTCCCCCAGTTGTGCAGTGCATGGGATGTAGGGGGACAATGTCTGTTCTGCTGTGTGTTCCTCTGCCCATCTGTGGCATGGGTGGTGGGCGCCTACATCCCTGGTTGTGCAGTTGCATTGCTGCACTGCTG
Organism: Neoceratodus forsteri; assembly: GCA_016271365.2. Taxonomy (NCBI): domain Eukaryota; kingdom Metazoa; phylum Chordata; order Ceratodontiformes; family Ceratodontidae; genus Neoceratodus; species Neoceratodus forsteri. The sequence continues at coordinate 1,847,665,327 of CM057449.1, forward strand.
CTGGGGGGCATCCAAGGTTGCGTTATGGCGCTTCTGGACTGCTCAGCTGAACATCCCTTGTTGCGCTATGGTGCATCAGATCTGCTCAGCTTCCCCTCCCTAGTTGCGCTATGGTGCAGGTGGTGCGATATTCAGTCGTTGGCTGTAGGCGCATCTTGGCAGGCTCAGTTTTTGAATATCGCGCCTCTTGCACGTGGGCACAATAGCCTTGTGCTTGCTCCTGCTATTGCGCACTTTTTGGGTGCAGTTTCAATATCTGGGCCATGATATATTAATCTACTGTCTCCACTAAGGTATTGTGTACTCCCAACCCTGTTACAAAACACCAGGTCCAATTTCTGGCCCTCGGACTGCATCTGTGGGTAAGGTAAACCCCTGTTTGAGACCCAGAGTATATTTGTAGTCTAGAGGAATTTGGTAATGAAATAATTGGAAGGAGCATTGACTCTGACATAGTTATTGTACGTACGTAAAATATTCTAATGCATGGACTCAGTCACTGTAAACGATGGGGTTATTTCAGTCATTGAGTACTGCAGACAGAGCACACCTGAAAAGCATCCAAGGTTAATACAGTGCACAAACAAACTGACTGAATGAAGAATTTATCCTGTCACTCCAGGCAGTAACGTCACGGAGCTGTCAGTAACTGCCATGAAACCTTTTCTCTTCTTGCCAGAATGGTGGATGACAGGCTTTGTTTGGAATTGAAGCCTTATGTGACACAGTGGAAGTTGTATTCTTCTCACTTATAAAGGATTTTTCCATCCAACAAGCATATGAGTGTACAGTATGTGTCTGTGGGGGTAGTGGTGAATGCTAGACAAAATACTGCACCATTCAAAGCAGAGCTTCTGACTTACAGTGTATAAAAAGAATTAGTGGAAATTCATACATTTCTAACCTATTACTAGTTTATCATTCCCATCTGGTAACAATAGTTTATACAGACTTTCTCACAGTGTATGACACAGAAGACCGATGTCTTAAATATATGTATGTGTATGTGTTAAACTTGAGAAAGAAGGCAGAGGCAGCAATCAGACATAACAGTATTTGCCACCATGGTGCTATAACTTGAAGGATTTTGGCAGCTAAGATGCTATCACAATCACATTTGCTTCATTCACTTAATTTTCAGGGTCAGTGTGCTAAGCTTTTATGTCAGTTGAAAACCACATGTAAATATGCACATGCAAAAACACAAAAACAAGTTTACATAACATTCAATAACATGCTCTTGAAGAAAGATGCTTTCCGCTTGCAGTTCAAAGGCAGTCAATTAGTTTTGCAAACAACACTGACATTTCCATTGTATTTGTCACCATAGTTACCAGTAAAGTTTACTTCTACGGTTTTGAACTATTTACGCTTTATTTCAAAAAATCATGATTCACTTTGTAATGGCAAACATGTTTAATTATTTCATCAAACAGCACAAACTCAGTGGACCTTACTTCATGTATTCTTTCTACCATGATCACATTTATGGACTGTGCTGCTCTGCAATCTCTGTTGTGCATGATTTTCACTGCATACTGTAAGTTAACTAATAGTCACTTCACCACTGGGTGAAACAAGAATGAAACCAGTGCCCTACACACAGTTGCAACATGTCATGATGCAAATTTGGGGTGCAGCAGGCTCCCCATTACTCCACTGCACATTTTTGCAATATTCAAAGCAGACATGATGTTGGGGGAGGGGGAGACCACCTGCAACTATGTCGCTTAGCTGATTTATGCAAATTTCTAAAAACCAGAATTTACATGGTGAATTGCAGCAGGCACGGGATCCACACATGGCATAGTACCAGTCACATGGTGCTACGCCATGCACTGAGTCCCATCTTACTGACACCACCACCACTGGTCCCCCACCTCCCTGCCCTGTACCTCATGCTAGCTCCTGGGTCATATTCCAGGTGCCTCTGTGGTTCCTTTGTTGTCCTCTCTGGTGATCCTGTGGCACCTCAAATATTTTTCAAATGTCCCATATGTTCAGTGGATAACCTCTTTTGATGCATTTGCATGCTAGTGCTGGCATTAGCCTGACTGCTCCTGCCCCCTTACCTGTGCTGTCACAATGTTCATTGTGATGTCACACAGAAAACTCTATGACCCAACTGTGAAGCCCACAATGAGGTGCACTTTAATACAGTGACACAATGCAGTTGTCCCATCCACTGCATCACTAAATTGAATTTGTGTATGGGATTTGGTTTTTAACATTACTTTATAAAACCAAGAGTTTCCATACACAACAGTCCTAAGTTTACAGAAATACAAGTTTGCATTCAGATGGGCTGTATTTTCTATAGACTTGCTGTCAGAGTGGCAATTCAGCTGGTCTCTGACATTCTCAGTAGTATTTTAAAGGAAAATGTCCTTGTTCAAAAGTCCCCCAAATAGCAGTTTCGCATAATAAATATAATTTTTACCTTAGTGGCTTGTTACTATTTTGTACATTATCTGGTTGATCCTGCTGTCCCTCCCACCAGCATACACAATCAGCACCACTAGAGGTGCATCCCACAAACTCCTCCAGCTGTCTGAGTCTGATGTATGAACTGGGGAGCTGCCGCGGGAGCACGTATAGTATAGTGCTACGGGTAGAGATATTAATACTTCCAGTTTGAGACATACCAGTCGAGGTGCTATACTGTCACCAAGTATAGATCAAGAATTGACTGTTGATCTATACTTGGTCATGGTACAGAACCCAGACCTATACATCTGAAACCAGAGCTATTAATAGCTCTGTCCATAGTGCTATACTATACAAGCTCCCACGGCTGCTGCCCGACTCATAAGTCAGAGTCAGATAACATGTAGTGGTCTGGGCACTATACTGTGCCTAAGTATAGATCAAGAGTCAACTGTTGATCTATACTTGGTTGCGCTACAGCACCCAGACCTGTACATCTCAAACCAGAGATATTAATAGCTCTCTCCATTGTGCTATACTATACAAGCGCCCACGGCTGCTCCCTGTCTCATAAGTCAGAGTAGTGGCGCTGAATTCAGTATGCTGGTGGGAGGGACAGCAGTATCAACCAGATAAAGTATAAAACAATAACATGCCACTATGGTAACAATTATATTTAATATATGAAACTGCTAACTGGGGGATGCCCCTCCCCCACCTCACTGTGGGGCTTTGGGACATGGGCATTTCCCTTTAAGGTCTGCTACCAGTAAAAGATTGTTAGCATCCATCTTTTTAAGAGAACTTAAAGCAGCATGGTTGTATTTATACCTTTTCATTCTCCCACCCAGTCACATGCCTTACTCATTCCAGTGTATTAAGTGCTTGATATAGAGCAGGTCCAGTGCAGTAGAAGGGGAACTGAGTTATCCAGGATTTTAGCTTATTGCTGGCCCTCTAAAATCATGGGTAAGGGATTTGGAGAGGGGCGACCACTTACATTGTGACATTTTGGGGACTGGGGTGGTCAGGCTAGGTAGGGGCTTATGACTAGAAATACATTGTCGGTTCCTGGCATAGTGCCAAATGCCAGCATACTATGTATGTATGTATGTATGTATGCATGTATGTAGTATATATGTATGTATGTATGTATGTATATATGTATGTATGTATATATGTATGTATATATGTATGTATATATGTATATATGTATGTATGTATGTATGTATATATGTATGTATGTATGTATGTATATATGTATGTATATATGTATGTATGTATGTATGTATATATGTATGTATGTATGTATGTATATATGTATATATATATATGTATGTATGTATATATGTATATGTATGTATGTATTATATATGTATGTATGTATGTATGTATATATGTATGTATATGTATGTATGTATGTATGTATATATGTATGTATGTATATATGTATGTATGTATATGTATGTATATATGTATGTATGTATATATGTATGTATATATGTATGTATGTATATATGTATGTATATATGTATGTATGTATATATGTATGTATGTATATATGGCTTTATTTACTTAGTTTGCAGTGCTGGAGGACAACAGGGAAGAAGAATGGAGGGAAGGAGGGAAATGACTGTGACGGGGAGGGGTGGCCAAGGGACTATGCCTGGTCTCCTGCAGAAGGCTATGGGTTTTTATATTCTTTTATTGTAGCCCTACTGTTTGGCCTGAATCTGAATCTGAATAAGAAGCACAGAATACGGAGTATCAAGGGCACCAAATATAATTATGAAATGGATGGTCAAAATCCTCTAATCTGATTAGTGAGAACACTTTCAGCTGGGATTTCTCAGTACATAATCATGGTTTGAAAGTAAGTTATGCCACTATCAGTAAAATCATTATGAAATATTTTTGATGAAAACTTTTTTATTTTTTTTTATTATTACAAAAACAGATCCATTTCATAATCACAATAAAACACTCCAAGGTGTGCAGCATCATACATTATCATCCCTTCTCAAGTGGTTGAAGTCACTTGACCTAGGGTCTCATGCCACACAACAGATCTAAGACATGATAATGCACACCAGGTCATGTGATATTGCTTAAATGTTAGGCAATTATTCAAGTGTTCATGCCCTAAGAAATAGTATTATTTACACAAAAAACAAAGGAATCCCCCTTAGAGTTACAGGAAAAATATCAAACCAGCCTGGGAGCCATGTGTTTATTTGCCCATCCCACTCATTTGTTTAGGTCTTTCTGAAGCACATTTATATCCTCATTTCAACATATGACTCCCCAATTTTGGTATCAAGCAAATTTAAAAACCCAGCTACTGACCCCTTACTCTAAGTCACTTATGATCTTCAAATATATGTTTGACTAGACAGGATGATGTGGAAAATTCATCTCTGGTAGCAGGATAATCCAGTCAGCTAAGTGAAGGGACAGCCATGGGGTTTGCTACATACAGTAAATGCTAAACCATCATTCTGTAGCAAGGAGGTAGCAGGATAAGGAGCAAGATGTTGAGGCAAAAGAGGAAGAAGAAGAATCAGAAGAAGAAGAAGAAGATGATGATGATGACGCCGACGATGATGTTGATGATGATGATGATAGCACCAACTAACAGATATTTGTAACCATAGTTTGATAGAAGGTACTGTATCTAGGGACTGGAGAGCTGCAAATGTTAAACCTATTTACACAAAAGAGAATACATCATAAGTGGCAAGCTAGAGATCGATAAGGCTAATCTCTGTTGTAGTGAAAATCATGGAGAGTCTAGTCAAAAATAGACTGATAAATGATCTAGGGAATAACTATAAAGACATTAAACTATACAGCTTTGTCAAAGGATAATCATGTATAACCAGTTTGATTAGTTTTTATGAAAGCATTAGTGAGACTCTGGACAGAGAACATTTTGTGGACATTATCTATCTGGACTTCTTCTAAGCCTTTCCTCTTGTCCCACATGCTGTAATGCAATCACTGTGAAATTACAAAAATAGGGAGTGCAATATACTATAATAAATTGGGTTATAGCATGGTTAATGGACAAATCCAAAAGAGTCTGTATTCATGGCCAGATGTCAAAGGAAGGACATCTGACAAGTGGACAGCCACAGGGTTTGGTACTTGGTCAAATATTCTTTCAACTTTACATCTACATTCAAGATCTACATATGAAGTTTAGGAATGGATTAAAAATGTGTGAATGATGCCAAATTAGAAGGGATAGTAACCAATCTTGAACAAGGAAATATACTAGAAGATGACTTGGACAGCATATCTTTTTGAGCTAAAACATGAGGCATGATACTTAGCATTGATAAATGTAGGTAATGCATCTAGAATACAAGAACCAAGGTGCCATGTATTACAGGGAAGTATGAAGAAGTTTACAAGTAAGGAGAAAGACTTGGGGATTAGTATTGACAACATTAAGCCAAAAAGACATTGAGCTCTATTCGCTATGCCTATGCGATGCTTATCTGAGATGCGTAGGCAACCCTACTTGTCAATGCTGCACAGTGGGAGTCCCACAGCCTTCACTATTGTTGCACTGGCAAGATGCATACTGGATCCCCTGGCCGTGAGGGGGGCAGATACACACTATGTGTAGGCCGAGGGGGTGTCAGGGGCATTCCCGCACTCTGTGTGATTCACAAAGGTGCGGAATCATGTGGAGTGTCACACACACTGGGGTGCATAAGTTACAGCAAGGGGTACCTTGCCATAACGGAGCTACACGACCATCCATGCACACACAAAGCACCACAGCTGGCAAGGCCACAGGGATCATGCCATACAGGAGCAGTCCCACAGTCACACCTGAGGCTTGGAACACCAGCAGGTTGGGAGACCAAACCACCCATAAGGTCAGTCGATATAGAGACGTGCACAGTGCCAAGAAGTGGGCACACCCAGACCACTCAGATGTGCGGTCCATGACTGCCCAGTTGCCACTGTACACACCCATGCCCAGTGTTAGTGTGTACAGCACATACATTCCACATTGATAACGCATATCAGTGCAGCTGCTGCAGCTAAGGTGGCAGCTGTTGATGTGCTGTGGTGCAAACTACTGTGACAGCTCATGAATCTTGACGGAAAGGGTGCACAGGGAGCGTGGACAGTAGTGGGGTGCATTGCATGGTGGGATGTGGGTACTAACATCACACTGGCACTCTGTCGCATGACAATGCATCCATTAAGTATGGAAGGGCTGTACGCCAGTCACTATAATGCAACAAAAAAAGGGTTCTGTGCTGCAAGCTTGGGCAAGGTGCGAGTCAGGGGTTGCTGCCCCAGTATGAATACAAAACAACAGAAAAGACTTGCACTCCAGAGCCAGGGGTGTGTAACCCCAGTGAAGGTAGCACTTTTGCCAAATAATCCTTGGTACAATGGAAATAATGAAGAAAAAAAGTTTTATTCAGCATGAATGGCTGCAAACACTCCTACACCCAGGAATGCTGCTACAGGTACCCCAGTGCTTCACCAATTAAGGCTTAATCAGGGGGAACTCTGGTCACTGCCTTGGTATGAGACTGTGCATCTGTGGCATAGGACTGTAAGAGACTGGCACTTGTGAGTGGCCATGCTGCCTATCCAGCATGCCAGGTACAGTGCCCTCACAGGCGTGCACGTCATACAGGACACCACTGCTGCTCACTCTAAGGCTTGCTCACCCCTGTTATGCAATGCTACAAGTCATCACAGTACTATCACCAGAACAGAACACCCATGCTACTAGTACAGTAGCTGTACATGTACCTGTGCCAGACTGCATGGATCGAGTGGTCGGGGGGCAGACAAGGACTGGTTAAAGCAGTTGTTCAGGGGATGGCACTGTTCAACTCCCCACCTATGGGCACCACATACCCTGTGATCAGCCCTGATGAGTGCTGCTTGTGTCCCTTTAAATCCATGGGGTTCCATGCCTGTGCAGGATCCCCCACATGCCCGTACATGGGATCCATTCTGGGACCAGGACAGGCATCCATTGATGCCCTCCTGCATCCCTCCCTCTGCCCACCGTGTTGCCCCAATCCAGCAATGCACAGCTGCATGCCAGGTGGGGGTGGGGTGGGGCCGTGGACAGGTAGCCATCGATAGTGAATACCAGCCATGTGCACCTGTCTGTGGGTGCAGAGCGGCATGGGCAGAGTATGTGCCTTTGGCACATACTGTACATCCTTTAGTGCATACAGCCAATTGTAAGGAGGCCTCATAAGGTTCCAAGAAGGACAACTAAAATGATTTGGGAAATTAAGGGTCTCACATATAAGGAGAGATTGGACAACATGAAATTGATTAGTATGGAAACAAAAAGGGCTAGAGGGGATGTTTTCCTACTGTTTCACATCATTAACAACCTGGATCTACGTGAGGATATATGACTTAATTTCAGAATAGGAGATACGAGGGGTGCGCTGTTGAGCACACCCACTGACAAGATGTATGCAGTATGGGCTCCTCATCTACTCCCACTAAAAAGTGCTAAAAGTGAGAGAAATATTGAAAATAGTGCTGATTCTTATCAAAATTGGTGTTCCACAGATAGAGCGGCATTGAACGATACCTTTCTTCAGTCATGGGTCAGATTAACAAAGCACCGGTAAGCAATTCTGAGAACCCACCTGCTCAAACTGTGCCAGTGGAGGCTTCGGGGCCCACCTTATCAGATTCCAAACCACTGTGAGAGCTCTGCAAAGTCCATGCAGCCGATCAATTCTAAAGTATAATCGATCCTTACAAAATTTGAAGAGTAGGATGCGAAAATAGCAGCTGCATCCAAAACAGCGACTATAGCGGAATCTATGGCAATTAACGCCCTGACTGTCTCGGATAAAATCAAACAAGAGAATGCTCAGCTTAAGTATAGGCTGGAGGCCCTAGAAAACTCCCAAAGGGCATCAAATGTCCAAACTGTGAGGCTACCTGAACACATTGAGGTAGACAACCTACTTTATTTCATTAAGAAATGATTACCAGGGGCCCTACTGCTTGCTACTCAAATAACTGATCAGTTTGTTCGGGCTTACCGGATTTCACACAGAGTGCCAGTGGGTCTGAGTGAACTACCTAGAACTGTCCTCCTGATTGCAATGAGCCCAGAAGTTCGGGATACCATACTTCAAGCAGCTAGGAGTATCAAAAGGCTTAATTTTCAAGGATCCGACATCTACATGTTTCCGGACTTATCATTCGCCACCAGAGAGAGAAGGAAAAAGTTTGATGGTGTCTGAGCCAAGTTACACAGTTTAGGAGTAATGCATTCACTCTTAATGCCTGCTTGACTGAGGATCCAGTATGGAGGCCATGTCTACCAGTACACAGACCCCGAAGAAGTTGGTAAGAAGGCGAAGACCCTTTCAAGGGAATTTTACCAGGGAAGATGGATGGAGGAGACCGATTCGGACTTGGAGGCAGAAACATGAACTGATACAGATTTTTCACGTAAACCTTATTGAATTTATGGATACAAAGTTGAGAGGGACTGATGTCCTTTAAATAATAAAAATGTTGCTGCTGTTAAAGTTCTGTTAGGAGCTGAAGTTTTGTTATTTGGCACATTCATGATCTCACAACAATGTTAACACGGGAATTCAATATTATTTTAGCTTATAATTATAGCCACAGTAGTTACACGCTTTGTTGATTAGTACAATGTAGGAAATAATGAATAATGAGTACCCATAATTGTGATTATTGGGGTGGCTAGCTTGGTTACATATTGGAACAACATTTGTATGCTGAATTTAATTTGGTGGGAGTGGTGGGGCACTAATACTGTTTGCTGCCATTTGTTGGATTTTTCTGTTTGGAAGAGGGTCATAACAACACTGGTTGTTGTATTATTGATGTATGCTAAAAAGTTTGTTTTCGAAATGACTGCTCAAAGTCTTGTGGGGTGCAGCTTTTACATGGATTATTTTCCATGGACTAGTAAATGAGGAAATACCCCCTTATCTGAAAATAAGATTGCTTAGACTGACAGCGCCTGTTACATTGAATGTATCATACTCTTTGTTGCTATGGGATCTCTGGCATGAGATTACTTGTATGTAATTGTTTTTTTTTGTTTGTTTTGTTTTTAATGAAAACAAACTATAAGTTCAAAAAAAGGAATAGGAGATACACCATGCAGGGGCATAACAAACCACTAATCGGAAGAAATGTTATAACTGACAGCAGGAAATGCTTTTTTATGCTAAAAGTGGTGCAGATGAGGCACAGGTTCCCAGGATACTGTAAACTGCAACTCTAAACCCTCCTTTAAATGGAAAGTAGATCAGATTGCATTTAATGGAGGTGATAGGGACTTCTAACATTGTTAACTGGGGAGCAATTCAAAAGGGTCCCAGGGCCATCTTTTGCACTGGATACCTTAGAAACAGTAATTGTCAGCCAAAAAGGACTGCTTGGCCCACCCAGCCTGCCCAGATGGTCCCTGCCTAGACTGTCTCTGCAGATACTAACAGGTCTCTGGCAATCCTTACTCCTCCTGCCTATTTACAAAATATTCCCCTATGTCTATCTGATGCATGCTCGAAGCCTCATGTTTTTACTTCCACAACTTCCACTAGCAGTCTGTTCCAGGAGTCCACCACTCTTTGAGTGAAGTTCAATTTCCTCACATCCCTCTTAAACTTCCCCCATTCCAGCTTCATCACATGACCTATGGTCTTGGTTCTGGTTGTCAGTTGAAAGAGAGTCCCCTCCTGTACCCTGTTCACCCTTATGAAGTACTTGTAAATCTCTAGCATGAATCCTCTTGCTCTCCTCTCTTCTGGGGTGTACATGTCAAGAGCTCTCAGTCACTCCTCATAGGGCTTTTGATACATCCCCTGCACCATTTTAGTTGCCCTCCACTGGACTGCCTCCACCCTGTCTATGTTCTTTCTGAGGTGTGTCCTCCAGAACTGGACACAATACTTCCAAGTGAAATCTCACCAGCTAGTAATACAGTAGCAACACCTTCTCTCTCCTCCTGTTAGAGATACCTCTCCTTATGCATCTCAGCCTCCCACAGGCCCCACTCATTGCTTTCACACACTTTCCTGCAACTTTGAAGTCATCAGATACGATAACCCCAAGGTCCCTTTCCTGCTTAATGTCTGTCATTTTGTACTCAGCTCCAGGGTTTCTATGTCCAAGGTGCATGATTTTGTACTTTTTGGCATTGAATCCCAACTGCCATGCTCCTGACCACTCCTCACATTTCCCAAGATCCTTACACATTCGCTCAACCTCCTTCTCCAGAGTATTCACCTTATTAGAGATTTTGGTGTAATCCGCAAAAAGTCATACCTTCCCTTTCAGTTCTTCTGCAATGTCACTTATGAAGACACTGAAGAGGACTTGTCCAAGTATTGAGCCCTGCAACACTCCACGGATCACTCTTCCCTCCTTAGAGTAAGTGCCATAAACCATCACTCTCTGTTGCCTATCCATTAACCAGTTTCTAACCCAATTTACCATTTTGGATCCCGTCCCTAGGCTGCTCAATTTCTTTATCAGTTTCCTGTGTAGCATACTATTGAATGCCTGGTTAAAGTCCAAACAGGCCATGCCATTGCCATACCCTGATCTATTTACCTGGTCACCCAGTCAAAGTAATCAATCACATTTGTCTGGCATGACCCCCACCCCCCCCAATGAATCCTTGTTGTCTTTGGTCTTATAGCCCACTGAATTCAAGATAGTCATCAACTTTTCCTCTAAGAGTTTCCATCAATTCCCCCTCCACTAATGTGAGACTGACTGGTCTATAGTTGCTAGCCTACTCTCTGCTGCTGCTCTTATGGAGCAGGACCATGTCTGCTCTCCTCTAGTCCTCTGGAACCTTGCCTGTTTCCAGTGAGCTATTGAAGAAGGCCATCAGTGGTGTAGCTAGCACCTTCCTGAATTCTTTTAGTACCCTTGGGTGTATTCCATCTAATCCCATTGCCTTGTCCACTTTCAGGACTCTTCGCTATGAAAATAAATTTGTATCCACTTAACCCCTTCCTCCATTCATGATGTTCCATTGTGATCCATTCCCCCTCTCTGGACTGTTAGTACTGAGCAGAAGTACCTGTTCAGGATGTCTACTTCTTCTTGATCCTCTTTTCTGCAGTCTTCCACTGCTGCCCTCCTTATCCACGCAGTCCCTCCACTTGCTTTCCTCTTCTTGCTTATATACCTGAAGAAAGTATTTTACCCTTTGGCTACCCTTTTGGCTATTCTTTCTACTGTCTGCACCTTTGCTCCCCTTATTGCCTTACCTGTTTCCCTCTGTTTTATGAAAAAACACAAAAGCAAGTGCTCATGGTCCCAAGTGAATGCTGGACCAACACCAGAGGATGAGCAAACACAAACCAGGAGTACTCTTAGAATAAAGAAAGCACTTACTAAATGTGGAAGTCGATGGTAGTTTATTGTTGGCAAGAAAAACAGCACTAAGCCCTGGTGGTTCACCTCTGTAGTATGAAGCTTCATCAAGGGGTGTCACGCTACAGAGGTGAAGCGCTGGGGCTTAGTGCTGTGTTTTCTTGGCAGTAATAAACTACCATCAGCTTCCACATTTAGTGAGCACTTTATTTTATTCTAAGAGTGATGCCGGTTTGTGTTTGCCTTTCCCTCTGTTTTATTTGGTATACCTCCCTGTCTTCCTCCTTCTGCATTTCTTTGTTCCTCCTGACTGCCACCCTTTTTTCCTTCACCACCATTGCCACTTCCCTAGAGTACAACAGCCTCTGTTTACTTTTGCTTTTACTCACTTCCTTCATACAGCGACTGGTTGCCTTAATTATGTCATCCCTTATTTTTCCCCACTCTTCCTCTACGTGTCCCTGGCAATCCTTCCCTGCTAGGAAGTTTCTGAGGCAGTATCCTATTCCTTTAAAATCTGACCTCCTGAAGTCCAGGACCCTTGTCCCTGTGTGGTTTGTCTCTGTTCCCTTCTTAATCGTGAACCACAGTGTAAGGTGATCATTGTTACCTAGGGGACTTTCCACTATGATGTCTGCAATGGTGTCCCTGTTTGTAGGCACCCGGTCCAGCACTGTCCCATTCCTACTGGGCTTGCTGACTAGCTTCCTAACAAATGTACCTTGTAGGGAGTAAAGGATGGCCCTACTCCTTGCCAAAGCTACAGCTGGAAGACCCCAATACACATCTGACAGATTGAGATCCCAACTAGCAGCACCTCCCCCTTATTTGCCATCCTGGTGATGTCTTCCCCAAGTGCCTTATCCAACTCCTTTCCCTGTGCTGAAGGTCTGTAAACAACCCCTGCACATATAGACCCTGTACACTCAGGGGCACTTATAACATTTTAAGTCACTTAAATTGTTTTAAGGCTTGTAAACATGGTTAGCGTTCACATTTAATATTGAGTTAAAACATTTTTTAAAACTATACTCAAACCCTGCAAAATAGCTAATCTTGAATACAGTTTTAAAATGTTTCAACCTTAAAATGGTTAACCTCTTAAGCCCTGCCCACATTACCAATATGATGACATTACAGATGAGTGGAACTGTTACAAATCTTGGTAAAAACGGTTTGCTTCCGCATCTGTAATGTTACCGGAACCAATCTTGAAACCGATCCAAGACCTGTTTTCATGTGGTCTTTGAGATCAGAATATGTAATGTTTTGAAGTCTGTAACATTTTGATTACCTGTGTGGATGTGCGACCATTTTGATCTTCCATTCACAGGGTCCTCCATGGTACCATCCGCTTCTGGGCACAATCCCATATCGACTTGCAGCAGCTCCGCATGAGCAAATGAGGTGGCAGTGATGCGGAAGTGTCACTGGAGCAGGACATTTATGTAGAGAGAGCAAAGTAACATAATCTGTGGCATTTAATATTAGTTGTTTGTGTTTTGACTGTTGAGGGCAGTGCAGGCATATACCAAACCTTGTGATACATAAAGAAAGTGAAATCTAACTTTGGGGAAAAAAATGTCAGAAGAGCTTCGTGGTTGGATGACGGCACACGTGTACTCCTGGAAAATTGGTCCCAAGAATGTGTTCAGAATGAGTTAGCAGCATTTAGAAAGAATACTCGGGTGTACCAGAAGGTCTCTGAGTTTTTAAGCGAGCACAGTTTCGATCGCTCTGCAAAACAGTGCAGGAACAAAATAAAGCAACTTAAAGTAAAATATCACAAAACTAAAGATAGTAATGATAGATCTGGAGGCAGTCATATAACATGCCCTTATTACAACCATCTTGATCAAATTCTCAGCACTAAGCCAACAACCGAGCCTTGTTTTGTACTAGAGAGTAGTACTGTGGGGGATGAAGAAGAAAGGCCTGATCAAGAGGAGGATGTGGATGACTACCCAGTGCATGACATCATTGAATCAGGAAGGAAGATATGATAACTTTTACTTGCAAATCAACATCCCTTACTTGTATTTTTTGTTTTGTTTTGCATTCATTAATGTGGATCTACAATGCCGGTTCAACAACACTTTTGTCTACCGGCATCTCATTAACAAGAATTATGTTAACCACAAGTTGCGGTTGACATAAATTCTGTTTGTCTCCAGGTCCAATTTTTACATAGGGGGCTTGGGCCCCCCAAACTCCCCATATTATGGATTCTCAACTTCAGTCGGAGTTGACTCTGGGAGGGGGAGCATTACTGGGAGACAGTGTGCCCCTGTGTTAGGTGCACCAACACAGCTACCTGTTGTCAACCTGTCGATTTTGTACACGGGTTGGTAGGTCGCTGTGTTGGTGTCACTGATGGAGGCGCATACCCATTAATGTGCTGTTCCCTTCCCATTTTGTCTTCAACAGATGCTGATCATGTTGAGGAAACCTCCATGAGTACTGGAAGTGAAGTGACAACCGAGTGCTCATCTGGTCTGTCCACCTTGCATAACAGTGGGCTTGCTGCTGGTGATGCCTCCCCTACCTCCAATGCATCTTGCTCCACCGGATCAACCCAGAAGCGACACAGTGAGCCTCTGCTGAACCTGTGGGATAAAAAGAACAAGCCAGATGCAGGACCCGATGGAAGCTGTCTTTGAGCCAAACCAAAGACTGCTGCAAGAACAACATAGTGAACTCATTAAGTTAGAGAGAGAGAGAGGGCGTGGGAGGAGATGGAGATGAAGGAGAGGATTAGAAAGTATGAGGCAGATCAAAATGCGCAATTTTTTAGTAATTTGGTGATGGTGATGTCCATGCAGTTCCAGCATGTATGTGCAGGACCTGCCATGCAGTTAAGTACTTTGTTGTGGAGTCACTGAATATGCCTGTTGTTGGCACCCATAATGTGCAAGCTAGCTATTCGTGTATGTCATAGTAGTGATCAGCACACAGCTAGACACCCTGTGCTGTCCATGTCACAGATTCACAGTGGTGTCAGGCCGCAACCTTTCATTGACCCACCCAGTGTGCATGGATGTCCATGCTCATGGTAGCCAACATCCAAGTGGTAGGCATTTCTTTCTCCCACTCCCCAAACCCACAGTGCAGTTATTATTCAACAATCCTTCAGTGACACTGTCACTGTGCAAGACGGGTATGGTCATGTGAGCGTGCCAAAAGGTGTTAGGCAAGCCACGCCTACCTCTTCCCAAATACATGCCAACAGTGACTCACGTAGTGTTCAAGAGACATATGTACAAGCCATGAGCTTCACCCAGGATCTCATGAATGAGGAATTAACATGGATGGATCTGTAGTCTGTTCACACCAATATGAATAATAACACAAGAAATAAGAACCATAAGCTTGTTTTTGTTTGGGTTTACACTTATAAAGAACTGTTTCTTGACAATGGTTGTTGATCTTGTGACGTTGCACTTTGCTTGCGCTATTATTGTTGTTTGCACAGTTTTAAAATAATGCTGTTCAGATTGTTATACTCTTTATGGTACTCGCTATGCCTCAATGAATAATTGGGGTACATGTTGTAGTATTGTACCATGGCAGAGGTTAAACCTCATTTACTGATTTTTATTAAGACAGTGATTCATGATGATGAAATCATCATTTATCAGTTCTGCACTACTGCAGAGTAAACCAAATAAAAAATTGACAATTCAGGTATCCACAAATGTGATTAGTTGTAATACACTGCAAAACATTTAATGTAACATTGAAATTAAGTATTTTAACATTTAACAATAGTAAAACGATGTTTCAGTTACTGTTTTAGGAACATATTAATTCATTTTATTAGTGTTGCCAGACAGTTTACTCCATTCATTAACTTCCTGTTGAAACTTTACTATTTATACAAGCAACCAGATGTTTGAAAATAAGGAGTTTTATCCTCATAAGGAAATATTTATCCAATTGGTCAAACAAAGCCCATCTCGGTTGTCCATCATGTCTGTTTTCATGGATCCTAAAAAAAAAACCTTTTTTTTACCACATGTGGAGGACTGTGTGTTTTCATATTTCTAGCACCCTCATAAGTGAAAACCTGTTATTTAAATTACGCACAAGCTGATTCCCTGGGGAAGGATAACTGTAATAAAGGCAACCTGTTTATTTTTATTCTGGTTTTATATTGCACAATAGAATTATCGTTAAACTTCATGTCACAATAACCTTAAAACACCTTAAAAAAGGAGAATTGTAACAGTTATGTATCTTACAACACATTAAAAATATTTATGTGTCTGAGTAATCATATCACTGAACCGCTAAGAAACATATCTAGTGGTACAAGAAGTATTGTGCCAGTGCATCTCTCACAGAAGCAATCTGTCTGTTCATTGCTGCAACAGAAATTTCATTCATGGGTGCACATTCATTGTCTGTTGGTTGAGGGAAATGAGTGGTGTCAACCTCGGTGGCACAGTTATCCAGATACGCCTCAGCTTTGTCCTCACAGAGATTGTGAAGTGCACAACTAGCATCTATAATATAGGGGACATTGTCTAAGATTAATTCATTCCATTTCAGAAAACATCTTCACCTCCCCTTTAGGCATCCGAAGGTGCACTTCACCACCATCCTGGCACAGCTGAGGTGGTAATTGAAGTTGCATTTGCTTGGTTCTCTTGCATCACTGTAAGGGTCCATGGGCCATGGAAGCAGTGGGAAGGCGGGGTCACCCAATATCATGACTGAAACAGAAACATAGAAATTGTTGGCAGATAAAGACCGCTAGGCCCATCCAGTCTGCCCATAGGCCCTATACATGTATGCATTCACTCACCCTAAGTGTTCAATGGCTTTTCATCACTCCCTTCCCACCCAAGGTTCCCCTGTGCTTGTCCCAGGCATGTTTAAACCCCTCCACTGTGCTTGCCCCTACCATCTCTTGTGACAGACTATTCCAAGCATTCACCATCCTCTCTCTGTAGAAAAACTCCCTCACATTACCGCTTAATCTCCCCCAAACCCAATTTCATATTGTGCCCCCTCATTCTGGTATCTTTTCTACATTGGAAAAGATCTCCCATCTGCAGATTGTTTATGCCATTGAGGTACTTAAAAGTTTCCATCATGTCGCCCCCTTTCTCTCCTATCCTTCAATGAGTACATATTGAGGTCCCTTAGTATCTCCTCATATGTTTTGTGGTGCAAACCATGCACCATCTTTGCTACCCTTTTCTGGACAGCCTCCACCTTGTTTATGTCCTTACATATGTGTGGTCTCCAATACTGCACGTAGTACTCCAGGTGAGGCCATACCAGTGTTTTATACAATGGCATCACCACTTCCTACTAGTAACACCTCTGCCTATGCACCTCAGCATGCCATTGACCCTCCCTGCTGCCTTTGTGCACTGCTTTGATATCTTAAAGTCGTCAGATATGATAACCCCTAGGTACCTCTCCTCTCCTCTTTGATGATGGTCAGCACCTCCCCCCATCCTATAGCTCTCCCCAGGGTTCCCTCTTCCCAGGTGTATTATCTTGCACTTTTTCACATTCAACCTCAGTTGCCACACCTTCAATGATCTTTCAAGCTTCTCCAGGTCCCTCTTCATTTTCTGCACCCCTTCTGGAGTATCCACCCTGTTGTAGATCTTGGTGTCATCTGCAAATAGGCAGACCTTTCCTTCCAGCCCCTCTGCAATGTCACTAATGAAGACATTGAACAAGATGGGTCCAAGTACTGATCCTTGTGGCACTCCACTGGTCACCCCTCTCTCTCCAGATTGGATTCCATTTACCACCACCCTCTGCCTTCTGTCCATTAGCCAGCTTCTAACCCACTGTATCACCTTATGCCCCATGCCCAGACTACTCATCTTGTTAACCAGCTTTCTGTGTGGGACAGTACTGAAGGCTTTTCTGAAATCCAGGTAGGCGACATCTACAGACCCTTCCTGATTCAATTCCCTAGTCACCCAGCTGGGACACTAACACCACATATTTCATGTGCCAGCCCAGGATACAGCTTGACAGTCTTTGTTATGAAACACACTGGCATTGTGCACCTTCCCTGGCCACCTAATGCTGATATCCAGGAACCAAAATTTGTGGTTTACCAAAGCTTGCATTACCACTGAATTGTACGATTTTCTGTTAAAATACTCGGTGGCATTCCCTGGAGGTGAAATTATAGGAAAGTGGGTGCCATTCACTGTGCCACCACAGTTTGGGAATCCCCAATCTCGTTCAAAGCCCTGAATCATTTCAGCCACATTATGTGACCTTAAGAAGCAGGACATGGATTATGGCATGGCACACCTCGATGACAATGTCACCCACTGTTGACCTACCAATGCCAAACAGATGCCCAAGAGTCCTATATTCGATATTTGTTGATAGGCACCAGAGGGGGTAACCCATCAAAATGGCGACTGAACTTGAGCAACTCGGATATAAGCGACTCAAATTCAGTGCTCGTTAAGTGAGCTACCCTGAAAGGGTAGCGATGGGCGAACAGCAAGTCAACTGGAAGCAGAGGACAGGGAACAGAAGAGGAGGAAAGGTATTTGGGAGGTAGTGCTGCAAGAGGCTGTTAAGCTAGCCATGTGGTGTGGTGGTGAGGGTGGCTGGCTACAGTGGGAATGGTGCAGGGTTTGAGGCTGGGGAGGAGCACAATATTTTGTGTTTTGCATGTGGGAGTTAATGTTTTTTTACAAGGTTCTTCCCCTCCCTGTCATGCACCCCCCTGGAATTGAGAATCATTTTTGAGGGGGTACGGGGGGTACAGACCCCTCATAAATAACATAGAAAACATTTGTTTTCACCGGTGTTGCCTTGCTGGGATGGTACATCGCCGTATTGTTTTTTCGGTAATGTACACTAGCTGTAATGGCAATTGCTATTTTGTGATCACTGTTACAGTATGACATTGAACCACCAGAGGATTATGGATACTCACTTTGTGACAGGAACAGCCTTCTGAAATTTAGTGTCCATTCGTTCTATGTAGGGTCGAAGTTCACTACACAGAGCATCAAAGGTGTGTCTGGTCATCCTAAAGTTAACCACCCACTGGTCATCAGTCCATGAAACACACACAATGCTATCCCACCACGTTGTGAATCTGGGGTGAGACCACAGTGAATGAGGCACAGATTCACTTCCACAGCTACTCAGTATAAAATTATGCATCCAAACATGTGAACATACGAATGTGCCAGCAGAAACAGACCACCTGGTCTATCTACAGTACATCTGCTCTAGTGTGCAGCTAGCACCCCTAGTTTGCAGCTGCCCCACTCCCCTCTTTGTCATCCCACTGCCGCCTCCCACCTCCCCCACTTTCACTCTCCCCTGCTTCCTGTCTTATGCCCCTTTAAAGCTGTTCACAGATTTACATGATACCACCCATTCTGGTAGTGAGTTCCATTTTGCTACAACCCTCTCCATGAAACAGTGTCTCCTCATTTCTCTCCTAAATCTTCTCCCCTCTATTCTTAGCCTGAGACCCCTGGTGTCCCGGCCCCTCCTTAACTTGAAGACCCTGTCTGCCCCATACTTATTGATTCCCCTCAGATACTTGAAAGTCTCTATCATGTCCCCCCGTCCCTTCTATCCTTCAGAGTGTACATATTCAGGTCTCACTGCCTGCTCTCATAGTATCTCCCCTCCATTCCATGTATCATTTTCATTGCCCTCCACTGCAACCCCTCCAATAGTCTGATATCACGCTTTAGGTATGGCCTCCAAAACTGCACACAATACTCCAAGTGCGGCCTTACCAGTGACCTGTACGGGGCAAGATTACAACTCTCTGCCTGGATGAAAATCCCTTGCTATGCACCCCAGCATTTTGTTCACTATTTCACCCACTCTCCTGCATGGGGCAGTATTGTTCATGGTCCCTGTTACCACTACCCCTAGGTCCTTCTCCTCCTCAGTGATCCCCAGCTTAACCCCTCCCAGCCAGTATTCACTCCTTGGGTTCTTCACCCCGAAGTGCATAACCTTACACTTCCTTACATTGAACCCCATCTGCCAACTCTCTGTCCACTTCACTAGATTGCTTAGGTCCCCCTGCAGCTGCTTCCATCCCTCCTCTCCATCCACCACTGCTCCCATTTTGGTGCCATCTGCAAACAGACTTACCTTGCTCACCACCCCGTGCTCAATGTCTGATATGAAGAGCCCATATAATACTGGTCCCAGCACAGAGCCCTGTGGCACCCTGCTCATCACCGGCCTCAGAGTTGAGAGCTTCCCTCCCACCACCATCCTTTGTAGCCTCCCACTCAGCCAGCTTGTAATCCAGTTTGTCATTTTACCCCTACCCCTACACCAGTTAGCATCCCCACCCCAGCTGCCCATGAGGCACCAAATTGAAGGCCTTGCTGAAGTCCAAGTAAAGAACATCCACCACATGACCCTTATCTAGGTCACCTGTCACTCAGTCATAATACTGTATCAGGTTGGTTTGACAGGACTTCCCCGGAATGAATCCATGCTGCCTCACATCCTGGAGGACATTGCTCTCCAGGTACGACATCAGTCTTTCCTTTAGTATCATTTCCATGAGTTTCCACACTATGGAGGTGAGACTTACCAGATGATAATTACCTGGTTCATCGCGTGGTCTGCTCTTGTGTAATGGCACTACATGTGTCATCCTCCAGTCTAGTGGCACACATCCTGCCTCTAGTGAGGTGCTGTACAGATCTGCCAGCATCTCGGCCATCTCCCTCAGCACCCTGAGGTGAATACCATCCGGCCATGGTGCCTTGTCTACCCTCAGTGCCCTCTAGGACTCTACCTACCTCTTCCATCTGTCACCTCCTCTCTCCGTCCCCACCCTCCCAGCCCATGGTGGCAGTGGTCCTCTTTTTTCCATGAATACTGAGCAAAAGCATTCATTCAGTGCTTTGGCCTGTTCCTCTCCCTTTTCAGCCCACTGCCTACCCTTTTTTATCCTCACTATTGTCTCTTTGCACTTCCTTTCCTCCCTGATGTATCTGAAAAAGTCTTTCTCTGCCTCCCCCCCTTAATTCCCTGTGCTAATCTCACCTCCTTCTGGGCCTTGGCTTCTCTCACTTTTCTGGTCACTTCCCTGGACCATCTTGCATACTCATCCCTGTCCTCTTCCTTCCCCATCCTCCTATACCTCTGGTGCACCTCTCGTCTTACCCTCACCACCTCCACTACCTCGCTGTTCAGCCAGCATGGTTTCCTTGCTCTGCTCCTCTTACTCTGTGTCTTGGTGCAGGCTTCTGTTGCCTCTGTAATCCACCATTTAATAATTTCCCATTTCTGCTCCATGTCCATCTCCTTCCTTATGCCCTCCAGTTTCCCTTTCAGTACTTCCCGCATCATCCCAATGTCCACCCCCCTGAAGTTTATCACTCGGGTTACTGAGTTCTCTGTCTCCCTACACATCGTGATATTAAACCACACCATTTGGTGATCACTGTCGGCTAGTGGGTCTTCCACCCTTAAATCCCTTACTGCCTCCCCATTCGACATTACCAGATCTAAAGTGTTCTTTAGCCTAGTAGATCCACTGACCAGCTGTATCAGTATAACCTCCTAGACTGCATCCAGGAGTACTTGCTCCCTAGCACTGGAAGTGACTGGAATGCTCCGGTCAACCCCCTGCAAGTTGAAATCCCCCACAATGACCACCTTCCCTTTTCTACATACCTTTCTGATTTGTCCTTCTAATTCCCTATCAAACTCCTCAGACTGGGACAGCAGCCTCTATACCACCCCATACTTCAGTTTCCTACCCCTTGAATCTAGGAGCTACAGCCAGATTGCCTCTGTTCTCCTTTCCTCCTCCTCGTCCCTTGTGCATTTGATCCCGTCCCGACCCTCACATAGACTGCCACCCCACCCCCTCCCTCCTCATGGTCCTTCCTGTATAATTTATACCCTGGGATTGCCAGATCCCAGTCCCAGTGCTTGATTGCCAGTGTTTCCGTGACAGCCGCAGTATCCACCCACCACACTGCCAAGCGTGCCTGAAGTTCCGCTGATTTGTTGCCTAAGCTTCTTGCGTTCAGCAAGACCACCCTCCATCCTGCCCCCTTCCCTTCATCACCCTCCATCTCCTCACTTCTACTCCCTCCCTTTTTCAGCCACTCTGAATCCTTCCCTGCTAGCCTGGGAGTAGGCTGTGATTCCACTGTATCAGATCCCTGCCTACCTGCTGTCCACTTGCCACCCCCAACTAGTTTAAATCCACCTTTGTCACAATATACCGCCCCAATCTTTGCTTTAATACCACCTTCCCCTCCCACTCAGGTGCAGCCTATCCCTTGGAAACAGATTGTTATTATCCCAGGTACTGCCCCAGCCGCCCACAACTCCATACCCCTATGTTCGACACCATTCTACCAACCATGCATTCAACTCCCCAATCCTCTCCTTTCTCACTGTGCTTGTACAGGGTACTGGGAGCACCTCCGAGAAGGCCACAGACTCACCAATCTCCTCGCACAACCTTCCCACTTCCTCAAACCTCTCCCTTGTTACCTCCACCATTTCCCCTGCTAGGTCATTTGTTTCCACATGTACCACAATGTGCAGTTTCCTCCTACCCCTCCTTGCACACCTTAGGATTGCCTGTCCTGCCTTGTCTGCCTTTAATCCCGGTATAGACTCCACCCATATCCTACCGTGCCTCTCCCCCTTGCTGCCCCTTCTGATCCCCTTGAGTATGGAGTCTCCCAACACCAGTACACCCCCTCCTCTTTCCTTGTGCCCGTCACCACCCCCCTACCCAGTTTCTCATTCCTGGCACCACTCAAGATGGTGCTTTCACCATTTTCCCCAGTGTCTTCCCTCCTGCCCCTCTCAATTGATACCCCTCCTCCTCCTCCTGTTTGACTGCCAACCTCCCTCTCCCTCCTCACCTCTCCAAGTATTATCACTTCCCCTGCCATGCTGTGCTCAATCTCTCGACTAGTAGTGCCCCTCAATCCCTCCTCTTTGTGAGTACTATCCCTTGCACAATCTCCTCCTGTGTCCTATTCTTCCCCATGTGTCGCTAGTACAGCAAACATGTTCTCTACCCTATTTGCATTACTATGTGTTTTCTCCTCCCTCCCTCCTGCCTACCGCTGCTCCTCTTTCGCTAGGTTCTACTAGAGTCTACCTTTCATCGGCTGGCTTCCTGTCTAGTTTTTCCCCTCCCCAGCTCCTCCCTTGACCCACTGTTCCTTCTCTGTGGTGCCCCAGATACTCTCAGATGTCAGCCCTTCTACCAACGCAACCCTCCACTCCCTTCTCAACCTCCCCAGCTCCCTGCTAAGCCACTGAACCTCTTCCTTGAGCCTCCTTAGCATACCTCTCAATTGTCCCTGATTTACAGGAATGTCCCTGATTTTGACTCAGAAATTTCTTCTGTCCCTCCTAAATTTTGACATTTCTGTCACAGAAGAGAAGGGATTTGAATCACAAAATAATGCCAGCCTTTGGTGTTATGTTACATTTTTAGTTCTCATTAAGAAAATGCTATTCACACTAAGAAACATGTTGTACACAGCTTCTGGAACTAATATTACTATTTTTTCAGATGCGCCCCTGATTTTGGTCATTTGTCCCTGATCATTTTAAGCCTTGTTCCTGATTTGTGATGAGGGAGGTTGAGAGGTATACTTCTTAGCCTGTGGCATATTGGGCACCCTCCAAGCCTCCACAGTATGTTCATCCACACTACTGCCCCACAGCTATTGCACTCCCCAATCCTACCCATAGTTCACACTGCCTATACAGGACAGTGAAATACAGTCTCTCTGTACTGATTGCAGTTGTTTACGAACCCAATCACAAACTCACCAATAGTGTTCCCAAGTCTCACAAACACATACAGTCCAGTGTGTGTCCAGTCCAGCTAACAGTGTGTGTATGCAGACATCAGGTACCGTATGATGTCACAGGCTACCAGTATAAGGGAATTGATGCGCTATGGGTCAGTGGGGGAGGGTTGGATCCCTCCTGAGTACTAGAGACAAACAATCAGCTACCCCAGCAAACCCTCACTGAGACACTCAGCTGCACCAGCAAAGTCCCCTAAACAGGTACCTTTCCAGCTTAAGTCAGAAAGCCCCCCGGTACCAATTGAAAACAACCAGAAGTTGCAAAAGGAACAATTATAGCATTAAAATCAGTGAAAATCAACAGATACTTCCCTGAGATGTGTCTGCTTCCCTCCCAAGCTCCACTCCTGTGACTCAGCCCCAGCTTCAGTTAGCAGTAACTCTGATGAGGCCCAAGTCCAGACAATTATCTCCCCTTCCCCAAGCTACCGGGCTAGACACACACATACACACACACACACACACACACACAAAAATCTAGTTCCTACAAACCCCCAAACAGGTACCTTTCCAACTTAAGTCAGAAAGCCCCCTCGTACCAATTGAAAACAACCAGAAGCTGCAAAAGTAACAATTACAGCATTAAAATCAGTGAAAATCAACAGATACTTTCCTGAGATGTTTCTGCTTCCCTCCCAAGCTCCACTACATGCATGGTGATCACTGACAACAAATACTTTTTGCAAATCTACTGCACATGTTTGGATCTGTGCTGTCTGTATATTTGAACTTTACTCTGTATTGCCCTTATCTCATTCTGTCTGCAGAACCAGTGGTACAGATGCAGAACAGACAGCAGGTCAAAATTGCTAGCTTCCATCATGCCCATTGTCTGTTTACATGACAACGAGCAGGGCATGATGGGATTGCTGCCAGCGTGATGATGTCATGCAAAACATTGTGGGATACATGGTGAGATGGCACAAAAATGTGTGCTTCCAAATGGATTACATAGATGGAGGAATGAGGATGAATGCGGATGTGACAATATCTGCCTGTAACATTTTCAAAAACGTTACCACCAGAATGTGGGCACTCCAAAATGGTAAGGGCTGTAACATTTTAAAAAATGTTTACACAGGCATCTTCATAGTGTGGACAGGGCCTTAGGTGTGTACACGCTGTAAAGTTCACCCTTCTGAACCATGATCTGCCAGTATCCCATAAACCAGTTGTTTTCCATGATGCTTTGCTGCATAGAAACCAGGAAGCGAGTAGCGCAGTGGGTTTAAAGTTATGTAGATTTTAGAAGCTGTCAAATTCATTGGGGGAGCTGTCATTAGATGAGCCATCAAATACATATTAAACAATGGCAGATCGTGCTGCTAGCTGGTCAGAAGAGGTGACCAAGCTGCTTTTGAACTACTGGTTCATGGAAGCAGTGCAAGAGGAATTAAATAGTTTTAGAAGAAACAGTAAAATATATGAGAAGATTTCTACTCATCTAATGGCAAAAGGGAACAATCACACTGCCAAGCAGTGTAGAGAAACAAATTAAACAACTGAAGGTGTGGTACCACAAATTCAAAGATAGTAACAGGAAGTCTGGTAGTGGCAGAGTAACATGCCTGTTTTATGACAAACTGGACCACATACTGGGAACCAGACCTACATCTGTCCCACCCACTGTTATCCAGAGTGGTGATACTTCTTTTGAAGAGGAGGACAACATAGCCCAAGAAGATGTCACATTTGAGGTCCTCTATGGCGATGGTGGATATTATGGAAGTGTGCACTGTGGTGTCACCTGTTGAACTCAGCATAGTAGGTGACTCCCTCACACTGTGTCATGAATAGCACCTTGTGCTTACATTCATTGCATTGGTTTCAAGAGTAAATAATCTTTTTCCTTTTTATACTCTGTTATGTACGTGATTTGTCTTGGTTTCCCACCCACCCACCCTGGCAGGTAGTGCAATACCACCATGTCCCCTCCCATAGCAAACCATAAGCAGCTACTGGCACAGTCCTCCTCTCTCCATCATGACTGGCCACTGACTGCTGTCAGTGAGCAAGTTCTATGAACAGGATATGCTGATTGACAGCTCAGTTCCCAACCTGCCATGGAGCAGAGAGGAGGGCTGTGCCAGTAGCTGCTTATGCATTGTGACTTGGGGAGAGGACAGCAGGATGGTAACACAGTGTTGATTGTGTGGGGTGAGTGTCATGACATTGATGGGATGTGGGAGGGGGTTGGGCATAGAATAATAAATTCAGTTACATAGGTCCTCCAAAGTACAATTAGGTTATGCCCCCTTTTTAACCAAAAAAAAATGGTTTGCATTTCCCGACCTGTCTTTTAAGATATACCATATTCTTGAAATAATTTAATAAAATCAAAACATAATGGTAAGGTGTATAACTAGATTTCTATTTTATTGCTGCTGTATCTGCTCAGATTTCTCTGCAGCACATTATTGCATGGGAAACACCATGGGCTGGATATTCAAACTGCACCCAAAAAGTGCGCAATAGCAGGAGCAAGCACAAGTCCATTGCGCCCATGCACAATAGAAGCGATATTTAAAAAAGGAGCATGCCAAATTGCGCCAACAGCTAACGTCTGAATATCACACAACCTGTGCCATAGCGCAACTAGGTAGGGGAAGCTGAGCAGACACGATGCGCTATGGCGCAACAAGGGATGTCCAGCTGAGCAGCCCAGAGGTGCCATATTGCAAGCAGGGAGCCCCCCAGCAGCAGAGCAATGTAACTGCACAACCAGGGAGGTAGGTAGGGGCCCACCACCCATGCCACAGATGGCCACAGGAACACACAGCAGAACTGACAATGTGCCCCCACACCCCAAGCACAGCACAACTGGAAGAGGGCTGGAATATCCACCGGCCCATGGGGACAAGCAAACTATGCACAGCTGGGCCATGGTGCCCCAGCACACCCTCCAGCAAGCTGAGACTGCCACACAAGGAGGGCGGACCACCCTGTGCCACACCAGCCCCCCCAGTGCACAGCACACCCTGCACTGTGACCCCCAGACACCCCCCATGAGCAGTGACCACCACTGCAGGAAACCCCATGCATACCACCACCACACCGTCACACTGCAACCTCGTGTACCACAGAACCATACAAGCCAGTCCCACTATGAGCACCCAGCAGTGGGTGGCAGCACACGGCAATGCAACAATGGCAGACACAGTGCCAACATGCACAATCCCCCCTGAGGCACAGCTGAGAAACTGACCATGTGTCGGCACAAGAGGTACCCCACACGGGAAAGGGCGTGCCCCTGACACCACCACCATTGATACAGTACCCTGCACAGTAGACAAATGACACATCCCGACCCACCACTAGCCACAGCAACCAGCACAGACACCCATAGTGGTGCGTGGAAGCATGCATCACACCGGATGCAACACAGTGCAGGGGGCAAACACACACCCATACCCAAGGGGACAATAACACAAGGATGCAGTAGTGTGGCAACCAAGCCCCAGTGTGGGCCCATGAAAACTGAGCACACACAGCCTGCAGTCCTCCATGGCACAGGAGTGACACCCACCCTGTGCAGGCACTGTGGTCCCATACGCCACCATCATATGCCTGGAGCACAAGTCACAGACAGTGGTGCACAGCCCCCTGCAACACACACAAGCCACAGCATGGAGGTGGGACATCAACTGCGGAGGCCACAGTGTCACCCGAGGCAAACATGCACCACACCAGTGACAGGAGGCAACCCAGCATTGTGACGGTTACAGTGGATGACCTGCATGGACAGCCACCACTGACATGGCAGCAGACCTTGCAGGCCACAGACATGCAAGGGTGTCAGCTGCACAGGCCAAGGACGGGTTGACAGGGGCACAATGGACACAGAGCATGCACCATGGACCACTGCACACAGTAATGCAATGCACAGGGAACAACACACACCACAGACACCAACTGATAGCTACTCCCACACCATAGACACTTCCCCACGCACATACACACATACTCATGACTGCACCACCCCAGATGCCATGCACACCACTGCAGCTGAGCACCTATAGCCAGCTGCAAATCAGAGACCACCACAGTATTCATATCAAAATATTTATATTGCAACATATAAAACACAACTATATACAGAAAACTATGTACATATGGGGAGAGGGACAGAAACAAAGTGGGGGTGGATAAGGGGCAGGGGTGAACATATGGGAGAGGGAAGGCGGGGTGTGAGGGTTGGTCAAAGGGGGTAAGGTGTGGGTAGGCACATGGGGACATTAGTGGCTGGCCTGGTCCTCCTCCGCTTGGCGCTGTCGTCTGGCCCTTCTCCTCCTCCTGACCCCATGCTGGTGTATGTCCCTCAGGATCTGCAGGGACTCCCTTGCCACCTGCAGCAGCTCTTGCACAGCCTGCTGTATCCGCAGGAGTAGCCGTTCACCTAGGATGAGGGATCAGAGTCAATAGGTGTGACTGTCCATCCCCCTGCAGCCCACCCATTATGCATGGCATACACCATGTGCCACGCCTGTGATGGTGTGCACCCACCCACAGTGACCGTGTCCACAAGACATGCCCAACCAGGCAGCAACAGCCATATGGACCACTGCACACACCCACCATGTCCTGCACAGCACCACCAAGGCCGCATAGTAACGTGGCTATGCGGTGTGCAGGCAGTGCCACAGCCATGTGCCCAGTGCATGCATGGACCACCATTGACACACTCCCAGACATGCAGTGCCACTGGACAGTGCTGACTGTCACAAGTCCCGTGCATGGCAGTGCTGTCCATGGATGGTGGCCATGCCTGCTTCCCACCCTGTTACACAGCATGCAATAGTAATCATGGTGCCATGGCACTCACCCTCATCGGGCTGATGTTGTCGGTGGTGCTGGTCCCCACACGCCTGTGTGTGCTGCATCCTCCTCCCTCCGCTGCCGCTCCCCCATCCGCCGCCGCTCGTCCATGCCTGTGGGAGGGAAAAAGGGGAGAAAAACATCAGTACAATCCCAAAGCAAAGTCCCCCTGCCCCAATGTGTGTGCCCACCCACCCAGCCAGACCCACCCACCCCATACCCTGTAAACACCGCCACAGCCAACCCTAGACTATCCCTCCCCATGTGCTGGACACATAAGACAGTGTTACCCATATGGACAATACAAGTGTGTAAACGTATCACCCACCTGGACAAGGCACCATGCCCCTCCCGGCATGCGACCGCAGACGGGCCAGTAGCTCTGGCTCCCTCCTCCTGAGGTCCCCATAATGGTGCTTGCACTGCTCCAAGGTCCTCCTGTGTCCAGTGGTTGCCTCCAGGTCAGTGGCCACCTCCTGCCAGACCTGGGTCCTAGCCCTGTCCAGTGCCTCATCACCGAACAGTGGGCCATAGTGTGGCTCTACAATGGCCACAAGGTTGGCCAACTCAATGGCACTCCATTGTGGGGCTCTCCTGCGTGCCATCTCAACCGCTATAGTAGGCAATATGGTGCTCTGCAGCGTGATACCCCACATGGAAATGCTGCGCGGTACAGCGCCGCCATTCCCTATCGTGCTGTTACCGAACAGCACGATAGAGGTGCAGCCATGCCGGACGTATGGCGTCAAGGGGCAAGGTCAGGCACAGGGTCATGGGTCTCTGGCACAAGGCCACACACAGCACCATCGGACGACTATGCATCTAGCGCGATTGGTTTCCTGTGTGCCAGCGCCACAGTGAACTATCGCACAGTTGTGCCACAGCACCATGTAGTGACCCTTGCTATAGCGCCACTGGCACAATGGTGGCAGTGCCCTGCATTGCCTAACACGCACAGCACATCATCAGTGCGGCAGACGCCTGTGTAAGCTACCTGGGCATGCGCAGTGAGGTGTACTACGCATGCCACAGAACTGCGCCATTGGCTCAGCACGTTCAATACAATTGCGCAAAGCGCAACGGCGTGATATTCAGCCGTAATATGCTAATCATCCGATCAGCCATTCAATGGCGCAGAAGCACGATTTGCATCTAATTAAGGTTGCTCCTCACCTAATTTGCATGGATTGCGCTATATAGATGTGACAATGTTCTGCAATGGCCATATTCGGTTACTGCAGTTTATTGGTGAGTTGCATGCTGTGTGGGGGTCTGGACTGTGGTATCAGGGACATGCTTTGTACTGCACAGTCACAGGTAACCACTGTCATCCTTACAGGCTGAATAATGACCGAGCGAGGTCTGGGTGAGGAGGACGACGATGGTGGGCGGAAGAGGAGGCCTAATTTCACAAAGGCCGAGATGGAGGCACTCTTCGAGGCCTACCTTGATCAGGAGCCACTGCTTAGTGGACGGCGGGGCATCCCTCAGGCCCGTGCTGCTGCATGGGAGGAGGTGGCACGTGCCATCAACCTGCACGGCAGCTACCAGCGCTCCGTACAGGAGTGTAAGAAGAAGATGGGTACTGACAGGAGGAGGGTGAAGGTGGCTGCCATCAGGGTGGCACGTGCTGCAACAGGCGGGGGCCAGCCGGAGGTGGTGCAGCTCACACCGGCAGAGGACAGGCTTGCTGCAAGCATGCAGTGCAGTGCCATAGAGGGCGTTCCAGGAGGTGGCTTCCAGACGGGTGGTAGCCCATCACTGCATGGTAAGTCATGGTCTGTCTGTGGGGGGTCAGGGTAGGTCACATGCAGTAACGTGACTTTACTTTCTGTTACAGATCCTGCGTGTCTGCAGGGGTCAGCGGTGGAGGGCCTGTCCACTGCAGACAGTCATCTGGTGTTGGAGGAGGGACCATCCACCTCCACAGGTATACGTCGAGCATTGCAACAGTGGGGCCGCCTGGCCATCCACACTGATGTCATTGAGACAGGTGTAGGGGAAGCCCTTCCTGTGTCTCAGCGATCTGGCATCCAAGGATGCTAGCACACTGTGGCTGTGGCTGTGGCTGTGGCAGAGACCTGCACCAATGATGAAGACACGACCATCATGGGCAGTGACATGTGTGTGCCACGGAATGGACACACAGCAGGCCAGCTCACGCCCATGGACCTGGCTGGTGCTGACATGTGGGCCGGCGTGTCAGCACAGTCCCAGGCTGTGCCTGTCAGCACCAGTGGGGCAGCACCGGTGTCTGGTCAGGACAGTGGGACTGTTGTGGCCACAGCAGAGACATGACAGATCCTTTGGGCACAGCAGGCGGGGGGGTGGCAGCAGCAGTCTCCCACCGGGACTGGGGGTTCAGGATTCAGTGGTGGCATCCATGCACCACCTGTGTACTTGCCCATACCTGGTTCTGGTGAGTAGCACCCACTCTCAAGGGGTGCTGAACATCAGGCCCTTGCATATCTTGAGAGACGGGATGCCGAGGTGGCAGACAACCTCTTTGACGAGCACACCCGCCTACTGCAGGCATCGGTACAGCAGCAGATGCGGCTTGCAACGTCCATGGAGGCACTGTGTGTGGCTCTGGAGCGGCCCGAGGAGCAACGCAGCAGGGACACCAATAGGATCGTGTCACGGATTGACCATTTGCGGGAGGATGTGACCGCTGCCATTGACAGGCTTGCACAGCCATTAATTGCTGTCATGGCCACAATGGGCACACAGTCAGGTGCCCATGCATTGCTCACACCACGCAGTGCACTGTCCACTCCCCGTTCCCGGCATCGTGCGACACCCACCTCTGTCGGGTTGGGTTCAGCTGTGGGCATCCCGAGCACCCTGGTGCAGGAATGTTCGGTGTGCTGCAGACCCCTATGCGGGCACAGTCACGTTCACACAGTGGAACCCCTGGTGGACCATCGGTGCCACCCCATGAGGCCCATAGTCAGCCTGCCAGTGCTGCTGGGTCTCGGCAGGGCTGCCCATGCATCTGAGGTGGACATGGCACTGTGCCACAAGAGTGACCTGTCTCCCAGCGCTGGCACTGTCTGATGCTGCCCTGTGTGCATTGTGTGTTATTCGGTGGGCAGTGCACGGGTGGGTGCCCGGCCCTGCACGCAGACACATGGTCCACCTGCACACCCTCCCGGCTGCTGTCCACAGGTACGTGTGCATGATGATGCCTGCATTGCACTGTACACCAAAGTGTGATGGTGCCCAGCATCTGACACACGCGCATGGACAGTCAGTGGATGTGGTGGCCTGTGGACATGTGTGTTGCTAGTGTTTGCATTCGGCTCGGTTTTACACCTGACCCTGTGCACTTTGTGCCATTATAAGCGTGGTGTGTGTGTGTCCGTCCATGGCGCAGGTTACTGTTCACCCTCTCTGGTTGTATGTGTGTGTTGTGCCCTGCCACATCCCTTGCCAGCATGCATCCCTGGTGTGTTTCCATGCATGTACGTGGGTGTGCCCCAGCCACTGGTGGCTGCACATGGCACCATGACTTACCCGTGTTGGCTGAAGTGCTCCTCTGTGATGGTGTCCCGGTGCTGCTGTGCCAGCCGGATCAGTCGGGGGTCCCATTGGCCAAGCGGGGGCTGCCCATCCCCATCATCACCGGCGTCACCATTGTCCCCATCATTGTTCCCCTCTTTGACCTGTACAGCTATCCCACAGTCTTTGGCCATGTTGTGCAGGATGCAACAGGCCAGGAATATCCCACAGGCCTTTGAGGGACTATACTGTGGGCACCGCAGAGGTGTCCAGGCAACGGAAATATGCCTTCAGCATCCCAAACACCCGCTAATGATGTTGCATGTGGCAGCATGTGCCTCATTGAAGTGTTGCTGCGATGGGGTCGTGGGCCGCCGGTAGGGTGTGAGCAGCCAGGGACGGAGTTGGTATCCACTGTCACCTGTGTGAAGATAGTGGAGGTTAGTGTCTTGTTCAGCTTCAGACTGCCCCAAGCCCTGTGGGCCACACCCATGGCACCTCTGGCCATACCCCTCCCTTGCCCATGACATGACAGTTCTACATACATACTCACCCACTAGATGACCTGTGGGGATGTCCCCACTCTCAAATCGATGGCACAGTGCCAACTGTTACCAGATGAAGGAATCATGTGCTCCCCCAGGGTGCATGGCACAGACATTGATGATGCACCCACTGGCATCGCACACCACCTGGCAGTTGACATTGGCATATCCCTTACGGTTCATGTAGGCGGCACCCTCAGGGCCAGGTGGTGTGCGTATGGCCACATGGGTGCAGTCTATCGCCCCTAGCATGCCAGGCATACGTGCTACCCTGTGGAACTCCTGCATGTTTGCTGTGTGCTCCGCCGCAGTGCTGGAGAAATGGATGTACTCCGCAGCATGTGGCAGCAGTGTGCTGAGGAATTGGGTGAGGATGCATGATGTGGCCGACTGTGTTATGCCTGTGGTGTCCCCGCTTAGTCTCTGGAAGGTATCTGTGGTGAACAAGCACATGCAGGCTGTTACCTTTGTCTCCACTGACAGAGCATGACTCCATCATGTGGGTGCCTGCATCACATCACTGCACAGCTCACAGAGCCACCTCAGTATTGCCCTGTTCAGGTGGTACCGGCCCACAATCTCGATATCTGTGTGCAGCTCAAAGCCGGTGCAGGCTCGGTACTGCCTGTTTGGGGCATACCATTGACGGGCCCTTCCATGGCCACGTCCCCCTGCAGCATGCCTTCTCATCCCCCTCATTATGGCCTCCATGTGGAAGGTGGCACTGGCCATGTCCCTGGCTTGTGTTCCCCCCCCCAGCAGCTGTTGCTTTTTCCCCGCTGTCCTGACTGCTACCTCCCCTGCACCGGGTACACCTACTGGCCTTTGCTTTGTGTGGCCCCACACACCTTCCCTTGCCCCTCTTGTATGGTGTGGTTTCCCTGACCTGCCCTCTTTTGTGCTGCTTCCCTGTGCCTGTCTCTCCCCCTGCCTCATGTGGCTTCCCTGTAGCGTTCTTGCGCCTCTTCCTTGCTTCTTTTTATTTTGGCTCATTTCCGCTATGGCGCAACTTCCGCCTGCTCCACTGTTGCACATTGCGCAAGTCTTTGAACAGCGCACTGCACCATTTATGCATGGTTCCTTCCCCTTCGGTTGCACATGTCTTCATTATCATTGCACTGTTGCTCAGCATGTTTTCAGTGGTGCAACTGCCTCCTGCTGAATATCGCAGAATGACGCATTTTCTGACTTGCGCTGGCGCAACCCTATTGCGCATTGCACAACCCTTTTGAATATCCAGCCCCATGTCTTTGTACTATCAGCTTAGTTTTCTTCCTGCTAAAACTGGTACATGTTTTATTACATAATGTGGTAAGACATGTACTGGTTTTAGCATGGGATATTGTGATATTGAGAACTCAGTCCAGGGACAGCAGCAACAAAATAACATTTAGTAATACACTTCAATATTACATTTCTGTCTTCATATCATTGTATTCGTTTTGTATATTTTACTTTGTTTTTCTATTCCGTTCCCACTCCCCCAAGATGCATCTGTAAATGTACTGGTTCCAGCTCAGTTTGAGATTCCTGCTGGAAATAAGTAACTAACCAGCTACAGAACTAGATAAATAAATAATCAATTGTAGTTTTCTTAACTGAAGCTTCAGCGAATAAAACAAAATCTCAAGGTTTATCCAAAAAAGCGAGAAATAATTCCATTCTGGATTTAATTTGCTTAATTTCAACATAAAAAATGAAGAAAAAAAAAACTTCTGCAGTAGTTCAAATGGCAATGGTCAGTAGAAGCTTGGAAGATTAACAAGATGCGATTTATGTTTTGTCTGATTCCATGATTCTGGTCTTGGCCAGTTCTATTAGCCCATCTGGCATTGCTGAAAGGTATGGGGGTTGACTAGCTGTCTTACCACCAGATTCTCCTGCGAGACACCAAATTCAAAAGTTTGATCATTGCCATCACACCCCTTTCTCTGAGGAAACAGCACCTTGAAGAGGCATTGAACACTTCTTGTCACCTGTCTATCACAACATCTAAACTTAAATTGGGACTTTAATGCTGCAAACTAATTGTGCAAATGTTGCCGAGTGTGTGTGTGTGTGGGGGAGTGTTATTTCCTGGTCCCTGTCCGCTTATGCTGTCACACATTTTTGTTGCAGTGGGGAAAAGAATAAATGAGAAGTAGGTTGCAGAAACATTTTTACTGTGTCAGTTGGGCAAAGAAATGCTCTTGCAGAGGTTACAGAGCAAAAACCTTCTATATACATTTCAGTTTTTTTTTATTTATCCCACAGTAGCCTGGTACAGTGACACATTTCAAATGAATTACAGCCTTCATATCTTTAGGTACTCATAGAAATAAAAGAAGTCTGATGCTATTAAGATTAACAGTATTACTTGGTATTACTTGGTTCAATAGAACAGAAGAAGGCTGAGGCCCATCAAGACTATTCCCCACACAGTGTGGGACATTGTTTAATAATTTTCCCGAATCCAAACATCCAGTTTGTTTTTAAAACTAATAGTACTAGAAGCCACAATTATATCTTGAGGCAGGGAGTTCCATACACAGGGAGCCCTTACTGTAAAAAAGTTTCCCCTTTTGCTAGTTCTATAGTTTTTAACATGAGCTATTTATTATGTAGTCTTGAAACTAATCTCCTTTTGGAAAATGTCAAACCATATTGTTCCATAAGATCTGGTGATTAAAGTAGATTAAAAACTAGGAGCATATCACCTTTTAGTCTTCTGTTTTGAAGAGAAGAGAGACCAGTAGCTTGTAGTCTAGCCTGATAGTCCAATTGTGCCAATCTAGGAACCAGTTTTGTTGCTCTCCTTTGGACCTGTTCTAGTATGGCAATATCTTTTTTTAGGCCAGGGTTCCAAAAAGGGGAACCATAATCAAGATAAGGTAGGCCCTAAAGAGTGGAATAAGGCATTGTTCAGCATGGTTAATGAAAGCTCGGTTAATTTATCTCAAAAGTCTGTTAGCCATACATGCAGTTTTAATACAGTTATCCCTAGGCGTAAGTTTATTATTAATGTAAATACCTAGATCTTTCTGACAATTAGACGAATGAAGTGGAAATCCATTAATGTGGTATACCGTATTTGGGTTGTTTTTGCCAAAGTGTATTACCATACATTTATCTTGATTAAAATGCATATAATTTTGGTTAGCCCAAAGTATAGATTTTTCCAAATCTACTTTCGATGAAGACATATTGTCATAAGTATCAACCTTGCCCCCTAGTTTAGTGTCATCTGCGAATTTAATCATATAGTTATTAGACGCATGTTGTAAATCACTAATAAAGAGATTAAACAATGTAGGTCCCAGAACTGACCCTTGTGCGCCACCACTTGTCACTTTACCCAGGTCAGATAAGGTGTCATTAATTCTAACTCTCTGGGTTCTATTAGTCAGCCAATCAGATGTCCAATTAACAATGTCAGATGACAAGCCTTAGTTACACATTTTTATAATTAGTTTTTCATGTGATACTTTGTCAAAAGCTCTACTAAAATCCAGTAATATAACATCAGAAGGAATACCCGCATCCAGTAAAGCACTTATATTGTTATAGAAAGATATCAAATTAGTAGTGCATGAATGCTTGGGAGTGAATCCATACTGAAGGGAATCATGAATGCCCAATTTTTCACATTCCTGTTCAATCAAAGTCTTCATTACCCGTTCCATTAACTTGCCAGCCACAGAGGTCAAACTGATAGGATGATAATTCTGCACACAGCTTCTATTACCTTTTTTAAATATTGGGGTAACTGTTGCTGTTCGCCAATCGTATGGTACAGATTTTTCTTGCAAAGATTTGTTAAAAATAATTGACAAAGGTATAGAAATATTTATAGAGGTTTCAATCAGAAACCAGGGATGAATATCATCAGGACCAGGACTAGTAGTCCTTTTTAGTTTACATATAGCTTGTAAAATATCGGTTAAAGTAAATCTGTGGATACCTGCTTGCTGAGAATGAACAGGGATGACAGAGGATTGTTGAGAAAAAACAGAACAAAAATAGTTATTGAAAATATTAGATGTATCAATATCTGATAATTGAGAGCCATTTTTAATAAGAGGGCCAATGGCCCTAAAAGTACCCATTTTTTATTAATATAGGAAAAAAGTGATTTGTGGCAATCCTTGTTATGAGCTAATTTGAATTCTCGCTTAGTTTTAGACAATTTAATAGAATGTTACAAGTTTTTAACAGATAATCTATATTTGTTCAGTAAAATGGTTTTATGTAGAAAGGAGCTTTTATTAAGTTTTCTGAAAAGTTTAATTTTCCAATTGATCTGATTTTTAACGGACTTGTTAAACCACGGGGGTGTTTTTCCCTTACTATTCTATTTTCTTTTTGATGGGATATATACATTTTCCAGATAGTGGACAATGCTTTTAAGGGTATTCCATGCTTGCTGAATTGTACATTTGAAAAAAAGTGATTCCCAGTTGATGTTTTCTAAATATTTATTAATTTCAGAAAAATTGGCATTATTATAATTCTTGATATTTATTGAATTCCTTTGTATGGTTGTATCTTGTTGAATTTCAAAAATGATAGAGGAGTGATCACTAGCTCCAAGTGGGTCCCAAATATGGAGGCTACTAATTTGTGCTTCAATGTTTGTAAGTAATAAATCCAAAATATTAGAGCCCCTAGTAGGTTCAGTAATAAGTTGTCGTATTGGTTATCACCTCTATTAATCCCTTTTCGGCACAGGAATGACCAGAAAAAGAGTCCCATTGATATGCGGCATGTTAAAGTCTCCAAAAATAACTGTATCTTCAGATTCTGAAAAGGTCAAAACCTCATTTAACATATTGATTGTGTAGTCTGAATCAGCAGACAGGGGTCTGTAAATGTTTCTGACAGTAATATGAGTGCCCCTTTAACTGAATTTTGACCCAGATACTTTCCAAAGAATAAGGGGAATGTACTTCAAAAGACAGGATGTCATTTCGTACATACATACAAACCCCACCACCTTGTTTCTTAGTTCTATTTTTATAATATAACTTATAATTTGGGATTTCTCTAGACCAGATTGAGGTTGCATTCCACCAAGTTTCTGTAACCCCCACCACACTTATATTTAAAGTTACATTTAGCCTCAGGTTCTGCTAATTTGACCTGATTTAAAGATCTTGCATTTAAGGCCAGAAATTTACATTTATTTATAGTAGTATGTTGGTATTTTTTTAGAGACTTGGGAACATACCCATTCTCCCCCATGGATTTTAGTTTAAACAGTGATTGATAATGGTAATGATATTTTTCCCAAAAGTATACTGCCTCTACGACTAAGATGTAAACCGTCCAAACAAAATAAAGAGGTTCGATCCAAAAATGTTTCCCAATGGGTAATACAAGGTATGTCTTGTTTAAGGCACCACTTCCTCAGCCATTCATTAATGGCTTTGATTTTCCGTGTCATGGTTAGCATTGCTCTTGGAAAGGGTAAAATTTCAGAAATACTAATAGAACAACCCCTATCTAATAGCATATTGCATAATGTAACATAGTCTTGTTGCAATTGATTAAACAGAGTATGATTAATGTCATTAATACCGGCATGAATAATGACAAGTGGGTTGTCCCCAGCTTTATGCAAGATATTGGGTATCATAGTTGTAATATCAGATACCTTAGCTCTACGAAAGCTAGAGCAAGTACAATTGCTTTTATCATTATTACAGACTGCCCTGTCAGTATGTTTAATGATAGAATCACCCAGGACAAACACTTGCTTTGGGGTAATGGGAGTACAAGGGACAGAAACTGGGGACGTCGGTAATGTAATATGATCAGGGACAGGTAACTTACTGAGTAGTGGGTTATTAGGATGAGGTTTGCTAGAGAAGGTATTGGAGGATACAGGTACAGATTTATGCTTAGATAGCTTCTTAGAGCCGGTGTTGTTAGTAGAGAATGATACAGTGGGTAAATCTTGTATCACATCACTTTTTATTTCTGCCAGATGCTCAAATCTATTATAAATTTCAATGGGAGCTCTGTTATAGATCTGTCCACCCCTCCTCTTTTTAAAGGGCTTGGTGACAATAGCCCAATCATCATTTTCATGATGAGGAGATGGATAAACACCCACCTCACTGGAAGGGATAGGGGTGGAAACAGAAGACACAGTAGTGCTATAGGTTAGAGCTACCCCTCCACTAGGGAGGATGGAGGTACTGCCTGGAAGGGGCGGGGGTTGTTAGAAGGGATGAAGTTGTTCATCCATATAATCAATAAAGCTCTCCAGTTCTTTAATGTCAGTAGGAACTTGTTTAGTATTGAGCAAAAGCACTATTTCTGCTTGCAGAGTGGTGATTAGAAGGCACTTACTACATACAAACTCAGTTCCAAGACACCCTTCACAGTACATCAGACATTGAGTTCATTTAGTAAACTCCCCCTCCATTATTAATGGTTCAAGTAGTACTTTATTTTAAATGCTCTCTTTATATATTGTTGTGGCATGCAAGCATTGGCATCCTTGCTAATTTTTCAGTTTATTTCTTATAGTTTCTGACAGTTTTTCATAAATCCTTCTAATCATCATTATATCTGATGTTATTTGCAGTCTGCTGCTGCATGTTGCAAGTTAAAGGAACACACCGTATGAACAAGGGGTGAACCGAACATAGTGGGGGCAATGAAATACTCCTGTGCCTCACAGAAGCCCTTTATTAGGTTGCTTGCGCGTTCACAAGAAACATTTTGCTACAGAGAATGGCATTTCAGAGGTGTGTCACTGACCAGCTCAATGCAGATCAAGCAGTACAGTGGTTAACTAGAACAGAACTCCATTATTCATGCCTGAACAAAGTGTTATGCAGCAAAGATCTGCCATAGGCATTCCAAAACCAGAATCCACGATCCATCAAATCATGAAACATGAAGTACGCAGCAAATGTCACCCTGTTCAGAATCCAGATGCCAGAATTAACAAGCATTTGTCAATGCCGAATGTTGTCGCGCTGCCATTGGCAGTGGCAGAGGTGGAGAGGCATAGCACTGTGAGTTTGTTAATGTGTCCCAAAAGGTGATTTTGCACACAGTACGCCATCAGCGGCAGAGCTACCGGAACGCTGCTTTGGCAGGCTGTGGAAATGGCAGCTGGACTGTTGATAATGAGGTGTGCACAAATGCCAGTGGTGAAAATGTGGCATGAAAATATGGCAGATTGATGAAGTTACAAGGGTGCATGGAAACTGCACAATGCACACTTGCAACACAGTCATTGTCTGGACTTTCGCCACCAAATTTTCAACATCGGCATTTTAGGACCTCTGCTGATGAATGGTGTCACTGTCATTTCCTCAAAGTGTCCCGAAAAGTGATTTTGCACAGTGACCGTGCAATTCTGCACCGGACGTGTGAAAACACATGTCAGCCAGCTGTACTGTTCATAAGGAGGTATGGAAAAATGCCAATGATGAACAGCTGGAATGAAAGTATCACAAATTCACAAAGTCACGAGTGTGTGTGCAAACTGCGCAATGCACACTCATAAAACACTTATTTTGTTGACTTCCATCCCTAAATTTTCAACATAGGCATTTTATAACATCTGCTAATGAACAGTGTCACTGCCATTTTCATAATGTGTCTCAAACACGGGCTTTCACCAGCAACCGTGCTATTGTGCACCGGAACTGCAAAAACAGATTTTGGTCAGGATGTGAAAAATGACAGCTGTACTGTTCATTAGGAGGTATAGAACAATGGCACTGTTGAAAATCTGGAGTGAAAATATTATTATAAGTTTGCGAACTTACGAGCGTGCGTGCAAACTGCGCAATGCACGCTCGTAACACAGTCATTTTATGGAGCATTGTCACCAAATTTTCAACACAGGCATTTTAGGACCTCTGCTCATGAACAGTGTCACTGTCATTTTTGTAATGTGTCCTGAATAGTGATTTCGCACAGCAACTGTGCTATTCTGCGCTGGAAGTGCGAAAACACATTTTGGCCAGGATGTGAAAAATAACAGCTGTACAGTTCACAAGTAGATGTGGTAAAATGCCAATGTTGAGAATGTTGCATGAAAATATTGCAAATGTGCTAATTTACGAGCGTGCATTGTGCAGTTGCTACGCATGCTCGAAAAACAGTTATTTTACGGAGTAGTGTCACCAAATTTTCAACACAGGCATTTTAGGACCTCTGCTCATGAACAGTGTCACTGGCATTTTTGTAATGTGTCCCAAACACTGATTTTGCACAGCAACCATGTTATTCAGCGCGAAGTGCAAAACACATTTCGCCAGGATGTGAAAAATGACAGCTATACGGTTCACAAGAAGGTGTGGTAAAATGCCAATTTTGAGAATCTGGCATGAAAATAGTGTGAATGGCTAACTTACAGTGTGCATTCGCGCGGTTATACACACACTCATAAAACAGTCATTTTTGATTTTTCCCATGAAACTTGCAACATAGGCTTTTTGAGAGCCCCTCTCATGATCAGTGGCACTGTCATTTTGTTACTCGGTCCCAAAAGGTGATTCCACACAGTGACTGCAAAATCACCTTTCGGGACCGAATAATGCCATGACAGTGCAAGAATTCATGAGAAGGGGTCCCAAAAAGCCCATGTTGAAAATTGGGGGCCAAAATTTCCAAAAATGCCTGAGATGTGCATTAAAGTTGAAAACCCCCTATTCATACCATTATACAGCTTAGCGGCATTTCTTCAGTTTGCGGTCGGCTTTGAAGAGTGCAGACGTGTTCCCGGTCCACCGAAGATTGTCGCGCCGGACTCTGCAGGTAAGTATAGGTTGAGGGAGGGTGAGAGGAGGCAAGTGAGCAGAGGGTGGGGTGGGTGGGGAAGGAGGCATCATGATTACGAGGGACCATTTTCATTTCATAGGAAAAAAACATCGCAGACAGTTTTTTTGCAGGATTGGCATGCTGGGATGGTCCCAGTGTGCCACCTAACTGTTTGGGGGTGTCTGTAGCTGATGGGGATTGGGCACCCCGCCAGCACACAACATGGGGATGAGGAAGTAATGCTGACGGGATTGGGCACCTCTGTCGGCACACAAAGAAAGGGGGGCCAGCAGAGGGGGATTGGGCACCCGGCATTCAACAATTGGGGTGGTTTATGCCGACAGGAGTGGGCTCCCATCAACACACAAAGCGGGGAGGGTTAACCAACAGGAGATTCGGCACCCCCGAAGTAGGCAGTAGTTGGGAGGCCGCCCGCTTGCCGATTATGCTCATAATGTCGGCGAGCACGTAAGAAGGCTCCGCTGCATATGACGAGCTTTGCTCGGATTGCAGTGGACCTTTTCTTAGATGTGCTTGCCACATTACGATGCATGGTGTGGTGCCGGCTGGTGCGTGCCTGCATTCACCCAACAGTAAGGCCCAAAGCTGCACTGTTAATAAGATGTTGGCTGCCTGCCAGCCAACATAAAAATGACTAGTATGCTCAATGTGACAGTGTCGTAATGTAGTTCCACAAATGAACTTGTAATGAAGCAATACACATTGAAGATGTCTTGCATACAGTGCAGCACTATACTTCTTTCCTTTCTGCAATTATAAGAGGGGCAAATGAGGTTCTTTTTTGTTTGCTTAATGAAGCTATCATTTGTCAGGCTAAAAAATCCTCTCACTGAAAGATGTAGGTAGCGTGTTTAAAGGCTTGCTTTTATACATTCTGAAATTCTGGCAGTCGAGAAACAGCAGCAATTTTTCAATAGAACAGACTTTTTTTGTAACTTATTTATAACCCTTCCACATACACCATTTTCTGACTACCAGCTGAGCTGTCAAGGCCCTACTTGATCCAATAGCCCCACTTATGTTCGGGCAGCAATCAATGAGTGGAGCGTAGGGGTGAGTGAGTTGCCCACAAGACTTGTATGAGTCTTCTTATGGTGCGCTACGGTGTTGAGGCAGGACCCAGATATGCCGGTATCCATCACAGGAACTTGATGTTTTTGAGCCCACTGGATATAGCAGCGAGGGCCTCAAAGGGCGCTCCACTCTAGGGGTTGAAAGGCATTGAGGTACTAGAGGAAAATCTTCCTCACCTGTGAGGAAGAGCTCTGCTGTCAGTCACAGTACTTCTACATGGGTGACCACCAGAGGCAGTGTGGCAAGAGGACAGGTGTGAGGGAAGAGATATGTCAAACATTGGGGAATGGACAGTCTTTGTGTATGCGGGCTCCTTGGACATGTTTTTGTCTTGTGGATAGCATAGCTGTGAGTGTATGGTGTTTCAAATTTCTGAGATGTAAATACAGAGATTGTGTACATTTTCTATGTTTTTGTCCTTGATAAAATCATCAAATACATAATGGTATCTTGATTTGTTATGCATTAAATGCCCAGACTCTTCTTCTACATTGTTACACATACAGTATACCTTCTGTAGGTCAGAATGTAAATCACTATTATTTGTGAAATTCACATGTGAGATAGCAAGGCACTAGGAAAGGGAAACTGCATACAGTTATTTCAGTTTTGTATCCATTTGTCAAAAATAATGTATGATTCTTTACTCCAGAAAACAATACAGTAGATGTAGGCATGAGGTAATAAACCTTTTAACACAGTGTGTGTGAAGTTACTTGACATGCTGATTACTCAAAAGTTACTGGCACAATTGTGGATCATTATGTTAGGCCAGTAGGTGAGTGAGAAACACCGTAGGGGATTAGCATCTCTTATGAGGGAGGGGGAAGTAGGATGGTGTGACACAACCTGATTGGATGGATGAATGGGTTTCTACTACACACCAGGGGAAGTGTACAGTGGATCGTAAAGGGGGGGCGGAACCACTGGTGGCCATGGATTATGCTAGGAGTCATGAGGCATAACTACAGGTGGATGGAGGGTCCAGTGAACACTCAGATATTCTTATTATTCCATCAAGAATGGGAGCAAACAGTGGAAGGGATCACTGAACAACAGGGAAAGGTGTTCATGTTGCGTTAAGATGGTGAATGTTTGGGGGGTTGTGGATGCATGATGCTTGTACTCAGTGTTTTTTTTTCTTCAAAGACAATGGCATATCCAATGGCACTGTTAGCAACAAGCAGTAAGCAACTGAACAAACAGAGGCAGTACCATCCCATGACACTCTGGCAGAGGCAGAATCTGAACCGTCAAGTGAGCAGC
Source organism: Neoceratodus forsteri (assembly GCA_016271365.2). Lineage (NCBI taxonomy): Eukaryota > Metazoa > Chordata > Ceratodontiformes > Ceratodontidae > Neoceratodus > Neoceratodus forsteri. The sequence goes on from CM057449.1 coordinate 1,847,708,978, forward strand.
CTTCAACATCTGGCCAGCAGTATGCTGTGAAACGACCAGCAAAGCAACTTCTAGCTAACTTCATTAAAAAAAAAAAATTCTCAAAAATGCAGGAGCTTATGGAGTCTGTTTTGGAGTCCTCATGACAGCTGATACTCGAGCAGCATAGAACAATGCTAGAGGTGGTAAGGGAAAGTGCCACAGCATAGAAAGAGACGGAGGAGAGAATGCGGAGACAAGAGGCAGAACAGACTGCTCATTTTTTTTTAAAACATTATTACAAGTACTAGCACCTTCAGCTAATGCAGTGCAGTCTGCTCCTCCATTTAAGCAGCATCTGCTGATGGGTAGCCAGGCTTTTACAGGCATGCAGCATCAAAGGTTTCAACCACTGCAACAGCATGTGCCCATGCCACATCCTGTACCCGCACAGCCATGTGCTTCTAATAGTACTCAGCATACTGGTTACACTTCATCCATATCTTCCAGATGTATGACTAAAGAGCTGGTGTCTGACAGTTTTCCATGGATGGAGTTGTAGGGTATGGAAGTACTCCTTATTTGCGGTCCGAATGGGACAAATGTCTCTCGCTGTTACAGCAGATGTCATATGTTACTGTTTCTGATCACCTGCAACCATGCACCACATTACTACACCACTCTTTTGTACTTTTGTACAAGAAAGCAGTGTTGTGAACATGCACCACATGTACTTTTATCACCAGGGTTACTCAATGCTCCACAGAAATGCTGCTGTGGCCAATGTTAATATTGCATTTGACGCTACCTCAGGCCTGTTGGTACAGTAAGTTGTTCACAATTTGTTCTTTTACTGTGTATTTATTATTGAGCTAAACTGTTTGACTGGTGTTTAAAAGATTAAAAAGAAAAATGAGTTTACTACCCCACTGTCACTCAAGATATCGTTAATTGATTTGAATGGTATGGAATTTGGACTGCAATCAACACTAAATATAATACATTTTTACAGTGGTATGTCATGCACTTCAAAAAAGTATGTAAAATGGTTCAATGTAGTATCTTTAAAAAAAGTGAATGTCAAAAGTGTGAACACACTACCTCATCTGGTTTTAAAATAATACACGTTACAACAATTTTTTTCATAGTATTTTTGTTAGGGCTGTGCACGGGGCTGACTTTTGTGTTCACTTGCACTTGCGCAAGGAACGTATTGGGACAATATGGCATTTGAGAGGTGTGTCACTGCCAGAGTCAATTACAGCTGAAACTGCAATGGGCTTGGCAGTGTACACCAATGACCAGGCACTCTGATCATGACACAAGTTCAGCTTTGCTGACGTGACATATTGTCTACTTAAAAGAAATGAACTGCTCCAATGGGAAAGCACTTCATTTCTTTGATAGCCAATACTACAGCCATAGGCATTACAGTTGATACTAATGCACATGGCCAGAGTTATGTGGCTTCTGTTGCCCTCCAACATGCTCTCTGTACCCTGTCCTCACTCTTTATTTCCCCAGGCTTCCTCATGAGCCATGGTGCGGCTTTCCATGTTGGTGGCTCCTGCCACCCACCGCGCTCTCTGTCCCTAGTTTCTTGCTCTCCCCCCCACAAGGCTTCCTCATGAGCCGCAGTGCAGCTTTCTGTATTGGTGGCTCCTGTTGCCCAACGCACTCTCTCTCTCCCCAGTTTCTTTCTGTTTGGGGCTGTCTGTCCCTGGTCCTCACTCTTTGCTCCGTCCCCCATGTTCTCATGAGCCACGGTGTGTTTTTCTGTATTAGTGGCTCCTGCCACCCACCACTAGGCTCTCTGTCCCTGGTCCTCACTCTTTGCTCCCCCACAGATTTTGTCATGAGCTGTTGTGCAGCTTTCTGTATTGCTGGCTCCTGCCACCCACCGACGGTGTCTCCGGTCCTCACTCTTTGCTCCCCTTAGGTTTTCTCATCAGCCATGGTATCGCTTCCCCTGACGTTTTTTTTTAATATATATACCTGAAAAAGAAAATGGTCCCTCGTCATCTCCCCCATCCCGGCCCTCTCACTGTGCACCCACCTCCCTTTACCCCATACTTACTTCTGGAGGTTGGCGGCTGCAAACTTCTCTGGACCAGGACACTTCTGCGTTCTTCAAAGCTGAATCATGAACTGAAGATCAAGGCAAGCGCTGTATAATGGCTGTCAATGTAAGTTTCAACTTATGTTGATATCTCACCCATTTGTTGGAATTTTTGCACCAAATTTTCAACATAGCTTTTTGGGGAACTTACCTCATGAACACTGGCACTGTCATTTCGTTACTCAGTCCCAAAAGGTGATTTCACTGTCACGGCGAAGAATCATCTTTCAGGACTGATAAATGAAATGACAGTGCCAGTGTTCATGAGGGGAGGTCCCAAAAAGCCCATGTTGAAAATTTGGTGAAAAAAATCCCAAAATACCGCATTATGGTCGTGCATTGTGCAGTGTCTACGCACACTCGTAACTTCACTGATTTTTAATATTTTCACTCCAGATTTTCCACATTGCCATTTTTTCACGCCTCCTCTTGAACAGTATAGCTGTCATTTTTCACATGCTGCCCAAAATGTGTTTTCGCACCTGTGGCACAGAATGACCTGTTTGCTGTGTGAAATCAACTTTCTGGATGGATTAATGAAATCACAGTGTCACTGTTCACGAGGTGGGGTCCCAAAAAGGCCATATTGAAAATGTGGCACAAAAATACCCCAAAACCCTGAGTTGTGTGCAGTAGTTGAAATTTTGCTATGGATGCATGTAACTTTGACCAGTTTTTATATTTTCACTCCAAATATTCGACATTGCCAGGTTTTCATACCACCTCATGAACAGTATAGCTGTTATTTTTCACATCCTGCCCAAAATGTGTTTTCACACCAGTGGCACTGAATGGTACAGTCACTGTGCAAAACATCTTTCAGGATTGAGTAATGATAGTGTTAATCTTCATGAGGTGGGGTCCCAAAAAACATGCTAAAAATTTGGAGCCAAAACACCAACAAACACCCAGGGTATTAGGGTTTACAACTGTAAGGCACTACCCCCCCCACCCTGTAGAGACTGACAGACATTGGGGGAGTGCCTTGGGGTCATCCGCCATAATGCTCTTTCCATTCCAGTCCCCGACCCCACCCTGTAGCCACTATCAAGCATCACGGTGTGCCTGGGGTCTTTGGCCCTAACGTTCTCCCCATTCTCCTATACTGTACCCATCTCAGCTTATTTTCTTATAGAATGGGGTGCATGTTAGGGCTGAAGACCTCAAGGCACACCTCAGTGCTGTCAGTGTCTGCAGCATGGGAGTGGAATGGCATGAGAGTTATAGCCAATGACCCAAAGTCACACCCCCAGCTCTTGTCAGTCTCTTCAGGGTGGGAGTGGGATATTAGGGTTGGAAACCGTAATGCCTCACTAAGGAAATAAATCTGGGAGGGATGGTTGATGTCACATACCTTGATTTCAGCAAAGCCTTAGACAAAGTCCAACATAGAAGGCTGATTAACAAGATGGGTAGTCTGGCCATGGGGCACAAACTGATAACCTGGGTTAGAAACTGCCTGACTGTCAGGAGGCAGAGGGTGGTTGTATGGGATCCAATCTGAGGAGGGGGGGTGACCAGCAGCATACCTCAGGGATCAGTCCTGGGACCATTTATGGTGCAACTTCCACCATGTGACAGCCACCACTCTCACTGCTGCCTCCTCTCTCCTCTGAAGCTAGTACCAGGGTAGCCTGTGATGTAGGTGACTGTATGTCAGTGACTGGTCTTAAGGGCAATGGCACAATGGTGCTGACAATGTGAGTGACCTGGGATTCCCCTCTTTCCCGAGTTGCACCCCAGGTAGGAATCCTAAGTAATGGGGTGTGGAGGCGAAGCCCCCATGAGGGTGGGGTACAGGGCAAAGCCCCACATTAAATAAACTTACTGTTTTTCAGCCACCCCTGGTGGTTTTGCTCCTCTCATGGTCGTCAAGCCCTGCAGTCACCCTTGTCACATAGCACCCAGTACCAGTACCAAACATCACTGCAAATACCTGAAAGTGAACATTCAGCATTAACAAATGCTTGTTGATACTAACATACTAACATACTATTTGCCAGCAGATTAGGCCTTACGGTCTATCGAGTCTGCTCGAACCTAGATCCTTAGTTGGGTGCCGAGACCCTCCCATTCCTTGTTCTCTAGAAACCCCTATCATCCATCCCCACCCCCCGGGACAGGCCATCATCTGATACATCCACTTTCTGTGTCTGTCCCACCCTCTCTTGAAGCCCTCTACAGTGGATCTCTGAACCAGCTCACCAGGCAGTGCATTCCAAGGGTCCACCACCCTCTCGGTGAAAAACCTCCTCCTCTTTTCCCCCCTCACCCTTCCACCTTCCAACTTCAAACCATGCCCTCTGGTGATACCTCCCTGCTTTAGTCTAAAGATCCCCTCCATGTTTACCCTATTTATTCACTTGAGGTACTTGAAGACCTCAATCATGTCCCCCCTGTCTCTCCTCTCCTCCAATGAAAACAGGCAGAGCTCCTCAAGTCTGTCCTCATAAGTCAAATCCCTAGCCTCGTATCATCTTTGTTGCCCTCCTCTGTACCCTCTCCAGGAGCTGTATGTCCCTCTTCAAGTGTGGTCTCCAGTACTGTACACAGTACTCAAGGTGTGGTCTAACCAGTCCACTGTACAGTGGCAGAATCACTTCCTTGCTCCTAGAGGTGATCCCCTTACGATGCATCCCAACATCCTGTTTGCCTTGCTAGCTGCTCTCCTGCACTGCTCAGAGTTATTCATACATGTATCCACCATGACCCCTAGGTCTTTTTCCCTATTGAGGCCTCCAGTACCTCCCTCCCAGTGTGTACCTGTGTTTAGGGTTTCCCCGACCAAGATGCAACACCTTGCACTTGGTGATGATATTGAAATTTAATTCCATGTGAGCCCAGCTTCCAGGGTGTCCAGGTCCCCAGGCCACCTCCCTCTTCTCCCTCAACTACTGCTCCCATCTTGGAGTCATCCAAGAGACTCATTTCACACCCTATACCTCCCTGATGTCCGATATGTATGCATTAAACAGGATCGGACCCAGGACCGAGCCCTGTGGTACCCACTACCAACCTCTCTGGGTTCGAGCTCCCCACAGACCACTACTCTTGAGTGCATCCAGCTAGCCAGTTTTCAATCCATCTGACCATCAAAGGGCCTACCCAAACCCCATCAGTTTCTCCACCAGACCATTGTGGGGACAGAGTCAACGCCTTGCTGAAGTCCAAGAATAATACATCCACAGGCTTACCCTGTCCAGTTCTGATGTTACCCATTCATAGAACTCCACAAGGTTGGTTTGACATGATCTACCCAGACAAAACCCATGTTGCCGACTATCCAGACCTCCACCTCCTCCAAGTACACCCCAATCATTCCTTTAGTATACTCTCCATTAATTTTCCCACCACGAGGTCAAACTGATGTGTCTATAGTTACCTGGTACTTCCTCGACCCCCCTTTATGGATTGGTACACATGTGCTCTTGCCAATCACTAGGTACCTCCCTGTCTCAAGTGACCTGCAAGCTACCGCCAGAAGGTGCAGCCAGTATGTCCACCAATTCCCATAGTACTCTCGGATGAATGCCATCCGCCCTGAGATTTGTTTTCTTTAGGGCCTTGAGGGCTAACCACACCCTTTTGGTGGAGATAGCATCATCCGCCCCTCCCCTTACTGGTCTTTTATCCTTATCCAGATGTGACACCCTGGGGTACCTTTCCCTCCTCTCTGCTCCATTTCTGTTGCTCCCTGATCCCACTCCCTGCCGCTTCTATCCTTCATGCCTTGCTTTGTAGATATCCCATCCCCTCCTAGGAACACAGAGGCAAAGTACTCGTTAAATACCTCTGCCTGGTCCCTCACCTCTTCCACCCACCCTCCTTCTGATCTCAATCTGCTGAGATGGCCCTTAGTTTTCTCCGGCTCCCCAATGTACGGAAGACCCCTTTTCCCTCCATGTATCCCTGTGCCAGCCGCTGCTCTTTACTGGACTTTGCTCCCTCACCATCATGGTGACTTTTCTAGATGCAAGCTGGTACATTTCCTTATCCCTATCCCTCTTGTGGTTTTATATTTTTGTAGGCCGCCTTCTTCTCTGACTGCTACCTGTACCTCACTGGACCACCAGCATGGTTTACGGACCTTGCTCCCTTATGTTTCAACTTAGCATGCAGATCCTGACTGCCTCATGAAGTCCCCTGCTTTATGACCTCCATCTCCTTTCCACACTTGTCGCTGAGGTAATCCCTTCAAGTGATCCTTGAGAATATTCCCATGCCCATAAAGTCTGCCCTGAAGTCCACTGCCAGTGTCCTAGATCTCACCCCACTCCCCCATGCTTATTTGAAACCAGACAGTATTGTGGTCACTCCCAGTCAGGGGTCCTGTACAACTATGTCCTTTACCAGATCTCCATCTGCCAGAACCACATCCAGGACATGCCCTCCCTTGTGGGCTCCATCACATGCTGTGTTAAGAACACATCCTGGAAGCCATCCAGCAGCCTCTGCTCCTTGGCCACCCTAGAGGACATGGTTCCCAGTTTGTACCTGGCATATCAGGTCCCCCATCAACACCACTCCTTCCCTTTTGGACCACACTGGGCAATGATGTTGTCCAGCAAACCATCCTCTAGAACCTCACTCATCCCGGGGCCTATATGCTACTCCCAGCTTGACCTTATCTCCTGCTGGGATCGTGGGTGACCCATAAGACCTCCACGTTTCCCTCTGCCTCTTCTACCATAGCAATTTCTATATCATCTCTAATGAACATAGCCACTCCACCCCTCTGACCTCCTTTTCTATCCTTCCTAAGCATAGTGTACCCTGTACATTTAGGTCCCAGTCATGGTTTTGTTGCCCACGCCTCCGGACCGCCGCCACATCCACCCCCGAACAGCATGGCCTGGAACTCCGGCAACTTGTTTCCCAGGCTCCTGGTATTTACTAACACCAACCCCCCCCTTATCCCTGATCCTCTTTGTCGAACCCCACCCAGATTCCTTGTACCTCCATCCTCCCCCTGCTCCTCCTGAAACCTCCACCTCCAGTCTGTTTCCCCCTTCCCCTCTTGGGCTTGACGGTTACTCCCCTCATCTGGAGGAGAGGGCTTCTGGTCAGCCCCTCCCTCATCCCTTCCCCCCCTTACAAGTTTAAACCCCACCTTGCTTGTATGTAGTCAGCCATCCCCTGTTTAAGGACTTCCTTCCCTAATGGGGCAAGATGAAACCTGTCCTTGGCATATAGTCCCTTATCCTCCCAAACTCCATTCCAGTTCCCTAACACCCCAACCCATTCTCTTCTTCACCACTTCCTGAGCCAGTCATTAACCTCTGTAAGCTTCTTTTTTGTCCACTGAGGCCTTTGGTACTGGCAATATCTCCGAAAAAATGCTGCATCCATTATCCGACAGACTCTGGCAAGTTCTTGGAACCTTGCTTGGATTTCAAAATGCTATTTCCTCTAGATCATTAGTTCCCAAATGCACCAGGAAATCCAGTTTCCTCCACAATCCCTAACCATTTCATACACCATGAACTTTGCTCTGTGCACTGTCAGCCCAGAGATACTCACTACCTTCACCTGGCTATGGCATCCACCCCCTGTCCCTCCCAATGGATACCCTAATCATCGAGTCTCCCAGTAACAGAACCTAACACCGCCATCATCCTTATGGTTACCTCCACTATGCCCTCTCAGCCCCCTTCCCCCTTTATTCATGATCTCAATTTCATGGGAGTCTTCCTGCCTTATTAGAGACCCCTTGTCACCCTCCCTTTCTGCCTCCTTGCTATTTTGCCCACTTAACTCAAACCCCTCTGAATAGGTGTCCCTTTAACCCTCTCTTATCTGAACCGTTTATCCTGGCCCTGATGGTTCCCTTCCCCACACCACCATCCTCCCCTTGTAATAGTACCCCTGCTTCCAGAGGCTCTATGTGGGTCCCCTTTAGCTAGGGCCCCCTCCTTGGTACTGACCTCCCAGCAGAAGGGGGGCTCCCCTCCTACCTCCTTGTCTCCCAGTTTCTCTCCAATCATGCTCTCCTCACTCATGTCTGGAATATGTTGCATCTCCCCCATTTGCTTAACATATATGTTTCCCCTTCTCCCTCTGGGACTATGTATATCCTTTCCATAGCTGGTCTGTGATGCCCTATGGGTATCCGACTCCCTCCCCCCGGCCTCTGTATAAGTTTCCTCATTTCCACCAACCCCTTCCTCCCCCTCTAGGTTGCTTAGTAGCTCAAATTTATTGTGACACTCTATGTCAGCCTCCATCAAGTAACCCGAGTTTCCCCTGACTGCATCTCTAAACTGACCCTCTTCTTCCTCTCTTGCACTGTTCACCTTAGGAGCTTCCTTCCCACAGTCTGCTGTTTTAGGCTTCCGCACAACAGCCCCTCCTGACTCTTCCCCCTTCAGTCTCTTTGTATTCAGAATGTTCACCCCGTACGCTTTCCCCTTAGCATCAACTTCCCTATCTAAGGGTCCTCTGTCCCTAATATCCCCCCTCCTGCTTGCTGTAACATAATGTCCTGTAATTTCAGAGCGTTGCCCCAGCCTCCCCTCAGCCCCACCCTTCTGCTGCCCATATCCACACCCCTTATCCTTGGACACCCCCCAGCTCCCACAGCTTACTCCTTAACCAATATACCTCACTCCTGATACAAGATAGCTGTCTACAGAGTGGGCAGCCTCCCTCTCTCCAGGCCCAATTTAGAATTATTGCCATCCCAGCCTGTGCAGCCTACAACCCTTCCAAGATGCCTGCCATGGTGGAATATGGCCACCCTGATTATCCCCTCTGTTTATAATAGCACACCCCTTTTCTCAGTCCTTTCCCCTGAGTACAGTTTCTCTCTAAACTGACTGTAGTTATTTACAAACCCAATTTCAACCCCACCAATAACGTTCCCAAGTCTCACAAACACATACAGTCCAGTGTGTGTTCGGTCACACTAACAGTGTATGTAAGCAGACATCAGGTACCATACGATGTCACAGGCCCACCAGCTCCTGTTGCTTCGAATTTCAGTCCCAAACAGAAATACTCAGCCCTTCAATCCCAACCCACCAGGCAAACAACACATTTAAATTTCCCTCGAAGTATCCCTGCCAAACAACTATCCCCAAGCCACCAAAGTTACAATGTAACAGTTCTAATTCAAGGTAATAATTTTTAAAACATAAAACTAATTTCACTTACAAACTTTTAAAATATTTCAGTTAAAACAGAATATAACTCCAGCCCTCTTTCCTACCTACCTGCTGCTTAAGCTCCCAAGTGAACAAGATATTTGTATTTGTGTCTCTGGTATTTGTATTTGTATCTGCATTTGTATTGGTTTGCATATCAGTGTTCACAAAATATTTTATTTTATGTTTTGGACTTGTTTCTGTTGTTAATGATGACATAAGACCAAGGGTCTGACAGGTTTCAATAAAATTTGCAGATTTAGCAAGAAAATACTGTATGCATCCATGTATTGAACAGTAGCAGTCATGTGTTTCATGTCAGCCTAAACCAAGGTGTAACACTATTTTATGTGGTCTAACACAGATGCAGATATTTAAGAGTGATATTTGTATTTGTATATGTAAAAAGTGCCATATTTGTCCCAAATTTTTATTTATTTATTTATTTTTAACCAGGAGAGACACACTAAGCTGAAGCTTGTTTCCAGGTGCGACCTAGGAGCACAAGGACGTCAAGTGACTTGCTCAGGGTTACATAGTATGCAAGTGGGGGCTGTGGGATTTAAACCCAAATAGTATTTGTTTTGCACAGTCATAATTTTTATTTTTTTAATTAAGTGAATCATCATTCAGTGCAATAGTATTGTGCTTGCTAATGCCTTGCAACATTATAAAACAAGTTTATATTGTTATTATTTAATATATCCAGATCACATTTTAATAAAAATGTATTGCATAACATGACTTGTTTCATGCCCAGTAAGCATTTTCAATTTAAAATTATACAAATGCAAACATTCCATGTAAAACATTCAATTAAGAAGGGTGTAGCAGTTTGAGGGTCAGTTCAGCTTATGCTGCCATACTGAATTACATATTATAACTGATCAGTCTACCTAAATAAGTAGCACCTAATGTACAGTATATTTCCATGTTACAGTGTTAGACTGATAATGCATGTTTTAACAATTTCTGAAAGTTTTTAACAGGTTCTTACAGTACTGTTTGGTTACAAGAATGATTCAATGTTATGTATGTAACCCCCCTGCAAATGGGGGTTCCCAAAAGTCTTTCAGGAGCTTGCCTGAATGCTCCAAGTCTGGGCGGTGTTCGGCGTCTGAGCTGTTTAAATGTGGTTCCAAGTGAGTGCTATTTGAGCCTCCATGTACTGTCTCTTTAAGAGCTGTCTGCTTGCAGACTTAATTTGTATGGGGGGAATGTGTATTTAATGCTCGAAATCCCGCCCGAGCTGTGGAGTAATCACTCCATTTTGCGGTCGCTGGAAGTGCAAAGGGAGCCCATCCGAAAGCTGTAACTGTTTGCCTGTAATCATTTAAAGCATTAGCAAAATTGTAATTTGTCTAACCTGCCTTAATAGCAGCTGGGACTCTGTGTGTGTGTGTGTGTTACCCCTCCATTTTGGACCTAAACTGCTGTGCTGGGCTAGTTGGGTTAAGGGAGCCCTAAAATGGAGCCTGTGAACAAATCAGAACTTGGACTCTTAATTTTGAGCCAGCAACAAGTGGATTGTATGGGCAGTGACTCTGGGAAATGTAGTTTTGACCTTGGCACCTTTTTCCACCAACAGAGGGAGTCTTATTGTGAGTGACAGCCAAACCAACCAACAGAATGATGTGGAGCTAAAGGAAATGCCCTGCTCTGTGACTGGAAAGCTCAGATCAGTTATGACTGTGAAGAGAGAAGGAGCTCTGTGCTTGTGCAGTGTATAGTTTCACGCAGGAAGTGTGTGTGAGGCCTTGTGGTTTGGCCTGCAGCCATTGTAAGCACCAGTTCAGACTGATTCCGACTTGTGAGGAGAAAGAAGGAGATCTGAAGAGTAGAAACTAAGCTTACCCTGTAGAAGACTGGAGAAATTGCTGAATCGCGCTTGGTCTGTCAGGAACTGAAGCTGCTGTGTGTCCTTCCGGGTATCTTGCAGTAGTTGCGATCGGCATCAAGGAGCAGCCTGACTGGTATAGTACTTTCCTTTTACATATGAATGTGCATAGTGCTTGAAGGGAATCGCTATTTCCAATCCCTTGTGCTGTGTGCTGTGTGTTGAAGCTGGAAGCAAACCCCAGCTTGTCTCGAACTAAATCCGTATATATACTGCAGTGGGGTCTAGTCACAAGGACCTTGTCTCCATGTCCTGCTGTTTCTGACAATCCAGAAGAACATCCACCATCCGGTTCTCAGCTTGGGTATTGTGAGTACAAATCAGGGTATTCCCCTGCAGCCTGTTTTCAATCACGAGTATGTCATCTAATTCTTGTTGTTTCTTTGCTTCATGGACTGAGCCATCAGGCTCTGGATTACAATTGGGTGTTTTGCATATATTTTCTTTTACAGGGCCCTATCCATCTGCACCTGCCGGCCAACGACAGGCAACGGACCTGGCTAGCCCCCCCCCCAATCTGGGTACCCAGAGTGTGACATTTCAGACCCTGTATGTGTGCACAGTACTGTGATTTAATGCCACTAATTAACCTGATTTCCCCCTCCCATGTTACTGTTCCCTAAATAAATCAGATTTGTTGTTGTAAAACTTTAAACTGTCTGAAGTGTAGTACCTTCATGCCAAGCACTGTATTGGTTTGTGTATGCTGCTTAACCTTATTTTTCAGGGGGTCCTCAGAGACGAACCAGCGAATCAGTCTCAAGGGTAAGTGGTACCTTATTAATGAACAGTGTGTACATGTGGGGTATTGGTACTGTAATTCCTGTGCATTGTGTGGGCCATTAGAGGGATTAGAAGGGGGTCTCAGTGTCCCAGAGGGCTGTGACCAAACTAGACCAACCATTATAAACGCTGACCTCTGGGTGGAGGCACCCGCCATAGAACCTAGGCCCCTCAACATGTCAGTAGTCAAGCAGGCAGGGGTAGTAGCCCTTGGGATACTGCCACCTGAGGGTTACTTGTACATCATGTCAACAATGAACATTTGGTCATTAAACTGAATCTTTAGGGTATAATGAAATTGTTTTAAGAATGCTAATGATTCACATCCTCATTTGCATAAAATGGAACAAGCACAACATATCTATACTGATAAGAATATTAAGAATCGAGCAATGCAAATCAATTAGAGATTCCCCCCCAAAAATGTTATTGTTTACTATCAGTTTCTACGTGTCCTACAATTTATTACATTAACATAAGCCTCAAATGTTTTGTCATTGTGTTACAAATTATGTGGCTATTTCGTCACGAATATAATTTGCCTGTCTGTATTGTGTTTTCATCATAGCATCTTCCTGACTTAAAGAATCATTCTCTGGCTGCTGGTAAACACAAGAATCAGTCTCAGATATACATGCAATGTCAAACATTTCCCCCTTTGCCTCACAGATGTTATTTAAAACACAACAAGCAACAATCACAGCTGTAATGTTCTGAATGTCAAAATCCATGTGTTTTAATAGACAATGCCAACGTGCCTTTAGATGACCAGACACACATTTGACAGTCATCCTGGCTTTGCTGAGTCTGTAATTAAAATTTATTTTTTTGGTATCACATAAGTTGGAGTATGGCTTCATCACCCATGGCAGTAGTGGATTTGCAGGGTCTGAAAGAGTTACCACAGGAGCTGTAATGTCTCCAAATTGCCGGGTCAATGGCGGGAACAGTGTGCCTTCCTGACATCTCTGATTCAGTCTACTGTTTTTAAAACACGGGCATCATGCACTTTCCCAGGCCATCCTACATTTATATTGATGAAGCAGTACCTGTGATCAACCAGTGCCTGCATTGCAACACAGTAGCAAAACTAAACAGCTCCCCAGGGCCAGAAGTGTGCGGTAGTAAAGCGAGCAAGCGAGAAAACAACAACCGCACTACTCAGAGCTCCTTGAAAATAGCAGCTTTGATATGGAGAAATACAAAACCACCAGCTAAGGTGCTACAGTGCATCAAGAACGCAGCTACAAACCTCTGCCGGTTTCGCATTCAAACATGCGTCATCAGGAGGTTAGTGTATCAGACAACATGGACCCTTTTATACACAGATCTAAGAGATTTAAAGCAACAGTGCATCAAACTGTGTAAACATACGAAACCATTAAAAACAATATATATTCATATCAAACAGGAAGAAAGTCATTCATCAGTACAACATTAGCAATATGTTGTAGTGTCAGTTTCATTTTTCTTGACATTTAAAGCAAGTGTTAACATGTATCTATATAAAAGCAGCATAATTAATTTTGCCATTCAAGAGCTATGTATAAGAGATACCACATCCACCTATAAAGAATTGCTGTATACTGTTAGTCAGCATACTGGATATTACCACATCACTTTAGAACCTGAGTTCAGTAATACTCAGATAGAAATAAGCATGGTGTTGAATGCTGCAAATAACATAAAATCCAGAATCCTAGAAAAAAACAAATAAAACAACATAAGGCACTACAAAATGACATTACAGAGGCTGATGAATTTTACAGAAAAATAAAACATAGGTCCAAAAGAAAAGATGACTTCATTTCTTTTTCTTAATACAAGACGATAGTTCAATTCTATCATTGAGACCTGTGGGTTTGAGTCCCCCCAATGTGAAAATCCAAAAGGACTCACAATATAGGAGTTTGTCATCAATATTGTCCCCCCATGGTTCCAAAGTGACTCTTTCTAGGGTGCAAAATGTAAAGGTGTGTTTTCCACTTCTGTTATTCACAACATGACAGGCCAAGGCATTTTTTTATGTCTTTAATAAAGACAGAGCATAGATGTTCCCCTACTCTAATTCTCATTGGTCTGGTGGTTTTTCCTATGTAAAAGGATCCACATTCACATGTGGCTAGATATACAACATTGTCACTGCTGCAATTAAAGAATTCTCTCATTTTGAATAGTTTGTTGTTATCGCAGGTTGTGAAAGTGTCAGTTTTGAGGATATATGGGCAACATTTGCAATTACCACAGCTAAAATTGCCTAAAGGCAAGGGGGAAAGCCAAGTGCCCCCTTGTGTGTTCTCTTTCTTGTCACATAAATGGCTGTGTACTAGTATATCTTGCAAATTTTTCCCCTTTTGATGAAAAAAAGTGTGGTTTCTCTTTTACAGTTTCAACCAATAATGGTTCATTTTCCAATATGTGCCAATTTTTAGTGATACTATCCTGTATTACATGTATGTGTCTAGTGTAGTTAGTAATAAAATTGGCCCTGGGGGTCCCTCATCTTTGGTCCTTTCTATTAATAGTGTCTCTCTAGGAGTATCCAAGGCCTCAAAAAGGGCCTGTTCCACAAGCCTGGCTTGGTAACCCCTCTCAATGAATCAGTTACAGATTTCAGAGCCATTTTCCATTAAGCCGCTGACCTCCAAACAATTCCTGTGGGCTTGTAATAATTGGGCTATGGGAATATTATTAATCATGTGGCGTGGGGGGCAGCTGGATGCATAAAGGAGAGAGTTACAGTCCGTTTCCTCATGAAACAGATCCGTCTTTAAAGTGCCATCTGAAAGTTCAGAAATTCTTAAATCCAAAAAAGAAACACTCATTTGATCACTTTGTACAGTGAATTTCAGATTTGGATCGGCAGATTCAAGGTACACAATGAATTCTCCAAGCTGATCCAGCGTGCCCGTCCACACAATAAATGTGTCATCTATAAAACAACTCCAGATATCAATCCTATCATCAAAAGGATTGTTCTGGATGTCATAGACAAATATTTTCTCCTATCTGCCCAGATAGAGGTTGGCATAGTTGGGGGCAAAAGTTACCCCCATAGCCTACCCTTGAGCTGCAAAAACATGTCATTTCCAAACATGAAACAATTTTTCTTTAAGATGTGTTCACTACACCTCAAAATAAATTGCTTTTTGTGTTCATCCACAGTACTGTCCAAGGATAACCAGTATTCAAGTGTTGAAATACCCTCTGAGTGGGGGATATTTATATACAAGGATATGATGTCCATAGAGACAGGGTGCCATCCCATTTCAGTTTGCATATCCTGCAAAATACCCAACATCTAGGTTGTATCCCTGATGTGGGATGGTAGTTGTGTAACATACTATAGGTCTTAATGTGGGCATCCACAAATCTAGACAGAGGCTGAGTAAGTGAGCCAATGCATGCAACATTAGGTCTTCCTGGGGGATTACAGGGGTCTTTGTGGATTTTTGGCAAAGTATAAATACTTGCCCTGTTAGGATGAGAAACACTAAAAAAATCTCATCTCACTCACATTTATTACTCCAGATAATAAAGCATCATTCAAAAATGCATTTATTTCCTGTTTAAATTTAGCAGCAGGGTCACTCTTTAAGTTGTACATAGAATTCACTGTCACTCAGTTGTCTTGTAATTTCACGAGTGTACATCAAATCAAATCAAATCAAACTTTATTTGTAAAAGGTGCCTTTCCAAAACCAAGGTGCCTGTACATAACATAATAAAATCAATAAATAATTAAAACAATGTTAAAGTTAATCCAAGGCAGCAACATTAAAAATCATTATATGCAAGGCTAAAAAGAAATGTTTTTAATGCCCCCTTAAAGCATCTCCCTAGACATCACCACCACTGAGCCCTGCCTCATCTTCTGATTTTACAACAATGTTAGTATTGCCTTCCAAGCTTTTTAAATCAGCTACCTCCTCAGAATAAATGTTAATATAGGTGGCCACTGCATTAGCTTCAGAAATACTTTTAAAGCCTCTTTCATAAGCCTTTTCAAATACTCGCACTGTCTCATTGTACGGTGGCATGTACTGTAACTTGAAGGTGCATGAAAAGTGCTTATCTCCCTCTGAGTAGAGGTATCCCCCCAGACAGTTCCACTTCCAAGATTCCACGGAATGTACTGGCTTTTTGGAAATGAGCTTTTAAGTTAAGATTCCTGGTAAAGTTGTGTAAGTCTATATATAAATCGAAGGAATGAGAGTCCTGAGTGGGTACAAAAGACAATCCCTTCTGCAGCACTTGAAGTTGAATATTTAGAAGTTCCTGGTCAGATATACTTATAACGATGTTTTCCTGGATGCGATCTTGTATGTGTCCTAGATGATCCATCTGCTTCAGATTCTACTTCCGATGTTTTTCGGCTCCGTCTAGTTGGCCTTGTCTTTGGTCTATGTTGCTCTTGGTGTCCTTGAAAGTCCTCCGACCTCTGCCTCCGCTGCCCCTGTTGATTTGCATAGTTGGCAATCGGAACCGGACAGTCTGTTGTTGATCCACCTGCTCGAACTGTTTCTTGTCTAAAAAAAGGTAATTGTGTTTAATGGTATTGGATCTAATTCACTGTTTTGGGTGTTTACACAGTTTGATGCACTGTTGCTGTAAATCTCTTAGATCTGTGTATAAAAGGATCCATGTTGCTTGATACGCTAACCTTCTGATGATGCATGTTTAAATGCAAAACCGCTAGAGGTTTATAGCCCCATTCTCAATGCACTGTAGCAACTTAGCTGGTGGTATTGTATTTTTCCATATTAAAGCTGCTATTTTGAAGGAGCACTGAGTAGTGCGGTTATTACAACAGAGTAGTAACATTTCCTGTTGTAGTACTCTAATAACTGACTCAGAGGACAAATTATGGGGAAGTGCGTCCCATCAACAGCACCACTGCAGTTGGGAAGCCCCATTCATGCTCAAATCCAACTACAATGTCTTCAGCCTTGTGTAGTCTAATAAGCTTAGGCTGTATAACTTTGACAATATCCTTACACACTTGTATAGCAATTTCTCTAGCTGTGGTTCTTCCACAGCCAAAATGGTGTCCAAGTGTGCGATACTCAATGCTTGTTAAAAGGCACATAAGGTGATTGCCACTCACTTCTGAACCAGAATGGCACCCCACATCTGAGTATCAACTCTATGAATGAAGGCTTCTAGTTCATCACACAACATACTGAACATGGTACGTGAGTTCCGGAAGTTCGCAAGCCACTCATCCTCATTCCAGGTTTTCAGTACAATCTCCTCCCACCAAAATTAACTTCTCTCAGAGCACCATATTGTGTGATTCATGTTCCTGTTACATAGCTGTGTACAGTAAGATTGTGCAGAAACAGAAGTAATAATCATGTTGTTCTATGCATACAAGCCATCATTAGGAAAGCTCTTAAAAGTATGAGGTGACAGTTGCATCAGATTTTGAGATACTTCTGATGCAGTATTCATCTATATTATGCAGCAACCACAAGGAGAAGAGCCATTTTGTTATAAATCATATTACAAATGGTAGTTCTCAACTATCAAAAGGATACACTGCTCCTATGCAAAAACACAAAACTTTATTAGTATGCTTTGTAACGTGCCTTAATAGTAATTGATGGCAACAAATTAGAACTTGCTTGCCTACTGCATATGACCCCATGGATGCTGTATTCACTGGTGCTATCCAATTAAATAGAAGGGCATGTCAGTGCAGTGCTGAGTCCAATAAAGCTGCACCAACATGGATCCTAGCAGTAAGTAGATCAGCTCCCTCAGACCAGAGTATGCCGGGTGTGCCCCAATGTAATATTCAACATACATTAATAATACATGGTGGTACATGGTACCCCACTGCCACTGCTCTCCAGTCACTGTCACTGTATGCTGTCTTTGAAGATAACTGCAGATACTCCCTGTAATGCTCATGAAATTAATACGAACCACCAAAATAACTCATATTACATGTAATCTAGTGGTTACCTGCACCCACTAATCCCCATCCATGTAACTCCATAAGTAGTCTCTGGAGTCTAGCACCCCACCCAGCACACAGAGGGCACCAACCACCCAACCTGCAAAACCCTTCCCATCCACACAACCTACATGAAGCAACTCTGCTGAGAGAGCAAATGCAACAACCAAAACAGCCCACCTATCACCTCCTTGATCAACTGCCGCATGGAAAGTCAGGAAGAATGCAACTAATATATTGTATGGAGTGTGTCCCCTGTACTGTGCAGAGATCATGCAGCCCATGTGTTGTTCAAGTCCTAGGTCATGCACTCCCTGTTCACTACAAGATACATGTGACATGCACAATATATATAATGCACTTCCTGACTTTTCATACAGAGGATGAATGAGTAGGTTGTTAGGAGGAGTGTGCAGGTCACCATATGTGGTCAAGCAGCAATGGCACTTAATGTAAAGAGAGAATAGAGATTGGCAGAGCTGGAGATCTGTGTCCCCTGTACAGTAGTGATGGGCACTAGACACCAAGATGTGCTGTTTTCCCACCACAATACATATCCTGGAGTGTATTACTGCAGTTATAAAATGGGTCCTCCAGCTTATGAGTTCTCTGGGCCTTACACAGGTGGTTTCCTCTGCGTCTCATAATAGTGGTCACTCACTGGATCTGGTTTTCCTCCTGGGGTTGGAGACCTTAGACTTGGTGGTGGAACCAGTCGGATGGTCTGACCATCACACCATCAGGTTCAATTTTCTGACTCCCCCTTTTAGGTCTGCCCCTATGGAGATGGTCCATTACCATCCATTATGGGGTTTGACTCCTGATGGCCTTGTGGCAGTATTGGACCTACTGGGAATTCTGGAGTCAAGAGAGGATCCAGAGAACCTCCTTCAGGCTTTTAATCGAGCTGTGGAGGAGGCTGTGGATTTACTTGCTCTATTCCGTGTTTGCCTGCTTACTATCTTCCCTTGGTCCCCATGGTTCGATGGGACTTTGAGGGAGATGAAGCAGGCAGGTTGAAGACTAGAGCATGCCTGGCACAGAGCCGCCTTGGATGCTGACAGACTTAGATTGATGGAGCATTATAAGCTCTATCAGTCAACAATCTCCCATAAGAAGGCAGAATTCCTGTCCTGGGAGAGTGCTGCAGCACAGAACTGACCAGCTCAGCTGTTCTGGATGGTGGACAGACTGTGCAATCCACCCTGTCTATACGTTCGGATGGCCTTGTCGCAATTGGAATGCGATGAGTTTGCTCTCTTCTTTGCTGATAAGGTTGCCCACATCAGGACAGAGATTCGCCAGTTGCACTCTATGGGGGTTACGGGTGGATGCAGCAGGGTCGCAGCACCTACGTTTTGCTGGGTCGATTTTGACCGACTGGTGATCAATGATATCATGCGGTTTCTCCGGGGTGTGAGTCCAACTTACTGTAGTTTAGACCCGGGCCCTACTCGCCTCTTAATGGGGTGTGTAGATGTAATCGGCCCGGCTCTAGCAGAGTTAATCTGGTGTTCACTGGAGTCGGGGGAGTTTCCTAGATCCTTGAAGGTGGTGGTGGTTACCCCCCATTTCAAAAAGTCATCTCTTGACCCAGCTCTTCCTGCAAATTACAGGCTAATCTCTAACCTTCCCTTTATAGGGAAGGTTATTGAGAAGGATGTCGCACAACAGTTAGAGAATCATCTTACCATCCATGCTATCTACGATCCTCTCCAGTCTGGTTTCCATAAGAGACATAGTACCGAGATCACTCTGGTTCAGGTACTTAATGATCTCCTAATGGCTAGAGACCAGAAGTGCCGTTCCATTCTGGTCCTTCTGGATCTCTCTTCCGCATTTGATACCATGGACCATGGGGTGCTTCTTGATCACCTGCGGTACATCTGTGACCTGCCTGGTACAGTCCTCAGATGGTTTCATTCTTTCCTCACTGGTAGGTCGCAGAAGGTTGTTTCAGGGATTTTTTCCTATGACTCCTACTCCCTGCCATGTGGGGTCCCGCAGGGCTCAGTGTTGTCCCCCATGTTGTTCGCAGTTTATATGCTTCCATTGGGAGACATTATAAGGTGGCACGGGCTGAGTTTCCACTGCTATGCAGATGATACTCAGCTGTACATGTCTTTTGTGCCCGACCAGGATAGTGCGCTCTTGGTCTTTTCAAACTGTCTCGCTGAAATCCAAGACTGGATGAATTCCAGTTGGCTTAAATGGAACCCTGACAAGACTGAGGTGTTGGTGGTAGAACCAGGTCGCCGGTCTTGGGGGACAGTTTCTGGGATACCTTCTGGGCTTCGGCTTGGAGACTCCCAGCTCCTGACCTCTAAGTGGGTGCGGAGTCTGGGGGCATTATTCGATGATGAGCTGACCCTGTGTTTGCAGGTGTCAGCCATGACAAATTATCTTTTTACCACCTAAGGAACATCTCCCGGATTAAGCACCTAGTTCCACCCGACGATTTGCCAACTTTAGTTAATACCTTTGTGACCTTTCGGCTTGACTACTGTAACTCCCTATACCTGGGGTTGATATCCACCACCTGCAGCTAGTGCAGAATGCTGCGGCCAGGTTGCTGTGCGGGTCTACCCAATCTAGTCACATTACATCTGTGCTACATGCTCTGCACTGGCTGCCAGTTCAGTTGCGGATCACCTTTAAAGTTGGCTTGCTAAGTTTTAGAGCCCTACATGGTTTGGGTCCGAGTTACCTACAAGAGCTTCTGTGTCCCTACTGCCTTGTCAGACCACTCCGCTCAACCAACGAGGGATTGCTAGAGATTCCCAGAGTATGTTTGAAATCCTCTGGAGCTCAAACTTTTGCTTTTGCTGCCCCTACCCTGTGGAATTCTCTACCTCATCAGGTGAGAGAATGCCAGACGGTGGAGAGCTTTAAAATTGCTTTAAAAACACATCTTTTTGGATGTGCTTTCTCTGCTGATTAATATGCTCTTGTTATTTTTATGAAGTATTATACAATGGCAAGAAAAAATCTTGGACTCTGATTAGTCAGTCTTGGGCTGGACCCATGCTGTTATCCCAGTACAATATCACGGGTCTAGTCTCAGCCTCACTGTGAACCTGTAGATGAACTTTTGCTTAATTATGTGCTGCTTCATGTGCTTAATGTTGTGCTTCATTGTTTCATCTTCTTTTAAAAAACAAAAATATTTTTCCGCACAAAAACATATTTCAAATTATTTTATTTTATTCTGTATAACAACGAGCCATTGTATAATAATAATGCCCTCCAGGGAGTGTGGAATATTTGGGATAACATCACGCCTCTGTTATTGGACGTACTCGGCCTGCGGCCTCGTGCCCAACCACCTGAGGCGTGACGTTATCCCAGCACGACACACACCCTGTCGGGCATTATTGCTTAATTTAATACTGGATATTTATACTAAGGTAGGAGTTTACTTACTCTTAAGTGTATTTTATATTTTTATATGTGATTGTACAGTGCTTTGACATCTTGATATTGCGCTTTAAAAATAAATTTTGCATACTATTTATGGTGGAATGTGGATGGGGAACGTTGAGTGTGCAGTATCCATAGATAACATGTAATATATGTTAATTTGGTATTTTATTTAAGTAATGAGACAAGGCAGTGTGTGAACTGTGGTGGGATAATGGCACATCTTGGGTGTGTTTTGAGGCATGCGACATTGCTGAGTGCCTTCAACCACCCAAGACGTGCTCTTTTCCCACCACAACACATATCCTGGAGTGTATTACTGCAATTATAAAATAGGTCCAAGGTTTTTTTTTTGGGAGGGGGTAGAGGTAAAGAAATGCACCACAATCAAAAAAGAAACATTTTATGCCTTTTTTAAAAAAATAAAAAAACTTCATCCACCTCATCAAAATAGTCCCAGCACATCCCTGCACTGACATGCCATCTCAGGTTCAAATATGTACAGTAAAATGCATATGTTTTTAATTATCTTTTAAACCCTCTAGTTTCCCCACCCCCATTTACCTGTTTCCTCACCTTTCTTTCCTTTTCTTTATATCATTCCCTTGCTTGTTTATTTTCTATCTTGCCTGCATTCAAAAAGAGTACATTTTTGCTATGTATGGAATACAAAACTTCAAATCTCTGCTCAGTTCTACTGGCAGAATGTTCACCCCGTGGCAGGTTAAACAGCACAGATTTCCCCAGTCTGTAGGTGAAGATGGGGGAGGGAGGGGGTTCATTGTCAACAAAGAAACACCATAAATAAAATTTGTAAGTACTGTAGTACTTCAGTTTTTAAGTTTTGTATGTGTGTATTTATTTGGATGTCTCTTACTTTCCCTTCTGCTAGTAGTTTTGTCAGTTGCGCTTTCCCAGTACTGTTCCTCCTTCTTTCTCTGCCTGTTTACTTTCTACCTCTTCTCTTCCTTTCCTGAAATGGATTTATTCCTGTACCATAGAGAGGGTGTATCCTACTTTCTCTTCTACCAGTAGCTACCGCTTCCTGATGCCTGCTGTTTCCTTCCCCTTCGTTGGTGTTGCCTCCCTACCTGTAGTTACCTACCCTATATAATTTAGTATACATGTACTCAATACTGTGTTTTCTCCTACTTGGTCTGGTGTTTCCCCTGCATTGTTTTCTGCAGACTGTGGACGATTTGCAGACACCTACAGATGCTTTCCAAGTAGATGTTCCACTCCTGCATTTTTCTACTGACTTGCTAGGACACCAATGTGATGGGACATGCTGGGTGAGTGAGTTTTTATCCCGTATTAGCAGATTCCTGCTCTTCAGTGATTTGCTGCCTCAGGTCACATGTATCCCCGACCACTGAAACTCCAAAAATGGTGACATTTCCTGTTCCTGTGTGGAGAAAACTGAAACCAGAACAAAAAAAGTTAACGTTTTTAAAATTGTTATTTACAATGCGATTTCACCATTTCCTTCCTGCTTTAAAATCATTATTTGCAATGCAGTTTCACTGATTCCCCCCCTCAACTGACTGACACTTCCTTCCTGGTCAAATGCGCTGACTTGGTACCTTGGTAAGAAGAAGAAGAAGGTAGAGGAGAAGAAGAAGAAGAGGAGGAGGAAAAGAAGAAGGAGGAGAGGAAGATGATGATGATGATCATCATCATGTTCTGGAGGTGGCAATGGTCTGCTTGGGCAGAGAAAACTCTCTTCTCCAGTGCAGATCTGACTCCAACACACAAAAACAGGGCATGGGAGCAGTGAGAGTCAAATGCAGATTGAAACTGGTCTAGTCCCAAGCTCACCAGAGCTGCCAACAGCCTGGAGCTGCAGAAGCTGGTTCAGAAAACATCACTTAATTGCCTCCTGCCAGCAGTGTTACAGCAGAAGTCTGTTATTTCAGTGACCGACCAGGAAAAAGGACTTGGTTGAGCAACAGAGATGATAACATTAGCATCTGCAGAACATTTTGGTGCTGCTACAACTGAGGTGGCTTCTCAAGATTGCTTCTTCAATGATGTGATTGCTTCTGCTAGTGACCTCCTAAACCCGTGCCCGCTCCTATTTCCTGCTGACTTGCCCCTTTCTTGCCTGTAGGCACCTTAGTCTCTATCTATACTTCTCCTGACTGTTCTTTTCTTTTCTTTTTCCTTCGCCTCACACTTTATTATTAAACCCTTCATTTGGAGTTCTACTTATCTAAATTACATGGTGTTATTATACTTATTGAGGCCACTTGAGAGGAACAGAGCTGCAGGAGTCCACAAGGCCGAATTCAGGTAACCCCCCCCCATTCCTGGGCACCTTGCCACTTGAGAGGAACGGAGCTGCAGTGGTCCAGAAGGCCAAATTCAAGTAACCCCCCCCCCCCATTTGTGGGCACCTCGCCACTCAAGAGGAACAGACCTGCAGCGGTCCACAATGTACAGTCATCCTGAATTCAGCTGCTTCTTCTTCTCCATCGTATGGACAGCTTGTTGTGGGGTGTGTGAACTAAAACAAACCTGGGAAGGACTCTAACTGCTGCTGTTCATGTGCCCTCTGCCTTGCCGTGTTATATTAATTTTGATTTAAATTCCTGTCGACACAGGTGCACAGATAGTTTCATTTGTGCTAGACTAGTGCTGAATGTCTTTGCTTCTGCCTGCTTTGTTATATGTAGCTTAAGAACTGTAGTTAGTTAGCCATACCTGGTAAGCATTTGTGAACAGCTTTAATTCGGTACAGATCTTGCTATTTCAAACTGCCTGAATGAATTCACTCAGGTTTCTCCCCTCCTGCCACACATGCACAGTTTGGAGTCCTGATTCCTTTATTCGCTTTTCTGCTCCTGATAATTCCTTTGTTCTCCCCCCCCTCATATACAGGCCGAATTCAAGTAACCCCCCTCCATTCCTGGGCACCTCACCACTTGAGAGGAATGCACCTGCAGTGGTCCACAACGTACAGTCATCCTGAATTCAGCTGCTTGTCCTCCATTGTACGGACAGCATGTTGTGTGGTGTGTGAACTAAAACTAATCTGAGAAGGACTCTAACTGCTACTGTTCATGTGCCCTCTGCCTTGCCGTGTTATATTAATTTTGATTTAAATTCCTGTTGGCACAGGTGCTCAGATAGTTTCATTTGTGCTCGTCTAGTGCTGAATGTATTTGCTTCTGCCTGCTTTGTTAAATTTACCTTAAGAATTGTAGTTGGTTAGCCATACCTTGTAGGCGGTCCACAAGGTACAGTCATCCTGAATTCAACTGCTTCTCCTCCATCGTACAGACAGCTTGTTGTGGAGTGTGTAGCCCGTTGACGCTATGCATCGACTGCCTCACCCTCTCCAGCCACCCTCCCACCCAGGGACATCCCTAGTTATATTGGGTGAGGTTGGTCACATGATCTGCCATGAGATTGTGATCCCTGTGGCTAAATAAGTCCCTATTTTCCCCTTTGCTCCTTATCTTATCTGGCCAGCAGGGGTCAGTATTCTACCTACCTAATTTCCATCTTTACCTACTTATTTCCTTCCTCACTTCCAATCCTTCTCTACTCCCCCAATCTCTCACTGCCTCTCCACTTCCCCCACTGCCCCATTCCCCTGTATCTCACTATAGTCCATCTCCTGGACTTGAACCCTGTACCCTCTATATTAAAGGCTACTACACTACCACTGTACTGACCTGTCCCCATCACTTTTCTCTACATCTTTTCTGCCTCCTATACTTTGCCTTTATGTTAGGCATTCCTGGCTCTCCTCTACGCCACTCTGTGCCATGTCTCCTTTAGCTAAGTATTCCTTGCCCCTCCTCTTTTTTCTGTGCATTATCCCCTACTCCACCACCTACAAATCATCACCCCAGTCAACTCCGCTACACTGTAATTGCTGTACCACTGTGTCCTCTGGGACTGCTGCCTTGGCCCCTCATCACCCAACTAACCCTTTATGCCTGGTCACCTACTCAAACTATGAAGTCCCCCCTCTTCTTTCTACTTCACCCCCAGTTTCCCACTCACGGCCTTTACACTCAACCGTTGCTAAGTTCTCCAGGTGGAAATTGGTATCCCTCTCTAAGTTATTTAGCATGTTCTCTTTTACTATGATCTCCTTCTACTGCTTCTCTCTCGGAACATTTATCCAAATCCAGAACCAGGCTCCCTTCCTACCCCAACCACCCGGGTCTCTGGTAGTATCAAGCTTGCCTCAGTAAATATCTGTAGTCTTCTCCCGAAGCTCGACCTTCTTCAAACCTGGGCAATTCAACACCAGCCTGACATCCTTGCCGTGGTCGAAACCTGGTTGTCCCCTAACATACCGGACTCTGCCATCTCCCTCAATGGGTTTACGGTCTTCAGGGGTGACAGGCTGGGTAAAAGGAGTGGTGAGTGTGCCCTATATCTTTTTGGACTCCCTGATAGGGCATGCTGTCCCACATACCATGCACCACACAGTCGCCCAAATACTTGCTATTAAAACTGCTATTGGTAGTAAGGGCAAGTCACTCACTGCATTATCCACTTATATCCCACCTGTAACACCAAGTTAGGGTTTGATGCCATTCTTGACTTCATCCTCAAGATGCCAAATCAGGCGAAGGTCATCCTATTAGGAAACTTTAACATAAATTGGATGACCCCTGACTCTACCCCTTTCAGAGATGATGCTGCTGCCACTCTAAACCTCTCCCAAGTTGTCTCTACTCCCACTAAGATCGATTACAGGACAGGTTCCAGCACTCCAATAGACCTCATACTCACAAACTGTCTGGATAGACTCCCAAATATTGTGGTCCTTTCTGACTGTCTGAGCAACCACTTTCTGCCATTGATCTAATTGTTCTATCAAAACCCCTGCCAAAACATCCTACCGGCACATCCTAAAAAAGAGGTATGCTTGGGAAGTTCCAGGACTACCTTCGTACCCATGACTGATCCCAGTTAGACGCTGCCACAAACATCGACAGTGCTCTAACTACCTAATCTCTTACTTCAATGCTGCCTGCGACACCTTTTCCCCCTACTCCAAGTGTAAGATCAAAAAAAGGAATAATCCTTGGATCACATTTTCTCTGCTAAAACTTATGGCAACCTGGGACAATCTCTGGCATAAGGCCCTTGCTACTGGTCTCCAGGCCAACAGGCAAAAGTATCAGGCAGCTAGGAACATCTGCACATGTGAAATTTGCCTTGCCAAAGCTGAACACTTTAAAGCACATCTTACCTCCCCCTGAGAGAATGGAAGGGATTACTGGGCTAACATTAAAGAACTCATGGGCAAAGTCAACACTGCCCCTCCTTCTCTTTTAAATATCAATGGAGTCAACACCCAAGACCCCCAGCAAATTGCTGATACTTTTAACACAGTATTTACTGACCTCAGTGGTTTACTGTCTCCCGGACTTCCTCAACATGCTCTGTGGCCCCACACTCTCCCCTACCCCCACTAACACCCCCCTTTCTGTTTTAGGAAGATAACCACTAGTGAAGCCAGAGATAACCTCAGGTGGTCCCTAGGCAAGTTTAGAATTAGTGGCGACTCCCTGGATCTAAAATTACTACAGCTTGCCCTTGTCTCTGTACTTCTCTCTCTCTTACTACAATACTAAACCTCTCACTTTGCTTGAGTCAATTCCCCTCTCAGTGGAAATCTGCAGTTGTTACCCCAATCCACAACAGTGGTGACAAAACCTCCCACAGTACTGCCACCCCATCTCTATCCTTCCCCCTGTCTTTAAAGCCCATGTATGAATTGTCACTGATCAGCTATCTGACTATCTCTCCAAATACAAGCTCCAGTGCCACCAACAACATGGTTTTCGGAAGGGCCACAGCACTACTACTGCCCTCCTGGAGTTTACTAGCTTTGTTCACAAAGATCTGGACCATGGTCAACTGGTAGAGTCTGTGTACATAGACCTTACAAATGCATTTGACATGGTTAAACACGGGCTCCTCATCACATCCCTTCAGTCTTTCGGGCTGTCTCACGAGGCCGCCTCCTGGTTTGCTAATTACCTTAGCGACCACTCCCAAAATGTAAAAATCCTTGACACTCCCTCCTCCAGTCTGCCTGTTTGCTCTGGTATCCCTCAGGGATCCATTCTGGGGCCGCTCCTTTTCATCCTTTTTCTTAACACCCTCCCTCTAGCCTGCTCAGGCAATGTGCTCCTTTATGCTGATGATGCGGTCATTTTTACGCAAGCCACCTGGATCCAGTCCAGTTAGAACATAATCTCCAAATGAACTTTGCTGAGAGAGAATCCTGGTTCTCCCAAAACAAACTTCTCATAAACTACAAAAAGACCAAAACCATGTTGTTTGCCAGCCCCCAAACCAGACATAAAGATGTTTCCCTAACAATCCTCAATAATCAACACCGACCCTGAGAGCAGGTAAGCAGCTTCAAACACCTTGGTATTATTACTCTGGACTCCTCCCTCCTACCATGATCAAGTCACTCTAGTCTGCAAAGAAATAAACACCAAAATTGGCCTTTTGTATGACACAGGCATTGTATGATGAATGATGCCCTCCACCTGGCTGTCACAAGCTCTGTCCTCTTTTGTTGACTATGGTATTGTTATCTATGGCTCTGTGAATGACACTGTCCTTAACAGAATCGTGATCTCCCTCAACAAAGCTTGCCGCCTGGTACTTGGCACACATAGATTCACCCATACCTGTGACCTATACAAGCAGGTAAATTGATTAAACTTCAAAGGTCAACTTACCTACCAAACATGCTTGTTGGCAAAAAAGATCACCTTCTATCGGTCTCCTCTATCAGCCTTGAAACTCCTAACCCCTGCCCCCTACCCCCAGAGCTACTCAAAGCTCCACTAAGGTTTCTTTCCTCATTATTTTCTGCAAAACTGGTCTATGCCAGTGCTCTTTCCTGTATAGGGCTCCTGCTTGGTTGAATGACCTGCCTCAATACATTCTTTCCACTGAAAAGCTTGGCCCTTTTAAAGATAAGCTTCAGTGGCATCTCCTCTCAATTAAATTTCTGCGATGGTTCCTAATTCTTCCTTGTACCCCACCTGACTCTCTTTGACCTTCTGTCTCTCACTGCTTACCCTCTCCTTACCTCCCAGATCTGTCTGTTTCTATGGTTCCTAGTATCACTCTCCTCTATCCCTCTCTATCCTGTTTTCCCACTCATCTGATTGTTTCCCGAACTGAAGCAATTCTGTCCCCTATGCCTTCTTGTTCCTTTTTGCCCTCTTGGCTCCTGGACAATGTCCTCTGGACTGCCACACCAACTTCATGCTTTGGCTGGCCCTTCCCTCCCCTCCCCTGAATATGTAGGTCCCCCGCCTTGTTCCCCTCTCCACCCTCTTCCTCGTCACTGCTTAGTCCCCTTGTCCTCCTAATTTAGATACATATCTCCTCCCCTTTCTTGTTTTTACCATTACTATAATCCCTGAGATCCCTTTACACCTATCTTATATGAGGTTGCATATTGTTCCTGCAAGTTCCAATTTGGGGAGGGGGGGGTGCACTGGATACCACACACCAGCAGCACCCTTCGCCAGAAATGTGAATTGCATTTTGTGAGCAATGCAAAGGTTTTGAGCGTGCTTTTTGGTTATCTCTAGAGCTTTGGGAGTTGTGGTACTCCCTTCAGCATGCTCCCTGTCACCACTTGTGTAAGTTCCTGGGTGGAAGCACTTTATCTAAAGGAGCCAATTAGGCAACTCACTTTAAGCCAATTTAGGCAGCACTCTATATTTATAAATAGCCACTGCAGACATTTCAGAGCTGAGAAGTTAGTATAGGGACTATACTGAATGGGTCCCACCGTGAAGTGGTGGTATAGCTTGCTCACATTGGAATTCCAATCTGAAAACTAAGAGGACACCCTTTTTCACAGAGTTTAAAGGAAGAAAAGACAATAGGCAGCTAAATTGTTTAATTTTAAATATGTGCCATGTTTGTTGGGGGAGGGGGTGCACTCAATGCCACACACCAGCAGCACTCTTCACCAGAAATGTGAATTGCATTTTGTGAGCAATGCAAAGGTTTTAAGCATGTTTTTTGTTGTCTTCAATTTGGTAACATCTTCTCTATTGTATACTGTATTGCACTTGTTTGTACTCTTTCTCTCCTGATTGTTCCTTGTCACTGTTTTACGATTGTACTTGACTTTTGCACTGTTTTTATTTTTGTCATATTTGTACTATTGACGTGGAGCCTTTGTAAAAGAGTCTCTGACTCAAAGGTTTAATTCTGAATTTTCAATAAATAAATATTGAATATATTGCTTATTTGATAAAGAACGTATAATGCATAAGCTCACAGGTACCTCGAGAGCTGCCTTGTCTATCTATGTTTTCCAAGTCCTATATCTCATATACTGCTTGTAGCTGTATGTGGCCTGGTAAGGAGGCTCTTTTTTGTTATACATTTATTTATTTAATTTTTGTTGACCGAGTAAGTGCACTAGACAAATTCTTGACTATTTTCAGACATGACCCGGGAGGAGAGTGTTACAGATGAATGCCAACTGACCTTGAACCAGATTAATCTGTTGGTGGTATTTTTAGTGAATGGGGGTATTTTTAGTGAATATATAACTGTTATACTTATTGAGACTTGTAGTCAGGTCCACCTCGTAAATGAATTCTTCTCGATGGTGTTTCGCCTGGTAAAATAAAGAATTGAAATTTAAATTAAAAAAGATCCTCCATCTTCGTACTATTAGATACTCACTAAAAGCAAAATTAACTTGGTCAGATTCCAATTTTAGCAAGACACATTTGATGAATGCAGTTGTATGGATGGTATTGCCTTGTTATAAGTGTGTGTGTGGAGGAGGGTCTATATGTGTCTTCAGGACTAAATTTTCTTTTGGTTCACCAGGAATTCATCAACATAGCCCCAAAAGGTCTAAGTGGTAAAATCATCTTACCCCCAATCTTAACCACTTGTAATCATTGGATAGTACCCCAACACTGTGGTGGATCTAATCATTAACTTATGAATGATGCCAAATGATTTATAATGTGAGGACATTATTTTGGGAGACACAAAAGTATACTAATCTACCTGTAATGTCAAATCCTCCACACCATAACTAAAGCCCTACACTAGGGTTGAGCCAAAAAACAAAAGCTTTTGGTGAATGGCTGACATTAACAATTTCTTACCAAAGGCGTTAGGGAAGCACTCACTCACCACACTAGTTGTTAGTCTTCAGTATTTCATATAACATTTATTGACATTACTGTATATCCAAGACAGCATTTGAAAACACTGCATTTTTTTGCCAACATTTCAAGGATGACCTCTTCCTCAGGGCTTGCAATAAACTTATGTTGTCCTGTTTAAAACAGCTTTCTCATTCTGCCAGATTGGTCTGTGATCTGGATCACAGAGTGCTAGGGCAGCTCTTTTGATTCTGAGGTCCATTATGAATCAGCATGAAGAACACTGAAGTAAATAACAGATATGTGAGAGCTGAGGAAGAGGCCACCCTCAAAACATTGGCAAAAATATGGTGCCCTTGAACACTGACTTGGATATACAGTATTAGGTTCAATAAATGTTATATGAAGTACTGAAGACTATAAACTAGTGGGGCATGTGAATCACTCCCCTAAACCCTTTGGCTTGATACATGGCACTGTTAGGAACAGAGCCCCCCATTCTTTCTTTTCAATAGAGAAGGCCAGACTGGCATCTTCTCACTGTTAGCAATTTCTGTTCCAGTGAAGGGACCTTGCAGGTTTTGGCATCACTCCAGCACTGTTATATTGTCACCAACCACCCTGTCTGACTGTCAAGACTGCTGAAATTATACTGCTTAAACTTTTGGAATATTTAAATGTGTAGGTATTTAAAGGTGTAGCAAGTTATATCCTCCTACACCTAGAGGTAATTCTTTCCTTCTTCTTCACACAGTGAGTATTCCTCTGACATTCTTTTGCATAGCTTTTGATCAGGTTCGAGGTGCTTCAGCTGGGAGTGGAGGATGTTGTGGCCTCTTGTTTTAGTGGCAATGACCCTAACCACCCACATTATCCCTATGGCCAGCTACTGTTATCCTTGCCTTGCTCACTTGCCCATGCTGGAACTGCCTCTTCGCTGGCCAATCCATAGACAATGACTCGAGCCAGCCCCTCCCCCCCTTCTAGGTGCACTACAGTGCTCTTTCCCTCATGGGAAGCCACCTCAACCCATACCTCCCACCAAATCTCAAAGAACTGTGACCATTACACACCTGCAGAACTCAATACCATCCCTACCCCTACATCCATTGGTGCCTTTCCACTCATCCTCACGACCTGTTCCCTTTGCTTTGACCACGCCAAGTCGTGGACTCACAGAGGCCATGCGCTGGAGCACAAGGCAGTATCCATGGCTTGACAGAACCTCATAAAGTTCATCCTGCTACTCCTTATATGTTTAGGAAATTGAAGTAAACCCCAGCCCCCCAGCCCCATCACCTCCCTTCAGGACTTTGCCTCTGCCCCTGGCCTCAAACTAATACTAATAAATTCAAGAAGCCTGATCAATAAAATTGACCAACTACAAGTATGGACTGCTCACACCAAGCCAGACCTCATTATCATAACCGAATCCTGGCTGAAGCACTCCATCTCAGACCAAGCTATAGCTACTCCTGACTACAACCTACACTACACAGGTAGGCCCTCGGGGGGGTGGAGTGATCATCTATTACAAAGATAAATTTAAAGTTTCCAATATCCGAATCACTTCTGTGCCTAAAAAGTACGAATATGTGTCACTAAAATTCCATTTCTCATCCTCCGAAGTCCTCCACATCAACGGCTGCTACAGCCCGCCCCTTCCAGGGGTAACGCAGTTATTAGCACCCTCAAATCTCTGATAACCCTCTGCAGTAGTGAGACCATCATTCTTGGTGATCTAAACTTTGACTGGCTAGCTCATAAATCAAATACCTTAAAAGGATTCTGTGATGAAGTCATCTTTTCCCCGCTTATCACAAAACCAACCAGGGAAAATTCCACAATTTGTGGCAACAGCTCTCATCTTGACATCATCCTATTGAATCACCCCCACAAGATCCTGAACACAGCAGTGTTTCACAATGACCTGTGTGATCACGGTATTGTTGTGTGCATAAGGCCCAGGAGAGAGGCCCCTTCCCTACTAAATTCACTACCAAACACAGCTTCAATAAATTACATGCCTGTCACTATCTCAAAGACTTCAGGGCAACTAACTGGGAAAGCCTCTACCTCACCAAAACTGTGGACAAGGCCACCTCTATGCTCAATACACATCTCCTTCAACTAGCTGACAAGCACACCCCCTTCATTAAAATTAGAGTCCGTAAACTCTCCCACCCCTGGTTCACGCTAGCTCTGAAATCTGCACTTACAGCACGGAATAAACTTTGGGCCCAAGCCAAGCACTCCAAGTCCCAAGCTGATTGATAGGCCTTCAGAACTGCCAGAAACTCCTGTATCAAACTAATCCACTCAGCAAAATTTAACTAGTATGTCGACGCTCTTGAACAGGCTAAAGGAAGCTCAGCCAAGACCTGGCGCACTATAAAATCTATAGAAGGATGTAACGCGTCCCCCTCTGTCCCCCCCAAGATCATCGACAGTGAAAATGTTCTTGAAGACCACAAGCTTATTTTAGAGAAAATAAACTCTTATTTTGCCACCTTGGCTGGCATTACGACTCCTCCCACTATGCGGGGGCTATCACCTGCCTCCACCCCCCACTGTCCCATCTGCATCCCCTTAGCACCCCTCCGACTTCCCTCCTGTACCATAACAGGATGCCCAAGACCACCTTCATAGACTTGACACTAAGAAAGATGGTGGTTCCAATGGGCTAGAGTCCTTTTTCTTAAACTTGGATATTATTATCTCACTGCCCCCATTCTCCACATTTTTAACATGTCTATCTCAATGGCCAGTGTCCTCTCCTGCTGTAAGTTGGCCCACATTCTGCTCCTCTTCAAATCCGGTGACCCCTGTGACTTAAACAACTATCAACCAATCTCGATACTATCAGTGCTCTCCAAAATCCTAGAAAAACTCACATACTGTCAGCTAAAAGACCACATCGAAGCCCGCGCTCTCCTTAACCCTGCTCAATCGGGCTTCAGATGTAACCATAGCACTATCTCTGTCCTAGGTAAAGTCACCAATGACTGGTTCTCCACCTGGGACCCCAAGCAAGTAACAAGAACAGTGTACCTTGATCTGAGCAAAGCGTTTGACACAGTGGACCATAATCTATCCCTGCACAGCCTCTCCAACCTAGGTGGCTCTGCCTCCACAATCTGTTAGATCTCCAGCTATCTCACAGGGTGAGTTCAGCAAGTAAAATCAGATGGTCTCCTTTTGAACCCCCTTACCATCACTCAAGATATCCCCCAAGGGTCCATACTCAGACCCATCCTCTTCTCTATTTACGTCAACAACCTTAATTCCAATATCACTAACTCAATACTGCACTTCTTTGCGGATGATACTGTACTTTACACCTCCAAGCCCTTGCATCTTGGTGTCCGTGAAGAGCTCAAAACTGACTTCCTTCAGCTTGAACGTAATCTTACCTGTGCCAATTTTTTGCTCAATGCTAAGAAAACTAAGCTAATGTATTTCAACCACAACAACAACTCCCCCCCACCCACTGAGACCAAATCCAACCTCGCAACTGTCAACACTTCCCTAGGGGAACCACTTGAAGTTGTTGACAAGTTCAAATATCTAGGAGTCTGGATTGACAACAAACTATCCTTCAACACCCACATTGATAATCACTCCGCCAAGCTTAACACCAGATTAGGCTTTTTATTAGACATAGAACCCTCTTCCCACCCGAGGTCAGACTTGGACTCATCCAGGCAATATTCCTTCCACTCTTAGACTATGGTGATATAATATACAACTGCACTTTGGCTACCAACCTCCACAGGCTTGATGTCCTCTTCCACCGTGCCCTTCATTTTATTACTAGTGCATCCCTTAGGACCCATCACTGTGACCTATATTCTACTGCTTGGTTGATGTCCCTAGCCACTAGAAGACTGCTCCACCTTGGTACATGGACACTCAAAGCACTGCATAATAAACTCCCAGACTGTAGTTCCTCTCTCGTCCACATCTCACACTGTGCTTATTCCCTTAGGAAGTCTTCCTTCCTCCTCCTGGATATCCCCAGAACTAGAAACTCCCTCGGTAGGGATCTATATCACATTCTCTCCCTATGGCTTGGAAGAGCATTCAAATGGTACTCAAGCTCACCGGCCTGGTCACTATTAGTTTCTTCAAGTCACTCACCTCAAGGTTCTTCATGAATCCTTGCAAATGTCTGAGGGCTTGGCTCTCTGAATCCCTCTTTTTCTCCCCCCCCTTTTCCTCTAACCTTCCCCTCTAGCCCTGTCTCATGTATTATCCTGTATTTGCCTAAGTCCCCTACCCTCTCCTGTAGCACTCCCCTCCCTATTAACTGACTATTTCATGTCCTTACTCTCTCCTGTCCCCTTCCTCTGCTGCATTTCTTGCCTTCTCTACATCCTACCGCAGATTGCTGCATTGTTGCATCATGTAATTTGCCTCAGTATTATACTATCTTGTTGCCAGGACCTGTTTTTACTGTAATAGTATGTTGTGATGTACTACACCCATTGTTTTATGCAACCTACTGCAGACTCTCGCATTGTTGCATTGTACATTGTTAATACTCCTAGTAATTAGTTACTTTGAACAAATTACATTATGAAAGAGATACAATCAACCAGAGGAGAGATATTTGTCCAAGATAAGATAGAACAATAGCAACTGGAGCACAATCAGTGGTAGCTGATGGTACTCTGCTTGGGTAGCAAGATTAGTAGAATGAATGATTAGGATGTTAGGTACTGAGTATATACTGAAATAGCTGAGGGAATAAGAGTGGTTGTACAATAAGGATGTTGGAATACTTGTGCAACACTGATTTGGTGAATGTACTCTCAATGTCCCTGCTACAGGGACTACCATGCTTTCAGGGTGCCATGAAGACACAAGAACCCTCTTAAGTGGGATTCCACACCTAAAGGTGCCGAAGGGAAGAAGTCCCATTTGACTAAAGGTACCTTGCAGATGAAAGCCCATGGACCTCATAAGGAAACAAAGAGAGAGCTCCAAGCACAGCTCTTCAGTTCACTGGAGAATCAGAGACTTATGTTGGGATGCTTATGCAACATAGCTGGAATGATCAGTAGAATGAAAAAAAAACAAGTTGTCAGGTATGCAGCACATTTTTACCGAAGTAGCTGAGGGAATGAGTACAGCTGTGTGATACTGATGTTTGAATGTCTATGCACCACAGATCTGGCATACACTTTCTCTATTCCTGCTACAGGGAATGCCACCC
Source organism: Neoceratodus forsteri (assembly GCA_016271365.2). Classification (NCBI taxonomy): domain Eukaryota; kingdom Metazoa; phylum Chordata; order Ceratodontiformes; family Ceratodontidae; genus Neoceratodus; species Neoceratodus forsteri. The sequence goes on from CM057449.1 coordinate 1,847,744,623, forward strand.
TTTGAAGGTGCCACAACGATGTGGGGCCACTCTTGAGGAGGGTTCCCCCTATAGATGCCACAGGAAGAAAGTCCCTTTTGGCCAAAAATACCTCAGATAAGAAAGTCCAAAGAGCAATTGAATGGAATGTGCAGATTCATACACTTTCCATGAGGAAAGAGGAGGTTCAGCCATGATTTTCAGATGCTGACTTATAAGCCATTGCTGATGAACGTACAGAACCACCATTCAAATACAACTTTCAACACAATTTATAACTATGTAATTGTTAAACATTATGTTATGACCTATGACACAGAGTAGAGGCAAAAACCCTTGTGGAGAAAACCTCTGGGTATGGAAGGCCTAGGTCCCCATCCATTCAGGCTCAGGACTCTGACATTGGTCCCTCATTATAACAATCCTCCTTATAATGAATCCCACCTACTGTATAACAAATGCTAACATATGGCTCCTGTTATTCCCTAACAGGTCCAATTAACATCCGTGTGCCTTCACCTGTTGATGTTTTCAGTAATGCTGCTCCCTCCTGTGCTAGATGCTGTCATGGCTGAACAAAGAAAACAAAAAGTCTTCAGTACTGACACTAAATCAAAATGTCGGACGAGTTTAAAAAAATGGACAGGCTGTTGGCAAGCTGTCAGGGAAATATGGGATGCCAAAATCAACAATTTGCAGTTTATATAAACACGAAGAGTTGCTGAACTTATTTGCCTCCAAATGTTGTAAGAAGGGTGGGCTGCATAGACAGAAATTCCACTTGGCTGGCAATTCCAAGGTGGATGATGCTATTTGGCTCTGGTTTCAAACCAAAGTGTTGCTGGCATATTCCTTTCTGGATCAGTATTGCAAGAAAAAGCCAACTCTTTCACCAGACACATTTTTGGTCCAGATTGCAATTTTAAATCACATTTTTTCCTTCCATGACTGGTTCTTATGTGGGTGTTTGACTATTTTGTTAATTTGTGTACCAGTGCTGTAGCTTGTTAGCATAATTACACAATTCCAGTTACACAACTCAAATTTCTCCCACCTTTATGCTATAGAACAAATGTGTGGGTGACAATCTTTGGTATCATTAAATACATTCCCATACATTCCTGGACAATAAGCAACTTGTTTCAGGGCATCAAAAGTGTGTTGGTCCCCTGAATGTCCTCTGCATATATCATCATGGGTGTGATGCAATATAATTGCCCTGTATCTGGTAGGAGTTACCCCTGGGAAGATTGTCTTTTATTTGGGGGTGTTAAACAACATCTGGTACAGATGTACCTTATCTCTTTGATCATACATGATTTTCAGATACTAATCTTGAGTCATAGCCTGATGTGGGATAGGAAAATTTACTAGATCTTCTATGTAGTGGTACATTTCGGACACGGTTTTGTCTTCCAGATGGTCTACATCGGGTCAGAATTAGACTTATCCCTTAGAAATATAGAAAGTGATGGCAGGAAAAGACCCACAGTCCAACCAGTCTGCTCAGCCTTCCAGCCTACAAAGGTACCCACCAGTATCAGATGCCTAATTCTACAGAATTCTGCAGAATACTTTGCAGAATTCTGCAGGAAACACTTTGAAATTCAGTGCAGTAGTCATACAGAAAACAGTGACACACTGTCTGATCCTGTGGACACCACTGCATTATCCATTAGCCTACTGCTGAAATGGTTTCTTACCCTGAGATCTAAGTGCCATGGGTACCCTGGAAGGAAACTTCAGTAGTAGTATAATCCTCATCTCTGTTTACCGTCTAGTTTCCTTTTCCTTAGCTTGTTGCTGAGTGACATATGCAAGACTGTCACGAAGGCCAGGTTGAAAACTCCATGGCTCTCCACAGATGGCTCTTTCTTTAATCAGAATGCCTGTCATATAATTATCAGATTGATCAGGATCTTTGCCCTGTGAATGACGCTTCACCTTCTTCTAGTACATGCATACATCATGGATAAGGACCATGCTGCCAATTGCAGAGACCAAAAGCAGAATTTTTAAGCCCTCCTTGGGCTTTGCAGTATGATTACACTGTATTCCTGCAATTTGCACTCAAACATTTGATCACCTAAAGGTTGGTCCAACTTTTGAACATAATTGCCCAAATTTGCAGCACTTTTGTTGCCATTTTCATCAAGAAAGTGACATATCCGTCATTTTTCTGAAGCAAGCTGCTGCAAAATGTTGAAACTTGTAAATATGCCAAAATATCTGAAAATAGCTTGCAATAGTTTTTTGGGGATTTCTTGTCACGCAAGCAAGCACAACCCAATATCATGAACTGCACCTGCATTAAACACTTTGAACATCCTACCCCGAATCTTCATGTCTAATGTCTTTACCCTTAGGTGTCCTGAACTCATCTTCTTTTCGACCCAAAGGTACGACAGAAAATGTTGTCTCTCATAATAAGAATCTGTCCAGATCACCAACTCAGTGATGTGGCTATCAAGTGAAGTTTGAAGGGCTAGTAGTATTTCAGTTATATCAGCATGCTGATGATACTTTGTACTTTAACTGAACCTCTAGGGAGAATGGACTTGGTCTCAGTATACCCCAACTCCTGATCAAAGTTGCCTCTCCTGTTGGAAAGAACAACCATCAATGTAAACCTGGGGTAGGGTTTTCACACAGGCCCTCTTCAAAGGGTAATACCTGCCAAATGTACATTAGAGGACTTTCCTGACCACCAACTAAGTTCTTGGGACAGTCCTCTGCACACAGGTGCAAATCTGCCAGTCCTTGAGCAGGTTTGCATTCCTTCTTGACATTCTAGACATTAATGTCATGTTCTCTAAGGCCAGTGTACAGGAGACTATTCAGCTACCAGACTCTTTGCCATCACTGACCTCAGCACTTATAAGGTGGTCTACAGACACTGGCCCGCCAGTGCAGCTGTTGTGTCTCCACTTGCAACACCACAGGTTCGGAAATGAATCTGGAGAGTCAGGGGGCCAGCCGTGGGAGGAGGATTGAGCATCCCACAGACTACTGTCCTCCTCCTCTGTGAGGGGAGTGGGGAAACATCCAGTGTGTGTCTGACCTCTGGTGAATGCCAGGGGGAGCAGCAGCCAGTGCTCATACTGTTGGGAGGTATGCCGGATGTCGGTACTTCTGCACCATACATCATTGCACTCCTCACCTCCCCAGAAAACCACTCCTGGGAAAATGCCAGCCCCTAGAATGACACCCCACCTCATGAGCCCTGTGTCACCACCCTGAGACACTCAGCTGGGATCCAAGCTGTAATGCCATTGAGCATGGCCCGGCCCTGTGGCCTCACTCTGGGGGCAAGACAGGAAGGAACACCAGCAGAGGCATCTGTTGGGAACCGGGCTCTTACTCCATCAGGAACCATGCCTGCTTGGTGGCCCTGACCTGGGGGGGGGGCAAGCAAGGGAGGAAGACTACCCAAGGTAAGTCCCAGGGGCAGTGAGTGCTGGGCAGGGGGAAGGGGCTGAGCTTACAGTTGGGACTGAACAGCTGGTCTACAGACTAGTTGTATGTCTCCATGATCACTTTCTCACCATTAATCAGATAAGCGCAGTGTTGCAAGGCCCACATGATGGCAAAAAGAGTCTTTTCATATTCTGACTACTTCTTTGCTACCTCACTCAAAGTCTTGCTTTCCTATGCAATAATTCAGTTGTTCTGGTCATACCAATGATACAGTACTAAAGTAACACATTGGTCAGTGTGACCTATCACATGGAAAAACTCCTTACTCCTCTGATCATGACAAGACAATGTACTTTTTTATTTATAATTTTGTTTTACAATTTTGACCAGGAATGGCACATTCAGCTGAGGCTCTTTTGCAGGTGTGGCCCGGGAGCACATGGAGGTTAAGTGACTTGTTTAGGGTCTCACAGTATGCAAGTGGTGGTTGTGGGAATCAAACACAGGTCTGCTAGATGTACCAAGCTTATCCATAACTCGGTGCTCTAACCTCTTGGCTATACTGCCAGCCTCAGAGGCTTGATCAAGCTGAGACTATAGCTTTTTCATGGTAGAAGTCTGCTCTGAGCCCACTCAGCCCACATTCAGGGTTGATCTTTCTTTAGCAGTTTCATTAAGAGCTGGAACACCTGGGCATAATCCCCAATAAACTTATCTGAACAGTTGCAAATACCCAGTAGCATGTGCTCCTCTGTCAGATTAGTAGGAGGTTAGACTCTGAACTGCCTGAATCCCTCCTGCTTGAGGGCAGATACCTCCTGGACCTTTCTCAAAGCCTATGTAGTTCACCCTCTCCCAGCACCACTGGCCTTTCATCAGTGATAACTTTGCACCTTCATCTTGGCACAGCTTGAATAGGACACCATAATGCCTCCTTCTGCTCCTCCCATGTATGACTAGCCACCAATATGTCATTCACATATTTGGTTAGACCGCTCTGGTCTGCTTCAGAGAATGCCTTGATGCAAAAAGAAGTTAAACTCTGTAGGTGAACTTATGTAGCCAAAGGGGCACCTATTCCAGATATACCATCACTTCCCACAGGAAAATGCCAATTTGTGTTGATCCATGGGTACTGCCTTCATAGTATTGAAGCCATTTTAAACATCAATGGCTATGAAGTACATAGCTTCTGCAGACTGGCCAGACTCTTATTCAAGCAGGCTATGGGCCATCTGAACAGAACTACTTGTTTAACCACCTGTAGTTTATGATTAACCACAATGCACCTGCAGATTTCAGGACAGGACAAATGTGAGAGCTGTAGGTGAATTTACTGTCCCTGATTATTCCCCTATACATGTGTAAACCCCCCATCCTGATGTCTAGGGGTGTCCAGGTGGTAAATGAGGGAGGGGGCCACAGCAGTGGAAATGAGCACAGTCCAGATGCGAAGAGAGTCCTTACTGGTCAGCTGGCTTCAGATATTCGGTTGGGTCTTCCTTACTGGGAGGGTGCCAAATCAGGTGCTGTACAGCAGGACTAAAAGGAGGTTAGAAAAACATTTTCAACAAACTGAATGTCCACACCAGAAAATCACTGGAACGGGGGTATTTAATAAAAGTTGACTGGATAGTTCACAAGATATTTGCAAAATTAATCCCTGGGCCCCAGAGCCCACAATAGGGTCAGGACAGTTCATTTTGGTGGTTCTACTGTGGTTGTGAAGACCCCTACCCTTCTCTCCCCTAGTCACTGAGTTGGGTGGCTACACAGTGAGTAATGGCAGCAGCAATTCGAGGCTGGGACCTCGCTATAGTAGCAGCATTTGTTCCCGCCTTCCTCGACACCTTACAGGTTTCCTCTCCCTACCAGGGTTCCCAAAGATTGACACAGAGGGATCCATACTTATGGGGTTCCACATGACCCCTACTCCAGGCTGGTGTTCCTGTGGGCAACTCCCCTCCAAAACCCGTGGGGTGAACGTCCTCACTGGCTCCCACCATTGTCCTAGACAGTCGCCACTCTGTTCTTCCCTCATCCCCAACAGATGTGGCCACCTCACAGAGCAACACAGCAAACACAGATCAGGGGAAAATTGGCTAAAACTCTTGATGCCATCATTCTGATGGATTCCTCTTCCTAAATGTGACAATGACAGGGGCAGACTGACTGTTCTCCACAAACTGCAGACACAGAGACACAGATTTAAGTCCTGGCCACCACACTATACCACCACTGAATTCAGCATATCCTGGAAACTAAGGTGGGAGCAGGCACAGGCCCTGCCCTGAAACCACCACCCGCTGATACTACAGTGATGGAAAAAGGGTCCCCAAAAGGTGCCAAAGGTCCCTATTTATAACCCCCCCCACCAAAGCAGTGGCCTCTTACCCGCAGAGACCCCAGTCTAGGGTGGGACTATAAATATTAAAAATTGTCACTGTCAACAAAAAGTTCAGGGGAGGGAAAAACAGTAGACCCACCCATGGGTGGGTTACACTTCTCACCCTTCAAATGCTCACCATCCCAGTAAGCAGCTACCCCAGCTACTAGGCCCTGCAGCTCCATGGAGTATGTGCACTCGCCCACATGGCCACCAGACACTGGTCCATAGGGACACCACCTGAAATGGTGATATCCATCTTCACTGGCCAAAAACAAGAACCTAACAAGGGACGGCCCCCTCCAAATCTGCACAGGGCCAAATACTCAGTGCATCCAAGCCCCCCCCTCCGGTGACATGCCAACCGAGGAGCACAGGACAGACTGCCTGCCCCCAGGGTGACAGCGTTCCAGACCTGCTTCTCCTAAAACACAGTTCAACCCAAAACCCCTGCTGCCACCTGCTGCCGCACTGCTGCCAAAATACAGTCCCCTCCTAACTCATCTCCCTTCAAATCCACACATTCAAGAATATGCAGAACACATTTTCATAACATTTAACACTATTAACTGCCAGCTGCTTAAGGCAGCCCACACTAATTATGTTAAACATCAACAGTGCATGACTATAAATGCAGGCGACTATGGAAACATAAACAGTGCATGAGTCTTTGACTGTATAGTACCAAAGAAAAGTTTGAGCAGTCTAAATTTAAGTTCCAGTCTGTAGGATGCATAATAAGTCCTCCAGGATAGGATAACAATAGAGTACCAAGTCCAGACTGTATTTATTTATTTATTTTGAAAATTTTCAGCAGGAAAGTCACACTGAGCTGTAACAGCTCATTTCCAGATGCTTTCTGGGGGAAGGGGAGGAGGAGAAGGGACAATATTGATATGAATACAAAAACAGATTAAAAACAGGTAAGTAAACATAGAACTATGTCTGTATAAAAACATTTGCATTAACATTAAGGCAACATAAACATTTTGGGGAAAGTCAGGCAGTACTCGTGCACATACATACATACATACATAAACAAATAAATAAATACATATATCTATGTTACACATATACATCATGGGCCAGATATTCAGAAATGCACCAAAGCCTGGCACAAGTCTGGTGCAGCGCAACTCTGATGCGCCATGAGTGTGATATTCAAAGAATGTGCATGGTGAAATGCACCAGTGCAACACGGCTAAATATGGCACGGAAGTGCCATGGCGCAACCAGAGATGCACCAGTGTGCACCCAGACCTGCACCACAGCACAACCAGAGATGTGCCATGGCGCAACAGACAAGCACCAAGGCGCACATGGACCAGTCCCAGTCAATGGTGGGAGCACAACAGCAGAGGCAAAGCGTGGGGCAGGGCAAAGGAACACACCCGGGGACAGTGCCAGGGATGCACAGTGGCAGCCATCAGCAGAGCACCCCCCCCAGACACAACTGTGGCACAGGAAGCAGGCAACAGGTGGCACCAATGGCCAATGGAGGACCACCACTGGACTCCCCCCTGCATGCCTTGCCGCCACCCACCCAGACCCCGGCTTGCCACACCTTGAACCATGCTGCAGCACTCATGCATGCCACACATCCCAGACAGCTGCCCCATGGCCACCCCAAGGCACAGCCACCAGCTAAGGGGCAGAACACCACCATGCATGACCCGCACACTGACACATGTACACCACACAGACACCCACCGCACCACTGCAGCATGGCTCCACATGCCAGCTGCAAAGGCTGACAGGCAGATAAGCAAAATAACTGTATTGAAAATATAACTGTGTACAATGGAAATGGGTGGGAAAGGGTAGGAAAGCAAAGGAAGGGGACAGGGAATGGGGACTGTACAGTGGGAAGGGGGATGGAAGAGGAAAGGATGGCAGGGGTAACAATGACATGGTGGGGATGATCTACAGGTGGCCACAGTCCACCGCCGCCGCCTGAAACCTCCACCTCTGCCGGTCATTCAGCACCATGCAACTCATCTGCTGGGCCACCTCCAGGGTTGTCGAGGTGATCAGGATAATCTGCCTCAGCAGCCTACAATACAGGGACAGCTGTGACCTCCTCTGGATGCCTATGACAAAGGAATGGACAGGTGATCAGTGCAAGGTCCCAAGGAACTATGCCCACCCACTGTAAGCATAGGGTAGTGGGAACACACACATACCCGGAGTGGTGCCCTTGCCACCCACAGGGGGTGGGCCAACACCTGCCAGCACCCCAGCACACCACGACAGTGCACAGCGGTGGAAGCTGTCACCCAATGGCCACCCAACTGCTCAGTGACAGTCAGATGGCACAGGGCACCCGCAGCACCACAGCAACACCAGTGGAAGCCGGGCACACTCCAACCCCACCAACAGTTGGTACACATGTGCAATGGCTGCCCCACAGTGGCATGCACCATGCACAGTGTGCAACACATAGCTGCCACGGCACAAGGCACAAGGCACAGGTGGACATGGCCACACTAACACCCCCGCTGACCACCCGGTAATGTGTAGGAGAATGCAACAGTGTCTCCCTGCCCGCTGTAGTGCCTCTTGCGCCTGTCCCGCCACTGCTCCACTGCCACTACTCAGTCCCGCAGTGGGCAGCTGTGCCCGGCCTGGTGCTCCTTCTGCCCTCACTCAGCATCGATCTTCAGGCCCTAGGAATGGAACAAAGACAGGCATACATCAGAGAACACCCACAGCATGTGCTCACTACCCCTACCCCTGTGCATAGCAGACTCCCCTGCCCAATATGTCCCACAAGGCTGAAGCACAGCACAACCTGCAGATGGCAATGGCACTCCGCTGTGCGCACGCCAACAGTGAACCCCTCTGCAGGGCATGGCATGCTGCCAAGCCACCTCCACAGTAGAGCACTAGGGCACACATGTAGCACGGGATGACTTACCTGGCCGTGGCACGGCCCCCCTGCAGATGCATGCCAGCAGCAGCCTAAGTTGCTCTGGGTCCCACCTCATTAGGTCCCCATACTGGTGGCGGCATTGATCAGCAGTACTGGCCACCCCAGTGTCCTGCACCAGCCTGGTGGCGATGGTCTGCCAGACCTCCATCCTGGCCTGCTGTAAGGGCACCTGGCCAAACAGCCCTGGTGCATGTGGCTGCACATGGGCCACCAGATTGACCAGCTCCACGTCCGACCAATTTCAGGCCCTATGAACACCCCGCTGCACCATCACAACCACGGCAATCAGTGGAGACAAGATGGAGGCCAGAGGCACACGTGTGCACAATGTGCCTGGGATGCGTGCTTTGAATAGACATGTGCTGTGTCCGCCAATTGCGATTCGCCATGGATGCATGAAATGGGCATTGCCCGCCAGGCACATGGTGGTGTAGGCCTAAGGGGTCAAACATGACAACAGGGGTCAGGAGTCTCTTGGAGCGCAGTGCGCAGCTGCGCAATAGGGGCTATGGCGCACTGTGTGCCATGGCACCTATTGCGCAGTGGGCGCACAGTGCACAATAGGTGGTGGCACACCACTTGCCGCATGCGCACTACAGTCTTGCATACTGTGCATATCCATACATTGTGCCGCGACTTGCTCTGGAGCAATTCCATTGCGTACGGAGCAAGTATGTGATAGTCAGCCACCACATGCAAATTAGCTCATCAGCCAATGTGTGGTGCATCGGGGACATTAACATGTCATTACCATTGTGCCAATGCTCATTTGCATGTGATGCACTATAAAGGCTCCTCGGAACAGCACAGGCCATGGACCAATATTGCAACTGACTGAGGTAAGTTGCGCTTGCTGCTGAGCCCAGCCAGCACAGCAGGGTGGATGAGGCAGGCACCTGCAGTCACTGACACAAATGTCTCTGTCCACAGGTAGCACTATGCCCGAGCATGAGGAGAGTGCAGAGTGTGGGCCTGCATGCAAGCACAGGCCAAACTTTACAAAGGCATTGGCTGATGCCCTGTTCGAAGCCTACCTCGACAGGGAGCCACTGCTGAGTGGTGCCAGAGGCATGCCACAGGCCAGGGCTGCGGCCTGGGTGGAGGTGGCAGCATGTGTGAACCAGCAGGGCAGCCACCAGCAGTCTGTGCAGGAGTACAGAAAGAAGGTGGGCACAGACAAGCGCCGCATGAAGGAGAAGATGGTGACCATACGTACAGCCCGGACAGCCACTGGAGGGGGACCTGCTGACATGCCACAGCTCACAGCACAGGAGGAGCTGGTGGCAACCACCATGCATCACAGCACTATTGAGGGTGTGCCGGGTGGCAGATTCCAGACAGGAGGGAATCCATCACTGCATGGCACATATGTTGGGCTCACACTGCAGGCGGGGGGGGGGAGTATGCATCACTAACACATCTGTTTTCTCTTACAGCACCTGCACACCAGCATGTGGTGGAATAGGTGCCAGCAGCAGCTGTGGAGGCAGGCCCAGTCCCGGAGGACCAGCCATCCACCTCCATGGGCGTCCGGAGGCCTGATCGGCTGCAGCACACCACCACTGTCCAGCCAGATGACCTGGACATGGGGTCAGATGAGGCTCTGGCTGTGTTTCAGTGAGATGCCAGCCATGGCATCCTCTGAGTGGAGACACAGATTGGGGTGGGGTCTGACACTGATGATGACCTAACCATTATCCTGGACAGCATGGGTGGTGATGTGGGGGAGACGCCCATACCCAAGGCCCCTACTTTTCTGCGGCACAGTGGGACCAAGTTCTGCGTCAAGACTACCATTTGCTGCAGAACTTCTGAGGCAGTGGTTTGTAATTTCTGTGGAAGTTCTGTGGCACTAACAAACTACCACATCACAGTGTCAGCTTGTCATCCTGACTTCACTTTCATGGCAGTGGTTATAGCAATCAGGATGGTGGAAAGCACAGTAACACTAGTTCAAACAAGCATTTGTCAATGCCGAACGTTCGCTTGCAGGTATTTGCAGTGGTGTTTGGCATGTATGGTGCTTTACCCTAATGCCCTGTGCGATTGCTGGTATTTGCACAATCAATTTTCAGCATGACCTTTTTGTTACCCCCATTGTGCGCTACATAGGCGGAAACACGTTTTGGGCAGGATGTGAAAATGACAGCTGTACTGCTCTTAAGGAAGTGTGGTAAATGGCAATGTTGAAAATCTGAGGGAAATATTGAAAATTGCAAACCCACGAAGCGCAGTATGGAACTGTGCAACGACGCCGTAAAACAGTCATTGTTAAGAATTTTTTCACCAAATTTTCAACATTGCCATTTTAAAACCTCTGCTAATGAACAGTGTCACTGTGATTTTCTTACTGTCCCATACATTGATTTTGCACACCAACTGCGCCCATTGTGCACTTAGCATGGGCGGAAACACGTTTTGGGCAGGATGTGAAAATGACAGCTGTACTGCTCTATGAGGTGTGGTAAATGGCAATGTTGAAAATCTGGAGTGAAAATATTGAAAATTCGCAAACTTACGAAAGGCATGAACTGCACAACGCATGCTCGTAAAACAAGTTAATTTTAGGAATTTGTTCACCAAATTCTCAACATAGCCATTTTAAGATCTCTGCTCATGAACAGTGACACTGTGATTTTCTTAATGTGTCCCATACACTGAGTTCGCACACCAACTGTGCCATTGTGCACTACATGGGCGGAAACACGCTTTGAGCAAGATGTGAAAATGACAGCTGCACTGCTCATAAGGAGAGGTGGTAAAATGGCAATGTTGAAAATCTGGAGTGCAAATATTGAAAATTCAAAGTACGAAGGCATGTGAGAACTGTGCAACGCACGCTCATAAAACAGTCATTTTTAGGAATTTTTTCACCAAATTTTCAACATAGCCATTTTAAGACCTCTGCTCATGAACAGTGTCACTGTGATTTTCTTAATGTGTCCCATACATTGATTTCGGAAACACCGACTGCGCCATTGTGCGCTACATGGGTGGAAACACGTTTTGGGTGAGATGTGAAAAATGACAGCTGTACTACTCATAAGAAGGTGTGGTAAAATGTCAATGTTGAAAATCTGGAGTGGAAATATTGAAAATTTGCAAACCTATGAGCGTGCGTGGAACCGCGCATAGCCAAGCTAGTAAAACAGTCATTTTTAGGATTTTTCACCAAATGTTCAACATAGCCATTTTAAGACCTCTGCTAATGAACAGTGTAACCGTGATTTTCTTAATGCTTCCCATACATTGATTTCGCACACCGACTGCTCCATTGAGCGCTACATGGGCGGAAACACGTTTTGGGCAGGATGTAAAAAATGACAGCTGTACTGCTCATAAGGAGGTGTGGTAAAATGGCAATGTTGAAAATCTGGAGTGAAAATATTGAAAATTCACAAACTTACGAGCCTGCGTAGGAACTGCGCAACGCACGCTTAAACAGTTATTTTTGGTTTTGTACCAATTTTCAACATAAGTGAAGGCCCTTGTCATGAATACGTCACATCATGCATGAGTTCAGGGTTCAAAGGTGCATTTCACGCAGTGACTGTGAAATCACTCCTTCGGGCCCGAATAACGCCACATGACAGTGACATCATTCATGAGAAGGGGTCCCAAAACCCTAAGGTTGAAAATTTGGCAAAATTCCCAAAAATGCCTGAGATATGCACAAAGTTGAAAACCCCATTCTAGCCCATTACAGAAGCGCACTGCATTTCCTCAGTTCGCGGTCGGCTTTGAAGAGTGCAGACGTGTTCCCAGTCCATCAAGACTGCTATGCTTGAGCTCCGGAGGTAAGTATGGGGGTGAGGGGTGGGGAGGCTGGGTGCGCAGTGGGTGGGTGCAGGTTGTGAGGGGGGACCGAGAAGCGCCTGGGACTGCTTTTTGCTTTACAGGTGAAAAAAAACAAGACTACGGGTGGGACGCTTGCCACACTGGGGTGGGCTCCATCATGGGTGGTGTTGATGGCCTAGGGGGCCGAGGAGCTAAGGGGGATTAGGGCATTTCGTAGGCAGACAACCCGGATTTTCCTACGCTGGGGTGGCTCAGCGTGGCAGAAGGATGTATTGAGGGGGTCCGGAGCCGACGGGGATTGGGCACCCTGTCAGCAGATGACGATGTTTGCCGCTGTGTGTGGGCTCCCAGCATGGCAGCAAAGATTTGGGGGGCGCGGATTACCGGGGCGGCATGATGTTGGGGGCGCTTGATTATAGTGTTTGTATGACAGCGTGGTTTCTTTTGAAGCGAAGACCACCGCTGTCATACACAGCTCCCGCACTCCATTGGTGCAGGACGCCACGCCTGCTCAACGGAGCACTGATTGAAGGGAGAGGCACACCTCAAGTGTTATTTCTAATGTTCCCTTGCGCAAGCTAACATAAAAATAACAGACTTATGAAAATAATTTTATGCCTAAAAAGCAAAACAAATGTCTCTCTCTTAAGGTCCTAGCTTATTGCATAAATGAAATATGCAGAAGGGACCTTATGTGATAAATAAGGTACTTCTATATGCATACTATCTAGCCCACTAATAAGGTCTCCACTGTGTATCACATATATTTGTATGTGCTTTCTACACCACTCATGAGGTTCCCACTGTATATCACTTATATATTTATATGCAATCTGTAATATACTTAAAAATGTGTGTGTGTGTGTGTGTGTGTGTGTAGTGTGAGAGAGAGAGAGAAAGAGAGATAGAGAGCGAGAGAGAAAGAGAGAGATACTGTATATGTGTGTGTGTGTGTGTGTGTACATATTTTTTAATTTCCATGAAATTGCATCCTCATTCATACAGGTCCCATTGGAAATGGAATAAATGGAATAGAGGAGTTATTGCAAAACTCATTTTTCATGCCAACCTGCTTCCCCTGACATACTACGTAACACCATCAGACCATGACATGCGTGTGAACCGATTGTAAGATAGAGCTCTCCAGCCCATCACAATGTGTCCACTGTGTGACAGAACACTGCACCATACCTTCCAAGGTTCAGAGCAGTGATGTGTTCCACCAATGCTTGTGATGCCCAGCCAGCTCCCAGAGCTAATCTCTGAACCTGAGTTGCTGGCACGGAAACAGAGCATGCTGCCCTCTGGCCCAACAGCTGGCCTGAACACATTTCTCCATCACTTTTGGGTGACTCTATCAACCAGTGACAATATGTAATCAATAACCCTGGCAAGAATGTGTACAGCACAATTATTTATTTAACAGGTCTGTTCTTTCAGCAGGTATACACATTATTATATTCCACTTTTCTGGACATAATTACTTTATTTTTCTTAAAAACGACAGTTAAATTCATTTTACCAGTTATTCATTTCAGATGGCATCTCTATACCTTAAAGCCACAAATAAGTTTGTATAAAGTGAGGTATGGACTTAACAGGTATGTGCTATTGACAAGGTTTTGTTTAAGTTGAACCTAGTGCAATAACATAAGACTGAAAATTGTGTTAGGCTGTAGTGCATGTTGAGCAAATATTATGATGCCTGATGTACTGTGCCGCCGCCTCTCGCAGTGGGAGCTGTATTAGATAAGTGACTGTTGATTATGTTGCAGATTGCAGCCATTTCATTAGCTAATGTATGATGTTATACCAATGATAACATCACATTCTGTGCATAGAGGGGTTTTGGATATAAAAAGAGGGGAAGGGAACCAGATTTTATGGTAAACAGAAGTAATAATAATAAATCATCAAGAAGAGTGAATCCTGTGGCACTGCAGAAGTTCTGTGCAAAATTATGCAGCCACAGAATTCTAGGAGCTTTGCCCATACCTAGCACCAACTCAGACAGCATGCCCAGTGGCCTGTCAGTGGTGGGACAGCTGCCCACCGCCACTGTCAGTGCTGCTGTGTGCACCATCATGGCAGTGCCATGGTGGTGGTGGTGGTGCATCTGCGCAGGTGCTGGCCAGCATACAGGGGCCAGATTGGAAGCAGCGGCAGATAGCAGGGGACATTGGGTGGCCAGATGCAGTGTCCACTGCTTGGGTGCCTGACAGAGACCTATCCCATGGAGGGTCCTGCTGTGCAGCATCTACCTGAATGGGGGGCAATGCAGTGCGGTCATACACCACTGGTGGGTCGGTGGCCTGCGCAGGCTCCACTGGGCGCCAACCCATTGGCAGAGCACACTCGGTTGCTGCGGGCTTCTGTGGAGCAACAGCTAGGGTGCATGCACTGCATGCAGAGGTGCGCCAGGCTGCTGAGCAGTGTGAGAGAGGCACTGCGCAGGTCCTGGAGGCTATTCAGCACATGCGGGAGGACTTGACCGTGGCCCTAGATTGCATTGCCAATGTGATCACGGTTGACCTTGCACCGCTGGCTGCCACAGGGTGGGCCGGCAGCCTCATACACCACACAGTGCTATGTCCACCCCACAAACCCGGCATCGAGTGACACCCACCCTGTTGATGTCGGGCTCTGCTGTTTGCATTCCAGGCATGCCTGGGGTGAGCCTGTTTGGGTGCCTACACACCCCTGCACAGACCTGGTCACGGTCCCGCAGTACAACCCTTGAGGGGCAGTAGAATACATCCCCTCTGGCCGATGTGCAGACTGTGGCAGCAGATCAGCTCCAGCGTGGCCACCCTCATGCCCATGGTGGCTATGGTACTATGCAGTGGACCTGATATGCGTGCTGCCCTAGCTGCAGTCTGCTGCCGCTGCCCTGTGCAAGCATGGGCGGCGTGTATGAGTGCATATCACAGTTGTGGCACCTGTGTGTTGCGCCACACACTGCCTGTGTGTGTGCCTGCCCGGCCGCTGGCCTGTGTGATGTGGGCATGATGAGAGCGGAACTGCACCAGTTGCACCTGTGCACCGGCACCCTGCATCTGATCCATGGCACATGCTGGCACTTGGGCATGTGTGTGTGTGTGTGTGTGTGTGTGTTGCTGACCACTGCTGTGTGCTGTTGTGTGTGGCTGTGTGGCACTGACACCCCCACCCTGCACCACGCCTCTGTGTGCACTTGCCCATTGCCATGCACGCCTCTGCCCATGTGCCATACCATTGAGTGTGGCCAATGCATGGGTGGTGCTCCACCTACCTGCGAGCACCATAGTGCTCCTGTGCAATTGTGTCTTGGTGCAGGTGTGCCATCCGCTGGAGTTGGGGATCCCTCCACCCTGGGGGGGCTGTCCACCACCCTCCAGCCCATTGCTCTCGTCATTCCTACTGCTGTCCCCCTCATCATCCTCAACAGCTATCCCATGGTCTATGGCCATGTTGTGCAGTATGCAGCAGGCCAAGAATAAGCCACAGGCCTTCGAGGGGCTGTACTGTAGGGCACCGCCAGACCTGTAAAGGCAACGGAACCGTGCCTTCAGCATCCTGAATACACACTCAATGATGTTCCGTGTGCTGACATGTGCCTCATTTTACAGGTCCTCTGCTGGGGATGATGGGTGCCGATAGGGGGTGAGCAGCCAGGTCCTGAGTGGGTAGCCACTGTCTCCTGTGTGGATAAGTACATGGTTAGCTGTGTGTCCTCTGTTGCTGTGCCCCTTTCCCATCCCTGGTTCTCTCACCAGCACACTCACCCTGCCCACCCCATCCCATGCCCTGCTCTGCCCAGCACCCCTTGGCCATCCCATACTCACCCAGTAGGTGGCCTGTGGGGATGTCCACATGCTCGAGCTTGTGGCACAGCACAGAGCTGTGCCAGATGAATGTATCACGTGTGCTCCCAGGGTATGTGGCACAGGCATTGGTTATGTGTCCCTTGGCATTGCACACCACCTGGCAGTTGATGCTGGGGTAGCCCTTCCTGTTCACGTATGCTATGCCCTCAGGGCCAGGTGGCATGCGGATGCCCACAAGGGTGCAGTCAATGTCCCCAAGCATGCCAGGCATTCATGCTACCCTGTGGAAGTCCTGCATGGTTGTTGTATGTTTTGTCTGTGTGCTGGGGAAATGGATGTATTTCAAAGCATGTGGCAGCATGGCATTGAGGAACTGTGTGAGGAGGCATGACATGACTGACTGGGTTATGCCTGTGGTGTCCCCTATTGGTCTCTGGAAGGTGCCCATGGTGAGCAGGCACATGACGGCTGTTACCTTCATCTCCATTAACATGGCATGGCTTCGTCTAGTGGGTGCCTGCATCTCTTCACTGCACAGCTCACAGAGCTGCCTCAGAATAGCCCTATTCAGGTGATACCGGCCCACAAGCTCCATATTGGTGTACTTCTCAAAGGTGGTGCTGGCACGGTATCACCTGTTCCAGGTATACCACTAACGGGCCCTTCCACGGCCATGTCACTGTTCCTCCTGCCTCCTCACACCCCTCATTACAGCCTACATCTGGAATTCTGTGCTGGCCATGGCCCCTGCTATCCTGTGTTCCCTTGGGTGATTGGCTGCTGTGGGCTGTTTGCCACACTTGTGCAGTGTCTTGCACTTTGCCTGCCACTCCTTGTCACTCCATCTGCCCCTGGCACGCCCTCCTCTGCCACCTCTGTCCCACACCCCTGTGGCAGCTTGTTCCAGTCCCTCTGTCCCTCACAGGCTGTCTCTCCCTTGCTTTTTCTATATCATCCCTCCACTGTCCTGTTCCTCTCTTTTTCACTCTTTCTCTGTCTCTGTCTCTCTCTTGCCCCTGGAACAAGTGTTGTCCATGTCCTTGTGCCCTGTCTTTATAAGGTTAAGTCTGCTCGGAGCATCTGGGTGTTGCCCCATACTGTGCCATGGGTTGGGGGTTGAATATCGCACTGCGCCGCATATTCATGGGCAGACCCCATGCCCTTGCGCATGCATTCATTAGGGTTGCGCATTGGTGCACTGTGACTTGTGCTGCGCAATGGCTCCAACTGAATATCGTTCTTTGGCACACTTCCGCAGTTGCGTCAGCACAACTCAGTTGCGGCTTTGAATATCCCACCACACATGTCAATATTAATATTGCTATTGTTACATTACAATTTACACATGCATGCATATGTTCTCAGTTACACAATCATGGACATACAGATCTTAAACAGGAAAATGTAACTTATAACATTTGGGGAGAAGTGAGGAATTTCGTATAACTAAAATTAATTTTACAATACACATTTGCTGCTAATGACAGTGTAGATAAAACAAACAACAAGGGAAAAAAGGGTTGATCTCACCCACAGTGGTTACAGTCCCAACAGTCTCTCATTTAACATCTTCGGGGGAAGATGGCTCACAATCGATTGCAGCTATCTTCACCTTTGGGTGAAGTAGTAGGCAGGCGGAGGCTTGGTTGTAGCTTGACTGAAAGAGTCCATGCCGGATACATAGGTCTTGATCCTTCTCCACATCAGATCTTGAATCAGGGCGTAGGTCATGAACAAGGTTAAACCGTCCCAGGCATAATTGGTACACTTGGACTTTGCCATGTTCTGGATACATTGCAGGGCATAACTGGTGCTGTCAGGGCCTAGACAATGCTTTTTTCACAGTTTATTTAGGGTGCCCCAGTAAACCCAGTCTTGCCAGTTCTCGTCAATTGATATCCCAGAGTTTCTCAGAAAGATAGAGGTACAGGTACTGGTATAATCACAGCAAATTTTCTTCCGAACAATCCATTCTGCCTGACTCCATTCCTGCAGCTGTCTCACTTTGTACTGTGGGACTTGTCCATCTGGCAACCATACTCCTTAGAACCTCCATATGTTGGGATAACCATCAGTCACATTCTTGCACTTCTGTTGCTGACGTCTGCACTTATCAGCAAGGCTAGGCCTATCCTTCCACGGCTTAATGTGTGAGGTTTCATGCTATGTGGGAATGTCCTTGTCCAAGTTTCAATCACTCGCATGGCTGCACCCTTCAAATGGCATCAACCCACTTGCCAGTTCCCTAGAGCTCTCTTGGGTGGAAGGAGGAGAAGATGGCTCATTAGGGTTCTCCTCCCAGCTCTCAACAGAGGCCAATACTGTGCTAGCAGACCCGCTTGGTCCTTGATGGGCTGGCTGTTCAAAGTCTTTAGGAGCCATTAACTTCACACAGAACTCACATCCATGATCTCATCTGTGACTAGGGGGTCGAGAGATTGCCAATGTAGCAGTATTTTTTTACATGGCCTCCATTTCCCTCACTGACTTTACTGCTGTAGGCTGGGCAGTGACCCCGGTTGCTTGGCTTCAATGGTAAACTGAACTGCCTCCGATTTTGCTTCTGGAGCTGGTTTCTGAACATTGGGAGCAGGCTTCACTTTCGACAATGCAGGGACTTCAGCAGCAGACACAGCGGCAGAAGTGGCCCTTAACTCATCACACTCATACAAGGCAGAATCCATGGAAGTAAGGGACCCACCCTGTGGACTTTGTTTGCAGCAGAAGCTGAGAGAGGGGGAGCAGCTACCCTGTAGAAGGAGGTGATTTACTGAGTACATTGAATTGAATTCTTAATTCAGAGGCATGTAATAGTAAGTAGAAGTCAATGTTTTGGTTCTCTGTTTTTGGAGTTGTCTTTACTTAGTGTAACTTTAATTTGCCTGAGAGGTAATCTAACTGGGAGAATATTTGCAGTCATTTGTGACTAGAGCTGTTACTGAAACTCTATGAAAGAGGTGTCTGATAAGGGGAGGAGCTGAAGAAGGCTTGAGGGACTGTGGATTACAAACAGGAGTTGACTGTGGACTCTGTTTGCTGAAGAAGCTGAGAGATGGAGTGCAGCTACCAGCTACCTTAAACTAGAGCTATGCTTTGCCATGTAGGTTATAGAAGAAAGTCTTTTTTTACCAGATTGTTGATTGTTTTTGTACACACCAAGTACCAAAGAACACCCCACCCATGCCCATTCCCCAACCACCCCAGGGTGCAATACCTTTACAGTGCAAGGCCAGGCCACACCTACTTGAAGACACAGGAACAGTTAGGCAGCACAGCACAAGCACTAGCCTAGCTGGTATATAAGCAGAATTAGAAAGAGTGTAGCTAGAAACTAGGTCCACATGGCCATGGGCACATACAAGAGGAGGAGAGAGAAGCTGTTAGTCACTACAGAAGGAGAGAAAGACAGGGAGAGAAGGAAAAGGGAAAAAAAAAGGTTTTAGCTGCAGGAGGTTTGTCTCTGAGCAAGTAAGAAGGAGAACACTGAGGAATACAGGAACTTTCTGTCCCAGAACAGGAAGGGCAGGAGCTGTAAGGGCACAGTGGCAGTAGGAAAGTAGGGAAAAAAACAAACAAAAAAAAGAAAACAGAGAGAGGAAAGAGTAAGCTACAAAAAAAAACTCAAGGGTCCACAAATAAAACATGATGGGAGCGGTGCAGTGCAGTGGCTGGGGAGTGTCAGTCTTCTGGAAGATATTCTGGAGGATGCAGTGTTGTTCCATCTACAGGCACCTCTCTGGGCTGAAGGCAGAGGTTACTTGTCTCCATGCTGAGTTGGCCAGGATTCGGGGGACCTCCTCTCCCACCCAGGTACCACCACTGCTGCCTCAGAGGTTGGCAAGAAAGAGGAGCGGTTGGACCATGGTGGGCTCAGGGAGGGTGAAGGTGGTGGAACGGAGGTGCATCCCTCCAGTTGTACCTCTCCACAATTCTTACACCATTCTAGTAGAATGTGACTCCTCTATGGAGGCACCCACAGTGGAGACCAAGGAGGATGCTGGGAACCTCCATAAAGGAGACCCACAGGAGGGTGGCACAGGACCCCACAGGTCAAGGAAACAGTTCCTAGTGGGAGACTCAGTTGTTAGGGTGGTAGAACTGGGGGAGGGAGGGGAGAGGGAGGCAAGGTGCCTGCCTGGTGCCATGGCTTGGAGGGACACGGAGCGAGTCCTCAGGATTGTGGGAGCAGCTGCACGGGGGAGGGAGCTGGATGTCATTGTCCACTTAGAGACAAATGACCTGGCTGACAATGGGATCAGAGCAGTGCAGGGGGAGTTTGTGGAGTTGGGGAGGGGCCTTAGACAAGTAGCACGCATGGTAATCTCCTCGGAGGTGCTGCCCGTCTATGGCATAGGTAAGGCTAGGGTGCTCTGCACCATGGGATTCAATCAATGGTTAAAAAACTGGTGCAAAGCTCAGGGTTTTGGCTTCATTGGGGACTGGGGGTCCACTTGGAGGCATATAGGCCTATACTGGTGTGATGGTCTGCATCTTTCCAGGAGGGGAACCCAGGATCCTAGGTGATAGGTTTACATGCTTCATTGACAAGGTGGAGTTGAATCTCTGGAGAGGGAGGCAGGCAGCTGGAGCTAGATAATATGTACTTTCTCTGTGCCATTTCTTTTCTTTTAGGATTGAGGTAGCATTTAATGAGATTGCAATGTGTGCTGTGTGATTTAAACAGTGCAACTGCAAAACAGATGATTTTGTCTTGGCTGGGAGAAGGGGACATTTAACTGAGTGAGGGAGAGTTTGGGAACTACACAGGAGGGGGGCTGGTCATGTGACTCAGACCAGCCAATAGCGGGGCTGGGATCATGTGATTGTTACAGTGCAGTTTAACTTGTTTGCTTTCAGTTGGAGTTGAAACTCTGCAGAGGGAGACAGGCAGCTGGAGCTACAGAATAAGTACTGTCTCTGTGTTGTTTATTTTCTTTTAGGATTGAGGTAGCATTTAATGAGATTGCAATGTGTGCTATGTGATTTAAACAGTGTAACTGCAAAACAAATGATTTTGTGTTGGCTGGGAGGAGGGGTGCATTTAACTGAGTGAGGGAGAGGTTAGGAACTACACAGGAGGGGGAGGGGTGATCACGTGACTTGGACCAGTCAATAGCAGGGCTGGGATCCATTTATATTTCAAAGGGGACCAAGTGACTCCGAAGCTTGAGCGACTCTGAAACTTGAGTGCCACAAAGCAGGAGTGTAGCATCTTGAGTAGCGTCTACCGGGTGTCAGCAGGGAGGACAGCAGGCAGCAGGTCATGCTGGTAGACAGGGTAGAGCCTAATTAGGAGGGCCACATAGTTCCTGCACAAACATGGAGAATCCAAGGTGGGGGAAGGATTCCATGTAGTGGGGAAGGACCAGGATAAGGGAAGAGATGATGTGCAGGGGCAGCCAAATAGGGTGGAAGATGGTCATATGTTGCCAAGGATGTGGAGCAGCCATATTCCTGGGAGTGGCTTAGAGGGCAGTAGGGTGTGTTGCCAGGTGAGCCAGCACAGGCAGGAAATAGGGTGGTTGAGGAGGGAACTAGAGGCATGGAGGAGACAGAATAGAGGGTAACACAGCCAGGAGGGGAAACTAATGAGGTATCCAAAAGAGCTCAAAACAAGCAAAAATAAGGGGGAACTAGATGGGACAGCAGGAAGGCCACACAATCAGGTGCAGCCAAGGGAAGGAAGTGATGACTGGAAGAGGATCAGGCACAGAAGCATGACTAAGACTGGGTCGGAGCAAAGATATCAGCCTGTAGGAAGGGGGACTGGACTCATTCAAGGAAAGGAAATTAGCACTGCAAACAAGACACATTGGAAAGGGGGTGCAGCGAGGTGATGGTGATGCAGTCTCTCTCCAGAGGGAAGGAAGGAGCAAAGAGACAGGAGGAAGGGGGAAGTGGCAGGCAGCCAGGGGAAGGCTAAGGATATTGAGAGGTGGGGAGTCTGAGTGGGGGAGTGCCACATTTCAGGGAAGACACAGGGAAGTAATAGTAGAGGAGGTGGTAGCATGGTGGACAGAGCAACAAGTCAGTGCAAAGGGGAGCTTCCACAGATGGAAAATAGCTCAGAGGTGGAGGTCAGTAGCCCGGTCAAAGTTGCAAGGGGGGGAGAGGACAGGGCAAAGGTTAGGGGAGGCACAGGGGGGCCGAGACTGGGGGATGAAAGGGTCTTGCATGTTGGGGGGCAAGGGAGTGGAAGGCAACAAGAGGGTGAGCAGGAAAAGCGTCAGAGAGTCATAATTCTAGAGGATTCTATACTTAAGGGTATAAGGTGGGGGGAAGGGGTGCCAGAAAAAGTAACATCTGGGTAGAGTGCATGCCAGGCATGACAGCAAATAGAGTGGGGCAGCATATGGGCAGATAAGTTGAGAAGGTGGGGGGAAGTCACACATTGTGGTGCACCTGGGAACAAATGATCTGGAAGGGAAAAGGATAGAGGAGGTACAAGACAGTTTCAGGGAAGTGGAAAAACTATGCAGCAAAGAGGGAACAACAGTAGCCTTCTCAGAAGTTCTGCCAGTGCCAAGGGCTAGTACAGACAGGAAGAGGAGAATCAGTGACTTCAACAAGTGGCTGAGGGAATGGTGTGGGACCAAGTCATATGGTTTGTTGGGGGACTGGAGTAGCACATGGGATAATGCAGATCTTTATGCAGGGGATAAGTTACACCTCAGCAGGGCAGGTTCACAGGTGTTGAAGCAGAGGCTGGGGGATTTCATCAATGAGAGGTATCATTTAAACTAGGTGGGGGGAGGCATTGGAGCTGGAAATCACCAGGAAAGGGGGTCCCATGGACCTTCCCCCACCATGGGGATAGATACGACCTTAGGCAAAATAGGGGTTGGAGTGAAGGGTAAGGAAGCAGTAAGGATAGCTGCAGTGTGGAGAATGGTTTCACTAAATACTAGGAGCCTGGGGAACAAGTTGGCAGAGTTGCAGGCATTGATGGCAGAGGGAAATATGGACATAGTTGCCATTATAGAGATGTGAGCAACCAGGCACCATAACTGGCACATAACCATCCCAGGGTACAAACTATTCTGGAGGGATAGAGATAAAGGAAAGGCTGGGGGGGTTGCCACTTATGTAAGGGAAGGGATCACATGTAATAGGAAGGAAGGGGAGCAGGGCAGGTTGGAAGTAATCTGGCTGCAACTACACAGAAAGAAAGGGATCAAGATCTGTCTGGGGGTTGTTTACAGACCTCCAGCTGGGAAGGAGGACATTGACAGGGAACTGGGGGAACAGATTAGGAGGAATAGTGACAAAGGGAGCACAGTTGTGGTGAGGGATTTTAATCTACCAGGGGTTGATTGGTGCATCACAGCAACTAATTGTGTCAGGGAACAGATCCTCCTGGAAGCATTCCAGGATGCCTTCCTTGCCCAGAGGGTAATGAAGCCAATGAGGGAGGGTAATATACTAGACCTAGTACTGGAAGGTGGGGAACAGGTCAGGGATGTAAGGGTGGAGGAACCTCTGGCAAGCAGTGACCACTGCACAGTGTGGTTCTCAATCAACCTGGGTAGGGAAGTAGCCACTACAAAAACTAGGGTCCTGGATTTCAAAAGGGCAGACTTTGGCAGGGTGGGAAACATACTGGAAAGTCATATGGCAAGCATCCACCCAGAAATGGACATGGAACAAAAATGGGCAGTCATCAAGACAGGAGTGGCTGAAGTCACTAAAACTTGTGTCAAAAGCCAGAGTAAGAAAGCCAGGATGAAGAAACTTAGTTGGATGAGTAGAGAGGTAGTGGAGAAGGTGAGAGAAAAAAAAGGAATGCATTTTGGACCTACAAGTGATCCAACAGTCAGAAGACAAGAATATGTGAAGAAATCCAGAGAAGTGAGCAGAGTGGTAAGGGCAGCAAAGGTGGCTAGGGAATGGAATTTAGCACAGGGGATCAAAGGAGGAGAAAATAATTTCTTCAGATATATCAGAGAGAAGAGGAAGAGCAAGGATCAAATTGTTAGGATCAGGAAGTGAAGTGGGTGGGTAGAAAAGGGAGCTGAGCAGGCAGAAGTGCTTAATGAATACTTCAGTTCTGTCTTCACCAAGGAGAGGGATGGGATCATACCTGAGAGGAAGGGCAAGATGGGAGAGGGTGGGGGAGAAGCAACCACAAATGGGGAAATCACAGTGGAAAGGGTGAGGGAGGGCCTTAAGTCCCTGAAGGTGGACAAGGCACCTGGCCCAGACGGAGTCCACCCCAGGGTGCTAAGAGCATTGGCAGAGGTCCTGGCAAGGCCATTGGCGGACCTACTCAATACCTTTCTGAATTCGGGGTGCATGCCCAGAGACTGGAGGGAAGCACATGTGGTACCTTTCCATAACAGTGGGCCCAAGGATGATCTGGGGAACTACAGACCGGTGAGCCTTACTGCAATTGGGGGGAAACTGATGGAGACAATCCTCAAGGAAAGGCTGGTGCAATTTCTTGAGGATAACAACCTCCAGGACAGCAGGCAGCATGGGTTTGTCTCAGGCAGATCCTGCCAGATGAACTTGGTTGATTTTTATGACTGGGTTATGAGAGCACTGGACAAGGGACATGTGACGGATGTCCATTACCTGAATTTCAGCAAGGGCTTTGACTCAGTGCCACACGTTAGGCTGAACTGCAAGTTGAAGAGTCTGGGAGTAGGGAGGAAACTGGTCAGATGGGTCGAGAACTGGCTGCAGGATAGACAGCAGAAGGTAGTAGTGGGGGGGGGGAGGCATCTGAACCCAGGACAGTAACAAGTGGTGTACCACAGGGCTCGGTGCTGGGACTGGTTATGTTTAACATTTTCATTGCCAGCATTGCAGTAGGGCTTAGGAGCAAGATCAGTCTCTTTACAGATGACACAAAGATTTGTGCTGAGGTGGATTGGGGGGAGGGAGCAAAAGTACTTCAGGAGGACTTGGCAAAACTGAAGGAATGGTCTCACACTTGGCAGCTTGATTTCAATGCCAACAAGTGGAAAGTGATGCATTTAGGAGGCAAGAACCCAGGACACAATTACTGGCTGGAGGGTGTCCTGTTAACAAAATCCAAGGAGGAGAAGGATCTTGGAGTGCTGGTAACTGGGGAGATGAACCACTCTGCTCAGTGCAGGGAGGCAGCAGAGAAGGCAAACAGAATGTGAGGGTACATAGCAAGGGGGATTACTTCTAGGAGTGGGGAGGTCATCTTGCCCCTATACAGGTCCCTAGTGAGACCACACCTAGAGTACTGTGTGCAATTCTGGCACCCCTACTTGAAAAGGGACATCAAACTACTGGAGGGGGTACATTGCAGGTCAACAAAAATGATCCTGAGGTTGGGGAACAGACCATATGAGGAGAGATGAAAGAGCTCAATATGTATACCCTGGAGGAAAGAAGAGAGAGAGCATATGATAGAGACCTTCACGTACCTGAAGGGTTTGAACAGAGTACACACCAGGTGTATCTTCAGTCTGAAGGGTGGAAGGGAAACCAGGGGATACTCTATGAAGTTGGAAGGGGGCAGGTTCAAGAAGGAACTGAGGAGGCACTATTTCACAGAAAGGGTGGTGGCAGGGTGGAACACTCTGCCAGAGGAAGTTGTATCACTGCAGAGTGTTGGGGGCTTCAAGAGGGGGTGGGACAGATTCAAGGGGAGGGTACAAACAGTGACGGGGTGCAGAGATGGTGGGAGGGCATATTGGGGGGCAGCTGCAGTCTAAGGGACTGGAGTGCTGCACACTCAAGCAGACTAGATAGATCAAATGGCCTGTATCTGCTGGCAATTTTGTATGCTTGTATTTAAACTAGCTAAGGGTGGAGGCACTGAAAAGGAGCAGGAAAATCCCAGCCCCCCCCCCACACAAAACAGGGTAGTTACCGAGGTAAACACCAAAATAGAGAAGTTGATAGGGAGAAGGGCAGGGGTAAATGGAGAAAAAGACAAAGGCAGTGACAGGGATGGGGCTAAAAGGGATAAGGCCATCAAAAAATGGAGGACAATGAGTACCAATGCCTGTAGTCTGGGTAACAAGCTCCCTGAACTAGTGGCCTTGATGGAAGAGGGAAGCCTGGATATTGTGGCAGTCACAGAAACATGGTACACAGAAAACCATTAGTAAATAAAATCCAGCACTCCAGAACCAAATTCAGGGAGAGTTTTATTTTTATTTTTACAAAAAAGATTTAAAATGTAAGCTTCAAAATAAATACTTACAAGCAACAAATGATGTGCTAAAGAATAAAATGTGAATAAATATAGGTCTCCTCAGCCCTTGGAGCCTCGGCACTTTGGGGCACTGCTACCTCTTCGCAAGTGCTTTGTGTCCATTATAAACCATCTTACCACGTGTGCAATTCATCAACTACATTAATGGTGTTAAATGACCCACTTTGTATTACAATTTAAAGAAACACTATGCTAAGGGATGTAGGTAGAGTTCACACCAGGTCAGCTCTAATTAGTGTTCAGGTCAAGCAAGCTATTTATTTGGAATTCCAACATTGTAGACCCAATACACTGCTGGTCTGGTGTGAGCTCAAGTCCATTCCCTCCATAGCTACATTGTGAAAGTTGAACAAAAAAAAGTGTTTTTTATTCCTTTAAAAAACTTTTTTTTTTAGAAAAAACATGGCTCTATAGTTTAAAAACAGCCCTCTTTCATTTTCAAACTAGGTAAATCTTATTATATTGTAATTTAGCACTGTAAGTCATTATAATAGAGGTAAAACCTATACACCCACGCATGATGTCATTGAAAGAAAACCTTCAAAAGGTAATTAGTTACATGAGCTCACATGGCGAACATAGCAATCATGATTACAATAATTTATTGTGTGCCCTCGTATGCACGCAACCAATCTGACGTAACACAGATATAAATGTATGTCCACATACATACTGTACATCAGGGGGACAACAGGATAATCCCCTATCCTTCAGTTATCAAACCAAATAGAGTCTACTCAGGGACAAACATAAATATATTTAACAAAACAAATTGTATGCAAACTGCTAACTCTGGAGCGCTTTTCCATCTGGCTCATTACTTCACTTCGTAAGCCATAATAATTAATGTTATAGCTGGGTACAGTTTGCACTTTACTTCCAATACTCATATTTTCATTATTTAGATAATATACGTGACTTCCAATCCATCAACTCATTAAACCCCAATGGTTTTAGTGTTTTTTACAGAAAAATCCATTTGGATTCCTTTCTGTCTAAATCCCCATATCTGTTACCCCCCTTCCCCCATTGAGTATGGTGCGTGATCAATCATCATGTAAAGCGTTTGATACCCAGTATGATCCTCCTGTTCCACTAAATGTTTAACTAAAGGGTGGTCCAAATCTCACTTTTGCGGAGTGCTAAAATGCTTCTGAATGCTCTCTTTTAAGCTTCTGGTGTTGTGGCTGATATAGAGCTTGCCACAAGTGCACCATAAGGCATAAATTACAAACCTTGTGGAACAGGACAGAAAGTGATTGATCTTTACTTCTTCTTTAATCCCCTATTTACCTGGGTTAAAGAAAGATTTCCCCTGCATAGCAGATTTGCATGTTTTGCATCTTTTGCATGGAAAAAAGCCATGTGGTTTAATACTGAGCCATGAGCTTGGTGGTATGGGTTTCTTGTATTCCCTTTAGGTTAAGTAAGCAATAAGCCACGACAGGGTGTGTGTTAGACACTTTAACACATGGCTAGGAGGCATAGTGAGGCACGAGGCCACCGGCCGAGTGCGTCCAGCCTCCTAGCCGTGTGTTAAAGTGTCTAACGCACACCCTGGGAGGGGCTTATTGCGCTTATGAAATGGTTATGTAAAATATAGATGCATGTCATAAGTAAAATTAACAGTATTTCATAGTGAAATTATTAAATATTTGTGTTACATTTTAACAAAATAGTTCCTCCACCTGTTTTTTCCTTTGAGTTGAGGACTTTTGACTTGGTAGTTTTGACTTGCTAAGGCATCCTTACTTATATTTTTTCCCCTGTAGTTGTCATGGCACCCCCCCCCCAAGCGAGTGAGAGGATCGGACGGCAGATTTATTTTGAGAATGAGAGGAATGTGAGATTTAAACACTTCAAAAATATCGGGTAAAAAACTAGTTTATTCCACAGAACATGTCGGCAGAAAAACAGTGCTCCCTAAGTCATCGTGTTATGGCTCCTCTGTGTCTCCGGTACCATTTATTTACATTTACTCAAGAGGCAGAGCCCAGAAATCTTGTTTCCAGTTGCGACCTAGGGGATGGTGAGCGAGGCAAGGTAATAGGTAGGTAACACAGCGGTAGATTGGGAGACAGGTGCTCGACAGTTGGCAGAAGCGAGTGAGCTGGCGGCAGGTTGGGAGACAGCTGCTCGGCGGACAGCTGCTTGGAGGTTGGCAGAAGCGAGTGAGCTGGCGGCGGGTTGGTAGACAGCTTCTCGGTGGTGGGCTTTTTTTACTTTTTAAATCATGCAGTCAGCTTAAACAATACTGTAAATATTTATGAAATGGGCATCTGAATATTTGCAGACATGTTGACAGATTGAAAATGCAGCCTTATATTTCACTCGCAGTTGGTGAAAATAAGATGGCTGATTTTCAATATGCCAACATTCTAACTGGTATGTTTACTAGGATCAGTGCCCACAGGGCACTGCTGGTCCTTTTTCCTGTGCGTAAGAAGGAATATCAAACAGGTATGGACCAATCAGGATGTCTGAATTCTGTTGCCCATTTCATAAAAGATCTTTAAGGCTTTTGCCCCACCTAAATGCTACTAGTGGTCCAGCTTCCACTATTTGTTTGAGGTCTGGGTCTGTGCTCAAGACATGCCAATGTTTGAAAACAATGGCACGTAGATCCACAGCTCCCGGACCATATTCTGTTAAAAATATTACCCTATTCTCTTTCTCCTTCTTTGCTCTATATTGTAATGATTTCCTTCTTTGTTTTATTTTCACTTTCTTTAAGGCCTTATTTAAAGTTTGCTGTGAGTAGCCCCTCACTTTGAGTCTTGCAAAAATATAATTTTTAGTATTCTCAAAATCTTGAGGTTCGCTACAATTTCTCTTTAGTCTGATCAGTTGGCCGTAGGGTAACACTTCAATAGTGTGTCTAGGGTGGGAACTATGTCCGAGAAGGGCACTGTTACCTGCTGTTTTTTTGGAAAACTTTTGTTGTAACTGGTAGATCTAGGATCCCAGTAAGTGTGAGATCCAGGAAATATATTTCTTTTTGGTGATATTCCACCATAAAATGCAGCCCCAGTTCGTTACTGTTTAGGTATTGAATGAAAGAATGGATTTCCTGCTCCGTCCCCTCCCAGATGAACAATAAATCATCTATAAATCTCTTATAGAAAATAATATGGGAGTGGTAAGGGTTGGCAATAGGGTCCAGGATCCTCACCCTCCCACCAACCCATAAACAGATTGGCATATGAGGGTGCGACCACAGACCCCATAGCTGTCCCTCTAATCTGTTGATAGTAGCAGCCTTTAAACAGAAAAAAATTAGAATTCAAAATAAATTCCAATGATAAAAGAATAAATTCTATTGGAAAGGAGAGGGTCGAGCCCTCCAATATATTTTTCACTGTTTGTAAGCCTAGATGGTGCTCTATACTTCTATATAATGCAGTGACATCAACTGAGATCCACCAATAAGATTCTCTCCAGACCATCCCCTCCATCTCTTGTAGAACATGTGTTGAGACTCTCAGGTGGGAGTCTAACCTAGATACCTCCTGTTTTAAATAGCTATCTAGATAGAGGGCAAGGGGCGCAGTCAGGAAAACACAGCCAGATATAATCTGCCAACCAAGAGGTACTACACTATCCTTGTGAATTTTTGGAATATGGTAAAATACCGGAACAGTAGGATATTGGTGATTTAAAAAATCTAAATCTGCTCCCATGAGCCACTTTTTGTTTAAAGTGAAAGTTGATAGATCGAACAATTGTTCCTTAAACTCCTTCAGTGGATTCCTCTCCAACATTTTATAGGTGGATACATCAGCTAACTGTCTGAGGGCTTTCCATTTGTAATAATCTTTTTCCAACAGCACGATATTTCCCCCTTTATCCAATGGTCTAATGACAATATCGTGCATGTTCCTGAGTTCTCCCATGGCTTTACATTCATCCTTCGTTAAATTATCCCATTTGTGTTTACTCATGAGTTTATTAATACAGGTTTCTGTGTCTCTAAGCACTAATTCCTGAAAGACACATAGGTTTTTTTACTTCTGGGGGTGGGTGGTATAAACAAGGAGGGCATTTTGACTGGGATGTCAACATACCAGGGTACACAATCTGCAGGAGGGACAGGGAGGGTAGAAGAGGAGGAGGAGTAGCTATCTGCATTAGGGAAGGGATCACAGCAATGGAACTAAAGGGTAAACAGGAAGGAGAGGAGGCACTGTGGGTCACCCTGGAGATAGGAAATGGCACCACAATCCGCATGGGGAATGTATACAGACCCCCATCTCAGGGGGAGGGAATGGACAAGGAAATAATGAAGGCATCCATAGGATGGCAGAAAAAGGAGAGATATTGTTGATTGGGGACCTGAATATTCCAGATGTTAACTGAAGCACCTTCGTTGCTGCCACATCCAAGAGCAGGGTCATTCTTGATGCCCTACAGGAGGCATGACTCAGACAGCTAGTGTTGGAACCCACTCAGCAGGGAGCAATCTTAGACCTGATACTCTCAAATGGGGACAGAGAGAGGATCTCAGATTTAGAAGCGGGTAGCCATCTGGGAACTAGTGACTACCAAACAGTGTGGTTCATGATAAACACAGCCATAGAGACATGCCATACAAATGTGAGGGTACTGGACTTTAGGAGGGCTGACTCTGCAAAATGGGAGAGTGTCTCAGAAAAGCACTGGCAAACGGGCAAGAAGGATGGGTGGAGGAACAATGGGGAAACATCAAAACTGCCATCACAGAGGCAACAATCCTTTGTGTGAAGCAAATAAACAAATCAAAATGGAGGAAAACAAAACACTACTGTTCTCAAAAGAGGCGGTGGGGAAGGTTAGGGAGAAAAAGATAGCATTCAGGAAGTATAAGGTAACACCGAAGGAGCGGGACAGAGAACTGTACCAGTTAAATCAGAAGGAAATGGGGAAGGTAGTCAGATTAGCAAAGGCCCAAACCAAGGAAAAGATAGCGAACTTGGTTAAGAAGTGGGATAAAACCTTTTATAGGTACATTAGGGAGTGAAGAAAGATCAAGGGCGGGATAGTGAGGCTTAATAAAGGGGAGGGAGGGAGGAGGGTGGGTGGCAGAGGGTGACAGTGAAAAAGCAGAGATATTGAACGAATACTTCTGCTCAGTATTCACAAAAGAAGAGGAGGGGGAGGTACCTAATCCAATCAATAGAAGCACTCTTGATAGGGGGGTTGATACAAGTCCATTCACAGAATAAAGGGCTCTGAAAGAACTCCTAAAACTGAAGGTGGACAAAGCAATGGTATCTGATGGGATTCACTCCAGAATTCTAAATGAACTAAGGGGAGAACTAGTGACACCACTAACTACTCTTTTTAACAAATCATGGGAGGATGGTGTGGTACCCGAGGACTGGAGGAAGGCGGATGTGATTCCCCTTCACGAAAGTGGGAGCAAAGCAGAGGCAGGAAACTATAGACCTGTTAGTTTGACCTCAGTGGTAGGAAAAATAATGGAATCACTTCTGAAAGAAACAGCTGTTGAGTACCTAGAGGCCAGCAGGGCACAGGGCCCAAGACAGCATGTATTCACAGCAGGAAGGCCATGTCAGACGAATCTAATAAATTTCTTTGACTGGGTGACCAAATAGTAGACCACAGAGGGGCTGTGGACATGGCCTACATAGACTTTAGCAAGGCATTTGACACAGGACGCAGAGGGTAATAGTAAACGGAGCCCACTCCGAAGAAAGGGGGCTTACTAGCAGTGTACTGCCAGGTTCGGTACTGGGACTGGTCCTCTTCAATGTGTTTATAGGTGACACACTGTTTATCTAAATTCAAGTAATCAGAAATGATAACCCTAGGTCACGTTCCTGTTTTGTGACTGCTAATACCGAGCTGGTACGTTACCCCTGGGTTTTGTGCCCCTAAGTGCATGATTTTTCACTTTTTGCATTGGACCTTAGCTGCCAAACTCATGACCATTCTTCTAACCCTTTAGATCCTCTCTCATCCTTCCAACACCCCCGCTCTGTCTACTCTGTTTCAGATTTTTGCGTCATCCAGGAATAGGCACACTTTCTCCTCCTCTGCAATGTCATTAAAAAAAGACATTGAAGAGGACTGGGCCTACTTCTGAATGGTGCAGCACCCCACTAGTCACCTTGCCTTCCCCAGAGTGTACACCATTTACCACCACTCTTTGACTCCTATCACTAAGCCAATTTCCCACCCATTTTACTATTGTACGACCTACTCCTAGGCTATTCGGTTTGATTACAAGCCTTCTGTGTGGAATGGTGTTGAAGGCCTTGCTGAAATCCAGACAGGTCACATCAACCACCCCTTCCCGGTCCACTTCCTTTGTTACCCAGTCGAAGAACTCAATCAGGTTTGTCTGGCAGGACCTCCCCCCACCCTTCCTGGTGAATTCATGTTGCCTCAGATCTTGTAGACCTCTGGTAATAAGGTATTCTCCAGTCCTTTCCTTCAGTAGTGATTCCATTGCTCTGCCCACTTCCGAAGTCAGACTGACCAGCCTGTAATTTCCCACCTCCTCCCTATTTCCACTTTTGTGGAGTGGGACTACATCTGCCCTCCTCCAGTCCGCCGGAACCTCCCCTGTTTCTAGTGACTGGTTGAACAGGGCGGTCAGAGGTGCAGCCAGCTCCTCCCTGAGCTCCCTCAGCAACCTGGGGTACACCGCATCTGGCCCCATTGACTTGTCTACATTTAACTTTAAAAACTCCCTTAGGACACCTTCCACTACAAAAGAGCTAGTGTCGACCTCCCAACTTTTATGCCCTTGTCTTGTAACAAAGGCCCATTTCCTTCTCTCTTCTCCATGAATACTTAACAGAAGTATTTGTTAAATATGTCCGCTTTTTGATGCTCTTCTTCTACAAAAACCCACCTTCCCCTTTCAGTCTTACTATCCTTCCCTCTTTTCACTAATGTATCTAAAAATGTTTTATCCCCATTTTTTTACTGATTTGGCTATATTTTCTTCTGCATTTGCTTCTGCAATCCTATGTGCCTTCCCTGTCTCCCTTTGTTTCTCCTGGTAACTCCCTATCCTTCTCCAACTGTGTTCTTTTA
Organism: Neoceratodus forsteri; assembly: GCA_016271365.2. Classification (NCBI taxonomy): domain Eukaryota; kingdom Metazoa; phylum Chordata; order Ceratodontiformes; family Ceratodontidae; genus Neoceratodus; species Neoceratodus forsteri. Next base: position 1,847,778,183 of record CM057449.1, read on the forward strand.
TATTCTTTGAGGGTTAGTTTTTTTGGTCTTACATTTTCTGCTACCTCTCTAGGGAACTACAGTGGTCTCTTTTTTCTCTTGTCCTTGCTGACCTGCTTGACACAGAGATTAGTAGCTTTTTCAATTCCCTCTCTTATTGTAGCCCACTGTTCTACCACTCCCCCTAGTTTCCCTATACCTGTTAGGGCATCTCTGAGACATTCTCCCAATTTCTTTGGCCCTCCTGAAGACCAGAACCCTCATTCTCATGTGGTTAGATTCTGGTCCTGTTCTTACGTTAAACCACACAGTCCGGTGATCACTGGTCCCCAGGTGGTCCCTCACTGTGACATCAGCAACGCTGTCCCCGTTTGTCAGTACTAGGTCCAGCAATGCCACCTCATGAGTGGGTTCCTTAACCAGTTGTCTGAGCAAGGCCCGCTGCAGGGACTCCAGGATTTCCCTACTCCTGGTCATTGCTGCAGCAGGGAGGATCCAATCTACATCCAGCAGATTGCAGTCTCCTACTAGCAACGCCTCTCCCATGCAAGCCATCTTATGGATTGCTTCCAACATTTCCTTATCCATTTCTCCCCTCTGTGATGGAGGGCTGTAGACCACCTCCATGCAAAGAACTTCCCCTTTCCTCTTTTCAAGGCTAACCCACAGCCTTTCTGCACCCTACTTCCCCTCCTGTATTTCTGTATCCTTTATGCTGTTTCTCACATAAACAGCTACTCCTCCCCCTTTTCTTTCTGCCTTGTCTTTCCTAAACAGATTATATCCTAATCCTGGTATAGCCGCATCCCAGCTCAGGTTTTCATTGAACCAGATTTCTGTAATTGCTACTAAGTCCCAGTCAACTTCTGCCATGGTGGCCTCTTAGTATGCAATTTTGCTGCCCAGACTCTGAGCATTGGCACATGTGGCTTTCCAGATGGTGTTATCACTTTATCTTCTTTTTGGCCTTTGACCTCCTTTATCATGCACCCCCCCCCCCTTTTCTCAGCTTTAAACTTTACCTCTGCATTTCAGATTACATTTTTATTTGATTCTTTCTGGGGTTTCACTCCCTCCGGAATTCCGTACTTAGCCTCAGAAACTTTGTGTGTGTGTGTGTGTGTGTGTGTGTATGTGTGTTGGGGGGGACAGTTTCGGTCTCCTAGTTTGGGCTAGTTTAAACACTTGCCAATGTATCATTTAAACCTTTCACTAAGGAATGCAGCCCCTCTCCCAGATGGATGCAGGCTATCTCCCTGGTACAGGCCCCATCCCTCCAGGTGGGGCCCCAGTCCCCAATGAACCCAAAACCTTCCTCTCCACACCTATTCCTCAACCAGGCATTGAAGATCCTGGTGTGGAGAATCTTGCCATAGATGGGGTAGCACTTCCAAGAAGGTCAACGATCATCCTACCTGCCGAAGACCCCTCTCCAACTCCTTAAACTCTTACTGCACTATGGCTGGCTCATCCCAAGCCAGATCATTCTTCCCTAGATGGACAATGACATCTAGCTCTGCCTGTCTTCCTGCAACACAAGTGATCCTTTGGATCTTCTTTCCATCCCTCCGTTCCATGACACCAGGAAGGCACCAAACCTCCCTGACCTCCTCACTACTTGCTCCCAACTCTATCCCCCTGACAAAGGAGTCACCCACAAGAATTTGCTTCCTCCTCATCTGTGGTCTCCTGTCATCCCACCTTTGGGTCTCCACTGGGGAGAACCCCCACATCCTCTCTGGCCACTACAGCTGGTGCTTCAGTGAGACATTCCCGCTTCACCAGGACAGCATAGGAGTTCTGTAGGGGAATTCGTTTTAGGATGTGCCAATGCTTCACCACCCTAACCCTCCCTGAGCCCACTGTTGTATAGCACTTTCTCCTTCTAGGCAACCACTGAGGTAGCAGTGGTGGACTAGGTGGTCCCTAGGTGGGGGAGAAGGTCCTCTGAACTCAAGCCAACTCAGCCTTGAGTTTGGCATCTTCTTCCCTCAGCCCAGAGAGGTGCACACATGTAGGGCAGCAACTCAGCCTCCAGAAGGTGCCCCGAAAGATTGCTGCCCCAGAGGCACTACACTGCAACAGTCCCCACATTCTGTCCTGTCTGCTTGTTCTTTTTACCCCTTTTTACCCATTTAAATTACTTTTGTTAACCTACCCTATATAGGGTTTTTCTCAGAGGCCTTGGCTCTCATGTCTTTCCTAATTCACAAACATAAGTCACAAAGCCAAAAGCCCCCAGTGATTTTAAAGCAAGCCCCCAATTACAGCACCGTACACAGTACCTTTAGCACAGTACTTATGAACCTCTCACACTCACACAGTTCTCCCCAGCAGATATTTAGTAGTAGCCCCCTTACCCTCAGTACAGTGTTCCCCAGAGACAATACACTTTTACCTTAGTTCTGACAGGCAGGGTCCCCAGCTGTCAGCTGTCTCCTTGGGCTGACTCAGTCAGGCAGACTCCACCGTCCTTGTCACCTGGGTCTTTGGAGGGCCACAGCGTGCGGGGCTGCCTGGTGTTAAATGCCCTAATTAGGGGTGAACACTGATTGGTGCCCTCTGATTGACTGCTGCTGCTAAAGCTCACCTCTGGACTTCCTCCTCTGTATGAACGCTAAGCTCTGCTCATTTTTAAAACCAATTCCCCTCCTCTGGTGTCCTCCAATTAGCTGTTGATACTGAGTTCCCACCCTCCTGGCTCTGAAGTAAGAAGTCACCTACAACAAAAGCAAAACACAAATACAGCCCTCAAAAATAATTTTCAGCAGTAAAATACAGGTTCCAAAGCAAAACCATCTTATTTATTTGTTTATTTATTTATTTAAAAGTTTAACCAGGAAGTACATACTGAGCTGTAAACACCTAGTTTTCCGATGTAGCCTGGCAGAGAGGGAAGCAGGAGACAGCTAACAATAAAAAATAAAGTAAAATACAATAATATAGTTTTACAAGCAGAATCACAAATATTACAGGCAGAATAGTAAATGAAGGCATCTAGAAAATAACGTGCATTTTAATATATACAGAAAGGGAAATCAGCAGAACATTAAAAAGAGGGCAAGACTAGAGAATGGAGAAAAAGAGAAAGGGTTATAAGCAGTTGCAGGTAGGATGACAAAAGTCAGAAAGAAGAGACTTTAGGGAGGAAGGAGAAGAGGCAGAATGAATAGGAAGGGGAAGTGAGGACCAAAGTTTTGGAAAGCAGTTAGAAAAAAAAAGATTGACCAACGATAGATTTTCTAGAAGGAAAAGAAAAAGAATGGAAATATTGTTCCATAGAGGGTGTAGGTAGAAGGAGGAGGGGAAAGAATGGACCATCTTGATGGTGTTATACACATTACAAAGTAAACGTAAATGAAAATGTGTTCTTCTTACAATACTGGCACAATAGTGACACTTTGGAAATGAAACAAGTGTTATATGTAAGCAATTAGTTGTAAGTGTTTCGTGCAATGAACTATGTCATTGATGTCCAACGTGATCATATGAACACACAGCAAACGTGTGTCTTTGGTTATGATAATGGCAAACACACTTTCATTTTTTAGTTACCTTTGTGTCCCAGTTATCCGCAATTAGTTTTTACTATACAGTGGCATGTTTAATAGTACTTTTGAAATCAATTGCATATGCATAAAAATCCTGTGGGAAAGTACCATCCATGTATTGCATGCATGAATCAATTGATGTTGGACTATACATTAATTGCAGTTAAGACAATCTGAATACCTTTAAAAAATGGTTCAATAATTACAACTGTTTCATAAAATAAACACTGTTTATTGAAAACAAATGAGTTTGACAACGTATTACATTTCTGGTTTCAGATGGTGACATAACATTTTTTCAAAATAATAACCTTTGTTATAGATATATTTAAATAAATGCCAATGTCTCAAAGGTACTTGTATGTGGCCATCTAATACTCAAATCTGGGTTCATCAGCTTTGTAATATCCAATGCAATTCACAGACTCTTCTGGTTACTTCCGGTGTATTGGCCAGATGACACAGGAAGGTATAACACATCTTACTTGTTTTCCCAAATTTTGGTGAATCCTGTGTATGAATTGTGTGTAAGTAGCCTACCTTGAAGTCCTGTAAATAAAGGAGAATGTAACACTGTAAATATGCATGAATACTAAATGACAGTGTGTGTGATGCTATATCTTTAAAAGTTGATTGGTATACAAATACATGCCAAGAATATGGCTGTGATGCTTATTGTCATGAATATGTTGTGCTGCTGCTCTACTAATGTTCACCCACCACCAACTGCAAAGAAATCAACGTGTGTTACATTGACATTGCCATCACTGAAGATATAGTAGAAAAGATAACGTATGGGCATGCATTCATAGTCAAGTCAGTGTCTTCAGGTTAAGACTTCAGTAGTAAAAATGAAAACTGTCTATCACCCTAGATGATCATGGTTGCCCGTAAACCTTTTGATGGGTACACAGGTTTCTTGTGCATGGGTGACAATACATTATCCTCCAGGTAATGTATTGTTGGATGTTCATTGGAATGCCAAGTCAGTGTTCATAATGGTTGTTTCATGCTGCATTACTGACATCTATATGGTGTTGTGATATACTACTGATGTCAGTACTACATCAACAGCATGACTGTTTTTCAGTACCAAATAATTGATGTTTGCTTTTGAATGGTTTTACACTGCCAACCGCAGTTGCACAACATACAGTGGCGTGAAAAAGTATTTGCCCCCTTCCTGATTTTCTCTATTATTGCATATTTGTCACACTGGATGTTTTCAGGTCTTTAGAGAAAATGTAATATTAGATAAAGGGAACCTGAGTGAACAAATAACACTTGTTTTTTTTTTTAATTTCACTTATTTAATGAAAAAAAGTTAACCAACACAACTGGCACTGTGTGAAAAGTATTGCCCCTTACACTAATAACTGGTTATGCCACATTTAGCTGCAATGACTGCAACCAAACACTTCCTATAATTCAATATCAGTCTTTCACATCGCTGTGGAGGAATTTTAACCCACTCTTCCTCGCAGAACTGTTTTAATTCAGTAACATTTGGTAGGTTTCGAGCATGAACTGCTGTTTCAGGTCCTGCCACAGCATCTCTATTAGGTTTCAGTCTGGACTTTGACTAGACCACTCCAAAACTTTAATTTTACTTCTTTTAGCCATTCTGATGTGGACTTGCTTTTGTGTTGGGATCATTGTCTTGTTGCATGACCCAACTACGCTTCAGCTTCAGCTGACGGAAGGATGACTGGACATTCTCCTTAAGAATTTTCTGGTACAGAGCAGAATTCATGGTTCCTTTAATTACGGCAAGTCATCCAGGTCCTTAGGCAGCAAGCATCCCACACTATCACACTACCACCACCATGTTTGACTGTTGGTATGGTGTTCTTACTGTGGAATGCTGTGTTTGCTTTACGCAAGACATTATGGGATCCATGTTGTCCAAAAGTTCCACTTTGGACTCATCTGTCCATAGAACATTTTCCAAAAGGCTTGTGGATCATCCAGGTGCTTCTTGGCAAATGAGAGACTGCATTTATGTTCTTCTTGGTTAGCAGTGGTTTCCGCTTGCTACTCTCACATGAAGCCCATTTTTGCCAGTCTCTTTCTGATTGTGGAGTCATGAACACTGACCTTAGCTGAGGCAAGAGTAGCCTGCAGTTCTTTGGATGTTGTTTTAGGATCCTTTGAGACTTCTTGGATGATTTTACACTGTGCCCTTGAGTAATTTTGGCAGGCCGCCACTCCTGGAAGGTTCACTACTGTTCCAAGTGTTCTCCATTTGGAGATTATGGCTCTCACTGTGGTTCGATGGAGTCCCAGAGCCTTAGAAATATCTCTTGTAACCCTTTCCAGACTGATAGAGGGCAACAAATTTTTTTCTGATCTTTTCAGGAACTTCCTTTGATCATGGCATAATGTGCTTGTTGAATCTTGTGCTGGCAACGTGACTCTGATGGTAAGGGCCAAAATAAGTGAGGTTTATATTGAGCAGGGCTGGCTGTAATCAAGCCTGGCTGTGTTCAATCAGCTGACTCTAATTATCCCTTTAATTGGGTTGATTTAACTAGGGGCAATTACTTTTCACACAGTGCCAGTTGGTGTTGGTTAACTTTTTTCATTAAATAAATGAAATAAGTAAAAAAAAAAAGTGTTATTTGTTCACTCAGGTTCCCTTTATCTAATATTATATTTTGTCTAAAGACCTGAAAACATCCAGTGTGACAAATATGCAATAATAGAGAAAATCAGGAAGGGGGCAAATACTTTTTCACGCCACTGTATATCAAACACGTTTGCAAGAAAAATGCAATGTTCAAGTAAATGCATTGTGTTTCTTGGTTAGGTGTCCTTCATTTTTCAAAACACTTAGTGGTAGTGTTGCTTAGATAGTATCCTAGAAACTAGGATGCCAACAATTACCTCCTCCCATTTGGCTAGATAGTTGCTGTGGTAGGATATCAGTGCTATCTGACCATGGATCTTACCCCCTAGGATCCAGTGCATGAATTCTTTAAACCTTGTGGATAATTTGGATCCTAGCAACAAACGCTGTGGATCCAATGGATCCTAGCAACAGATCCAGCTCAGATTCTAACTATCTGACCTAGGATCCCTGGATCTGACCAAGGATGCATCGCTATCTGACCCTGGATCCTAACTATCTGACCTAGGATCCCTGGATCTGACCAAGGATCCATCACTATCTGACTCTGGATCCTAACTATCTGAACTAGGATCCCTGGATCTGACATAGGATCCCTAGATCCTAACTAGGATCCATTGCTATCTGACCCTGGATCCTACATCTGTCTTTGGTAAGATTTCTGGTAGGATTCTAGGTAGGATTCAAGCACAATCTGACAGAGAGTGGTGGGATCCACAAAAGCACTGAGGAACACTACTTAGTAGGGATGGGTTGCTGGAAGACATCATGCCTCATTTCATGGAGCTTTCCCAGAGCACACCAAAGGACTTCTTCATCCAAGCAAACCTTTTGAAAATGTGGCCTTCGTGTGACACACTATGCATCTGGAAAAAGATTATATTCATTATAATTGTTCAGTACTGGCAACATTTTGTAAAAAATAAGTATTATGGCTAAACATTCAAAAAATTAAAACACACTTATGAACAACAAAAAGATGGTCACTCATCGCTCTCTTGTGAAGAACCAGAAGATGCAGCTCCAGTAGCCTCAGCCTCAGCATCAGCAGTACAATGGTTTGTTGTCACTGAAATAAAAACAGCACTTTATGCACATCTAATCTACTGGAGCAACATCTTTTGGTTCTTCACAAGAAAGGGAGTGAGTGCCCAAATATCTGTTTTTAATCAGTCTGCTAGTTTGTTCATAGCACTTGGAACATGGTGCAGCTTTTGTTTTTAGTGTGTGATAAAAACAAAATTATCCTGTCACTTATCATCAATGGCATAAATGACATGACAACAGATGCTCTCTCGTTGTTGACATAACTTCACAAACATTGCATGAACACCAATCAGTTTTACCAGCTCTGTTTGTTGCAATATTACTGTCTACATCACTGTCTTCTGACTCGTATTTTTTGCTGATATTCCTTGTATCATGTGGTGTTTTGCCTTCCATCATATTCTGGTTAAAACATATAAGTCTATAGCCCATGAGACCTGTTGTAGGTTGGTAACTCATCTCCACTAGAGTCGAAGTCTCCAGACATTCTTCAGAGATGTTTGGCCTCTGAAAAGAAATGTGTAAAGAGATGTTTGACTTGTGAAGAGAAATGTGTAATCATAAATTATGGGTAAATGACAAAAGAGGGTCACAATATAAGCACTATGCAACAATGAAAACAATGCAGCAACACAGAAGGCAAAACACATACACACCTCCAGTTCTTCTTTCCACAGCTCTGTGCATCCTATTAGGAGGTCATGAGGGCCTCGGTGAAGCTGCCTTCACCCGAATCCTCGAGCACCCAAGCAAGCTCTGTGCATCCTTTAGGAGGTCATGAGGGCCCCAGTGATGCTGCCCTCCCCTGAATCCTTGAGTACCCAAGGAATCTCCATGAGTCCTTTTAGGAGGTCGTGAGGGTCCATGCGAAGCTGCCCTCCCCCAAATCCTCAAGCACCCAAGCAAGCTCTGTGTGTCCTCTTAGGAGGTCATGAGGGCCCCAGTGAAGCTGCCCTCACCCGAATCCTCGAGCATCCAAGCAAGCTCCATGGGTCCTTATAGGAGGTCATCAGGGCCCCAGTGAAGCTGCCCTCCCCTGAATCCTCAAGCACCCAAGCAAGTTATGGTGTTTGTTTTACTGAGCCATGGACTGGATTGGATTGTTGGCACCATTTTTTAAAATTCAATCTCAAGACTGAAGATGCACTTTAAATTGTCAGCGTAGCAATGCAGTTAGTTTTCTGCAGCATTTGTTGTTATAAATACTCCTCTTTCTGACTAATCTCAGTGGTTGCTTTAAGAATTTAAATGATTTTGAGAATTTAAATAAGTTGCTTCACAGTTGGTTTCTGCAACTACCACTGTTCAGGCTGATCTCAGAGGTTGCTTTAAGAGACTTGCTGGTTTAAATGATTTTTCTGCTGTCTCCGAGGCTGCCTTAAGCAGATCCAGCCACTGGCCATGGCTACTCCTTGCTCTTTAATTTTTATTAATAAATCTTTTTGCCACTGCCCCACTGGCCATTTAATGATAGACTGTGTTAAGAAATTTCTGTAAAGAATTAGCACAGGTTAAGGAGCTATTTCTAATAAATTAATGCTGTTACAGCTCAGGGTTACTAACTGAGTTGCTACAATAATTATGCAACAGCCTAGGGTTAAATGCTGTTCCCATTAAATTATCTTCAGTAACAACTCACTCCTGTTAACAGGGGCTAGCCCTTCCCAGCTTTTGTGCACAGTCCCCTTCCCTTGTTTTAAGCCAGTCTACCTGATTTTAAATGCTCACCTCCAGTTCTTCTTTCCACAGCTTTGTGCATCCTTTTAGGAGGTCATGAGGGACCCAGAGCAGCTGCCCTTCCCTGAATCCTCAAGCACCCGAGCAAGGTATGGTGTTCATTTTACTGAGCTGCAGACCAGATTTACCCCTCCAACGCTTTGCATCGGCTTCCCCAAACCCCCACCTCCACCCTTGCTGATCCTCTCACTTTATAGTGGAGGGTCACATGCTGGCAAAAACCTATCGGCAGACATTCCCTTTTGCAGTCTATCCTATTCCACCACTAGTGGTTCTATTCCTTAATCCTGCACTAGCAGCCTATCCCACTCAACACAACCATGCTACCTCTCTACCTTGCTTTACTTGCTTCTCTACTGCACTTAGTGTCACTCCCTCCATCCACCTACCCTGAGGAGCAAGGAGGAAGTTTGGCACTTTGAACCCTATCAGCCCCCCACCAACCTTTGCTACCACCTCCACTGGGCTGCCCCCTGCACCCCAACTGCTCAAATTGTTGGTTGGTCATTCAATTCTACCTCCCAATTTCCATGCTGGACTCACAGCCCTAAATTCCACTGCCCAGCATCCCCCTGAGGTAGCCATACAGCCACAGATCTCTACTCACAAGCTTCAGTGCCCCAAGCCTGTCACCAAACTCTTGGTGATGCTACTACTCCTACTTTCTGGGATGTTGAACCAAACCCCAGACCAACCACCACCCCTCCCCTATCATCTCAGGGCCTAAAAATAGTGCACCTTAATATATGTAGCCTACTGCATAAACTAGCCGTGCTGCAGCCAACTGTCTTATCCATAAGGCCCAACATCTTGATTATTACTGAAACCTGGCTAAAGCCACACAACAAGGATGCAGAAATCGCTATCCCTGGATATACTGTTATCCACCATGACTGCCCAGGCAATAAAAGAGGAGGAGGCATAGCTATATATATCTCATCCTCCCTCCAGTTTACCCCTGTCAATCTGCCCTTGCCCACGCAGTCCATTGATAACTTGCTGATCAAACTCTCCCTCCCCCACACTATCCCAGTATTTATAGCTGGCTCTTACTGCTCCCCTGATTTCCCTGTGCCCTCCATCCTGGACCATCTGGGAACTTTGAAATCTAGTGCCTCAGGGGGCGAGCTCCATATTCTGGGGGACTTCAACTTGAATTGGCTCGCCAGTGCCACATCCAAGTTTTGCAACCAGGTGGCCATTCTAAACTTAACAGAACTGATTACTGAACCCACACGTCTGAACCCCATATCACAGAACCACTCTCTTCTGGATTGATCCCTTGCCTCTAACCAACACTGGATAATTGCCTCGGGTCTCTTACCAGACTCCCTAAGTGACCACCACATGATATACTCCATGCGGAAAATATTCAGGCCTAAGGCTCCCCTCCCAGAACCATCCTTACACGGTCATACAACTCCCTGGATCTTGGCTCACTTCCAAGTGACCTGGCAGCCACAGCTTGATCCTACATCCCCAGGTCGACCTCTGTTGACTCCGCTCTGCAATACTTCAAGGTCAAGTTCCTCACAATCTGGGACTACCATGCTCCACTCAGACGGACTTGAGTGAGGGGCAATCACCTACCTTGGATCACTGCAGACATTATATCCCACATCAGAGACAAAGACCATGCATGGAAGTTGCTCAAAGCCTCCAGCTCCCCCACTGACCACTCAAAATATCGCTCCTTGCGCAGTGCCTGTACTAGGCTAATCTGTCGGGCTAAAGCTAACTATTTCAAAGCCTCCTTTTATTCCAGCTTAAATCACCTGTCTAAATTCTGGAAGGTGGTCAAATCCATCTTCTCCCAACCCTCCCAACCTCCCTCCCCTGTTCTAAATGTAGGTGGTACCACAGTAACTGACCCTCTTGCAGTTGCCTCAGAATTTAATTCCATTACAAGCTGTACCGTGGCACAGCTTTCCACTCTCCCCCCCCTTTCCAGCAAAATAACACCCCTCCGACCCCCCTGCTCAGGCCCCCTCTACTGCTCAATCCTTCTCCATCAGTCTGGTCACCCCATCAAAAGTTTACAACTCCTTGATTTCCCTAAATCCGACCAAGGGCAAATGCTCCTCCAGGCTGGACTCCAAGATGCTCTACCTGGTTGCTCCTGTCATTGCCAGCACCCTGGCTGCTCTTTTCAACCTCTCTTTCTCCCTAGCTTCAATCCCTTTGGAATGGAAGCACGCAACTGTTATCCCACTTCCAAAGGGCAGCAACCCTTCCACCCCCGGCAACTACCATCCAATTTCCCTCCTCCCCATACTAGCTAAACTCCAGGAGCACTTTGTCCTCTCCAAGCTCTCTCCCTTTCTCAATTCCTCCTCCTTCTTCTCACCTTACCAGTCTGTTTTCAGGAAGGCCCAGTCCACTGCCACTTCTCTTCTTTGGTTCACAGACTCCAGTTTTAATGGTATGGACAAAGGTTACATCACCTCAGCAATTTTTGTCGACCTGGCAAAGGCATTCAACACTGTCTCCCATACTCTACTCCTGGACAAGCTCTCCACTCCTACCTTGTAGGCAGGTCTCAATCAGTTAGAATCAGAGTGTCCACCTCCATCTCCCCTCCAGTCACTACAGGAGTCCCCCAAAGCTCGCTTCTTGGCCTGCTCCTATTCTCCATTTTCCTTAAAGACCTGCCCACAACCTGTCCACACACATCCATACACACGTATGCAGACAACATGGTACTGGATACATCAGGCCCCTCAACTACTGAAGTGGTGACCACGTTACAGCAGGACTTCAATGATGTTCAGCTCTGGTTTCACACTAACCAGCTTTTTCTTAATGACAAGAAGACAGCCTCAATGACCTTCAGCACAAGGCAGAGACTCTCTTGGATCCCCACTACCCCCTCCTTCCACACCCTGGACAGGACTACTCTGGAGGCTTGCACCTCCTTTAGATACCTCAGGTCTGGCTAGACCAGCACCTCGACTTCTCTGAACACATTGATGCCATCCACAAAAAGCTCCACCCCAAGTTGGGTGCCCTATATCGCAACCGTGGTGGCATCCCACTGCCTGACCACTGCGCACTTGTATAGAAAATGATTCTCCCTATTTTCGTATGGCTTCTGGTGCAGACACTGCATCATTTTAGTTGCCCTCCTCTGGGCTGCCTCCTTTCTGTCTATATTCTTACGAAGATGGGGTCTCCAGAACTGCATGCAGTACTCCAGATGGGGTCTCACCAACTGTCTGTACAGAGGGATAACAACTTCCTGTTTTCTATTGGTGATGCCTCTCCCTATGCATCCCAGTATCCCCTCAGCCCTCCTTACTGCCTTCTCACATTGGTTGCCTACCTTCAGGTCATCTGATATGACTACTCCCTGGTCTCTTTCAATTTTTTTTTTGTTAATACCTGCCCCCCATTGTGTACTCTTGCCTTGGGTTTTTGTTTCCCAGGTGCATTACTTTGCTTTTTCATTGAATCTAAGCTGCCATACTTTTGACCATTCCTCTAATCTTGCCAAATCCCTTCTCATCTTTTCCACCCCCCACCTTGTGTATCAACCCTGTTGCAGATCTTTGTGTCATCTGCAAAGAGGCATACTTTTCCTTCCAGTCCCTCTGTAATGTCACCTATAAAGACATTAAAGGGGAGCAGTCCAGGTACTGAACCCTGAGTTACACCGCTAGTAACCCCCCTTTCTTCATAGTGGACTCCGTTTACTATTACCATCTACATCCTGTTGTCCAGCCAATTTTTTATCTAGGTAATCACCCTGGGACCTACTCCCAGACAGGCTAACTTGTTTATTAATCTTTTGTGTGGGAGTGTGTCAAATGCCTTGCTAATGTCTAGGTAGGTCATGTCCACAGCCCCTCCCTAGTCTACTACTTTGGTCACCCAGTCAAAGAAATCTATTAGATTCATCTGACATGACCTTCCCACTCTGAATCCATGCTGCCTTGGGTCCTGTGCCCTGCTGGCCTCTAGGTACTCAACAATTCTTTCTTTCAAAAGTGATTCCATCATTTTCCCTATCACCGAAGTCAAACTAACAGGTCTGTAGTTTCCTATCTTTGCCTTGCTCCCCCCTTCAACAGCATAAGTAATAGCATTTTTATTTTATTTATTTATTTAGCTTTTGTTAACTGGGTAAGTGCACTAGACAAATCCTGCCTATTTTCAGGCACGACCCGGGGGAAGGGGGATACAGATGAATGGTAACTGACCTTGAACCAGATTAAGCTGTTGGTGGTATTTTTTTAGTGAATGAGGGAAATTTGGCCAGGACACCGGGGAAATTCCCCTACTCTTTTCGATAAGTGCCATGGGATCTTTAACATCCACCTGAACTACCACCAATCCAGGCAGATGGGACCTCGGTTTAACGTCTCATCCGAAAGACGGCACCTCAGAAAAATGCAGCACCCCTCTCATGCTGCATTACAGTGTCAGTACTGGGATATTAACCCAAGTGCCAGATGTGGGAACTGAACCCACAGCCCTCTGATCTCCCGGCCTCAGAGGCAAGTGTGCTACCTACTGAGCCACTGACACTGCTAAGCATGTAGGGGTAATATAACATTGTAGGGTTATACAGACCAAAGTGATGGGCACTAATTCTTAAATGTGTGCACCTAACCCTAGCCATCATCAGACAGCACCCTACCCAAAAGCACAATCAAAATCAGCAGCATCATCTGTACCAAAAAAGGTACTGCCACCAGCTTATATGGAACAGTGACATTCGTGAAGGGAACATAAGGACATTTAAGTGGTGCACATCAGAGATATTTAATCCAAAACACCCCATTCTGACATAAAAGTCACTGCCTCAATGAATTGCCTGAAGGCTGTTCACAATAGCATGGCCCGCTGATCGCATCATTTCCAGTTTCAGAAGGTCAGAAATTCAAAATAATGGAGGAAGAATGGGGACAACACAAAATTCATTTAAACAAGGTAATTACTAAACATAAAGTTAGTATTCCATTGCAGTTCTGCTCCAGACCCAGTTCTAGTGCACCAGGTGTGCATACATGCAATATTTAGTTTGGTTGACTTCAGAGGTTTTCCCACTGCACCAGCCTGCTTTCACATTTTGTAGCAAGGCTGGGCTTAAATAGAGACAATAAGGTCTAAATTTAATGTTTTATTTACTCACACTTGGTAACAATGGCTCGGCAGTTACCCCACTCACCTCTGAGGCTAGAAGATTAGAAGCGTGTGTGTTCTAGCCACACACCAAGCACTCAGGCTAATACCCATAATCAACATTGTAGTGCAGTATGAGGGGGATTCTGCTCTGTTGAGGTGCTCTCCTTCAAATGAAATGTTAAACCGAGGTCCCTTCTGCCCATCTTTGGTCATTGTCCAGGTAGAAGTTAATGATCCCATGGTATTTAATGAAGAAGAGTTGGGCAGGTTCCAAGGTATAATGGCCAACATTTAGCTGTTAATAAACCATGTCCATATAATACATCCCCAGCAACACACCTGGAAACAAGCTACCACAGCTTAGTGTGTCTTTTTTGGTCAACAATTATAAATAAATACATTTTCCCCTTCTGTCCCACAGCCAAAACCAGTGTACATCACCTGGACTCCTCTCACATATTTTGTGCATTACAGTAGTTGCACCCCAGCAGTGGGCATTCCTCCATCTAGGGTGCCATGTGGAGTAAGGAGTTGTTCCAAGTTTGCTGTAGAGTCACTGAGGCTTACGTGACAAGGCCTCATATTATTTTGTGACTACTAAGTGTTCTCCCCCTTTTTTATGTCCCTCCCACGTCTGTCTACTTGGACTATGTTGCTGCATCAACGTTGAGCGTTCAGAGGAAGGGCAGGATTAGAAGTGATTGCCCATGATGTCCTATTGCCACTATCAAGTTCCCACTAAAGGAAGTATTCAAGGGGTGAGATGGCCATGTTCCTTCAAAAGATCTTCACTAGACTTTGTAATCTCTGTGCCCATCAAGCTGGAGACACAGCCCCTGTTCTCCTGAGCAAAACTTGTCTAAGATCAAGTCTGCTAGCAGCTTTCCAGTGGCAGAATGTGGCATAGTTCCACAGCTGAATAAGACATTTACAGTGCCACATTATTGTGTCCTGTTAGACCACTGGCTAGTCTCCAGGATTGTTTAAACATTTTCTCTCATCTCCTAAGTTGCACAGATGTGGAAACATGTGGAGGCATTCTAAAGCACATGATCAAATTTAGCTGCAAAAATGAAAAAACAACTTTCCAGGGTGAACTGTGGCCCATGTCCCTATGGTATTTCATGCTTTTGTCCCCAGACTTCATCTAAAAATTGCAGACAGGAGTTATGGAATGACTGTGCATAAATTCATACATGGGCCTCCTCACATCTACTGCCATAGGGAGTCAGTCAATGCCAGCAGTTGTGTGAGTGTCAGTGATCTTGTCCAGTGGAGCAGGAATCCAACTTCACACACAGCCGATGAAAAAACATGGGCCAGGTGCCTTTGTCTGCCCAAATTGGATGCATCAAAAGGGTTATTGTCAGATGTTCAGGCTTGCTGGGGATATTGAATTCTGCATTATATCACAAGTTGTTTGTGTGTGTGCTTCCTTTTTCTGGAATCCTTTACGGGGATCTGAACCTGGCCCTCCTGTCTGCAATTGTGGGGACAAAGCAAATTGTTTTTATCAGTGGAAGTGCTTTTACATCTCAGTTTTTGTCCACCTTCCTTGGTGGTCAGCCTTTTTCCATACAAAGGGCCATGCTCTGCTTGTGTGCATACCTGCTTCTGTGAAGTGCACCTGTTGAAATTGCCTGTGACCTTTCCCATGGGCATGGGCTGAGACCTCTCCTGAAGGAAGATAAAGAAATTAGCATTGCATTCTTCCACAGGTCTGCTACTAGGAATGCTTTTTGGCAAGATACTAAGAATGAACCAGTTATTGAAAAAGGGACCTTGGAAGCTGACTAGCATGGCTAAGCCCAGTAGAGAAATTTGATAAGGAAATAAGATGCTTCATAGATCAGTGTGCAGTGATTAGCCTTTTGAATACTTGGATTATTATATGAGCAAAGGGGGGGTGCATTGTGCCATGGTAGCTACCACTTATCCCACTATTCTTCCAGGTAATGAGACATAATGGGTTACCTGTTAATAAACCTAATTTAAAAGAAGTGGATTTAGCAAGCATGACGGCAATGCTGGAGGAACTGAGCTCAGCTGCCCTTTGTTTTCCAAAACCGCAGTCAAAGCTCTTGTTCTGCTGTAACTCCTTGTAAAAGTAGAAGATTTTGTAATATTGCAAGGATGAGTTTATTTAATTTTAAATTTTTAATAAATATTTTTTTCTCAGAAGAGCTTACTCAGATGCAAGCAACTCATTTCCAGATTTGTCCCTGGGAAGAGGTAAACAGGACAAATAAAGAAACCATAAGATGCACACCATACCAATAAGATGTAGTTCCTTTTTCTGTGCTGCCAGTTTATATCCACTGTCCTTTATTTGAAAACACATGGGGAAAGCAGGTTTACAATGGGTAGACACCCACAAAATTGACCTTTTTGATGTTAATAAAAAGACATTAATTTATCTAGAACTTTTCCTTCCCATATCTGTTCTACATCACTGTTTGTGCCCATTGTTTACATTTAGACTTTTTATTTTATTCCAATGAAAGTAAAATTTAAAATATTTATAAAATGTCATAGACAAATGAAATCATCCGATTGACGGACGTATATCACATGCCCATGTAATTATTCATCATAGCTACACTACAGTACATTTTTTAAATGTATTTTTTTTGCTTTAAAACCATTTTATAAACACAATAAGACACTTCAGAAATGTGTAATTATGGCCAGTAATCACACTTTTTGGGTCTATGTAGAGGCACACAGCTGCACCTCATGCCTAACAATGCATCTGAGGCATGCAATTATTATTATTATTTTTTTATCTCTTTTCATGCCCCCTCATCTCCAGTGCTGTATCCAACTGCCCACCTGCCACCACATCCCTGGGGATCCCCCATGGAGCCTTGGTTTACCCCCCCAGGTGGGGATGAGTAGAGACCCCCCCTTGCCCCTCAGGTCTCATCGGGGTCCTCACCAAAGGTCACAGTGGCTGCAGGTGAGGGCTAATCTCTGGCCCTCATTTTGGTGTCACACCAACTTGAGATTTTTCCCCCAGAGGTGTGACTATGCTAGGACATCAAGGCATGCACTGTAATGGTCACGCCTCCCACCACTTTAAGACTTCAGGCTTGCTGAACCACCGGCCACTGCCAGAGGTCAGTCATGCACTGAGTTAGCTTCCCCCCATCCTCCTGGAGGAGACAAGCAGTCCAATGGATGTTCAAGCCTCCTCCCACTGGCTGGCCCTTCAAAGACCTGAGCTCATTCCTGAACCCAGGTCGCCAGCGTCGCAAGCAGTAGTGCTACCGCTGGACCAGTGGGCCAGCTCCTGAGGCATGCAATTATTTTCCCCTAATTACACACCCTGTTGTGTCCAATTGCTTGCATATATTTTCCATGCATGTGAAATAACAACCAAAGAATGCCAAACAACAGCAAGACAGTCTGTCATACTCTGTAATAAGTAAGGTGCTAACTTTTAAAAAAGTGTTTTACAGTATATCTTCTGAGGTATAATTATTTTCATACCTGTAAATAGCTCTTGCTACATAGATTCACTAAGGGATATACAGTATCCTCTGTTTATTCATTTTTGGGGGGTGCCTTCTGCTTCCCTGCAGTAAACAAAGTTGTTGGGACTCTCTTAGGCTGTCTGGTATTGTGTAAGGTACACTGTAATAAAAGGCTACAGTACTTTGGCTCCCAGATAAACTGAAGTTCATTATAATCACCTTCATTCTACTTAGACCTCCCTATAATATCCACAATGCCTGACTCCCGAGAGCCGACTTATAGAGAGGATCCATACAGAGCACTGAGGTGTTGTTTTGTCAGTCTTAAAGTTATTAAACGTTTGACTATCCAATAATGTATCAGGGTTTGTTTTTTCACATTATCATCACCATTGACATCTGGAACACACCAACCTGTGGAAAGGGCCCTTTTCTTAACCATAGAGAAACGGCAAATGCATTACATTTCTTACCAGTGCAAATTGATCAGAATGTCATGCCTCATAGCTGTCTCCTAAAGCAAGGTAACATCCACTGTCTACAGTTTATCAATGATTGATTTATTGGTAGTATATGTGACATGACTGAAGACATAGCAGTTCCTGATGGAGCACCAGCAATGATGGTCTAAGTGAATGCAATTGGTTCTAGGAAGAGGAAGAAAAGCTGTGGAAGGCATGTCAGGAAGCCATTACTCCATAAGTGCTGCCAAGGCAGTAGAAAAGCTTCTGAGAGGTTTGTCTGCACTGGTTTGGTAAAAAAGGGCTGCAGTACATTGAATGCAGCCCTGGAAAGTGAGCCATTAGAAAAACTTTGAAAAATGTACAATTTTAACATAATTCAATTTATATTTCTTGTATTTTCTCTACTACTTCTTTCATAAATTTTCTTTATTACTGATGCATCTTACATGAAAATATGATCACTGTTCCCTTGATTGCATGTGCACTGGCTGCTCCTCAGGGGTCAGACACCCTTCCACATCCCATCTCCTTCATTTCACACCACAGGTTTCCAGGGCCAAACAGAGCAAAGCAGCAGCTCCTCGGGGGTCAGATGTCCTTCCCGGCCCCATATCCTGCCTGAGGGAACCTGCATTTCACACTGCAGGTACGGAGGAATTCTGGCTGCACCTAAGCCATTGCAGGCTGTCTTCTGGAGGGTTAAAAATGGAATTAATTATTTTATTATGTGTGGTGGGACTGCATTGATTGATTCTGTTAGAGCCAGTAGCATTGTTTAGGCTACGGGTTCTTCCAACAAGTGGAACTGTACCTTCATTTCTTTCACAGTTGTGCATGTTCTGTGGAGGTACTGAGTGTAACTTTAAGACAGAGTTTTATGCCATTTAGCCAAATTTCTGTTCAGGCCGGAGTCTTTTGTTGCAGTGCTGTTATGCTTGCCCATTTTGTGTCTCACCCCCTCTTCAGTCTGTCTGCTGACCTGCCATGCCTCTTTGTCTGTGTGTTGGGTCCCTGTTCACATACCTCAGGTGTGTCCTTCTTCCCCTTTCGGTTTCCAGGGCTGAATGAAGCAGAGCAGCAGATCCTTGGGGGTAAGACGCCCTTCCCCATCCCATCTCCTGCCTGAGGGAAGCTGCATTTCACACCACAGGTATGGAGGAATTCTGGCTGCACCTCAGCCATTGCAGGCTGTGTTCTGTTCTGAAGAGTTACCCACCACCGCTTGTGCTCCTGCCCTGGGTGGGCATTACGTTTATAGGTGCCTGGTGTCACATGACTGATCACATGTCCAGGTGCTTCTAGTACTAACACCCTAATTCCCCCTTAGCTGCTTATACTTACTGACCAGCAGGGGCTGCTGCTGATTAATTACTCTCCTATAGCTGCCTTACTTGCTGACCACTAGGAGTAGCTACTGTTATACTGTCTACCTCCTCAGAACCCTAATATAAATCTCCAGGACTACAAACTTTTGCTCCTACCCTGACTGTCCTCTTCTAATTTCTCTCCTTGCTTTCTACTTCTTTCTATCCCCCCATGCCAGGATTCATATACCTAACCCCTTTTATTTGTCCTAAGCCACTGAGTAATCTGTTGCCCTAATCACTAGGCCATACCAGCAGTCATAATTTTCTGATCATGCTTCATCAACCCTTAAACTTCCCAGACCAAATTTTGAACTTAAACTTAAACCTCCAGGGCCAGGTTTCAAATCCTGGGCCCTAGTTATCTATTTCCAACTCCCCATGGAAGTTAGTATCTCAAACCACTAGGCAATTCCCTGCAGTTACAATCCTGACTTAGCCTCCTCTGCCCTTAGTAACTTTCCAGGCTGGGTCTCAAACTTGCATTTAAACATCTCAAGCCGGGAGTCAAACCCCTGACCCTGTATAACTATCCTAATCCTTGGTAGTCAGTTACCATAACCACTGGGCCATACCTGCAGTTACAATACTGACTTGGCTTCCTCAACTCTCATAACTCTCCAGACTGGGTTCAAACATAAATTTAAAACATCCCCTGCCTGAAGTCAAACCCCAGACCTTCTATATCCATCCTAATCCACATGGTTGTCTGTCACTATAACCACTTGGCTGTCCTAGCTGACACAATTCTAGCCTTGTTTCTCCAGTCCTTCAACATCCCAGCCCCCTCCCAGTCCTGGTTAGCTTCTGCTCATTGTCCAAGGAATGGCATCTATTGCCTACTCACTATGGGTGAGGTAGGCCACGTGGCTGCCCTCTCCTGTCTTCTGATCCTATGCGCTGCTGACTACTTCATTGCCCTCTCCCTGGTGCACCCACCTCAGCTGAGTGTGCACCATCTGCCATGACATGTGACCCCGGATGCCACACTTATGCATCTCCTCAATCCCAATATACCCAAACTGGATGTTGTTTATCTAAGACGTTTGCTCCATAAAAGATTACATGTACCTGAACCACTTGACTGCATTAAACGAAGCATCTCCCTTCCTCAGTTTGGATCTTCCTACCCCATCTCATCCTCCTTACCAGAGTGGGTGATATTGAGCTCAACCATGGCTCTACACACCCCGAATTCACTCCCCCCCTCAGTTATTAATTGCCAATCTCCCAAATGGCTGAAGACTGCCCTTACAAATGTCCGAAGTCTGCACCCTAAGATTGTCGAACTTGAAGCTTGGGTTACTTAACACTCCCTGAACATACTAGGTATTTCTGAGTCTTGGCTAAAGCTGAGCATCAAGCAAAATAAGATAGCAATTCATGGCTACAACTGCTTCAGGAAGGATCAGTTGGGAAAATGGGGAGGTGGTGTCCTCTTGTATGTCCTGACTGGCTTAGATGCCATTGAAATTCCTACTCCAGCCCCTGGATTCCCAGAGGCAGAATCCCTGTTTCTCTCCCTGACGCTTGGCTCCATCAAAAAACTTATAGTGGAGTGTGTCTATCTGCCCCCTAAGGAGGTCTCCATCTGCCTCCCCCCTTCATAACCTCCCTTGCCAATCTCCTTCACCATGACCTCATACTTTGTGGTGACTTTAATTTAGACTGGCTGAACCCCAGCTCAAACAATATACGAGCCACCCTTGCCAATTGTAAACTGGCTCAACTCATCAATGACCTTACAAGAATTAACATAAAATCGGGCAACTACCCCGATGCTGGTTGGGGGTGGTGGTCTGGAGGGGTCCAAGGGCGGCTTTCAACCCTACCACAGAATTTCCTTGCTTTTGTCGGTGTGGAATAACCCTAACTGATGCATTAAATGGAGTTTTTTGCCTCTAAAATATATATATATATATATATATATATATAGATAACATTCAGTACATCAGTAATGTTACAAAATATAGACTTTGTTGGCAACGGCCAACTCATATCTGTTTTATCTTGAATTCTTCCTCTGATCTTCCTTCCTACCAATTTTAGAGTGTTTCTAAAATTGATTTCGTGGCTTCTGTGATACACAGTGAGAAACAATTAACCTCTAACCCCCACTCCAAACATGGAACCCTATACCTGAACAAGGACGGTCTGTCTAAGGCCACAAAGCATCAAACCACAACACAAATACTTTTCTCTTCACAGACTATGAAGGCATGGTCTTAAGAGCAGTCCCTCAATTCCAGCTGGACAAGCTGGACATAGTTTTTAACTTCTCTGCTGATTTATCCTGGAATGCCCATACCATATCCACTACTGCCCCATGCTCACCCAGCTAGGCTGGACTCCTCCACCCCCATCCCCATTTGGCACACAGAACCTTCATGTTCAAGTTTATTATTACAGCTGTAATTGGGGGAAAGGAGCTTCACCCAGTTGAAGTGATACACTGTACAAATCGAACACAAAATGCATTACATTTAAAAAAACACTGTGTGTAGAATAACCAACATATTACAAAAGTTCAATATGTCAGGTATTCAGTCACTTGCCCTCTATAAACATTGGACAAAGCCATTTCTTTTAATGCCCTTGCATTTCACTCAATACCCAGATATATTTTCAGTTAATAGTTTACCACTGACCTAGTGTAATGTAGGGCCTTGTCCCCAACTTACAACTTGCCAAGGAATGATTGGACTATATTTGCACTGTACCAAGAAACATCAACCCACAACTATTTATTAAACATTCCTAAGCCCAAGGAACAAAACAATTTAATAACCTATTTTGTGAGTCCAGTGTTTCCAGTGTTGTCATCTGAATTCTTCTGTATCTGGTGGATCATGTTGTTTGGGTATTGGGCCAAATTAGACTTTTCAATTTGTTATAATTATTCAAGTGAACAATTTGCCATGGGTTACATTTCTTTTATCAGGTAATAATTCTAAATCCCAGTTTGCCAGTATTTGTTTATACAGAACATTCTTGTCTCAAACTTTACAAACTCTTTTTTGAAAGCTCTCTAACCTGATGGTATCCTGTACTATAACAGGAATGTCATACAGGGCACTCCAGAATAGATCTGATTTATGTTTTGTACACAGTTAACAGGTCTTGATGATTTAAAATCAAAGCTGCTGTATTAAAAAAGGGAAAAGTAAATCCTTTGGTTCACTTTGGCTTCAATACTCTCTATATTACACTTATACTGTAGGTCATTGTATTGACTGATTGATTGATTGACTGATTGATTGATTGACTATGTAACGATATTTACCAGAGGAGCATACTGTGCTGCAAGCAGTTCATTTCCATATGTATCCTGGAGAAGGGGACAAAGGGTAATACAGACTAAGAATACAAAAATGAGGTGCAAAAATTCAGTGATTCAGTGCAGGAAAAAAAAACAACAATTGGTATCTGGACAATAGAATCCTGGCAGAAGAGTAAAACAGAATGTATGTGTGATAGGTGGAGTAATACCTCAAAGTCCTGCATCTGAAATATGGTACCTTGTGAACAAAGTTTTAATAGGCTCTGCAGTAGTAGCCTATGTTCCAGACTTTTCACCTTCCTCCTTAATGAAGTCTGTAGCATTTGTAGGCCTTAGTAACTGTTAGTAGATATCCTAACATGGGTGTAAATATTTCACAAGTTTTAAGAAATTAGAGTTTATTATAGACCTAGGCCCCCATATTCAAAAGAGATGCATGGCGCATTTTAGCAGAAATGGGAGATGTGCCGCGCAAGTCCAACAATGCGCGGCAGAGCGATATTCAAAGCGGTGAGATGTGCTGCCCACATGGGAATGGGTCGGTGCACAGCATAATGTATGCCACACTAGTGGAGGGGGCATTCCCATGAATATGCCACACACCAACATGTTCAGATGTAATGCTCCCCTCACTGGCAAGAAATGTGTGGTCCAAAGATAGGCCATGAAAAGCTGACCTAAGTCAGTCAGCCACCCACAGACTGGCCCTGGAAGTACACACAGGTGTACTGCAGTATGCCAGCCCCAGCGGTCCAGTGACACCCCCCGACCCAGCCCCAATTCCCAATTGCAGCAAAATCAGTGTGTATCTCCATTCAGGGCATGAGCAGCAGCCCCCCTCCCCGTCCCTGTTCCCCGATCACACAGGACTGTGTGCTGTGCCAACCCATTCAATAGTGTCAAACCCCTGCCATTCATGAACCCCGATTTGAGTAGAATAATACCCTTGCCCTGGTCCATAGTGCAGCTGTACCCACCACCCATCCCCATCTGAAGGTAATATTATCCCTGAGCCCATTTCCATAGCACAGCAGTACACCTCTCCCATCCCCAAACCCCGATCGCAAAAAACACAGCCACAAACCCCTCTCAGTGGAGTGTAGTGGCCCCCCACCCATTCAGGTACCCACATCCCCCCACTCTCCCCCCAGTCCCAGCGCATCTGGGCAGATGGTGAGCAGCACAGCCCTCCACACACCACCATGGCTGCCCACCAACTGCACTGTCTGTGAAGTGTACAGTATATACTACATGCCCATTGAACCAATGGGCAAGTAGCATATTCTGTACACTGTCACTGACAGTCCAGTTGGATGTGCTGGGACGGGGGGAACGGGGTGGAATGTGGGTACCTGAGTGTGTTGGGGGCCACTACACTATGGAAAGGGGACCGTGGTTGTGTTTATTGCACCGGGGATCGGGATGGGAGGGGCAAGCACCGGTGGGGTGGGGTGCCATCTTCACTATGGAATGGAAGTACGCCTCCATTTATCTACTGTCAGGGATCGCAGTTAGGGCATGGGGATCCACTAGACTACCGGGGTGGTACGGTACAGGAATCTGCACCGATTCAGGATAGAGGCGGGGGGGGGGTGCCCTGCTGTGGCTTGCAGGGCAGATGTATTTTATTTATGTTAGGTAACTGGGTATGTGCACTAGACAGAATGCAGCACAGTGACAGGGATTGGGCGGGGGAGCAGCACAATCCTGGTGCCTTCTGGCCCACGCAGACATGCAAATGGGACCATAATGGGCATGCATGGGACCCATTTGCTCCATGCATGCCTATTGGGCTCATTTGCCTAGTCTGGCTGAAAATGGCCCTTGAAGGCACAGCGTATCTAGAATGGACCAGCGCAGACCCCATAGCCTGTATGCAGCCCATCCCCAGGATACACTGGGTGTAGTGTCGGCCACCACCGCATTTGAGCTGCATGACCAGGTTGCCATGTTCAAATAGGATGCATCTTGTTTGAATATAGCCCATTTAGTTGCAATGGCACAACTATTTGGGCGGTTCATCTGGATGCACTGCACAACCCCCCCCCTTTTGAATATGGGGGCCCTGCATCCAAATTATGGGTGCATAGTACATAAGTACAGTGGCCCTAGTATTGATTTGTTGTCATGTACTGTACACCCAAATCCTGGATCAAATTAACTAAGTCCCTTTGTTGGAGGTGATACATAGAAGTACTGCTCAACATGCTCTCTACTTTTACACTAATAAATTATAAAACATAATTATCATTTTAGTATGTGCACTTTTTTGTTTGTTTTTTGGTACTTGTTGGACAGGAGCACCTTTAGAAGCATGAAGTGCTTCCTTTCTTTTTTCCACTTTTGACCTTTTAAATACTAAGGGTATATCATTTGTTCATTTTAACATTCACAGTCTATTACCTAAACTACTGTAGATACTGTTAAAAAAATAAATCATTGCCAATAAACCTGATGTTGCTGTACTTACAGAAACATTCCCGTTACTTAAAATATTTCATCAAGTTTTAAATGTAAATGGTTTTCAGTGTTGGTATAAAGCTAGAAAATGGGTGGTTCGTTAATATATAGAATACCAGCTTATAACGTGAAGAAACTGCTTCATCTCTATCTGCCAAAAGTACCTAAATTCTGTTGGTTGATTTTTTTGTATACTTGGTGCCATACCTACAGTACGTGTCTGATTGGCTGTTATAGTACCCAGAAAAAGTTATAGTATTCATCAATACTACTACTGCAGAGACTAGTATCCCCACTTAAAAGTTCCCATGATGTTTAATAGAAGGTTTTAACATCAGCTGGAACTGTGATAAGGGTTTCAATCACATAAAGGAGACCTGCAGTGAACCTATAAGTAGTAGTAGAAGCTGACTTTTAAATAATGGATCAATAATTCTACTGTTTCATCTCGGCAGGCTTTTGTTGTTGTTCAAGTGAACATTTCTGATTGACACAAAGGTAGTAAGTGCAATTAGAAAATGGGCACCGCAAAAGTCGCTTCCTGAT
Organism: Neoceratodus forsteri; assembly: GCA_016271365.2. Lineage (NCBI taxonomy): Eukaryota > Metazoa > Chordata > Ceratodontiformes > Ceratodontidae > Neoceratodus > Neoceratodus forsteri. Next base: position 1,847,803,843 of record CM057449.1, read on the forward strand.
TGGCTGAAACAGCCTGGCTCCTGGGCGGTTATTTCTTTTCAATGCCCACTCAATAACAAGTTCCCTCTATCAGTACCCATCACATCCTGGTATCCCTGTGCCCAATCGAAATACGACAGCCACCAATTTTCTCAACTCGCATAGCAAGACAGAGATCCAGATCCCCCCCAACTCATTACTCACAAAAATCCCTACAGCTGCTGTTATAGCACTGTGTTTAAAAAAAAAATCAACAAAAAAAAAAAAACCTGTTTTCTTTTTTCTTCTTAGTTTACCAAAATGGGCAAAACAGCAGTGCTGCGACCATTTCCATCCTCCAATTAGCAGCCCACTGTTGTAACTAATGCTTGCTGGCAGGGCCACTCGAAGCCTGGGACTGATTTCAGGAACCTCCCGCCCTGACCATGCTCAAATGCTGAACATGCAGCACTAACGTGGAAAACAAATACCAGCCACCTGGCCAAAGACAAATCATCCCCAGATCAAGAAGTTACACAATTTTTAAACTAAATCACAATACCTTTCCTTTTTCTTCTTACTACCACAGTTCATCCAACTTCTATGTTACCTGTACAATCATGCTGCACAATATTGTCGCTCCACCACTGCTGCTCACTTCCCACTCACAAGCTAGAAACGCAACCATTTTTCCCCGAAACAGAACACTCTCTAATGATCCCTAAACTCACACGGGGGTTCTAAAAAGTATCAAAAACTAAAACACTGCAATCTAATACAAAAAAAAATGAGTTCTTATAGGCAACAGCACCCTCTAGTGGCACCAAAGGGACTATTTTACAGAACCTGCCATTTCTGTTTATTTTTATTACTATTTCACCCTTTTTTTTAAAACTTCATTATAAAAAAAATTTTTACCCCATTTTCTAAGTGTAATAATACCCTCCAGGGTGGGCGTTATGGGATATAACGGACATTCCCAGGACTATAAGGTCCTCCACCTGTGGCATTGGGCCTCATTATACCCCTGGGTGGTCCCTTATACCCCAATAATGCCCACCCTGTGGGGTATTATTACTTATTTTAGAACTGTGTGATATAATTTTTGTCCCTTCTTCAGTTCTGCCATTGTTGATACACTGCACACCTGTCCTGCTACAGAACATTTCTTTTTAGAGGGACATAAACTATATCATAAAACTCAAAATGTCACTACCTCTAGGGTATAAATCAAAAACAACCACTGATGTTAGTAATAGATCAGTATATAGTAGATGGAAAAATAATAGAATTTGAACCAGTATGCAACAGAAATAAAATACTTTCAGATTCATCACAGTTCTCTTTTAAGTGAGCTGGCTTCTGATCTGGGATTAGTGCAATTGATAAAAGCACCAACTAGAATACATCTCACCAATTCTTAAGCCTCTGTGATATTTGACCTTACATTTGAAAATGATATTGATTAGTATGTTTTATCTGCTGTATTATCAGATTATTTTTCAGATCACCAGGTCACCTTCCGCATCAGGATAAAAATCCAGGTTTATGGCTCCCATCAAAACGATAACTTTCCATTCATTTAAACATTTTGATTAGCCCTGTTTATGTAGGATGTTGAGACTATCAATTGGGACCATTTGAAAGTTATTCACTCAGCAAAGGGAGACTGGGGTGTATTTTGGGGAAGAGATTAATCTATGTAACCAGCATGCCCCACTTTATTTGAAAAGAGTAACATTTATTTATTTAGATTTTGTTAACCAGGTAGGTACACTAGGCAGAAGCTGCCTGTTTTCAGGTATAACCCGGCAGAGTTACGACATAGTTAATAGAGCACCAGAAAAGTTTACAGTTTACTGCAACATACAACAATTTCTCAGATTAAAGCAGACAATAGACAAAATGGAAACTTTTAAGGATAGGTAAGCAGGTGTGTCATCAGGTGAGTATCACCTACAACATACAAAGTGCTAGATACAATAGAAAGAAGGACACAGAGCAATACAGCATAGCAATTATTATAATATGTTGGTAAAAACATTTAGAATACTAATACTATAGTGGCCAGCTGACTCAAGAATAATGTTGGGCCCCGATAGCCAGTTCATCTCTTAGGTGGACATCTACATTTGGATGTACCTAGTAGGTATTTCCAAAGGGATTTTATGTTTGCTTGTACGCATGTGCAAGAAACATAGTGCCATCATACGAGTTTTCATAGGTGTGGCACCCCGCTTCCAATGCCGTGAGGGTTTTTGCAGGCGTGGCTCCACCACACCAATGAATGTCCCAGCTGTCTATTACAGCAGTTCAAATGCAGTGGCGTACAGTTGAAAGCAAACAACCACTACAATCAGCGGTGTGGTAGCGATGTGATAGCATACTGCGTGCCTCAGCGGTATGCAATTGACCCACCATCACCACCACTGGTTGTAGCGATGGATTCTTACACCTGCCCCCAATTTGTTGTGTGTCGAGGGTGCCCAATCCCCTTGGCTCATGCACATATCCCCAGCACACTGTATCTCCGACGGGGTGCCCAATCCTCATCGGCTCCAGTTCTCCCCCCTTAAAAAATACAAACCTCCAGATGCCACGCTGGGAGCCCACTCCAGCGTGGCATAAGTCCAGTATCCTCATGGTCTCCCACAACACTGTATGGCCAGCAGGGGGTGCCCAATCCACCGTTGGCCCCACTGCCCCCCAAAACTTCCAGGTGCCACACTGGGAGCTCACCACAGCGTGGCAAAAGTCCCACGTTGTCTATGTAAAATTAAAAAATCCTGTAACAAAAGAAAACGGTCCCTCATTGACTCTCTTGCCCCCCCAACCCACACCCACCCTCTGCATACTCCACCTCCCCACAACCCCTGCACCGCATACTTACCTCCGGAGGCTGGTGCGATAATCTTCGGTGGACCGGGAACACGTCTGCACTCTTCAAAGTTGACCGTGAACTGAAGAAATGCTGGTAAGCTGTATAATGACATAAATAGGGTTTTTTCAACTTTGGTGCATATCTCAGTCATTTTTTTGAAATTTTGCACCAGATTTTCAACATGGGGTTCTTTGGACACCACCTCATGAATTTAGTGACTGTCATTTGGTTATTCGGTCCTGAAAGGTGATTTTGTGGTCACTGCGCGGAATCATCTTTCGGGACTGATTAATGAAACAACAGTGCCACTGTTCATGAGGTGGTCTCTCAAAAAGCCTATGTTGCAAATTTGATGAAAAAATTCCCAAAATGACTGTAGTCTGCTGGCAAGGTTGTGCAGTTTCCTACTTGACCGTATCTTTCACAGACTTGTAATATTTTCACTCCAGATTTTCAACATTGGCATTTTTCCACACATACTCATGAACAGTACAGCTGTCATTTTTCACATCCTGTCCAAAATGTGTTTTCACACTTCCAGTACAGAATAGCACAGTCACTGTGGGAAATCAGTGTATGGGACAGATTAAGAAAGTCACAGTAACACTGTTCATGAGCGGAGGTCCCAAAATGCCTATATTGAAAATCTGGTGCAAAAAATTCCCCAAATAATTGCATTATGGGTGTGTGTTGCGCAGTTTCTATGCAAGCTCATGACTTCACCAGTTTTTTTTATATTTTCGCTCCAGATTTTCAGCATTACCATTTTGCAACACCTCCTCATTAACAATACAGCTGTCATTTTTCACATCATGTTGGAAATGTGTTTTCGCACCTGTGGCGCTAAATGGCTCAGCCACTGTGCAAAATCACCTTTCAGCTAACAAACTGATAGTGTCACTGTTCATGCAGAGAGGTCACAAAAAGCCCATGTTGAAAACTTAGAGTAAAAATACCGAGACATGCCCAGGGCCTTAGGGTTTCCAACCATAACGCCCTACCCTGTAGGGACTGACAGGCAACAGGGGTGTGACTTGGGATTGTTGACAGTAATGCTCACACCATTCCACCCCAACTCCCACGCTGCAGCCAGTGACAGGCATCGAGGTGCACCTTGGACTCTTTGGCCCCAGAGTTCACACCATTCTCCTATATTGCACCCATTACGGCATATTTCTTTATGGAATGAGATGAGTGTAAAGTCCGAACACCCCAAGGCACACCTCGACACTTGTCAGTGTCTGCAGGGTAGAGTGAGGTGAAATGTCGTGACTGTTATGGGTGACAACCCAAAGGCATACCCCAATGCCTGTCCATCTCTGCAGGGTGGGGGTGGAGTTGGTGTCAGTTCAATACATCACTGCCATTCCTATACTGCATCTGTCTAACTCCTGCACTTCCACTGCTAATGCTGGCAAGCAAACATTCGGCATTGACAAATGCTTGTTTTAAACTCCCTGCAATGGTGCAATCCCGAATCTCAGCTGGGATATCATTCCATAGTTTAGGAGCAAAGTACTGAAACGCTGCAGACCCAAGGTTTGTTCTCAACTTTGGTACATCAAGCAGACCACAATCTGAGGATCTTAATATGTATGGGCTGTGATGTGGCCACAGCCACATAGCAAGTTGTGGCAGTTGCTGTTTACTTAAATGTTGTAGATGGTGCTTTCTAGTGCATGGTCTCTCAAAGCTTCAGGGGGGTAGCCAATTTAACTTTTCATATAGCTTACAGTGATGTACAAATCTGCTGTCGGGGAGCACAAATCGACAAATTCTGTTGTTCTTGACATCCCACCATCTCAGTGCAAGCTTAGATGCTGAAGGTGCATATACTGCAACATTGTACATGAGCTTGGTGAGCAGTATGCCCCCTTGCACTTGACAGGCAGGCATGGTGGGTAAGGTTATTCCTAATCCTGTATGAAAAGCCCAATCTAGAATTAACTGCTGTGCATGTTTTTGAAATATGCTAGTTAAAGTAAAGCGTGGGGTCCAGGGTAACCCCAAGATAGTTGAAGGACTGCACCACATCCAGTAAAGTCCCATCTAGACAAGCAATCTGAAGAGGGGCTAGACATTTCCTTAGTTTTGTTGGGGGAGTCAAACAGCATGGCTCGCATCTTTGCCACATTTATGATCGGCCTGTTTTGTTTCAGCCAGGTTTAAATCCCTTGCAGATCATGTGACAACATTTCATTTATGTTGCATAAGTTTTTGGAACTGACAGTGCAAGATCATCTGCATACAGTATAGGTGAACAGTGTTTCAGACACTCATGTATGCTGTTCATATGGACTGAGAACAGGAGTGGTCCCAATATAGATCCTTGGGGAACCTGATACCGGAGGGCAAAGGTTCAGACGGGGTAGCACATAGCTTCACTTGCTGTTGCCTCTGCTGGAGATAATTGATGAACCACTGAAGGGAAGGGGCACAAGTCCAAGATTCTTTAACTTACGTGTGAGCATGCCATGGTCCGCAAGGTCGAATGCCTTGGTTAGGTCAATAAACACAGTGCCTGTATATTGACCTCCATCCATGGCAGATGCAATGCTGTTAGTAAGAGTTAACAAAGCAGTGGCTGTACTATAACCACATCAAAATCCATGTTGGTGGGGTGACAAGAGGTTAAATTTGGTCAGATATTCGGTTAGCTGGGTAGCTACCAATTTTTCCAAAATCTTGTTTAGCACCGACAAGATTGATATAGACCTGTAATTACTGAGGGTTTTAGGATCTCCTTTCTTAAAGACTGGGACAATATGGGATAACTTCCAAACAATGGGGACTTCTCCATTCGTGAGTGACAGGCTGAACAGCCTAGTAACAGCAGGAGCAATTTCCCAAGTAGCAAGTCAGAGCAGTTTAGGCTCTAGCCCATCAGAGCTAGCCGTTTTAGACTCAGGGATTCTATTAAGCAATTTTCATACTTTGGGTGTTTTAATTACTTTGAAGTAGAAGGGAAGGTGTGTAGTGTGATTATCATGTTGTTGAGGGGTGGGTCTTTCACCAGAGTTAACTTCAGTGTACATAGATAGATCATAGAATTGAGCATTAAATGCTGTTGCTATGGTGGAAGGATTGTTACAGTTTATGCCATTTACATTTAGTTCAAGGGGTACAGGGGAATTGGTTTTACCAAGGATCTGCTTGATTTGTTCCAATAGCTTTGAGAAGATCCCACCTTAGAAGAGAGTAGATTTTTATAATAGGTGCTTTTCCTTTGTTTTATGTATTTTTTGCATAGAGTCCGAAGATGCCTATATTTTTGCCAGTCATCATTATTTCCTGTGGCTTGAAGATACCCCATTGCTTGTACCTTGCATTCATCATTGACAGTACTGTTTGATCAATCCATTTGTTGGCAAGGCCCCTGATTCTCCTGGTCATGACTGGTACATACTTATCCTGTAGTTCCTGAAATGTTGCATTAAAGAATGCAACAGCATCCAGAACATTGTCAGTGGCCCAGAGGTATGACCAGTCCAGTTGAGCAAGATCAGCCTTAACTGCCATGTTGTCAAATTTGGTATAATCTTGGAACCTTATTAACCTTGGCGGAGGAGACTGAATTTTATCTGACCGTACACAGTATGTTGGAGAATGGTCACTAATAGAGTCAGGTAGAATTCCAGAGTATGGAATTCTGACATTTCTAGGAGTAATTTCCAATGCAATGATGTAGCCATGGCTCCACCTTTTGTCAGCCTGGTGGGTTCCTCAATAATATGATTAGCACTTAATTTACTAAGGTGAAGCTCCACTGAGGTCCTTTGATTGCCTAACCAATCAGTGTTGAAATCCCAGGGCATAATGAATTTGTTACCCTTGATCTGGTCAGTTGCTATGGTAGACAAATGTTCTAATGCTCTGATACCACCAGATGGGGGTATATAGACACAGAGAAGATGCACGTTTTTCACCTGTCCAAGCTGGAGCTTAACATGACAATATTCCAGATCTATGTCAGCCTTTGGTGAACAGCAAGGCATCCATGTTACATTCACATGATCCTTGAAGTAGAATAGAGTATCGCCACCCCATTTAGACTTCTACCTAACTTAATGAACACATACATATATCCAAATAGGGCACACACATTGTCAGGTATGGTGGACTTGAGTCAGGTCTCCGTGAGCCCCAGAACATCTGGCTGGTAGTGATGGACACATATAGTTAGTTCAGACAGATTAGGTAGCAAATTCCTAATGTTGACATGTGTTATCTTTACCCCTTAAGTACCCACCCAGGGAGGTGGGCATAGACCAGTAGCTGGATATGTGGAAGGACCTGGATTTAGCTTTATGTCCCCTGCAGTAATTAATAACAACATGGCCAATGAGGTGACGTAGCACCAAGTTGGCCCTTTTGAACCTGGGACAATTCTACATTTAAGTATTTTCAGCACCCTTGAGAAGGTAGGCATTAGTTTAACAAGCATTTGTCAATGCAGAATGTTTCCTTGCTTGGTTTATGTGGCAGGGGTGTATTGTGTTAGTTGAACTTCTGGTGGGAAGAAAAGCCTGCCTGAAGTATATTTTGACAAGCTGTCAGATTTTGGACAGCATTGGAATACTGAAGCTCAGTTAATAAGAAGGCTATGTTAAAAATGTATGGTGCATTGCTGGCCCAGTAGCACTAAGGGTTAAGGCACTGGACGCCACACCTCGCACCATGCCGGCGACCCATGTTTGGGCCACCAAAGGTTGGCAGGGGAGGAGAATGATCAAGTGTTCCAGGGACAGCTTTCCTTCTCTGCGGGGAGGGCAACCAGTTGTCAGTGCATGCTTGGCCCATAGCGGTGGCTGGGAGCTGGCACACCAACACTGCAGACATTGGGTCAGAGGTGGGGAAGATGCCTGATGGGGTATGCACATGGGAGCATGCGCGGCACCATCACTGGTATCCTTGCATGCTCCACTCCTGAAGGGGAGAAACCAGGAGAAAAAAAGCTCACATTGGATGATGGAGGGAATGTGGCCCTGAATAGCCATTGCACCGATTCCTGTATTGGATGTGGTCTTGGTGGGGGTGTGCCCCCCCAGCTGACCACGCCAGGGGGTAAGCCCTAGGGGTAGCTGGTCGGCATCAGTTGGTGGATGTCAGAGGATGTGGCAGGGGCTTTCTTCAGACAGAGAAGGTCATGGAGCAGGGGTATAAATAAAAAAATATGTGGGGTGAAAATATTTAAGATTTCTGCAGTTACGAGGATGTGTACCTAAATTGCAATGAATGGCCTTATCTTTGTAATTTTTTCATATTTTGACCCCAGATGTGGAACATAGTCTTCTTATCACCCCTCCTCATGAACCCTGGAGGTGAAAATTTCCAAATTTGTGAGAAAACAGCATTCCATGCCACAGGTATGGAAACACATTATGGGCAGAATGCGAAACATGACAGCTGTACTGTTCATGAGGTGATGGGATAAAATGACTTTATGGAAAATTTGGAGTGAAAATATTGAAAATTATCAAAGTTACATGTGTGTGTAGAAACTTTTGAATGACTGGGTGTAACTCTATCATTTTTATGTTGTCTTGCGCACAAGCGCAAACAACATATTGTGGTAGCTTGGAATAGCAGGTTTTGGAGGTGCAGTCATGTTGAGCCAATGGCACCACTGCTTTTTTGGGCTGGACTCTGTCCCATCAATGAAATAGCATGTTGTCTATGACAGCAGTGCAAAAGTGTGCTACCAACTTGAAACAATTCACTGCTGCAATGCGGAGTGAACCGTCATTGCAGGGCGTGCCTTGCCTCGTGTAACATTTCAATAAACACGGCAGCGGCTATCGCCATCCGCCTCTCACAGTGCAGCCTGAAAGTCAACACTGGGGTGCCCAATCCTCCTGTTGGCATGCCCCCTTCCTAGTTTATTTGCAGATAGGGGAGCCCAATCACTGTCTGCATAATGTCCCCCTTTTTATTTAATTTGTGTGTCGAGGGGGTGCCCAATCCCCCTTGGCATCATGCGCTCCCCCAAACACAGACATGTTTTGTGTGCCGATGGGGGCCCAATCCCCATTGGCTTCAGTCCCTTGTGCAAAAAAATATAGGTGGCACACTGGGATCCTGCCCCAGTGTGCCAAAACATACCTGTAAAAAAACATTCTACGATGTCTTTTTTTTTTTTTACTGTAAAGAGAAAATGGTCCCTTGTTGTCTCCGGTGCCCCTCTCCCAACCTGCACCCCTCTGCGTATCCCACCGCCACACCCCCTTCACCCCATACTTACCTCTGAGCCTGGTGTGATGATCTTGGTGGAGCAAGAACATGTCTGCACTCCTCAAAGCCGACCGAGAACTGAAGAAATGCTGGTAAGCTGTATAATGGCATAAATGGGGGGGGGGGGGGTTCAACTTAGGTGGATAGCTCAGCCATTTTTTTAATTTTTAGCTCCACATTTTCAACATTGGGTTCTTGGGACCCCACCTCATGAACTCAGTCACTGTCATGTCGTTATTCAGTCCTAAAAAGGTAATTTTGTGGTCACTGTGCAGAATCACCATTTGGGACTGATTAACGAAATGATAGTGTCACTGTTCACGAGGTGGGCTCCCAAAAAAGCCTATGTTGCAAATTTGGTGAAAAAATTCCAAAAAAATGACTGTGTTACACATGTGCATTGCACAGTTTCCATGCACGTTAATAAGTTCAAGAATTCTTAATATTTTCACTCCCGATTTTCAAAATTGCCATTTTTTCACACTTCTTTATGAACAGTACAGCTGCCATTTTTCACATCCTGCCTGAAATGTGTTTCTGCACATCTGGTGCACAATGGCGTGGTCAGTGTGGGAAACATAGAAACATAGAAACATAGACTTTGACGGCAGATAAGGACTGCTTGGCCCATCTAGTCTGCCCATTTCCCTACCTACAGTAGTGGATCTAGCCACAAATGGTTACCAGGGCACAGCTGGGGCACAACAGATGGCAGCCAGGGCACTGACATATTGTTACTATGGAGGAAGCTCTGCACCATATGGGGCACCAACTGAGGCACAGGATTTTTTTACCAGGGCACGTACTTTGTGCTCAGGTGTAGAGCCACTGCTCACTTCACAGGATAGGCCGTAGATCCCAAAGTTAACCAGCAGCCTATTTCTTCCTACCCCCACAAGAATTGCCTTATGTCTGTCCCATGCATTCCTGAATTCTCCCACAGTTTTAGACCCACAACCTCCTCAGGAAGGCTGTTCCAAGCATCCACTACCCTCTCTGTGATAATACTTCCTCACATTGCCCCTGGAACCGCCTTCAATCTTTTAAATTAGTCCTTTGTTCTTGCATGTCTCTTTTCTGAAAGATGCTACCCTCTTGGACTTTGTTGATTCCACTGAGGTACTTAAACTTTCTATCATGTCCTCCTCTCCCTTCTTTCCTCAAGGGTATACATATTAAGCTCCTTTAGTCTCTCCTCATACAGCTTCTCTTGCAGACCCTGCACCATTTTAGTTGCCCTCCTCTGGACTGCCTCTATCCTGTCTATGTCCTTGCGGAGATGGCGTCTCCAGAACTGGACATAGTACTCCAGATGGAGTCTCACCAACTGTCTGTACAGAGGGATAACAACTTCCTGTTTTCTGCTGCTGATGCCTCTCCCTATGCATCCCAGTATACCCCCAGCCCTCCCTACTGCCTTCTCACATTGCTTAAGGTCATCTGATATGATTACCCCCAGGTTCCTTTCCTTTTTTGTTGTTGTTACTACCTCCCCCTCCATTGTGTATTCTTCCCCTGGGTTCTTGTTTCCCAGGTGCATTATTTTGCACTTCTTTGCATTGAATCATAGGTGCCATACTTCTGACCATTCCTCCAACCTTGCCAAGACCCTTCTCATCCTTTCCACGCCTCCTTGTGTATCAATTCTGTTGCAGATCTTTGTGTCATCTGCAAAAAGGCATACTTTTCCTTCCAGTCCCTCTGCAATGTCACTGTTGAAGACATTTAAAAGGACTGGACCCAATACTGAACCCTGCGGTACCCCACTAGTAACCCCTCTTTCTTCAGAGTGGACTCATTTACAATTACCTTCTGTGTCCTGTTGTGCAGCCAGTTTTACTAGGCTACCACCCTGGGACCCACTCCCAGGCTGGTTAATTTGACTATTAATCTTTTGTGTGGGACTGTGTCAAATGCCTTGCTAGTGTCTAGGTAGGCCATGTCCACAGCCCCTCCCTGGTCTACTACTTTGGTCACCCAGTCAAAGAAATCTATTAGATTCATCTGACATGACCTTCCCCCTGTGAACCCATGCTGCCTTGAGTCCTGTGCCCCACCTGCATCTAGGTACTCAACTATTCTTTCCTTCAGAAGTGACTCCATCACTTTCCCTACCACAGAGGTCAGACTGACAGGTCTGTAGTTTTCTGCCTCTGTCTTGGTCCCACTTTTGTGAAGGGGAATCACATCCGCCTTCCTCCAGTCCTCGGGTACCACACCATCCTCCCATGATTTATTAAAAGAGTAGCCAGTGGTTTCACTAGTTCCTCCCTTAATTCTTTTTAGAATTCTGGGGTGAATTCCATCAGGACCCATTGCTTTGTCTACCTTCAGTTTTAGGAGTTCTTGCAGAACCCTTCTTCTGTGAAAGGACTGGGATCGACCCCTATCAAGAGTGCTTCTGTTAATTGGATTAGGCATTTCCCCTCCTCTTTTGTGAATACTGAGCAGAAATATTCGTTCAGTATCCCTGCTTTTCACTGTCCCCTCTGCCTACCCACCGTTCATTCTATTCAGCCTTACTATCCCTCCCTTTGTCTTTCATCGCTGATGTACCTATAAAGGTTTATGCCCTTCTTAACTGAGTTGGCTATCTTTTCCTCAGTTTGGGCCTTTGCTCTTCTGACTTCCCTCCCTGCTTCCTTCTGTCTTAACTGGTACAGCTCTCTGTCCTGCTTCTTCTGTGTTTCCTTATACTTCCGGAATGCTATCTTTTTCTTCCTGACTTTCACAGCCACCTCTTTTGAGAACCATAGTGGCTTTTTCTTTCATTTTGATTTGTTTATTTGCTTCACACAAAGGCTTGTTGCCTCTGTGATGGCAGTTTTGTTGATTCCCCATTGTTGCTCCACACCTCCTTCTAGCCTGTTTGCTAGTGCTTTTCTGAGGCACTCTCCCAACTTGCCAAAGTCAGCCCTCCTAAAGTCCAGTACCCTCACTTTTGTATGGCTTGACTCTGTAGCTGAGTTTAACGTGAACCACACTGTTTGATGGTCACTTGTTCCCAGATGGCAACCCACTTCTAGATCTGAGATCCTCTCACTGCCCCCATTTGAGAGTATGAGGTCTAAGATTGCTCCCTCATGAGTGGGTTCCAAAACTAGCTGTCTGAGGCCTGCCACCTGTAGGGCATCAAGAATGGCCCTGCTCTTGGATGTGGCTGCTGCAAATGTGATCCAGTTAACATCTGGCATATTCAGGTCTCCCATCAACAGTATCTCCCCTTTCTCTGCCATTCTAAGAATACCTTCTATCATATCCTTGTCCATTCCCTCCCCCTGACATGGGGGTCTGTACACAACCCCTGTGCGGATTGTGGTGCCCTTTCCAGTCTCCAAGGTGACCCACAGTGCCTCCTCTCCTACCTGTTTACTCTTTTGTTCAGTTGCTTTTATCCCTTCCTTTACATAGAGAGCTACTCCTCCCCCTCTTCTCCCCTGCCTGTCTCTCCTGTAGGTTATGTACCCTGGTATGTTAACATCCCAGTCATGGTTCTCTGTGTACCATGTTTCTGTGACTGCTATGATATCCAGGCATCCCTCTTCCATCAAGGCCACCAGCTCAGGGAGCTTGTTGCCCAAACTACAGGCATTGATGCTCATTACCCTCCATTTCCTGATGGCCTTACTCCTTTTTGCTCCATCCCTGTCCTTCTTGCCTTTGTCACTTTCTCCATTTACCCCTGCCATTCTCCCTATCGACACCTCTATGTTGGTGTTTGACGCACTTACTACCGTGATTTTTTTGGGGGGCTAGGATTTTCCTGCTCCTTTCCAGTGCCTCCCCACTTGGCTAGTTTAAATACTTGCCAATGAAGCATTAAACCTATCACCTAGGATCCTGGTTCCCCTCCTGGACAGATGCAGCCCATCATGCCAGTATAGGCTTGCATCACTCCAGGTGACCCCCAGTCCCCAATGAAGCCAAATCCCTGAGCTCCACACCAGTTTTCAACCACTGATTGAATCCATGGTGCGGAACACCCTAGCCTCTCCTATGCCATAGATGGAGCAGCACCTCCGAGAAGGTTACTGTGCATGCTACTTGTCTAAGGCCCCTTCCCAATTCCACAAACTCTTCCTGCACTTCTCTAATCCCTTTCTTAGCCAGGTCATTTGTCCCTAGGTGGACAATGACATCCAGCTACCTCCCCTGTGTAGCTGTTCCGGCAATCCTGAGGATTTGCTCCCTGTCCCTCCAAGCCATGGTGCCAGGTAGACACCTTACCTCCCTCTCCCCTTCCTCCCCCAGTTCTACCTTCCTAACAATGGAGTCCCCCACCAGGAGTTGTTTCCTTCCCCTGCGGAGTCCCCTGCCACACTCCTGTGGGTTTCCTTTGTGGAGGTTCCCAGCATCCTCCTTGGTCTCCACTGAGGGTGCCTCCATAGAAGAACCACACTTTGCCAGAATGGCATAGGAATTGTGGAGAGGTACAACTGAAGGGATGCACCTCTGTTCCACCATCCTAACCCTCTCTGAGCCCACTGTGGTCCAACCGCTCCTCTTTCTTGGCAACCTCTGAGGCAACGGCAGTGGCACTGGTGGTCCCTGGATGGAAGAGGAGGTCCCACAAATCCTGGCCAACTCAGCCTGGAGATGTGCAACCTCCTCCCTGAACTCAGAGAGGTGCCTGCAGATGGGACAACACCACATCCTCCAGAACGTCTCCCGGAAGACTGCTGCTCCACAGCCACTGCACTGCACCACTCCAATCATGTCTTATTTCTGGCCCCTTAACTGTTTGCAATCCTTACTCTTTCCTCTGTTTTTTTTCTCTCTCTCCCCTTACTTTCTGCCTGTGTGCCCTTTAAGCTCCTGATTGTCCTATTCTGAGACAAGAATATCCTATATTTCTCAATAGACCCCTTACTTGCTCAGAGGCAGACCTCCAGCAGCTAGAGGCGGAGAGCTACTTTTGCCCTTCTAGGATGGTGGGTCTTTGGTGGCTCTGTGATCACTCACTTCCTGCTCCCAAACAGGAAGTTCCTGTTGTTAGTCAAATCCTGTGCCTATAAAAGTAGAACTAGCTTTGGGTGGGAGGGTGGAGGGAGGAAGGAGGGCAATATAGTCCCAGTAGAGAAGTCCAGTCACACAGCAGTCCTTTCTCCTGGTGTCTTCTGCCAAGCTATTAGCTATTAGGGAAATCAAAATTTGGGACAGATTAACAAAAGCATAGTGCCACTATTGATGAGTGGAGGTTCCAATGCTTTCATGAGGGGGGGGGTCACAAAAAGGCCATGTTGAAAATATAAAGTGCAAATACCAACTAGCGCCCGGGACGTTGGAGTTTCTAACCATAATGTCCCACCCTGTAGAGACTGACAGGCGTCAGGAATGTGCCTTTGGAATGCCAGCTGTAATGCTCATACCATTCCACCCCCACCCCCACATTGCAGCCTGTCACAGGCATCAAGGTGTGCCTTGGACTCTTCTGCCCCAAACTTCACCCCATTCTCCTATACTGCACCCATCTCAATGTACTTCCTTATTGAATGTGGTGAGCGTAAGGCCTGATGACCCCAAGGTAAACACAACACTTGTCAGAGTCTGCAGGGTAGGGTGAGGTGAAATGGCATGAGCGTTATGGCTGATGACCCAAAGGCACACCTCAATGCCTGTCAGTCTCTACAGGGTGGGGTGGGGTTGACATCAGTTTCATACTTCACTGCCATTCCTATTATGCATCTCTAACTCCTGAACTATCAGTGCCAATGCCAGCAAGACAACATTCAGCATTGACAAATGCTTGTTTGGAGCTGTTTCACCAAATTTTCAGCATGACCTTTTTGGGACACCACCTAATAAAGAGTGCCACAGTCATTTTGTTCACTCATCCCGAAAGGTGATTTTGCACAGCGACCATGCCATTCTGCACCACAAGTGTGAAAACACATTTTGGGCAGGATGTGGAAAATGACAGCTATACTGTTCATGATGAGGTGTGAAAAATTGCAATGTTGAAGATCTGGAGTGAGAATATTAAAAATTGGCAAAGTTACGAGTGTGTGTTGAAACTGCACAATGCATGCTCGTAACATAGTCATTTTGAGGATTTTTTGCACCAGATTTTGAACATGGTCTTTTTGGGACCTCTCCTCATGCACACTGGTGCTGTCATTTCATTAATCAGTCCCAAAAAGTGATTCCGTGCAGCGACCTTAAAATCACCTTTCTGGATGAAGTAACAAAATGACAGTGACAGTGTTCATGAAGTGGGGTTCCAAGAACCCCATGTTGAAAGCCTGGAGTCAAAATTCCTAGACATGGATGAGACATCAACATAAGTTGAAACCCCCAATGACATCCATTATACTGCGCTTACCTTGATTCCACATCTCACATTTTGACTTTGAAGAGTGCAGATGTGTCCCAGTGCTCAGAAGATTGCAGCTGCCAACCTTGGAGGTTAAGTATGGGGTAAGGGGGTAAGGGGAGGTGGGTGTGCAGATGGAGGGTCAGGATAAGAGTACGGGAGAGATGATGAGGGGCTGTTTTCTTTTTTACAAGCTTTAAAAAAAACATTGGGGACAATTTTCTGTTTTTTTTTAACAGAAACATTTTTCATAATTTCTGGACACTGAGAGTGGGCTCCCCAGTGTCCCGGGGGGGTCTAGATAATGCCGACATGGGGATTGGGCACCCCAATGTTGGCACAGGGACCAGAGGCAGTGGGGTAGAGAGCACACAGTGGGAGGGATAATTTGGATGCCAGGGGAACAGAGGGTGCGGGGTGGGCAGCATGCAGTGGAAGGGATCATTTGGATGCCAGGAGAACACAGCATACAAGCAGGCAGCATGCAGTGGAAAGGAGAGGGATAGCTCAGTTGAATGCTGGCTGGGGGAATAGAGGATGCATGGTAGGCAGCATACAGTGGGAGGGAGCGGGAGAGGTTCATTGCATGATGCCAAGTGCAGGGACAGGAAATGGAGGGAGTGGGGCAGACATTATGTAAATGAAAGGAATGAAGTGCTCTCATTGGAGTGCTTCCATAGGCGTAGATTGTGGGGGGGCAGAGGGGCAAGCTGCCCCCCCTGAGAAATTAGACCAGGACTTTTTTAGGAGCCCAGCCACTGTTCTCCAGTTATCATTTTTTTTTCTTTTTTAAATATTGAATGGGCTCAGGGCTATGCCCGGACTGCCTGCACCTCTCCGGGGGATGGGGGGGTGGCGGCGCGGCGCCATGTCTCTTAAACAAAAACTATCCCCTTTTCCGATTGGCTGCAAGCCTGCAACCATAGCAGCCTGCATGTTACAGCCAATCAGAGAGTGCTGCAAGCTGGCGCCATCGTGTGAGCAGTCTCCATTAGTGGTGCCATTTAGTTGTCTGTGTGCCTTCCATGAAGGAGCAGCAGCAGCATCCATATAGCGTAGGGCTGAGGAGAGATAGCTACTCGAGGATGTCGAGCAGCAGTGGTTGGTTGTCTGTCAGGTGTCACCAGTGTCTCAGTCAGTCTAGTGTTCCCACCCTCCTCCTGTCCTGAACAGCCCAGTTTAAATATACCTCACCCGAGTCCTCTAACTACCTACTCTCTGTTTCTCAGTGCAGCCAGCTGTGCTCTGGGCTCTCCCGCTGCCACCTGAGCCTCCCCTCCCTGAGAGCCTAGGAGGCCTGCAGCCACAAGGCCTCTACCACCAGACAGACCAGGTGGAGGAGCGAGTAGTACAATTACAGTGAGTCTGAGCCGCAGCCAGGCTTGCCTGCACACCCAGCTCCTGTGTCCAGCAGGCCAGAAAAAGATTTACCATGTTGTCGGCGAGTCCCACACCACGCCCATTGCCCACCAGTTCCACGGTCCACCGAGAGAGATTATTCAGGTCAGTGCACAGCCAGGCCCAGAACAGTGAAGAAGCTGGTGGTCATGCAGGCTATAGTAGACCCATAATGCGACACGTTCATCTGGTGTCAGAAAAAATGAGTTACTGTCTCGTCGGGGGATTAATCAGGAGAGGAATGGGACTGTTGGGAGAGACTCTGCTACCTGACCTGCCTTCTTGGCCTTGCTGTGCCCTGCTGCATGCTGCCCTGTCTGTGCCCTTACTGATTTGGTGAGTAACTGTGCTGCAAGCTGGTTGTTGGAAATTAATACCATTCACATCCCAGAAATGTGTCTTTTGGGGGTTGTCTTGGCCATGGCCATGTGTCTGGGGGTGGGTGAAGGTTTGCTGTCAGCTTGTGTTTCTTTTGGTGGGAGGGATTTGCTGGCTGTTGAGGCTGTCCATGTTGGTGGGGTGGGTGGGGGGCTATTTGTTTGGTATGGTGTGGACACTGGTCATGTTGGTGGGGTGGGGACACTCAGTTACTGTGCTACTGGTGTGGTGGGGTTTATTGGGGAAACTCACTGGATGGTCTGTGTTGGGTGGGGCTGGGGGGATGGTCTGTTTTGTGGGGCTGGGGTTGGGAGACAGTCTGTGTGTTTTGAGGCTGACTCACTGAGAGGATGGTCAGTGTTTGGTGCTGGGGGAGGGCTTGCATTTGGTGGGGCTGGGGGGGACGATCAGTGTTTGGGGCTGGGATGGTTAGTGTTTGGGACTGGGAGGGCGGTCAGTGTTTGGTGGGGCTGGGGGGACAGTCTGTTTTCTATTCTGGGGTCTGGTGGGGTGGAGACACAGGCCATGGTGATGTGGGGACACTGGCTGTGATGGTGGGGTGGTGACACTAGCCATTGTTTGGTGGACTTGGCTGGCCATTTGTCTGGGGACTGTCCATGATGGTGGAAAAGGAGACTGTCCATGTTTGCCTGCCAGGTGTCTTGTAATGAGGGGGACTATTTGCTGGTCGGGTGTCGGGGGATCTTTCCATGTTGGCTTATGGGGGGTGAATGTCTGTGATAGCTGATCAGGTGTCTAGGATGGACTATCAATGTTGTTGGGGAGGGACTCTGTGTTTGCTAGCCAGGTGTTTGGGGAGGATTGTTCATGTTGGTGGGGCGGGGAAATTCTGTGTTTGCTAGCTGTGTGTTGGGGGTGGGACTGTCCTTGGTGGGATATGGGGGGACTGTCCATGTTTTCTGGCTGCCTGGGTGTCTGGTGGGACTGTCCTTGTCAGTTGGGAGGAGGGGCATTCTAAGCTCGCTGGTCTGGTGTCTGGTGAGGAGGGGGAGACTGTTCGGGTGTCTGGGGGACTGTGCTTGTAGGTGGGGTGAAGAGGGGGACTGTCCATGTTTGCTGACTGGGTTTCTGGTGAACTGTCCGTGTTGGTTAGGAGGGGGGACATTCTGTGCTTGCTGACTGGGTGTTAGCATATAAACACAAGTAAATGTTAAAATGCAATTTCCACCTCATCCTTTACCTGTCAAGGGATGTGTCTCACTGATCTGTGCCCGCAGCCAGCATATGAACATTAGTAAATGTTGAAAAATTATTTCCCCCTCATCCTTTATCTGGCTGTAAAAGTAATCTTTCACTTTTTTGATTTCTCCGATTGTCCACTGTGGAAGGGTGAAACAGACAGATTTCTTGGCTTTGCTGTCTCTGTCTTCATTGTCTGGCAAACACAACCAAAGGGGTAGCTTTTTGTGTTCTCCCCCGTACAGTGTTACAAGACTAGCAAAAAAAATCTTGCACTAAAACATGCACCCTAAAGAAATGATTATACTACTACCTGGCTATTGTTATAGTGACTACTGACTGGCCATGATTTTTTTTGGGGGGGTTGGAACACTGGTCGTGTGTGTGGGTGGGGTTGCGGACACTGCTGGTTGTGTGTGTGTGTGGTTGGGGACACTGCTGATTGTGTGTGTGGGGTTGGGGACATTGCTGGTCGTGTGTGTGTGTGTGTGTGTGTGGTGTTGCGGACACTGGTCATTTGTGTGGGTGGGATTGGGGATACAGGCATTGTGTGGGTGTGGTGGAGGTACTAGCATTGTGTCAGTGGGGCGGAGTTGTAATTGTATACCAGGTAAACTGTGCTGACCAGTAGCTCAACATCTCTCTTTCCAGACAAAGAAAGAAACATAAACAAAATGCAGTATAAATGTGGTTTTATTTATTTTTTGTGTGCCTGTGATGGGGAGGCACAGACCTGGATGCCTGGAGAGGATACCAGATAAATGGAGCTGGAAATGGTGTTGGTTGGGTGGGGTGGGGAGATTGGCTGTGCTGGTGCGGTGGGGAGAGTGGCTGTGCTGGTGGGGTGAACACAGAGTGTGGAGAGTGGCTGTACAAGTCCATCAGGGTGCAAAGAGTAGCTGAGCTGGCCAGTCTGGGTGGAGATAGTGGCCTTGCAGGTCTGGAGTGGGGACAGTGGGCTGTAGCTTTTTTTGCATGGACATTTAATTCACTGTTGCTTGCTGTGCCTTCTGCTGCCCTGCCAGCCTTGTGCTGCTGTGCTGACCAGGGCGGACTGGTACACATGCTGAAAAAAATGGTTCTGACCACTGGTGATGGAGGAGGGACGGGTGGACGGGCATACTGGCGCAGAAATATTTTTTTCAACATGTATGCCAGTCTGCTGGGTCCATGCTTACCTCCCTCGTACAAGGGGCTTCTGAGCACTAAAGATAAGTTTCTGTGTCAAAATTAGGAACTGTTGGAAAGTATTTAATCCTACAGTATAAAAATTGTGCATGTTTATGTAGTTTCACCTTACTGTATGGTTCAACAAGATGTTCTGTGGTCTCTCCTCCTCATTTAGCACCCTGACCTGTGACTTAGCCATCTCCCCAGGGCAGGGGGAAGGTCCGTTGTTTTGTGGTCTTTTGGTGGTTTTTTGGGCATTGTAAAATGCATTGTTTCATTTACCATGTTGTACTGCCTGGACCTGCTTTACCCTGTCTCTATCCTGAATGTAAACATGGTATAAAAAAGTTCATTTTTTGGTGGTGTGTGTGTGTCTGTCTGTGTCTGTGTGTAGAAGAATAGAGACACACGCTCAGAGAAAAAAAAGTGCATTAAACCACATCAAACTGAAGCAACCATGTTTCATTTGTGCCCTTCAAAACTGTCAGATGAGACGATTTTGAAGTAGTCTGTGGGGGAGCATCCACGGCAACCTGGGCTACCACAACTGGCCCACCACACACTGTCATAGGTGATGCTAATAAAAACCACCAACCTAGTACTTACCTTTCAGAGTGGGTCCTGCGAGGCTGTGCACAGGTATCTGGAGTCGTTGTTCCAGCAAACTTCCTGTGGCATCTGTTCTCTTAGGTTATGTGATGCGACCACTTTTGTGCCAGGGCAGTCCGTGTTTGCTTGGATGGGGTTGTGTAACCCTGGGCATGGACAGAGATGCATATTCCTTAGGAGCCCATGGGGAGGAGAGTGGTAGGGGTTGTGGTGTGATCACACCATGCCCATGATCATCTTGAACAATTAGGGGATTTACATTGTTCTGTTGCATTTTCCCAGGTACATCAGTATGCTTGTTAAGAGCACCGCCTGAGGGATATCAGCAAGTCCCATGTTTATGTATGCAGTGCTTGCTTGCTTGAGGAGAGCATTGTCCTCTTCGCTTACCTTACCTAACCAGATTCAGGCATGTGACATTGAATAATATGGGATGGGATGGGATTGGAGACTAATGAATTAACTTGGTTATAACAAAGAAAAGTGTTAACACTGGGTGTAAGTAAGCAATAATGCCTGACAGGGTGTGTGTCATGCTGGGATAACGTCACGCCTCAGGTGGTTGGGCACAAGTGCATCCAATACATAAGGCATGACGTTATCCTACCATGACACACACCCTGGAGGGCATTATTGCTATTATACAATGGCGTGTTGTTATACAGAATTAAAAAATGATTTTAAAGATGTTTTATTTGTGGAAAAATATTTTTAAGAGAAGATACAAAAAACCACACTAATGCTAACAATCATCAAGAGGTTCACAGAGAGGCTGAGACTAGACCGGTGATGAATCGGATGTACTGGGATAACATCATGGGTCTAGCCCAAGACTGACCAATCAGAGGCCAGCATTCATTCTTGTCATTGTATAATCGCATTTTTTAATGTAATCTATGTAAATAAGGGCTCGTGCTGTGAGGATGCACATGCTGGGATGTTTCCCATACCATCCATGTTTATAGGTATACTGAGGTGGCACAGCCATTTGCTGCACTTCCTTGAGACATGCTTTTTGCACTCATCAAGGGTGGGAGGGCTAGCTCAAGCAGACATTTCAAGAAGTTCAGGATCCACTATAAGGGCTGGACTTGGAAGGGTTATGTAAGCAGCAAAGGGGGGTGAGAGACTAGTGAGCTATCCACCTGGAGGTTCAGGTGGGGGCAAAATTAGGGCAAAACTGATCTGAATTGAAGCTGAGGTGAGGTCCTGTCCTCTTGAGAAGGAAGTTAAGTTCCTTACATATTTTCAACTTTACAACTAAGTCCTCACTCCCAAGGCAGAAGAACGAAGAACTGAATACAAAACAGATCTTGGTCAGTTTTTCGACTCTGGTCTCAGGAGGAGTTGGGCCGAGAGCAGGCTGCAGTAAAACTGGTGGGGTGGGGAAGTGCTCTGACTTGGCCTGGGCTGGTCCCTCCCAGGAGTTATTCAGCTGTAGTCTTAAATGTTTTTTGGGCATTGTGCTTCATTCCTTTCAAGTGCAGCCTCTTCCCTGCTGTGAAATTCCAACAACCATCACTCTCTGCTTGTGTGGTCATTGGTCTGTCAGGGTCGAGCTCACTTTAGAATGTGCTGTATTGGACTCATCCCTGGCACACATCTCAAATGTTATTCTATAGCAAAATGTTTCTTGAGCAAGTGCAAGGAAACATAAAAATGAGCTTCATACTGTCCCACTGATTGGGAGTGAGACAAGCAGCTGGAATTACAAATAAAGAGCTAACTACTCAGATAGTAACCTATGGGTAGAGTGAGGGGTGAACACAGTTGTCAGAAGCCTAATCCTATTTAGCAGATGTAGCAACCTGTACTGTGGAAAAAAACACATTTCATCCCATGTAAGACACATTCCTATGAAGAACACTACTATACATATTGAGATCATTAGCTTCAAGATAACAAGGCAAACAGGCAAACAGCAGATATAACAAAACCTGTAATAGTGCATGAAACACTTCTTTCTATACCCTGTAATGGCACACCAGACACTTATTCCTGTCCCTATATAAACACTTTCATATTCAAGACACTGCTTCCCATATAAAAACAAAATAGCTTCAAGATAACCAAACAGTTGTTCCAAACAGTTATAACTTCACCATACACAGCAGCAGGCGTAAGTTTTAAAAAGCACTGCCTCTGTAGCATACCAAGTACTTCCTCTGTATCCAGTGTATTTAATAAACATGGAAGGGGGTGGACAAAAATGTTCCCACTTGCATCTGGATGATCCTTTATAGGCACTTTCCTTTCTAAATTGCTTTTATTTCTGCAGTAGAGCTGACTTTAAATAAAAATAAAGAGGAAGAAATGCAAGTCCTGATTGTTGCAGGGGGAGGGCTAGTGAACCAGCTGTTCAGCTCAGATCCTTGGATGCAGCTCCCCTGATGAACTTGAGCTCCAACTGAGCTCACTGGTACAAAGCCAAGTCCGTTTGTTCCTAGGACAATTTGGATTGGTGCCCTTTTCATTTTGAAATTCAGTAATTTTTCTCTTTCAGCTGGACATACGAAAAGGACAGAGCCAAAAGGCTGGCCTTCAGGAAATATAAGGGAACAGAGTGGGATGGAGATAGAGCAGCATACCAAACTTCCCTAAGGGAAGCAGGGAAGGCAGTAAGGCAGGCAAAGGCCCAAACCGAGGAAACACTAGCACGAACAGTAAAAGAAGGTGACAAGACTTTCTATAGATACATTAGTGAAAGGAGAAAGTCCAGAGAAGGTATTGCTAAGATCAAATGGGATAAGGGGGCATGTGAGGAGGAGGACCATGTAAAAGCATCGATCCTAAATAGTTACTTCTGCTCAGTATTTACTGAAGAGAAGGTAGGGCAGGGCCCACAGTTCAGCACCATGGACACAGAGGGGAGGGAGGTGAGCACTAGTCCCTTCACAAAAGCAAGGGTCCTACAAGAGCTCTATAAGCTCAGGGTGAGAAGGTAATGGGACCTGATGGTATACATCCCAGGGTACTAAAGGAGCTAAGGGTGGAACTTGCAGAGCCATTATCAGAACTGTTCAGTGAGTCTCTGAGCACAGGAGAGGTCCCAGAAGACTGGAGAAGGGTTCATGTGATCCTGCTCAACATGAGTGGTAGTAGGGAGGAGGCAGGGGACTAGAGACCAGTCAGTCTTACCTCAGTAGTGGGCAAGATTATGGAGGCACTCCTTAAGGAAAGGATAATGCAACACCAGGAATACATAGGAGCACAGGATCCATGACAGCATGGGTTTACAAAAGGAATGTTCTGTCAAACTGATCTCATAGATTTCTTTGACTGGGTAACCAGAGTGGTGGACCAAGGGGGAGCAGTTGATGTCACCTACCTTGACTTCAGCAAGCTTTCGATACTGTTCCACATAGAAGATTGATTAATAAGCTGGGTAGGCTTGGGGTGGGTCAGAAGTTGGTCAACTGAGTGGCGAACTGGTTGGCAGGCAGAAAACAGAGTGGTGGTAAATGGTATACAGTCAGAAGAGACGCAAGTCACAAGTGGGGTACCTCATGGATCAGTGCTGGGGCCAGTCCTTTTCAATATCTTCATCAGTGACATTGCAGATGAACTGGAGGGTAAGGTTTGTCTGTTTACAGATGGCACCAAGATCTGTAACGGAATAGATGATCCAGATGGGGTGGGCAGAATGAGAAGAGATCTGGATAAACTAGCAAAATGGTTGGAAGAGTGGCAGCTGGGGTTTAACGAAAAGAAATGCAAGATCATGCACATAGGGAAGAGAAACCCTGAAGCCACCTATAGGCTGGGAGGGGAGTTGCTGGCAGTCACAAGGGAAGAAAGAGACTTGGGCATCATAATCACTGATGACCTGAAATCATCCATGCAGACCACTAAAGCAGTAGGTAAGGCTAGGGGGATGTTAGGGTGTATTAGTAGGGGTATCACAAGTTGAAAAAGGGAGGTAATAATCTCTCTTTACAAGACACTGGTTAGTCCCCATCTGGAGTACTGCATGCAGTACTGGAGGCCGCACCTTCACAAGGACATTAACCAAATTGAGGCAGTCCAGAGAAGGGCAACAAAAATGATGCAGGGACCACATCAGAAAACATATGAGGACAGATTAATGGAGCTCAATATATATACCCTAGAGCAAAGGAAGGAGAGAGGTGATATGATCGAAACATTCAAACACCTTAAGGGCATTAACAAGGTGAAAGAGTCTAACAGGTTTCAATATAAGAAAAATAGCAGGACAAGAAGACACAGCATGAGATTAGAGGAAGGCTGATTAAGGGGTAATGTGAGGAAGTTCTTTTTCACAGAAAGGGTGGTGGATGCATGGAACAGCCTACCTCAGGAAGTGGTGGATATGAATACAGTGCAGGGCTTCAAACAGGCATGGGATAGGCATAAGGGAGCAATACAGATGAGTATGAATAGATAGGCCATTGACTGAGTAAAGGCCGATGGCATGTTTATAAGGTAGAAAAAGAAATGGGCAGACTGGATGGGCCTTGTGGTCCTTATCTGCCGTCAACTTCTACGTTTCTATATTTCTATATGTTCCCACTTGCAGCTGGTCCGATCCTTTATAGGCACCTGCCCATTGTTTAAATCGCTAATTTTCCCTGCAGTAGAGCTGACTTTAAATAACAATAAAGAGGAAGAAATACAAGTACCAGTTGTTGCAGGGGAGAGCTAATAGAAATGCCCCTAGTATTCTGTAACATTGTTCATGTTATAAAAGAGGAGGACAAAGCTTGAGAAGCAGCTTAAAATATGAATAATGAAAATGCATGGAGAACCTACTGGTCATTAAGAAATACATATCTAAAGTAAATTCATTTGGAAAATGCTAAATTATTTAAACAGTGACTTGATGATAATTTTACAATCAAGTCCAGTGCATTCTGAAAAAAAATAAAGAAACTGGATAGAAAATATTTTCTAGAATTACCTACTGTAAGTCCTGTGATATTATTGGGACAACAGCAACTGATGCAAATACACCAGCGTGGCAAATTAGTTAATAAATGTTTATAATGTGTCTAGTTTTTTTTTTTTTATCTATAGATGTGTCAAGCCAGGATGAAGAACAGAAATGCTGCAGAACATCACAGAATAATGCAATTTACTGCAGGGGCCATTGTAAGTCAATGGCAATTAAGCCCTTTTGTCATGCAAGATTTTGTGACATGTCATTCCTGCAAGTTACTGCACTTCATCGTGGCTGACACATCTGTATATCATCTTCAGTGCATCATCAGTCTTGTGATTATGTACAAGAAAGAATTCTTCATAACCAGTTACAAGACTACCTCGAACAATACCAACTCCTGTCTCCTGTGCCAACACGGCTTCTGCAAAAATCACAGCACTCTCTCTGCACTCATCAAGGTCACCTCAGACAGTCAGCATGCCTTTGACCATGGCCATACTACAGGGGCCATCTTTGTGGACCTCACCAAGGCTTTTGATTTGGTGAACCACAAGCTGCTAATACAGAAACTAAAATCCCTGGGGCTTGATTAATGTTCCACAGCTTGGCTTCAAGACTACCTCACCAGCCACTCCCAAAGTGTTAAATGGACCAACTGCTAATCTCCTTTCAGAGCCATTTACCCTTGCATCCCCCAGGGCCCTATCTTGGGGCCACTACTTTTCTCACTATTCATTAATGAGTTTCCTAGTTTCTGCCTAGGGTCATCTGTTCAGTTTACATGGATGATGCCATCTTATATAAGTCCTCTGCTGATATCCTATGGCTCAATCAACATCTGTAATCTGACTTCCATCAGCTAGAGGCATGGTTCTTTGCAAACAATTTACTAGTGAACACACACAAAAAAAAAACTAAATCAATGCTCTTCCACCCACACACCTACAAAACTGATCTCAACCACCAGCTCTCCATTTTCTCTTGCAATGGGTATCTCCTAGAATCTGTACACTCTTAAATATTTAGGCATCCTGCTAGACCCAAACCTCTCCTTTGAGGCTGATGTCAACAAAACCACCACAACTCTTCACCAAAAGCTGGGTCTGCTCTAGCACCTCCATCCCTGATTATCTAAAGTATCTTGCCTAAAAATCGCTATTGCCTCTCTCCTTCCTCTACTATCCTAGGGGTGTCCTCTATTCCTATCACTTAAGACCTCTCTTATGAACCAGCTGAAGCAATTATATCGTAGGATAGGATGCTTTGCAACTGCAGGTGCTCCCCATTAGCACCACTGCACTGTATTAGCATCCCTGTGTTGACTATAACTGGAACATAAATTGCCAGTACTCCTCTCTATGCTTTCTCTATAAGCTTACACATCTTTACACCCCCCCCAGTCTATCTAACATAGTTGTAAGAAAGCCTACTAGGTGGCCCCTCCACTCCTCCTCTAGCTCACTGTTATCCATGCCTTTGACTCGCCTAACCGCAGGCAGAAGATCCTTTGTCTATGCAGCACCCTTGGCCTGGAACTCCCTTCCCCATCTGTCCTCTCCTGCACTACCCTCCCTAGCTTCAAACATGCTCTGCACAGCTACTTATAAGACTCAGGAACTTGCTCCCGCCTTACCTGACCAACCATCCTATGCTTGTACCTTTTATTCTACCTACATCCTTATGGTCAAGGTAGATTTCCTGTAGAAGGAAAATTAGCTATACTTATCTCCTCCTATGGTATTTCAGCAGTCACAGCACCTTTCTATTTTGCACTGTTGCCATGTGAATCACCCGCACTACACTAGCCTCTAGAACTGTAAATTCCTGTTCATCTGTTTGGTCTACCTGACGTGTATGTACCAACCCTACCTGGTCTCTGCAATATAGCCACTGACCTGAACAACTTAGTCTGGCACTATGCTGAAGTGCAGCCTCAAGACCTGAAAATGGTATTTGGCATAATACCGGTGACATTACTGTCTTCTCTACTGTGTGTATTGTGACCCTATTTGTAAGATAATGCTGTATATTGCCTTATATTTATGACATTACTGTTTTCTTCTTTTTCCTATGTGTGTATGTGTAGTGCTGTTTAGCATTGCACTCGGTTCTGTATTGTATATCATGCATTATTTATCCTCTGTACCCTTCCACAGGTCGCCCCTGAAAAATGGACTGCATGTTCTCAGTGGGCTTCCCCAGTTACCAAAATTCAAATAAATAAATAAATGTGGGTGTAGAACCTATGCCTAGGGCTAACTAAATAAAATAGAAGTTGCAGATGTTTACCGTAAATTGTTATATCTAAAGCCAAGGAGGGCTGGTGGGTTGGATGGGATATCATCTAAACTCTTAAAGTATGTGATGCTTATAACTGTATCCTACTTACTATTATGAACCGGTGATCATAAATGGAGGAAGCCGATTGGCCGAGAGGTTGTCGAAGCCATGATGATATCGGGCTACATCATCACAGCTTCAGAAAACCTCCGGTCACCAGCCTCCTCACTTACCGCGCAGTGTTCCTCGTCTCCCAAACTCCGAGTAGTCGCCGCTGTTTGAAAAAAACAAAAAAAATGAACTGCCGCTGGGAGTTGGGAAGACAATGACCAAGCTGCCCAAAACATCCTCCACATCCTGCAGGTCCATTCCCCACAGAAACATAGCGTTGAAGCGGCAGTCGCACAGCATGTCCAATCGTATCTAGGGCGAGTAGCGCGGAAGTTTGCGCTCGCAGGCGAGCATCTTTTAAAAAAACAGTAAAGGATCCAAAACTGACCCACAACTTTTTTTTTAAAACAGTACAGCCGCCCAAGTGACAGTTTCACATTTCCAGATGACTTTCTGGAAGATATGCATTCTTCCCATTTACACTGCTACTTCCTTCTTGCCACAGATTAGGTTTTGAGAGAGACCTACAGTACACTCCTCCTCCATAACTCAACTTACAACAGTGCCACCTGCTGTTCAGACCTGTCCAGGAACTATTTTATTAAAAGGTACTCCTCCAACACCTCACAAAACACATTTTCAGAGCGATTTAAAAGATTTTTATTTTTTTTACTGCTAAAACTTGTATTCCTGTTCATAATATAATAGTACTCCAGGGTGTGGTATATAGGTGGGATATCGTTTCCTCGGTCGCTGGACTTGACTGCCTGCAGCCCTAGTGCCCAAACTACCGAGGCATGACGATATCCCACGATATACCACACCCTGTCGTGCATTATTGCTTAGTTATAGTCCTTGTGTAGCTATCCCCATAGGAATGTCCAAAGAGCTGGGGGGGGGGCAAGATTGTAACAATGTTCAAATCTAAGCAAATTGGTTCAATAGCAATCGACTATGGTTCAATGGACATATGCAGCTTAGTGAGGAGTTATGTTTGTGCAACATTATTGATAGTCTGAAGGTATGTGAATGAATATGTTGTTGACTGCCATATGTGGGTACTTTGGCTGTTTGCACTCTCTGTCCTATGGTGAACTACCACCCTATCAGGGTACTATGAAGGCAAAGGAACCCTCTTAAAGAGGGTTCCACCCCTAGAGGTGCTGCGGGAACATAATTCCTTTTGGGTAAAGGTACATTAGGAAGAAGCCCCCCAAGGAGAGAAGTACGCTATTGGAGAATGAAGGAAGGATGGCAGGGAAAATCTGAGTGAGTCTGGAGGAAGCAGGCTTAAATAGCTCAGGAAGGGGGTTTGTTGGTTGCTACTGCTCACTAAACTTCAGGCATAGCCTTTGAATTCAATGGGCATATGCAGCTTAGTGAGGAGTTATACTTGCACAACACTGTTGATAGTCTGAAAGTATTTGAATGCATGTGTTGTTGACTGTCATATGTGGTTAATTTTGAAATTCACAGTCCATGGGGAACTACCACCCTGGTTGGTATTGTGAAGGCAAAGGAACCATTTTGAGGAGGTTCACCCCAAGAGGTGTCATAGGAACTTAATTCTTTAGGCTAAAGGTACCTTAAGAAGGAACCCAAAACTACTGCACAGCAGGTGGTAATCATAGAGCCCAAGTCAGGACAGACTGGCAGCAACTACTGTAGAGATGACTGATAACAGACAGACCCTAACTTGAGTGCTGACTGGCAGTAACTGGTAACTGATGGCAAACAGGGGCATGATTTCCATAAGGAGAGAGGGAATGGTAGAATGGAAAAGAGGGCCACTATCCAACTCCAGCTTACAGTGGAAACTTGTCTATCTATCTATCTATCTATCTATCTATCTATCTATCTATCTATCTATCTATCTATCTATCTGTCATATGTCATATGTTATACTGCCATGGTAATGGCAGTATAGTTAGGGTTGCATGGCCACTTTTAAGGTATACCCCAAACTTTGCACTTTTATAACTTTGGCACTGTATGATGTATGTGTCTGACATTTTGCATGCATGGTCCGGTAACTCTGGATCTGACAAGTTGCGTTATGGTCGGATAAACATTTGCAGAACTGCAGAGCAGCCAAAAACTCCATGTTTCTTTGCTCATGGCTACAGCCCACACAATCTGTCTGTTTGGTCTGAAATCTTCAGGGAAGATGCAGTCTGGGTCACTGATGTGCCTTTTGAAGATTTGGTGAATAAATATTAAACCATTCAAAAGTTATTCAGAAAACAAATTTCCCATTATAGTCAATGGGGAAAAAATAAATGTGTCTCTCGAAAGCTGCTGCCACTTCATTTTACTGTCGCAAATGGCCCTTTTACTGTTGTGCGGTGGCCATCTTGTTTTCAGTTAGTGAGAGAGAAAAACACCTGCCATTTAAATTTGGGACCCCCTAGGTAAACACTGACTGTTGTGTTTACCTACTCTGGTCATGAGAATGCCAGCCCTATCTTTTTTTGAGGGGAGGAACCCCCTTGAAATTACATTTTAAAAATCG
Organism: Neoceratodus forsteri; assembly: GCA_016271365.2. Lineage (NCBI taxonomy): Eukaryota > Metazoa > Chordata > Ceratodontiformes > Ceratodontidae > Neoceratodus > Neoceratodus forsteri. The sequence goes on from CM057449.1 coordinate 1,847,833,784, forward strand.
GCACCCCAGCACTGTCGCAAATTGTGACAGAAACAGCTACAACACATTCACGAATCATGAAAGTGTTGTGCTATTTTTGTGAAACTGTCCCAATTTGCAACAGTACTTTACCCAAAAACTACAAATCTTTGCCATCCCTAAGCAGCAAAACAGGTGGGGCTTTTAGGTGGAAATTTGCAGGGTGGCAAGCCCTGGTCCCACGAATGTGCCTTTTGGTGGTTTGGCCCCAAAACATTCAATGGGCCCATAGTTACTGTGCTCTGAAGTTGACAAGTTTCCCATAGGATAGTATAGGAGTATAGGAGCAGTATAGGAGAATGGTGTGAGAGTTACGACCGACGACCCCAATGCACACCCCGATGCCTGTTGGTGGGGGTGGGGTGCAAGGGGGGTGGCAACACTAAAATCAAATTTCCTCACTTTTGTCTTTGTGCAGCAACCCTAACTGATGCATTAAATGGAGTTTTTTGCCATGAATTTCCCTTCTTTTTGAGAATGAGGACTATAAATAGTGAATGGAATGTGGTGGTAGGTGCGTGGACCCTTTGGGCCTTGCGCACCCACCACATGATTTTTTTTCTCACTTAGTAACTGTAACGCAAATGCAAGAGCAAACAGTAACGCACATGGTGACGCAAACGTAAATGGTAACACAAATGGTAAGAGAAACACAAGTGCAAACATTAATGAAAACAGAAATGGTAACGCAAACAGTAACGCAAATGGTAACAGCGACAGAAATACAAACGTTAACGAAAACAGTTACGTAAATGGTAATGCCAATGGAATCGCAAATGGTAAAAGAAATGCAAATGGTAACAGAAAGGGAAACAGAAATGCAAGTGGTGAAGGCTAAGACACCGGAGAAGGAAACAGCAATGCAATTGACAATGGAAACGCAACCAAAACTGCAAACACTAAGGGCAACAGAAACACAAATGGTGATAAAGATGTAAACAGTATTGGTAATGCAATTGGAAACACAAAGAGTTACAGTAACAGCAACAATGACGGCTGAGCAAATAGTAACACAAATGGAAATGGAAAAGCAAGTGCGTATGGAAACGCAAATGGTAATGCGCATGGTCACGGTACTGCAATTGAAAACGCGAATGCTAACGGTAACAGCAACAATAACACCAAAGGAAAGAGAAATGGAAATGCAAATGCAAGTGCATACGGAAATGCAAACCATATGGGGCATGGTGACGGTAACGCAATTGGAAACGCTAATGGTAACAGCAATGATGTCGCCAAATGAAAGAGAAATGCAAATGGAAGGGTGGCCACAAATGGAAATGGAAAGGCACACGGTGACACAAATTGAAAAGCAAACAGAAACAGTAGTGGAAATGTAAATGTCAACAGTAACTCAAACGCAAGCGCAAATGAAAACACAAAGGGTAGCGCACACGGTGACGTACACGGGAACGCTAACACAAATGGGTATGTCAACGCAGGTGAAAATGCTAACCTTAACAGTAATGGAAGTGCACACCCTGGTTTTCCCCAACAGCTCCCTAGAGAAACACAGTGAGTACAAAGAATGTATGCATAATAATGGGCCTCGGAGCAGAAAATGAGCATTTGGAATACTAAATTGCTTATATCTCAGGAACCGTACGACGTAGAAAAAAATTAAAATTTAATATTATTTATTACTTTCCTGGCTAGTTTTATACTTAGCCTCTTAGCAAGGGGCTAAGCATTTTTCTGATGAAAAGTCCATATCTTGAACCATTACCAAGATACGGGCCCTGAAAGGCACAGTGGACGTTGCAATGTTAGTCTATGGGAAAAAGCGTCAACGTCGGAGTATCGTAACTTTGCAACCCTGCAATATGTTGTCACCAAACCAACAAAAGGCACATCTGTTTGATGTTGGTTTTCTTCCCTTCAAATTTCAGCCCAATAGAGCAAACCAGTGTTTTGCAGCAGGGTGGCACATAATTTCTGTTATTTTGGCCATAGTGTCACAAAGTAGCGTCGCAAAACACAACATTTTTGCAAAAAAAATCACAAAAGTGTGGCATGTGTGACACTGCTTCGTGACACTACTTTTCCCAAAAATTTCTAAAACATATTTCAGGGGTGTTTAACCCCCCAAAAAAGACATGGCTAGCATCCTCAGGGCTCGACTAGGTAAACACAAAAAGAATTGTGTCCCTAGAAGGTCCCAATTTTAAATGCCAAGCATTTCTGTGATCAGTAACTGAAAAAAAAATGGCTGACTCAGGACACTACAGTGGTCATTTGCAACACTAAAAGCTGCATTTGCAACACTGTCAAACTTTTTGCTAACTTTTCCCATTGACTCTAATGGGAAACTTGTTTTTTGAATAACTTCTGAACTGTTCAATATTTTTTCATGAAATCTTCAAAAGGCACATTGGGGACCCTGGCCACAAGTTCCCTAAAGTTTTCAGACCAGTCGCACAAACCATGCAACCTGTAGGTGCGAGCAAAGAATGCGCAAGAAAGCATAAATGCGCTACAGAATGTTGCCTTATAACTCTGCAACCGTATATCCGATCATTACAAAACTTGGTAGATCCCAGGATCTATGCTACCACTCTGTGCCTGCCAAATTTCAGGCAAATCTGTCATACAGTGGTAAACTTATTAAGGTGCAAAAGTTCACACTTTAACCTTAAATGGGGTACTCAACCCTAACTATAGTGGCACTATCATGCCACTACAAGATATATGTGTGTGTGTATACATATACACAAGCACATACATACATACATAAACATATACATATACATACATATACATACATACATACACACATATATATATATACATATATACACATGTATACATATATACACACACACACACACACACATATACATATACATATATTAGAGGCAAAAAACTCTGTTTAATGCAATAGTCAGGGTTGTTTCACAGTGACAAAAGTGAGGAAATTAGGTGTTAGGGTCAAAAGCCCCCCTTTTAGTCCACACCCCCAACAGGCATTGGGGTGCGCGTTGGGGTTGTCAGCCTCAACTCACCCCATCAGATGTGTGAAGAAGCAGAGGTATAGGAGAATGGGGTGAGAGTTAGGACCAACAACCAATGCGCACCCCAATGCTGGTTGGGGGTGTGGACAGGGGGGTCAAAGGGGGGCTTTCAACCCTAACACCAAATTTCCTTGCTTTTGTTGCTGTGGAACAACCCTAACTAATGCATTAAATGGAGTTTTTTGGCTCTAATTTCCCTTCTTTTTGAGAATGATAATGAGAAATAGTGAATGTAATGCGACGACGGGAGCACGGGGCCCAACCACCTGATGTCTTGTCACATAGTAACACGGTGCCCGCAAACACAAATGGTAATGCGCATGGTGATTCAAAGTGAAACAGAAAGATAAACAGTACTGTAGAAACAAATGGTTAAAATAACACAAACGCAAGCACAAATGAAAACGCAAAGGGTAACGCACATGGTGCCGTAGACGGAAACGGTAAGTGAAACAGGTACGGAACCGCAAGCAGAAGCGGTAAGGGTAACGGTAATGTAAGTGCACAGGCTGGTTTTCCCCAAAAGCTGCATAAAGAAAGACAGTGAGTACAAAGAATGTATGCATAATAATGGGTCTCGGAGCAGAAAATGAGTAGTTGGAATACTAAATTGCTTATATCTCAGGAACCATATGACATAGAAAAAATGTTTAAAGTCATATGATGTATGACTTTCCTGGCTAGTTTTGTACTTAGCTCCCATTAGGGGGCTAAGCATTTTTCTGACAAGAAGTCCGTATCTCGCACCGTTTCCGAGATATGGTCCCTGAAAGGCTCGGCTAATGCCATAATTTTATCCTATGGGGAAAAAAAGAAAAGTTCGGAGTGTGATAACTTTGGCTCCCTGTAATATTTTATCACCAAACCACTGACAGGTACATCTGTGGGATGCTGGCTTTCTTCTCTCCAAATTTCAACCCAAAAGAACAAACTGTTATTTTGGAGCAGGGCGGCAAACGATTCCTGTAATGTGGCGGACGCTGTAATGTTATCTTATGGGAAAAAGTGTCAACTTTGGAGTGCTGTAACTTTGATGTCCTGTAATATTTTTTCACCAAAATACTGAATGGCACATCTGTGAGATGTTGGCTGCGTTCCCTCCAAATTTCAGCTCAAAAGACTAAACTGTTCTTTTGCAGCAGGGTGGCAAAGAATTGCTGTCATTTTGCCATAGCCTGGAAAAGTAGTGTCGCTATTTGCGAAAGCTTTCACAAAAATTTGCAACACTTTCATGAGTACGACACTACTTTGTGAAAGTACTTTTTCCAGAAACTTGAAAAACATATTTCTAGGGTGTTTAACCTCAAAATAAAGACATGCCTAGCATCCTCAGGGTCCGACTAGGTAAACACAAAAAGAATTGTGTTGCTAAAGGGTCCCAAATTTAAATACCAAGCATTTTTATGATCACCAACTGAAAACAAAATGGTGGATTTGCGAAAGTAAAAGGGCCATTTGAAAGTAAAACTGCATTTGCGAAAGTGTTGAACTTTTTGTTAACTTTTCCCACTGACTTATAATGGGAAACTGTTTTTTGAATAACTTTTGAACCGTTTAATATTTTTTCACGAAATCTTCAAAAGGCACATCAGGGACACTGGACGCATGTTCCCTGAAGATTTCGGACTGGTCGCACAAACCGTGCAACCTGTAGAGCTGACCAAAGAATTGCAAAAAAGCGTAAATGCGTGCACAGATCACGCTTAATAACTCCACCATCCAATACCCCTGCCCCTACATTTCCTTCGTGTCTAGTGGCACCCCCACCCTCTGATCCCTGTCACTGTAATCAAAATAATTTCCCTGGTGTCTAGTGGCACCCCCACCCTCCGATCACCGTGGCCATAATGAAACTAAGTTCCCTGTTGTCCAGTGGCACCCCCCACACTCCAGTCACTGTCCCTGATGTTTCCTTGGTGTCTGGTGGCATTACCCACCCTCTGATTGCTGCACCCTAGTTTATTTGTTTATTAATAAAAATCCTACACCAGGATGACCACATATGGTGTCAGATGCCCCCTCCCTGCAGCCCAAGTTGTTTATTCATTATCTAACATTGGGGTGCCCAATCCCCATGTCAGTGTTTAGAGCCCCTCCCCATAGCAGTGTGGGACACTGGGGAGCCCACTTCTTGTGGCCAAAAATATTTTATTAATGACAACCTGTAAAAAAAAGTCTCCTGACATGTTTTTTTCTTACAAAACTGAAAAAAAGAAAATGGTCCCTAGTCATTCCTGCCTTCACCCTCCCCATCCCAATCCTCCTACTGAGCTCCCACCACACCACACCCCCCCTTACCCTATACTTACCACCAGATGTCATAGGCTGTCATCTTTTGTGGACTAAGTCAAGTCATCACTCCTCAAAGCCAAACCGTGAACTGAGGAATCAAGGTAAGTGCCATATGATGTGCTTCAATGGTGTTTTGAACTTATATTCATAGGGTTGCCATTTTTTTGAATTTTTTCACCAGATTTCAAAATAGCCTTTTTGGAACCCCACCTCATGAACACTGGCACTGTTATTTCATTAATCAGACTCAGAAGGTGATTTCACAGTCACTGCATGAAATCACCTTTCAGGGTGGAATAACAGCATTTCACCACCAGTGTTCATAAGGTGGGGTCCCAAAAAGGCCAGGTTGAAAATTTGGTTAAAAAATTCCTAAAAATGGCTGAGTTATGAGCGTTTGTTGGAACTGGTCTACAAGTGTGCATAACTTTCAATATTTTGAGTCCAAATTTTCAACATTGCCATTATTTCACACCTGCTCATAAAAAGTACAGCTGTCATTTTTCACATCCTGTCCGGAACATATTTTTTGCACCTGTGATACAGAATGGAATTTTACCATGGATTTTAACATGTTTACCTATGAGGTTTCTGAGGTAGGGTCATAAGAAGACTATGTTGAAATTGTGGGGTCAAAATATGAAACAATGACAAAGTTATGAACATTTGTTGCAATTTCATTACACGCGCTCATAACGTTTGAAATTTTAAATATTTTGACCACAGATTTTCAACATAGCCTTCTTATTACTCCACCTCATGTATGTCATAGCAGTCATTTTTCAAATCCTGTCCAAAATGTGTTTTTTCACCTGTGGTGTGAAATGGTGTTGCACAGACTTACGTTGTGGTGAGGGTTCAGAGATTTTCTATACCAGGTGCATGAAGCGGGGTAATAAGAAAGCTATGCTGACAATTTAGTCACTGTTGTCCTATAAATGGAAGTGTAGGGCCCTCCACAGCTACATATGTATACACATGTGTGGAGAGATGGGAATGCAGGGTCCTTTGGATCCTGCGCCCCCACAATAAAATAAGGATACTATTATACTATCTCAAAAGTAAGGAAATAAGTTGCAAAAAACTTTGTTAATGCTCCAGTTAGGGTCAAAGCAACAAAAGTTGGGAAGTGAGGCTTTTGGGTTTCCCTAACACCCCACCCTCCCAAACCAGGCAGGAGAGCAGGTGTGGGGCGTGCTTTGGGTTTCCAAAGCCTAACAGTCACCCCATTCTCATAAAGTTTACACATCTGACCTTATTTACAAATGGAATGGGGTGAGTGTTAGACATGAGAAGCCCAAGGCTTCATTTCATAAGTTTTGTCACTTTGACCCTAACTGGAGCATTAACAGATCAATCAATCTATCTATCTATCTATCTATCTATCTATCTATCTATCTATCTATCTATCTATCTATCTATCTATCTATCTATATCTCTATATTTATGTATATCTTCATTGCAAAAAAACGTCATTAATGCATCAGGGTTGAAGCAACAAATCAGGGAAATGAAGTGTTAGGGTTTTGAACCCTAACACCCCCACCCCTAACACACCATCCCACCTTCGCCTTCCACATACCAACAAGCTTTGGGTGTGCCCTGGGGTCATCAGTCCTAACTCTCACCCCATTCCATGTGTAAGGAAGCTGAGATGGTACAGCATAGGAGAATGGGGTGAGCATTAGGCCTGACGACCCCAAGACGAACCCCAATGCTTGTTGGTGTGTGGAGGGTGAGGGTGGGGTGGTAGGGGTTGGGGATGTTAAGGTTCAAAACCCTAATACCTTATTTCCCTACTTTTGTTGCCTCAGTCCTAACTGATGCATTAATGAAGTTATTTGCAATGAATTTCCTTACTTTTCCGGAAAGTGTAATCTTATCCTTATATGTATGTGGGAGTGCAGGGCCCTCCAGGCTGTACCCTCCCATCAGTCTACAGTGTCTACTGGTTGTACAGGCCCTCTGTCATGTGGGTGCAGGGCCCTGTGCTCCTATGTAACCGTAAGTGTATAGACATTGTAATCCACCATCATCTCCCACTCCCATCACTCCATAATGGTACCCATTTGGGCCCTGCACTCCCATCCATCCATAAATGTAGAGACATTGTCATGAACTGTCATCTGCCTGTGGGAACGCAGGTACCTCTGGGCCCTGTGCTCCCACTACTGCATAATGGAGAACCCGGCATGCCCAGTACTGCATAATGGTATCCATATGTGGCCCTGTACTCCCATCTATCTATAATTGTAGAGATGCAGTGCAGGTTTAGAGATATTCCAAATAACCCCTGTGCTGCAAATGGTGCAATATCTCAGTAACCATAGGAACACTGGAAAAAATGCCACCGCAGTTGTAATCAGGGACTGTCAACTTGCATCACTGCCTAGTACCACTTAGCAAAAAATCCTTATCTCGAACCATTTTTTCAAGATATAGGCACCAAAAGGTAATGCGTCCATCACATTGTTATCCTATGGGAAATTTCTGAACTTTGAAATGTTATAAGTATGGAAGCGATGTAAATATTATCACCAAACCAGCAAAAGTATCATCTCTAGGGCAAGCCCTTTGTACCCTGAAAATTTCAGACCGAACATCCTAACCGTTTATTTGCAGTGAAGTGGCAAAGAAACAGTAAACTTTAAAAATCCCTTTTTGTGAGGTGTCAAAATTCCTTTTCACAATGCGAAAAATTATTTTTGATACCTCACAAAAAGGGAATTTATTTCACAAAAAGGAATTAAGGATAGAGCCATCTGATCCCACAAGTCCCATACCCTTTTCACAATGTGAAAAGGGATTTTGACATCACGTGAAAGGGAATAGACTCTCATGAAAGGATTTTTGATAGTAGTCTGCAAGGGACTTATATTTTAAACCTTTTCGTGAGCTGAACTATTTTGTGAGGTGTCAAACTCTTTTGTGAAAAGGATTTTTACCCCTCATGAAAGAGGGTGAGAGAGGGTGGGTGGGAACCCTGGGGGTGGCACATTAGAGCTGGAAACCCTAAAGCCTCATTTCTCTGCTTTTGTTGCTGTGGTATCCACCCTAACTGATGCATTAACAAAGTGTTTTGCAAAGAATTTCCCTTATTTTTCAGATAGTATAATTGTATCCTCATTTTACTGTGGGAGCACAGGGTTCTTTGGACCCTGCGCTACCATCTCTCCATCCAGATAGTACAACAGTGTCCACATTCAAGGTGGTGAGTGCAGGGTCCCTCCATCAAGATAGTACAACAGTATGCATATGTCACGGTGGAACACAGGGTCCTTTGGACCCTGCACTCCCATCTCTCCATCGAGATAGAATAACAGTATCCATATGTCATGGGGGAGCTCAGGGTCCATCAGACCCTGCACTCACATCCCTCCATCGAGATAGTACAACAGAATACATATGTTACAGTGGGAGCCAGGGTCCTTCAGACCCTGTGGTCCCATCCCTCCATCCAGATGGTGCAACAGTGTGAAAAAGAGGAAACACTGGCAAAGTTACGAGTGTGTGTAGAAAGTGCACAACGCATGCTTGTAACATAATTTTTTGGAATTTTTGTCACCAAATTTTCAACATCGCCATTAAGAGACCTCCCCTCATGAACAGTGCATCTGTGATTTTGGTAATCCATCCAAAAGTTGATGTCACACAGCGACCATGCCATTCTGCACCACAAGTGTGAAATCACATTCTGGACAGGATCAAAGTGCTGTAATGTGCTGCACAATGGTTTTGTATCGGAAAGCATTGTGCTGCACATTACAGTACTTCAATGCAGGATCCTGCCTTGAAATTTGCACACATTTTGATACAGGATTCTACATCAAAGAAAAGACCTTGGGGGATGGTTTTCTTCTTTTCACAGGTATTTACACATAAAAAATACATTTGGCCACACTGTGGTGGGCTCCCATTATGCCCAGCATGCACCACTTATTGTGTGCACAAAGTGCACAAAAGCGGGTCTTCCATGACTCTGCAGTTGGCAGCACGAGTTCCAGCTGTGGCTGCAGAAGTCAAGAAAATACCTCTCTTCTCATACAGAGAACGGACTCCAAGCCATTCTTTGTATAAGCTGGCACCTGAGAGAAAAACATTTTTGGGTCCAGCTTAAAACACAAAAAAACATCAGAAAACACCTAAAGATGTTCTCTTTAGCTGTTTTCTGATTTTTTTGTGTGTGTTTAAAATGTTCAGCACTTCAACATCCTCACTAAACAGCAAACCAAAATGGAGGCCACAACACATGATCGCAGGACTGTGAACTGTGCGAAAAATATTAGCATTCTTTGCGAAAAGAAGCTGGTATTTTCACACAGTAGTCCTATTGTTCAAAAATAAGCTGCTATTTTTCGCACAATACTCCTACTGTGCAAAAAATATATATTTTGTGCCTGACAAATCAATTTTCCCATAGGAAACAATGGGAAAATTAAAAATGTCATAACTTTTGAATGGATTAATATGTTTTCACCAAACCTTCAAAAGGCTCATCTGTGACCCAAAGGCTTTCTACCATGAATATTTCAGTCCACAACATAAAGCCATTTTTGAGATCCAGCTGTAGAAAGAAATGTCAAAAAATCCAGATTTTTCTACTTATTCAACACTTATATCTCAGCAACCACTTGAAGGATTCCCATGACATTTGGCACATCAAGAGATATTCCCCTTTAGAGTATGCTTGCCACATTGCATGCAAATCCATTGAATGCCTCTAAAGTTATTAAGGCTCAAAGTTTCAACTTTAACATAGAAGTGCAGCTTCACCCTGTGTGTGTGTGTGTGTGTGTGTGTGTGTATATTATAGTTAGGATTGAGTACCCCATTTAAGGTTAAAGTGTGAAATATTGCAGCTTAATAACTTTGCCACTGTATGACAGATTTGCCTGAAATTTGGCAGATACAGAGTGGCATCAAAGATCTCTGGATCTGCCAAGTTTTGTAATGATTGGATATACAGTTGTGGAGCTATAAAGCACAACAGAAAGTCATATTTACGCTTTTTTGCTCATTCTTTGCTCATGCCTAAAGGTCACATAGTTTACTCGACCAGTCTGAAACCTTCAGGGAACATACAGCCAGGGTCCCTGATGTGCCTTTTGAAGATTTCATGAAAAAATATTAAATGGTTCAAAAGTTATTCAAAAAACAAGTTTCCCATTATAGTCAATGAGAAAAGTTAACAGACTATTTGACAGTGTCACAAATGCAGTTTTTAGTCTTGCAAATGACCCCTGTAGTGTCGGGAGTCAGTCATTTTTTTTTCAGTTACTGGTCACAGAAATGCTTGCCATTTAAATTTGGGACCCTCTAGGGATACAATTCTTTTTGTGTTCACCTAGTCGTGCCCTGAGGATGCTAGCCATGTCTTTTTTGGGGGGATTAAACACCCCAGAAATATGTTTTTGAAATTTTTGTAAACTGTAGTGTCACAAAGTAATGTCGCACTTGCGACACTTTCGTGATTTTTTTTTTTGCGAAAGTGTCGTGATTTGCGACACTACTTTGCAACACTATGCCCAAAAGATTAGGAAATCTTTGGCACCCTGCTGCACAAGAACGGTTTGGTCTTTGGGGCTGAAATTTGGAGGGAAGACAGCCAAGATTCCACAGATGTGCCTCTTTGTGGTTTGGTGACAAAATCTTAGTGGGCTGCAAAGTTATGGTACTTTGAAGTTGACAATTTTTCCCATAGGCTAACACTATGGCATCCACCGTGCCTTTCGGGGCCATATCTCGGAAATGCTTCGAGATATGGACTTTTCGTCAGAAAAAATGTTAGCCACCCACTAGGGGGCTAACTAAAAAAGTAGCCAGGAAAGTCATAAATTATATGAAATTTTAAATTTTTGTTCTACGTCGTACGGTTTGTGAGATATAAGCAATTTAATATTCCAAGTGTTCATTCTCTGCTCTGAGGCCCATTATTATGCATACATTCTTTGCATTCATTGTGTATCTCAATGCAGCTTTTGGGGAAAAAAGGGTGTGCGCTTTCATTACTGTTACAGTTACCGTTTCCACTTGTGTTTCCGCAACCGTTTGCATTAGCGTTCCCGTCTATGCCACCGTGTGCATTACCCTTTGCATTTTCATTTGTGCTTGCATTTGTGTTTCTGTTACCATTTGCATTTCGATTACTGTTTTCTTTTGGGGTTTTTTTGCGTCACCTTGTGCATTACCATTTGTGTTTTCGTACCCGCTTCTATTTGAGTTTTTCTTTCCTTTGGCGTCATCATTGGTGTTACCGTTAGCATTTGCATTTCCAATTGCTGTACCGTGACCGTGTGTGTTACCATTTCCTTTTCCGTACGTGCTTGCATTTCCATTTGCATTATTGTTTGTTTTGGGGTCATCGTTGCTGTTACTGTAACTGTTTGTGTTTCCAATTGCGTTACCATTACTGTTTGCTTGTTTGTCACCGTTTGCGTTTCTGTTGGCCTTAGCGTTTGCATTTTTGATTGTGTTTCCATTGTCGATTGCGTTACTGTTTCCTTCTGTGGTGCTGTTGCCTTTACCATTTGCATTTCTGTTTGCGTTTCTGTTACCATTTGCATTTTTCTTACTGTTTGCATTTCCATTGGCGTTAGTGTTTATGTTACTGTTTTCGTTAACATTTGTGTTTCTGTTGCCGTTACTGTTTGCGTTACCATTTCTGTTTTCATTAATGTTTGCACTTGCATTTCTCTTACTGTTTGCATTATCATTTATGTTTGCTTCACCGTGTGCGTTACCGTTTGAGCTTGTGTTTGCATTACCATTAGTGTTATTATGTGACACAAAATCACATGGTGGGACCACGGGGCCCCTCCCACCACCACATTCCATTCACTATTTATAGTGCTCATTCTCAAAAAGAAGGGAAATTCATGGCAAAAAAACTCTGTTTAATGCATTAGTTAGGGTTGTTCCACAGTGACAAAAGTGAGGAAATTCAGTGTTAGGGTTGCCACCCCTTGCACCCCAAGCCCACCCTGTCCCCACCAACAGGCACTGGGGTGTGTGTTGGGGTCATCGGTCCTAACTGTCACCCCATTCTCCTATACTGCACCACCTCAGACTTGTTTACACATGGGATGGGGTGAGAGTTAGGACTGATGACCCCAACGCACACCCCAAAGCCTGTTGGTGGGGATGGGGTGGGCTTAGGGTGCAAGAGGTGGCAACCCTAACACCAAATTTCCTCATTTTTGTCACTGTGGAGCAACCCTAACTGATGCACTAAACAGAGTTTTTTATGATATATATATATATATATATATATATATATATATATATATATATATACATACAACACACACACACATATCTATATTGAGAGAGAGAGAGAGAGATAGATAGATAAAGATTATATATATATATATATATATAGAGAGAGAGAGAGAGAGATAAAAATAGAAATAGAGAGAGAGAGAGAGACAGAGAGAGATAGAGAGAGATAGAGAGAGAGATAGAGATAGAGAGATATAGATAGAGATAGATATACAGATAGAGATATACATATACAAATACATATAGATAGATATAGATATATATCTCTATCTCTCTCTATATATCTCTATCTCTCTCTCTATATATCTATCTATATCTATCTATATATCTATATCTATCTATATATCTATATCTAGCTCTTTCTCTATATCTATCTCTATATATATATATATCTATATATGTATATATAGATATATATATAGATATAGATAGATAGATATTATACTGGCCCAGTAGGGCCAATATATTAGGGTTGCACAGCCACTTCTATGTTAAACTCAACATTTTGCACTTTAATAACTTTGCAACCATTACTCCAATTTGCCTGAACGTTTGCATGCTCAGTGTAGTGCCATATATATCTGGATCTGGAAACTTTAATTCTTGTTGGATTTGCAGTTGTACAGCTGCAGACCATGAAAAAGTGTGGAAAATCCTCACCTTTGTCAAAATTTTGATTGTCTCCACAGCCCGAATAGTTTGTCCATCTGGTCCATAATTTTCAGGGTTTATGCAGACTGGGTCAGGGAAGTGCCTTTTGAAGGTTTGGTGAAAAAATATTAATCCATTCAAAAGTTATTAAAGTTTAAAATTTCCCATTATAGCCTATGGGGAAAATATATGTGCACCACAAACTGAGCATGCTCAGAACCTGAAATTTCAAAATTGTATAACTTTTGTATGCATTATTATTTTTTCACCAAAATAATGCTGGATTGTTCTGTGGGATAATCTCTTCCTACTCTGAACATTACAGGCCAAAATACTAATCTTTTCAAAAGTTATCAAAGTTTGAAGTTCCTATTTTATCCTATGGGAAAAATATATGTGCACCTACGTTTCTTTGCTACTTCATAGCAAAAGAACGTATGGGCTTTAGGGGTAAAATTTGCATGGTG